>CANTUS010000001.1:9920000-12420000 GCA_947683365.1 Euphorbia pulcherrima | reverse complement strand
AATTTTTAAAGTAAGAAAAATTAATTTTTAATTTTTTGTAAGTACTATTAATAATTTTATAAAAGTTAGTATTAACTTTAAAAGTAAAGTGTAATATAAAATAATATAATATTTACAGTTATTAATTTTTACATATTAAATTTAAAAAGTGAAACAATTTAATTAATCATGTAATTGATTGATACTAATTTCATTGTATTATTTTTAATTTTATCTGATTATTTTTATTAATTATATAACTTAAATTAATTTTTTATTTATTAATATAAAATAATTTTAGTTTATTTAGCATATTTTTTATTAACGGGGAATAGGGAATCCTTAATTTAGAAATGGGGATGGGGATGGGAATGCATCCCCTGTTTGATGAGTCCCACTTTCAACCTTATCCGAGTTGGGTTCAAGATTTAGGGTTTGTTTTTCTGAACTTATAACTTTTATTTATTATTTGAAAATATTTATAAAAAAATTTTAACGTATAAGTTGGTGTGTTTCACATATTTTAATGTAATCTTATACGGAGAAAAGTAAAAAATTACTTATAGGTTAGGAGGGAGTGTTATTTTTTACTTTTTTTTTTTTTTTTTTTATAAGGAGTTTTTAACTTAAAAGAAAGTTTAGAGAAATATTCTTTTAGTCATACATTTTAAATATAAAACGGACATTCGAAAAAAATAATTCTAACTTGTGAAAAAGACGGTCAATGTCATTTACAATTTTTTTAGAATAAGAATAGTCGGATATCGAAATTTAGTAAATTGTGCAGAACAAGATAAAGTTGCATTGATCACAACATTCAAGTTAGAAAGATTCCCCTAAGAAAGTCTTTTCTTTTTCAATTTGAATAGCTTTTATTTTCCCCGTTAATATCCCAATACTAACCAAAAGAATTTGACACTGTCAAATTTGAAGATATGCTGTTTCATATCAAAATTTTTCTACATTGGATGTGATTAATGCAATTTGTCCCTGTAACTTGATTCTTTTATTCAAATTTTTTTATTCTGATAAAGTGGTAAATATTTTTAGATCTAAATAAATGTGCTTTCTTTTTGCTTACATGTTCTTACTTACAGAACAGTAAAATATGTTGTAGACAATTAGAAATAAAAATTGGGAGGTGTATAATGAACTTTTTTTTGCCACAAGAGGACTAGAGAGAGAAGCAAACAACTGATTAGAGAGATTTGAATTTCATTTAGGTATTGACTGGATTTTCCAACACTCGCGAAAGTAAGCTCTCTTTTATAACTAGAAAGCAGTAACTTGTCTCGCACAACTTGCTAATTCTTGTATTTAGAATTCTGAATTCGGAATCTATAATCAACAATAGGTGATCTAAATAAGAATGCATATGCTTTGTATCGTATTAGTTAAATACTTATTGAGCTATAAGATGTGTTGAATAAGATTAGAATTGAAAAATCAGAGCTTAATAATAAGCTTTCGGATATGAGAGGCATCATCTGAGAAGCAGCAGGAATTATTAGATATTATGCATGGTGCTGTGATAAAGGCTTGTTGCACTTTGGTTGCAGTGAAAAGTTCATTTCCTGACATGATATCGGAATCTTGGAAGGTTCCGGTATTGTTTTGCGTTAATATCAGAAGTTGAGTTTATGGAATTACTCAATTACTAGACAACTCCAATCAGTTTCACAAGCTCAACATTTTCCACCATTCATTGACATTTAAAACATGTAGTTTCTTAATACTGCTACACTTAAGAAGTTGAGGTATGGTTTTTTTTGAAGTAATAAGAGGCTCGGTATTAAATTTAGAATTTCTCATTACTACATTAGTGGTGTTTCAATTGAGCTATATTCAATTGATAAAATAATGAGTTATGTGGGTTTAAAAAATTGATTAAAATGAGGATAAAATAATTTCTTTTAAGAATAACATTTGAAGCTAAGGTTCAAAATTTAGAAGTCAAACTACGAGCTTAATAAAAAGAAAATCTCAGAAATAATACAAATTTGGAAGATAGCAGTCTGAGAAGCCAAGTACTGAGAATCCAAGTACTTTAGAAGATACATCAAGGCGTATTAGAGAAGGAAAGTATCTTCAGCTTAGATCTTAATGTAAAAACTTATGTGAAGACAAACACTAAAAAGTAGGCCTATGCTTTTTATAATTCAAAAGATAGGTGATTAGTCCAAACATAATAATAAGTGATAAGAGGATTTTCATAAAGTGAATGGACAACAAGAAAGAGAGGACAACTTTTAGTCACTTGACAGCTATACAAGTAAAGCTGTACGGGATTAAAATGCGCAAGAGTGAAAAATTGTAGGAAGTTGGTAGACTTAACTCATGTCAATACGCCTAATGGAAAAGAAGGTTTTAATTGAAGTTCCAACGGCTATTAAGGAAAATGACTGTTATGAGACAGCGGTCAAGATTGGGACTATGTGGAAGAGTCACAATAGGAAGATTTTGAAGACTGTTTATTTAAAGGCCTTTACCAGCGGAGAAAATTTTTCATAAGAAAATTGTAATTCCACGGCCTCAATCTATAAAATCTCAAAAGCAAACAACTCTCTTAAAAATATGTTTATCGTCATCTTGAAAGCTAAAAACAATCAATTTTTCAAATCTGTTGTAAAAAGTGATTCTTGATATCAAAAGTACAATATCACTAAAATCTCTTTTTAATCCACTTCTAGTTAAGATTAAGCAAAGTGCTTGCTGAGCTAACTTAAATATAGCTTAGGGTAAGTTGTAATTTAGAAGAATTTAAGAGGACGACACACTTGAATTTGGAATTAGAGATAGGAAGAGGAGAGTACTATTGGCGGTAAGAATTTCAATTGTAAAGGTTTCTTCGCCTCAAAAGGAGTTGATAATAGGGATTATAACTCAGAAGCGAACGCTCTTGAAACTGGAGGTAGGCAGTGTCTCACATTGTTTGAATCTCTGACTCTCTCTCTTTATACTTAATTGTTGTTCTTATTATCTCAAAAGTCTGTACAAATTTTGTAACGAACCGAAATTCTTAAAAAAATGCTTATAATAAATTACTATAGTATTAAAATATCGTAGAAATTATTTTTATTGTTATTACTGTTATTGGATATAAGACATGAGGAAATAAGAGCTAATTAAATAAGAGGGATGAAATGGACATTTAATTATTTGATCAGGGGCATTATTAGAAATTAAAAAAAAAAAAAAATCAATACATACACCATCCAGCATCTTCTCTTCTTCACTTTCATTCTTCTTCTTCTTCTACACATTACATTTATCCCTTACCAAAAATTTTCCATTATCCAAAAACTTCCGATTTCTTCGATTCAACTTCGAATTCTTGTTAGAAATCGATCCTTAAGCCCTCTATCATCATCAATTTCAGTCAATAAAGACTAGAAGAGGAGGATTTCAGATATTAAGCTTCGGATGAATAGTAATCCGAGTTTGAGGTGAGTGATTTTGGTGAAATTAAAGCTTAATTAGTAGAATTCATGGTAGATTAAGCATGTTTATGGTATTAAGAAGTTTATTTATGCAATATCTTGATAGAATTATATATGGCTGTTGTAGAGGAAGCTATTGGAAGTAAATCAAAGGCAAAAGGGGTAGAAGAGAGCTAGAAAGAGCATAGAAAAAGGTTTGTGTCCCGAATTTTGATTTCTCGGTTTTTCGAAAAATTTTCAGATTTGTATCCCTGCTTTGTTTTAATGTTTTCTCTTGCTATATAAATCCGATTTGAATGATTCTTGATTCTATTGATATCTACAGAAAGTAAAGAATATATGTTCAGAAGAAACCTTGTCGAATTTCGTTCGTTTTCAATGTGAAATTTTTGTTTGAAGTTGAGTCACAAAATCTATTTTCGGAAAATCTCAGCTTGGTACACTGTTTAGTATTTTGATCATAACTTTGGTTATACAATTTGGATTTCTGTGATTCTGGTGGTTTTAGAAAGCTGAGACATGTGGCTAATTATGTTTAGAAGAAAGTTCTTCGATTGGATGATGTTTTGATAGTGAAAAATGCAGGGAAAGTCAGGTTATGAAACCTGGAAAAATTCTGGAAAGTGTGATATTGATTTTATTGAGTTTTAATTGAAGTTTGATGCTTAAAAATTTGGGATTTGGATTTCTTAATTACTGAAGTTATGTTGAATTATGATTGATGGTTTATACTGGAATTTTTAAGATGTTACTTTGATTTATTGCCCTTATTAAACGAGTAGAATACGGGTCAGGGTAGATTGGCGCCAATAAAGGGGGGTACAGTACTGTACAAACAATTGAAGCTTTGGCTTCGGGCTTTGGTCGATATTATGATATATATATATATGTATATTGATATTGAAGCTTCGGCTTCGGGCTTGACCGATATATTGGTTTTGAAGCTTCGGCTTCGGGCTTGACCGATATATTGATTTTGAAGCTTCGGCTTCGGGCTTGACCGATATATTGATTTTGAAGCTTTGGCTTTGGGTTTGTCCGCTCCCGTATCCATTTTACCGTTATTCAGGACTTGTTTACTTTGGGCAATATGTGGTTAAAGTGTTTGGAAAAATTGGATATAAATTTGATTGTACTTGAAAGGATTATTATATAAGTTTTGTGATTTGGTTTTATAAAGTTGGTTAATTTATTTTTGACTTATAAATATACTTTGTTTCTATTTTAAAAAAAATGTTCAAAGTAGTTATATTTCTTTTATAGACATCACTAAGCAATTGCTTAGCGTGTAGTTTTTTTTCTACACGTAGGTGGAGAACTCGTAGATAGCTTGGACCAAAGGGGAATAAGTGGATCAACTTGAAGAACAAATAAGGAAAAACTCGAGGTGGATTTGTAATTTAATGTAATATTATGGTTTGTAGAATAATGGCATGTACTAGAGAGTGATAAATGTAAAGTGGCATTGAGAAATATTTGGAGAATAATTTGGAGTTTAAAACACTATATTAGCATTTGTACGTATTAAATTTAAAAGTATTGAACTCTACATAGCGGAGTGAAGTTGTTTATTGGGTGTTTATATAAGGGGGGCGTTACATTTAATGGTATCAGAGCTGAGGTTTAGGTGATTCTAGGACTAAGATGTACATGTCATTTAGGATATAAATATGTTATGTTAGTTTATTGATCCACTTTGGTCCAATTTTTAGGAATAAGTTATGGCTAGTAGTAGTCACAACTATAGTGAGGAAGAGGATGCTGAGAGTACGGTCTGTATTAGACAAGGGGATGAACAAAGACGTGAACCTCCACCAGTTCATGGCTTTCCTGAACAACCTACTCCAGCACAAGCTGCTTTACTTCAGCATATGACTACTGAAGTAATCACATAAGTACTACGAAACATACAATTCCCTCAAGTTCCTGTCGTACCTCACGTTGAAAGAAGAGAGGAGAGAACTCCTCTTGAAAGAATCAAGAAGCTTCCGGCTGATGATTTCAAAGGGGATACAGTGAATCCTGCAATTGCAGAAGATTGGCTTGATCATACTAAATGGTGTATGACTAGGCTTCATTTTACAAATGAAGAGAGATTAGACTGTGTGCAAGGTCTACTCAAAGAACAAGCTAGGAGGTGGTGGAATAATATTGTGAGAGAAAGGCGACCCGGAGAAATCACTTGGGGCCTTTTCTTGGAACACTTTGACAAGAAATACGTTAGCGAACGCTTTAAGGATGAGCAGAGGAAATTGTTCTTGTCTTTGAGACAGGGACGAATGATTGTATCAGAATATGAAGTTCAATTCCTCAAACTCGAGAGGTATGCTCGTGATATCGTTGACAGTGAAGTGAGACGATGTAAGAGATTCGAGGATGGGCTGAATGATGAAATTAGAGTGCATTTACTTGCACAAAAGATTAGAGTGTTCAATGACTTGGTTGATGCTGCTACGGGTATTGAGAAGATCAATTCAGATAGACAATAAAGAATGGTAAAAAGGTCTGGATTTCAAAAGGGATCGCAAGGTCCAACTAGTTTAGAATCTCCAAGTAAGAAACAGAAGGGAACATCAGAACAAACACAATCTCATTTCAGAGGGTTTTCACCGAGACAAACCATAAGTACGGGGTCAGCGGCTAGCGTACCTTTAGGTAGAGGCAGAGGAAATATTCCACAATGTTCTAATTGTGGAAGGATGCATACAGGGGAATGTTGGGGAAAAGGTAGAGTCTGCTTTAAATGTGGCTCAAGGGAACATTTGATTGCAAATTGTCCTCAAAGACAGATAAGTACTTCTGCACCTGCAGTAGTTCCTACTCCTACAATGCAAGGTGGAAGAGGAAGGGGAAGAGGAAATGCTAGTGGTTCAAGTGGGCATGATGTGGCTCAACAAGCACCGCAGAGTGGTAGACCGGGAGGAATGGCGCGAAGTTATGTAATCGGAGTGCCTGAGACTAGAGAATCTACCGAAGTTATTGTCGGTAAATTTTCATTCTTTAATCATGATGTTTATGCTTTGATAGATCCTGGTTCATCTCATTCATATATATGTACTGCATTAGCACAAGAGAAAGGGTTGCATGTAGAAGAATTAGGAGAAAATATTGAAGTGACTAATCCTTTAGGACACAGTGTGATAGTAAACAAAGTGTATATGAATTGCCCTATTATGATTCAACATCAACTTTTCCTTGCAAATTTAATTGAGTTACCTTTCCGAGATTATGATGTTATCTTGGGAGTGGATTGGGTATCGGAACATCGAGCTACGGTAGATTGCAAAAACAAAAGAATGTCACTTCAAGTTTCTGATGGAGAAGAAATAGTTATCGTGGGTGAAAGATCAGATTATCTCTGTAACATAATTTCTTTTATAAAGACTAAAACGCTGGTTAGGAAGGGATGTCAGGCCTACCTAATCTTCACTCTAGAATTGAAGGAAGGTGAGTTAGAATTGCAAAATATTCCTATGGTATGTGATTTTCCCGATGTATTTCCAGAAGAACTACCGGGGTTGCCACCAAAAAGAGAGGTAGAATTCACAGTTGATGTATTGCCGGGCACCGCACCGGTATCCAAAGCACCATACAGAATGGCGCCTGCTGAACTAAAAGAGTTGAAGATTCAGTTGCAAGAATTGTTAGAGAAAGGATTCATACGCCCGAGTATATCCCCATGGGGTGCACCAGTGTTGTTTGTTAAGAAGAAAGATGGGTCGCTCCGATTGTGTATTGATTACCGGGAGTTGAATAAATTGACAATCAAGAATAAGTATCCATTGCCAAGGACTGAAGATTTATTTGATCAACTCAAGGGTGCCAAATACTTCTCCAAGATTGATTTAAGATCGGGCTACTATCAGATGAGAGTGAAAGATGATGATATTGCAAAGACGGCTTTCCGAACCAGATATGGGCACTATGAATTTTTGGTGATGCCATTTGGTCTAACTAATGCACCAGCAGCATTTATGGACCTTATGAACCGTGTCTTTTACTTATATTTAGACAGGTTTGTAGTGGTTTTCATTGATGACATTTTGGTGTATTCTAAGTCACGGGAAGAGCATGATCAACATTTGCGGATAGTTTTCCAAACTTTAAGGGAAAATAAATTGTATGCCAAACTTAGCAAATGTGAGTTTTGGCTTGAAGAAGTTTCTTTCTTAGGCCATGTTGTTTCTGCAGAAGGAATTAAAGTGGATCCTAAAAAGATAGAAGCAGTTGTCGAATGGAAACCACTAAAGAACCCTATGAAAGTCAGAAGTTTCATTGGCTTAGCAGGGTATTATAGAAGATTTGTGAAGGGATTTTCAGTCATTGCTGCCCCACTGACGAAACTACTTCAAAAGAATGCAAAATTTGAGTGGAATGACAAGTGCCAAGAAAGTTTTGAGAAGTTAAAAGCGATGTTAACAGAAGCACCCATCCTTACCCAACTAGAGCCTGGAAAAGATTTTGTAATCTATAATGATACTTCTCATAGTGGTTTTGGGTGTGTTTTGATGCAAGAAAGGAAAGTGATAGCCTATGCTTCCAGGCAATTGAAGAATCATGAAAAGAATTATCCTACTCATGATTTGGAAATGGCTATAATAGTCTTTGCCTTGAAAATTTGGCGACATTATCTTTATGGAGAAAAATGTTATATTTACATAGATCACAAAAGCTTGAAATATTTACCAACACAGAAAGAGTTGAATTTAAGGCAAAGAAGGTGAATGGAATTCATTAAAGATTACGATTGTCTTATTGATTACCATCCAGGAAAGGCTAATGTAGTGGCAGATGCTCTCAGCAGAAAGACAATGATGGCACTAAGGGCTATGAATACGGGGTTAGCTCTTATTAGTAGTGGAGCCTTAATTGCAGAATTGAAGATTCAACCTGTACTACTACAACAGGTTAAGCAAGCACAAAATGAAGATGATGACTTAAAGATCATTCGAGCAAGGACACAAGTGGGTATCGTAGACAACTATATGGTTCGAGAAGATGGATGTCTATATTTTAAAGATAGACTGTGTGTGCCAAACAATGAAGAATTAAAGAAGAATATTTTACATGAGGCGTATAGTAGTCCTTATGCGATGCATCCAGAAGCAAACAAGATGTACCAAAATTTGAAGAGCCATTATTGGTGGAATGGAATGAAGAAAGACATTACTAACTACGTTGCTCAATGTCTAACTTGTCAACAGGTGAAAGCAGCACATCAAGTTCTTTCTGGATTGTTGCAACCTATAACAATTCTAGAATGGAAATGGGAAAGAATCACAATGGACTTCGTGACGTCTTTACCACGTGCACAGAAGAAACATGATGTAGTGTGGGTTGTTATAGATAGATTGACAAAGTCTGTCCACTTTCTTCCAGTTAGGATGGATTATTCACTTGATAGGTTGGCTCAGTTATATGTAGATGAGATAGTAAGGCTACACGGAGTGCCTATTTCAATCATTTCTGACCGAGATTCAAGATTTACTTCGAGATTTTGGAAGAAGTTGCAAGAACCCTTAGGTAGTAAACTTCATTTCAGTACATCATTTCATCCTCAAACAGATGGTCAGTCTGAAAGAGTAATTCGGGTGTTGGAAGACATGATGAGAAGTTGTATCATTGAATTTGAAGGAAGTTGGGATAAGTATTTGTCCCTCATGGAGTTTGCCTATAATAACAGCTATCAGTCAAGCATACAAATGGCGCCATATGAAGCATTGTATGGAAGAAAATGTCGAACTCCATTATATTGGACCGAGCTTAGTGAAAATAAGATTGTGGGAGTGGATTTGATTCAGGAGACAAAGGAGAAGGTAAAACTTATTCAAGAGAGATTGAAGGCTGCATCGGATAGGCAAAAGTCTTATGCTGATCTAAAAAGAAAAGACATTACTTATGAAGTGGGGGATAAAGTATTTCTCAAAGTATCTCCTTGGAAGAAAGTCCTGCGATTTGGCAAGAAAGGCAAGCTCAGTCCTAGATTCATTGGCCCATATGAGGTTATAGAGAAGTTTGGACCGATAGCTTATCGGTTGGCACTACCCCCAACACTCGACAAAATTCATAATGTGTTCCATGTATCAATGTTAAGGAGATACAGATCAGATCCATCACATATCTTATCTCCTGATGTCGTAGAAATCGAACCCGACCTGACGTATGAAGAGGAACCGGTACAAATCTTGGCGAGAGAGGTTAAACAATTGAGAAACAAGTCTATTCCTTTGGTAAAAATACTTTGGAGGAATCATAAGGTTGAAGAAGCAACTTGGGAACCGGAGGATACAATGAAAACTCAATATCCGCAACTGTTTTCAGGAAATTTTTGGGACGAAAATTCATAAGAGGGGGAGAATTGTAACGAATCGAAATTCCTAAAAAAATGTTTATAATAAATTACTATGGTATTAAAATATCGTAGAAATTATTTTTATTGTTATTATTATTGTTGGATATAAGACATGAGGAAATAAGAGCTAATTAAGTAAGAGGGATGAAATAGACATTTAATTATTTGATCAGGGGCATTATTGAAAATTGAAAAAAAAAAAGAAAATTAATACATACACCATCCAGCATCTTCTCTTCTTCACTTTCATTCTTCTTCTTCTTCTACACATTACATTTATCCCTTACCAAAAATTTTCCATTATCCAAAAACTTCCGATTTCTTCGATTCAACTTCGAATTCTTGTTAGAAATCGATTCTTAAGCCCTTTATCATCATCAATTTCAGTCAATCAAGACTAGAAGAGGAGGATTTCAGATATTAAGATTCGGATGAATAGTAACCCGAGTTTGAGGTGAGTGATTTTTGGTGATATTAAAGCTTAATTAGTAGAATTCATGGTAGATTAAGCATGTTTATGGTATTAGGAAGTTTATTTATGTAATATCTTGATAGAATTATATATGGCTGTTGTAGAGGAAGCTATTGGAAGTAAATCAAAGGCAAAAGGGGTAGAAGAGAGCTAGAAAGAGCATAGAAAAAGGTTTGTGTCCCGAATTTCGATTTCTCGGTTTTTCGGAAAATTTTCAGATTTGTATCCCTGCTTTGTTTTAATGTTTTCTCTTGCTATATAAATCCGATTTGAATGATTCTTGATTCTATTGATATCTACAGAAAGTAAAGAATATATGTTCAGAAGAAACCTTGTCGAATTTCGTTCGTTTTCAATGTGAAATTTTTGTTTGAAGTTGAGTCACGAAATCTGTTTTCGGAAAATCTCAGCTTGGTACACTGTTTAGTATTTTGATCATAACTTTGGTTATACAATTTGGATTTCTGTGATTCTGGTGGTTTTAGAAAGCTGAGACATGTGGCTAATTATGTTTAGAAGAAAGTTCTTCGATTGGATGATGTTTTGATAGTGAAAAATGCAGGGAAAGTCAGGTTATGAAACCTGGAAAAATTTTGGAAAGTGTGATATTGATTTTATTGGGTTTTAATTGAAGTTTGATGCTTAAAAATTTGGGATTTGGATTTCTTAATTACTGAAGTTATGTTGAATTATGATTGATGGTTTATACTAGAATTTTTAAGATGTTACTTTGATTTATTGCCCTTATTAAACGAGTAGAATACGGGTCAGGGTAGATTGGCGCCAATAAAGGGGGTACAGTACTGTACAAACAATTGAAGCTTTGGCTTCGGGCTTTGGCCGATATTATGATATATATATATATATATATATATATATATATATATATATATATATTGATATTGAAGCTTCGACTTCGGGCTTGACCGATATATTGATTTTGAAGCTTCGGCTTCGGGCTTGACCGATATATTGATTTTGAAGCTTTGGCTTCGGGCTTGTCCGCTCCCGTATCCATTTTACCGTTATTCAGGACTTGTTTACTTTGGGCAATATGTGGTTAAAGTGTTTGGAAAAATTGGATATAAATTTGATTGTACTTGAAAGGATTATTATATAAGTTTTGTGATTTGGTTTTATAAAGTTGGTTAATTTGTTTTTGACTTATAAATATACTTTGTTTCTATTTTAAAAAAAATGTTCAAAGTTGTTATATTTCTTTTATAGACACCACTAAGCAATTGCTTAGCGTGTATTTTTTTTCTACACGTAGGTGGAGAACTCGTAGATAGCTTGGACCAAAGGGGAATAAGTGGATCAACTTGAAGAACAAATAAGGAAAAACTCGAGGTGGATTTGTAATTTAATGTAATATTATGGTTTGTAGAATAATGGCATGTACTAGAGAGTGAGAAATGTAAAGTGGCATTGAGAAATATTTGGAGAATAATTTGGAGTTTAAAACACTATATTGGCATTTGTACGTATTAAATCTAAAAGTATTGAACTCTATATAACGGAGTGAAGTTGTTTATTGGGTGTTTATAGTTACCGTGGCGCTCCCTATAGGGGGGCGTTACAAATTTATTACTTCCTTATTTTTAGGTATTTATGAAAAGAAGTCGATCATCCCTTGCTGACTCCTAATCACCCATCTAGGGCCAACAACTGATATTAGAGAAGCAACAAAAAGAAGAAAGATAAAATATCTCCTCAATCAATGGCCATAAGAAAAGTTTCAAAACCCACATTTCTCTGTGCTTCTTTTAATTAACGAGAATAAACAATATGTGAAAACAAAGAACACTCTCCCATAGCTCAATTGAAAATATCTCTTTTATAAGTAGTTAGATAAACAAGCCAAATACTACTATATTCAATTAATATTTAGGGTAACACTTAAACATAGCAAATCCCAAAAACATGCAAAACAATGAACACCCACTTACTCATGTGACAAATATTAAATATTAGAGTTGCCACGTTTCTTCGTGAATATAATTTGGTGATGCGTTAGCTTCAAAGACATCCTTATCTTTTTAATTAAATCCGTACTAAAAAAAATGCTTCCACTCAAGTCAAGTAATCAATTCAGACATATCAATTCAAAGCTCTTCTACTCTGTTTGTTTGTTCCTTACACATTTCCTCTTTCTCTTTTTTCGGTTTGTTATCTTTAGGATTGACTCGGCCAGAAGATATCTCTTGTTGGCAAAGTAATTATATCTTTTTTCTGTAATTTTAATTCAATAATAACCTATTGCTGAAAGAGAATTAGTTTCTCCATTGAAAGAAATTAAAAACTAAATACTAAAATTATGTTCCTCAAATTCGCAGATGAAGCTATTATAGTCAATTTTGCAGATTTCAAAACCAGAAATGGATGTAGGTAAGGTTGACTAAAAGAGGTGGGGTGTCAGGCAAGCCATTACAAACATACAAGCAGAGATATAGACTATGATAGAAAGGTGATTATCAGGTTAGAACTCTTTTATGATTTTTGACTTGTAATTTTACTTGCTACATTGCCCAAACAAGAAAATTATAATCATGCCTTTATGTAAGGCTGACACAACACTATTCATTAAAAGAAGGAATAAGGATATCATTCTTGTTCAAATATGTGGATGTCATCATATTTGGAGCAACAAATGTAGATTTATGCAAGGAATTCAGCAACCAGCTAAAGAATAAATTTGAGATGTCCATGATGGAAGAGTTTACAATCTTTCTTGGACTTCAGATCGGGCGAAACTCAAAATGAATATTTATCAGTCAATCAAAATATGCCAGAGAGGTTTTAAAGAAATTTGATTTGGACAAAAGCAATTCTATTTCAATACTTATGGCATCAAACACTATTCTTTGTAAGGACTCAGAAGGGAAGCTTGTAGAACAAAAGCTCTATAGAGGAATCATTGGATACCTGCTCTATCTAACTACGGATAACCACTATGTTGTGTGCTACTGTGCCAAATATCAAGTAGATCCAAGAGAATCTCTTCTTACTATAGATGTGGGACTCTAGTATCCCTATAATGGTGATTTTACACTTACAGGATACAAATATGCAACTCAATTACTAGACGCCTCAAATCAGTTTCAAAAGCTCAACATTTGCCACCATCCAATTTGACATTAAAACATGGAGTTTCTAATAATTGCTACACTCTTATATATTTTCTTGGGTAAATTTAAAAAACACATGTGATTTTTACTATTTTCAAAATGGGGTATATGAATTTTTTTTAAAAAAATGGGGTGTATGATTTTAAAAAATTAGCGAAATTAGGATAAAATAATTTTTTTTCTATGAATAGTGATATTGTAGTGAGTATATTACTCAATTAAACATTCTAATTGTTTAAAAGTGCTACTCACAGCTGGGACTCATTCAGGACCATCTTGCAGTGAAAACAAAAAAAAAACATTATAATTGTTTAACATTATTATTTTAAAAGTATACATCATGATTTGAATAACTTTTAAAAATTTTTTCCCTTTGTTATAATTTATTAAATTTTATTATTAAATTTTAATAAAAAAATATTTACCCTTTTCAAAAAAATTTAAAAGATAGATGAGTATTTGTCAAATATTGAATAAAATTGAACGATGACGTACCTTTTTTTGTTGGTGTTTAGATAAAACAATACTTTTTTAAAAATAATAATAATAATTATTACTAACAAATTTTATTATATTTGCTACTAATTAAAAATTAATATCTTAATAAATATTACCACTAAAAATGATAATAATAATTATTAAAATATTTATTATTATAATTATAACTATAATTAATAATGAAAATAAATATTATTATTTATAATTATATTTGTTGAACTTAGCCCATAAAAAGGATTCTTAGAAGCTAAGGTTCGAAACACAGAAATTAAATTTTGAAGATAACTAAAAATCAGAAACTGCGCGCTTCAAAGATATACACGCTCAAAATAAAGAAAATCTAAGAAGCAAGACAAATTCGGAAGATAGCACGAGACAATAGTCTCAGAAGCCAAGTGTCTCAAAAGATACATCAAGACGTATTGGAGAAGGAAAGCATCTTTCACAGTCAAGCTCAAATCTCAATGCAAGAACTCACGTGAAGACAAATATTAAAAATAGGCCTATACTTTTTATGATCCAAAAAGATAGGCGATCAGTCCAAACATAAAAAGTGATAAGAGGATTTTCATAAAGTGAGTTGACAACAAGAAAGAGAGTACCACTTTTAGCCACCTGATAGCTAAACAAGCAAAGTTGTATGGGACTAAAATGTGGAAAAGTCTGAAAAATGTAGAAAGTTAGTAGAGTTGACTCCCGCCAATACGCTAAACGAAAAAGAAGATGGGTTTAACGGAAGTTCCAACGACTATTAAGGAAAATGGTTGTTTTGAGACAACGATTGAGATTGGGACTCTAAGAAGAGCCATAGCGGAAAGATTTTGAAGGCTGTCTATATAAAGGCCTTTACCAGTAGAGAAAAGACTATCCAAGCTTTCATAAAAAAAAGTGCAATCTCACGTCCTCAATCTGCAAAAACTTAAAAGCAAACAACTCTCTTAAAAATTTGTTTATCATCATCATGAAAGCTAAGAACAATCAACTTTCCAAATCTATTGTAAAAAGTGATTCTTGATAACAAAAGCACAAGAGCACTAAAATCTCTTTTTGATCCACTTGTAGTTAAGACTAAGCAAAGTGCTTGTTGAGGTCTTCTTGTAACTTAAATACAGCAAGAAGGAGTTGATAATAGTGGATTAAAACTCAGAAGCAGACGCTCTGGAGACTGGAGGTAGGCAATGTCTCGTAGTGTTTGAATCTCTAACTCTCTCTCTCTCTCTTTATACTTAACTGTTGCCCTTATTATCTCAAAGTTTATACAAATTTATTACTTCCTTATTTTTATATATTTACGAAAAGATGTCAATCACCCCTCTAACTCCTAATCACCTCTCTACGACCAACAAGTGGTATCAGAGAAGCAACAAAAAGAAGGAAGATAAAATATCTCTGCAAACAATGGCCACAAGAAAAGTCTCAAAATCCACATTTCTCTCTTTGCTTCTTCTAATTCACGATAACAAACAATATGTCAAAACAAAGAACACTCTCGCATAGCTCAATTGAAAATATCTCTTTTATATGAATGGTATAATTAGATAAACTAGCTAAATGCTAGTACACTGAATTAATTAGGGGAACACTTAAACATAGCAAACCCCAAAAATTTGCAAAATAGTGAACACCCACTCACTTATGTGACAAGTGTTAAATATTAGAGCTGCCACGTTTCTTCATGAATATAATTTGGCGATATGTTAGCTTCAAAGACAACCTTATCTGTTTAATTAAATCCTAAATAAAAAAATTCTTCCACTCAAGTTAAGTAATCAGTTCAGGCATATAAATTTGAAGCTCTTTTACTCTGTTTGTTTGTTCCTTTACACATTTTCTCTTTCTCTATTTTCCGTTTGCTATCTTCAAGATTGACTCGATCAGAAAATATCACTTGTTGGCAAAGTAATTAAATCTTTTTTCTTTTCTTTTTATATCAATAAATAATCGTTTGCTGAACGGAATTAGTTTCTCCACTGAAAGAAATTAAAAACCAAATACTAAAATTGTGTTCCTTAAATTTTCAGATGGATCTCTGATAGCCTAATTTTGCAGATTTTAAAACCAGAGATGGATGTAGGTAGAGATGACAGAAAAGAGGAGGCGCTAGAAATGCCTTTACAAACATACAAGCATAGATACAGACTAAGATCAAAAAGTGATTATCAGCTTAGAACTCTTTTATATTTTTGACTTGTAATCTTACTTGCTACATTACCCACACAAGAAAATTATAATCATACCTTTATGCAAGGCTGACACCACACTATTCATTAAAAGAAGGAATAAGGATATCATTTTTGTTCAAATACATGTAGATGACATCATTTTTGGAGCAACCAATGTAGATTTATGCAAGGAATTCAACAACCAAATGAAGAATGAATTTGAGATGTCCATGATGGAAAAATCACCTTCTTTCTTGGACTTTAGATCAAGCAAAGCTCAGAATGAAAATTAATCAGTCAAGCAAAATATGTCAGATAAAGAAATTTGATGTGGACAAAAGTAAGTCTTTATCAATACCTATGGCATCAAACACTATTCTTTGCAAGGACTCAGAAGGGAAGCGTGTAGAACAAAAGCTCTACAGAGGAATCATTGGATACTTGCTCTATCTAACTGCAAGCAGACCATATATCCATTATGTTGCGTGCTACTATGCCAAATATCAAGCAGATCCAAGAGAATCTCATCTTACAATAATCTAGAGAATTCTAAGATATCTATTAGGAATTGTAGATGTGGGGCTCTGGTATCCTAACAATGGTGATTTTACACTTAACAGATACACAAATGCAGATTATGGAAGAGATGAGCTTGAAAGGAAAAGCACCGGCGAAGGATGTCACATCCTTGGATTTAATAATAGTGGATTAAAGCTCATACGCGGATGCTCTGAGGACTAGAGGTAGGCAGTGTTCGAACTAGTATAAAATCGCAGTATTTGAATCTGTAACTCTCTCTCTCTCTCTTTACTTGATTGCTGCTCTTATTATCTCAGAAGCTTGTACTAATTTATTACTTATTTTTATATATTTACGAAAAGGAGTCAATCACCCCCTCTCTTACTTTTAATCACCCCTCTGAGACCAATAATATTTAATAATTATAATTAAATTTTTAAATATTATTTCCCATTAAAAATTATATTTACTATTCTTAATTTATTTATTTAAATGTTGTAATAATTATAATTATATTATAAAACACTAAAACAATAATAATATTATTATATAAATAGTAAATATTATTATAGATAATAATAATAAACTATTTTGATTATAATAATAATAATAATTTATATTATATATTACCCAAAATTATTATTACCATAAGTGTTACTACTTATAATAAATATTATAATTAAATATTATTATATTTATAACAAATATTGTCACAAAATTAAATAGGAAAATGATAAAGTAATTTCATTAATTTTTAATTATTGTTATATTTATGATAAGTATTAATAATATTAATAATTAATTAGTTGAAATGAATATTATAAAATAAATATAATTAATTAATATAGTTATTTTAATATTCATAATTACTATTAAATTTATTTATTATATAATTGGTATTTATAAATATGAATATTATTATAAATAATAATATATTTAATTATCATTATTATTGTTCTTGTTGCTTATAATAAGTAAAGACGTTATGAATAAATAATGATATTTTTTTATAATTAAATATTATTATTAATAGTAAGTATTTTTATAATTAATTAATTTTTTATGTAATAAATTTTTATTAATAATAATAGGATTCCCCAGGTTGAAAGAAAAGGAAAGTGAATACAAATACTTAGTCTAAAGGGGGTAATGAGATTACTTTAGACTGCTTAATGATTTTGATTCATTTATACAAATAAATAATAATAAATGGAACGAAACAATTTGATTCCTCTCCATTTCCTTTCCTAAAACCCTCAAACCAAACCCTCAAAAATTACAACACATGATTTTGAAGTTTATTGATAAGAGTAATTTATACCAAGAAAGCATTAGTCATTTCACCTAGAGAACATTACTTTTATGGATTAAATTGTGGAATTCATTACTGTTTTGGTGCAATCTCAGGTTGCTCCTTCCTACTGCCGAGCTTGCTGCGAAGGAGATGGAATTGGGCTTGATGAGGAAAAGGATGCCCAAACCAAAGAAGATGACCAGAAATGGAAAGCTTCTAGAAGATACCTTGCTTAACCATGTGAAAACCCGCTTGTAGAAATAGTGGAGCTTGTATTTTCGTGCATCATGACTTAGCAAGTAGGGTTGATCACTTTTGACTAATTTTTATCTTCTGGAAGCATTTTAACTTATTAAATAGTATTTTGAACAATTATTGTAGGCAAATGACATTTCTAGAATAATCCACTTACCATTATTTATATGGTAAAAGACCTTTCGTAAAGGAGAGCTTTTGGATTGGCTACTTTACCAATATTCTCTGTAAAAAGTTACTCTTATTATTATTATTATTATTATTATTATTATTATCTATGGAGTTCATCATTTCCAGAATTTGTACGAGTCTCATATCCATCTTTATGAGTAACTAAGCTTTTTGCGGGCACAAGTAGTAAGCATGACGGTCTATGTGGTATGATTTCTCCCTTTCCTTTTATTTTATCATCATCCAGTGTGGATTGTTTAGTATTGAGCTTAAAATCTCATAAGTAAGGCCAAACTTATGCTTAGTGGATATGAAAATCTGAAAAGTGACTTGTAAACTTATCCAAATACTAAACACACATCCGAAAAATCTGAAAAGTGATTAGATTGTGTTAGGGGTTTCTAACTTGTTAGAATGCTTGCATAAATCTTAATCCTCAAGGTGTAACTACAATGAGTATCTACGTA
Source organism: Euphorbia pulcherrima (assembly GCA_947683365.1). Classification (NCBI taxonomy): domain Eukaryota; kingdom Viridiplantae; phylum Streptophyta; class Magnoliopsida; order Malpighiales; family Euphorbiaceae; genus Euphorbia; species Euphorbia pulcherrima. The sequence goes on along the minus strand of CANTUS010000001.1, from coordinate 12,401,263 downwards.
GTAAAGTTTTGAAGGAACTAGACAATGGGTATCTACGGCTAGTAACAATAGATGCAAGAAACCTAGATCCTTAAGTACCAAACATGCTAAAATAAGGAAAGGAAATCATTCACATGTCTTTCTGCTTGTTGGGAGTGCTTGCCCTGTTATAAAATTTGTTATGAGTAACCATTTAGAGCAACCACTTTCTGTTTTACAACAACTATTTATTTTCTTTTATATCTCTACTAGTGTGGTACCCGTGCGATGCACGGATAGGTCCAAAACGACACATTTAATACTCTATACATGATAAAAATTAAAATAAAAAATATTAATGCTAAAATATATTATATTGTGTATCAAAATAAACTGCAGAAAACTTCTTTATATACTACATTTGCAGATTCATTTGTGACTTGTCCATCATCATCATAGACCAAAATTTTAAAACCCTCTCTTTTTGCCACTCGCGATAGAGCTACATAAAGCTGTCCATGCATGAACACGAGTCCTCTAAGAAATAATCCTACATGAGAAAGCGATTGCCCTTGACTTTTGTTGATAGTCATGGCAAATGACAGTGCAAGTGAAAATTGCTTTCTATGAAATTTGAAAGGCAATCATGTATCAGATGGTATTAATGTCATTCTGGGGATGAACACTTACACGTGGCAATGCTTTGATGGTTTTAGTTCTAATGACAGTTTAAAATTTGCTGCAACAATATTAAGACAATTGACACAAATCAAATTCAACGGTATACTTTGAGAATGAAATTCATTTAAAACAAAATTTATAAATATTTATTTAGACCTTCATATTTGCTATAATTAATATTTAGAACATTTAATATGTTGTTGAATTATTAACTTATGATGTTATAATTATTTTTCTAATAAAGCTACAAATGAAGAAAAAGAAACAATTAAATGTTTCTGAATTTTTTTAATGACATCCACTTTCTTTTGTTAGTTTGTTTAGCTATTAAATTGATTGTGTGTTGCATACATGTAAATCAAGTGAGATTAACGTCAAATCAAATTTCACTTCTTTTGTTTTTGCTTTCATGAATTACTAAGGTTACATTAAGTAATTGTATATTTGAAGGATAAGAAAATAAAAATATTAATTGAAGTGATATCCTAACTAAATTTAATTTTAAAGATTATTATGTTACTTAAAGTTAAATAATTAAGTTTTAAATAGATATGAACCAAAATGTTAGAAGTGATAAAGATAACCGACCATTTATGGTGATGGAGAAGAAAATTAGATAACATTAATTGTTTACTTCGTTCACTTGAAAATAATTATCACTTTATTAATTTTTCCCATATTATAAAAAGTTATTACTCCATTAAAATATTTAATTTTTTTTACATTGTTATATTAGTTACAAACTCTATTTCTTTTTAATTATTAGCTTTTTTCTAATTAACTGAATTAAAACTACTTAAAATTTAAATTATTTGAATAATCTATTAAATTTAAATTTAAATAGAACTTATATAAAATAATATAAGAATTGCAAAATATACCCCAAACTTGAAATGTTAAAAATAAGAAGAAACACCTGATTAAAACGAAACAATCCGACAACACAAAATAAATAAAATATAACATCAAATAATAGTTCCGCCTAGTTTGACAATGTTTCAAAAAATAAAATCTTTCTTTAAAAAGAGATGCATATCAATTATTCTTCTCCTTCTTAATCCTCATCCGTTTTACTCGATTGCTCAAAAGTTGTGCATTACCTTCATCTATCATTATTAACGGTGTCAAAGTTTGATTTCCTATCTCTACAGGTGTGGCAAAAGAATTAACCTCATTATCTGATGTCGAATCCTGCCAATAAAAATAAATAAATGAATCAATAAAAGACCTAATTCAAATCATAGTATATAATGAATCATTTGTATTTATAATATAAATATTAGAACAAATTCCTTAATATATATAAATTATAAATAACCCCAAACTTAGAATTAATTCAAATACATAGTTAGATGTCAAATAGGATTCATAAGATGACTCATGTTTACACATAAAGTCCTTAATATATATATGAATTATAAATAACCCCAAACTTATAAATTTAGGAGATTTACTCAATAAATAAACCACAATTATATAAAATGATAATATATATATATATATATATATATATATATATATATATATATATATCAAAATTCTATATAAGAATCTAGAGACATAACAAATTTTTAAAAGTAAAAAATTCGTCCAAGTACAAAACTAACTTCATTTGAGATCTATGTTGCTCGGGGAATTCCAATGCAGCTTGACATAATAATTTAATAAAATCACTCCAGTTTCATAATAGAAAAAAACTATAGTTTTACACTTTAAATATTAATAATAGCTTAACAGTTTTATAGAATTTGAGTCATACTCTAACTCAATGTAATGTTAAATCAGTCTTAAAATTTTCATACAATTATCTAAGTATTTTAAACCTTTATTCAAAAAAAAGTTTAAATTTAATTTGATTAATTTAGAATTTAAAAACCACATAATAAATTAGATTACTATAGATATTAAACCTTTATCCTAACCACGTAATCTAAATTTAATTTAGATTAAATTTTTACACGGCTTTTTCTAGAATTTTAATAAAATATTTAAGTGCAAAAAAGTCTTTTAAAGACTTCTTTTATAGATATATATATAGACATAGATTTTCAACTCCTTTTATTGAACTTGTACTCGCTAATTTATAACGTAATTTAAACTGTTTCCCTTACTCCTTGAGGAATACGACCTTATACTTGCCCCGCACTAAAATCCACAACCTAATACATTTGTTAGATCGCTTTTTGTCAATCAACATTTATCTTATTTTCTACTAACCACAAAGTAGTTGTCTATATTTTTTACTACAAAACATTATTTCTACTTATAAGGGGACAAGATAAGACGACAACCGTATAGTTAGGTTGGCATTTCGAACCCAACAACATAAAATCCAGCACGAAACTTTAGCGATATAAAAGGAATTCAGTAATAAATTATCAATCCAACCAAATTACAAAAATAAAAAACGCATCCACCATTAAAATTTTCATAATAAAAAGTACAGTGAAGTATACACTTATGGATGATCTAAGAAAAGTCAATTTTTACAAAAATATCTATAACATGACCTTTGCAAATACTTACTAAGAAGAACAAAGATGCTCGGCGCTTCATTGTAAATAATCAGTTATGTGTTCTATTACCTTGCAAATGTTCTTTCGAGTAATTAATATTTATGAAATATTTTGTATGGAATATATTAGTTGAGAAACTGATATTTAAAGGGCGGGCCTATGAAAAGCAATATATGTATATGTGTGCGTCTCAACTCATTTGTAATGAATCTAATGATGTAACTTGTCCATTGAAAACTATATACATGCTTGTCTTAATCCGTGGTGAGGCTGAAATGATTAGTTACTTGACACAAGTTTATTTATGTTGATACATTTAACGTTCTTCACATCTTCTCAAAACTAATTGTACCGAAAAAAGTCTTATTTTCAACTCAAATTCATTCGGCATAGTATAATTTATATTGGATATAATTCAATTCAGTCTATTTGAAAAGAACATGTTTTTTTTTTATTTTTACGACAACGATCCTAAATTCTTAATCAAAGTTTGTAAAACTAATTCTAACATAATTACATCAATTTGGCTAATATGTTTTAGAAAATATTTCCACATCTATTCTATGACATGTCTTGTATACGGTGTTTTCAGTGCTTACTTTATTTTGTGTATCAATTTTTACGAAAATAATAATTATATAAATTAGTTATGAGTGAAGATAAAATCAAGGTTACAGTAACAATTTAAACATGTATAAAATAATTATTATATTATATATTGATTAAATAAGGCTAAACAAGGCTTAGATGCTTACTGACATCAACAACTTATACGAAATGAAGAAAGTGGATAGTCTAGTTGATTTACAAGACCCAATTCCCAGCTAATAACATATATATGCTAGATATCCGGTAGAATGAAATGTAGATAAATTTGAAGTCGTGAGGAAGACTTTCAGATTGAAACTTATTTAACAGTTCTATCAAATAATTCAATCGGATAAAATTAGAAATTAACAAGAACTTAGAACGATTGTTTGTTGTGAATAATATAAACCGAGAAATATGTCTATAACCCTTTGCCAATGCCAAGTTTTCGATATATATAGAAACCTAAAATAACCGTCCAAAATTAACTGTTTTTGCAGTTATTTTCGTCCATAGGCCGCGTGTCGCGACCGTGGCTTGAAATGCCAATAATCTGCTTCTCATGTTTAACAATCGCGAGCGCGACACGTGGACAAAATTCATTCGAAAAACGAATTTTTCAACAGGAACTTTTAGCTCTCCCCCAGCCAGGGGCGCTGCCCCTTGGACCCCGCGAGGGGCTGCAGCCTCTCGGACCCTGCTACTGGAGGCGCTGCCCCGTAAACACTAGTCAATCAACCCTGAAATCACCACATTTGTGATAGATTTGTATGACTTATTGTTGTTTTTGCTGAATGCAGCAATGGTCACTGCCAAATAACTAGAGAGTGAGTAGAAAACGAAGCAGAGTGAGCAGAAATTTAAGCAGAGTGAGCAGAAGGTTGGATCGCATGAGGTAAAAGATACCCAAACCCAGAAAATGGAGGGAAAATGACATGAGAATCATCCTTCTAGAAGGTCTTTTGCTTGAATCAGTAGTGGACTGCAAGTGGATGGGCGGTGGAGAAATGACACATAGAACACCTAGCCTTCACTTTGTATTTTGTTTAATTAACTGAACTCAGATCTTCTAGAAGTTATTTTGTGATTGGTTGGATTATATTTTTGAATTATTTTTGAAGTGCAAGGTGGCACATTTAGATCCTTCGACCTCACACTATATATTGGACAAAAGTCTCTCTTTTGAGACACCGATTACAGTCAAGCCTTTCCATTGGCCAACTTTTCTGTAAAAAAACTTTATTAGTATAATATATATTTGCATTATGTTCATCTTCTCCAGAATTTCTTTGGGTTTTTCCTCCATTTTTATGTGTAACTAAGTTCTTAGCAAGCCTAGCTAGTAAAGCAAGCAAAATTCATGGTATGATCTTTCCAACTCCTTTATATTAGCATTATTTTTTGTAGATTGCTTTGTGTTGAACTTAATTCTTATAAGTAAGGCCTAGTTTCTGTTAAAGTGTAACAAGAGGAACTGAAAGGTGAATTGTACACTAAAACTAAGTAAGATTTAGCTTATATTGAGTGTAACTAGAGGAACTGAAAGGTGAATTGTAACACTGACTAAAACACAAAACATATGCCTAAGAGGAACTGAAAGGTGAATTAGATATGCTAGGAAGTTTCTTTAAAAAGAATGCTTGTATGATTCATAATGCTTAGAATTATACTTGCACGGAGAAATCACAAGCTTTAAAGTACTAGAGAAAGGGAAACTACAGCAAATACATAAGACATGCAAGAAACCTAGATCCTTAGGTACGAATATGTTAAAATAAAGAAAGGGTGATCATTCATGTATCTGCGTGCTTACTGGTTATGGTTGCCTCGTTACAAATTTGTTGGTAGTAATCATTCATAGTGATCGCTTTTACTTTCCCGTTTTTATTTTACTTCTTAGCTTGTCCATTAAAATCAACTCATTTAACATTAAACTTAGACTCACTGATTTGCATTTTAATTTAAAGTATTTCCCTTGCATACTGTGGAATACGACTTTGTACTTGTCACTTACTATTGATCACGCCCCAGTGCACTTGCTAGATCACGTTCATTTGGCAGACAACACTGCCGTCTCTCAGACCCTGCTACTGGAGGCGTCGCCCCGTTAAGCCAAGTATTGTAATAGAACCTAAACAAGCACGCACTCCGCACTCTCCCGACTTATTCGATGAAATATCATGATCGCATTAATCAACTAGTCAATCCAATTACACTAAAATACTAACATAATACTCCTGAAAAAAAAAAAAAACTCTTCAATCCGTATCTTGAATATTGGCAAAGACCAAACCTTAAATATAGTTCAAATGCTCTATAGAAAAAAAAAGTTACACATACATATATGGTAAAGAGTAAGGACCAAACCCACACTGATATACCTATTTAAACTAAAAAAAAAGAAAGAAAGAATATATAGATTTTCCCAATATTTTACACATATTTTTCCTAGAATTATATTTTTAATTGATTCCATCTAAAATTTGCAATCAATCTTGAATGTTATTTGTCAATTTGTCTGTATTTCCCTGCATTTATAACATCATTAATCAATACTCTTACAATACTTAAACTGCAAAACACAAACTAGTTCAAGTATATGATTTTGCTTTACCTTGTATTCTGCTAAAGCACATCATTCCTCATCTTCATTTAGGAAAACCACAGGATGTACTGCTGCAGTATTCACATTGAGCACCTTTTTCAGCTTCCGATGATCTAGGACTTCGAGTTCCACCAGAAAACTCGAACTAACTGGTCGATGGTCCGATAGTTTGAGTTCCGACCGCTTGTAAGAAAGTTGTTCTATACCTTTTCCTAACCAAAGTATTCGGTCACACCTGCATTTTAATGCCAAAAACACCCGAAATAAGATTATTTGTTCTTTCAATCCCTTTATCCGAATTTTTTCGTGTACTTACCATGCTGGAGATCTCTTCTTTTCCCCTTCTTTCGGTTTCTCCCCTACATATCTATCAGAATTCATCTCGTATTTATAAGTGGGAGGAAACTTTATTTCTCCCTCTTTCCATCCATCAAATACATGCCCGCTTCGAATCTCTTGAACCAGCTGATCGCCATTGATAAGTTCGTCCCATTGCTTAAGAGCCACGAGTTTTCTAATCTCCGAGTCAACCATATTGAGACGGTAATTCAAATCCCCGAACCAAAATATATTACTGCAAACAAAAACTGTGTCAAACATACATTGGAAACACATAATGAAATTTAGGCTCTGTTCTTTTCAACTTACAATTTCAGCACTTTACAGTACCGAATAATTGTAAGCGTAGACTGAAATGAGTTTAAATTTAGTCTATTTCAATTTAATACATCTTCTTATAAGTTGAAAAGAACAGAGCTTTAATATCCAGACTTTGCTTACTCATGGGACGGTATTGTCTGGGGTTGATCAGGTTCGAAAACCGATGAAAACTGAGTTCGCCTAAGGATTTCATAGACATCGGCATTCCTTCTTTGTTCAGCACCCTCTTTTTGACCCGAGGTCAAATGAGAACAAACAAAACACATCCTCGACTGGAATAAAGACATACTAACCGAAACCGAACCCTGCATCACCAACCATTAGTTAGACACACCGATGGGTTAATCGGTAGGGTCAAATTATTCGTGGATCGTCTTATGTATACCTTGTTTCCCATGTAGCCCATCAGACCAACTCCAACAGGCGAAACCTTCAGATTGTTTATATGCCTCCTTAACCTCTTTCTAACCCAAATCGATATGTATATCCCTACCATTTGCTTGCTAACGATCCGTACATACTTTGCACGCGATTTCCGATTTTCAATCACATGTTCGTCGTTATTTTCAGCTTCCTCAATGATGTCATCATCTTCCTCTTCTGATGATGAATCACAAGGAGAATCGGAAGCTTCTAGAACTTCAGGAGCTCGGTTTTCCTGCTCTAACCACATCGAGCTAAGGTTCCCGGAGCTACGATGAGATCTTCTCAAACCTCGAGCCCCAAATTCCGAGCCCAACAATTTGGAACTGCTAAATACTCTACGCAACTTAGAATTCGAGGGGAAGATTAGCGGGGATGAGTCCAATGAACGTTCAGGCCAGTCTAATCTAGTCTCGGGATCAATCCCATATATCCTTTTTAGTAGTAAATTTTTTTGGTCACTAAATTCGGTATTATGGTCTTTATTGAGCATATCGAGAGCGCCTACTTGGTCTGCTAGTTCATCAGCTACAGAAGAAGTTCTTAGTACTGGAGAGGGCGGGGCGCTGTAACATTTGTGTTTCTTTTCGGGATGTAAATGTTTGTTGAGCGTTTTTCGAATGATCGCCTCCCATTTTGGGATCGGTATGTTACTTTCGGCCCCTAATACATTTCCGGCATTCAGTGGTACTACCTCTTGGAAACTGTTAAAGCCGTTAGAAATGGAAGCCACGCGAAATGACTATAAACCAAAAGAGAGGTAATATTAATAATTTAATACTCACCCGATTATATGCATATCGGCTGGTTCCTCTGGGGAGAGCCAGTCGTCGATCTCGAGATCTTCATGTGGATGTTTTCCGGCAACATTCCATGTACTGATTGTCACCCTGCAAACCACAAAATCGAAAAGATTTGACTTCCAAATTGAACTTTGACTAACAATTCCCAGAACATGTGGTTCATAGCCAACCTCACTTCCTTAGTGTTTATGTACTGAACACGAAGTGTTTCGGATTTTCCTCTCCTGTGTCTCACTGGATAGACTTTAGACGGGGCATCTGGATAATAAAAGTTAAACACAGTCATATAAACATAAGATTCACATACAAAATATCAAAAATATTAATATGGTTTAACAGAATGAACAAAACTCCTTGTATTTGTCCATTAAATCGGATTCAAAAGAACATAATAATTGCCTGGAATTTGAGCAGGGAGTGAAGATTGCAGCTGTGGTTTATCAGCATGGTTTTCAGCTATAGTCACTCTTTCATCTTTAAGAGAACAAGCTGATAAAAAACAACACCATAACAACATTACAAAAGACACAAACCAACAACGAAAAACAGAAACCGAAACAGTTAGAAACATACTGTCATCTTCGCTCTCGTTCTCAGTGTACTCATCTTCGCTAAAATCATAGACTTTTGGCTTTATGTTAAGCCATTTCTTCATCACAAGGGAAGGCCAGAAGGCCTGCAAATCCAAATGCAAAATATCAGCACAGCATAACAACTAACAAACAAATTTAACAGAAGAACAAGAACTAATTAATACCTCGGACCGCCTTCCTCTCCTTGTCTTCATTGTTAAAGATCAAAGGTTCAGAATAGTCTGTAAATAACAATATCAAATACAGCACACATTCAATACACATCGGATTGCCACCATCCCAGGATATTTCTATTTAAATAAAACCCATTACAGCCCACCAATTATATAAATTGCATACCTAAATCAAACAAATTGATTAATTAAATTAAAAAAAAAAGGTTAGAAGGGGTACAAATGTAGGCTGGTTATCTAATGCCAAACACAAAAAAGGAGTCAAATTAAAGAACAATTAGAAAGGACAGAAAAAAAAAAAAGAATGGCCAACACACATCCACAAACCTCAACTTGCATAAAAAAGGCATAACCAAAATGGTCCGAAGATTGTATTGAAATCTCAAAATTCCTAATTTTTATTGAAACTCAATCAATATCTAGTGTCACCAATTAGAAATTGTCGCTAATCCCATTTCACCATTGAAAGGGAAAGCTCGAATAAGCAATGAGCACTAGAATTGGGGGGAACTAACTTCTTATAGCAGTATCAGATTAAAAAAATCCCAACTGGGTATTTGCCATTGTACAAATAACTGGCTCTCATCAATTCATAACTCCAAATCAAAGCTTGATTTAGTGGAGTGGGCCAAATCTGTGAAACTAAAATTTTGGAGGGTTCTAGACTTGCTATGTGTATGCATCAGCACAATTTGTTTAAACTTGTGATTAAGACTGGTAACCAATAATAATTAGAAGTGAAAGACAAAACCCAAATGAAATAAGCACTTAAACTAAAGATAGGAAGCCAATTAGCCACACCTTCAAAGCCTGGATTTTGTATAGACCCCACACGCCCAAACCAAACCTTATAAAGAAAGGAAATAAATCAAATCATGGGGTTGACATACGAAAATGTAGAGTTTAAGTCAAATCTGCAATCAGTAAAATTAAATTGATACAATAAATTATCATAATATTAATTTTTTTTACCTTTAATTTATCGGAGTTTTACTCCGATTATTGCTAGATTCGATCCGAATCTCAAATCTGACTATGGTGGATAAGTCTCCCTATAAGAATTTTTTGCATTCACTAGATTTTAAACTCAAGACCTTACTAAAAGAATATCAAGCCGTTTATCACTTGGACCAACTCTTATTGGTGTATAATAATAAATTATTAATGGTAACATGTAAGCCATTGGTAGGACGGTGAGATTTTAATTTTTTTTCCTCAAATTTTTATTGGTTGGGGAAGTTTTTGTTGAAGAGATTAATGTCGGAGACATGAATTATTAGATGGATGTATTAATTTAATATTAATTAATGGGTTATTATAATCGTATTATAGCAATTAATTAATTTATGTTGTAAATTGCATGAAAAATGACGTTTATAAATAAATAATGTAGCAAAAGAAGGGTCCACGAAGGTGGGTCAGCGCACTATATGCGAAAACGAATTCTCATCTTTATTCAACTTCCTCCCCTCTCCATTGTAAAGTTACTAAACAGCCCTTGAACTTATTTAATTAATCAAGGAGTTTATATCTATTTGCTTAATTTTTGAGGATCAAATGAGGGTCTAGATTAATATATAAAGTCCTAAGGTCCCACTTTAATGATCAGCTTGTTCATTTTATAATCATTTCACTACATTAGTTGACAAGTTGATTCTTAAAACTGAAGTAAAATCTCATGGTAATTCTACCTTTCAATAATAATAATAATAATAATAATATTATTATTATTATTATTATTATGTTTTTCGTCTTCAATGAAAAATATAGAAAGCGTTTTACATTATAGCTAAATCACCTTATAATAACATTTTAATTTATATATCATTCTGTCTTGTATTTTAATTTATAAGATCATATTTTTTTCAACTTTAATATAGGTTAGGTCAGATTCATTCGGTTCCATACAAACATTAATTACAAGCTAAAAGGTATAAACTAATTTCTGAAGCTTGTTTTTAAGCAGCAACTAAAATTTGCTAAGTAAAAAAAGAATATATCCTTTAATTTATACATATAAATTGTCTTCCTCTGAATGTCCAATTTAATCATTTGAAAATTTTTACAGTTATTTGTTATTTATAAGTTAACTAGTGTAGTATTTGTGTGTGATGTATGGGTAGGTTATTTGTAATCCGTATATCAATGATAAAAAAATAAAAGACTCAGTACCACTGTTTTCTCGAGCATGTATCAACCCTATAACAACGATAATTCGTTCATTATTAGATGAATTCAAATGAGATAACATTTGTTCTACAAAGTCACCCCAGAACGTTGTTGATATTCTATTCTGCCTCTATTTTGATTTCATGATAAAGTTTTAATTAATAAGGAACAATATTCACAAATAACATAAAAAATTGTAGATAATACTCATTGTCCTGAAGTTTCGAATTCACGAAAATACTATTATTTTCATTCGTGAAACAACTTTGCACATCACCACGGCTGATAATTTCACCAATTACGTCAGATAAAAAATTTGTGGGTTTAATTGATTGCTAATTAAAGTTTAAAATATGAAATTCAATTTAAAAATAAAAAAAAATGTATACATGCCAAATAGAACCTCTTCATTGACTTTGCTTAGATCAAGCAATTCTGTATAAAGGACTAATTCGAATATATTCAAACTAAAATTTTAGTCATTGACCTACCGAGCAATCGTCCTCGACGAAAATGTTAACCTCTATTCATTTTTTGTTGGCTTAGGTATTTTGATATTATTCGGGTTGATAATGAAGTTCCTCATATAGTGCATATTGAGCTCTTGAATATTATCAACAAACTTGGGAATGTTATTTTTGGTTACCTTGTGATCTTCCTATTACAATAATACAAAACATCAAAAATGGTATAATTTTTTATTAGTTATGCGATTTTATTAAAAATTTATTGTAATAAATTTTTTAATACTCAATGTTAAATAATTTATTAACATACCTTTTCGTCTTGTAAAACTATGTCAATAATAAATATTGAATTTGGTTTATTGTGTTTTGGAATGGTCCAAAGGCGGAGATCACGTACTTTGAGGGTCCATAGCATCTTAGTTGGATTTATATCACATATAAAATCATTCTTCAGTTGCACCCTAATTGGGTGATATCATCCACCGAATCATGTTTCTGATTCAACATATTGAATAATATACTTTTCTACAATTATCTTGTGATTTTCTGTCAATATTTGATGAGAAAAAAAGTCACACTGATTCTTAAATAAGAATGAGTAAGTACTATTACGAAATTTAACTTTTTTTCTTAAATATGATTATAATCAATAGAATTAAATAAAATTAAGAACAATAAATTAAATTTTAAATAAATAGATTTAGGAGATACAATAGCTGACCAAATAATTTAAAATATTTCATTATAGGAGTAAGTACCATTATAAAATTCAAATTTTTTCTTAAATATTTTATAATTTATATTTTTCTACAATTATCTTGTTATTCCTTGTCAAATATTTGATGATAAAAAGAGTCACATTAATTCTATAATAGGATTATAATCAAAAGAATAAAATTAAATAAAATCAAGTACAACAAATTAAATTTTCAAAAAAATAGATGTAGGAGATATATTAGTTGATCAAATAATTAAAAATGTTTTGTTATTATCCATCTGAAGGAGTAATTACTATTATAAAAAATATAGAATTTTATCTTAAATAGGATTATAATATATATTTTCTGCATTAATTTTGTGATTTCATATCAAATATTTGATGAGGACTAAAGAGTCACATTAATTATTAAATAATATTATAATCAATAGAGTCATAATTTTTAAATTTTAATTTGTTGTTCTTGATTTTATTTAATTTTATTGATTAATAATGAAATTGAAATATTTCTGTTGAAAGGTATAGGGGTAAAAATTGTTTTTGTTGTTGTTGTTGCTATTACTTTAATTTTCTTTTAATTTTATAATCAACAGTTATATATTTTGGTATTGTTATGGTTAGTATGAATATTAACCACTTTTAAATACGCATCAAATGTTTTATTATCGCTATTGCTGTTGTTGTTATTATTATTATTTTAATTTTATATTTTGGTATTGTTATGATTTGTATGAACATTAATCAATTTTAAATACCATTATTACAGTAATATAAATTAAAATAATATGGTAATAAAATAAAATAAATTTAATAATAAAATATTAATAGTTCTTTTAAAAGGCATGCGAATAAAGAAGTAATTTATGACTTCTTTACTTTTATATGTATATAGATATAGATAAAAATTTTGATATTATTATGATTAGTATGAATATTAGTCACTTTTAAATACCCATCAAATATTATTTTAATTTTATTTTAATTTTATATTATAATATTATTATGATTAGTGTGAATATTAATAATTTTAAATATTATTATTATAGCAATATAAATTAAAATAATATAATAATAAAATAAAATAAATTTAATAATAAAACATTAATAATTTTTTTAAAAAATATAATGATAAAAAAATAATTTAAAATTTCTTTACTTTTATTTATATATATATATATTTTCAAACACTTGTTTTAATTTGTACAACTTAAAATAGTTTATAAATAGGCATATTGTACCGTCAAAATTGAACAAATTGGCGAACCAAAAGCTAAGTTGACTTTGTATGGATATATGTGGTAGTAATATAGTTTCACACATTTATTTTTAAAATACAAGTAAAATGGAGCCACTTGATGCAAGTAAGAGTATCGTCAAATAAAACAATTGATTAAGTCATGCCCACACCTATCAAAATCAAACTTGACACTATACGTACAAGAGTGAGGTACTGACCTCTTCATGTCAACAACTTCATTATTAGTACGTATTTATTTATCCCAGAAATTATTTTATTTTTTAATAATTAACCGTACATGTATAATATAAGTATTTTAAGTTGAATAGATGACAAGTATCGTTCATAATAATTGATTTTGCAGATTAGTCTTAAAAATAAATAAGATTGTGGCTCCAATTTTATGTGATAATTACCTTATCCTTTATTTTATCATTGAGACCTATTTAAATTTAAAATCAGATTTCTATTACAGTTACATCATGCCATAATTTTTTTTATTACTAATTAGAACTATAAAAAAAATACTCCCTCCATTTCTAAAAGTTTGACTTTTTTTTTTAAATTTTGACGTTTTGGAATTTCGATGCATTTTTTTTATATTTTTTCTAATTTACTCTTATATTAATTATGAGATAAATAATTGATTATGAGCAATAATTAAAAAAGAAAGAGAATTTTTATATAAAATATAGAGGATAAAATAATCATTTTAACAGTGTAATAAATATTTCATTAATTTTAATGATTTGATTAGAGTGTTAAAATTTTTAAAAAGGGAGGGAGTATAAGTTCTTGAACTTTTTATAGCTAGTCACCAAAATAACAGGAAAATTATAGAAAGACTTTTTTAGTTAAAAGATTATTATCATATTTATATCAAAGTTAACAAACTTAATTACTTATAACAATATTCATGCAGGTCATAAGTACGTGGCAATTATATTGAATAATGTATTATAACTCATAATGTACTATTTTAGAGAAATAGAATTTTAGAAAATTTAAATCTATAATGTATTATATAATCAAGTAGGGAGCTGATTAAAATTTTAAAAAAAAAAAGAAATTTTAAGCACCACATAAATTTTTGTAAGAAAAAGAACATATGCTTTTTCCAAATAAGGATACATTGCTATTTTGAATTTATCACTGTTTGATGTTTTTTTTTGTGTTGAGTTTGCATGACAAATTTTGGACACAACCGTTCATATACATTGAAGCCACATAAATTAACTAATTATCTGTAGTCCATAATCAAATAATTAGTTAATTTTTGTGGCTTCAATACAAAAATTTATTGATTATAAATTTTGAAAATCGACAATAAAAAAGTAAATCTTAAATAATCATATATGTGGTAAGAAAAATGTATTCCACCATTGGATTTGAATTCTCTAAAGTTGTGAATTGGTAAAGTTGTACATTTCAGTTAATCTCATCCATCCACTTAGTTTTAATGGTTCGGATTTAATTTCACTACAGAACCCATAAACCACAAAACTTAATCTGAACCATTAAAACTCAACAAATATTAAAAATTGACTGAAATATAAAACTTTACCAATTCCAAACTTTAGAGAATCTTGGTCATCCACCATCCTATGAATATAGGTTGAAAGTTGTGTTGTGATCAATTGAACACTAAATCATTAAACATCCAATATATTGATCCATTTTAGAATTCACAAAATATCAAAGATATATCTAATTTATTTTATTTACATGATAGAGTAATAAAGAATCCATATTTTATTTGTAAAAATTCTAAAAAATGTTTAATTGAAGTTAAGTAGAATGTTACTCAAGTGAAAATAGGGGTGCACAAAATTATGTGATAATAATTAATTCATTAGTATATGAGGAGGGTTCAAAAAAATCTATAGTTTTGAACACTGGGCACCAACTCTTCCAAAATTATATAAATTAGGATTTAAATCTGATATACCTCATCTATTCATTGTTTAACATGTAGCATATTTGTAGAAAAGATTAAATGAAAAGGATCAAAATAACAATAAAAACAGACACGTGTTAATATTTGAATGAGAGATATAAAAAATGACATTAATTTAGATACAGCAGATTTAAATCATATAAATTATACATATATCTAATAATTTTTTTAAAAAAAAATAAGTAGTGAAAAAAAATTGAAAGAGGATAGGTAGTGTTGGAATGAGATGGAAATGAATAAGGTAAAGGAATAACTAGTTAAAGACAGCATCTAGTCTTAGATCTTAGACTTTTCATAATTTTATATTCATATACTTTGGAGCCATTGTCTACTGTATTACTCCCTTCACTTCTTCTTAGTTGTTATTCTAGGGTTTTATTAATCTTATTTTTATTTATCAGTTTAAAGCATCAATGTAATTTTTATTATTTTCTTTAGCTTGTATTTATTTTAAAAAGGAAATTATAAATTAATATTTAAAAAGATAAATAATTATATTTTTAAGTAAGAATGATACAATAATCATTTGAAGGTGCAATAATTTTTTAATTAATTTTGATAAAAAATTAAAAAAGACAATTAAAAACCGAAGAGAGGGTACATAATAATATTATTATAAAAGATGTGCTATTATTGAAAAATAAAACATCTTTTATCTTTTTTTCCATGCATTAAGTTCATGGTGTTTAACCAAACAAATTGAGTCATTTATAAATAATAATCGCCTAAGCTAAATTTATACTAACACATAAGTTTGGCCGTAACATTAAATTCGGTTATTAGCATATGATATGTTTTTTAAGAGTGTGAATGTTTGATATAATATTTTGGTGCTTTCTATGGTTACTTTATTTTTTATAAAGTATTTATTATTTTGCATTTTTTTATCATTAGATAAGTGATGGTTATTCTAATCTAATAGTGATAAAGATAAAATAATAATAAAATAAAGTAACCATAGAATATGTCTAATATTTTTTACGGTTCAAAATAAAAGTTTTTATGTTAATTACATGATTATTAGCGAGATGTGTTTTATGCTATAAATTACTGAATTGACTTATGCTTCTAACAATTCGTATATATGTAAAGTCGGTTGCGATGAGAATACGTTTTTTTTAATATTTAGAAGTATTTTTATTAAGATAATTTTATTTTGGACTTTGTCACAGTTAAGGCTTCTCACCCTTTCTAATAAGTGTATTTAGTAGGATTCAAACATTATTCTCCTTCAACTTATTGAATCTGCGTTGTCAACTGAGCTACACCTTAGTGCTTGTGATGGAATTTTTTAATTACAAATAAGATGAATTTGTTATTTTTATTTTTTGATAATCTATTGATAATTTTTCAATATTTTTATGGTAGTGAAATAAGTTAATGATTTTGATGGGCTCCAAAATTTCATTGTTTTTTCTAATTTAGATTCATTTCTCGATAAATCTCCAAATCTAACAACACATTATTCATTCAACAATGACAAAAGAATAAAGCAATGATTATTTGTAAAAAAGCACTTCCTTCATTTTTTAAAGTTTGACACTCTAATCAAATCATTAAAATTAATGAAATATTTATTACACTATTAAAATGATTAATTTATCCTTTATATTTATATAAAAATTCTCTTTTCTCTTAATTACAACTCATAATCAATTATCTCTCTCCTAATTAATATAAGGGTAATTAGGAAAAATATGATAAAAAAATACATTAAAATTCCAACACGTCAAACTTTTAAAAAAATTTAAAAAAATCAAAACGTCAACCTTTTAAAAATAGAGGGAGTAATTGTGTTGAGTTGTGAGTCATTATGGTGGATACAATTATCCAAATTGGTTTTCTAGCTATATAACCTTGAATTATCCATCACAAAACATTAATAATTTGCTATTTTTAATTATTATTATGCTAAGTTCTCTATTACTGATAAAAAAAAATAACAAACTAGCTAGATACTTTGTATTATACCTACAATTAAACCAATTGATAAGACATAAAATATCAATTATCTAACCATGCCTAACATAAATAAAACCAACATATTACTCGTCTATTATACCTACCACAATTAATTAATTAATTAATTAAATCGACAATTATTATACATATGCAATCTAGCAATTCGATCCAATGTGAACTTCTGAAATCAAATCAATAATTAGATAAGTTTTTTATTTTGAAAAATAATCAAGAATAAGTTTTTAAATTGTAAAATGAATAAATTTTCATGAAAACATTAATAATTTGCTTTTTTTTAATTAATGTGAGATACTTTGACCAAAAACCACGATATTCTGTATATTTATATATACATAAAAATCTTTCATACACGTATAACAGAAAGAGACTCTTATCCATATATATTTCATAAACTTCAAAACTTTAATCATTTTTTGTACCGGCAAGCAACTAATACTATTGGACAAAGAAATATCAGAAACTAACATGAATGTTTGATTATATTAATTCCATGCCATGAAACAAGGCAAAATGAGAATGTCAACTTAACCTATGTTCTCAATTCAATTCATTTCAGTTTAAATTACTTCAGTTCAGTTTAGTTCAGTATATTTCAATTCAGCTATGCATAGTTATAAATTTACATTGAAATAAGTTCAGTACAGCTTCAGTTCAATTCAGCTTTCAGAAGTTAGCATGGCCTTAATTAGCCGTAAAAGGCAAACCAAGAAAATTGGGAAGGAAACAGTTGGTATGAACCAAGTATTGAGTATCAATTGGATTCGGAATTAGGCAGATACAGATTTGAATTAGTGGTGTGTAAATTGTAATTGCTACAATTATACGTACTCTTTGCTTTCTCAACTATCCCAAAATCATATGCCAAACCCCAACTACTTGCTTCTATTGAATTGCTTATTATGGGATGAATTTGATGTACTTACCAACGAGTAATCTTTCCCTTTATGGCATTTTACTATGTATGTGTATTTATCAAAAAAAAAAAAATCATGCATCGAGTTGTTAAAGTGTCTCTTGAAATGTGCTTGACCCAAAATATAAAAATGATGTTTACACTAATTTTTTCTAATTTGTGTTTGTGTCTCACAAATAAAAAAAAAGGAGATTAAAAACAACAAATATTTCAAAAATTGTTATCACTCAATCTGTATGAAAAAACGTATCATTCTTGTAATCAAGTGAATGATATTATAAGTGCACATCAAGTAACTGATTAATACTCCCTCCAATTTTATTATATTGTTCATATAACAAAATCAACAAAAAAAAATAAAAAAAAGTTATAACATTATTAAAATAAGGCCTAACCACCTTTTTGGACCTTGTGCTATTGTCAGTTTATCTGTTTGATCCCTCTGCTATGCACGTTACCCTTTTAGTTCCCGTGGTATTCATTCCATTATCCATATAGTCCTTTTTTTTAACAGAATTACAATTTACGCAGAACCCACGTAACTAACCTTTGATGACATGGACTAGCTTAATTAAGAAAAAAAGCATGTTAACATAATATAAGAATAATAATTCCAATTGCACCCTCTTCTCCATCACCCGTTTTTGTTTTAAAACAACCCTAAAAATCCCAATTCAAAATACCATGATCTGGTTAATTGGGAAGAATTTCTTCATATTGTACAATTGTCGATTGTTATCACAGTGTTCTGATTCTTATCGGATTGGACTCGAGCTGTGATGAAATTTTTTTTGCAACAGATTTCGGATATAAACGTTACAGTATTGTATTGGATTACAACGGCGAAATAATTCGGTATATTGAACCAACAGTTTCAAATATGTATGAGTCTCTAAACGTTTGCCTATATGAATGTGTGTAGAGGGGATTCGGTAGCGTTGAATTAAACATTCTTAGAATACAAATTTTTCTGATCCAACTCAAAGACGAACTGCTTATATTAAGCAGGGCCGGCTATTAGGAGGAGCGAGTGGAGCGACCGCTCAGGGCTTCAAGTTTTTGGGGGCCTCAAATTTTAGTTTGGGTATAGTATAAGAATAAAAAATTAATAATATATATATTAATGTATAGCAAGTAAACACAAATTGGTTGAAGTAATGTGGTAGGAGGAGGCGTGCATTTTCTTGCAGCAGGGATAGGGTTCCAATCCTTTTTTAATTTAACTATTTTTTCCTTTCAAAAATATATTTAATTATAGGTATTATTTATTTATCAATGTAAATTTTTTTATTTAAAAAGATTAATATTAAATAATACCTATTTGAATTTAACTGAACTTAATTTAGTGTGACGTATAGCTGTACTGAACTACGTGAATTAACCTGAATTGAATTGTAGTCCAAGCGAACAAGATATAAGTTTTGTTTTCATTTGATATTTGTTTAAACTTATATAAGGTAACTTATTTTTTTATCACAAGCAAGCAATTTTGATATTAAATTTTCTTTTATTTTTCTATCCATATATTAACTGTAAAAGTTAATATTATATATTAATGAATACTTTTATTTTGAAAAAGTATAAGTATAATATTTTTAATATATATTTTAGATATTTCAGTACCGTATATTAATAAAGTTATTTTATCAAACAAATTAAAAAATATTGTATTTCCATATCTTTAAGAAAAATATTAATAGTTAAGATAAAATTTATTGTGAAAACATGATTGAAATTTGCTTAAAAAAATTTTGTACGTTAATAACATTCAAATAATAATATCGAACCCAAAAATTTCAAGGGCCCATATATTCTTTTTTGCTCAGGGTCCTGATATTAATATGCCTCTAATATATAGATAATCTGCATTCTTTCGTTTCTTTTTCTAATTTTGTTTAATATGGCTCTTGATAATTTTCTAGATGATACTTAGTAATCCCGATATTAAGGATTTCTCATCCTTATAAACCTCAAGCAATGGGGGAAGTTGTAAATTCCATTTTCCAGATGATTAGATATTCTCCATTTCATAACTGCTAAGAAGTTTCCCACCCAAGGATTAAGAGTATGTTATTGAAATTAGAAACTTGCAGGTTGAGGCTTCTGTTGGATATGATGTATGTCCTTAAGGCAATTAGGGCGATATATCTTAATTATGTAATAGTACGAATAATTTATTTAATCAATAAAGGCATTTGTTCTTTTGTTTATATCAATGTGTTTCTATACATATATATTATAGCTGGTTAAAATATATTCATTGATGTATGTATACAAAAGTCCTTGACATATCATAGCATGAAGTGAGAGAAATTATAGTTGGACTATATTTGGTGGAACCTACTTCATGTGCAATTATGATTATGTCTAAACTGTCCCTAGTCACAGTGTCATTAAGAAAGGATATTGATGAAACGGAAAGACTAGCATGCGGTCAACTTTCTTGGAAAGGGTCCAAGCAGTTAATCTCCTAAATACTGAAGGTGGTGCCTTAAGCTTGACACATGGATATATCTGAGAGATATATTGGAGACCGCAGCAAGATAAACACTTGGTAAATATCAATGTGTTAGTGTTTATCTTCATGCAATAAGCTTTGCGAATGTCCTCATACTTACGATGTTAGTTGCCTTGTGTGGTACTATTGCTATACTTTGGGTCATTACTATGCACTCATTGATTTAGGGTGCTACGGGTGATTACGGGTATAGTGATAACAACACGTTGGTAGACTGAGTAGTCGGAAAGAATCCATCGCTCCGGATATATTAAGGAGTTGTACCTGGCCACTTGTTGAAGTGATGATTGCCATAAACCTCTGATCAGAGTATGTGTTTGATAGAAATGGTTTCTAGTCAAACACACTATGGTAAAAGGCAATATACTTCGGTAACAAGTAAATAACTGGGATAGCTTGGAGCAACCTTGCTATTAGTGGGTTAACACTTTAACCGAACCCAATAAACCAGATGGTACTAATATTAAAGAATGGAAGGAATTTATCGCACTGGATAACTATTGCATTAACCGGGATTAAGTCATAAGCATAAATGACGTTCCGAGTAATGGGGGATGGTAGACCCTTGCTAGAGGCGTACTACAGTCGTTTAAGGTAATCAAGTTCTATTCACGGTCTAGAACATCGAGCCAATGGTTCCATTAGAACAAGGGTTGGTTAAGCCTTAACAGCTCAATACTTCGGGATCCTATAGGGTCACACACATTGGACCTTCATCGGACTAAGTAAAGAACTAATAGATTTATTCTATTACAAAATATAACATAAATAATAATTGGATTATTATTTAATTGGTTAAAATTGATTAGATCAATTTTGGATAGATCAAGGAATTTATTTTGACCGGTAACTAATTAATTATAGTCATAAATAAATTATAATTGATTAGATCAATTTTGGTTGGACCAAGAAATTTATTTTGAATGATGACTAATTTATTAGGGTCAGAAAATAAATAATTGAAAAAGGATTAAAAAGGGGAATTTTGCATTGGCGAGTTTAATTGGACCGAGGGTATAAAAATATTTTATACAGACTCGAGTGCGCGGGAGTACACCGAAAGGTGTGCAAGCAATGCTGGGCATTGTTCGCGGCAGCCCATAAAAATGGGCTGCACATGCGGAGCCCAAAAGCAAGGCAAAACCCAAAAGGGCTTTGCCTTGCCAATGCAGAGCGTGTAACACGCTGTGCATATGGGATTGGAGTAATTACTCCCATCCCACATTGCTTATAAGGAGGAGCAAAATGCTCCCCCAAGCCTATATATAGGCTTTCCCCTTTCCTTTCAAATCGTACCAAGCTCAAAGCATAAATCCTAAGCGAGATAATTAATCTCTCGGGTACTTGAGCAAGTTATTTTTGTGGAGCCTGAATTTATTCGGGCACCGCTAGTTTATATTTTTGGGTGAGGCTTCTAGAGTGGTCTAGCAACTACTCGAGGCTTCTTAGTTCTTCCTCCTAGGGAGGTTTTGGTTGGTGGGGTTCGTGTGGATACTGATAGAGGCTATCCTACGACTGGAGGCTTGTGCAAGAAGGTCCTGCAAAAGCACGCTTTAACTTGTAAGTTCTTTTTCTTTTTCTTTTAATTATTAAGTCTTTTTCTTTAAGTGTTTTTAGACTTAATAATTATGCTTAGGTTATTTTTACATGCTTAGTTTATTTTATGCTTAGGTTATAACTTAGAGTTATAACATGCTTAGTGTAAAATAAATATGCTAGGATATAATTTGGAATTATGGTATGCCTAGTCCTTTAGCATGCTAACCTAGGTAGAGAATTATTTAGTTAAGGCTTTATTTAATTTATATGCAACTAATAGGAGTTCCTGGGACAGGGACAAAATTTTGAATTTCCGTCATGCCTCTTATGCATGTTTAATTTGACTGTCAGTTCCCAACAGTGGTATCAGAGCCTGCCTATTTAGTGCATAATTAAGTTAGAAGCAAACTAAATATTATTTTCTAAATGAAATGATTTGTTTATTCAATTGTTTGGAACAATATATATAAACTTCTGCCTTTCATTTCAAGGTTAGAAATTGGTTAATAATAATTTTGAATAAGCTTGCTCAACTTACTCAAATTATACAAGTGTCAATAATTTATTTAAATTACACGGGTTATAGATGCTCCCAATTTACATGAATTGGAAGAACGAAATTTATTAGTTCAAGAGAATCCATTGGTCTTCAAGTTTGTGCCCGTATTTGTTCTGGTTAAGGATTGGACTTGGTGTCTACTCCTCATAGGGCACCTCTCCTACCTGGGAACCTATATCGGTGCAATTTGAATTGACCAATTGGGGGATTAATATGAACTAATTTATTTCTAGTATATAAGATGGTGCTTATATGTGTTTCTATAACAAAGTAAAAAATTAAAATTATTGAATAAAAGCTTAAAGGAAATGCAATATAAATATAACAAATTAAAGCGTTAATTATTTTGCATATAATCTAGGTTGATGGAATAATTATAATAAAGAGCTGAACCCACCTAAGGTTAGACCTTATAAATTAATTCTAAAATTCCCTGAATTAATACAAGTAATTATAATTTTGTCCATCTGATAAAATCCTAGATTGGGTGAGACGTTTAACACTAATAAAATCCTAAAGTAAATATATTAAGGCAAGTTATAGTCTTCCTTACTAAAATTTATAATACGGTCTTTTGGGCTATCAAAGTGCTACGCAAAGCGTTCCTTCTAGTCCACATTGATTGGTTGTAAAGTTTGAGATAGGGTCTGCCTTAACAGAGCTAGGCCCAGATCTGAGACATATTCAAGGAGATGCTAATATAAGAGCACACGTCCCTTGGGATTATGGAACTTGAATGAATTAGCAATTGCATGCGATGCAAATGGAATTGGATTCCAACTATGACTGACTATTATGACTTGACTCATAAAATTGGGGGTTGTAATAGACTAGTTATAGATGCTACCTACTAGGAAATTTAGCTGGGCTAAAATTCACGAATTCAATAGAATGGGCTATTGTAAATTTCGAAGAAAATAGTAGGAAAATGTATTTAATTAAAAGTCCTCATATTAAATACATGTACTTAAACTAATATCTAAACACTTTTCTTTTCTTATGTCTTAGGTTGAAAATGGCTTCCAATTTTAATCTCCGTATGTTACTTGACACCAAATTGAATGGCTCAAACTTTTCTGATTGGTTCCGAGCAGTGAGAATAGTTCTCAGATCTGAGGGAATTGCCTATGTCCTAAGTGAAATTTTCCCTGTAGAACCTGATGTTGAGGATCATGTGGAACATGATGCCTGGTTGAAGCACAGGAAAGATCGTGAGACTGCCATGTATATTATGTTGGGGTCCATGAATTCTGACCTTCAGAAACAACATGAGAACATGCCCTTGGAGGATATGGTTCTCCATCTTGAAGAACTCTTTTCGGAGAGGGAGAGGACAGAGAGGTATGAGACCTCTAAGCTCCTTTTCGGGACCAAGATGCAGGCTGGCACCTCTGCCTCTCAGCATGTACTAAAACTCTTGGGATACCTTGAGAAGCTGAATCGATTGGGATTCGAGATGAATCATGACTTGAGCATTGACCTTGTGTTGATGTCCTTGACAGATAGTTACTCAGGTTTCGTAACTAACTATTACATAAACAGGATTAATTCAACTATCCCTGAATTAATTAACATGCTGAAAACAGTAGAACCTCAGATCAAGAAAGATCAGAAACCTCTATTGTTGGTTGAAAAAGGCAAGGCTTCTAAGAAAAAGAAGCAGGCACTGGGTGCCAAGAAAAGAATCAGTAAGAAGAAGAATGAAAAGAAGGCATCTAAGTATGTCTGCTTCCAATGTGGGAAATCGGGACATTGGAAGAGGGATTGCAAAGCTCCTACTTCTGAGCATTTGAAGAAGAAGCCTACAGAGGCATCTACTTCAGGTATATTTGTAATTGAAAACTTTGCTACTTTTCCGCAAGAATCCACTTGGGTATTAGATACTGGTTGTGGTTCTCATATCTGTACTTCTGTGCAGGGACTAAGGAACTGTAGAAAACTTACAAAAGGGGAGATGGACCTACGTGTGGGAAATGGAGCCAGAGTTGCTGCATTAGCCGTAGGGAGCTTTAGTCTTGTTTTGCCAAGTGGACTTGTTTTAGTTTTGAATAATTGTTATTACATTCCAAGTGTTACTAAGAATATTATATCTCTTGCGTGTTTAGCAACAGAGGGATTTGAAATTTTATTTTCGAATAATAATTGTTAGATTCGTTTGAATAATATTCTTTATGGTTATGGAATGTTGAAAGGTGGCATTTATATTCTTGATACTAAAACAGAAGTTTTCAATATAAATAATGTGAAGAAAGTTAAATTAGATAATGAGAATTCCTTTTACTTATGGCATTGCCGTTTAGGCCACATAAACAAAGATCGCTTAACCAAGTTGCATAAGCGTAGAGACTTGGGCTCAATATACTTAGAGTCTTATGGTGATTGCGAACCTTGTTTAAAAGTAAAAATGACAAAGTTACCCTTTAAAGGGAAGGGTGAACGAGCCACGAGTACATTGGAACTTATACACACTGATGTGTGTGGTCCAATGAGTGTACAGGCACTAGGAGGATACTCCTACTTCATAACCTTTATTGATGATTACTCACGATACGGTTATTTGTACTTGATGAAGCACAAGTCTGAAAGTTTTGAAAAATTCAAACTATTCAGAGCTGAAGTAGAGAAACAGCTTGAGAAAAGTATTAAAACACTTTGATCGGATCGAGGTGGAGAATACTTAAGTCAGGAGTTTCAGGATTATCTATAGGAAAATGGGATAGTTCCCCAGTGGACCCCTCCTTATACACCCCAACATAATGGAGTGTCAGAAAGGAGGAATCGGACTTTATTAGATATGGTCAGGTCCATGATGAGCCATGCAGTTCTTAGTAAATCCTTTTGGGGATATGCACTTGAGAGCGCGGTTTATATCTTAAACAGAGTGCCCTCTAAATCAGTTGATTTTACACCTTATGAAAGATGGTGTAACAAAAAGCCATCTCTAAATCACTTAAGAGTATGGTGTTGTCCTGCTATGGTGAAGAGGATAGCGTCAGATAAGCTAAATGCCAAGGCTGACAAATGTCTGTTCATTGGATATCCAAAGGAAACAATTGGATATCTGTTTTACCAACCCGAAGCACAAAAGGTATTTGTGTCTCGGAATGCTCACTTTTTGGAAAAGGAACACTTACTTGAAAAGGTCAGTGGGAGCAATATTGAACTGGAAGTTCAACAGGAAGAAACAGACGATCAACTGATTGACCCCGTTCTAGATACACAAGAGAGTGTGATCCAAGAACAAACTGTCGAAACACAATCATTGCGAAGATCAAGTCATGTTCATAAGGGTCCCGATAGATATGGGTTTATTATCACTAATGATAAGGAACTATATCTTGTGGAGGATGATGAACCAAGGACATATGATGAGGCAATAAAAGGCTCAGATTCTGATAAATGGCAAAAGGCCATGAAATCAGAAATGGATTCCATGTACGAGAACCAAGTTTGGAATTTGGTTGATGCACCGCAAGAGGTTAGACCAATTGGGTGCAAATGGGTCTTCAAGAAGAAGACAGACATGGATGGTAATGTAATTACCTATAAAGCAAGGTTGGTTACGAAAGGTTATAGTCAACGGGAAGGTATTGACTATGATGAAACCTTCTCACCGGTAGCCATGCTCAAATCCATAAGGATACTCCTCGCCATTGCTGCTCATTACGATTATGAGATCTGGCAGATGGATGTAAAAACAGCATTCCTCAATGGGGATTTAGACCGGGATGTGTATATGACACAACCTGAGGGTTTTACATCTCAGAATGGCTCGAAGGTATGCAAGCTACAAAGATCCATTTATGGACTTAAGCAGGCATCCAGGAGTTGGAATATAAGGTTTGATCAGACAATCCGGGAACTGGATTTCTGCCCAAATGCAAATGAGCCTTGTGTTTACAAGAAGGTTAGTGGGAGTGCAGTCGTTTTTCTAGTATTGTATGTTGATGACATTCTGCTAATAGGAAATGACATTTCTCTTCTTCAAAATGTTAAAGTATGGTTGTCAAGAAAGTTCTCCATGAAAGACCTTGGTGAAGCAGCATTTATACTAGGTATAAAGATCTACAAGGATAGATCCAAGAGGCCGTTAGGTCTTTCTCAAAGTACATATATAGACAAGGTGTTAAATAGGTTCTACCTTGAGCATTCTAAGAAAGGTTATCTCCCAATGACAAAGGGGATTAACCTATCTAAAGCTGAGTGTCCGAAGACAGCTCAAGAGAGAATGCGCATGAAGGATATACCCTATGCATCCGCGATAGGATCCATCATGTATGCTATGATATGTACTAGGCCGGATGTCTCTCAGGCTTTGAGCTCTACGAGCAGATATCAGTCAGATCCAGGTGAAAAACACTGGATGGCCGTCAAGGCAATCCTTAAGTACTTGAGAAGGACTAAGGATGAGTTCTTGATTTATGGAGAAGGTGATCTCACTATCAAAGGTTACACTGAAGCAAGCTTTCAATCTGACAAGGATGACTTTAAGTCTCAGTCAGGTTTTGTGTATGTGTTAAATGGAGGGGCAGTATGCTGGAAGAGTTCCAAGCAAGAAACTACTGCTGATTCAACCACAGAATCTGAATATATTGCTGCATGCGAAGCAGCAAAAGAAGCTATCTGGTTAAAGGGATTTATTGGTGATCTCGGTGTGATGCCTGAGGCTATTGATCCAATTACTTTATATTGTGATAACAATGGTGCCATAGCTCAGGCAAAGGAACCACGGTCTCATCAGAAAAACAGACATGTATCCAGAAAGTATCATATAATCAGGGAGATTGTTGATGCTAAGATAATAAGATTAGAATATGTACCCACTGATCAGAACCTCGCGGATGGTCTGACAAAGCCATTGACTCAAGTCAAACATGACCAGCATGTCAAAGCATATGGATTAAAACATATGGCTAATTGGCCTTAGTGCAAGTGGGAGTTTGTTGGATATGATGTATGCCCTTAAGGCAATTAGGGCGATATATCTTAATTATGTAATAGTACGAATAATTTATTTAATCAATAAAGGCATTTATTCTTTTGTTTATATCAATGTGTTTCTATACATGTATATTATAGCTGGTTAAAATATATTCATTGATGTATGTATACAAAAGTCCTTGACATATCATAGCATGAAGTGAGAGAAATTATAGTTGGACTATATTTGGTGGAACCTACTTCATGTGCAATTATGATTATGTCTAAACTGTCCCTAGTCACAGTGTCATCAAGAAAGGATATTGATGAAACGGAAAGACTAGCATGTGGTCAACTTTCTTGGAAAGGGTCCAAGCAGTTAATCTCCTAAATACTGAAGGTGGTGCCTTAAGCTTGACACATGGATATATCTGGGAGATATATTGGAGACCGCAGCAAGATAAACACTTGGTAAATATCAATGTGTTAGTGTTTATCTTCATGCAATAAGCTTTGCGAATGTCCTCATACTTAAGATGCTAGTTGCCTTGTGTGGTACTATTGCTATACTTTGGGTCATTGCTATGCACTCATTGATTTAGGGTGCTACGGGTGATTACAGGTATAGTGATAACAACACGTTGGTAGACTGAGTAGTCGAAAAGAATCCATCGCTCCGGATATATTAAGGAGTTGTACCTGGCCACTTGTTGAAGTGATGATTGCCATAAACCTCTGATCAGAGTATGTGTTTGATAGAAATGGTTTCTAGTCAAACACACTATGGTAAAAGGCAATATACTTCGGTAACAAGTAAATAACTGGGATAGCTTGGAGCAACCTTGCTATTAGTGGGTTAACACTTTAACCGAACCCAATAAACCAGATGGTACTAATATTAAAGAATGGAAGGAATTTATCGCACTGGATAACTATTGCATGAACCGGGATTAAGTCATAAGCATAAATGACGTTCCGAGTAATGGGGGATGGTAGACCCTTGCTAGAGGCGTACTACAGTCGTTTAAGGTAATCAAGTTCTATTCACGGTCTAGAACATCGAGCCAATGGTTCCAATAGAACAAGAGTTGGTTAAGCCTTAACAGCTCAATACTTCGGGATCCTATAAGGTCACACACATTGGACCTTCATCGGACTAAGTAAAGAACTAATAGATTTATTCTATTACAAAATATAACATAAATAATAATTGGATTATTATTTAATTGGTTAAAATTGATTAGATCAATTTTGGATAGACCAAGGAATTTATTTTGACCGGTAACTAATTAATTATAGTCATAAATAAATTATAATTGATTAGATCAATTTTGGTTGGACCAAGAAATTTATTTTGAATGATGACTAATTTATTAGGGTCAGAAAATAAATAATTGAAAAAGGATTAAAAAGGGGAATTTTGCATTGGCGAGTTTAATTGGACCGAGGGTATAAAAATATTTTATACAGACTCGAGTGCGCGGGAGTACACCGAAAGGTGTGCAAGCAATGCTGGGCATTGTTTGCGGCAGCCCATAAAAATGGGCTGCACATACGCAGCCCAAAAGCAAGGCAAAACCTAAAAGGGCTTTGCCTTGCCAATGCACAGCGTGTAACACGCTGTGCATATGGGATGGGAGTAATTACTCCCATCCCACGTTGCTTATAAGGGGGAGCAAAATGCTCCCCCAAGCCTGTATATAAGTTTTCCCCTTTCCTTTCAAATCGTACCAAGCTCAAAGCATAAATCCTAAGTGAGATAATTAATCTCTCGGGTACTTGAGCAAGTTATTTTTGTGGAGCCTGAATTTATTCGGGCACCGCTAGTTTATATTTTTGGGTGAGGCTTCTAGAGTGGTCTAGCAACTACTCGAGGCTTCTTAGTTCTTCCTCCTAGGGAGGTTTTGGTTGGTGGGGTTCGTGTGGATACTGATAGAGGCTATCCTACGACTGGAGGCTTGTGCAAGAAGGTCCTGCAAAAGTACGCTTCAACTGGTAAGTTCTTTTTCTTTCTCTTTTAATTATTAAGTATTTTTCGTGTTTTTAGACTTAATAATTATGCTTAGGTTATTTTTGCATGCTTAGTTTATTTTATGCTTAGGTTATAACTTAGAGTTATAACATGCTTAGTGTAAAATAAATATGCTAGTATATAATTTGGAATTATGGTATGCCTAGTCCTTTAGCATGCTAACCTAGGTAGAGAATTATTTAGTTAAGGCTTTATTTAATTTATATGCAACTAATAAGAATTCCTAAAACAGGGACAAAATTTTAATTTCCGTCATACCTCTTATATATGTTCAATTTAACTGTCAGTTCCCAACAGCTTCTACCCTAAAACTTCTCAATCTCATTCAAAAAGAGAACGAGTGAGGGAGAAGGGAAGAGTTGCAAGCACTATATTTTTCCTTCTATTATAGCAAGCTGCATATTCCCTTAATTAAGCTAATCCACGTCATCAAAAGGTTAGTCAGGGAATTTCATATATGTTTAAATTATAACTCCTCTTAAAAAAAAGACTATATGAATATTATGGGGAATTAAAAAGATAACGTTAACATAAAAATAAAAAAGATAAATTAATAATAACACAAGGTTCAAAAAATTAGGTCTTAAAATAATTAATTTATCTCTTACATTTTTACACCGAATCTATTTTTCTTTAACTACTACCTTATAATATTATTAATACTCATTATATTTCCCAAAATAGTAAAATTCAATTAAAATAGATTGGAAGACATATAGTAGTTGGAGACCTAAAAACCAAATTGAAGATTGAAATGTAGAGATGTTGTCATGGCGGTTTGTCGCTTTACAATTACAACTTGCATTTTTATTGGCATATCCACTTCTCCACTGTCATTCCTTACCAACATTAATATCCTATATGCTTTTTTTTCTTTTTTTCTCTTTAATATGTTGTTTTGGAATAGCTGTTCGATGTTATGTTGTTTTATTACTTATTACTTTTATTGTTATAATTACAATCTCCACTATATATCATTATCATTTCCAACATTAATATCCTAAATGTTTCTCTTTTTTGCTTGTTCTAGTTATAAATACAGAAAGCCCACTATGCATTTGGTGGTTTGGACCACTGGGACGTACAACAATGGGAGGTTTTGATTAGTTGGCTTAGCAAATTTAATTTATAGACAAGTCCCTAAGCATTTTGAAAAAGACATGCATTATTGGGACTTTTATTTTAAGTGGGGATTCATTTTTTTTTTTGGTCTGCGTTATGAAAAGTTTGTAGGAAAAAAATAGTGGGCGCATGTACAATGTTTAAATTAATTCTCAGCGTCTGTTTAGAAAATTCCTAGAGCATCCCAAAAATGAATTTGGGGAAAGATATGAACTCTTGCCATAATGTCCCAAAAAGAAAAGAATTCAATAATGAAACCCCTTAACTTAATAAAGCAAACCACATAATTCATCCATTTACATGACACGTTTGTACGATATAAAAAAAAAGTTAACACATTATATGAGTGTTATCATATGAGTGTTATCATATGGCCCAATTGATTCACATTGAGAATATTAATAAAAGAATTTGTATCGTTTTAAAACAGAAGACACTTAAATACATGTAAATTATGCATGAGCCATTTTTCTTACTTGACTTTTTAATTAGTGGACACCCATTTAAGTTACACATTACAAAAATTATTTTTAAAAACCTGTCTGTTAACTTGAAATTTTTGGATAATTATTTTCTTACCACAACAAAAAAAATGGGTTTCCGAAAAAGCTAAGAGTCTTTTTAATTGTAGAATACTAGAGCTATTTTTCAGAATAATTTTCTAATAAAACTGAAAAATGAAAACTGCTGTTTAGTTGCAGAATCTTTCAAATTAAAAAACTGAAAAAGATTTTTCAGAATTTTCTAAATTATATCTTGCAGCAGAAAACATCTTTTTTATGTTTTCTAAAATTTTTTAAAATTAGTTCCCACGACTTATGTATGCAATATAATACTTTATTGATTTAATTTATTTTTCCTAATATATATACTTGTATAATTACTTGTTAATAATAAAAAATTATTTTTTATTAATATACTTTTATTTTATTTATTTAATTATTTTTATTATTTATTTGGTAACTTTTTATTGTATATTTTTTTCACTTAATATGATATAATTTATACAAATTTCTTTTAAATTAATCGATATTATTTTTTAACAAATAAAACTAAACCATGCTTTCACATTTATGGATTCTTAGCTCCTTATTGTAGTAAGAAATATCAATTGAAGGATTATCGTGTAAGCATGCGAATTAGGAGAAACTACACATTGGCGAACTTGAAGCATTCGTCTTTAATTGCATAATGTGATAGAACAAACTCTTAGAGTGTTAAAGGCAAAAGTTATTATAACGTAGACAAAAAATAGTTTCTATAATTTAAATACTTCATAGACGAATCAAATTATATTTTTATCGTTTTATTATTGGTTAGTTTGAAGTGGCAAAGGTTAAGGCCTAGTGGTTGAGTGTGAAGTTGTGATACTAGAGGTCACAGATTCCAGTCCACATTCGAGTGGGGTAAGGTTTTTCTTTATTGTTATTACAAGCCTATAAGGCAAATTTTATTTGAAAAAGTAAAAATTCTATATAAAATTGATACTTTATTTTAATTTATAATATTTTTATTATACTTATAAGTGACTATTTAGAAAACTAAAAACTGAAAAATTTTAAAAATAAAATGAAAATTGAAAATTAAAAAATGAAAATAAACCGACCATGAAATTTTCCCCAAAATCATGAAAATCGCCCTCAATCCTTTTGGAGCTGACATTCCATCGACCAATAATTGTAACAAATAATCTGTCCCTAATTCAAGTGTCCTGTCCATATCTAGGGACGATTTTCAAGTGATTGCATAAATTTTAAAACAGGCCATAATAAAATAAAAAACTCAGGTGTAACTTCTATATATATATATAAACCGCCTATAAACAAGCTTTTTAACTACATCTTATATTTCTTATGATTTATGAACACTCCCAAAATTCCAATCCTATTATCCGCATTGACCATGGAACTCGCTTCTTTTCGTTTTTCTAGTTCTAGCCGTGCACAATTACAGAGGTATCATTTTGATTACTTTACACCGAAACATGTACTTCAATGCTAAGGCCATTTTCTCAGACTTCAAATAAATTCAATTCAGTTGAACTCTACTACATTAAAATAAGTTGAAACAAAGCCTAGGTGCCAATAAGACAATTTCTTATCAATAGCACAGCCACAAAACTATTTTAGCCCATAGAGCCGTTCCTCCAATTCCCTAGTTCACTGCGTATGAAACTCAATTTTGGAAGCTCTTAAAATAAAAAAAGCCAAAAGTCCATTTTGAAATCTTCTTACCTTTTTCTTAGACCGCTAGCATATGCAACAAATAAAAACCGAAACCGAAAATTAAATCTGCCCAAGTGAGAAGGTAGTCGAGTATTGAAAGCAGAACCATAAACCAAAACAAGATTTTTTTCTTTCAGAAGATAAAAACGAAGGGTATGAATCTGTCAAATGGGACAGTGTCTATTGTACAAAAACAGGAACAACAAAACTCTCAAGAAAAGGGTCCATGGTCCAACAAAAACCATCACATTACATAATGGTGCATCTGCTCCTATCTTCGGTGGGCTGTGCGGCTACCTGTTGGAACCTGTGTGATTCCGATGGATTGTACGAGAACTCAGCCGTATCAAGTCCATACTGGATTAAACAGCATAATTAGTATTAGAGCTATATAATATAATACAAGGACTTAAGACCAACATTTTGGCAAGTATAGGGGTCATTTTGAATAAAGTAGAGTTGAGAAGATAGCACACCTTTTCTCGCATGCGTGTACTCCAGGCGTCGTTTCTGCTAGGACGCTGATCAAGGGTGGGTGTGACTGGTACGCCTGTTGCTGGAATCAAGGGCTGTCGTATCTGTTGTCTTGGCGCTATAAGCTCATCATCACTATCATAATCTACTGGCCTGTTTGCTGCTCTAACCAAAAGAGCCAACACAAACAGCAGTGCCTGCAATTGCATGCTAATTCTTTATTATCTTATAAGGCTATTAGCCATAGCATCAATTTGAACTAAAGGCCATGGGACTTGAAACTAATCCATTTCATTCCAACTTGTTTGTGGAGTCCGTTAGAGACTATGTACGGATGAACCAAATCCATTGCCTTTCCTTCATTGTTTTCTCAGTAAATGAAGTTCATCATGATAAAGGAGAAGAAAGATGCCTTTTGTTTTACATAGCTAATGAGTAATGTTGATACTTGATACCACCTAGATCCTTAATGGTCTTAATACAATTTTAAAAATGTTAGGCCAAATGCATATGTTGCCCTCTGAATGCCGCGTGTTAGCTTCGATTGGAGAGAAAAAAAAAATGGCATCTTTGAAAAGTCAAACCAACCAAAAGTTGACACGTGGCATTTGGGGGGGGGGGTCATTTTTGCCAACTTTTGGAGGTAAAGTGACACACTTGAAAGTTCAGGGTGGTT
Organism: Euphorbia pulcherrima; assembly: GCA_947683365.1. Classification (NCBI taxonomy): domain Eukaryota; kingdom Viridiplantae; phylum Streptophyta; class Magnoliopsida; order Malpighiales; family Euphorbiaceae; genus Euphorbia; species Euphorbia pulcherrima. Next base: position 12,366,754 of record CANTUS010000001.1, on the reverse strand, counting down.
GGGGGTAGACTTGTTCAATCGACCGGCGGCCCACCTAGCCCGCCCAGTCTGATATCATCAGAATATATCACAGGCCTCACGGCCCACCTCAGCTTAGGCCCAATAGCATTACTTTTTCATCAAGCTCAAGCAAGGGACACACCATTCTCAACCTTTACAACAAGCAACTACAACTATACAACACCTAGATCAAATCTAGAACAATATATAACATATGGTTCTACATCGCCTTGATTGAATCTAGGGCTCCACATTTATACTGCGGCTCTACATAAGCCTCGATTGAATCAAGGGTTCCACAGCCTTAAGCAAAAACTTTATAACACCTCGATTCAAGGCTTCACTAAACCTCGGTTGCATCCAAGATTCCACTAGACCTTAAATGGGGGGCCGTGGGTCGGGCTTGGGTAAATATTTTGTGATAAAAGCCCGGCCCGACCCAGGCCCTCATAGGCCCAAAGATATGTTGGGTTGGGCTTGGATATTCTATAAAAACCCAGGCCCGGCCAGGCCTGGCCTGGCCCGGCCCGTATATATATATATATGTGTGTGTGTGTGTGTGAGAGAGAGAGAGAGGCTAGCGTATTACGCATCCTCTCCTCTGGGAATTAAGCATACCTTCCCCCCTCTTTGCTTACTGCATATGTTGAATTATAATTTTGGCTTTCTTTTGTCAGGTTGGGGTAAACTAGATTTGGTCCTTCAGCCTCAGTTTAGTTTTGATGTATTTTTTTTTATTTTTTTTTCTGCTTGTATTCCTAATCTCAGTAAGGTATTTAACCTCCTACTTAACAAAAACATATATAAATATATATGTTAATTTTTAATAATACAAATTTATTTTTAATAATTATATATTAATTTATGGGCGGGCTGGGCCGGGCTTGGGAATGAAGCTAAAAAATCAGACCCAGCCAGGCCCGGCCCAAGTATACTGTTGATGCGGGCTGGGTTGGGCCTGGACATAGCAAATTCTTCGTCGGCCCGAGCCCAGCCCAACCCGCCCATTGAACAGGTTGGGGGGCAATGTATGTAGTTGGCCAAAATGTTAAACAGAACAGTAGTACAAAATCTAATATGACCAGATGAGAGTCTTTTACTTACCTCCAAAATTACTATACCAAGAGCCCCCCATTTCACAGTTTTCCAGTTTTCTTTCAGAAATTTGTAAATCATGTCGAAATTCCCTGTTTTATCTGTCGGAAGTTCCTGATATATACATCACAGCACCAGTTAGATGAACAAAATATAGCAGTTGAAGAATAGTATGTTGCAAAAAGAAGAAAAACAGAACTCACTTCATCCCAGCTTTTGTCAAAGAAAATGAAAGCGGCACATCCAAGTTCTACCAATATCAACAAGATAACCAACACTGAATACTATGCTTCTTAAGGAAACCAGACATTACAAAATTATAAATTAGCATATGCATATGAAGTGCATCAAATACACCTTTGAAGTTCCCAATAGGATAGGCCACAAAAGGTTAATTGACCTAGAGAGATAAAAAGACATGCTTTGAGGACACACATTTTGAAACATAAGATAAAGAGGGAACGATCCATCAAAAGACTAAGTGATTATCAAATGGTGTACATATGTGGGATGAAATTCAATATATCAAGCGCAAAGAAAAGTTCCAGAAAATTAGTTATATATATATTACAAATTGGACATTTGATATGGATACACAGCTCAGACAGCATCCATTTCGTGTAACAGATCCAATACAACCAAAACAAGAGATAATAAAGAGAACTGCTCCTACACCAATGAATAAATATATAAACCTGCAGAAGTAAGTGATTCAATATTAGCACTGGGTTTTCCACACAACTTTAATGTATTAGAGAATCACTGTAAGATATATTAGAAAATTTATTAGCAGCAACATAATTTATGCAGTAGCCACATGTCAAGTCACTCGACCGCTTTTTGACTGCTAAATGATTTCTTACAAAAGACTAATCATTTAAATTTTAAGCAAATCCCATGTTTACTTCAGCTGATTCAGATTCACCATTGGCATTCGATAAATTACTAATAAGAGCAACTCTAAGCACAGTGGCGGAGACAGAGGGGGGAAGGTGGGGCACGTGACCCACCGGCACCGGAACTCCCTCCCTACCCCGATGTCTTCAGTCTGAGTTTCCTGGGGAGTGTCGCTGGGGCGGCTTCAATTTTTAGCTAAAGAACCCTAATCTAAAAGAGGAAGATGACTCCTTTATATTAATTGTGAAGCTAGTAATTTATTCCAAGTCGAATTTAATTTTTTATACACGATTGTGACCCACTAGATGTGAAATCTGGGCTACGCCACTGTCTAAGTGGCAACTAAAAATCTCCCAATGTAAGAAAAGGAGTAGAATAAAATTTATGGTGTGCTTTGGGTTGAGCACAATTAGGACAAGTTCAGAATGTATGTGATATGTAAGTTGATACTCTTACTCTCACTTATGCAACAAATAACCAAAAACTATTGAATTACACTGTAATGGAATATTGTGCAACAAATTCAATTCCCTAAGGTACATACCAGCCACACCATTTTGCAAGTGAATAACCACACTAAGCACTAAAAATTATGAGAAATAATCTACGAATCCACACTCTTACAAATCTAAACCACATTTCACAGTTTAAGAGGAACATACCAAGCTTTAGGCAGCTTATCAAACAAACTTTCTGAAAGGGACAGAGCCATAAGCATCGGACGGCCAAGCTTTACAAAATCAGCAACATCACTCACAGGTGCCGATGCCGCATCATCCGCGGCTTGTTTATATTCAACAAACAAGTAGATCCCATACCCAACCATGGCCAGACCCACAAGGGTCAGCAAAAGATTCAGGAGCTTCAATATGCACTCCAAGCACCCTCTACAAGCCATAATCACTACAGCTTCCCAATACCCCACTTGAATTCAGAACAATCCCTTCTTTTTCATTAACTTAGTAATACTGCACATTCATTAGATCCCAAATTAACCTTAGGGTTGCAATAATCCAAAAAATAAAGATTGGATGATTACTATTTTAAAATATCGTATTCAATCCATTATTTGGGGCTTCAGAGTTCATTGATCAGGATCCAGTTTCTAGAACCAATTGGTAAACAAGGAAAAGGGTTAAGACTATAAGAGGGATACGGAACATCAGCGAAGCAATCTAGGCATTAAAAAAAGAAACGAAAATCAAATAAGATGAAAAAGCATAGTGAGCTTTTCATCGGATTCAAGAACTTAACTTTTCACCTATTGAAAAAAAAAATTAATGAAAATAACACAAAAACTCCAGTGATAGAATAAAATCTTACAGAAACGAGCGCGTAGATCAGAAAAAGATAAACGGAAGAGAAGATAAGGGGGAAAATTATACTCACAAATTAGGGGGAATTATCGGACCGACAATGGTGTTTGTATGTGAGCTGAGTTGAAAGAGAAGAGGGACGAGTCTGGAAATTGAAAAAGTGGAAATTAGGAGGGTACGACACCTAGCCTTTATTTCCCTTTTTTCAAATTATAAATAATAATATTAAATTAAATTAAATTAAATTTATTTTAATATAAATTTATATATATATATATATAATATTGTATTTAATTGGATTAAATATAAATTAATAAAGTTACAATATTTTTCAATTTTTATGTATTATACTACAAATTAAATTTGTTCCTGTCTACCGACTCAAATATTAGTGTATATATATTTACCAAAATTAAAGTATCAGACCAAATTTTTATATCTTTATAAAATTTGAAATTAAAATCCCTTGCTTGAAAAAACTATATGCCGGTTAGTTAAGTGTTATCCATGGAGCTATTTTATTAAAAAATCAATATTTTCGTACTAATAATTTAATATTTTTTAAATTGTATTTCTTTTTAAAATAGTTTAGTAATTTCACCGCAATTTAATCGAACATTCATATAAACAATTACTAGTTACACAATATGAGTTATTTGTGAATATTTATATAACGAAATTTCAGGTCCGGCTTTGGGGTGGATAACGGATGTCATCGCCTAGAATTTATAATTGAAAGGGGTCTAAAAATATTTTTTCTTAAAGATTTAGTTAAAGATTTAGTTGTTATTATTTTAAAGATAAAAGTAAACATGAATTAAACTTAGTAAAGTTGGTAAGGAGTACATTAATATAGTGAGAGGGAAAGGATTCAATACTTTATTTATATAAAAAATATCTTTTATTTATTTTTTTTATTGAGATTCCCATATTATAATTTTTAATATTAATTTGCCTATAACCCTAAAACTGTTAGGGCATTCTTATTTATGATTTGGAAACAGTCACTAGTTACACAATATGAGTTTTTTCAAAGTCCAATCTATTCATATAAATATTTAATATGACTTGCTGCTTTAAAATCCTTAAAATCCTACATGTCTCCAAATGTTAACCATAAAATAACAATGTTGGTGTTTATTAATTGCTTTTGATAGTTTGACTTAATATCGTGTTTGCTATATACAATGCACAATTCTTCCCAAAAATTACAAATATTTTAGAACATATAAAGCAATTTAACCACCTTGATTAATAATTTGTCTAGTGATTTATATTTTTTTGGTACATTGTCTAGTGATTTATATCATTATTGGTAGCTTGGTTTTTCAATAATTTCTTTATTTTTATAAAGTGTTATTATTTTGTGAAGTGTATGAAATATATATTTCAATAATAACGATTATAAAGTAGAAATTACTTTATAGATTCATCTATAGCAATATCATTTTATTGTGCAAAATACATATTTATCAGACAAAAGAAATATTTTCATTTTTTAAAGGGGTCCATTATCTTATGTAACAGACTTTTTCTTTAATGAAAATAAGTCAATGAAAAATCAGAAGAGAAATAAAATCTAAGGTGAAGAAATAATATAAAAAAGGTCCAGTAATAATTAAAAATAATGGGCGGTATTAAAGAAATTATAAAGAGTCCCACAACATGAAGAGAGGCATTATTGAGAAAAAAAAAGGGCGGGATAATATGGCGCGTAGTACTGGTAGAAGAAGGAGAGAACCGTAACGGTCGTTCAAGAACTACCGGTCAAGTATACTTTTGTCTTCTCTTTTTCATCATTGTTATTCACAAATAATATGATTTTTTCTTTTTTTCTAAATAACAATTTTATTGCTAAAAAAACAAAGTTATATTCATTACTTTGTTATCTTAAATACATAATATAACTAATAAATTTAATTCACTTCTTTTAAGTTCTAGAGATCATAACCTTATACAATCGTGTAAACTTTTAGTAAAAGAGTGAAATTGACGGTAATAAATATAATAAATTGAATGAGAAATGAATTACAGTATTATGTTTTCTCCAAATGTGATAACTAAATTAATAATATCATAAAATTTTATTTTTGAAAAAAAAAATATTAAAAATATACATGTCTTACTAAAATATTTATAAAATTCGTCATTAAGTAAAATGAATTACATATATATAAAAAAATATAAACAATTTAGAAATTAACTAAAACATGAGAAAATAATTATATAAATACCATATAGTAGTTATATAGTAAATATTTAGTAATCATCTAGTAGTTATCTAGTAAATTGGTACATTACCATGTAGTAGTTATGCGATAAATATTTAATAATTATCTAGTACGCTATCTATTAATTATTTACTAGATATTTACCATATAGCTACTACATGTTATTTTTGTAATTATCTTTAGTTATTTTTATAAATTTATAAATATTTTATAGCGTACTGAAATTATTTTAATTTTTATGTGTATTTATGTAAGAAGAAAAAAATCAATATCGTTTTATTCCACTTATAGTCCCGATAAGAAGCCACCATATTCATAAGCCGTAAAATGTTATTAGGATTCTTTTACATTTACAATATGAATAAATAAAAACATATTATATTCTTTTTCTTTAATTTTATTTTACGGGTCAAAAGTTTGTTTGTTTAAATTACATGTGTTTTTTTTAGTGAATGACTTTGATGAATAATAGCCTAAAGAATAGGGTGAAATAAAATCTACAAAATATGTCTTATTTCCAGAAGTTTTACCATAATCAAACTTAAAAAAATGGATAATGTTACTAACCTTTATTGTGTCTCTGTATAACTTTTAACGAATAAGGTGTATTGATTTCAGACCTTTTTATTAGATGGATCAGACTGGATTTAACTCGATCTTATTGAATTTATAGTAAAAGTATGACCGTCATTATCAAACATGACATATGGGTCTGTTCATTAAGTTATATATATTTTTTTTATAAAAAAAGTTCAAAATATAACTAGAATGTAAATTAAGATCCTTTATCTTTTAACTTATAAGTAACAGTATTACACTAAGTACTTATTTCAATATAAATTTATATGTATGCAGTACTAATAAATACTATATAATACTAAATTGAAAAGTTAATAAAAATGAGGCCTAAATAATGAGATATTGAAAAGAAATCTGAATAAAGTTGTACCGGCACCTGAAATTTTTTTACTATAAAATGTCATCTAGTAGAAGGGACACAACAAATAAGAAACAAAACTCCCAATAAACTCCAAACAAACACACAAGAATAAAAAGCTATAGTTAACCATCTAATTTTTTATCAAAAAAAAACCATTTAATTAAGTGAATACGTCTATACTCTCAAGTCCAAAATCCAACATCATTATTTATGCAAAATTGTAAATACTAAATAAAATTTTAAATTCTTTATCGGGATGGGCCTGAGGCTCTTTTTAAAATTAAACCCGATTTATAGATCTTTGTGATTTAACGGGTTCGGGCCCATGCCTTATTTAATAAGAAAATGAGATTCAAACCCTGATTTATGGAGCCAGACTCGGATCGAGCTCAAAGGATAATCCAGCCCTTGAACATGCTTAAATTTTAGTAGGGGGAATATTTAGTTAAACCAAACTGAATACTAATCAAATAAAAAAAGCAAACGAGACCAATCAAACTAGAATAGATCGGTACTGTTTGTTATTTCAAACTGGAATATGCATGCACTAAAAAAGTTTGATATTTCTTATGTGCTATGAAATTTAAACCACCTACACACTTTTTATTTTTTTTTTCATCCACCTGACCTCAACTTTAATTAAAAAAATTTACAAATCCGACATTCAAATTGAAAATATTGTAAGTTATAACAATTAAACCGAACCCAATAAGTTAATAACTGATTTTATTTCATTGGATTCAATACTTAAATGTGTGTGGCTGGGTCAGATGAACTAACTGTAAAAACTAACCCAAATCAAAAGTCAACTATCCTTGTAATATTTCAATGTCTTGCTCACAAGTCGTCCTCTCTTAAGTACCATGTCCCTAAACTAATTATTTCATCGTTAAATCGTTAAAATTAATCTTTTTAAACTAAATTTTATTTCATTTCAAAACTTTCTAGATATATACTAATGGAATCATGTTAGGTCGATAATTGCGTTCATATTTTGCAATTTTACAACATTTAGGGAGAATTAAACTTATGTTAATCGTTTTGTTGTTGTTGTTTTTAAGTGTTTAATTATAATTATTAAATGATTACTTTTTAAAAAAATTACTACTACAACAATAATAATATTATCTTAATGCCCAATAAATTTCCCGCACAAGCAGGATAAAAGAGAAGGGAGGGTCTGATGTATGTAGCCTTATCCCCTGTAACTACAGTGATACTGTTTTCAGTTGATTCTAAAATAGAGTTGCAACAACTATCCGTATCTTCATAATAAAAGAAGTTTAGTCAGTTTAACGAATCATTTTGCTTTAGTCTGTTATAATTTAAAACTAAAAAATGATGAATCGTTGGCTCTATCGAAATAGTGGACGGGATACAATTATTAAATAACTATTTTATAAAGGAAATTACTAATAATAAAAAAATCTGAAGTACTCCCTCTCTCTTTAAAAAAGTGTTACTTTTGGGCAATAAATATTTTTTAAATAAGTGTCATTATTCAAATTATAATGTATTTTTTCTTATCTTTTTTCCCATTTACCGTTATTTACTCATTCATCACAAAAAGCAAAAATAAAGAAGGGTCTTAAAAGGAAGAATAATTTTAAGGATATTATTATATTTTTATTGCCATATTTAATGCAGGATTGGTATTAGAAAACCTACAAAAAATGAGCTTATTTAAAAAGGGAGTAAGAATGTTTTAAAAAGCGCTAGGCACTAGTCGGGCGGACAGGGCTTTCAGCGCCTAGGCGGGGCCTACAAGATACCTAGACGGATATGTGATTTTTTTATTTTTTAATATTTTTAATAGATAAAAGTATAAATTCAATTAAAAAATAAATTATAATGCAATAAAATGTTACAAAAATATAGTTTAGCATATGATAACATCAGTCTTAATCGATTCTTACATAAAAATACATCAACACTAGAATCAATTACTTAAAAATGCATATCCTCACAAATTTTTTATGATTTATAATGTACTATTTCTTAATTTGAGATTCAAAATGAGAATTATACGGTGAGAATATTTTAAACTATAATTGTTATAAGTATTGGTATCTTAAAAATTGCGGACAAAATTGGATTAGGTAGTGCCTAGGCGAAAAAAATTAAACTAGGCGGTGCCTAGAGGGCAATAAATCAATCGAGCGCCTGATAGCGTCCGAGGAATTAAAAATCGGGGGACAAGCCCAAAAATAACGTCTACGCGTGGATTTTTAAAAGTGGGAGTAACTCAATCAACATTAATACTCCTTCCATTTTTTTTAGTTATCTTCTAACACATTTTACACTTTCTAGATAATCAATTAATTAAGATAGAAAAATACTATTTTATCCTCTAATTAATATTTAATTTTTCACTTTATTATAATTAATAATAATAAGATAAATATATATATAATTAAAAAAATAATCTAAAAAATATTTAAATATTATAAGTAAAAAAATATTTAAATATATATATAATTAAAAAAATAATTAAAAAATATTTAAAAATATTTAACAAATTAACTAAAAATAAGTTTAAAAAGGAGTACTAGTGTTTTGGAATTATATCATCTCATGAGGACAAAAAGACATTAGCAAGGTGACAAAGACACTGCTGTTAAGGATAGAAACAAGATATTGCATCAGATAAGATTTGACTCCAATTTCAATGTCAAACTTTATTCACAGAGTTCCTGCTCTTACACACACCATTATCTTCAATTTCAAACCCCTCAATCAATTATTTCAGATAACAACTCCTCCTTCCACTAAAAAAATATCAAAAACACCCCTCAACTCCTCTCCTCTCAACCACAACTTACACTTGAGGTTTCAAATCAGCCTACGTGGTTCTTCCTCAGCCGTTCTTATTGCCCTCACATCCTCATCAGGTGGACTGAAAAGGTCTCAGAAGATCTTTCTGGTTCCTGTCTGCATCTTTGCAATGGACCCCCACATAATTCAAAGCCGTTGATTTTGTGGGGGAACTCTTGAGATCCCTTGCCTGGACAACTCAGCTAGCACACTGTCTGTTGCTGGTGGCTTTAGTCCTAATGGCATTGGTAGCCATGGTTTGCTCATTGCTTCTTTCACTACCTTGTCAATCACTTCCTCTGCCTGTAAAGTCTCAGTCTTTTCATTCTTTTGTGTAAACCCAATTCAGGACATACTTGGATTATCACATAATTTATGTTCATTCTTTGTGTCATTTGTCTAACCCATCAAAAAGATTTCACCTTTACATTTTGAATCACTAACAACTAAATGCATAGTAGACATACAATTTGAACAAACTTTAAAGTGGTTTTTTTTTACCGGATGTAGATCGAAAGAAATTTGCGGTACATAGGAGCTATAATCAATACTGCTTGTGTCATGAAACCCCATTACACTCTGCATTTTCGACACCAACAATAGTAATAAGCCTTCAGATGGACTGCATTATTTAAGGCCAAAACCGAATAATGCAACAAAGACGAAGTATTTCGAGTTGACTTACTGGAATTGACGGATTATACGGATTTTGTGGTGATGGCGGTTGGATGACAGGGCAACCCCATGCATCCGCTTGCAACTGAAAAACGAACAAAATGCATCATTCAAATATCGACACGAAATACGGAACGACAATGACTTTTGTACATGTTTTATGTTACGAAATTTATTTACCCCTGGATAAGGCTTCCAATGCCAACTTTCGGTAGGTGGCCATGGGCGATACATGGGCGGTCCCCACATGTGTAAGCCACCTGGGTGACTCCCCGTTGATCCCCACACAGGGTAGCCTGGACCGTACGGATAAGTATGGTTTGCGTAATATGGAGGGTAGGCCATTATAGGTTTATGTTGATAATAACTCCTTTGTTGTAGCCATTTGCGGTCGTCTTCCTTGGGAAGAATATGCCTTCTATGCATTCGATATTTCTGGTCGAAAGACGCAAAGCCTTTAAACATTAGCTGCTAGCATAATTCAAGGCTTACATGTACTCTAGAGACTAAACAATAAAGCCTTTTATATGCTGACCTGAAGATGACTAGCTACATTATGCCTTGTTAAGCCTTCCACTTTCATGACCTCTAATATTTTCGAAGGAATGGCATGATCGACGCCCAACTGCTCCACTGCTTGAACAAACTTATTGTGTAGTTCAGACGTCCAGTCTACCTAAAGCCCACCGAACATGACATTTGCTTCAATAATGCATTCAAACCATCCAAGTAAATAAAGGTTTAGGTTTAAACTGAACACCTTAGATTTCTTTCGAGTGGCTTTAGTACTACAAGAATGAGGAAGACTAGAAGCACATGTTGGATTTTCAGCACTCTTCAGACGATCAACCGAGTCATCCTCCTCTTTGACTGCAGGCTCACTATGGTCAACCTGCTGACTTACTTGAGTCATTGCAAAAGTCATTTCGACAGATTTAGATTCTCCCTCTTGCTCTCCACACTCTTTTTCTGCTGAGGAATCAGTATGATTCTGGCAATCCCCATCGTCCAATAACCGTAATCCTTGTTTTTGTTGCGGTGTTGAAGGAGCTGGGTACTTATAACTGCCTAGTGTCTGCTCCTGACCACTTTCACGAGCCGAAGATATAACTCTTACTTCCTCAGTGGTCTCATTCATGGCCAATTCAGTGTCCACTTCGAGCTGCAGGGCCGAAGCTACGAAATCTTTGACGGGTTTTAGTGATTCGGAGAGTGCAATCTCCCCTGCATTGAATACCTAATCATAACTAGTTAAGCCGGGAGGTTTTTTTTAAGCAGCAATTCTTACAGAAATATAGGATCTTAACAAACCTTATGAACTACATGCTGCCATATGTTCTTCAGTTTGTCTTCCGAGATAGGTTTCCTGAGGAACTCAACTGCTCCAAGCTGTAATGAATTGTTAAAACCCAATTGGTAGTAAAATTCGCAAAGGTGTTTCGAATTAACAGTGAAATACTTACAGCTATGCACTTCATCATGGTGCTCAGGCAATCAGTACTAGATGTCACTGAAACAGTACATCAGTTAGAAAAAAATTAGAAATTGTACACCTTCTCAATATGATTTTTCAAACAAGCCTCGAAATGGGATTAAAAAAACATAGATTAGAATATTTAAGAGTGGCATCTGCACTTACTGATGGTAGGCAAGTCTTTGGCAGTTTCCAGGAACTTGAAGCTTCCAGCACTGTTGCTTGTATTCACCTACATCCACATTAAACAACAGAGCGAGTCAAGATTCGAGCTTCAAACTTCGTCAACTATATAAAAATTATATCCAAATCTACGCAATTTGGTGGACTGGTTACATTCTCAAACTAGTTACAGCAATTAGAATACCCAAATGCACATGTATGGAAAATATTGAGAATATAGTTTCTATAAAGTAATTACCTCTATAATAGCAACATGGTAAGATTCAGGAGGATTATCTGCAATTGCCGACAAAGCTTCGCTCTCATTGCAGAAGATAGACACTAGAAATTACATGATAAATGTAAGACTACATGCTTGCAAGACGGTCAAATGGTCCAAAATTAAGTACCAAACACAGCAATAAGAAACATAGAAGTTCTTTAAAATGATATTTTACCAATATATGGCAATCCCTTCTGAAATTTTTATGAACATCCTATAAAACTTCTGATGTCAAATTTAAAAACCTCCAAATCAATGAGGAAGCAAGCCAAATCATAGAACATCAAGAAAAGGAATGAGTACAATGAGTTTCCCAATTGCAGATGCATTTATTTGTTAGCTATATGAAAATACTATAAATCATATTTTTCAAAATCAGAGATTAGACATCTTAAAAATATTGTTACTGATCATCTTATAAACATTCTATTGAAGGTACATTAGGGCATTTAACAACAGATCCTACTCTCTCATACATGGATTTAGTCTATATCATTACTAATTTTAAGATAATTAAATCTCCAGACTCAAATAGGCAAAAAGGAATCACATAGTTATAAGCAAGAGAAATAAGGGATCAAATTCCATTTAAGGACATGCATAGATAACAATTAACATTTAATAATGCAACAACAAAATTAATGATGAAAACAAAAGAGGAAATGGAGATCTCTAACCAACATAATCCAAAGCTTCAAGCTTTGATTTCATCTCAGCGGCAGAAGAGCTATCTTCCTCAATGAGAAGGACTTTAAGGCCCTTTGGAAAATCTTTCCATGCTGATAATTCATTAACAGTACAAACCATAGCTGGCTGGGCATCCTTTCTCAGGCCACCAAGATCACTGCTTTATATCATCCAAACCCAATTTCTGCATAACCCATAACAAAGGAGACATCTTTTCACAAATTCAACATATCACAACAACTCAGAAATGCAGATAAGGTTGTCTGCAGTTTAAAGATCTTATAATTTTTTTTTACAAAACTGACAAAACCCATGTGAGATCTCCATCATATGAACAGGAAAAAGGTGTAAAAATCCCCACTTCAGGTAGAGATAAATGAAGGACAAAAAGAAAGTGCACAACTTTCTGGAAATGAAAGCTTCAAAATCAAACACAAGGGAAGAAAGATATAGAAAGCCATTCTTGGAATGCAAAAACATGAATCATTGTCAACAATACGCAAAGGTAAGCAAAACCCATTTAAATTCTCATAAAAACAATTGCACATAAACTCATACAGACTAAAAAGAAGACAAATTTTTTTTCTTACATACATTGAGGAGAGAAAAGGTGTGGACTTTAACCCAGAGTTTGTTTCTTCTTTCTTGTTTTCACTTTCAGACACAGAGAGAGAGAGAGAGAGAGAGAGAGAGAGAGAGAGAGAGGGAGGGAGTTTTGAAGTGTCCTAAATTTAGCAGAGAGATGTTAGTATGTATTTAGCAAGGCTTTGAATTTCTGTAGCAGAGATGGCAACACAATACCACAAAATTGTGCAAAAACAGCCTTCTAAAAAGTCCGAATCCTTTTTCCAACTGCCTTTTAAACTGAATGTTCTTAAATACTCCTTAATCTACTATTTTAAATCTAATTATTACTCCTTTTCAGCAGTTTCTTTAGGCTCAGCTTGACAGCAAGTTTCAAGGGGTTTTAAAGGAAAAGAAGGTAAATAAAAATAAAAAAAGCGATCGATGAAATTTTAAATGATGATGTAATTTTAAAATTATTATATTTAAAAGAAAGGAGTGAAATTATAAAAAAAAAGTAAATAAAAAGTTACTTAAATAATTTTTAAAAGTAAAAAAATTATAAATAAATTAAAAAAATAAGGTTAAAAACGTAAAAGTAAATTACTCTCTTTTTAAATCCCATCAATTTGGTGGAACTGAGAAATTGTATATATTTTTTTTATTCCTTTGTCAATTATTCGTGGGAAAAATATTCAATCATTTTACACGAATAAAAAATGTATTATTAACTGTCGCTTAATTTTATTTTATGTTTTCCTTGTGAAAGAATAAATTTATCCTTCAATATATTTTTAGTTTAATTTTACATTTTATTTTTTTCTTTAATTCTAATCTTAAATTAATTTAAATTTTAAAATTAATTTTTTTTGAAATTATAATTTTCTGAAACTAGCCGGCTGAATTTTCCGACCGATCAAATCCAATATTTTCCGGGCGTCCACTGTGGACGCCTGCATTTCAAGATGGCCGTCCAAGTTAGACGGCCACCTTGAAATGGTGAGCGTCCATAGTGAACGCCCATAATCATAGTAGGCGTCTAATATGGACGCCCATTTATATTTAAGGCATCCCAAATGGACGCCAGTTCTATTCAATAGAAAAGCTTTAGGCGTCCGTACGGGACGATTTCATTCTTCATGGGCGTCCATTTTGGACGCCCAACTTAAAAAATAAGCGTCCATTTTGAATGCCCAAATTCTGAAATGGGCGTCCTCTTTGGACGCCTAACATTGATGATGGTCGTCCACTTTGGACAGCAACTATCAATTCAGAAGTCCTAGTAGGACGTTGATATGCATTTTCTGGAAAAAAAATCTTAAAAACCGAAAATTAGTTATCATTTGTTACATTTTGCGTCCATTGATCTCGATTGAGTCGGAAAGAGAAATTTATAAAATATTATCTAGAGAATTTTGAAATTTAAAAATTTAATTTTACATTAATAATATTGGAATTGTTTGATGATTTTTAATAAAAAAGGGTAAAAAAAGTAAAATTCAGGGACGACGTAAAATAAAATAAGGTAATATACAGTAATTCAGTAAAAAAATCATTTAAAAAGGTTTTGTAAGTATGACATAATGATTGAATCTAACGAAGATTAAATTTTTATTGCTTAGTTGAGCTACATTTTATTAGATCTGTAATCATATCATAAAATATAAAAATTATACTAAAAGTGAAATCTTCAAATCAAACTAAAAAAAATAACATGACTCCTTTAGAGAGAAATAAATTTAAAAATGTAGTGAATGTTATGGTAATTTTATATTTTATAAAGTTAAAGTTATTTTACTTTTCATCATTATTGTGTTAATGATAAAATTTAATTTAATGTTGATAATGATAAAGTAAATAAAAAAATAAAAAAACCATAAAAAATTCCTAAAAGGAGTAAAAAAACCTATCGGTTATTTAAAATCCCTAATGATTCTAAGGCTTAACAATGCGTGGATGGAGTTTTATGCGATAATAAGACGCAATTAGTCAGACCATCATTATTTTTATTATATGAAGACGCTTGACATGATATTGATGAGGGAGACATTCTTCTCTCATAAAAAAGAATAATTTTTTTATAACTAAATGTATAACCAGCTCAATGCATATGTCATAAACCCGACAAGTTCTCCCCTCTTAGTTGGGAATTTGTTGGATTTTAGTTATACACCTTTGGTTTTACCTTATTTTTTCTTTTTCTTTTTTCTTTTATCCTATTTTTCTTTTCTTTATTTTATTTTTCTTTTCTTTTTTATTTAATAAATTAGGGCTTGATTTTCCGACCTCACATTTATTAAAAAAATTTAAATTTTATACTTGATATTTGTTGTTAGATAGTTTTTTACTACCACTGCTTTTTCTATGAAACAATTTATAACTCATGTTTCATAATGCATAATAGACCATGTTCTAAGAACCTTCTAAGAGACCAATCTAACTACGCTTACAATGGATCACCTATTGCTTCATTTAATGAACTCCAAATAGAATTAGTATGGAAATATTACAACTAGAAAAAATTTTAAACTGGACCAAACTTTTTATAAAAGTCAAAAATAGTTTCAACAGTTAACTTTTGTTTAAAATGTGCTGATTTGTAATGTATATACATACCAATTAATTGGCTAAGCTTTTTTCAGCAGCTTTCTTTAAAAGTTCAATTTTCAAGTTTCTAGAAGTAGCAGATTTTATTTTGAAAAAAATAAATCAGACAGTTCCTAATTGATTGGTAAGAAGGATCAAAATATGTTGTTAAAGCTAAAATATATAGTTCTATTCAAAATTTGTGAGAGCAAACTTATTTTGAGAGCACCTTAAAAGGCAATACCAATCTGGTCTTTAATATTTTGAAAAAAAAATAGTTTCAAAAGAAATAAAATCTATTATTTTCAAATTGATGTTCCTTT
Organism: Euphorbia pulcherrima; assembly: GCA_947683365.1. Classification (NCBI taxonomy): domain Eukaryota; kingdom Viridiplantae; phylum Streptophyta; class Magnoliopsida; order Malpighiales; family Euphorbiaceae; genus Euphorbia; species Euphorbia pulcherrima. The sequence continues at coordinate 12,350,707 of CANTUS010000001.1, read as the reverse complement.
CATATTATTCATTTAGGTTTTAACATGTGTAGCATTTTTTTTCTTTTTCTCCTCTTTTTTAATTTATCTCTTTTGTTCTTCGTTTTGTCTATCCTACAAATGCGACAAGTGTTTTGGCAATTGAAAACCAGAGTGGAATATTTGTTTATTTGTAATTTGTATTATCTTGAATACATTTAAGTGAAAAGAGAATTAAAAAAGGGATAAGATGATATTAGATGGAAGTTTAAGGTCGAAAATGAAATGTAGCATGCAACCTATATGATAAAGTACTATAAATGGGAAGAGCACGGAATATTGTATTTGTTGAAATATACAAATACAGGAGTCTTGATCATACGAATATGCAATAGTAGTGCAAATCATAAACATATAATGAAAAGGAAAATATGTATTTACATGAAGTGGAGGCAGACCCGGACACAGCTTTGGGCGTTTATTAAAAAAACAGTAACTAAACAAACTCTCCCTGTGTCGAGTTATGAGTGTTCTTTCAGTGGGACCACACTTCATTACATAAACATCACATTTTCTAATAATAATAATAATAATAATAATAATAATAATAATAATGCGAAAATATATTAGTAGCTCTTTAATTGAAGTATTTTTTTTTTATTATGAGATAATTTTGGATGAGTATGAGTGACATCTTTAACTTATATTTATATTTAAATTAATCTCCGATTATTAATTTATAGGATGGCTGATTCTAAAATTTAAAATTATTCAATACACATCTCAGGGTTGGATTGAAGCGATATTTTTTTGAACTTATAAAGGTATTGTTTTCACCGTGAACTTAGCAGGTATTATGAAGTAGTCATGTGCTTTACTTTATTCAAATAAGTGGCCAACTAGATATTTTAGCAATTCTTTTAAAAAAAATTAATCGTTTACATTTGAAAGATAAGGAAAATCTGAGACCACAATAAATGTATACTGTTAAATTTAGAAATTATAGATAAATTCAATCTAAGAGTAATAATAGATATAATAATGAAAAAGTTTAAAAGGCTCTTTTATTTTTAATTTTAAAAGTTAAATTAAATTAAATTAAATTGAGTGAATTGAACTTATTTTAATATAAATTTATAATTACATATAACTGAACTGAATTGAAATGAATTAAACTATAGTTTAAGAAAATATTAACTAATTTGTGGGGTTACTTAAATTTTGAACTTTTCTCAGTACCACCTATTTTTTTTTAGCTCTTTTGTAATTGAAATTAATTTCTATCCCACATCTTTAAGTACTCTTGGAATTTTAGAGAGGTTTTTAAGATTTCATTGCAATCATGGATTGGTTGAGGCATGTTATTATAATTAATTATGTATACAAATAAATGATTACGTTACCAATCTTTCCATCTTTTAATCTAAAAAAAAAGGCAAGTAATAATTTAGGTCTGATAATTTTGGTGCTATTTGGTGTCCTATCAGTTATAAATACATGGCCAAAGATGGAGCAATCATGCATGATTCAATTGTCAATAACATAGTAATTAGAAGTCGATGAAATAAAAGATATAATTAAAAAATATGGCATAAAAAGTCCCTCTCTCGTACCGATTCTAGTTTGGTATTGATTTTCAAATTTCACAGCTTTAAATTTAAGGCTCGTAAAAGTTGAATTGAATTAAAATAAAGTAAGTTAAATTAAATTAAACTTTCAGCATAAATTTATAATTGTATATAATTGAATTGAATTAAATTAAAGTAAACTAAATTAAATTAAACTAAAATAATCTAAATTAAACTGAATTAAATTAAATTAAATTGAGTTATCATTCTCTAAGTATGAATTGATTGACAACAACTTATATTATACACATTCATTCATTCATTATACAATTTTCATTACAACTAATTCTTATCTCTCATGCTCGAAGAGTGTATTACACAACCTCTCACATATCAAAATAAAAAAAGTCAAACTTAACACTTTGCATACATTACAATGTTGAAGTTATAAAAAAAGGTCTACAAAATTTCATAAAAATCCTTATGAACAATTTATATTTCAAAACTACCATCTTCTACCTTTTATACCAATGAATTCATTAAAGTACAATTACCTTTTATCCTTGTTAACTCATTAAATTTCAATTTACTTTCAACTATCCTAAATAAACTCACAAAGAATCATTACAAATTAAAAATCCAGTTCATATGAAAAATTATCAAAAATCCAGTACATTTAAATCTAGAATCTTTACAAATGGTCCTTAACCTCTCCTGATAATTAGCCAAGCAATTAAAATTAAACAAGATCATTTGCCCTAGCAATAGTGAAAGGTCTTCCGTGAAGTTATTACGGTTTTTGTGTATTCCCCGCCCTATTGACATCCTGTAAATAATTGAGTTCACAAGTGTTAAGGATAATTGGGTTCGCAGAAACCTACATGAGTTCCAAATATTTAAAATGTAATCAGCAGCATAGAAGGACAATGATTTTTTTTAATATTTACAAATATCATAATCTTATTTGAGGTTTAATCACAGTTAAAACTCATCACCCCTCTATCAAATATAATTAATAAAATTCAAACCATATTTTTTTTCAACATACCCGACCTACTTTACCATCGTCGCTTGGGATGGAAGGACAATGATTTAACGGAATTGCGGAAAAAGTAAACGAATTAATTAGTATACGGAATATGACGCATCGTGTCTGTGTTTGCGTACCATCAATAGACATCACGTGCCGTCTGTGCCATTTCTAAGTCACGTGAATTCCAAATTGCCCTCAATTGGATTTCCTTTTTTTTTTTTTTCTGAATTAGAATAATAATAGGGCTCATTAATAATCCTAAATTGAAATTTACCAAATCAATTGGGATAAAAGTTCATTCACTTTTGGTGTGCTACTAAGAAGCAATAACTATCGCTCAAAAATTAAATTTGGAGTTTTTAGTTCAATTAAGATTTTTAGTAAAATGTTAAACTGAAATTGAATATTATATTTAATAACTCAGAGTTTACAATTAATTTGATTCGAAGTTGAAAATTAAAATTAAAATTGAATTTGAATCATTTATGTTTTATTAACTTATTGACAGAATTATCGATGAAAGTTGATTCAAGTGGTAAGCGACTTTATATCGCTTAAGGAAGATTACGAATTCGAGTTTTAATAAATGCAAAAAAATTTTATTAGGAGATTCACCCACTACGATAAGGTGTGTAATCCGGATCAAATCTAAATGTAGTTGACGTAAAACTCCCATGAACCATAAAAAAACTTATTGGCAGGAATATTTGTGCAGTTAAAAAATTTAGCTTGGGACACGCATACGGAAAATTATAAAGATGCACCAGTTCATTAATGATTACAATCCCTAAATGAAAACAAAAATATCTAAGAATTTTCATACAAAGTAAAACTATGGGCAATGTACTCGTAGAATTAGAAAAGCATTAAGTGCATTATTTATCAATTGGTTTTAGTATTCAATTGGTAGATTGTAAGTTGTGGATTGAAATGGTAGGGATTAATTTGTGACTCCTGTAAAAAAAATTTCTATTATTCAAAAACCCCTATTATTTTTTTTAAAAAGAATTAAGTGCATTATTGAGTTGTTTTGTTAAATTTATTTATCACTGTTTTCGTTTTCTTTCAAAAAAATCCATTTAAAAAACAACATTTGAACTTGTTTCATGGGTTCACGTGGATGGTTATTGCACCACGCAACACACAAATTTGAAATTATTCGTTCTAAGAAATTATACAAACTTTGCAATCATTTATATTTTCACTATTTAACATTTTACATTTGTATAACACTCCCTTCTTATTTCAAAGATTCCATTTTAGAAAAGTTATTATGTTCCAGAGTCATTACAGAAAAATTGAGAAAATTACTAATAATTTTTTTTTCAAAGTATACATATCATCCTATTTAATGTTGAAAAAAAAAAAATTAACAAGATCAATTATATGCAAAAAAAAAAATTATATAATATATCAGTAAAATAAGTAAGTAACACTAAAATTGTAATCATCTTTTCGGCCAAAGTCTGGAACACGGTTCGTGATCTAAAATTGTCATGTTACTTGAGTATTGTTGTATTAAAATTATAATAAGAAAAATCAGTTGATTTCTGTTCAGTTAAGGTCTAACATCTTTAAATAAATTTAATTAATTTATGATCGTATAAATTCCAATACATTTAGAATTCATGTTTCATACAAGTCCAAGAAAACATAGTTAGTGTTAATTTCTCCTATTATTATTATTATTATTATTATTATTATTATTATTATTATTATAATACATTTCTCATTGCAAATTGATTTGAAAACCTAGACAAAACAGGGTGACATGAAACAGACAACTCCTAAAAGAGAGTGAAACACTTTCCAAGTAATTTCCTCTTAAAGCTTTTGATCATTTTCTTGAAAGGACTTGTGAGATGCACTAAATCACATAAAAAAAATTTAGGAGGCAGTGAAGAGACAATGTCAATGAGATACATGGATGCTGAAAGTAAAAACTGAAAAGAAAAAGAAACTGAAACTGCATCATTAAAAATGAAATCCCAGCCATCTAATCATTTGTTTTCAATATATCAAGTCCCTGTTTAACATTATCGCATATATTCTTTAAAAGCAGAAGAAAATGACTCCAGACTCGTACTGAGAACAGAATCCATTTCTTTCAATAATAACAGCTAAAAGTTTGGCCTGTTCATTTCGTTTAAGCTACAAGATGTGTAATAACTTGCACCAAACTTCATCTCAAAATGTCCAAAATATGCAAATGAACCATACAAATTGAAGGAATCAAGAAAATATCTTTCTACTTCATAAATATTGTATTTGATACAAAATTCATCAACACGGAGATTGTTAAAATATTGAACTTAATCTTCCAAAATAATGAAATAAAAAATGGAGCCATGATAATAAATTTAGTCTAATTACTTTTGAAAAATTGGTAAGAAGACTTTGAAAAACAATGGAAGTGTTTTTGGTGGTTGGAAACATTGAAAAAATGGGCACTTGAATTATTAGGAGACTTAGATTTTGTAGGATTTGTTAGTTGGATTTTGTGGAAAATTAGAAAAGTAAGTTGTTAAATCTAAATTTGAATTTTGTAATAGATTGAAATTATTGAGAAAATGATAGGGCCACTGCAGAATTCATCAAATGCCTATATAAGGCAATGTAATTTGCTATTTTAAAGTGTGTAAGAGAGTGAAAAATAATAAGAATTTATGAGTGTATTGTAATAAAATTAGTGTGTGAATTACTCATTTTTATGTTTTGAGCATTTTTTTTGCTTGATTATTTTCCTCTTCCATCCAACAAAGTGGTACCAGAGCCATTTCGTATCCAATCCTCTTCCCAAAAATCCCTGAGTAAAAAAGTCGAGTTTAAAGAGTTTCAGAAAGCAGCCCAGAAAGTGGTGCAATAGGTTGTCAGAAGTGTTGCAAAGAAACTGCAGAAAGTGTCGCAATTAGCATAAAGTGTAGCCAATACTCAAAAAAGTTGCAATAGCCTCTGTACTTCCTATTTGGAAAATTTTCAAGTTCATCTAAAATTGCAAGGAAATATTTTCCCTTGCTGTTCTCCTTGCAAAATCTGTCTAGAGCTATAGCGACACACCAAAGTGTCGCAATAGACTCAAAAGCGTTGCAATAACCCCTGTACACTTTGAAACAAATTTTCCTCTACAGAAATGAATCTCAACGGTGTTTCCTTTGTTTTCCCTCAATTTACAAAAACCAATTACAAAAATTGGTGTATCAAGATGAAAGCCATTCTAGGATCCCAAGATGTTTGAGATATTGTTGAAAAAGGCTATGAAGTCCCAGTTGCAAATACACAACTGTTGCAATCCGAAAATTACAGTTTGCATAAGAGTCGTCGTAATGACCAGAAGGCTCTTAGTATCATCCATCAAGGGTTAGATGATGTTATATTTGAGAAGGTGGCAGAAGCGACCATCTCCAAGCAAGCTTGGGATATACTACGAGTTTCTCTTCAAGGAGAGGAGAAAGTACAAAAAGTTCGGCTCCAAATGTTGAGAGGAGTGTTCGAGATGATGAAGATGAAGGAGACAGAAGTGATTGTAGGTTACTCCTCAAGATTAAAATCTGCTGCTAACCAAATGCGGCAATATGGAGAAAAGCTTGAAGAATCCAGGGTTGTTGAAAAACTTCTAAGGTCACTACTACCAAAGTTTGACTACATAGTAGTGTTTGACTACGTAGTAGTGGCAATAGAAGAATCTTGGGATATAAGTAAAATGACCGTTGATGAAGTAGTTGGCTCATTACAAGCACATGAGGCGAGACTAAACAGATAAAGAGAAGAGTCTATAGAATAAGTCTTGGCAGCAAAGGTTTCAGTCAAAGGAGAAAGTAGCCAGGATTCTAGCCATTACGGATGAGGACGTGGTAGAGGCCATGGAGAAAATGGAAAAGGAAGAGGACGTGGCAGAAATCAACCATTCGGTAGAGGTGAAAATAATAATGGAGATAATCAGTCCATACGAGGCAGAGGACGTGGTCATGGACTTGGACGAGGAAGAGGAAATTGGAGGCATAATGATGGACGTGACAAGTCCAATGTTCAATGCTACAATTGCTCCAGATATGACCACTATACAGCAGAATGTCGGAGCCCCCCAAAGCAAATAGAGGAAATGGCGAACAACATTCAAGAAGAGGACTTGCACCATTACTAACCCGTGAAGGTGAATACAGTCAAGAAAACAACATATAGTATCTTGATAATGGTGCAAGTAACCATATGTGTGGAGACAAGAAAATGTTCGTAGAGCTGGACCAGTCATTCAGTGGTAATGTTGTTTTTGGGGATTTCTCAAGAGTTCCTATTCAAGGAAAAAGAACTATTCTTATTCGTTTAAAGAATGAAGAGCACCAATTCACAATGTTTATTACGTTCCAAACATGAAAAACAACCTTCTAAGTTTAGGACAACTGCTGGAGAAAAATTACCAAATTCACATGGTGAACCGAAAGTTGGTGTTGTTAAATGAAAAGAAGGAGCTGCTAGCTAGTGTACCAATGTCAAAAAATAGAATGTTCACTCTCAACGTCAAGATGGATGTAGCTAGATGCTTAAAAGCTTGCGTGAAAGAATCTGATTAGCTTTGGCATTTGAGATTCGGTCATCTCAATTTTGGAGGGTTGAAATTGTTAAGCCAGAAGAAGATGGTGCATGGTCTTCCGCTGATTAATAAACCCCATCAGCTTTGTAAAGGATGTCTTGTTGGAAAACATTTCAGAACTAGTTTTCCAAAAGAGTCCATGTCAAGAGCAAAGGCTCCCCTTGAGCTTATTCATGCCGATGTCTGCGGATCAATGACACCAGTATCATTGGGAGGCAACAAATATTTCTTGCTTTTCATTGATGATTATAGCAGAAAGACGTGGGTTTATTTTCTGAAAGAGAAATCAGAAGTTTTTGAAGCATTTAAAAAGTTTAAAGCTATGGTGGAAAAAGAAAGTGGCTATTACATCAAAGCTTTAAGATCCGACAGAGGGGGAGAATTCACGTCAAATGAATTCAAAAGATTCTGCGAGCATCAAGGAATCCGTCATTTCTTGTCAGTCCCAAGATCGCCTCAGCAAAATGGTGTTGTTGAACGAAAGAATAAAACCGTGATGGATATGGTGAGGAGCATGTTAAAGAGCAAGAATTTGCCCAAAGAGTAGTGGGCAGAAGCTGTTGATTGTGTTGTCTACATCTTGAATCGTTCTCCAACAACAAGTGTGTCAAATATGACACCCCAAGAAGCATGGAGCGGGAGAAAGCCTAATATCTCTCATTTTCGTGTTTTTGGGAGTGTTGCACATGTTCATGTTGCTGATGAAGGAAGAAGAAAGTTAGATGACAAAAGCAGAAAATACTTGTTCGTTGATTACTCAGAATTTTCCAAAGGTTACAAGATGTTTGATCCTGATACTGGAAAGACTATCATCACTAGGGATGTGACTATTGACGAGGAACCAATTTGGGAATGGAATAATGACAAGCAGAAGAATTATATTTTTTATTCTTTCACCATGGATGAAAATAATGATCGAGATGTGGAGGAGCCAGGCAAAGCATTAACGTCATATAGTCCCATTCCAATTGCATCTCCAGGACACGATGATGATGAAAGTCAAAGTCCAAGAGAAAGACCTAGAAAATTTCGTCTTGTTGAAGATCTTTATGATGCAACTAGAGAGCTCAATGAAGAATAGACTCTTTACTGTCATCTTATTGATAGTGAACCTATTGATGCTGAAGAAGCCATGAAAGATGAGAAATGGAGAAAAGCCATGGAGGAGGAGATCAATTCAATTGAGAAAAACAAGACGTGGGAGTTGACCAAACTTCCAACTGACAAAAAGCCCATTGGAGTTAAATGGGTGTTCAAGGCAAAGAAGGATGCAAATGGAGAAATCGTTCGATATAAAGCGAGGCTATTCACAAAGGGATATAGTAAAAAACCCGGTATTGACTATGATGAAGTATTTGCACCAGTAACAAGAATGCAGACTATCAGACTGGTGATCTCAATTGCTGCCCAAAATGGATGGAAGATCCACCAAATGGATGTAAAGTTAGCATTTCTAAATGGATACTTGGAGGAAGAGATCTATGTCCAACAACCACCTGGTTACATTGTCAAAGGTCATGAACGAAAAGTGTTGAAGCTGAAGAAGGCGTTGTACGGACTTAAGCAAGCACCGAGAGCTTGGAACAGCCGCATCGACAAATACTTTTACGAGAATGGATTTGTCAAGCCCCCACACGAGTATGCCTTGTACGTGAAAGTGAAGGGTGGAGACATATTGCTTGTTTGCTTGTATGTGGACCGGGAACAATCCTCAAATATTTAATGATTTCAAGAAGACGATGACTCGTGAATTTGAAATGACTGATATTGGCCTGATGTCGTACGATCTTGGCATTGAAGTGAAGCAAAGTGATGATGGAATTTTTATTTGTCAAAGTGGCTTCTCCAAAGAGATCTTGAGGAAATTTAAGATGGAAAATTGCAACCCTGTCAGCACTCCGGCCGAATGCAATTTGAAATTGACCAAGGATGAAAATGGAGTCAGGGTGAACCCGATAATTTTTCAAAGTTTGATCGGGAGTCTCAGATACTTGATGTGCACAAGGCTAGATATTCTGTATGCAGTTGGACTAGTGAGCAGATGCATGAAGAACCGAAGGAGTCTCATTGGAATGCAGCGAGAAGAATACTCCTCTATGTTAAAGGTACAACTAATTTTGGATTGCATTATTCAAAATCTGACGAATTCAAATTAGTTGGCTACAGCGATAGTGATTGGGCTGGAGATAAAAATGACCGGAAAAGCACTAGCGGATTCATATTTTTTCTTGGTGATACCGCGTTCACATGGAGTTCAAAGAAGCAACCAATTGTGACGTTGTCAACGTGTGAAGCTGAATATGTTGCTGTAACATAATGTGTGTGTCATGCAATATGGCTGAGAAGATTGTTGAAGGAGCTTCAAATGACACAATATGACCCAACAAATATTTTTGTTGATAACAAATCAGCATTGGCGTTGGCAAAAAATCCTGTCTTCTAGGAAAAGTTCCTTTATCCCTATGGCATAAGAATTTTGTCAATGGCTCAAACAAAGAAGAAGAGCAAAACAACTATTTGATGCAGATAAATCAAATAAATAAACACTGGATGCATGAAACTTAACCATTACAGTCTTGACATGACTATAACAATGTGGGATAAAGCCAAACCTATTTATTTTGACAGCAACACAACGTCTATCAAATCCTCCAACATCACCTCCAAGTTGGAAATTCATTTGCTTTCGTGGGAAATCGCTGCAAACAAATGTAGCAACAACTTACGTTTTTCGCAATTCGGAGCCACTTGATCATCATCTGTTTACTGCTGTAACTTTTAGTATGCTTGAAGACGATAATGTGGTTCATTGGTAGCTTGATGCGGTGTTTCCTGTGCCTCCAACCTAGGGTTGTAAACGAGCCGAACTACTCGGCGCTCGGCTCGGTCAAAGCTCGCTCGAGCCCGGTTCGTTAATAAATAAGCTTGTTTGTGAACAAAATTTCAAGCTCGTTATCGTAAACGAACCAAGCTTGAACAAGGAGATGCTCGGCTTGAAAGCTCGTGAACATGCTCGAGAAGAGGCTCGAGAACTAGTTGGCCAACAGGCTCGTTATTAGGCTCGTTAACAGGCTTGTTAACATATTTGAAAACTTTATACATTATATTTATGAAATAGATAGATTATGAATAAATATAAAATAGTGCACGTGTAAAATGGATATAAAAATGTATAAAGAAAAATATAAAAATATAAAATAAAGAGTAAAGGAAAAATATGTATAAAGTTATATATAAAATATAGATAAAAAAAGAGAAAAGATGGATATAAAGCCTAACAAAAGCAATTCGGATCCAATCCAATCCGTACTATATATATTCATCAATCTCTATATGCTCAGTAAAACTCTAATCTCATTTCCTCTAAAAAAAGCAGCCGCCAATACAACACTCCTCTTCTTCCTCTTCTTAGTACAGTGAAAATCATTTGTGGTGTTTAGATCCTTCATCTCTGATTTTTCATCTTACGGATTCTATCTTTTTTTATAAGTTGAGCTCTCGATTTAAACAAAGCTCGAGATAGGCTCGAAGCTCGGCTCGAGCTCGGTTTGACCAAGCTCGAGCTCGCAGTGTTTTAAAAACGTTAGGCGCTAGTCGAGCGGCCAGGGCTCCAAAAGGCCTAGGCGGGGCCTGGCGATGGCCTAGCACTACAAGAAAATAGTTAATATGTGACAACAATTTCACTATTACTGAAATTGTTGTCTTAAAAGGCTATTATCTGTTACAATAAAATTTTCACCGTCACAAAAATTAGTTTTGTGAAATTTTATTGTGAAATTGTCACATATAATAGATGTTTTTGTGACAACCTTTGAACATCGTAACTACTGTTTTTTCGTTACAACTTAAGTTGTAACCTATAATTTAGAAATTGTTACGACAAAAAATTATTGTCACAAAAAATATTTATATGACAACAAATAAATCTTGTTACAAATACTTTATTAGTTGAGTGACGATAACTTTAACTTGAAACAAAAAATACTTTACTTACAAGTAATAGTTGTAACTAAATTTTTTTAATATGTGACGATAACTTTTTATCATCACTAAATATATATATATGTGACAAAATAAAAAGCTTGTTGCAAAAAAACATATTATTTTTGTGACAATATTTTAACTTCAAACAAAAAACACTTTTATTACAAGTAAATTATTCAATATGTGACAATAAATTTTTATTGTTACAAAAACTATATGTGTGATAACATAAACATCTTGTTGTAAAAACAATTTTACTTTTGTGATAATATTTTTAACTTGAAACTAAAAAACCCTACCGTTACACGTAACGATTGTAACTAAAAATATTTAATATGTGACAATATTTTTTTAGTATCACAAAAATAATATGTGGCAACATAAAAAGCTTATTGCAAAAAATACATTAGTTTTATAACAACAAATTTTACTTGAAAAAAATGTACTTCAATTATAAGTAAAAGTTGTAACTAAAACTATTCAATATGTGACAACAAATTTTTACTGTCATAAGAGCAACATACATGACAACATAAAAAGCTTGTCGCAAAATATATATACTATTGTGAGAATAAGTTTAACTTGAAACAAAAAAAATACTTATGTTACGAGTAACAGATGTAACTAAAATTATTCAATATATGATAAAAAATTTTTATAGTCACAAAAAATATATATTTGACAACATAAAATGCTTGTTGTAAAAAATATATTATTTTTGTAACAATAAATTTTACTTGAAACAAAAATAATTATGTTACAAGTGACAGTTGTAGCTAAAATTATTCAATATGTGGCAAAAAAAATTTATTGTCACAAAAACTATATGCCTGACAGCATGAACAACTTGTTGCAAAAAATACAATATTTTTGTGACAATAAATTTAACTTGAAATAAAAAATTCTTAAGTTACAAGTAACAATTGTAGCTAAAATTATTCAATATATGACAACAAAAATTTTAATGTCACAAAAACTATATGTGTGAGAAAATAAAAAGCTTGTTGCAATTTTTTTTTTGTTTTTGTTATAATAAGTTCATTGGATCTAGCAAAGTTTAAATTGAAAAAAAAATAGTTATGTTATAAGTAAAGGTTGTAACTCAAACTATTTAATACGTGATAATGACTTTTTTTAGCATCACGAAAATTATGAGTGATGAATGACAAGATTATTGCAAATAATTTATTAATTTTGTGACAATTAATTGAAGTTGAAAAGTTATACAAATTGTATAGGATAATTATATATCATGTTTAGTTATAAAAAAACGTATAGGCATTGAAAATATGAAATAGATTATAATTCAAACTGAATATTCTAATCTTGTGATCAGACTATTCCATTTTCTACCTCTTCTTCGAATAGTGCAGAATAACCTCAAGGGTTGCAGTTTTTTTAGCAATTGGGGCTGAGATTAGGGGTATGTAAAACCGAACCGGAATCGAAATCCAAATCAAAATCGAATAAAAATAATCGAATTGAACTGAATCGAATTTATTTCAGTTCGGTTTTGATTTTTAAAATTCTAAAAATTCGGGTTTCAGTTCAGTTTTGGTTTCTGTAACAAAAATTGAAATAAAATCGAATTGAACCGAATAAATTAATAAATATTCTATTTTAATATGTATTCATATTATATATAATATCCTAATCATATTTTGATATACAACACACTAATTAGTAAGCAATAATAATAAATATGAGATTTTAACTTAAGCAATCCCGATTAGGAAAGAATTGTTTTACCTTACAATTTTAGGAATAGGATTCATTCAATAATTCATTATATATGTATGTCATATTACTTGAATTAATATCTTTTATCTATCAATATTTATATTTGTTGTTTTAAATATACATTTTAAAGTTTCGTTACCATCAAATTTAACATATATTAATATGGAATCGGTAATGCTATATTAACACCCACAAATTAATACCCAATAACACCCTTCATCTCCCACTTCATCTCATAACTCAGATAAGTCTCTTTAATTCCTCCTTTTAACCCCTTTTTTTCTCCCTCTTCATCATTATCTCTCTTAATTAACTTTCTTTTTTTTTCCTGTAAAACTCCTCTCTGCATTGATTTATATTGAAATTCAAACAAGCAATAACTTGGCCTTTAAATGTTAGCTACCCTTTCAGCTCATCTTTCTCTATGTTAATTCCATTATTTTTATTTATATCTTTCAACTTTCTTCCCACTATTGCAATTATTTCCACCCTTTCTACTTCTTCTAATTTAAGAAAGACTCAATTCTAATTTAAAATACCCAGTTGTAATTACTTCAAACTCAGTCAATTAATTCTACCTCAGTTTTAGTTAATTTTTTTTGATATTCTACTTCTTTCTAACAGAGTTGATTCACGGGCTTCACTTTGATCTGGCTCGGTCGCTCTTGTCTTATTAGTGTTACTCACTATCAACTCACTGTGATATATGTTTGTGAAGATTAAAGGACCAAAATTCCTCGGAATTTTTCTAATATGAAACCGAAAACAAATAAATAAATAAAACTTTGAACGGTGAGCTGTTGAGGACTACAACCAACGAATTTGACCGAGAACGATGAAAACGTAATCGATAGTGGTTGTGTAATAGTGAGGAGCTGCATCAAGAAAATTTTAGGGAAGATGAGAAACAAGAAAGAAGTAGAGAGGTGTAAGCAATGAATTCAAAGGGGGAGAGAGAAAGAGAGACAAGTTTTACAAGGAAAAAAGTTAATTAAGAAAGAGAATGATGAAGAGGGAGAAAAAAGAGGGTGGGGGGAGGGGGGGGTTTAAAAAGAGCCTCAAAGGCTCTCCCTCCCTCGTCCCCCCTCTTATAGCTTTTGCCCACTATAACGACGATTTCTCCAATTATCTCTCAACTTCAAAGAAGACAACTCTTTCCTTTGTGTTTTCTCTTTCGCTTGCCATTAATAAACAGAGAAACCTTTGTCTTAGGCGCACTGCTCTCTGAATTTCTCTCATTTACTTCCATTTTTGAATTTCAATCTATAATGGCTCAAGTTGTTATTGTTAGATCGATTTAGAGTTCATCCATATGTCCTACCTCTGGATCCTCACAAGAACGAGTCAATAAACTCAAGCCTTCAAGTTTTTCTTCCAAGATTCTCACTCTCGAGGAGAGCAAGAGGAAGATTAACAACCTTACTACTGTTCATAGCAGCACTCAAATTGCGGCTGTAAAGAGATTTGTTCTTGCCAAGGCACAAGTTATCCTTATTTCTCTTGAGAATGTGATTCTGAGAGACGAGGAAGTTTTGCAATCAGGCGACACTTCTGTGGCTATGTGGTCCAAGCCTGTAGTAAGACGGAAAACAAAGATTGTTTGCATAATTGGTCCTTCAATCGACACAAAAGAGATGATATGGGAACTAGTTGAGGCCTTTTAGGGGAAGGAGCTCAAGAACAAAATCGTGAGTGCTCGGCCCAAAGCGGACAATATTATACTAATGCAGGGTCTCGGGTGATGCCGAACGGAGTTCAACATGGTATAAGGGCCACGGTCCGAAATTGGCAAAAAGGAGCGGAGTGCAGGGTGGAAGTTCTCAATCATGGCAAGGATGCACGAGTTGTGGTCCTTGGTTTAACGGGGGATGTTGGAAAGTTAAATCCAAGTCCTACATTGGAAGATTCAGAGAACTAACACCAAAATATAAGTGTCTACAAAGACTTGCATTAGTATGAGGCCTTTTGGGGGAAGGAGCCACAAGAAAAAAACCTGAGGGATTGGCCCAAAGCAGACAATATTATACTAATGCAGGGTCTCGGGTGGCGCCTCTTAGAGTTCAACATGGTATCAGAGCAGGGGAAGGCCTGGCGGCCGGAAATATCTTGGGTGCATGTTTAAAGTCCTGGTGGAATTGGGCTAGCGGAGAAGACTAGACCCATTAATGACCTTGAGCCTCAAAGGAGATAGGCTAAAGAATGTTTCGCAAGTGTCAACTGGTTCAGGCCCAGTTGCACTTGAGGGAGAGTGTTGGAGATGTCCCACATGGGAAACTAACAATGCCAAAGAGTGGTACATAAGTGGTGTAGATTGGGCCTTAACACAAGTCAATTGGTTTTATGTTGGATGAGCTCAACCCCACTTATGTGCTCACTCACCTATCGAGTCCAACACTCTTGAAGCACCCACGGATTCTCTACAAAAAAGGAGGGATTAAGAGACTTATCTGAGCCATTAGACGAAATGGGAGATGAAGGGTGGAGATGAAGGGTGTTATTGGGTGTTAATACAGCATTACCGATATGGAATTACTTTAACTTTAAGTATCTTTTATATAACCCTAAAATGAAAAAATAAATTACAAATTATTTAATAAATTGTAGTGTTTGAGTAATTTTGTTGTAACCGAACCGAATCGAATCCAAATGAATTATATTTGGTTCGGTTTACACTGAACTAAACTGTATTCTGTTTGGTTTTGGTTCTTATTTTTTCACTAATTTGGGTTTTGGTTCGGGTTAGTTCGGTCTGGTTTTTAGACCAAACCGATATTTGCTCACCCCTAGCTGAGATCTTTGGTAAAGACAAGTGATATTTAAGTAGGTAAATTAATATGTATAAGGAAGTTATACATTATATGAAAAGTTATATAAAAGGTATAAGAAAATTATAGGTGATTAGGAATATTATATAAAAGGTATATGAAGTGCAATAATGAGAAAGTTATAAAGAATGTATTAAAAAGGTATAAGAAAGTTAACGTTTATGTAAAATATTATAAGAAAGGTATATGAGATATATAAGAAAAATATAAATTAAATAAGAAGTTAGAGGCTATATGAAAGTTATACAAAAAGTAAACGAAATATTTAAAAAAATGTATAAATTATTTAATATAAGCTCAATTAATTTTTTTTAAAAAAGCTTATGTTATAATTTTTGTCCAAATATTGTATTCTCAATATTACATTTATTATTAATTATATCATTTGATTATTATCCTTTGTTATTAATTTAATTAATTATAATAATTACTAAAACTATTTTATAAATATTTTATTAAGGGAGTTGGTAAGTCTTAATGAATGAGAATCCTTATTAAAATAAAAAAAAAGGCTTATTAGAATAATAAGGATCCTCATTCATTTAGTTTCTTTTTTTCCATGTTTATTCTTTAATTAAATCATGATAATAGGAAACTTATTCTCCATTAACGTGCTTTTATTATTAAACATAACAAAAAAATAGGAAAAAAAAATTGAAAATAAAAAATTAAATAAAAAAAACAACATATGGTAAAATATGAATTGGAAACATGGAAGGACACATATAATTGATAATAGCATATTTGAATTTGTTAACCAGAATTTTAATTAGAAATGGAATTGGTAAGTTTTAATAATGAGAATCCTTATTAAAATTGGAAAGGTTCATCCTTACCTACCATTACCTTTATTTTCTATGTTTAATTTATTAAGTATTTAATTAAATCCTAATAATAGGAAATTTTCCTATACTAAATTAAATTCTCCATTAATGTAGAACTTTTATTATTAATTATAACTTCACTCTCTTATTTTATTCTTTATAAGTTAATTTGAATTTAAATTAGAAAAGGAATTGGTAAGTCTTAATGAATGAGAATTCTTATAAGAATACCTTTCCAATTGTATTAAAGATTCTCATTCATTCAGGCTGACCATTTCTTTTTTTTTCTATGTATAATTTATAGTTCAATTAAATTCTAATAATAGGAAACTTTCCTATTTTAAATTAAATTCTCCATTAACGTTCCTTTCTAAATAAATTCATTTTTTATCCGAATTATTATGGGCTAACATTTCCTATTCTAATTGGTATTTTCATTTATTTATAATTCCCATACCCTAAACTCCAAACCTTTCTCTAAACCCGGAATTCTAATAATAAATATTTATTTTTTAAAATTAACTACAATAATAATTTCTATAAATATTTTCTTAACTTTTGAAAAATAAAATTATTTCTCTCCCCATATCGTATCAATTGTATTTATAATTTAACCTACAAAATTTCAGTTCAAAATAGACAAAAAAGTTAACATAAACCTTGAACCATAATAATATATAATAATAATATGGACTGAAAACAATTAAACTGAATTAAACTAAAATTAATTTAAGTTGAATGAAATATAACCTAAATATTTGAAAAACTAAAAATTGAAAAAGAAAAGTGGAAAAGAAATGAAAACATAGCCGAGTGGGAAACATTCCCTCCACTCCAAATTAAAAAAACTTGAAACCTTGTCCTTGTTTCTCTCGCATCCCTATGGCCGCCTCCTCCTCCTCGTCTCTTCCTCTACTATCCCTCTTTTCTCTAACCCTCAAACCCTCTCTTCTTGTCTTCTCACTTGTTTTAATCTATCCTCCTCTCCGTTCTTTTGTCTATGATTCGCTAACCCTAGATTTCTCAACCCCATTATTCTCGCACGCTGAGCTACTCCAGTCAATCATCTTTTTTAATCGCCATGGGACGTGAATCCTTTCCCTTTAGAGACCTATTTGTCTTCATCTACCGGTTAGTTCTCTGCTCCATCATTCTATCATTACATTTGAACCCTAAATTTACTCGCTTTTATCGTGTTCTTTCCTTGATATAGTTAATTAGGTTAGTCATTGTGTATTTTCTGACCTCGGAGACCACCGCAAACTTGAACAACTCCATTAGATACTTAGAGTGTTATCTTCTTAAGAATCTTATCTCCAATTTTTTTTCAATTTTGAATGTGTTTGTTTTGTTATTTTAATTATTTTGATTTTGTTGCTTTAAATTCGATTTCACCACTGATTTTGGTCTATTTATTTGGGTAAAAATATAGAAACAGAGATCTAGATATAAATGGAGGTTAGGTGTTCGTGAAATTGCCTAAGAAAGATGTTTACACTCTAAATGCCTATGATACGTATTTCTTTTATTATTTTTATCTTGTTTTGTACCAGTAATAATTTGAGAGTAGGTGGGCCATATGTATCGAGTATCAAACATTTACACATTAGTCATTACCAAAGTGCTCCCACTGATGATATAGATAGATTTTACTGTCACAAACTTGGCTGGTTCATCTTATGTTGAATGTAAAGTAACGCACTCCATAAGGCCTTAGATATGAATGCTTATTAGAAAAAAGTAATGGATTAGGCTTGATAACATTAGTTTTGAGTTTAGTCTTAATTTGAGCTTTGCTACTAAAGCTTAAGCTCAACTCAGATGAAAACTATACTTTGGTGTTAGCAAACGTGAAACAACTATAGGCTGTGTTATATGCATATGATGTATAGAACAATGGAACTTAACATTTTAGAAGACATTTTTTGCAGCTTGTGTGCTTGGCAGATTTGGAGTTTGATTATATCAATCCTTACGATTCCTCTTATAGGATAAACAAAGTGATTTTGTTGGAGTACATAACTCATGGACTTTTATGCTTGTTCCATCTACTTAGTGGCCATTGGTGTATGTCAATATTATGTGCTCCATATCTTTATTACAATATCAGTCTGAAGTTTCCTCTTCTCCTTCTCATTTCTATTTCATACATGTGGAATTTTTCTATTGTTCTGTCAGAGGGAATTAGATTGAGCTAAGATTATATAGTTGTTTGCCATTAGAGAATGTGAATGAGGTTTTTAGTACTAATTCTATGCTACTACAATTTTGTTGGAGGTAAACTATAACTATAATGAAAGATAAGTTTTTAATTTATTTAATTAGAAATACTAATGTTATAAAACGCTTTGGTGCTTCAACATATCATATATGCTGGACCTTGTGTTATGCTGGACACATGAAAATATTGATAAGCCGAGAAAGTTTGTTCTATTGTTATATATTTTCTAATTAATACATATCGAATAAGCGTTATACTTTTAAATTCCCCGAGACAATGTCGAATAAGGAAAACTAATCAATTTCAATTACTTCAGATTCTAGGTAATTAATTTGTCTCTAGGCCATTTAAGACACAAGGGCATATAGCCTTGTAAAATTCATATAATATTATCACCTTACGATGTATATATATGTTAATAATAATACATAGAATATAGATTGTTGTTGTTATTATTCATTAGAGCTACTGAAAGGTTTATACATAATGAATAATGTTCTTAACCATAGGATGGAATAGTGTGCAATTACTTAATTGTATTTGCCAAACAAAACATAGTCGACATTCATGCGTTGACCGGTATTTTTTAACTTAGATTTGCCCCACTAATTAGGCCCAACAAGATGGTATAGTATAAAGTACAACAATGTGAGAAAATTGTATCTTACCAAATTTCAAAAGTTTTTTTTCAAGTCAAATTTGCCAGCAAGTTTCAAGATTCTGAATAGAATTATGCTCTAGTGACTTTTGCAGAATGAAAGATGAAACTACACAATTAGATTCAATGTTGTAGTTTTGAAGAAAATGATCCGTATTAATATGACAGGACTAAAATCTTGTTAATCTTTTCGTGTGCAGAACATTAGTCTGATTGGCTGTAGTGTCAAATTAGTTTCATAACCTCTGGTTCTTTTAATATTAGGTGGCAGTTACTTGTTGTAAATGGTGTACAGATTGAAATGATACTTAAATTTGAAGAAATGTGTATTAAGTCTATTAAGGTTAAAAAAATTAAAAAAAGATTAACACTTCGATTTGATTTTACTTACAACGCTTTTTTGTTGGGTTTTTATGTTCTTCGGATCTTTTGGCTGATACCCACCTCGTCGTTTCGGTTTCTCAGGTACTTTTCTTAATCTATTGTCAATTTCAGGTTTTTTTTTCTGTTTTTTTATAATATAATCGCATCGTTTTTTGAAATTAGAGCTTATAATTTGGGGTTTTTTGTTCTTAATTGTTTAATTGGTTTGATCACTGGCATTCTGAGAGAAGAAGAGGGATCGGATTGACCCAGTTGGGATATGTGTTGATTTATTAAGTTTTTGATCAATTTTGCGGTGTTTTAATGGCAAATTTAGGATTTTTAGCCATCTCATGATATCAGATTGTTGATGCTGAATTGGGTTTTGTTTGGCTAGCATACAAACTAGAAATTCAGTATAATTTTTTTTTGTAAATTTGGGTTCATAGTTAATTATGTGTTTTGATATTTGATGTAATATTTGAATTCCATTTATGCTTTGTGGTTTTATTGGCTTATTTTATTCATTGTTAATTTTCTCTTCGTTGAAATTCTCTACTATTAACTATTGTGTTTTTAGAATTTCTAAAGCTAATAATAAAAATTTAGTTCCCTTCAATCCAAAGTTGTTACAAATATTAAATGTAACAAGTTAATATTGTAACTATAAATAGCTAGTGACAGAAAAAAGTTGTAACTATTGGTTAATACATATTATGTGACAATAAAAGTTGTCATGCAATTTCTGTTAAAATTGTCATATAATACGTGACAACTTGTAATATTCATGACAACCAAATTTATGTGACATTGAAAATTATTGTCACAAAATTACAACATTTTTGTGACAATACATTTGGAAATATTATCTGTTATGGAGTTATTAGCGACGATATTTTTGTGACGACTAATCTTGTCACATATTGACTTGTATGACAACTTTTAAGTTTTTTGTGACATTAATTATTATCACAAATAAATTTTTCAGTGACAACTTTCTTATATTGTCATGTAGTTTTAGTTCATTTTCATATATTGTATGTGACAAGAAAATTATTTGTGACAATAATATTTTCTTTTTAGTTACAATTAAAGTTGTCACAAAAAATTATTGTCACAAAAATATTTAAATATTTGTGACAACATTTTGATGAAAAAATAGAAATATTATCTGTGAGTTATTGGCGATGACCCCATGACAACTAATTATATTCACAAAATAGTATATGTGACAACTTTGCTTATCTGTGACAATAAATGTTGTCACAAAAAGATTAATTTCTTGTAGTGTAGGCGGATTTGTATTTTTTTAGTTTTTTATTATTTATATATAAAAATATAATTTCATGTAAAAAATAAATTATAAAATATTTTTTTTGATAAAAAATTATAAAATATTTTTTTTGATAAAAAATTATAAAATATTTTTTTTGATAAAAAATTATAAAATATTAAAAAAATATAATTTAGAACATGTTTTAAAATTGGAAAAGAGACTTTTATTGTGAGAACACTTTTATGTACTTTCATTTTACTAACTAAGCTATTTTTAGTAGGTTAAAAATATCAAACGATAATTAATATAGATATCGATATCTTAAAAAATTGAATTCAGACGTCGTCTAGGCGGAAAAAATCGGAACAGGCGGTGTCTAGGCGGTAATAAATCGGTAAGGGGTCTGGGAGCGCCATGAGAACGTAAAATCGGGCGGCAAGCTCTAAAATAGGGCCTAGGCGGGACCTAAGCAGGACTAGGCGAGGATTTTTAAAACAGAGCGAGCACGGCTCGGGCTCGATTTGACCAAGTTCGTGTTCGTTAAAATTTAAATGAATAAAACTTGAACAGCCAGTGTTCAAGCTCGACTCGATTCGTTTACGGCCCTACTCCAACCCAATAGTGTTTGACAGCAACTAATATCTTCTCAGGTACAAGGGGGCCATCCGCGTGATTATTTAGCTCCGTTAATACATCTATACACACAGAGCTAAATAATCAATATACATGGATTAAAACGTCATTTTCCCTAGAAAGACGTGGCAAAAATTTTCTTAAACCCTCCTAAAGCCCCTGCGGTATAAAGTTGCTAGCTTTTTTCCCCCTAAGAACAGAAACACTTGCATTAGCAAATCCCTAATGGTTCACCGGCAAACCCAAAACAATACTCCCAAATCTTATTTTCCCAGGAAACAAACAGAAAATTTCAGCTGTAGTTCGCTGTATCTCCCCAATTTCAGTCAATTTAAATTCACAAGCTTCTACCTAAATATTCAATGGCTGCGGCAACTCTTCTTCATCGTTTGTCCAGAACCCAAACAATCAATATTTGTTTATTTGTAATTTGTATTATCTTGAATACATTTAAGTGAAAA
Source organism: Euphorbia pulcherrima (assembly GCA_947683365.1). Taxonomy (NCBI): domain Eukaryota; kingdom Viridiplantae; phylum Streptophyta; class Magnoliopsida; order Malpighiales; family Euphorbiaceae; genus Euphorbia; species Euphorbia pulcherrima. The sequence continues at coordinate 12,328,575 of CANTUS010000001.1, read as the reverse complement.
GAGAACTAAAAAAGGGATAAGAGGATATTAGATAAAAGTTTAAGGTCGAAAATGAAATGTAGCATGCAACCTATATGATAAAGTACTATAAATGGGAAGATCACGGAATATTGTATTTGTTGAAATATACAAATACAGGAGTCTTGATCACACGAATATGCAATAGTAGTGTAAATCATAAACATATAATGAAAAGGAAAATATGTATTTACATGAAGTGGAGACAGACCAGGGCACAGCTTTGGGCGTTTATTAAAAAAAACAGTGACAAAACAAACTCTTCCTGTGTCAAGTTATGAGTGTTCTTTCAGTGGGACCACACTTCATTACATAAACAACACATTTTCTAATAATAATAATAATAATAATAATAATGGGAAAATATATTTATGTGAAGCGTTATTTTTTTAGCTTATAAAAGTATTGTTTTTCAAGGTTTAAAAAAGTGTTAGCGCTAATTGGACGGTTGGGGCTTTGAATGTTTAGGAGGATCTGGATGGGGCCTAGGCGACGCCTAGGCGGATTTATAAATTTTTTATTTTTAATAATTATTAATAAATGAAAGTATAAATTTAACTAACAAATTAATTATAATACAATAATATTTTAAAAAAAATAGTTTAGTATATGAAAATATAAATCTTAATTAATTTTTACATAAAAACACATCAACATTAAAATCAATTCATCAAAAACAAATATCCTCATTATTTTTTTTATGGTTTATAGCGTACTATTTCTCGGTTAGAGATTCAAAATGAAAATTGTACGGTGAGAATATTTTGTTGTACATTAGTTTTACCAATCGTGCTACCTTTTTTGAATTGAATAAATTACACTATAATTATTATAGGTATCAATATCTTAAAAATTAGGGGAAAAATCGATCTATGTGGCAATATATCGATCCAGCGTCCGAGGAATGAAAAGTCGAATAACGAGCCTCAAAATAACGTCTAGCGGAATTAGATGAGGAGTTTTAAAATACTGTTGTTTTTACAGTGAACTTAGCACGTATTATGAAGTAGTTATGTGATTTACATTTACTTCGTTGAAATAAGTGGCTAACAAGATATTTTAGCAAATTTTTTAAAAAAAAAACAAACCAGATATTTTTGTCAATTTCAGAATTACAAAAAAAATAGGAAAATTCGATAGCGCAATAATGGTATACTGTCAAATTTAGAAACTATAGAGAAATTCCGTTTGATAACAGTATATATAATAATGAGAACGGTAAAATTACGGAGTTATTAATAAGGTAGGTCTAAATGATAAATAATTTGGTATCGTTTAAAAAAGGTTTCGAGTTTAAGTTATAGTAAAAGTAGAAAATTTTTATTAAGAGACTCATCTACCACAGTCAGTTGCGTGATCTAAATTAAATCTGAATATAATCAGAGTAAAGCCCTGATAAATCAAATTAAAAAAAATCGTGGAGTTACTTTAAATTTTAAACTTTTCTCAGTACCAACTATTTTTTTTAGCTCTTTTGTAATTGAATTATTTTCTATCCCACTCCACATCTTTAAGTACTCTTGGAATTTTGGAGAGGTTCTTAAGATTTCATTGCAATCATGGATTGGTTGAGGCCTGTTATTATAATTAATTATGTATACAAATAAATGATTACGTTGCCAATCTTTCCATCTTTTAATCTAAAAAAAAAGGCAAGTAATAATTTAGGTCTGATAATTTTGGTGCTATTTGGTGTCCTATCAGTTATAAATACATGGCCAACGATGGAGCAATCATATATAGTAATTGAAAGTTGATGAAATAAAAGATATAATTAAAAGTATGGCATATTTTCGTAATAAATAAATAAATAAAAAGTCCCTTTGTTTTACCGATATTTGTCGTTTGGAAATATGATGCAATTGTCTACTCAGTTTGTGCTAAGCTATCATTCTCCAAATGCTTTGTAATGAGCTGATTGACAACAACTTATATTATACACATTCATTCATTCTACAATTTTCGTTACAATTAATTCATGTCTCTCCTGCTCCTTTTTACATTTGGACTACAATTACTTCATTTTTTCATATTTTATATTTATCTCTATTTTTTCAACTTATACTCTATTTCTAGTCATGTTCTCTATTTCTAGTCATGTTATGTAACTTAAGTGTTATATGTGCCTGATCAGTTAAAATTTATTATGGATTTAATACATAATTAGTCCCCTCAACTTGACAACTTTTATGATTTGACGCTTTCAACTTACAGTATCTTTACCAGCCCCATAAACTTGACAAAAGTGTTCACTGCAGCCCCCTCAATCTCACGTGACACATTTTAATTAGAAAGAAGAAAATAAAAGATTTGATATCTTTGAAAAGTTAAATCAATCACAGGGTGACACGTGACACTGAGGGGGTTACAGTGAACACTTTTATCAAATTTAGGGATCTGGTAGATAATTGTGAAAGTTTGAGGCGCCTAATGATAAAAATTGATAAATTAAGCGGACTAAGTATGTATTAAGCTTTAATTATGTGATATATAACATATCAAGTTATAGTACATGATACGGTTATATAAACTAAAAGTAAATCATAATCTAATATGTTTGTATTGCATATATAGTTATTATTAATTTCAATATAGTCGATGCATACAATACAAAATATTCAGTTTTTTTAAGAAAATTTGTGGAAAATACAAAGAAAAATTTTCACTAATTCAAACTCATAGCTTCTAGAGTCACAGATTCAGTCTAACCGTTATACTATGATGTCAATCACTAAAAAATAAATATATATTTACTAATAAGGACTGATTTAAATAATAAATAATTTGATATCGCTTAAATAAGGTCTCAAAATATTCATTTATCATGTTATAAATCAAGTTCCAATGAAACAGGTCCATAATCAAATAAAAATATATATATATATATTCGGTTCTATTTACTCTCAATCTGCTAAATCTGACATATTGTATGTATCATCTACCAAATAAATCATAATTGGGTAATTGGGGAATATAGACCAATCAAATGTGAACCTGCAGGAGTTCCAAATATTTAAGATGAAATCAGCTACACTGGACTGAAGGACAATGATTTAACAGCATTGCGGAAATAGTAAAGGAAATTAATTAGTATACGGAATATGACTTACGTATCATATCTGTGTTTGTTTGCGTACCATCAATATACAAACGGCCTAACCACCTTTTTTTTTTTTTTTACTATAATGAGTTATTCATTTAGTCCCTCTATTATATAAGTTATCTTTTAAGTCTTTGTATCTTTAATTTTATTATTCAATTAGTTCTTTATTTACTGAAATTACAACTTTTATGCCACCTAAGATCCATGTGTGCTAACATTTAATGACATGGAACATAGGCTTAAATTAGAAAAAGAAAAAACTTAATTTATTTAGGAATCGAACGAGAATAAGCCGTTAAATAATCTCATATAACAAGGATTCTCAATTATTATGACGACTTAAGAACACCATCAATAACTGATTTTCTTATTTTATTATGTTTTGTTGGTCTTTCTATCTCAATAATTAATCCTATTTAAATAAGTATTTTTTTCTATTAATTGAAAATCTTGAAAATTGGGTATCGCTTATGTAGTTTATTGGGCATTTTTTGTGAAGAATTATAGATTATGACAGTAGACCTCAATTTGACATATCTAAATGGCTTGAACAATTGCAATTTTCATCAATGACTTGACGACTGCAGTTCTCATCTATAAACGTGGAAAACAAAAACTATTTTAAATATATAAAGAAAATTTGTAAGAGGTTGTTAAGAAGCCTTCTTCGATCACATCTACACTGTAATTCCCAAAAACTGCTTTGTAAATTCCAGCAATCACCAAATTTTCTAATCCGTTAAACACCTAAAAATGCTTAGAGTTTGCTTCTCTTAGAATCAAAAGCTTTATTCAAGCATACCTTCATACACTCTCAAAATCCTCTTCCATTTATTTCAATGTCGCTTGAACTCTCAGCACAAACTTTCGGCCACATCAATACTGTAGCTCGCCACCAAATTCAGAAAATAAAAGCCAACTCAACATCGAGGGTGAAGAATAATAAGAAGAAGATCATAGACATTTTCTACACTTTGATATTAGTCAATATTTCTTGCAAATTCTTTTGGCTAAGGATTTTTTAATACTTGGATTGAAAAAAAATCGAGTAATGTAGTAAGGAAGAAGAGGGCAGGATTGGAATTTAAAATCTGATATTAGATTATTGGCTCTACTTATTCTCGTTTCAATCTCTAAATAAATTAAGTTTTTTTTCCAATTTAAGCCTATATGCCATGTCATTAGCACACATGGATACTAGGTGGCATTAAAGTTGGAGTTCCGTTAAATAAAGGACTAATTGGGTAACGAAATTAATAGCACAGGGACTTAAAGGATAACGTGTATAGCAGAGGGATCAAATGGATAAACTGATTATAGCACAGAGACAAAAAAGGTGGTTAGGCCGTATAGAAACGGGTTACACTTCAATCATCACGTGCCGTCTATACTTCTTAGTCACGTGAACCCCAAATTGCCCTCAATTGGATTTTCCTTTTTTTTAATAAGAATAGTAATAAGGAATAGATTAAAATAATATTAATTTTTATATTTTTATTATTTTTTTAATTTAATAGTAAAGTATTATTATTTTAAAAAAAATTTAAATTGAAAAATATAAATGAGAAAGATTGTTGAAGTAAAAATATTATAGATTTTTAAAATGGAGTTTAAAAAATTAAAAATGATAAATGTGATTGGACTTGCTTTGCTACGGCTATTATATAAAAAAGAAGAATAATAATATGGCTTAGATATTCCTAAATTAAAATTTAGCAAATCAACTGGATAAAAGTTGGTCGACTTATGATTTGCTACTAATGAGCAATAAGTATCGGAGAAAATTTAGTTGTTCTACAAATTAAAATTAGAGTTTGTAGTACAATTAAGATTTCTAGTTAAATTGAAATTAAATAACATATTTTATAAGATAGAGCTTCTAATTAATTTAAATTTGAATTAGGAATAAATTAATTATATTTAATATCTCAAATGTACACTAAGTTTCATTTGTAGTTGACATTAAAATTGAACTTTTTTTGGATGCTTTTTTTTTTTTAAATTTTTGAAGAAATTAGTTATTGAATTTAGGACTTTTCATCACTCAATTGAGTTACACCCAATTAGTACATTAAAATTGAACTTGAATTTGGAAATTTAGGCTGGGACACTTGTACCGAAAGTTATAAAATCCCAAATTCATTAATAAATACAACCCGTAAATGAGTAAATGTAAAAATATCAAAGTATAACTGTGGGCGGGCAGTGTACTACTAGAATTGGAAAAGTAGTACTGAGTTGTTTCGTTAACTTTTTTGTCAGCTTGTCACTGCTATTCTTTCTTTCAATAATTCAATAAAAAAAAGTAACATTTGAACTTCTTTAATCGGTTCACGTGGACGGTTTTTGCACCACGCATACACTAATTTAGAATTATACATTCTAAGAAATTATGCAAAAGGTTCCACTTGCAATCATTTGTATTTTCACTATTTAACTTTTGTATGTAAATAAGGCCAGTTATTCCCTATTTTGCTTTAAAATAGGTGTTGAATATGGAGAATGAATCAATTCAATTATTTTTCATATGATATTTCTTAACTTGAAAAATGAGGGAATTCCTATTTTAGGAAATGATTATAATATTAATTTTTTTTTATTTTTATATATTTTATTAATTTTTATTAATAGAAATAATATTAAAAAATTATTAATAATAAAATATTATTTATTTAAGAGAATTTAATTAAAAAATGAGAAGGATGAATGAAACAATTATGATAATCCTATAAAATAAAGTTTGAGTGAAGAAAAATGTGCATCATAGGTGGACTAGCTGTTACACTCCCTGCTTATTACAAAGATTCCATTTTAGAAAAGTTATTTTGTTCCAAAGTTATTACTTTTACATAAAAATTGAGGAAATAATTAATATTTTTAAAGTACACGTACCCTTGTAATCAACAAGTCTATCTAGGGTTCACGGTCGAGATGAGTTTAAATTTTATAATAACGGATGTTAATATTTTAGAAAGTGCTATGCATTAGTCGTGTAGGCGGGGCCTAGGCAGAATTTAAGAGGAATTTAGGTGAATTTGTATTTTTTTATTTTTAAATATTAATTATATATATAAAAATATAAATTTAATAAAAAATAAATTATAATAATATAAAATTTTAAAAAAATAATATAGGCCACGTTTTAAAAATCACTAAGTGCTAATTAAATGGCAGGGACCTCCTTATTAGTGGCATAAAGCATACTGTTTCTTGGTTTAAGACTCAAAATGATAATTTTATTATGAGAAGACTTTAATGTACTTTAGTTTTACCAACTAAACTACCTTTTGTTGGTAAACTAGGATTATTATAAATAATGGTACCATAAAAAATAAAAATTAGGTGTCACCTTGCTGAAAAAATCGGACTAAGCGGTGCCTAGGCGCACATAAATCGGCCGAGCGCCTAATAACGCCCCAGGAATGAAAAGTCGGGTGGCAAGTAGGGGAGAGCAAAAATCGAAAAAATCAAACCGAACCGAAGTTATTCGGTTCGGTTTTCAGTTTATATATTTCCTCTATTTTGGTTTTCGGTGGTTAAAAACCAAAAACCAAACCGAATTAGCTTTATTTATTTATTTTATATTAATTATTTTATGTTTTTCAGTTCAATTTATATTTTAAACTTGACAATAAAGCTTTTTTTTTTCAAATTAACAATAATTTATTTAGTTTGAAATATATTTATGTTGATTTTTAGTTATTTTATATATTAAATTTATATTTAAAAAATAAAAAATTAATTTGGTTGAAATTGAAACGAAACCGAATTAAACCAAACCGAAATAATTCGGCTCAGTATTTGGTTCTAACAATTTCATTATTTAGTTCTTGGTTCGGTTTAGTTTTTGTACCGAACCGAGATTTGCTCACCCCTCGTGGCAAGCTCTAAAATAGCGCATAAGCAGGACTAGGCGGATGATTTTTAATATATAAAAGTTATAAATTTTTTATAAATTCTATTTTTTTCAATAATACCAGCTAAAAGTTTGGCATGTTCATTTAGTTTAAGCTACAAGATGTGTAATAACTTAGACCAAACTTCATCTCAAAATGTCCAAAATATGCAAATGAACCATAAAAATTGATGAAACTACTAGGCACTGAATCAACAAAATATCTTTCTGCTTCATAAATATTGTATTTGATACAAAATTCATCAACACGGAGATAACCCAGGAAAAGTTCCTCTACCCCTATGGCAAAAGAATTTTGTCAATGGCTCAAAACAAGAAGAGGAGCAAAACAACTATTTGACGCAGATAAATCAAATAAATAAACATTGGATGCATGATAACTTAACCGTTACACTCTTCACATGACTATAACAATGTGGGATAAAACCAAACCTATTTATTTTGACAGCAACACAGCGTCTGTCAAATCCTCCAACATCACCTCCAAGTTGGAAATTCATTTGCTTTCGTGTGAAATCGCTGCAAACAAATGTAGCAACAACTTACGTTTTTTCGCAATTCGGAGCAACTTGATCATCTTCTTACTGCTGTCACGTTTGTATGCTTGAAGACGATAATGTGGTTTATTCGTGCCTTGATGTGGTGTTTCCTGTGCCTCCAACCCAATACTGTTTGACAGCAACTAATATCTTCTCAGGTACAAGGGGACCATCCTCGTGATCCACCATTTTTAAGTCCCATCTCATTCCCTCAGCGATGTTCTTCACCTCATTTAGAGCATCGACCTCGTCTCTGAATATAACTGACCCTTCAGGACGCAAAATGCGGTCCATTTCTAGAAGGATATCCTCAAAGTCACACCTGCAGCCATGTTTGCTTACGTTGATAAGAAACTAGAAGTAGTGGAACTTTTCAGTTTGTGTTAGATAAAATTGAGCCAACTCCTAGAAATGCATAATATGAGGTGTCTGTAAACTTAACGAATAACATCCCCAAATACGGGGAAGAAAATCAGAAACATACTTATCCTGATACATGCTAAATACACCATTAGCATGAATGAGATCGTAAGTCCTCGGGTAGGTTGAGAAGCCTTCACACCTGAAATTAGACAGCATTGTCAACGCCATTAAGAAGTATTTCAGTTATAACAAAGTGTATTGCCACAGCCATTTTAAATGCATCTACTGATATCTTTACAAGAAAAAAGCACAGTAACAAAGAAGTGTGAAGATTCTTGACAGCCTGGCTGTTTTCTAGAGCCCTCTCTTTGTTATATTTCATCTTTTCATATGAAGCCTATTTCTATTTGGTATATAATAAATGTTGATGCCTTTTGGTTGAAAATTAGCGCGAAGAACTCGAGATTTCAGAAAACCAGAAAGTTGCAAAATTTGACACAACAGTCGCTGCTAAAGAAAGGGACGTCCTTGGGATGTTGAATACCTCAGGGTAAAACTGGAAATTTCGTGGGAAGAAGGAATTCTAACTTTTAAGCAGGCAAGCTACACAAAACATGGTCAACATGCTCATCTAATTTCAAAAAATTGTGCAAATGGATTCTAGTTCAGTTTCGGTCTCAATATTATAGACAAGTTGCACTTGCACCAATGTTTTGCCAACAAAATTTTTGAGTCTTTGTAAGATTCCTGACTATAGGACTGGTGCTCATGTATAATATCTTGGTATATTCAAGGGACAGAGCTATCTGGTTTATTGTCCATCTATTGGAGAAAGAACTAGCATAGGCAAAGTAAAGGTAAACCTAGAAGACATCAGATTATTCGACAATAAAACAGAGATTACAAGGACATACCAGTGGTGATAAATTCCAACTAAACCTCTCTCATAAACAACACCTAAAGTGTTCTTAGCAATGGTTGGCACAACGTTCATAACCCAAGATTTTGGTGATTCAATGGCAGCAGCAAATCCCCCAAGGTCTGCATTCATATCCATGATATTCCTATATCTTGTAGTGCCAATCATTCTGTTGATTCTTTTGTATTCCTTTACATGCTTTTTCCATGTTTCGTTGTCCTCTTGATAGGATTCTGTTGTAACGCCCTCAACAAGCCCGTTAGCAATTCGTGGAGGAGCTGCGTAAAGCCTTCCTGGAAACTTCTTCAACTCTCCACCAGCTACTTGTTTTGCACTGGTCACCTTCGGGAAGGGGGTAACACATTTTTCCATTTCCTTGTACCTATATTAAACCACATTAGAAAAAGTTTGGATGAAAAACTTACAAGAAACAAAGAGCAATGTTAAATATTAAGGAAATTAAGATGCATGCAAACCCACCAAACATCATTGGTATCGCTTGATTCACACATGTTAGTAAACTTCTTAGGGCAGTTTCTGTCATTTATCTTTTTTCTAAAGATAGCTATATCCCCATTCTCATACTTTTTCTCCCAGCAAAGGCTTTCAGCAATCTCTTCAATCTTGTTTTGTTCAGCCTGAAGATCCTTCTTAGACCGATTCCATGTTTTATAGTAAGTCTTCCAATTAATTGGTGGACCAGACAGGATCCAGTATCCTCCAGGCCTGAGTACTCGATCAACTTCCATTAGATACATTCCACCTGATTCAGCAATAAGGTTGAATACTCGGATCAATCAATTTAATTAACGCAATGACTTAGCATAGGTAACCAAAAGTTATCTAGTCACTAAAACAAATTTGTTCACAATACTCGGTGTCAGATATTTGTAACAACAAGTAATTACAAGAAACAATGGCATTTACCATTAATGTCACAAATATAAAAAAACAGAAAACCATTAACAATATAATACTCCCTCCATCTTTTTAGAATAGGCATTCTAGCCACTTTTTCAAATATTTTTTACTTGTCATTCTCAAATATCTAGGCACTTTTTGGATTATTTTTCCAATTATACCCTCATTTGACCCATTATCATTAATTGCAATGGAGTGGAAAACTAAACATTAATTAGAGGATAAAATAGTATTTTTCTGCCTTAATTAATCGATTCCTTAAAAAGTGTGAAATGTGTTAGAAGACAAGTAAAAAAAGATGGAGGGAGTAATAGTTATTGTGCTTTTACACAATGGGTCCTGTTGTAGTTTCTTATAAAACTTCCATTAACACTTTGATGGTATATAGAATCTTGCCAAATTAAAAAATGTTGTATCATCGTGCAAGTTGTGTACAATGAGAGAGAGAAAGATATTAGTTTAAGTCTATTATATTGGATGCCATGTCATTGAAGTAGCTATTTTCTATCAGTGGAGGAACTAAGTTTGCTGGTTACTAAAAACCCGACAAAAAGAACACCAGATCTCGAAGTATTTTAAAGAAAAATCAAAACAAAAAAAAGCATAATTTAATAATGTACTTCATTTGATTCTAAGTTTTCAAGCACACATAGACACTTATTTATGTATTCTAGAGACCCTAACTAATTTGCTAACTAGAAGGCTCCTGTATTGAGCACGTGGAAGATATATCCACATAAAAATTTGTCAGGATGGCTGTTACTCGAAGACTAAGTTGTTATACCCAATACTCATTAGTCAAATAACACTTTGCAGGGGTACGAAATGGCGACAGGGTGTCATACATATGTATTGATTAATCATCTATGAGAAGTTAATAACTTTGTTTACGACAAACTATGCATATTTTGTGGATATTTTTATACCATCTACATCTTTCTGAAATGCTTAAAAAAACAGAATGCTCAAGGAACTTGAAATTTGCAGCAAGGTCAGTCCATTGTTTATATAATAACATGTTTGGTCACGGACATATCTCTGTAACCCTTTTTCTGATTGCTGTTACAAATTAGCAGTTCCACGATTTGTGATTTGATACTTTAATAAGTGATTTTCAGTTTCACGCTTGCAGTTGACTACTGAACAGAAAAGGTATACATTCATCTTCCAATGCAATACATCAAAAAACAAATCTCCACAAACTTATGCTAGAATTAGAACTACTTACTGTTGGCTGTCCATGGTATTAGACATCGAGAGCATTGCGCCATATCAAAAGCTCTAGATGGGTATGGAAGGCGAATGGATCCAAGAACGCCAATGATAGCAGGTACACCCCGCTCTAATGCAAATTGAACCTGAGCCTCGTGATTATCCCTTGGTGCAAAGGACATGGCCAATACTTTTCTTTTCATGAGGTATGCTCCCCAGCTTGCTACCTGGAAAATAATTGGCTTCATGAATTGAGAAATCATAACTGGCATTTTAATGTAAGAAGAAATATAAAATGACTCCTATCACACTAATTCAAAGCCAGAATTCCTACACATCATTTGATACTCAAAATTTTTATCAAATTAGAAAAAGATAAGAATAGTTTAACACATACCCCACAACCAGTATCCAGGGCAGTTCTGACTGAGCCATCAGCCATAGGAATCACCGATGCAAGTTCATCAATGTATTTCTCTGCACCCTGAGGGAACATGGTTCCTCCACCTGGGAATTTAAACACATCACCTTGATACTCTACCCAGTGCTGACCGGCTTTCTCCACTGTTAAGTGTTTATAAGGAACATTGGCATAGTGGACATAGTCCCGACCTTTCGGCCACGGAAAAGGGGTCTTATACCCTTGCGGTGCTGGAATAAGACAATGCAATTTTTCGTTTTGCGGAGGACAGTGCCTTTCCCTATATATCATATTCTCCCGGGGAAATCTCATTGCCCGGTCCTGTTCTTGACATGGAGTATAATCAGTATATTTAACATCGCATGGCTTGAAAACAACAGCTTTTGACTTAGTTGATTCTTTGATCTCAACAAACTTGTGCTGGGGTTCAAAATTTAGATTGGCAAAAATATTGCAATCAGTAACAGTTTGTTTGGTAACCTCTAGAGCTATGCTATCTCCTTTTCCAAAACCACTCCTCTGCCATGCCCCCAAGACATAAAAGAAGCAACATAAACAGAATACAATAAATATTGATAAAGGACTTCTTGCTCTACCGCCTGGAGGATTATGTTTGGAACCCATGATGTAGATAACACAGTCCCGAGAAGCACACTGTAAAGATGCAGCGCAATTAGAAGCATGTTATTTAGAGAAAAATGAAGAAAACATAATTACACAGACAATCAGGACCAATCTAAGCTTTCTATTTTAAGACTTTGTTTGGCTAATGGTTTTTTAATAGTTCATTATAGTTTTCATTATATGGTCCTTTGTTGTTTTTATTGTTCAGAAAACCGTGAAATTATAACCACGGATTTACGAATTTGATAGTTCATTATGGTTCTCCTTCAAATTAAACAAAAAATTTTAGAAAATCATATCATACCATATCATCTATCTATCTATAAAATAACTGTTAAGAAAGTATACCAAACTACTGAGTACCGTATCGTACTATTCCATGCTGTATTTTAATGAAAAATGAGCCAAACAAAGGCCTAAAATTATAAATATGATGTCTATCAACAAGCCGTTAATTAGAATAAGCAACTATGCAGCTAGTTATATAGCAAGTGGATCAAATCAACGGGGAATATTAAATGATACTTAAACTTCAACAAACACCTAAATTTAGTAAAACTATGACAGAGTGATTACAAATCTTGAGGAAAATGCTATAGAATGTTAGTAAAAATCGGACCTAGATTCAAAAGAAACACCGTTTCAAATCTGATCCAGAGTAAACTAAGCCCGGTGAAGAGAAAGAACCTGAGGCAGGAGAGGCGGATAGATCTCCGGCGAAGGAAGTGGCTAGCAGTGGAGCAGCATAAGTGAAGCTGGTAAAGGGTAATTCATTTGTACACAGAGAGAGACAGATTTATAGTAGTGGTTGGATACTTGCAAGTTGCAATTGATAATAGGATCAATGTGTTTCTGATTTGATCTTGGTTTTAGATTTGATTTTGATTTCAATTTCTTTGATATTTTCTGTAACAAATTCACGCTCTATTGTGGAACCCCCTACTTTCATGTCGGTCCATTTTAGATTCAAATATGAAAAGAAATTTTTTAATAAATTTTATATAAGATTAGATATTTAATATTTTTTTATTAAATATTTAATATATATATAATTTTTATTATTATAATATATAAATTATATATATATATATGAAAGAAATATTAAATATCTAATTTCTTATAAAAAAATTTATATAACTTTATATAACTTAGCATTTAAAATTTGGTTTTTAAGACCGTCAATATGCTTGGTGTAGTTTTTGTTATTAAAATTGTTGATAATTATTTATTATTATAATTAGCTTTTTATTTTTAAAATAACTATATTAATTAAATATTTATAACTCTTATATAATATTAAAAATATCAAAGGTATTAGTCGTGTGGAGCATAATTTATAATTGGTACATAAAATAATTTTATGTTAAAATTAGAATTACATATTTTGATATATTAATTTATAGTAGTTCCGTATTTTTTTTAATTTTTAATAATATAAAATATTTTTATTAAATTTATTAATTTTGGATTTTGAAATATATTATTTGCACGTATATAAGTTAAGCTTCAAAATCTTGTCGAAGGAATAGCTCTAGAATAGCAAAGTTATTTTTCTTTTTCTAATATTTGTGATTCCTCTCTGTACCAAATCGTCAACAGCTCCTTTGCATCTCAACCTCTTCCACGACATTCCGGTGCCACCGCCTCCGCCCGGGGGTGGAACCTCGTCACTCTGACCGATTCCGCATCGGACGGTAATTATCTAATTCCTATACTCAATAAAACACTGAAGCATATGTGAATTCTCTACTTCTTTTTGCTCCTGTTTCTTCCAGTCTCTTCTTTCTTCCGTTCCTGGATGGATGATCTTGTTCTGATTCCTGAGATTTAGCAATCGATATAAATACAATGGGTACCAATATGCTAGGAAAATTACAGTAACACTATGATTGCTCTTTTTCATATCTATTTCGAGGGTAGTTGCAAAAGTAGAGCTCAGTATTGATTCTAAGTTGATTCGCTGTCTCCTAATTGTATATATATTTGCAATACTTACCTGCGGTACGTTTCAGCTGGTTTTGTTGCGTCTTTTGCTTTTTCAGATTTTTTCAGTCAGATCCTTTTAGTGTATTTGAAAAAACACTTCTTTTGAAAAGTCTTGGATGTTATGTCCCATAAGAGTTCATAATTCAGTGTCTCTTTTCTTTCTACCTAAAGAATGAAAGGCTTGACTTTGAGATACTAGCAGTCTCATGTGGAAACTTTGTTATCAAATTGAACCATGGTGGTAATGAATTTATAGAGTTAATTGCAGTGGAAAAACAATTTTAGGTGATGCACAACTAGTTTATGATTTCCTTTGGTATCTACTTCAGTTTCCTAGCCTTTTCTATATATGGGCCTTATCTGTACAAGGATTCATATAATATCTTTTATTGATCAGCCTTTACCTTTTTTCTTGGCTATCTTTCTTTGGGCAACTCTCATCATATCGAATTATGGCCAACTCTCGTTGTTTAAACTGTTCAAGCTTAATCCTTTTTGTTCAATGTGACTCAAGCTCAACTATTACATCTCCCCAAAACTAAGGCACATGAACATTTTAAGCAAGTATAAGAGGCAGAAGTGACACTTTTCAGAACAATAGGGACTCAAAACGATCATTTTAAGCAAGTATAGGAGGTGGAAGTGACAAAATTTAGGGAGCTGACGTAAACATTTTGACAAGTTGGAGGGGTGCTTAATGGGTTCGGCCTAAAAATTGTAACAGGTTGAGAGGAGCTTCCTTCTAACATAATATTTTATCCGAAGTTTAATTCTAGTTAGTTTCCTTTAAGGCTTCATCAATAATTGAACTTTTGGCTACCTACCATGAATGCTCTACTTTTACTGCTAAAGAATTTTCATTTTCTATAGACTTGGCTCTCTTTACAGGTTTTTATTAACCATTTACAATGAAGCATGGAAATTACATTCATATTTTTCCTTTCATTTTTTGGTTAAAAGAATCTATCTCGTTTGCTTTTTAGTTTCATGCTGTTCACCTATATTATTTTAAATGTTCTTCTGGACTTTGTCACATCATCATTGCAGTTCATCCCATATATGAGGTGAGGGACATTAGATTATGGCAGACTTACCTGGTTATATGCGTGCCTGTTTGGATACTGGGAAACTTGCTTTTTTGGCGATCTTGGTCTCCGGTGGAATTGTACTACAAATTTTGGTCTGTAATGCTTCTTTGCTATTATTTCCCATTGCTCCAAGATCTGTTGAATTTTGTGTAATGGCCAAAAGAATTTCTTATTAATCAGTTTGGTTGTGGCAGGCATGTGCGCTGTACAATAATTGGTGGCCTATGCTAACTGGTAAGTGACTCGATCTTTTGATGCCAGATCTGCACATAGACACAAACATGCACCCGCACACACACAAAACAGAGTCAATGTGTATGATGGCTAGAATATTGAATTTAGACTCATTATGGGTGACAACTGACAAGATAGATGGAAGAAAATGACTAGGAGATTGGAACAAATGTAATATACTTTGGGACATGGAGATTATAATAAAAAATACATGAAAAATGTATGGTGCGATCTACTTGAGTTTTAAATATGGTATTTTAGTATAAGACAAAATTAACTTGATAAAGGCAATCATTTTGAAGAGGGACATACAAGCATATATATTGGGTTGTTACGGTTGTCGTGGATTTATGATGACATTAATAGTTAATATAGGTCAAAGTCAGTAGACAAATAAGTTAGGAGATTGAGCATGGGAGGTTAAGCTCAAACACGTGATCCTGACAAGAAACAACTCAAGAAAAGAAAGGCCTGCAACCTTTGCAAAATCATCTTTTGTATGTGGAAAATGATAAGATAAAAAACAATGGAGTCAGATCTGTAAATTACTACGAGATGAGGTTTTCACCCAAGATTTGGAGATGGTAATTCGAACATCTTTTCATGCAAATCACTTTGACCAGTAAATATTAAATGCTAAAAGAAAGATCTAGGCAAACATGTCTTATTTCCGTCTAAGGGAAATGACTAACAATGTGCCCTAAAATTTTAGAAAAGCACTGTAAATTGAGAACATGAAATGATTTGAATTGGATGAATGTGAAAGAGTTAGATGAGATTTGACTCGTTAAGAAGTTATTGTTAGGAATTTAGCATCAATCAACTTTGCATAAATTGTAGCTTCAGTTTGAGCATGTAAAAAGCCTAGTACATATTCTTGTTTATATATTGCTGCTCATACTATTTTTCCATAGGCAAGGTTTTATGGATTAGATTGCTGTAATTCTGAGAAGGTTATGAAATCTCCAACGAGTTATGAATTTATGAGATGGAATAACAGATCTAATTTTCAGCTGTTTTATGGGATTAGAGATTGTTTGCAGAATTCCTTTTTAGGATACAGTCTTGTTATGTTCTTTAAAACATTGTCCACCAAATCTTGAGGAAAAGTACAAGTTTGAAACATCAAATGACATGTTTTTGTATATGATCCCTCACTTGTGGTTCATGGTCTGCATCTACAATACTCACGACCAATGTTAAAAATCAATGGCCTTAAAACCGTACACTCAGCATTGCAGACTAAAAATCGTGCATACTAACAGCAGTTTTTCCCAATTTATCTTGCAGTAATAATGTATGTGCTTCTTCCAATGCCTTTGTTGTTTTTCACCGGTTCTGATAGTTCTTCTATTTTTTCGGAATCTGATAACGGGTAAGACTTGTTCACCTGATTCCACATTAAGATCGGACCGTCTTAGTTAATTTCAGTTTAAGATGAAGCAGTAGTGAAGTTTTTGTTATTGTATACTGATATAACGATGATTGATTGAGCAGTTGGGTGAATGTAACCAAATTCTTGACTGGGGCCTCAGCAGTTGGAAGCATTGCAATACCAGCAATCTTAAAGCATGCAGGTGTTATTGGCTGGGGAGCATTGGCCATGGAGCTTTCTTCATTTTTTGTGTTTGTGATAGCCATAATGTGTTACATACGCACGAATGATGATAGTGGTTACAGCATGCTCTGAAATGTGGTGTATGAATTCGTACAAGAATTGCTGATCTTCGTGCCATGGGACTTGGCCTCTCGCCATACCGTGTATGATATGTTCTTACATTAGCAAATTCGATTTTCTTCGTATAACTTCTTTTGATATTTCTTGAGTGCATAATGATAAATAACAATATTCGATTTAAGAGTTGGATTGAAACTGTTTCCTTGTAGAGCGAATGGAAAATGAACATGTGATGTATTTATTTCTAATGGTTGGAAAAATGCCTTAAATCCATTTGTCCTGAAACAAAAAAAGAACCAATTTGATTGTTATATTATGCTTGCTTTTATGGTATCAATATCGACTATCAAGTTATTCCATGACTTGATGCATTAACACTTGAAAATTAAGGACTTCTTGTCCCACTGATTTTCAGAGCATTTTTTGGTGAAGCAAGTGGGAAATAATTGAGTGGTGGAGAAAACAATCATGCATAGACAAAAGCCAATTAATTTTAGTCCCACAATCACTTGGCCACTTGTGAACTTTTGAATAAGGAATCAAATGTCTATAGATATAGAAAACAGAAAAAAAAGCTGATTATCGTGGTAAAAAAGCCACTCAAATTTAGCTAATTTTGTATGGATAAAGTGAAATTATGCTGGTAAAGAAGTGTTAATACCACAAGCATTTAACCGTTATCTTATAATGTAATATAATTAACAGCAGAAGCTCTACAATTATTCAAATTTCATTTTCTTATTGTACAGTCATAGTAAGGAAAAACACAACAGTAAGCAAATAAACAAGCTGGTATTTCACCATTGTTTTGTTACATTTCAGCAGTGACTGGCACCTTCTCGTATCCCGCGGTCCCTTTTAACATCTTCGGCAAGAAACACCGACCACCATACCGCTGCTGTATGTACACAATTCCACAGAAAACCACACAACCTGCCGGAATTATCACATCCCAGGCAGTGGAATAATAATCAGCAGCAGGATTAGCATACATGTATGACCAATCAAACCCATCCACATCAAAATGTGCACGAAATAGATCATATCCGTGTGGCACCACCCGAACCAACGTTATCCCAAAGTAGAATAAACAAGATAGAACATTCTGTCTCGAGTTGTGGAAAACGTTCAGGATGATTTGAGGCAAAAGGAACCCGTCAAGTATCAATCCAGCATAAGACCTCAAGTCCATCCAAAGGGAATGCTGTTTGCTGGCACTGTCAATGTAAACAATGTTCATCCTGTTCTGCCCAAATTCGTAACTTTTCCAATTTATCGACAAAGCAATCAAGCCTCCAGCTATGTATAACGGCAGCGATACATAGAGCGTTTTCCTCTCTGCAATCCAGGCAGCTTTCTGGTTTTCGTTGGCTAATCGAGCAGACGAGACAAGTTGCAGAAGCCGAACTTGTAGCAGGAAAGCCACCATTGTCACAATCCTTACTATTACCTCATTGGCTTCAAGCCATCCCCCAGCACTACTAATATAAGACTGGCTATTTTGCTTTGAGAAGAACAAGGCTTCGAAGTTTAGCACTAGAGGGATCATGTGCCCAAGTGTGAGAATTACGAGCATGAGAAGTGAGACGAAAGGGTACATATCGGGATATTTCTTCAAATACCAGATTTGGTATCCAACAAAAACACATACTAAGGTATTAGAGATCAAAGCCATTATGATCTCCAAGTCCATTCTCCATATCGACCTTCCGTGGCTGGAATATGGAACCGCAGAGAACGAAAGGGGTTCGAAGTACTGAGGAGATGACTTTTCTCTCGTACTTCCTATTTTACCCCTGATTCGACCCCCTGAATCCAATGGAGGAAACTGGATATCTACGTTAATTTCGCAGTCTATAGAATCATTTGTCGGTATTTTATCATATGGGGAATATGCCACCAAGGATTTGCAGCCTACCATACACAGAGCTCCTGTTTCAGCATCATAAACCCCTTCAGCAGAAATCAAGAAACCTTCGTATTTCCTCGAAGAAGCGTTATATGATGTCATGCTCATTCGGTAACTCATGTTCAAAGGCTGAAGATTCTTTTCGACTTTGGAATATCTCGAAAAACTGTTCCATTGAACCATTTTATCTCCAACAGAAACAAGATCAGCATAACCG
Source organism: Euphorbia pulcherrima (assembly GCA_947683365.1). Taxonomy (NCBI): domain Eukaryota; kingdom Viridiplantae; phylum Streptophyta; class Magnoliopsida; order Malpighiales; family Euphorbiaceae; genus Euphorbia; species Euphorbia pulcherrima. The sequence continues at coordinate 12,309,427 of CANTUS010000001.1, read as the reverse complement.
TATAGCTGTCTGAATTTGCGATTCTTCACGGAAATTTGAACTTGCATGTTATATGGATTCCCATCTGGATACTGCCTTCCTTCGCTTTTCTGGGGCTTTTTTGGACATGCCTTTCTAGCTCGGTCGATCATTGTATACTTGTACTTTAACCCTGGAATCTCAACTGAATCACTTCTATAGCTACGAAAGGTAATATTTTCGAAGTGACCAGAAACATCTGCAGTTTTGTTGCTCCAAATATTTCCGACCGTTCTACTAGTACTATTGATTGACAAAAAAGCAGGAAATCGCAAGCTCAACAGCATCGAACAATCCTCAACTCGAGACCTATCCAGGGAATTGGTTGGAGTAGAGATTCTACACGCAACAGCGCATAACTGATTCTCCTGTGAGTTCCATGATCCTTCGGCTACCAATGTTTTGTTTGGATTAAACGGGGTGTAGTAACTATAAAAGCTGCTGTTGGTGAATTCTACAAGAAATCTTAGACTGCGTTTATCGTCCAAACATTGAAATGAGCTCAAAGACATGATTTGCGGTGAATCTCCTACATCTTCTCCAAAAGGATTACAATCTTTTGCAGAATCGCAATCCTTTTTATATTGTAGTTGAAATGAATTCACCTGAGAAAATGCAGAACAGAAAGAAAAGCTCAATGGTAACGCCAATGAACTCTTCGCAGCATCAGCATCACCAATACAACCATAATCAGCTCGTTTTGCAACCTCGGTGTATTTGTAATCCATCAAAGGGAACATTAACAAAGAAATTGGCTTAAAATAGCTAGAATCATCGGCAGAACTTAGACTTTCCATTGTCCCTCTAATTAAACTAGTGATATTACTTGGACTTCTAACATCACTAAGCTTAATAAGAGCAGAAAGAACACCATGTTTACCCTCTCCAGAGTAAGTAGAAGCTGAGCCAACCATGCATAGCTTCCCACTGGGTTTGGACCAATATCCTTCTATCTCAAAACTCAGAGCACCGTTTTGAGACCAAGTAGAAAAGGTCACAGAAGAATCTGAGACGTGCGTAATTTGGCTAGGTTGGAGGATCAAACTTGCTTCAACCTTGTAGACACCATCAGCAGTAGTCCTATAGACTTTGTGGGTACGAAACAGAAGAACTTTTCGGTCAGTTGATGAGTAATAGAAGCGAGACGAGTCTCGATGCTTCAATACTTCATCCCCACCAAGGTAGTAACCATCCTGATTTGGAGGAAAAGGGATAGTGGTCAGTTCTGGATCAGTTGGTGTTGATTCGGGGACAATCAAGGCACATCGATCATGGTAACTGGAGCACGAAACGAGATTTATGTAGAATAAAGAGGTAAAGGCTAGTAACCTCATCATGTAAAGCCACGAGTTAGCCATAGAACCACTCATGGCCATGGATTACAAAGACGATGGACAAGGCAAAGAGGCACGAAATCCTAAATACGGAAAGACATTATATATAGACTAATACTCTAATAAAATGCAAGTCTATTTCACGTCACAAGTCAATTCTATTTATTGTGACGTGGAAAAAAACTCAGTCAACTGGAAAATACGTATCAGTTCAGTTACAAGTCTATGCACATGGAAACAAAAGTCTTTGCACACCTCAAATTAATATTAAGAAAAACATCAACATCAGAATCCCATCAATGTTTGAATTGTCAACAGAGGCTTCCTAAGAAACTTCCCAGCAATAATGAATTGAATTTGAAAGTGATCATAGAGCCCAAAGTAGACGTTGGGCAAGAGAGAGCCAATCAAAAGAACCTCCTCTAAATAATCATTCTTGGATAAGATTAAAAACATGGATTGTAAAATCATCGAAAAAAGAAAAGAAAACATGGATTGTAAAAGTAAATATAGCAAACATAGGCATGGCCATATTACATATAGATTGTACCTCGTTCTTGGAGACAATTGGTTAGTCCACCACAAGAGTTGAAAAGCCAATAGACATAGTAAATCATTTCATACAAGAAAATCGTTTTAACAAGGTAACAGCAAAACAAAGTACTTCTGCTACTTCAACCACTACAAATTTCTTCAAAAAAACCAAAAGATTATAAGAGGCAGCAGATATATAGCTTGATCACACAACCGCAGCGTTTGGCTGAAGACAAATTGTCACACTCGGGTCCAAGTATTGATTTGAAGAAAACGAAAGTACATTGCTTTAACCATTACCAAATCCATGGAAAACTTAAAAAATTTGAGCTCTAACCTCAAACCATAGACTATCCATGCTTTTAGGATTACATTAACAAGATATTTAAGATAAACTACTCAGGTAGCATACACAGAAAAGGGGACATTATATTCATTCAATTAGACAACTTATCAATCATAAAATGAACTTCTTAATTCGATTTTTCTCTTCTTTCCTGCAATAACTCAGACTTAACTTTCATCACTGTTGTTCTTCAACTCCCATAAACTGTAGGTTACTCTCTCAAAAAACCACGCGGAACTGGGGCGCGTCAGCATCAGTAGCGGGGATGATTTCCCAACGGCAGGGCTCCAGCTCATCCGATACAGGACAATATCCGGCAAGGGTAACCTTATCGCCAGTAGCATGGACAGAGCCGAACTCAAAAACAGTGACATTGCCGGCGGGCCGAGGAACCTCTACGGCGCCATTCAAGCCGGGAACTTCAGGTGGCGAGCTCTCTGGCTTGGAAGAATCGTTGAGGGGCTGAATTGATTTTGATTCGAGCTTGGGGTTTCCTTTGAACCAGGAGAGGAGACCCATAGCTGTCTGTATATTTGGAATGGCGAAAATTGAAATTGAGCTGATTAGGGTTTTGTTTGGATAACAGGAATTGGGTATATTTTGGGGGTTACTTATAATAAAAAGTTTATGCTTATCCACCTAGTTCTAATCTCAAACGGCGGCGTTTTACGCTACAGAAGTTGATATTTGGATTCCGAAAACATCTTCATTCTTTCTCCGCCATGGACGAACAGCAAAAAGCTCTCCTACTAGACTCTTCTTCTCGCTACTCTCCACCTCAAGGTAACCATCTCATTTTTCTTATGGCTATTTGAATTCGATCCGCTATTGAATGTCTGATTCATTTTTATATGTGAATGTTGAAGGGATTAGGCTCTCCTACGGTACAGCTGGGTTTAGAGAAGATGCATCGATCCTTCAGTCAACAGTTTTTAGAGTTGGGATTTTGGCTGCTCTTAGATCTTTAAAGACTCAATCAGTGATTGGCTTAATGATCACTGCATCACACAACAAAGTCACTGATAATGGAGTCAAAGTCGCTGACCCTTCTGGTGGTATGCTCACTCCAGACTGGGAGCCCTTTGCCGATGCCATTGCCAATGCTGCTTCTCCAAATGACCTTGTCCAGGTCAGTCATTATTGATATGCCACGTTATGCTTGATTATGTCTTTGTATTTGAGATTCGTGTAATTCTGTTAATTGATTTCCTTTATGAGACTATTGAAGTATGCTGATCGGTGACTTTTCCTCTTTAAACAGTTGATAGATGAATTTGTAAAGAAGGAGAATATCCAGTTTAATGGAGTGCGTTCAGCAGAGGTCTTGTTGGGAAGAGATACGAGGCCTAGTGGTGAATCCCTTCTTGAAGTTGCTAAACAGGTATATCCTCCCTTTAGCTATCATGTACTGTTCTGTAATTGTTCAATCAAAATTAGTAGATGCAGTTTTTCACTTTTACAAAGTTTGGTCTGTACTTTTTGTATGTGAAGGGAATTCATTCAGTTGTGGGAGCACTTGCTTTTGACATGGGAATTCTAACTACTCCACAACTACACTGGATGGTTCGTGCTAGAAATAAGAATATAATAGCAACTGAAGCTGATTACTACGAGCAGCTATCTAGCTCTTTCAGGTAGATTTAAAATTCCTATGAACAGTCTGGCTAGAGAAAGAATTTATTTTTGAGTCTAAATGTGTTACTTGGGGCTTTTTATGTGTTTATCAGGTGCTTGATTGATTTGATTCCAAATAGAGACAAATTTGAACAGGCAGATGATAAGTTAGTTGTTGACGGGGCTAATGGCGTGGGTGGGGAAAAACTTGAAGTCTTGAAGAAGATGGTGACTGGTTTGTCTGTTGAGGTTCGCAATTCTGGAAAAGAAAGGGGCGTTCTCAATGAAGGAGTTGGAGCTGATTATGTACAGAAAGAGAAAGTTGTTCCGCAAGGATTTGGTTCTAAGGATGTGGGAGCAAGGTCAGCCATCTCATTGTTATTTACACTAGTTGCCAATCTGCTAATTTTTTTCAGTTCATAGCATGCCAATGCCAGTTATGTCATGTTGAATCTCTATTAAAATTGCTTCATATGCAGACAATAATATAATTTTTTGCCACAAAATATCCAGGGATCATAGGTGTTTTTTTTTCCAGTAGCGTTTATTCAGTATTCATATTTCAAGGCTGTAGAGAATCCGTGGGCCTCGAGAGTGTTGGGCTTGATGGCTTGAGTGAGCCCATCTAACACAAAACCAACTGGCTTGTGTTAAGGCCCAATCTACACTACTTATAAGTTATAAACCACTCTTTGATCTTGTTTATTTCCAATGTGGGATTCTCCACACATCTCCAACAAAGGCTGAAGTTGAGACTGAATTTTCGGTCAGAGTCCTTATTCTGAACTAGAATTCTGACATTATAAGGCCCTGTTCTCTTCAGCTTCTAAAAGTTGAACTGAATTGAACTGAATTGAAGTTGGCTGAAATGAACTGAAGTGAGCTGAACCGAACTGAACTTAATTAAGTGTAAATTTATAACTACGTATAGTTGAACTGGACTGAAGTGGACTGAATTGAATTGAATTGAATTGTAGTACAAGAGAACAAGGCCTAAGTCTGAATAGAACAGCTATCATGACTATTGACAATGCATTTTTCCTTTGACATCTAAACTTGTATGGGTGCTAATTGTACTGTGTGAACTATGGCAGTGATTGATGAGACGAGAGCTAATTGTATGAATGTTTCTAGTTTTTCAGGTGTGCCAGTTTGGACGGAGATGCTGATCGACTTGTTTATTTCTCCGTCTTGCCAAGCAATAGCAGCAAGATTGATCTTGTTGATGGAGATAAGATACTATCTTTGTTTGCTCTGTTTATAAAGGAGCAATTGAGCATTCTTGACATGGAGAATGGAGAGATTAATGACAAAAAACAACCTCGTCTTGGCATTATACAAACAGCTTATGCTAACGGAGCTTCTACTGACTACCTAAAACAGTTGGGCCTAGAAGTAGTCTTGACACCAACAGGAGTGAAATATTTACATGAGCAAGCCACACAATATGATATTGGGATCTATTTTGAAGCCAATGGCCATGGCACTATCTTATTCTCGGAAGATTGTGTATCTTGGTTGGAGGCCAGATGTAATGAGCTGTCTTCAAAAGGTATATGTTATTTAATGATGTAATCTTGCCTTATGTATTTGCTTATATGCAAAGTGCAAGTCTTTATTTCATGGCGAGCTATATTTGAAATATCAGGAGTTTGTTTGTCTTGACTCAGGTTCAGAGCAACACAAAGCTGCCCTGAGACTATTAGCAGCCAGTAAGCTGATCAACCAGGCCGTTGGAGATGCTTTAGGTGGCGTACTCTTGGTGGAGGCAATTTTGCAATACAAGGGATGGTCAATTAGTAAGTGGAATGAGCTTTACCGGGATTTACCAAGTAGGCAGCTTAAGGTGTGGTTCCTTTATTACTTGATTTCTGAACTGATTTTCTTTTGTCTTGCTGTTTAATCAGGATTATGATATATTACCTATTATGAACGTCACATTATCCTGATAAGTTTTAAATTTAATGCCAATGGAGGAATCTTGCTGAAGTTGGCAAAGAGATTTGGAACCTAATTCCACATGAGTTATAGCTCGGTTTAAAGACTAATTGTGCCTGAACTAATCAACTTATCTTATTGTATTGCAAATTCAACTTTCTTGCTTAAGTTGTGGCACTTCCTAAAAAAAGCTAGAATTCAAGGAAAAAGCAACATGTATTTGTATAAATCAAATTTTGAATTTTTTTTTTCTGAAATTGGGCAGCTAAAATTGGCCATGATTGCCTAGTTGTAGAAACTGATTTTGGACTACTGGACTGCTCTTTTCAACTAAAGTTAACTTCAGTCCAACATATTTATAAATTTTCCCTGAATTCAATGCAGAGCCTATATTGATAATGGCTGAAAAGTCATAGAGCAAATTACCCTTTACCCTCCGTTTGGAATCCAATTCATTATATATACAAGATTCAAAAATTTTATACGTAAAATGAGTTGAAATGAATTGAATTCCTCCAATAAAGAACGTTTCCAAACACACCCTTAATGTTTAATCAAATGACAAAGTACAACTGTGTAATTTCAATATTCTCTAATGGAACTTGATGCTTCATTTGCTGCCCTCGATTATCAGGTCAAAGTTGTAGATAGAACTGTTGTTGTTACAACAAATGCTGAGACTACGGTTGTGAGACCCCCTGGAATTCAAGACGCCATTGACGCAGAAGTTGGTAATGCCATATCTCTAACCTTTAACTATAGAACTGGAAATACTCTTTTTGTATCGATAGGCCTTCAGTTGCATGAAAGAATGTTAAAAATGGAGAACCTTCTTTATCCTTTGCTTGAATGAAATTTCTTATGCATTAAAATTACCTTGTTTATGTAGTTCTATATATAAAATTACTAACTAGGATTTTGGGTTTCCATTTAGCGAAATATACCAAGAGTCGGTGTTTCATTCGACCATCGGGGACAGAGGATGTGATACGTGTATATGCAGAAGCATCAACTGAAGAGGCAGCAGACAGTCTTGCCAAGTCTGTTGCACAACTTGCGGACCAGTTCCTAGGATTTGGGAGCTCCACATAGTTGTTTTATTTCTTGGGAGCTAGGATTCTCATTTAAGAATTCAATTCAATCGTCTCTTGGTGTCTGGCTTCATGTTTTTGTGTTTGCTAAAAGTGAGTTGATGATTCTATTGCAACTTAATATACAAAATTAACTAGTTCAATGCTGTATCCAATGCTTTTTTTTGGTAAGTTAACTAGTTCCTATGCCATTTTGCTTATGATACCCATTTAAGACTCCTTTTGATTTTGCTTTTCACCATCCCCTGTAAATGACTAAAACAAGAATCAACAGACTGACAGGACAATGAGAATGTACATGTATTTCTATTTAACCAAATCAAATATACTACGGCTTGCAGCACCACCGCATGAACTAGATTCTTAAAGTTTGAGAGATTAAGAGTTGGAAACCATTGTAACCATTCATCAAAGTTCATCTGATCACCCAGCAAACCAAGCCAACTATTAACTCTACACGCTCGTTTGGTTCGTGGAAATCCTATTCTGTGTAATAGAAATAGAAATGTCTATAAAGATGTTAAATATAACACATTATTCATCTAAAATCCGTTCACGTACGGAAAAGTTATTCCTTGTTTATATACATCTCACGGAAGAAGTTATTTCTTTTTGAAACAAAGGAATAGCTTTTCCGTTAGATGTATATAAATTATGAAAAGCTTTTCTGTGCGTTGACGTATTCTAGACATATACTCCACTATATCTGACATCTTTTCATTCATTTTTATTTCTACTCCATGAAATAAGATTTCCGCGAACCAAACGTCACCTGCATATTAATTGTTTCGAAAAGAATAGGTGAGGGTGGCATTCCATCTCACTACCACAAACAACACAATTGCCATTCAAATTTGGAATAAAACACGCAAGTTTATCCAGGGTAAAGAGCTTTTGTTGGGCCGCCAACCAGAAAATAAATCTGTGCCCGGGAGGGGCTACTGTACACCAGATTTGTTTATACCCAGATAACTCAGCAGTACTCCCTAGCAAGAGACCATAACACTTAGCCATAGAAAATTTACCTACCACCATCGAATTACTGATGATAGAAGAAGATAAGCATGATCTAAGATTCAATAATTTTCTCCAACACCAACTACAACCATTTTTGACACCCACAGTCCAGAAATCAGTATGTTTGAGATAAATGCTATGGACCCATTTCAGCCAAAGTGAGTCCATTTTAAAAGAAATAGCCCATAGATACTTCCCCATAGACATCTTATTCCAAAGGCATCCTTCTCGAAAGCCCAGACCACCAAGCTTCTTAGGTTTACATACCGCATCCCATGCTATATTACGCAATTTCCTTTAGCCTTCTCTATCATCCCAAAGAAATTGCCTACAAAGCTTGTCAATCTCTTTAACAACAGAAGTAGGGAGGCAAAAAATGCTCATCCAATAAGAGCGGATGCCATAGATAACTGAGGAAATAAGCTGAGTCCTTCCAGCAAAGGATAAGTGTCTAATCCCCTAACTACTAATAAGCCTACGAATTTTATCTACAACGGTGGCACAATCAGTTTTACACCATTTAGTAGGCTTGACTGGAACCCCAGGGTAAGTCATAGGAAATGAGCCCTCACTAACCTCTACCATCCTTAACATCTCTTGTTTCAACTCCATACTAATACCACAAGCAAACAAGCTAGATTTCCCTTTATTAATGCTAAGACCCGAGCTATTCAAAAATAGAGTAAGACCGTGCATCATATAATTAAAAGAATCAATATTGGCCTCACAACAAGATTATTTCAACTCCGTGCTAAGAGCAAGTCCAACCAGTATTCTCTGTATGATGTATCCCTAAAACAGGTTTCCTATATATAGAGAACTTTATTTTAGGGGATGAATATTATATTATTATTTCTTTTTATTTTTTATTTTTTTATTATTTTGTTAGTTGATTAGAATAGAAATGATGTAAAAGCATTAGTATAATAATAATAGAATATTATTATTTTTTGGGGAACGTAATAGAGAATGAAAATTGGGAAGATGGTTGTAGCAAAAATGCTCTAGATCCCCTAAAATAGAGTTTAAGGAATGAAAAATAGGGAATACAATTGAACTTGCTCTAATACCACATTTTTTATTTCTAGTGCGTATAAAGTTGTTTTTACAGTATTTTTTTAAGAACATGTTTTAACTTACTTTTTTTTTAAAAAAAAGGTGGAAAATTTCTCAAATTCGCTCGAGAAACTTTTTTTTTCGTCACCAGTCGAACAAGATGAATTATTTAGCAAATAACAATACTTGCCTAATATGTAGGCTATATCATGTAATTTCATTACATAACATGGGTAATTTTGCTGGTAAAAGTATAAACATTGTAATCATGTTGTAAAGTCTTTTAATATGTTTAAATTCAGGAGAGACTATATTATTCTTAAAAAGAACCATAGTTTATTCAGTCCAAAAAATGAAGGAATTCAAAAATGAAGGAACCATAGTTTTTTTGTAAATACAATTTAATTCTTGAGTTGAGTGCGAGTTTAAAAAAAATATTGAGACGCTACATATATTTTTCCAACCCTAAACTCCTCTAATCGTTCACTCTTGTCGGCGACTGGCACTGCAACTCGTTATTTTGTTATTGTTTGCCAATCTTTGTTTCGGCTGTTGTCATCTTTAGCCATTCCCTGCTTTGTTGAAGGTCATCCGGTTTATCTTCTTTGTTGATCATATGGGGATAATTTTAGGGTTTTGATTTCTAATGGCAATTTGGGGTTTATGGTTTTTGAAATACATGATTCGGTAGCAACCTTTTTACAAGGTTTTTTTATTCTATCTTTGGTGTTTCAGTTGATACACCAAATTTAATTGAATTGTTTTGTTTTTTCGAAAACAGATATTGATATCTTTAGAAGTTATTGTTGAAAAAATGTGTATTATTTTAAAAGAATTTATATAACTTTGGTTTATATGAAATCATTTTATTTGAATATTATATTATATAATAATATATGCGGAATCTGTTTATAATTATTTTATTTTATATTTGTATATTAAACTCGCTAGTTTTGATCTTTATCAAATGGTTTTGATCACATCAACGGCCATGATAGCTTTTGATTTGGTCCATTATTTTTAACCGCCTTTGACTTGGTTGATATTGTTAATCAAACGGCTGCTTTTGGCATTTGAATATTTCAACGGTTTAATATCCATCTATTAATTAGTTTCAGATTTTATCCACAAAATCAGATTGGTTTGTTTCATCAATTATCTTTTTTAACAGTCATAAACTGGCCTATATAAGGCTGATGATATTCCATTTTCCATGCATAACATCATTTATTTGATTTCTATTATTTTCAATTGTCTTGTTTTCCCTACTTTATGGATATATTTTCGAGTTTCTGTTCTGATCCAATCAATTTGATTGAAGCGGCTGTTTAATCCTGGAAGGAACTCCAAGTATCCTTTAAGGACAATGTCGTTCGACATGACTCAGCTGATTAGTGTTTTCGTTACTTTAAACTTTGTTTATAATTTCTATTATATTCTATATGAATTCTACCAAGTATATTTATGTTTATGGTTGAAGGTGATGATCAGAAAACTTGATGAAGTGGAATTTTCCAACGTGATTGACACTCTCAATTCGATAGAAAATATTGACCTTAAATATTTATTTCTTTATTTTTATAATTATTATACAACAGTTATTTATCAAAAAATACTCTTTAGAAGTTATTTAGAGAAAAACATAATTCTCATCGTCCTCAAATACCACAGATATTAAAGTAAAAATGTGATAGATAAAAGAATTTCTTGAATCATAGGATGAGAAGATAAACGAATGTTCTACTCTCTGAGATATACAGTTTTATTTTGTTTTATTATGTAGCAGAAAAGGTTTTACGGAATCTGAAATTGTCTGTGAAGGATGAATGTATCAGGAATAGATTAAAAGAAGCAAAATTATCTTTATTATATGTTAGATTAGATAAAATAGGGCTTTATCTCCTTGACAACCTATTATGAGAGTTAGAAGCTAGTTAATTATGAAATCCCTATTGCATTGGATTGTTGTGACGGAAATTGAAAGAGAATGGATCGAACTCGTATCTTTTTTCGTGTCTGAGATCGAAGAACATCTCGTTGAAATTATTTGAATGCTAAGTTGTTGACTAACCAACAATATGTTGGAATTGAGTCGTTATTCACAACTTCTTCAGGAATTCGGTAAAGAATGATCGATAAACCGAGTCTTAATAATTATCCCGGGAGAGAGAATGTATGATGGTTTTGTTAATATGAAAAGGAAATCAATATTTCCATATTATATTCATCACTCATGAAGCATAAATATGCATGTATATATATAATAATTGAAGTTTTGGTTAATTGTAAATTAAGTCCTTAAATACTTGTTTATTTATAATAAAATTTTTAAAGTTCAATAACCTTTTAATTAAGTCTTTAAATTTATATAATTCTCCAATTAAATCCAATTACCTAAATTGGATCAGATTCTTTGACCCAATTAACCCGCTCACGGGCGGACCGAGTATTTCTAACATCTCCCACTTGCAATTGATGGGTTATATTCCATACAAAGTCATCATATCTTCTTTATCCTTCGAAGTCGTGCGACCTGCATACTATCAGGAACACTTCGTCTTGCACCCGTTAGGGTTTGCTAAGACTATCCTGAGTGGTACTTAACGAAGTAGATTATCTTGAATTCAGAATATCTTGCACCCGTTAGGGTTTGCCAAGATGATTCTGAATAATACTTAACCACATAGATTAAACTATAGTATTATTAATAATATCAAATTGATATATTGCGCTTATGCTTTACCCTAGATTTGGTCGACAATCACCCACTTCCACATCATTAAGGATCTCAGAAGCCTTAATTTGTTGTTCACTATCTTACATCAAATGTAATGATAGGCTAGCTGGTGAACTAACAGAACTCTGGTGACTGTTCATTGGCCATATCTTCCTTTTGAGTTATCCATTCCATACAGAACCAATTTGGACCACCAACCATCTCGCCTAGATCGAATCAAATCATAATCTCTCGGTGATTGATCAAATTATCCTTGCTAGTCCTTACTTCTCAAGATAATTCAATAGTAATGAGGGTAAGGTCCAATGCACTTTAGTTAATGGACTGAGTCTCACATTAGAGAAGCTGAGATCATTGTACAGCGTACAAACTTCTCATCTCATGGTCGCTAAGCGCATATTATCCCGAGGACTCACTTTTCTCCCACTTTGATAATATGTCATGATGTTCTTTCCTTTTACCCTTATAAAGGAGCTCATGTCTATTCTCAATAATATGAACTAACATCATGTAAAGGTTTCAATTACAATGCACCTTAGCATTTAACCTTGTTCTACTTCAAGAACTACCTTTAGCTATTCAGACGAAATATGACCCATCGTCATGTGAACTACACAGTTCTTACCCGATTCTTTCTTGAATTCGGTACACATTATTCCATATAATGTGGCTTTCCTTATTACTTAAACAAGTCAATTCACGATTTTGAACAGGTTCCCGAATCACACACAATTGCTCAAAATCAATCTCATCATAGTCTGCACCCACGTGGTAACACTAGGGTAAACACCCATGTGAGTAGGCTACTTCTTTGTCCGACATGCTATGAACGATAATTAATATATATACACAACATACACACACACATACATTGCTCAAAGTATAAAACTAATTTATATCATCATAGTATCGTTCACGATTTGAAGGGTATGTTAAATGAGGTAATTAAATAAATCCAATATACATATATTTAACCCTTTAATATATTTCACATACACATCTTTAGGGACATGCTTCGTAAATAAATCCGCAAACATGTAATACGTAGACAAATACCTCATATTGACATCTCCTCGTGTACTTGAGTCTAAAACGAACTGATACTTGATTTCGATATGCTTATACCTTAAATGATATTTCGGTCTATCGTATAAGCTATCAATACTTGACTATTACTTATAAATAGTCAATTGTTGTTTAGAGCACTTAGCATAAAATGACTCACTAGTCACTCTAGCCAAACAACATGTTGGACCATGGCTGAAAAAACATAAAATTCAGCTTTTGCCTTGGCCAAGATGCATCTGAGTATCCTATAAGGTCTACTTCCTTAGCCAGATACATCATTGCAAAATCAACAGTCCTTTATAAGTATCTTACAATTTCTTAACGGTGTTCCAGTTCTCTATTACTGGAATAGATCAATATTTACTTGCAATGCCCACAACATAACAAATATTAGGTCTGGAGTGAGACATAACTTACATGATGTTTCCATCAGATGAAACTATTTCCATATCCTCACAAATTTTAGGAGTTTTAGGACAAATGCTTTTCTTAAGAAATTATACTATTAGTCATAGGAATACTTATGAGTTTATAGTTATGCATAAAGAATATTTGTCAAACTCATTTTGTTCAAGATTCTTGAGATAAAGATACTCATTTATCTTTCTATCCATTGAGATCTTAATCCCTAGGATATATGCAAACTCCCCCATGTCTTACATATGAAAGTTACTCGACAACCAATCTTTCACTCAATGGTATATATACAGTGGTCCTCATTTACCATTGAATACCATGACCTTAAGACCACATGAGATTATAGATTGACTTATTCAATTATGCAAACCTCATGTTCACAAAAAATTTGGACAAACTGTCTTAATTGTACCATATAGATATCTTATGACAATTCTCCATTGAGAAAAGAAGTTTGTACATTCATTTAATGTAAGTCTAAGGTAAAGTAAAACTACCAAAGCTATATAATTCCTATATATGTAAATCTTGAAACTGAAAACAAAATATTCTCATAATATATTCTTATTAGTTTGAGTATACGTATTCCTTAATTATAAGCCAAGTGCTTTTACTTTATTTTGAGAATCCACTTGTTCTCAATAACTTTATGTCTTTCATGTATGTCAACTTAATTCTTCTTCCATTACATGCAACTATTCATCTCCCTTAAAACACTTAATTTTTTAAGGTGACACATTTTCTATTTTGATCACTTAGGCTCAGAGTATTTATAAATATATCTCATATATTTATCGTAGCTCAAAATTCTTTCCTTTAAGCTCATTTCTATACTCCCATATAATAATCCGAGCTCCTACTTGAGCTAAAAATATGGACTCCCACTTGGAATAATAACATTATTGGGTTCTCAGCTCCCCCATGGAACAAGATCCCTTAGATTAATATGATCATTATAAACCAATACATTTGAATTACTCCCACTTGAAGATGCATCCAAAACATTAAGTTCACAAGTCTTATTAAAAGGAGATGTTTTTGCCCAACACTCAATCTTTGAAACTCATTTTCTAAGAAATCAACATTTCATGATTCAAATTCTATAACCGGTCTATCCTTATTCTCCCCCACAAAAGCATATCCTTTTGATATGTCAGAGTATCTTGAAAAGATACCTTTTATACCTAATGGGCCTAATTTTCCAAAATTATTAAAGGTAGTGTGGATGTAAGAGATACAACCCCATGATTGTAAAGAGGATAAACTATATTCTTCCTACCATATCTTCTATAGGATGGAAGAAACAAACTTTTAAGGCTACTTAGTTTAGTACACGTACCTAACCATTTTTAGAAGAATCTCATTCTTTCATCATAAACTCTATATTGCTATAGAGTATAGAGAATAAACAACTTATGTTCAGTCTTTAATTCATCATATAAGAATGTAAGTATAACCGAAAAGTACTCTTTACCGCCTTAGTTTAATACTTACATCCAAATCCAGTTGATTTGCTACAAGATTCATAAATCTTTTAACAGCTAAAAGCTTTAGATTTATGGAAAATCAAGTAGTTGATGCCATAACGAGTATGGTCATCAAACAATGTGATGAAATATTAGGCCTATGCCTTACCCTTATATCTATTGAACCACAAATGTCATAGTAAATAAGTTGCAAAAATATATTGTGTTTTAGTTTATCTCTAAGAATAGATTCGTTGTTTGTTTTTCTTTTGTGGTACTCATCACACGGTGATAATTTGCCATTTTTAAATTATCCATCACAATATGCCTAGAGAACTCAATCTTCTTAGCATTTGTGATATAATCGCCTATGCGATATACTAACATTATCCTTTTAAAGATGAGTTAGTCAGTAGAAAGACAAATATTATCCACTTGATAATTAGTAATGTACATTCATTACAATAACATAAATCTCATAAGAACTAGACACATAAAATCTACTTTTAGGAATGAAGAAACTAAAAATTAGAAAAATTCACGAATAAACTGATTAATCATAAAACCATATCATAAATTAAATTTTGACAAATAAATAGGAGAGTACAACACATCATGTAGATATATGATTTGCCCTTATTTCAAATCTAATCTACATGTGTCAATCTATAGAACTCCAACCCGATGGTGGTTTTCTATATAGATACATATGTCTCTCGTGATAATTGGCGGAAGTTCACAAAGATACTATAGTCCGTGTTCATATTACATGCCGCACTTGAATCAATTCCTAAGGAATAAGATTCCATCGGCAACATAGAGCTTGATATGAAAGTATATAATTAACATTAGAATTTAATACTTGTACCAGTCTAGGTTCCATGCACCATAACATAGTTCCTTTTATTGTGGCAATTTTAGTAAATCACCTCTATGATGTTGATTGTCTATTGCCTTTAGACCTCTTAATTTATGTTCGTATGGTTAAGACTCATTTTCCTTGTTCTTTTAGCTTTACATAGATGCTTCACACCAACCAAAAAATCATCATGACACTTCCTTTTTAAGTTGTCTATATGCCAAATGCATTTAAGACAAAATTTAGCTGGCAGAGGACAACATTCTTCCAGATCCAAAGAGCTGGCGACATCTTCAAAAGAAGCTAATCTATAAAAAAAATGAGTTAGATGCATCATATATGATCCCACTCGAAGCAAAGAACAAATCACCAATTAAAACTTCTTTCATATTAGTAATTAGAAAATACATCACATACATGTAATCCCTTAGCAATATAATCATTAATAACACTTAGCAAAATGATTCGGGCTAGTGAATTCTTCCTCCCCCGTGTAAGAAACATATTCTTGTCATTCAGGAGTTTGTTTGTGCTACTTTCTTTGAACTCATACACAATAGTTCCTAAAGTATAAAAGGACTGTGTTCATCCGCACAAACCCAATTTATAAATTCCGGATTTGCTAATAATTACCGTTAAGTTAGTAAGTCTGCTACAAATACTTTTAAAGTAGTAACCATTACTGGTTCTTTTTCAGTAATGGTGAGACTTAACACAAATTTAACTATCTAGGTCAATTATTATGAGCAATCGTGTGTTAATTACTATTCACTTAAGAATAAACTATCCGAAAAATATAAGCACTAACCCTAGTTTCAAAAGAAGTACGTATACCCAATAATCAACCAGGTAATAACACTCATATTTACTCAGTACATTCCACCATGTAACAATAATTATATGTGTTTGATTGTTTATTACATAGTTTTCTTTAACTATAAAGTATATCTTTAAATGCACTTTAGACATGTTGCCTTAAATTAGTTCACTTAACTAAATGTATTTAAAAATATGTATTGAACAATTTATTATACATTATTATTAAAACTATTTGGGATTTAAATAGGGCACTTTAATCCTAAAAGTTTTATTATGGTTTATATAATTTATTTAAATTATTTAAAATTTCTTTAAAACAAAAATAAAGAACAAAATAGATAAGATTTATATACACCATATAAATCACATAAAGTTAAACAAATAAAATATAATCCCAAAATATATTCAATAAATATCATGCAAATTTATTGTCCAAAGAAACATAACAAACAAACATGGAAATGATGCTAAACAAATAACAGTCTTATACTGTTAATCACCACATAATGTACTCTACGTGTGTAAATATACTTATATACCTTTTTAGAAGTGATACGTACACTGAGTATCTCAAACCCAAAAATAAATTTCATTCTCAATTACATTACTCCTTTTGAATTATCCTAGACTAACTCAATAGGTCAATGTTCATTTCTTTGGTCGAACAAGATGGTAATTAATTAAATAGCATATCAAAGAACCTAATTGTTCCTTAATAATTGTCAAATAAAAATTCAAACAAATTGAATAATAAGTTATATGAACTTTTGTAGCTCAAAGACGTATTTATACAATCAATATTGCTTCCCAATAAAGTAATTAATACACACTTATTGCATTTATATATGCAATATAAATACTTGATCCACAAAGTATAAATATTAATGTACAACTACAATATGGAGAAGCAATTTTTCTCAAACTTTCTATCATATCATTGACCCATGTCCTTTGAAAAAGTGTCCTTGATGACGTGGGGTTTGCACCATTTTTACGATATATAATATATGTAATAAGTCAATGTCAATAATTGCACAAATTATTAACTTAAATATGGTAAAAAAATATATTATTTATAAATTTATATTACATGGATATAAATTATATAGTTATCACACAAATAATTAACTCAAAATATATTACAAAAATATATATTTATACCCATAGATATAAAATAAGTTAACTATTTATAAATAATTGGCTATATTAAATATATAACTAAAATATATTTAATATCAAATTTATATTACGTAACTATAAATTTGACATGAATTATCACAATGATAATTAATAACTCATATATATATATATATATATATATATATATATATATATATATATATATATATATATATATACCAAAATATATTTATTAAATTATACTACTAAGGTATAATCATAGTCAACATATATTATTTAATTAACTTAGGAAATTAAATGGTATTTTTTATATATAATAAATACATGAAACTTATACATAATTATGTGAATTTGATTTTCTAAATTAATCAATAAATGAAAAATTTCAGAAAGATTCACTAATAGGTCCTAAAAACAATTTATGACATATTAGGAATTTTTATAAAACTCAGAAACTAATTTCTATAATTTTTATGAATTTATTTACATAAAATAAATTAAATACTCACTTTTATGGACCTCAAATATTTCTGGAAAAATTATCATTATATCCAAAAAAAATGAAAATGGTGGGGTAGGAAAAATTTCGGAGTAAAACGACATTGTTCAGTTAAATCGTAAAAACACATATTGGACCATTAGGGACACACCATGTGGCATTCTATTGACAGGTCAACTTTGACTTTTGACTGACACAAGGCAGTCAACCATTGACGGTCAACCCCAAAGGTTAAACCAATGCCACATGAGATGACACGTGGCATTGACCACGGTCAACACCAAAATTGTGCCACGTGGAGGAAGTTAAGGAAAAAAAACTTCTAGCGACAGTTTTATTAAGCCTCGCAATAGATCGCTTTTAGCATCTGTCATGTTTGTTTTTTAATTCTGGCAACACAATTTTAAAACGTCGCCACAACTGCTTCATTAACCGTCACACAGTTCATGAACCATCGCAACAGTTGTCGCAAACCGTCGTGACTTTTTGTTTTGTTACGGGATCTCTGACGGATGAAAATCCCTTAGAAAACACAGAATTTCGAAATTTAATTCCAAATCGTTTTCAAAGACGTTTCCAGCCTCTAACAAAACCCATCTTATGGTTTTTCAATGTCTCGAGTTCAATGGCGCTATCTATTTTATGAAAAAACGAACATAAATTTGTCATTTATATAAAAATAACACGTGAATCGAGACTTTTCCCGACGAAGACAACGTTAAACGCCCAAATTCAAACACAATCGAATGAACAATGACTTGGAACATTGAAATACAGAAAATTTCATCATTTTGTACACCATAAGACGAATTTATGGCCACAACACTAAAAAAACGATTATTCCTACAATTTTCATATTTTACCGAAATTCAACTCAAAATTCACGGGAAAAAAATTCCATAATGTTTTAGATGGAAGAACATGTAATTAAACACAAAAAATCATTGCAAAAATACCGACTCTGATACCAATGACGGAAATCAAAAGAGAACGAATCGAACTCGTACCTTTTTTTGCGCCCGAGATCGAAGAACGCCACGTTGAAATCGTTTGAATGCTAAGTCATTGACTAACCCACAGTATGTTGGGATTGAGTCGTTATTCACAACTTCTTCAAAAATCCAACGAAGAATGATCGACAAACCGGGAGAGAGAATGTATGTTTTTGTAAGTATGAAAAGGAAATCAATATTTCCATATTATATTCATTACTCATGCACGTCAATATGCATGTATATATATAATAATTGAAGTTTTGGTTAATTGCAAATTAAGCCCTTGAATACTTGTTTATGTACAACAAAATTCTTAAAGTTTAATAACCTTTCAATTAAGTCCTTAGACTTATATAATTTTCCAATTAAATCTAATTACCCAAATTAGATCGGATTCTTTGACCCAATTGACCCGCTTACGGGCGGTCCGATTATTTCCAACATGTTGTTATAGTTGAATTGTGTTGGCCAATTTTAGTTTTATCATAGTCCTTTTGTAACTTGTATTTGCAGAATTTAGTTATTTCAATGAATATATGTTATTTTTATGTTATAAAGTCGAGTCCAAGCTAATATCTCATGCTGATGTTAATTTTTTCTTGATTGTCTAGTTACATGTTAGTGAAAATGCAGAGTCATTGGTTGAAGTTTGTTTTTTGATATGCACATCCTATAGTTGAGCACATAAGATTTTTCAATTAACATTAATGTCATATAAGAACAAAAAAATGACCAATTGGGTGTAGTTCAATTAGTACATCACTCAATTTAGTGGTGGGAGCCTCGAAGGTCCTAGGTTTAATACCAAGCTTCTTAAAAAAAACTTTATTATCAAACAACAACAACGACATTACCCCATATCCTAATAAGGACCCGCACAAGCGGGGTAGTGGGGGTTGGGCGTACGCAACCTTATTCCTGTAATTACAGATAGGTTGTTTTCAATTAACCGTGAATTTAATTATAACAAAAGGAACAAAACATCCAAGGTGGGTAACATTAGTAGATGCCTATGAAAATAATGAAATGTTGGTTTTGAACTCAGACCTAAGCGCCCTTGAGGCGCTACAATCTCAAATTGCCCGAGGCCGCGGGTGCTACTCGGTATAAAACAAATAATATACAAAATAGTGAACTTTACAAATCAAATTATAGATACTTGAAAACTAAAATAATTCAGTTTTAAAACCAAATTACAAAACTAATGTAAGAAACTATGAACTCACAAACATAAAGCATTATATAAACATCGAATCAAACTATTTCGTAATATCTCACCAATTATTATTTAAGTTGAGGTAATCTTATTTGTCATCTAAAACAGGCAAAAACATAGATGTATGATATAATCTTTGGTTTTGTCATTATTTCAAATACTGATAAGCATATAGAAATCTCCCAGTAAATAGTTTATGCATAAATGGTAATTAAAACAAAGACAAATTAGATAAATAACATTGTTTTGTACTACTAGCTCTTTTGTTTCATTTTACACCTATATTAGCATAACCAATTTAACACTTTGCATCATGCTTATATTGATACACTCATATATTGCTCCCACTTTCTTTCTTTTTTTTAATGTTCAAGTAATTCATTGTTTTGGTCATTCTTAGTTGCAAATTGATTTATGTAACTATGTTTAAGTAGCATAAGTTTTTAATTAATGTACTTATTATCTAATTGGATGATTGTTATTTATAACTTAAAATTATCAATAAGGGTTGGTCCAAGTGGTAAGCGGTTTGGTATCGCTTAAGCAAGGTCTCGAGTTCGAGTACTAGTGAATGCAGAAAATCCTTATTGGGAGACTCACCCACCACAGCAAGTGCGCGACCCGGGTCAGATCTGAACTTAGTCGGAGCAAAGCTCTGGCGAATCGGATGAACAACCAAAAAAAATTTATAACTTAAAATTACTTTTTTATGAACTGATAGTTTTTATATTTTTCAAGTATGTATTTAAAAAAATTATATTAACAGTTGTACCCGGTTGAATCTGCATATCTGCCCAACCACAAACTGACCTGTTCAATACATGGTACAATTTTGATAATAACATTGGTCGTAAGCGTATTTGTTCTAATATAAGGTCTAACTTAACTCTAAATCGAAGTTGCATGGTATTTTGTTGTATTAATCAACTTTGAGGACTGTTTTAAGTAACTCTCACTTCGGCAAATTTTATGCGGGACCGGGTATTTAATACCTTTTCCGTTGGATGCTTGACATATATACAGTTTTTATTATTATAATATATAAACTGTAGATTTGTCAAACATTCAATGGGAGGGGTATTAAATACCCGGTCCCGTATAAAAGAACTCCTCTCACTTCCTCACTTGACAGTTGAGAAATTGAAATAGCCGAGGAAAGAGAGAAAAGAGATCAAATACAACAGAAAGAGGCAAGCCAGGGATCAGCAGCAACAGCAGGCAGGTAGGGAAGGCATGATTGATTGCGTGATGGCCTTGAAGGCGGCTTTCCTTCCATGCTTGCCTGCTAGAGAGCTACAAGCTATTGATCGCTCTCCCCACCCTTCTCATCAAAGTTAGTCACACCGTCTTTCTCTCTTTTCTTGCTATATCCTTCTTATTGAGCAATTATGTGTAACTTGCTATGGTTAGAATTTTTCTCTTGGATTTTGGATTTAAATATAGCAGGGGCGTATCGTAACGAACGCTTCAAGAACGATGCCTATTTGTAAATAAGCTTTTTTCATTGATTACTTTGCATAAGTGGAAGTATGGAGGTGCATTTTGAGTTTAAGTTTTTTTGTGTATAACTTATGGATTAGAGATCTTTTTCATTATTTAGTGCCCGGACCTAATGGATTCATGTGTGTGTTGGCTATATATATGTATATATATTCTGTTTTCGTGGTTTTTGTGGGTTTTGGTACTGCTCATATGCTGTTGTTAAAGGTTGATTTTGTTTTATAGTTGATGTGGAAAGGCACGGGAGAGATTTCATGGAGGCTGCTAAGAAACTTCAACTCTATTTGATTGGGCTTGAGCGTGAAGAATTGCCTAGTGAGGCCGAAACATTGAGAAAAGTATTTAATTATGTGTTGCTCACAAATTGCAACGTGGGCAGGCAAATGTGAAGATGTGTTTACAATTAATTGCATTTCAACAGGAAATTGGTGCAATGGAAGATGAATTGAAAGTAAAGGATGAGCTTATCAGAAAACAAGAGAGGCTAATCCAGGGGTGGAGGATGGAGCTAAATGAGCATGTCGAAAGCACAAAACTGAAGTAGAAAGGGTCTAATGAGTGAAAACTAGCTATGATGGCAGGTCATTTTGTGTGTATATGCTGCTTGCAATGCTTGGAGACACTCGTCCCCTAATCAGACATTCGACATTTGTTATCATAGATTAGATTAGAAGCATGGATAGCTGTTGTTTTGAAAAATGGTAAAATTTGTTCAGCTTATTTATCTGAGTTCAAATGGAAAGATTTTTCTGCCTTTAAGGGTGAAAAGCATAAAATATGCCCGAATTCGATATTTTGAGAATGCGTTACTTACGAAGTATGTTTTTTTTCATAAGATGTAAGAGGTCAAATACACATCAGCTCAACTCTGTAATTAGAACCTTATTAGATAGTGGATTTTAAGATTATGTGGCACGTGGAATAGAAACCCACATGGATGATATGTCAATGATTTTGAAAATAGACAATGACTTTTAGAAAGACAGCTACACTAGATTTTCTATTTTTTTTAGTTTTGTATAATAAAATAATTAAAAAAGGAATTAATTTCAAATTAAATGGGAGTGTTTGAATGTTTAATATTAAAATATTAATTAATTTGATGAGTTGGCCTTCTATTTTATTGTCTACATGTAGAAGATCAAATAGACAATGTCTAGCATTTATTGTGCCACATCATATAGGAAAGAGAAAATAGAAGAGCTAGTGTAGAGCTATTTTTTAGTTCATTGTCTATTCTTGTTTATGTGTCAAGACTTTTTTTAGAATACACTATCTACTAAAGATGCTCTTAGTTTCTGGAAGACTATAATAGAAGACAAGGATCCAACTATCCTAAAACCTTTTATGTGTTGAGCACAAGGCCCCAAAAACTCAAAGTTGCAAATGCGGAATAGCAACAACAAGTATCAACAAGAAATGACAAGAATCAACCAAATATGCAAAGAAAATAAACAAACCACACAACACAAGTTTTTACGTGGAAACCTCTTCGATGTGACGAGTAAAACCACGGGACCGATAACGGAGTCCACCCCTACTTCTCTTATTGATAAGTTGAGGGAAAAGAACTCAACAATGTCTTACAAGAGTTTCCAACCCACCAACAACACCACAATACAAGAAGAAGCCAAATAAAATGAGGAAAATATACAAAACCTCAAGTGAGCAAACATTCCTCCATATTCTGCCCGCAACGGAATCTGATCCAACGACCCGATTACAAAATCTAACGGTCAAAAGAAAGATTGGATGTCAGGAACATTGTGGCAAAATTTCACGGTGATCCGACGATCTGATCTCCGACAATCGGCGACGGAATACAGCTGGTCGGAATCGAAATAAACTGAAAATTTAGCTCTCCCTCTCTTCTTTTCTCTCTCCAAAAAAATGGCTGCACTATCTCTCATGAAAAACCCTAAAACAGCAAAAAAAAAAGAAGCTTAAATATGCCTCTACATCTTGGGCTTTTGGGCCAAGACTTTACCTTGCACCAATTTAGGCTAGAACCCCAACATTGTGAACCCGAAACCACAGATACAAGATATAACCAGTAATAATTTTAGTTGTAATATTTCGTGATTCTCAGTTTCTCCTTGATAGCAGAAACCAGAAGCACCTTGTTAATTTTTTTGGCATAAGTAATTAACATAGGGCTCTGCTGAATCTTTAAGCCTTGAAGACCATGTATGGCAGTTGTTGACTGCATCTCATCTCCACACCCTACCAGGCATATTAAATTACTAACTAGGATTTTGGCTTTTTCATTCAGCAAAATATGCCAAGAGTCGATGTTTCATTAGACCATCTGAGACATCTGGGACAGAGGACGACATACGTGCATATGCAGAGGCATCAACTCAAGAGGCAGCAGACAGTCTTGTCAAGTATGTTGAATAACTTGCCGACCAATTCCTAGGATTTGGGAGGTCCCACATAGTGGTTTTATTTCTTGGCAGCTAGGCCTAGGATTTTCTATTAAGAATTCAATCTTCTATTTGTTTTTGTGTTCGCTATTGAT
Organism: Euphorbia pulcherrima; assembly: GCA_947683365.1. Classification (NCBI taxonomy): domain Eukaryota; kingdom Viridiplantae; phylum Streptophyta; class Magnoliopsida; order Malpighiales; family Euphorbiaceae; genus Euphorbia; species Euphorbia pulcherrima. Next base: position 12,285,242 of record CANTUS010000001.1, on the reverse strand, counting down.
TCTACTAAAACTTAATATACAAGATTACAATTTCCCAATACTTTTCTATAGTAAGTTAACTACTTCACATGTCAATTTAGAGTGATCTAATTTGTGCTTATGATACCCATTAAGACTCCTTTTGATTTTGCACTAATTATATTTATTGATATTATCATTGGTAATCCATCTTCTTATAATAGGCATGCCTAAAATTGGTTTACTAAAATACTTGTCATTTACACTTTTTAAGGTATTTTTTCTATCATTCTTCCAACTCCACCACTGTACTATTAATTACATTTGGTTGAAAAATTAAAGCATTAATATAATTACAAGGATAAACAAATATTTTCACACTTTTAATTAATTAGTTTGTTAAGAAGCGTGAAGCTTATAGAAAGATATGTAAAAAAAGATCGACGGAGTATTCACTTTGAAAGTGACTCAGTATATGTCTCCTATCTCTAACTTTTTGAATTAAATTTCTGTTCTTAAGCTACGGTCTATATTATGCATTGTTGGCGTGGTTATAATTTGACTTGACCATTTTTACATGTTACACTTTTCATCTAGAGTGCATTTAATAGTTTTCTTTTTGCAACCACAAGGGTGTCTTTTAGTGGTAGGGCTAGTCCATCCTTAAGCATCCACACCAGGGTTCGAACCCTGGGATGTGCATAAAGCAACCTTAAATCTTGGGCCAGCTATCCTGCCCTTTGAGGCACCCGCAAATTGGTGATCGAGGATTAGTTGGACATGACTTAAAGGTGCCGCCCACAGTTGGAACCCATCCAAGATCACCTTAGATGAAACAAAAAAAATAGTTTTCTTTTTGCAGTTTTAAAATTACTTTCAATACGTGGATTCGCTCGACAGAAAATAATTCGAAACTTACTCTTAAGAGGATTCAGAAAGTTTAAAGCTCGGGAAGTTGATTCATTTTTATATCATCACTGATAAATCGGTCAAAACTAATCGTTTTAGGTCTTTTTTATCTTGCTTTTGTTTATTAGTCATTTTATAATATCAAAATAATTTTGACAATTTTTTATTTAATAATTGTGAAAGAAATTGGATGTTGATAAAATTATAAGTTGATAATTAATAAGAAAGTTAATTTTGAAAAGAATATTTTAATCATTTTAATGATATATTAAATTTTGTTAAGAATATTTTAATCATTTTAATGATATATTAAATTTTTATTCGTTTTGATTCGCAAATATTATCTAGTCCTTGAGACTGCAAATTTTTAAAAAAAACACGGAGACGCTATATATATTATTCCGACCCGAAACTCCACCGACCTAACTCAGCCATAATAAACCACAACTGACTATTCAATCGTTCACTCTCGCCGGCGAAATGTGTAACAAATTATTTAAAAGTAAACAGAAATAAATTTTAAGAAAAGCAAAAGAAGTGATAAGAAACGTAGAACATCAGATTAATATTCTTGTATTTTTTTTCTCTTAAACTTTGTCTGTTTCTGTTGATTTAACATTAAATTTCACTATATGTTTTCTGTTTCTTTTATTTTTACATTGAATTCCATGCATTGCATTCATTGTATTTCCCATTTAATTGCTATATATACATATAGCTTTGTTTTGAGAAAAGGAGATACAGGAGAAAAACAAATTATAAGTTTATAGTCATCTGTTCCTCTTTTGTTTATCAAGTATCTCTAGCTCTTCTTAAGTTCCATCTCGGTAATATTCTACACTCGGTTGTATTCGCTTAACGTCTGTTGTTGTATTCTGGGAGACAGTTTACCATACGGGGCAAAATTTGTCTTAAGGAAACCGATTCGGGCCTCAACAGAACCCTCTCATCTTAATTAAACGGTTAAAAGGTTAATTTCGGTATTATATATTTTTATGTTAAATATTTTATATTTTGTAATTCTAGTTACTAATAATTTTTGTTCTCTTATATAAGGTATTATATATACTTTATATCTAATATTTCTAACAATCTTAAGACAGATTTTATAATATTATATTCCTTCAATATTGACAAACTTGGACTACCGTGACTTGGATTACTATGACTTTGGATTTTTATTTCTATTTTTATTTTTGGATAATTTATTGGACTTTATTTGGACAATACATTAAAAGTGACTTAAGAGGAAAACTTCAAAAAAAAATTGTCATACGGACACTTTATTGGTTCTAGTTATTATTATTAATTATTTTTCTGAAATTGTTCTAATTTGATTTGTTTGAAATTTTAGAATTTATCATGGCTGATCATGGAGGCATTAGTTCTGAAATTGCTCAAGGCCAGAATGATGAGAGCCAAAATGGACAACTTGGTCCAATTGGTCCTGAGCCTATTGCTTCTGTACTTGTAAGTGGACCAACTACTTTTGGCTACGTAGCTTCTAGGCCAACTGCTTTTGGATCTACGAGTTCTGGCCCTACTCAAGGAAATGACACTTAAAATATTAATGGCCAAAATAACCAAAATGGACAATTCGGCCCTAATGGTTTTGGACTTAGCCAAAATGGAGAATTCGGTCCTAATGGTTTCGGACTAAATGGAAATGGACTTTCGAGTTCTGGACTTGTTCTTCCTAACAGTCATGGAGCTTCAGGTTCACACCTTGTAATGATCCCCGAAAGACTTGAGAAATTCAACGGTGTAAATTTCAACGTTTGGCGACAAAAAATGTTATATTCTACTTGACTAGTATGGGACTTCAAAATTTTCTGAAAGAAGATCCTCCTATTGTTCCTGAAGGAGTGATTGATGCTTCTATTCAGAAATTTGTTGATGGCTGGAATTTTTTTGATTTTCTTTGCAAAAACCATATTTTGAATGGTTTGGTATTCACTTTATATGAGGTGTACAATTCCTTGGATAGGAAATACTGAACTGAGGATGTTGGCGCTAAGAAATACTTAGTAGGCCAATTTCTTAATTTTAAAATGACTGATTCCAAGCCTGTTGTGAGTCAAGTGCAGGAACTCTAGCTACCAATCCATGGGATGGAAACTGAGAAGATGCATACTAGTGAACCCTTCTAGGTGGCTACAATATTTGAAAAATTACCACTGGGTTGGAATGATTTTAAGCATTATCTAAAGCATAAGCGAAAAGAAATGTCTGTTGAGGATCTTATTGTTTGACTTCGTGTAGAGAAGGATAATAGAAGATCTGAGAATAAATTTTTTGTTGCTAATCAAGCTATGGCAAAAGCCAATGTGGTAGAGGTCCTTAGGGACTCCAATAAGGGTAAGCAACATGCTAAACCCAAGTCCAAAATAGGATCGAGAGGAGGCATTTCCAAGAAACCTAAGTTTAATGGAAAATGCTTCAATTGCAATAAAATAGGACATAAGTCCTCTGAATGTAGACTGCTAGATAGGGTCAAAAAGAACGAGCAAACGTTGTGGATGGAATTGCTAAAGATGTGTCTGACATCAATTTATGTGTAGTAATTTCTGAGGTTAACTTGGTTGACTCAAACCCATGAGAGTGGTGGCTTGATACTGGTGCTTCCCGTTATGTATGTTGTGATAAAGAGTCTTTTGCTGGACTGACTCTTATAGATGATGGGGAGAAGCTATACATGGGCAATTCCTTCACTTCCAAGGTTAAGGGACATGGAACAGTGATTCTGAAAATCACTTCCAATAAAGAAGTAAAACTGCAGAATGTCTTGTATGTACCTAACATAAGGAAGAATCTAATTTCTGGGAGCCTTTTGAGCACACATGAATTCAAGATGGTATTTGAATCTCAGAAATTTATCTTGTCTAAGGGAGGCATGTATGTGGGAAAGGGATATGAGTGTAACAGAATATTTAAATTCAATTGTATCTCTTGTAAGCATGGTTCTATTAACATGAATAAGAATAACGTTTCTGCTTATATGGTTGAGTCTTCTAATTTATAGCATAATAGACTTGGACATGTTAATTTTGATACGTTACAACGTTTAATTAACTTGAATCATATACCACATTTCATAGTGATAAAACATATAAATGTGAAACTTGTGTTGATACAAAAATATTCATTCTGTAAATTCAGAACCACTTGATTTGATACATACAGATATTTGTGACTTGAAATTTGTTCAATCAAGAGGAGGAAATAAATATTTTATTACCTTTATTGATGATAGCATAAAATATTGTTATGTATATTTGTTTAAAAGCAAAGATGAAGCTTTAGAGAAATTTGTACTCTATAAGCAAGAAGTAGAAAACCAACTTGATAAGAAAATTAAGAAGGTTAGAAGTGATCGTGGTGGTGAATACGTTGCAACATTTGGCGAGTTTTGCTCCCAAAATGGAATTATTCATGAAGTAATACCACCTTACTCTCCACAATCAAACGGTGTAGCTGAACGCAAAAATCATACTCTAAAAGAGATGATGACTACAATGTTAACTAGTTTTGGTTTACCACAAAATATGTGGGGTGATGCTGTTTTGTCAGCGAATTATGTTTTGAATAAGATACCACGTAAGAAATGAGACAAAACCCCTTACTAATTATGGAAGGGTAGAAAACCTTCATATAAATACTTGAAAGTGTGGGGGTGTCTTGCAAAGGTAATTGCACCATTACCTAAACATATGAAAATAGGTCCAAAGATGGTGGATTGTACTTTCATTGGCTATGTTAGTAACAGCAACGCATATCGATTTCTTGTGCATGAATCTAAAAACATGAATGTACACAAGAACACTTTGATTGAGTCAAAGGATGCTTCATTTTTTAAAGACATGTTTTCATGTAAGGAAAAGGCGAAGGATCGGGAGCTAAAAGGTCTCGAGAACTTATCAAAAGTAACGGTCAAGTTGATCAACAAGACATTGATAATTATGACAATCTGCAATCAATGACTGAGAAGATGATCAAAATTCTCAAGAAGAGAATAATACGGATCATGAGGTAGAACCTAGAAGAAGTAAACGGGCAAGAGTTGAAAAATCCTTTGGTTTGGAATTCTTAACGTATATGGTTGAAGCGGAACCTCAAACGTATAAAGAAGCTATAAGCTCTACTGAAAGTCCTTTATAGAAAGAAGCCATATGAAATTGATTCCATTTTGCAAAATCATACGTGGGAATTAGTGGACCATCCTCCTAGAACGAAGCCACTAAGTTCTAAATGAATTTTTAAATGTAAGCTAAAAACTAATAGAACAATTGATAAGTACAAGGCTCATTTAGTCATAAAAGGTTATAGACAAAAAGAAGGCCTTGATTACTTTGACACGCATTCTCCAGTGTCGAGAATAACTTCCATTAGGATGGTACTTGCAACTGTCGCTTTGCGGAATCTTAAAGTACACTAAATGGATGTGAAAACCGCTTTTCTCAACGGAGATCTTAAAGAAGAAATCTACATGGAACAACCCAAGGGTTGTGTAGCTTCTGGTCAAGAAAGGAAAGTATGTAAGTTGGTGAAGTCTTCATATGGTTTAAAGCAAGCACCAAAACAATGGCATAAGAAATTTGGTGATGCCATGATGATAAGTGGATATCATATAAATGAGAGTGATAAATGTATTGTTGGTATTTTAGTGTAATTGGATCAACTAGTTGACCAATGCAGTCGTAATATTTCATCAAACAAGTTAGGAGAGTGCGGAGTGCATGCTTGTTCGAGTTCTATTACGATACTTACCTTACGAGGGTCCGGGAGCTACCTTTTGCAACACTTCTATTATGAACTATCGCAGTTGCTCGAATGGACATGTCTTTTCACAGCACTTCTGTTCTGAAGAGTTGCGACTGTTCGTATCAAGTCTATAAAATATGGCATTGGCAACACTTATAGGAAGAGTTTTTTTCAACGATTTCTGCAATTTTCGGTTCACTTTTCTTCACAACAAAAATTCATTCAAAGTTCTTGTCATTTCTGATTTTATCCAATTAATCTATTTGGTAGAACCGCCAAATAAAATTCAAACTGAAAGTGTTCGTCACGACTTTAGAATTATCCATGCATCATTTTATCAGATTTCTTCAACAAAGATTGAGAGACGTTTTTTACAGACATTCAAGGCTTCATTCTACCGGAATTCCCCAACAAAGATTGAATCATATTTTGTCGCTTGAAGCCTGAGTTCTTCACTGAAAAGGTATGAATTTGATCCGTTCTCTTGCGATGATTGTTTGTGTCTGTAATTTCGATTTCCTAATTTTTCAGAAAACTTCCATATTTTGCCCCTGTTTTGTTTTGATGTTTTCTCTTATTATATAAATCTTATTTGAATGATTCTTGATTCTATTGATATCTACGGAAACTAAGAAATATATATTCAGAAGAAACCTTATTTAATTTTGTTTGTTTTCAATGTGAAATTTTCATTTGAAGTTGAGTCATGAAATCTTTTTTTGGAAAATCTCAGCTTTGTACACTGTTTAGTGTTTTGATCATAACTTTGGTTATACAATTTCGATTTCTGTGATTCTAGTGGATTTGGAAAGTTGAGACATGTGGCTAATAATGTTTAGAAGAAAATTTTCAATTTGATGATGTTTTAATGGAGAAAAATTCAGGGGAAGTCAGGTCATAAAATCTGGAAATTTTTGAAAAATATGAATGTTGATTTTATTGTGTTTTAATAAAAGTTTAATGCTTTAAAATTTAGGATTTAAATTTCTTAATTATTGATGTTATGTTAAATTATGTTTGATGTCCATTTTCATTTTTTGTTGTTCATGGCGGTATAAAGGTTCTTTTTCTCGAAAAAAATCTTGATTCTCAAGTCATTTTGTGTAAATAACGTGTTTAGGTTAATTTTTTTTTGTAAAAAGAACAGCACCAATGGACTCGAGACGTCGAAAAACCTTAGGAGGGGTTTTGCCGGTGGCCGAAACTAATTTTAAAATGATTTAAAATCTGAATTCGTTTTTCTGTAATTTGCAAGGGATTCAGAATCCGTTGCAAAATTTGTTGCAGAATGAAAAGTTGCGATGGTTCATTTACGACAACTATTTTTTACGGCAGTTCATGGTTCATTGTGATGGTTTGTGAGGGATTCTGATTCCGTCAGAGATTCTGTCACAAAAGGAAAAGTCAATGGCTTGTTTATTTTGACGGTTTCTAAATGCGACGGTTATGTTATTTGTGAGAGATTCTGTGTTCGTCAGAAATTCCGTCACAAGATAAAAGTTAGGACAGTTAGTTTTTGTGACAACCGTTTGTGAATGTTCATGATCTGTAGTGATGCTTCGTGTAGCAGTTTTGGCAACGCTTTTGTGATCTATTGCAACGCTTTTAGAAGTGTTGCCAGAAATAAGGCTACTTGTTGATATGGTAATGATTTTTACAGCGTTGCCAGAATATTTTTTTTGTGTCGCAAGAAAGAATGTAAGTGGAGCATTTTTGGCAACACTTTAGTGAAATTAAGCGTCGCCAGAAACTTGTCCTTATCCAACTTTAACCGTCATCTAATATGGCATTGATTTAACTTTTGGGGTTGATATGTCAATGGTTGACTAACACGTGGCAGTCAAAAGTCAAAGTTGACCAGTCAACATAATGCCACATGGCGCGTTTCTAATGGCTTCCTTAAGTTTTTAAAGGTTAGTCGGATACAAGTTATTTTTCTTATGAGGAGGATAGTTCTTCCACAAGTGGATGAGTGTCTCTTCTTGGGGGAGGTGCTGCTTCTTGGGTGTCTAAGAAACAAACTTGTATGAGTGATTCAATAATGGAATCTGAGTTTGTAAACACTGAGCATAATTTAGTCGATCATATAACTAAAGGTTTAAGGAAAGATCTTGTGCAAAAGTTGGCTATGGGGATGAAATTAAAGTCCATTTGAAACCTCTCATGTTAAGATACCCAATCTCGCCTAATATGACGTTAGGTGCTGAATTCAATGAGGAAAGCTTAACATCTAGAGATTGAAACACACTGATTAAAACATCCCAAGGTGTGTGTTCAGACCTGCAAGTAAAGAAGGTTGAAGTTTAACTTCTTAATAGCCTTTTTGAAAAATTGCATATGCAGGTGCAAGAGCAAAAAGGCTACCTAGATAAGCATGAAGTTTAGCCACTTCAAGAAGCTTGGACTTGGCTTTGATATGCTTATGAAGGATAGGGACACAAGGCTAGTAAAAGATAGTGTCAAGTAAGAACATGTTAGAATGTTAACTTATGTGTATATTATCTTCGAGTATTCAAGATGGATAACCAAGGTTCAATCCATAGTGACACCTTTAGTTATTCGAATACTTGAAATGTGTAATATACCAAGATGAAATTCAATCGTCACGATATTTCATTTATGCATAAGTTTGTTATTTGTTGTGATTTTGTTTAGTTAATCATGGATTACACTAAAATGGGGGAGGATTGTTGGTATTTTAATATAATTGGATCAACTAGTTGACCAATGCAGTCGTAATATTTCATTGAACAAGTTAGAAGAGTGCGGAGTGTACGCTTGTTCAAGTTCTATTACGATACTTAGCTTACGAGGGTCCGAGAGCTACCTTTCGCAACACTTCTGTTATGAACTATTACAGCTGCTCGAATGGACATGTCTTTTCGTAATACTTCTGTTCTGAAGAGTTGCAACTGTTCGTATCAGGTCTATAAAACATTACATTGGCAACACTTACAGGAAGAGTTTTTTGCAATGATTTCTGCAATTTTTGGTTCACTTTTCTTCACAACAAAAGTTCATTCTAAGTTCTTGTCATTTCTGATTTTATCCGATTGATCTATTTGGTAGAACCGCCAAATAAGATTCAATCTGAAAGTGTTCGTCACGATTTCAGAATTATCTAGGCTTCATTCTACCGGAATTCCCCAACATGTATATATGTCAAAACTACAAATGAAGGATATGTTATTCTATGTTTGTATGTTGATGACATACTCATTGTTGGAAGCAATGAGAGAATGGTAAAAAGTACCAAGAACATGTTAAATTCTAAATTTGACATAAAAGATATAGGACTAGCTGATGTAATTTTAGGCATCAAAGTTCAACGTTCACCTAATGGTCTCATATTAACACAATCACACTATGTAGACAAGATACTTGAGAAGTTTAATAAGGGTGATATTGGTATAGCCAAAACACTATTAGACGTTAGTATGCATTTGTCAAAGAGAAAAGGTGAATGCATAGACCAAGTGGAATATGCAAGGGTTATAGGCAGTCTAATGTACCTTACAAGTTGTACAAGGCCTGATATTGCTTATATTGTAAGTAGTTTAAGCAGATTTACGAGTAACCATGGTAAAAGCCATTGGGATGCAATCGTGAGAATACTGAGGTATTTGCGATATACTCGTAATTATGGACTGCACTATACAAGAGAACCTACAGTACTAGAACCATATTCTGATGCTAGTTGGATTGCTGACATCAAGAATTCTAAAGGTATAAGTGGGTATGTGTTCACTCTAGGAGGAGGAGCCGTGTCCTAGAAATCCTCAAGGCAAACTATTATAACTCGTTCCACGATGGAAGCTGAGTTTGTAGCCTTAGATAAAATAGGAGAAGAAGCCCAATGGCTATGTAACATCTTAGAGGATATTCCAGAATGGCCTAACCCCGTGCCCGCAATTTGTATACATTGTGATAATCAAGCAGTGATTAAAAGAGCACAAAATGTTATGTATAATGGTAAGTCGAGACACATGCGTCTTGATATAATAATGTTAGACAACTGATCTCAACGTCAGTTATCTCTATTGATTTTGTAGGATCAAAGGATAATATTGCGGATCCATTAACCAAAGGGTCAAACCGAGATCAAGTTAAAAAGACATCTAAAGGAATGGGACTAAAGCCCATGAATATTTAAGGCACTATGTGAAGGAAAACCCAGTCATGTTTGACTGGAGATCCCAAGATCTTGGTTCAATGGGACAAACTAATTGCATAGACCTTTTAAGGTCACTGTAGGGGTAACCCTATGTCCATTCCTATGATGTAAACAATGACAAAACATGTTAAGGTTAAGCAACGCTTTTAATGATTCTTTGTGCATCTAAGTTTGAGCAAAAGAGATCACCTATGTGAGAGTAAAGTGGGGTCGCTTCAAAAGAAACTAAAGAGGCTTAGTTATCTAAAACTCTTGCAGAACCTGGAGATGTTCACGACCATAATGAACATAACCATGAGAACCAAAAACTGAGTTAGATTAATATTTGTGTGAGGTATATCATCATTTACACAAACGACAGAATAGTTTAAAGACATCGCGTCTACTAGTCAGCCAGTAAAGTAAATATACTTTCACAAGGGAAGGTTCAAGGTTTGTAGTCCACCTATCCTATGCAAATATTAATGTAGAATATTATCACCAAATCGAGTCTGTCGTTTTCCTATTTTCTTTTATGTGGGGGATTGTAGCAAATTATTTAAAAGAAAATAGAAATAAATTTTAAGAAAAGCAAAAGAAGAGATAAATAACGTAGAACATCATATTAATATTCTGGTATGTTTTTTTTTCTCTTTTACTTGTCTGTTTCTATTGATTTAACATTGAATTTCACTATATGTTTTCGGTTTCTTTTATTTTTACATTGAATTCCATACATTGCATTCATTGTATTTCCCATTTAATTGCTATATATATAGCTTTGTTTTGAGAAAAGGAGATAAGGAGAAAAACAAATTATAAGTTTATAGTCCTTTGTTCCTCTTTTGTTTATTAAGTATCTCTAGCTCTTCTTAAGTTTCATCTCGGTGATATTCTACACTCGGTTGTGTTCGCCTAACGTCTGTTGTTGTATTCTGGGAGACAGTTTACCATACGGGGCAAAATTTGTCTTAAGGAAACCGATTCGGACCTCAACAAAACCCTCTCATCTTAATTAAAAGGTTAAAAGGTTAATTTCGGTATTATATATTTTTATATTAAATATTTTATATTTTGTAATTCAAGTTACTAATAATTTTTATTCTCTTATATAAAGTATTATATATACTTTATATCTAATATTTCTAAGAAAAGCCACCGCAACTCGTTATTTTGTTCTTGTTGGTCAATTCGTGTTTCGTCTGTTGTCATCTCTGGGCATTCCTTGCTTCGTTAAAGGTCAGCTTTCTCCAGTTTATATTCTTTGTTTGTAATGTGATATATAGGGTTTTGATTTTTAATGGGAATTAGGGGTTTGGTTTTGATTAATTCATCCCTTCCTACGGTAACTTGATGCAATTCGAATAAGTTGTACTCATATAAAATTAGGGAATCGGAGGCCAAATGATTCTGAGCTCACATTATTTGTTTTTTTAGGCAACAATACATATTCTTCCTATGCCATTATTTTTGGTGGTTTTCCGTATGCTTCTCTGCTGTGTTGGGGGGCTTCTTTTTACTGTGTTGATGATTATTCACTAATCACTAGAGTTTTGTGGGAATCTGAATAGATGTTTGTAGTTTGGTTTATGAACCCTGTAACTAGAGTCATAATTTTGTAGTTAGCTTTTGTTGCTTGCTTGTTTCCGATCTACATATGAGAAATATTAGTGTGTGCCACAAATAGCTAGCAGAGTCAAGTCTGATTGACCAAGAATATAGATCTAAAGCACTCTGATAAAGAGCTATGCTACTCCATAGCAAAAGGTTGCATTGGAGCATGATATTTGCACCAAAACGGATAGGACAAAAGTTGGGTGTGAGGTTCACGATGATTGAACTTAAAGTTTGTTCTGTTATTTCTACTAGAGATTATGGGCGCTGGTGTGCTGCTAAAGACCAGTTGATTAGGATTGGATTTTGCTCTTGTTAATTTTGCGCTCTTAGCTGAATCACAGTCTGACACCGGTTAAAGGAAATTGGTCATTGATGAGCATGGTGCATTTCTCTGGAGATAGAGTATGAGAGTAACAGTGTCTTTTTCAAGAAAAGCATCATTGAATTATATCGAGTCGATGCTTTTAATTTGAATCAATTTCTTAACTCTCTTCCGTTCCACCTCTTTTGAATTTGAGATTCTCATTTCTGTGTACTCGGTGACTAAGCTATGACCATTCTGGAATTCTGTGAATCTTCCCTTTTTTCATTTTAGTAAAATGATATCATAAGGTTTTGTTTCTTTAAGTTGTTCTAACGTGACACTCTCGGGAATTGGAGCATTCTCTTAATTTCCTAGAATTGTGCAGCTGTAAGCCACAGTCCAAATCATATAATCTTACTTGTTTGTGACAAGTAGTGAACCTTTAGGAATATTCTTTAATTGATTGAAGTTCTTAAATTCAGTTTTATAGTTGTCTTCCATTGTCCAAACCTACGTTACATACGGGGTACGGATCCGAGTCTCGGATCCAAAAAAATGTGAAAATTTAAGATACACGGACCTTATTTAAAATTTTAATTCGGACACGACAATTATATATATATATACATTAATTATTTGTTATAAAGATTTGATTAATTAGTGAGAACAAAATTTTGTTATATTAATTATTAATTTGAAAAAAAGCAAGGAACATTAGGTAATAAATGATAATTAATCAGGGAGTAAAAAAAAGGACACAGAGAGTCTATTTCAGTAATAAGTATTTAAAGCAATAATTCACTAGTTTGAAAGGGATAACCATGAAATTCTGACTCCTAAAAAATGCTGCTTCAAAAAAAAATATTTAAAGCAGTAATTATCTCTTTATCGGTCATGTAAATTAATTTTCTTATTAAATGTCTCTTATTAAAGTAAATGAAAAGTAGTGCATTCTCTCTGCACGTGGCCTTTTTCATCATAATTTCATCTAGGCCACTTCAAAGAAAAGGGAAATTTCTAAACCTAATTTTTTCAGCTCTAACTTCATCGTCTTCAACCAAACTTTTCCCTGCAAATAACGGCCGCCATTGCACCTGCTCCTTCAGCCGTGTCCGACGGTCGACTGCCTGATCCGATCCGGATTCCGTGTCAGGGTCGTGTCGACACGGGTGCGACTACCATTTTGAAGAGTCCGAGTATCATAGGTCCAAACAGGCAATCAAGAGAATTTGTAACCGGAGTTCTTCCCACATCTTACTTGTGTAAAAATTAGGCTTTAATTTCTATGACCTTTTCATGATCCTTCTAATTAATTAACCTATTTGCGTTTTTGTGGTTTGTGAATTACCAGAAACTATGCAAGGAACTAATTTGAAAGAATATCTGAAACGATATGAGAGTAACAATGAAGATGAGAAGAAGAAGAAAAAGAAGAAGAAAGTTAAACCTCATGGACCAGGTGTGTTGGTTGTGGATGAAGATCCTGTGTGGCAAAAACCTGTGAAACTTCATGAAGAAGAAGACAATGACTCGGCTGGTAAAACTAATCAAAACCATAATTTTATTTGTATATTATCTTCTATTAAATTTGCTTTTGTTCTTGTTTTACTAATGGATGAACGTTGATCTCTTGTTTAGACGAGGAAAAGCCTCAAATTGATGAAGACATTGAAGTTAAGAGAATGAAGAGGTTGGAGCAGATTAGAGCAAGACGACATTATAATGCCATTGCTGAAGATGGAAGTGGATGGGTGTCACTCTCTTCTAAACCTGCAAATACTGATCAGAATTCCGATATATCTCCTCCTCGTAGGTTGAGGACAAGGAATGACACTCCTTCGCCTGAAAGAAGGCCATTGGATGCTGGCAATGATATAGATCTATCCCCTGCCAGGAAGCAGAGGAGACACCATTACAGTCCTTCACCCGAACCTGAATCCAAGAGTAAAACTTCTGCTGTTCTGCAATCTGATTTGTCCCCTCCTCGTAAACGTAGAGCTCGAGCTGATACACCTTTACCTGAACCTGACTCCAAGTTTAAAAGTTCTGGTGTTCAGGATTTGTCCCCTCCTCGTAAACGTAGAGCTCGAGCTGATACTCCTTCACCTGATCCATTCACGAAGTCTTCAAGAGAAACCGTTGGCATGTCACCGAGGAAGAGCAGGACTGATGTTGAAAAGCCTGCTCCCTCCCAAGATCTTTCTCCCCCAAGGAAGAGTAGGATTGGGTCACCAGACATTTCACCGCCAAGGAAGAGTAGGACGAATGTTGGAAAGTTTTCTGGCTCACTAGACATTTCACCCCCAAGGAAGAGTAGGACTGAAGTTGGGAAGCCCGATCTTTCACCCCCAAGGAAAGGTGAGACTGATGTTGGAAAGTCAGGATTCAAATCTTCCTTGTTCGAAAGGCCAAAAACTGGTTTAGTTACTGGACAAGATATCCAAGAAGAGATATCTAAATCCAAGAAGAATGAATTGTTGAGGTATATGCTTATGCTAATATTTGAAGTTCATTTATTTTCTGGTTTCACCTGTTGAGCTGGTTACATTTGCTGTTTTGATCTCGAATTTTTTGTTGTCATTTTGAATGAAGAAAATTGTTTTTTTATGTGTTTTTTCAAGGTTTGAACAGATGGATCCTTCTATGAGTGGACGAGGGGCTGAAGCTGTATATCGTGATAAGAAAGGTTAGTTTAAAGAAGTATTTTCTAAAACATCACTTACATTTTTAGTTGTTTATTAAACTCAAGGGGGAAATTGAAATCAAAGAAAGGTTATTTTGTGATGTGGATTAATTCTTACTAAATAAATGTTAAAACAGATACTCAAAAGCTCCAAGGCCTCCTAAGAAAATGAGACAAGGCAGTAGGATAGTTACTAACACAGTTAAATTTGCAAATCTAGCATCCAAAATAAGTTCGTAATCATTGGCTGATCCTCTATCATAAATCTGCATGGCTAAACAATAATTTTCAATTTGGAAGTCTATTTGTTCAAGCTAGATGAGTTGTCTGAGTTCTTGATTACATGAATGCTTCATGTCTAAATGTACTTAGGAAACTTGCAGGGCAACGAATATCCAAGGAAGAGTACTTGAAATTGAAACAAAAAGTAGAAGAAAAGCCTAAGGTATTTTGTTGAAATTTATATGTAAACGTAAGGTTAACCTTTTGTTCATCTTTTGTATGTTTTCTCTTACAGTTATTTAACATGGGACTCTATTCATTGTTATCAAATTAGGAGAAGAAGTTAGAGTGGGGAAAAGGCTTAGCTCAAAAGCGGGAAGCTGAGGCTAGGTTGCAGGAATTAGAAGTTGAGAAGGAAAAGCCATTTGCTCGTACTAGGTGAGGCTTAAGACTTACTAAGTACCCACACAGTTTACCTTAATCCTTGCATCTTCTTGATTTCTTATAACAAACTGCCCTGGAGAAGCATTTTGTTACCTCTTAATATTAAATACTCTAATTTCCTGTGAAAACTTTGGTACTTGAGCTGTACAAGTTCCTTTGTTGTAGATATATATTGCATGTCTTGATGGCGTAATTTATTTTATTTACTTTAGCCTGCTCAATGAGTGATTGCATCCTCTAAATTTGTTTGTTTGCTGTTTGTTGTTGTTTCTGTTTAATTCTTTTTAAAGCCTGCTTTCTTCATTTCATTGTCTCCTTACACAGTATATACCATGTATTTCAAAGTACATTTAGTTCGTTCAATATATTAAATGAAGTAGTAAGACACGAAAGTGCTGGGTATATAGGTGCCTAGCTATATATATACCAGCGCATTTCAAGGAAAAAAATGTTGTCAACTGATTAATAGAACAACATGAAGTACTCGTTTGCCCTCCATATTCATTAGAACATGAGCGAATTGGTTGATTTGCCTTTATTTTGCAGAGATGATCCAGAACTGGACAGTATGCTAAAGGAAAGAGTGCGATGGGGTGATCCCATGGCTCACCTGGTGAAGGTAATGTAATGACTTGCTTTTTGTCGGTTGCATAGTTGTCAAAGCGTCAGGGGGCCCAGGCGCGCCTTGAGGCACAAAAAATTTGCAAAATTATTTTCTTGAAAAGTGAAGTTAAATGCAATAACAATACTAGAAAAAGGACTAAGAAAATTGTTAGATGTACATATGTATGCAAAATTTACATATTGTATTAGGAATATCTAGCCTTGAGTTAATCTAGCCTTAATAGAAATTGAAATAGGAATATCTAGCCTTGAACTATTGTTAAAACTCTTAAAATAGGTGGACAACACATTAAAGTAAGTTAAAACCTTGAAAAATAGAAGTGTCTCTGAAGCGCACACCAAAAGGCGTGCCTAGGCGCACAAGGTGCGCTTCCGAGGTACGCTACCTCGCCTAAGGTATGGCGAGGCGCAGGACCTGAGCCTTGCTTGAGGCGTGCCTTTAACAACTAAGGTCGGTTGCAATTGTAGATATCTTTTAATACCGGAATTATGAGGCAAATAAAGTAATGTGAATTGAAATTGGAGTTACTTGTAAACTGCAGAAAAAGCATATTGAACCAGCTCTAGCAAATCTCGGGGATAATGAGAAAATGAAGGAGTCGGGGTTTGTAGTACCGCAAGAGATACCAAATCATAGTTGGATAAAAAGAGGATTAGATGCTGCACCAAACCGATATGGTATAAGACCAGGAAGACATTGGGATGGTGTTGATCGCAGTAACGGTATATTACTTTCCACTGATTTTAATCAATTTGCGTCATTTTTTTCCATTTTATGGTATATACTGGAATGCATGGAAATAGGAGTTGATGTAGTAATCCTGTGATGCAGGGTTTGAGAAAAAAATGTTCCTGAGGATGAATGAAAAAAGAGCTACGGAACGGGAGGCTTATCTTTGGTCCGTTGCTGACATGTGAGCAGAGTGGATGGGAAGAGCGCAATGTTATAGCTGCATGTTGCTTTATTGTGAGCATTGATAAATGTGAAGGCAGAGTTGGTAGTGTATATGAAAGGCATGTTGTCCAGGAAACATTAAACGAACTGAAAGGAATGAATGCATCAGAAGCTGGCTGGTGTTGAATTCGGCGAGCTGTATGAATGAAAAGCAGTTCCTCTAGGGTGGTTAACAGTTACAACTCCTTTTGTTTTCACTGAAATTGATCCTAGAGGCCAAACTAACCCATTTTGGTTGGCACTTAGCATACGCAGTTTAGTAGTCGCTCTGCCTGTATAACACTCTTTCTTATCATTATACAATGTCAGTTGTAGGAAAGTGAACAAGCTTTTGATATTGCCTGCTTTGGAAAAAAGGTTAATTTTGTTCTTGTGAAACATACAAGTACATTGCAAGTGGTCAAAGTGAGTGCAGTTTTTGGAGCTTTTTTTATAAATTGCTCAAATGAACTTGTATTATTAAATACAATAGCTTTTTTTATAAATTGCTCAAATGAACTTGTATTATTAAATACAATGAAAATTTCCACTCATGGTATGAACATCTGATATGTAGTGTTGAGTTTCAAATTCAAACACTATAGTAATACATTCACCATATATTTTTAAGAGCTTCTATTAAAAAAAACTATTTAAATTAACTAGTAGGCTTTATTATATCAGTTTTTTTCAATTTAAAGAATACACTGAATAAATAAAAAACATATAAAATTTTATATCCGAAATTGAACTATTTAGATGCAAATCAAGTAGAATAATTCAAATTACATCAAAGCTTTTTAACACTCCCATCTAATAGCATTGTCATCATTAAGGGGTCGTCCTAAAAAGCTTTCGTTTATAAGCTGGCTTTTTACTTTTAGCTTAAAAAGTATTTAAAAGTAATGTTTTAAAATTCTTCGCCTAATTCTATCTAGGCCTCGTCTAAGCGCTATTTTGAGGCTCGCCGTCCGAATTTTCATTCATCGGGTGCTATCAGGCGTTGTATCGACATATTACCGCCTAGGCACCGCCTAGTCCGATTTTTTCCGACTAGGCACCCCTAGTCCTATTTTTTTCCCCAATTTTTAAGATACTGATACCTATAATAATTGTAATTCACTTTTTTCAATTTAAAAAATGCAGCATAGTTGGTAAAACTAATGTACAACAAAATATTCTCACCATATAATTTTCATTTTGAATCTCAAATCGAGGAATAGTGTGCTATAAGCTAAAAAAAATTAGTAAGAATGTTTGTTTTTAAGAAATTAATTTTAATGTTGACGTGTTTTTATGTAAAAATTAACTAAAACTTATATTTTATATACTAAATAATATTTTTTTAAAATATTATTGTATTATAATTAATTTTTTAATTGAATCTATACTTTTATCTATTAATAATTATAAAAAAAAAATTTACAAATCTGCCTAAGTCCCGTCCATGCCCCGCCTAAACGTTTAAAATCTCGATCATCCGACTAGTATCTAACACTTTTTAAAATCTTGCTTAAAAGTTAAAAGTTAAACTTTAAAAAATACTTAAATTAAGAAATTAAAAGCTAAAATTTATGAGTTCCAGAAAGACGCTGGTGGTTGGATAGTATATAAAGGGTTGGATTTCTTCTCCATTTCTTTACCGCCATTATTCTAACAGGAGCAAAGAATGAAGAAAATGAGAGTGAATAGCACCTTCTCCCACCGATCGCTTTCTCTTGAGAAGTTCCTCATATTACAGAAAAATCTTTCTAAACCTCCACCTAAACTATTTCCACCTGATCCCAAATCCCAATTCAAATCCCCCATTATTAACCCTCCTCCCCCTCCTGCTCTATTAGATTTCAATCATCACGTTTTGCACAAATTAGAGCACGCCTGTAACAATCTCAACCATTTCAATCAAATCCATGCTCAGCTCATAGTTCTAGACATCTTTCAACACTCCCTTGCTGCCAGTCGCTACATAAAGAAGCTCTGCAATTCTTTGAATTCAATTTCTCACTGTCTTAAGCTGTATGATCACATTGAAGAGCCTGATGCTTTTATGTGTAATACTATTATGAGAAGGTTTTCCGCCATTAATAACCCCCTTGCTGCTTTGAGATTTTACCGTGATAAAGTGATTGCAAGGTACGTTCTGCCTAATCATTACACGTTTCCGCTGATTGTTAAGGTGTGTGTCGATGTTAAGGATTTGAAAGAAGGGGAAAAAGCTCATGGGTTGATAGTGAAATTTGGGTTTGAGTTTGATGGTTATGTTAGGAATTCCCTCGTGCGTATGTACTCTGTTTTTGGGAGGGTTGCAGATGCACGTATGGTGTTTGATAGTATGTTTGTGTTGGATTTAGTGAGTTGGAATTCCATGATTGATGGTTATGTGAGAAATGGAGATGTTAGTCTTGCACGTGAGCTATTTGATGAAATGCCTGAGAGAGATGCTTTTAGTTGGAACACTATGATTTCTGGATATGCAGGGGTAGGAGACATGGGGACAGCCAACGAACTGTTTGAGAAAATGCCTGACAAAGATAATATATCTTGGAATATTATGATTGATGGATATGCCAAGTTGAAAGATGTTTCAATGGCTCGGCAGGTTTTTAATCAGATGACCCATAGGAATGTGGTTTCTTGGAATGTAATGTTGACACTTTATCTAAAATGTAAAGATTACGGTGAATGTTTGAAACTTTTTGACTGGATGATTGAAGAGAGACAAGCTAAGCCAAATAAGGCTTCTCTTGCGAGTGTTTTGACCGCATGTGCAAATTTTAGAAAGCTTAAGCTAGGGAAATCGGTTCATTTTTACATCATCACGGATAATTCAGTTGAACAAGATGCATTACTTTCAACTGCTCTCTTGACTATGTATGCAAAATGCGGAGAACCTGATTTGGCAAGGCATATTTTTTACGAGATGCCTCAGAAAAGTACTGTGTCATGGAATTCTATAATCATGGGCTATGCTGCTAACAAGCTTGGAGAGAAAGCCTTGGAGTTGTTCTTAGAGATGGAAAAGAGTAGCATTATGCCAAATGAAGCTACTTTTGTGGGTGTTTTATGTGCTTGCTCAAATGTAGGAATGCTTTTAGAGGGTTGGTGGTATTTTGATCTAATGCAACGGAAATACAAAATTGAACCAAAGACTGAACATTATGGTTGCATATTTGATCTCCTTAACAAGGCTGGTTTGATGAATCAGTTACAAGAACTTGTTATGAAATTACCTTTAGGAGTGAAACTTACAATGTTTGAATCCTTTACAAATGCTTGTAAAACGTCGTTGTATTCCGAGCTTGGAGAGATTGTAGCAAAGAAACTAATCCAGTTGAATCCAAAGGATATTGCACCATATTTGCTGTTAGGAAATATCTATTCTGGTGAAGGGAGGTGGCATGAAATAGAAAATGTGAGAAAGGTAATGAAGGAGAACGGTTTAGAAAAAACAATGAATCGTAATCCTTTTACCCTTGCAGAATTTGGATCAAATTTTAGTCTAGAAGACGGCTCGTCCCACAAGAGAATCATGGTGCACTCGATGCTAAGTAATATAGCTTCCCAGATGAAGTAGTTGCCTTCTGCACATTCTTGCGGCTGTTTTGGAGAACTTGATGGTGATGGAACACTTATGAAGACATTCACATAGAAGAAAGTTGTTCAAAAGCAGAACATTGTTGAATTGCAAAGGGAGAGCGATGGTTCAGAAAGCATTTAGTATTGAGGTGGTAACCAAAGGTTTTCCTATACGTTTAAACAATAGGAAGAGGCAAAGAACATAACGTCGGAACAGGTACAGTTGCATTTTTCCCTTGACAAGTTTGTACTCATTCTGAATTGGCTGGTTTATCAACTAAAACAAATAGTGACACACTGCTTTAGCTCCCTGTACATTTTTATGTCTATATTTTGGTAAAGGTCACATGCCTCCAGACTATCTTAACAAATATTTGTGTTTCATGGTGTTGGAGATATTCCACATGGGAAACACAAAATGACAAAGAGTGGTATATAAGTGGAGTAGATTGGGCCTTAACACAAGCCAATTGGTTTTGTGTTCGATGGGCTCAACCTCACTTGTATGCTCACTCGCCTATCAAGCCCAACACTCTTGAGGCCCACGGATTCTCTACATGTTATTAGAGCGGAAAGATCCTGGGTCCGTACTTAAAGTCCTGGTGGAATTTGGGCTAGCAGATAAGACTAGACCCGTGGATGGGCTAGCGAGTAAGACTAGACCCCGTTGATGACCTTGGGCCTCAGAGGAGATAGGCCAAGGTATGTTTCACAAGTGACAACTGGTCCAGGCCCGGTTGCACTTGAGGGGAATGTTGGAGATATCCCACATAGGAAACACACAATGACAAAGAGTGGTATATAAGTGGAGTAGATTGGGCCTTAACACAAGCCAATTGGTTTTGTGTTAGGTGGGCTCAACCCCACTTGTATGCTCACTCACCTATCGAGCCCAACACTCTCGAGGCCCACGAATTCTCGACACATGGTTTAAGTCTTCTGACTTGTGTTTCTTTTTATTGAAAAGAGGCCTAATGCATATTTAGCTACCTAAACTTGTTCCAAAAAACCTACTTCCCCCCTGAACTTTCAAAGTGACCCCGTAGCACCCTCAACTTTCAAAAAGTGCACCACTTTGCTCCCTAAACGCCACATGTCAGCTTCTGATAGGTTTGAATTCTTTTTTTTCTCTCCAATCAAAATCTGACATGTGGCATTCAGAAAGCTAAGTGGAGCACTTTTTGAAAGTTGAGGGAGCTACGGGGTCACTTTGAAAGTTCAGGGGGGAAGTAGGTTTTTTGGGACAAGTTCAGGTAGCTAAATATGCATTAGGCCTCGTTTCAATAAAAAGAACACAAGTCAGAAGACTTAAACCATGTGTAGAGAATCCGTGGGCCTCGAGAGTGTTGGGCTCGATAGGTGAGTGAGCATACAAGTGGGGTTGAGCCCACCTAACACAAAACCAATTGGCTTGTGTTAAGGCCCAATCTACTCCACTTATATACCACTCTTTGTCATTGCGTGTTTCCCATGTGGGATATCTCCAACACTCCCCCTCAAGTGCAACCGGGCCTGGACCAGTTGTCACTTGTGAAACATACCTTGGCCTATCTCCTCTGAGGCCCAAGGTCATCAACGGGGTCTAGTCTTACTCGCTAGCCCATCCACGGGTCTAGTCTTATCTGCTAGCCCAAATTCCACCAGGACTTTAAGTACAGACCCAGATCTTTCCGCTCTAATACCATGTAGAGAATCCGTGGGCCTCAAGAGTGTTGGGCTTGATAGGTGAGTGAGCATACAAGTGAGGTTGAGCCCATCGAACACAAAACCAATTGGCTTGTGTTAAGGCCCAATCTACTCCACTTATATACCACTCTTTGTCATTTTGTGTTTCCCATGTGGTATATCTCCAACACCGCACAAATATTTGTTAAGATAGTCTGGAGGCATGTGACCTTTACCAAAACATAGACATAAAAATGTACAGGAAGCTAAAGCAGTGTGTCACTATTTGTTTTAGTTGATAAACCAGCCAATTCAGAATTTTTGGGACAAGTTCAGGTAGCTAAAGATGCATTAAGCCTTGAAAAGACAATAGAAGAATGTTTTCACTATCAGATCTACAAGATTCATATACTTATTCCTTTGAACAGATTATATAGCAACTAATGGAACTACAGTTTTAGGAGAATAGAATGCTTAACGTGATTTGCTAATTTATGATCTTTTCAGATAGTTATAATTAATCTTGGATAGCATCTTCACATTTTTTCGCTTTCAGTTTGCTATTCGAAGCAACGTGGCATCGCAAAACAGATACCGCGTTGGTAGTACACCAATATACTTGCCTAATATTTGAAATTTTAGTCACAGGAGCAAGCGATGCTGACCTCTAATAATGGCAGAAAGACTAATCTTTTTTCTCATTCTAGGTTAGGAGTTGACATCAGTTCATTTCCTATTAATGGTTTGTATAATGCTTAATTGATATTAATGTTTCTTTTTTTAAAAAGATGATTAGAGGATACCTTATTCCTTTAAACAAATTATATAGCAGCTAATCGAACTGTAGTTTTGGTGGCGTAAAATGCTTAATGTGCTTTGCTATTTAAAGATCTTTTCAGATAGTTTTAATATATCTTTACTTTGTGGGTACTTAGGTAGATAATCTTTACTTTTCTTGCTTTTCAGTTTGCTATTCAAAGCAACATGGCATCACCAAACAGATTTTGCATTGGTAGTACACCGATATACTTGCGTAATAATTGGAATTTTAGCCGAAGGAGCAAGCGAGTTGATCTCTAATAATGGCAGGAAGACTAATTGATTTGCTCATTTAAGGTTAGGAGTTGACATCAATTCATTTCCTATTAATTTTTTACATAATATTTAATTGATATGTGAAGCTGCACAACATGGAGGGTAGGGAGGTTATCTATGTAAGTGGTTATACTATGTGTTGGTACTGCATCAGGCAGGTGCTGAGATCTTAATTGGTTTGCCTTTTAAACATACACTGAAGACTATTAAGTCAGAAAGTAAAAATCAGTTTCTTTTTTGTTCACATGTATATTGGTATATGTTGATGTGTTCACACTACATATGGAAAATGGAAATATAGCCACATAAATAAACAACCAAACTTTATTCCCGTCTAATTGGTGCTTTATTGGTTATTGCTGTTATAAGTTCTTCCAAAAAGATGTATTTGATCAATTTTCAACTACCTTCCTCCAGATTAATATCGGTTCTTTTTCTGCACTTCTTAATTTTATTCTCACATATATGCATACAGGAGATAATGTAGTCTGGCTTGTAACATGTCCAAATTACCTAAAGTGTTTCTCTTCTTTTATCTTTAATAGCTCTCGCATTTAACTTTCTTTTTTTTTTATTCTCATTGCTAATCTTATATAGCCTTTCTGCTTACTATCCATCTCAACATCGTCTTATCGGGTGCACTTATAAAGGGAAATAAAAGACATCAAGCTCAAATTCTTACAGAAGGCTTCTATATTATTTTCTTCAACATCAAATTTTTTACACAAAATTAACGTGTCTCATTACTTTCTACCCCTTGTTCAAATGATATTAATAGGAACAACTAAAGAAGAACTTATATTGTAAAACAACGCAGGAACGGTCTACGATGTTCTAATGCATGTTGTTAAACATCCACTTGTACCCCGGTATCATATGTTTCTCCTGCTTTCCAGTCATTGGGTATGTTGTTGACTGGAACAACCCATGTGTCATCTTCATCCTCATCACTGAATAGCATCCTCAGTGACAGAGGTCCACTTGGGGGTGATGTAGTTGTCCATACTGCTCCATAACTCCGATCCAAAAGCTTGCACGCAAAATTTTGAGTCTGCACATGAAAAACTATTTCCTATCATCTCTGTTTTCTAATATTTATTGGTCGAGACCTCTAAGTGTCCACAAGTTCTTAATTTAACTGAATGACAGAGAATTAGTAATAGATTGTTTTGTTTTTTATCTGAATTTTCCATGCTGAATCTTCTATGTTCTGTTTGGCATCATACTACATGTGGCACGTAGTTTTGTGACCTTTTGAGTTAAAAACATTTTTCTAGGAAGCGTCAGATTTGAATACTAAAAAGACCATATTGATGTGTCGTATATGTAGCGTACCTCGCATAGCTGGACAGCAGTAATATCCCTATTTCCTTGCTGATACCATATCACAAAGGCCAAGTAATGAGGATAGTTGCTGTTTTCATCAATTTTGATTGTGATATTCTTGTCTGGATAGCTGCATGAGACACTGGATGTACAGAGCAAAGTTATAGTAGAATGAAATTAGTGGACAGGATTGACAGGTTTTGACAAAGTCTTAGTTTCTTCTCACTATACGGGGTTCAATAATTTTCTTATTTCCTTGTAAAACCAAGACATGCATACGTTAGAAGTGGAATAAAATTATAGAGCATCAGTTTATACAAATTTATGATTTCATTATTACTTCCTAATTCCTCTATGTGAAAGAAAGACGAAAGTTTTCATTTAAATTCCTCCTTTACTCAGAAGTTTTGTATTCTTCATTTCCTTTCTGTTTATTGGAAAAGAGATATATAATTCTGTATACTTTTCATGCCTATAGCTGCAGGCACTTAAAAAGTCTGATCTTGTTTGACATCTTACTGTCTATATTCAATATCAACTATTCCAAGGGATAATAGTGAAGCAGCAGCATCTGTGGTTTGAGCCATCCCACCAAAGGCTCGGCGGCTTAGAATGAAGTCAGTGTTATCACTGGAACCTTGGTCTGTAATAACAACAGTTACTCCTTTGCCTGCACAATATATACTGTTAGTGCACCTCACCTGTTGAAGAAAAATCACTTCATCAAATTCCTAAAATGTAGGTCTAATTGATAAGCTATGAAGTTTAGTTATTCAAAACAAACCATATGTTTCTTTGATTGATACCTGATAGCAAGAACCACACCCCACACCATTGCGATAGAGGTTAGATGCAGCTGATACATCTCCACCATTTATTGTTGCTCCAAATGAACCAAACCCGCATGCACCACCTATAATTCATGATAAGAGATTGTAAGAACACATTATAGGTATTAAATTCACTACAATACAATCTTCATTGTTTTATTTATTTTTTGTTTTTTTTCTAAATTTTGAGTGGTTCTTACTATCAGTTCCTTGTTCATCTGAATCAGGATAGTATGCTGCTCGAGATTGAGTGAAACAGTCACTACATGTTGAGGCCTGTAGTAGAGTTGAATTTAACAAAACTGTGGAAAGAAGCAAAAGAAACTGAAGAGAAGATGCCATTATATGATAAAGAATGCTAAGGCAAGGAAAGCAGAGAAGGAAAGGTTGCGGTGCATATCGATGAGCAAGGTTTGTGGTATTTATAGCAAAAACAGAGCATTCATTTTTCTTTAGTTTGGAAAACCTTTCCAAGTTTGACATTCTTCTGATAAGAACTTATCTGAACAAGTGGATTTTCAAGCTACTTTCTTGGACCTGGAATTTTACTTGTTTAGAGAAAATGTAAAACAAGGTTTCGAATTCTCTTGCATTATTTCTCGCCTTGTCAATGTCTTGAGGTTTAGCAAAATTTTTTAGTTAATCAATAAGCTTTCCAGTGCGACAAGGTTCTATTAAAATTACCTTAGTTAATTTTTTTTGTCAATATTTGAAATTTGAAATAATGAAACAAGGTTGTAAAGTTTTCTCTGTGTGACCAATAGGTCACGAGTTCAAAACATGGAATCAGCCATTAACATGTGTGTTAGGTTAGGTGGTCTACAATTCATCCTTCCAAGGACCAGGGTTGCCTTTTCAGGTATCCTTGATATTTAGATTTTAGATTAATATTTCACTCCATCAGTGTCATGGATGTCTTTATCAAAAGCATCATAAATGTTGAGTGGTGTCCCTTGTGGGACTCACTGAATTAATTAAAATAAAAAGAAAGAAAAAGAAGAAAAATTTAAAAAGAGATTGGCATTGGTGGTGCTAATTTGTGTCACAATACATGAAGCCAAAAAGGCTGCAAGTAATTCAAACAAAGAGGCTGGAGGCATGTCGGCATTACTGTGCACGACCATACGCGTTTTAAATCTCCCATAAATAGAGGAGGTTTTGCTCATTTTATGGGTAGAGCAAAAGTGAAGAACACATATTAAGTAATAATCTGTGTACAGAGATTCTAGGAAAGGGTTCCTAAAATTGGGTAAGAGAGAAAAATTGTGAGGTTTTGGGAAACACTTGAGTGCTACTATTTTGTAATCTCTGTGTACCTACTACTATTTTATAGTGGAGAATTATTCGGAGTTTGTCCCGTGGTTTTTCCCTAATTCATTTGGGGTTTCCACGTAAAAATCTGCGTGTCTTTTATTCTACTGCTATTATTTTTCTCGTAATTTATTAGTGGGCCTAACAATAAAGACATCCATGAAATATCCATAGAATGTGGAACAAGCATGGCTGATTGAATAGTGCTAATAGAGAGATCATGCAAGTGGGATAAATTTTGAATGCAGAGATTGGATACTTTTAAACAAGCTGGGATGAGAGAAAAGTAAAATTGAATAAAGAATTAGGTGTTATTGCAGCAAGCCCTTTGGTTAGGCAGAGGCGTCTTGTGATCCTACCTTTTATAATATGACATTTGATTCCTTGTTGTTAAAACAGAAGCTGACTGGACGTTGTAATGGGGCTGCCATTTTTGTTTCTTATCCTCAGGAATATTTTCGAAAGGTGACTGGACGTTGTGTTGACACGATGAGGCTGACGTGGATTGGCATGAAGAGACAAGTCAACTACTTACTTGAACCCATCATCCATCCATCTTAGTGCTTTTGAGTTTTGGCCCCACAGCTGTCAGATTAGAATAAACTCCATCTTGCATTTTCTGAGGTTTGAAGAACAAATATATAAGGCCTTCCCATATCCACTTGAGCATTGTTTAAGCACCAGACAATGAATGTATTACTGCCATAAACACCTTTTTGGCCATGTCCTTTACATGTATTGCCTTTTTATCCTCTTAACCTTTTGATTTGGCCCTTTTAGCTCGACATATTACATTTCAGCTCAATCGTACTAATTCATATGTTTGTCTCATTTACATTGAAATCGACCAATTAGAAAAAGTTGTGGGTTAGATGGCGTGTGCTTAAACTGTGCAAATGTGTCAAATGAACCAAATGTTCTCAATCGATGTAGGTCAGGACTATATATGCTCAATTGCAAAAAGTCAGAGGCCAAATGTTGTACTTTGCAAGTCTCTGCTCTACCTTGTGGATATTTGATGCCCTGTTAAGGCCTTATAAAATTGAAGCCCGTATCCGTATTTGAAAGTTGAAATAAAAGATTGTAAATATGTCTTTTCATATGTGAATCTTTTACTTGATAAGTGTATTTTATGCAGCCAAAGCATATATATATTTGCTAGTCCATTGCACAGTAAGAAGGTATAATTTAGGTAAATAAAAGGCTGGGTGCTTGTTGAACCAACTTATATTATAATGTTTTGAAAAAGTGGAGCTGATGATCTTTATACAGTGTCAAAAAGAAGTGAATTTGGACAATGGAAACTTTCAATGTTAAAATAAAAATATGCTTAGTGTGATTTGTTTTTGAATGAGATCTAATATTATTCAAACAAAATATCTGTATAAATCAAAGACGGTCCAAAAAGAGGCGACACAAGTAGCTCGAGAAATGGTATGAGCTACCATATTCGAATACTGTTTAAAAAACAAAGCAAATACTAGGCTTCTGCAATAATCAATCAAGTATCCTAAAAATTGACATATGAACTAATTGACTTGAACACCGGTATCATAAGTCTCCCCAGCTTTCCAGTCTGGAGGAATGGCATTAACCGGAACAACCCATGTCTGATCATCATCTTCCTCTTCCTCAAACAACATTCTCAGTGACAACGGTCCACTTGGTACAGATGTTGTTGTCCATATTCCTCCGTAACTCCTATCCAAAACCTTGCACCCCCAGTTTTCACTCTGCACATGTAAATAAATTATCCATTATATTAGTCTTTTTCCTGATTCTTTGTATAGCGTAGATATATAAATTACCTCACAAAGGAGAACAGCGGTAATATCCTTGCTTCCTTGTTGATACCAAATAGCAAAAGCCAAATAATGTGGGGGATGACTGTCCTCATCGATTTTTATCGTTATATTTTTCCCTGGATAACTGCACGAAACCCTGCATAAACAGTATAGTTTATTAAAATATTAAAATTAACATAGAACATAGTCAATAATGTTAATGAATTAGTTAGTTACCGTTTATATTCAATGTCAACAACACCCTGAGAAAACAGAGAGTCAGCGGTATACGAATTGAGAGCCAACCGGGTGAAAGCTTGTCTACTAAGAATAAAGTCAGTGTCGTGGCTCGAACCACTGCTTGTTACAACTACTGTTACTCCTTGATCACTGCAATACCTACTGTTCTTGCACCTAACCTGCTTAATTTAACTTCACACTTATTAATACTTGTCACGATTTCAGTTCTAACATGATTGCAAGTAAATGTTAATATACACACTTGATAGCAAGCACCACATCCAACGCCATTGCGGTATAGTTTAGACACAGATGAAACATCGCCGTTGTTTACTGTTGTTCCAAATGAACCATACCCACAAGCACCAGCTGCAAATCATGAATTAATATGATCAATTAGTACTAAAATGAAATGGGGTTGTAAGTTGTGTTGTAAATAGTAAATACATACAGTCAGATCCTCCAGGTCCAGTTGAGTTAGGGTGGTAGGAGGCTCTAGATTGAATGAAGCAATCTTCACAAGTATTAGCAGCTTCAGCTGCTAAATTATACCAAAATATAGCTGAAACTATTACTAAAAGCAACTCATTAGAGGGGGCCATCTTATCTTAACTAGTTGTAATTGAAGTTAATTAAGAAGAGTAAGAAGGATTATGAAATTAAATGAAAGAAGCAGTATCCTATATATAGTGATATGGTGAAATTAAGTGAGCCAAATTTGACATTCTTTTGACCCGCCATTTACATGTGAGTATATTAGATTTGGATTACTTTAATCTCACGTTTCCATACCTAGTTGACCATATAGTAATATTTTGAATAAAGTAATAATAATTAGATCCCTACCAAATGGAGGGAGTAGATGGATTCTTTTATCCTTTTTGGTGGATGGTTCTTCACTTTTTTCATTATAATGGATAGTTGCAAAGGAGAAATGGAAATAGAAAAATTGGAGTAATGATTATAGAAGTCCAGCTGACAATTAGTTTACAAGGGAAAGAGAGATTAAAAAACGAAAGATTTGGAAATAGGTAGATAAAGCAAATGAATCAATTGAACATAAACATTAGGCGCATTACCATTACCAACAACATCCATTTGCCACTCCTTTTTAAAAGGTAACAGACGGCAGCAGCCATGATTTCAAAAACACATTCAATTTTAGTATAAGAAAAGTTTGACAACATCAAAAGAAAAAATTTATAAAATCATATTTCACTCAACAGTAATAATTATTTTTAAATTTCTTATAATTAATGAATCATAATTTTATCATAAACACCGAGTTTCTAGTTAATTCATGGGATACTCGAAGCGGAATTATTCAAAATAATCAGTGAAGTTGCTCAAGCTTCTGGTTTTCCCTTGCCATCAAGCTCTTCCAAAGCTGCCCATAATTTAGGATCTTCATAATCCTTAATCAAAAAAACTGGATTTGCTTGCATCAGTAAACTTTCCGGATTTCTTGTGGCTATACCAACAACAGGCATCCCAGCTGCCACTCCTGCTTTTATACCCGAAACAGAATCCTAACCCACCAATCAAACAACAGCACATCAAAAACAGATACAATATAGCAGAAAGTAGCTATAGATTAAGTAATATATAAGAACAAAACAAACAAAACCTCAAATATAAAGGTGTGTTCTTTCGACACGTTGAGTACTTCAAGAGCCTTCAAGTAGGGTTCTGGATGTGGTTTGGGATGTTCACATTCATCTCCAATTATGATAGCTTCAAAGAAATCTGATAGCCCCAGTTTTGAAATCATGAGTTCTGCATTTGGTCTTGGTGCATTAGTAACTGCAGCTCGTCTCAATCCATGATCTTCGATCCATTTCTTTAATTTATATAGACCGTTTATCGCACAGAGTTGTTCTGATGCCAATCTGTTTATAACACAAAAGAAGTGAATTCTAGGAATTACAAGGAAAATTTTCAGTCTGTTTATCCTAGTTTCTCAAGTGTTACTTACCTCCGAAACACAGCTTCCTTCTCTTCTGTGAATTTTAATCCTCGCTCAAGGTCGCCAGGGAAGAGGACCCGAGCAATATCATCATTATGTTTACCCGCAATATTCTGAATGAAGAATTCGTCTGTGATTGGAACTCCACCATTGAAATTTATCTGTTATACAGAATAACACAGCCAATATCGATTTCAAATCATGAAAATCAATACCTCCTACAACTTAACAATTAGAAAATCAATCTATCCACGAGATAATACATGTAACCAAACACATTAAGAACTAATTTGAAGGGGAAAACCGTCTTAGCTCGTCTTTCTCAATATAAAGAGTACAAAAAAGGGAGTGTATGTATGTATGAGATAGATATTAGAATCGTGCACTTTGATTCTGACTTCCCAAAATGGGAAGTAGAACGTTCAAAAAGAATGGTTTTACCTCTTGAAGCAATTCACGAAAGGCAATATGGTGGAGGGGGTCTGAATCACATAATGTGCCATCAACATCAAATAACACTGCTTCCAATGGAGCAAGTTTGGTAAGAGAACTTATACTGCATCCAGAAATGACAGAGTATATCCATCAGAAAGGGGTAAGCTTGTAGGGAAAAAAAACAATTAGAAGTTGATACAAAATACGAAAATCTATTTGCATACCATTAAGTGAACAACAATAATACATGAAATAGATAAAACATCAATAGCATGTTTGATTAGGTCATAACACGGATAAAGAAAAAAGCCACGATAGAGGAAAATAAGACACAGCAAATTAGTGTTGAAAGGCTACATTGAACAACCATGCCTTCTACTTCCAATTAAAACGAAATGTGTGATGCACATTACATTAGGCATCTTCTTTCGTATCTTTGTTCACATGAACAACCATGTAGCATTTACGAGGGTGAAATCGTGCTTAGGTAACAATAGTCTCAGTCCAAAAGCTAATTTGTCAATGGAAGTATGCTTACAGATAACTATGATCCACTAAAGTGCATTAGTCGTCACTCGTCAGAACATTGAAGAAACGAAATGCCCAGCAGCCCAATTTACAACTAGGATTGTTGGCATACTAATGCCAAAAACAAACAAAACAATGAAAAAAGGGCAAAAGAAAGTGCATGTGATAAAAGCCACCAAAGTGAGATCAAAATAGATTCATTTTAAAAACTTCGAGACCATATAAATATTCGGCATACACTTGCAAGTAGCAACAAGTTATCACTGATCAACCTTCGTGTTCACAAGCTCATCAACAATATAGATTGGGCTATGGGCCAGTTTTCCTCTGCTTATTTCCGCTGCTTTTCTGAAAAACTCCATTTTCAAGCTTTTCCTAGAAGACAAATGGGACGGTTCCTAATTAATTAGTAGAAGGATCAAAATGTGTTGTTCAAAACGAAAATATGTAGTTCTATTAAAAGTTTGTTGCACCAACTTATTTTGATCGAAGCTTGAAAAGCAATACCTAACACGCCGTATAACTACGAAAATAGGCGGAGAGCATAGTGTGGTCATATTAGAATGGTCTATTACAGAAAATTGGAGTCCGATATTAATTAATTGCTTATATTAATTGGACAAATCGGCATCAACACTCAATCGGAATCTCGAACATCCAAATCATTAACAATATTTTCTACGTAAATCAACGGGAAGATTTCAAATCCAGAATCAGTCAAAAGAAGAAGACAGCTGCAAATGGAGATCAAATAATGGGAAAAATAACTGGATGTATCTAATTGAAAGCGAACAAAGCGGGATCATAATGCCACACAGTTACATTGAACAAATATGCAGAACAGAAGTCGAAGCTGCACCGGAATCCAAATAAAACAGGAAGAAAATTGAAACATGAAAAAGGAAACTCACGTATCAACAGAATTTTCTGCAGAAGAGAGAGTCATCTTTAAAGTTGGAAGAGAAACCGAATTAGGCTTTCGCAGTTCAAAATGCCTTGCTGTTGAATCACAAATGGAAAATACCAAGTGAAGGAGAAAAAAACGGATAAAAAAAATTTCCAAAACTTTTGAGTAGCGAATTGAAGGAAACCGAAAAACCATTATATTTGATTACTCATTCCATCTTTTTAAAATTAATCGTAGAAGTCATTTTTTCTAAATATTTTTTTAATTTAAATATTTTTTAATTATATTTTTATTTATTTTATTATTAATAATTATAATAAAATAAAAAATTAAATATTAAATAAAAAATAAAATAATATTTTTTATTTTAATTAATTTATTTATTAAAAATATAAAATATATTAAAAAATAAATAAAAAAATATGAATAAGAGTAATAATTAAAATTATTTAAACTTTATAATATTACCAACTTCTACCCTTAAAAAATTCAAATTTGTATGAGGGAAAATAAAGAGAACCAAAGAGGAAGGAATATAACTTTTATAACAAGAGTTTCCTATGGTTTGGCTATTGATATAATATTGAGTGTTATTTGAGCATACAATTTTTTTAATACAAAAAAAACTGGAAGGATGTAACTGAAAAAAGATTAAGCGACCAAACTGAAAAGGTTATTGAGTTGGTGATTTTATACTTTATAAAATAAAAGTTACTTTATCTTTCATCACCAGTATATTAGTAAGATAAAATTCAATTCAATAATAAAAAAATAAAAAAAATAAAGTAATAGTGAGATAACCTAAAAGTTATATATTATTGGTTGAGCTTAACGGCTATAATTACTTTTGTGCTTGACGAAATAACATAAATATTAAATATCTTTGAACAATTAAATAATATATTATTATTTTAAATTGAAAGTAAATGACCTAAATTCACTTTATAACTATCTAAATTTGAATTTATTGAAGTTTCAACTTTCAACACTAAAATACTAGAGTAGTAATTATTAAGAAGAGAAGATGGTCACGTTTCTAAAAATTGGTTTAATGATTGACTTATTGTTATTTGTAAATTTATATTAGAGTATACAATGCAATATCTACTGTACACAATGCAATTTTTAATCAATGTGCGCTTAATTAATCCACTTTGAATTGAATGTACGACATTTGGATTGATAAAAAAAATGGAAAATCCTAATGAAATAAAATAGAATTTTATATTGATGATATGTTAATTATTTTAAAAAAAAATTACATTAGATTGTCTATTTCATCTAGAATTATGTAATTAAATAATAAAAAATACTCAATTATAAACTTGCTTCAATGTTAAAGATTAAAATATTAATTAATTTAATGAGCTGGTAGTTTATTTGATTATCTACATGTAGAAGATCTAAATTGTGCCACATCACATAGAAAAGAGAAAATAGAAAAGGTAGTGTATAATAATTTTTTAATTAATTATCTATTTTTACCTATATGACAAGACTATAGTCGGAATAAATATCTACCGTAATATCCTCGTATATTTGTGTGTTTTGTGAAATATCAATCAATGTGATAGTGCACGAGAACCAGAAGGTCACATGCACAAACAATTTTAAAAAATCTAGCATAGAACAATAAAACAAACAAAGTTTTGCTGTTTGGTGATTCTCTGTTATATTCTCTGATTCGTTTTGCATTATTTATTAGTATCTTATTCTCGAATCCTGTAATTAAAATTGAAGAACTCGCTAAATTCTTGGACATTCTGTTTTTACACCAATATAATCATCAATAACTAAATAAAAGCCCCATAGATTAATTTTGCAGCCATCTAATCCAACAACCATATGGCTCCTTCAGGACAAAACCCAGTTATAAGGTCCTCTTCTTTCTCTGCTTTTTTTGATTGTATTGTATCTTAATAAATATACAGAACTGTTTTTCTGTAGTTATGAGTGTTTCAGTTAGTTTGAAACTAAATAGATTGCTGCATATTCTGAATTACATTAAGAAACGTTGGTTGAAAATATAATATCATCCCGAGTCTCAGATTTTGTCCAATTTGTTGGTTATTTTGCCGAAGCAAATGGTTAACTACAGGCATATATATAATATTTTGAAAGAGAAATGAAATATTTCTTGAACACAATTTCTATTGAATATGATTTTAGTACAAAGCTCGAATTGATTTTAGGATGTTTTGTCTTTAAGACTTGAATCTGATTTGAAATTAGTTATTACAAAGGCAATTTATGGCAATTTATAGCGAAAACTCAAGCCGGTGTATTCACATAAGCCAAATATCACCAGTACGGTGAATTCATATCCATCCAACTATTCAAAATTTGGGTACTAACTTATTTAATGTTTTTGTATTATATATTTTATTTAATTGTTTAGAAATTCAAGTGAATTCCTAACATAATCAATTTAAATTCCGTGCGCAGTGAAGGTCCTCTTTCTGGAATTGCTCCATTGGAAGCAATACTATTTGATGTTGATGGTACTCTTTGTGATTCTGACCCCCTTCACTACTATATTTTCAGGGAAATGCTACAAGAGGTAAATTAAATCCTCGGAATTAGTGCCTCTAAATTAAATGCATTTTTTTCCTGATTTAACAAAATTTATTTAACAGATAAATTTCAATCATGGAGTTCCTATAACTGAAAATTTCTTTGCTGAGAAACTTTCTGGAAAGCATAACAACGATATGGCATTAGTCCTCTTCCCCAATGATATTCAACAAGACGTGAAATTTATCAACACCAAAGAAGACATGTTTCGAAGGTAAATTTAACTTAACTAACAAGTCGAATGATTGAATTGTAACCATTCTGATGCAAACAAAATATATAACAGGTTAGCTCCAGAAAAACTTAAAGCAGTGAAAGGCTTATATGAAGTGAAGAAATGGGTAGAAGATCATGGTATAAAACGAGCTGCAGTCACCAATGCACCTAGAGAGAATGCGGAAATCATGATATCGACACTCGGTCTCACGAATTTCTTCGATATTCTTATTATAGGGAATGAATGTGAGCATCCAAAACCACACGCAGATCCCTACTTGAAAGCTCTTGAAGCGTTGAATGTGTCTAAAGATCACGCATTCGTGTTTGAGGTATGTGTATTATCTGTTAAATTTGGGTTGAGAAATAGTTCATGAGTGAATTTTAATACAATTATGTTAATTGGGGCAGGATTCTGTTTCGGGTATAAAGGC
Organism: Euphorbia pulcherrima; assembly: GCA_947683365.1. Taxonomy (NCBI): domain Eukaryota; kingdom Viridiplantae; phylum Streptophyta; class Magnoliopsida; order Malpighiales; family Euphorbiaceae; genus Euphorbia; species Euphorbia pulcherrima. Next base: position 12,249,746 of record CANTUS010000001.1, on the reverse strand, counting down.
TGGAGTTGCTGCAGGGTTACCTGTGGTCGGTTTAACTACTGGAAACCTTGAACATGTACTTGCAGAAGCTAAGCCTGTGTTTCTCATAAAAGATTATAATGATCCAAAATTGTGGGCAGCTCTCGAAGAGATTGACAGAAAACAAGACGCAGCAATGCTAATCGTCTGAACAATTGTACGGGAAACCGATGCATTATTTTTGTATTTTTATCTCTTCATGCTTTAACCACTTAATACCCAATAATGCAGTTGACAATTGTTCTAATGCATCATAAAATGAACCACTGACGGATTTTCTAGAATATCATGTTTTTGTGCTGACAATTTTATGCCTCGGTTAGGGCAACTCCAATTCCCCAAAATAGGGAATACATACCGGTAATAGTGGTTGAGTCCAACCATTCCGCACGTGGTAAGATTACACTTCCCCAAACTAATTTATTTTTTAGTTTTGATTTTTTTAATTGTTTTGTTAATTGATTAGAATAGAAATGATGTAAAGAAATTAATATAATAATAATAATAATAAAGTACTATTATTTCTAGGGAATGAAAAATGAGGAAAGATGGTTGGAGCAAAAACGCTCTAGATTTCCCAAAATGGGGCTTGGGGAATGAAAAATGGGGAAAATGGTTGGACTTGCTCTACTAGAGATTGAAGCTTTAACAGTGACCTAAATACGGGTCAAATGATCATATCAATAATCTGAAAGGCACATCCAAGAAGGAAATGCAGGTCGCAAAATAGAGAGCCAATGCAAGTGAAACCAGATCGAAAGAATTAATTGAATAATATCCAAGAAAATCTGAATCCAAGAGCATACCAACCCTTACCTAATAATTGGTAAACCAAGAATATAAGCATCTCTTCAATATTTGAGATTACGCTTCATATAGCCCATAAGACTGCATCGATCTCATCTCTTGCGGACTTATATAACTCAAGTCTCTTAGCACATTTTTGCCTTCTTTCCATTAAAACAGGATCTTCATCCAGCAATTGTGCAAGTTGCATGGCCTGAGGAACAAAGGACACTTCTGAGATAAGAGGGGGAAAACTAACTATTTCGTAAAAATGTTTGTTTACCTCTTTTTTGCCCATTTCAACAAAGAAACGATCCAGCAAGGACTGCTTAGCCTCCTTCACTTGACAGTGAACCACAGCCTTAGGAATGGAGTTCCTGAGTGCCTCACACACCATCCCTACATAAGAGGATACATTGGATCCTATTCTTCGAAAGTGAGCTTCTGTGTATCGGTCTGCATTAGTTGCAGTTGGATTTCCACCCTTATCTGTCTCCATAGGAAGTTTCCGGAAGAAATCCACTGTCAGGTAAGCAGATTCCATATCCACCAACCTAAATGTTGTCTTTTTACTTTCTTCACGAAACCTCCCCAATGCATCATTTGCAGCAGATGTTATTTCTGCTTGCAGAGTTGGAAAACGCTTCAGCTCCTGCTAAATTTCCTGAATATTAGCTACTTAAACCAATATTCATTACAATTGATGGAACGTGTCAGCCCTTCACCTGAGTTTCTCCAATTGATCTCCTCACGAGCTCTTTCAAAATAAAGTGAACCTGCAACATGATTTTATTAATCAATAAACCAGCAATTGGAAGGTTTTTAGACAGGATAATAATACATGACCTTAAGCATAATTTTCTTTGGAAAAAAATATAAAATCCTTCCTGCATGCAAGTTGCAAACATTTCTTGAAGAACTGTTTCAGAATAAGTTCATTGTTGAAGTTATTGAAGACCTTAAAAGTTAAAACCATAGGATTCGGATTAATACCCATTCCCTATTAGCAACATTTAGGACCCATTACTCATAAGAGTTAGTCTACTCAGGCAGACTATTGGGTATAGTGTACCCATTAACTAACAATCAGGAATTTTGTAGCCAGCAACTTCAAATAAGCAGACATTTTATAAAATGGAAAAAAATGTTTTGAGCATCACTGCATGAAAATCTATATCAACACATTGACAGCGCAGGCAAAAACAAAGCAATTTCAAGAGAGATCTTACAGCATCTACAGCAGCTTCAGCTGGTCCTCTAAAGTAACTAATTGCACCATCAATTAAGCGACGATACGCCTGCTCGGGTGCAATGAGATGAGGTTGGTATCCATCTGCCTCTGAAACCACTTTCCTTATATTTTGCATAGACAAATACCGGTCAAGCGGAAGTTTTCTTAAGGCAGAAGGGAGTTGGTAGTCGAACACTCCATAAATCCGATCACCTCCAGGTCGACTGAGATTTAGCAAAGAACTTGAATTGTAAGGTAATAGAATGGGACAGACCTTTAGAACTATGTAAACATGAACACACAAAAGAATAGCAGAAGGCATAATAAAGCTAAAACCTCCTCATGTTTGACAACAGTATACCGTTTCTGAAAAGTCATCTAGGTAAATAAGTATTGCTTTTATTGGTAAGAATTGACTATTGAGTGTTCATAAATAAATAAATAAAATATCTGACGAGTATGCATGAATTAATTGTGTATATATAACTTCTCCGAAGTCGATAGGTAGCAGTAGATCCATTGTTGATACAACAAAATTGAATGCAACAGAAATTACTTCTCCAGTGGACAAGATATTGATAATCTCAAACTCTAAATAGCAAAGTAAGAAATTGAGCATGAGAAGTTTATAGTTGATTAGGACCATAAACCATCCCAGCTTAAGCAATATAATCAAAACTAGATAATGCATTTTGAATACAAATGGAGCACTATGACTGTAGCTTCAACAGCTGCCAAGGAAAAAAAATTTGATATAGATAGATAAACTTTACCCTCCATCCAAGTGCTCCTTAAATACCCGATCAAATGCACGGCACAGCTCCAGGATAGTGTATAACTGGGCCTAACACACACACACACAAAAGAAGAAGAAAAAAAAAAGAAATGTGTCAGTCACTATATTAACAAAACCATCAACAAATTATCAGTTCTGATAATAAATCTCTACCCCAGCATCAATAGCAACAGGTCTACCAAGATGGTCCAGCTCGGCTTCAAGTTCATCAATGCTTCTGTTGACTAAAGACATGATACCTGGTATGCGGGCTTTAATTACAGATTCCAAATGCTGAAATCATATAAATTGATAATTAGATATGATAAATATAGCACCATTGGAAAGAATAAATAGATACACAACTGAATTTTCATTATTGTTTTAGCCATGCAGAAAGTCAGAAACAATTGTAGTGCCGCAAAGATTGCCATAAATGTCTAAAAAGATAATATACAAAAAGAGAAATACCTTGGACAGAAGCTGGGCAAGATACTTAGAACCCATTCTGCTGGCTAAATGCCTATAATCAGGATTAGTGACAAAGAACTCAAGCTCCTGTTGCCTAGCAGATATCATGTCTACATTTTTATGAATATCAGCTTGTGAGCGATTCACGACTCCAACCCAAGGATGTTGCAGTGGATAAGCCCTTCCTTCAAGAACCTATAATGAAAAGCAACGAAGCAAACAAAAGAGAGACTGTGTATCAGATATAAAATCAGGATCAAAATTCCAATAGCAAGAATTATTTCACAATGCATAGGCTGGCTTGGCTTCTGTCAACAGAATTTTGTTCAATGCCAGGACAGAACATCTGTAATATAGCTAAGAATCCAAGAAAACCTTACTTCCAGTGCATTTGTGCCCTTGTCCATCAAGTCAAGCTTTGTCAACACACCATATGTCCTTTCACCTAGAAAGAGATTCATACATCTTTTCTAAATTAAGAGAAGTAGAGAAAGAGGTAACATGATGGTCATATTTTCGTGGGTTGAAATATCTACAAATGAAAACTAAAGAAGATAGCAATACCTGTAGGATCAGCTTCTCTAGCAAGTTTGATTGCATCAGATGTTGCTATATCTTGATTGGCTGGAGTTATGGCCAAAATGAGGCAATTTGGCTGCAGCCAGGTGATCATTATTTTATCAAATAAAGAGGGAAAACTTCTCATTATTCATGAGAAAATCCAGAATTCTCCCATATTACAACTGAAAAAGCAATTTTCAGTTCTCCCCTTCTTTGCAGTGCAATGAACAATTTCAAGTAAAATAAAAAAATTACCATTTCCAAGTATTACCTCATGCCACACACCACATGTTTATCACCACCAGTATTAGAAAATAAAATCAACCAGACAGCTGAACCATAGTGCCACTTCAATTCTTAACTTAAGAAACATGGAATAGTATGCAACACTTAACCAATTCATATTTTATGATTGTCGCAAATATGTGAAAATAAGTTTCAAGAAAATGTTTGGGAACTTCACTTAGACAAATAGCTCTTAGACAAATAAGTTTCCAAGAATAAATTGGCACTTAAATATCTTTTTCTAACTCTTTAACATGCCAAATAGCATCAGTCAGTAGTCTCTGGAGCACCAAGCACTTTCTCTGCCAAGGGCATGCGCATGGGGCTCTCTGTAGTATCTAAGGGAAGAACATAGTATTCAACAAAAGAAAGACTTACATGGGTAAAGACAATATAGTTATTATTATATATAAAGATGTATCACATGGAACATTATAACTATGTTACTTCTCTTTTTCTTCTAAATATAATCTAAGCATGAAACTAATACTTGTTTTGTTTACCTTCTCAACATATGAATGAACCATGTTCTCAATGTCATTAACGATAGTCTCTGGTTGCCCCTCTGTTGACAACAAACATCTCCAATAAAATATTGAACAAGCAAGTAATAATAGTACATCTATGTTAAGAGAATGAGCAGATGCTTCGGACAGAGGCGGGTGAACATACCTACAGCAAACTTTGTTAAACCAGGCAAATCTATCAATGTCAAGTTGACAACTGGGTAAATAAAAACGAAAATGAGAAAGGCCCCATCAGGATGTGAAGAAAATAAATGTGCAATAAGACAGCTAAAGCCTGAAATATAAGTTGGGATTTTACCATTTGGAGAGTAAATGCTAAGATGAATAGGAACAGGGGAAATCTGTTTTGACTTCCCAGTTACTCTGTCAGTTTCATCTTGAATTTCTTTTCGGACTATGGCTGCATTAATATAGAAGACTTTAAATTGCTAACAAACAGTTATGAGGCTGTAGTTAATTAAAGGTTGCATAGGCTATATTGACAAGTTGCTAACATACAGAAGTCTGTGAATCTTCTCTTTGGCAAGTGGAGAAACTCTGCATACTCCTGTGCTCTTGATTCTATCTTGTGCAATTGCAACACCAAAGGCCGCCTGGTCACAATACCTGAAAGTAGCAGAATTTCAAGGAAAGTGGAATTTTTAGAAATCTTGACTGTTTAACAGTAATAAGATTGGGAAATTAACACTAAAAGAAACGGAGTCGAAATGATCAATTGTTCTGGTTATGCTTTATCCTTTTCTTCTCAGCTTCCATGAGCAAATCATTTTCCATTCACGCAAACTTTCAATTGCGTGTATCTTTATTTCATTTCAGTCCCTAAAATACAGTAGTAGACCGTTGTTCGGCTACCAAGATTACAATATAATAAAGAAATACACTGCGTGGCAAATAAAAGCCCCAGAGTTGATTGGAAAAACAAAATGCACAGTAACATGAACTAAAGTTTGTTCTCATTTGACTTGAATAATTTAATGTCAAAATAAAATATGTAAAGAAAAGTCAGTATATCATTTCCTCTTTCTTTTCTTTTCTTTTATTTTCTTTTCTTTTCTTTTCTTTGCTCAATAAACACTCACCAGCCAATCAGAAAGAAAACATAACTACAGAAATTAAACAATCTCAAGCATCCTCATTCCTTACCCGATCCCCTGGGAAGAAAATCTCGTCCCACAATGCTCTCCAACACAGATGACTTTCCAGAGCTCTGCATCAACAAAAAAGAATCACATCATTCTTTAAATCTCGCAACAATAGAACCGACGCCAAACCGATGAATGATGAATCCGCAATGCAGTGTACAAGAACATGTGCCAATAATCCATCAAAACTAACAACACTTAAAATTCCGATAAGGTAGAAAATCAAAACAGACATAGAATCGCAACAAGATCAAGTACATTAAAGAGAGAGTACCTGGCCGCCAACGACGGCAACAGAAGGAAGCGCCTCCCAAAGAGTAGGCAAAGAAGAAGCGGAAGAAACGGCGCCGTAGTCGCCGAGGACCGTACAAACTCTCTGTAATCGATTAACGAGGCCAATCAAGCTATCCATGGTGGAAATTTGTTGAAAGTGATTGTTTGAGTGCGTATCTTGGAGCGTAGAAACGGCGTTGGAATTTGAACGTGAGACAGGGAGAATAATAAGAAGCAATGCAGAGAAAGAGAGGGAGAAGAAGAGGAGGAGAAGAAGGAAGGGAGCTATTTTCGGTTACTACTGAAAAAAACCCAGAGAATGTTTGTTTGGTAACGGGGAAGTGGGGCTGTGTGGGAATCATATTGAGGATTTTATAGTGTGCCACGTGGCAGGCCGTTTTGAATTTTGGCAGTGGAAAGTGGAGACTATCTCGTGACTTACTGCGTACTACGCTTTGAATTTGAATTTATTTTCTTCTGTTTATCTTATTTCTAGTTCAGTTTTTTTACAAATATTAATAACTTAATTAGCCATTTTAGGGAATGCAATTTGTTATTTAAGGCTACATTGTTTCTAATTTATAAGTAGTAGTATTGAATTGAATTAATGAGTATTTATTTCAGTATAAATTTATATATATACAGTACTGAACTGAATGAATTATAAGTTAAAAAAAATATGATCATATATTCCTGTTAACAAATGGCTCTTTATTCTTTAACTACAAAATTTATTCCACATAAGAGTCAACCTACTCTTCTACCATAGTATGTGAAAATTTTGAGATGGAGATAGTAATTTTTTGAATCCGGAATAACATATCTTAGTGCCATTTTAGGTACATATTCTCTAGCTTATGAGAAAAATTGAGGAAGATAGCAAAAGTTGAATGCATCTACTTTCTATGGGCAAATAGAAAATGAAGGTAAATGAAAGGATGTTGAGAAATACAATTTTGAAAGAATAAAATAGTTTTAAAATTATGATATTGTACGGATTTATAAAATAAGTCAGTAAATTACGCAAATATCATTTGAAAAGTAAAGAACTCATTAGTAAAATTAAAAAAAAGGTTTAAATAAATTATATTTCATTTCCTTTCAAATTTTATTAAATGGTATGATTCCCTTTTATATTTTACCAATTTATTTTAACATAATCCAAGCATGAGATTCACTTTTCAATTAATTTCAATGCATTAAAAAACTTTCTCTCAATTATAATGTAGATGATATATCATTATATTCAGGTTCTCTAAGATCGAATGATCAATAAAATTATAAAGATAAATAAATCTAAATAATATATTAAATTTAAATGAGTGAGAATTAATAATAACAAACTTAAATTTCCACATTTAACCCAACTTTACCAAGAATAATAATCCTCCGGCCACCTACCACAAAATTTGGCTCATTTTACTCCATCATTATCACTAACTTGAAAAAAAGCATTTGCATATATTTAATCCTCTCACCCGTATCAAATTAATCAATGATTCATTAGTCAACAAACCAATAAATCATTAATTAAACGTTTAAAATATTTTATTTTTCATATCAAGTTTTCGTTCTAAGGCAGATCATTTGTAATAAACATCCCTCCTACTTCAAATAAGAGCAACTTTTAGAACAGTAAAAAGTGGCTAATTTTATGAAGTAAAAAACGGCTAATGGAAAATAAATTTATTGGCAAAAGTCCATTGTTATTTGTATATATAACACATTATATGTTTATGAACCTTATTTACTCAAACATAATCTACCAAAACATGAATGATCTAGTCAATTTGATTTCTTAGCTCCCCAAATCACCATAATTTCTAATTTTCTCAATTTGAAGTAATATACTTTGAAGGTGTTTCTCAAAGCTTTTAATAGTTAGTTTTAGCTTTTAAGCTCTTAGTTTAAGTGTTTCTGAAAATTTATTTATAGCTTATAAGAAATTTTAAAACTAAAAGAAAAAAACTTCAAGTTGGAGATTTTAAAAAGTCAGCTTATAGCTTAAAAACCAAAAAGTCAAAGTTACGAGAAGTAACCCTTCATGTACTGGATGGACTATACCGGATTATGTTATTGTGAATTGTGATTAAAAAGCGGGAAACATTTTTACAAATTAAACAGATGAAGAATTATATTAGTAATTTTTTGATCTTTCTATTACATCAATGATATGAACTATGCAATATGATTCAACACTCATGAAAGCCAAAGTAACTTGGTTATCTTATCAGCGGATATGTAACTCAACGCCTGCAATTTCATTACAAGTAGTATCTTGATCTCGATCTCGTCTCTTGGAGTTAGCATCATCCAGATAATGCTGATAAATATACGAAACGAATCCCCAAATCGCCATTAACATAGCTATAACCTTAACTCCATCCATCTTATCACGGAAAAATATCACAGCAAGAATTGGAACTACAGGCAATGCAAGTGTGCTAATGACATTGGAGAACAAAGACGACACCTCGAAAATCAACCCCAACAAACCGACCGACGAAATCTGCCACGTCAACGCAATCCAAATCAAAGTCATCAAATACGACACTCTTCCCTCTTCATATTCTTCCATTTCGTTTTTCAAACTTTTCCATTCTCCACTGGCAAATAGTCCTACAACACACCCACAGGTCGCGAAAAAAGACGGGTATATCTGCATATCAAGGACAGACGAAAGAGTTTCAATCTTCATAACTTTTTCAAACGATAGCTGAATCAACGAGAGGTATAAAGAGTACGTTGCAGACGCACCGACTGTGCACAGGAAACCAATTATGTATTTGTTTCGGGAAATTCCCGAAGGATTCTCGGAATCTGAATTCACTGCAAGAAGGGAGGCTGAAGTTGTTAGAAGGACAAGAGAGTTGATAATTAAAGGGGTGAACTTTTGGGAATTTAAAAAGAACGAGAAAAGTGCATTGAAAGCCAATTGGGTAGCACAGAGAAGAGAATAAGTGGAGACTGGAAGGTATAGGAGTCCATATGAATACATGAGGTTATCACCAGTTAATATTAGGCCAAAGGCGAGGTAAATAAGGAAAAGAGTTGAGGGTTTCGGTTTTGTAATCGAGGTGGAAGAATTGGAGAAGAAAAGAAGTAGGGGAAGTAGCACTGGAAAGCCAGCGGATTGAACAAAGGTTGCCATCCATTTGCTATTGCCACCTTTGTCGTAATATAATCTTCCCAAAAGAGTTGCTGCAGTTTGGCCTGCTAGGAGAAAGACTGCGTAGCAAGCCACACGTAGCCACCACTTATAGTGCTTGAATTTCGGAAGCTGTAGTTTTTCAATAGCAGAGGAGAGGCCGTTATTTGATTCGGACTCTACATCAACTGCTGAAGAAGAAAAACAAAACGAGCCGTATCAAGGTGTATTGAAAACAAAGAATAGCATTCAAATCATAGTGAGGGTAAAACAGGGAATTTGTACGGATCTAGTTTCTATAGTCTAACCTGTGGTTTCTGGTTGAAGCTCCTGTGCACCAGGATCCATGAAGATTCAAGCTTTACTGGATACTAATGATTTTAACTGGTCGGAACTCTGTAAAGATAGTTATATAGTAATTCAATTGCTCGGCATCCTTTATATAAAAAGGAACCGGGTTTTCTAAATTGCTGATTCCTAGACATGCAGGTAGTTCAAAATTTTGGCTCACTTAAACATGGTATGGAGATTTAAGAGGATATTATACCAGTATTCTATAACTATGACCACACTATAGCTGGTCTAACTTGGCTGCCTACCTACTGGGCCCACAAAGAAAATTACCTCTATTGCAGGATATGAAAATCTTCAATAAAAGCTGCATATCAGGATACTCATTAATTGCCAGAACTCGTTGACTTTTCACTGGTGCTGTTGAAGAATAAAACAAGCAGAAGTACAAAGTATTTAGCTATCACACAAGCATCAGAGTCAACTTGCTCATTCACAAAAAATTTCCTTGCGTTCTACAACCAACTGGTCAGGGAGTTTTAATTCTTGAAGCAATGTTGCACCTACTGAATAACTTCACTTGATAAGACAACACTCTCATTTGCATCAAAACAGCCTCAAACCAAGAAATGATCTGATAACGATTCATAAATGAACTGAAACAAATACTAAACAAAATTGTGAAATTTCTGCTTTCAATCACCACGTTACTGTTAAATTTGAACAGGGAAACTTATATCCATATCAAAAGGATTAAAGAGAACAGCCATTGAACCATAATCACAAAGTTCATTCCAGAAGAAGGCGCTCTTGAATAATAAAAACTTCATGTTATTGCTGAACTCGGAAGAAATGAGGTCATATTTCCAACAAAAGAATTTAGCATGAATGACATCAGACAAATTCAAAAATTAAGGATTAATTCAAGATTTCAAGGAAGAACCGGATATAATAGTGCAAAAACAGTGTATCCACATATATGACAAAAAGAAAGTCTTCTGCACAAAAATAGCAGATGGTTATGCAGACAAATACAATTTTAAGGCATCTGTTCATAACCGGTCAAAACATATTAACAATACCTGCATAGGAACCTTTCACTAACTGTAGCAGAAGATACCTTCAACTTCAAAATTTGTAAGTAATCAAACTTAATTAAGCTCAACTTCCAGAGAAATGATAGAGGTTCTACATGAGGGTAGGAAAAATGCTGACTGGGAGATTGTTTAGATATAAAAGCATCATTGGCGTGCTGTACTTAATAACTTTTAAACACAAAATTTTATAACTCTGTAAGCTTTATACTGATAACAGAAAAGCCATGAAAGAAGATAAGCATCCTGAACTTATAATCGAATCAATATATATTTGAATTTATACAAGAAAGTATGCAGTTGAACAATTATGATGGTATGAGCTTATTGCAATAGTAATTCATTCATCTTTGCTCCCACAAAAAAGTATAAAACCCACTAGCAGAAATATCATGCCTTCGCAAGTGCAAACTACAAACTTCTCTTACACTTCTGCCACATGAAACCCATCTTCGTGTTCTTCATCTTCTTTATTTTGATCGCTAGAGCTAAGCAGCAACTGTTGTTGTTTCTCCAAGTTACTACTGCCACTTTTTACAAGGGAATTCTGATCCATTGCAATAGCATTTCTCTTGTAGTTCCAGACAAGCATCGATATGAAATCTTGAGGTGAAACTAGACCCTGCTCTCTAATGCTAAACCGTTGCTCCTCCAAAGTTTTCGGATTTTCTAGCCTTATATATTCAAGCAGCGCCTTTTCATGATTAGGTTTCCAATTACTTGGGAAAGGCATATAATCTGCCTCTGGTACAAGAGACATCCTGGTATACTGAAGCCCATCAATTGACTCAACAAGACCCATCCTTAGCAAATTGTGGTACTCGGGTGACGATCCTTTTCTCTCCTTTAAAGGGCGACTTAGATTCCGGGAACCAACTTTATACACCTTTGCACGTGACCTAAGCTTGTATTTAGCAGCATAAAGCTTCGCAAGTGAACCCCTTGTTATGTAAGAACAAAAGTTCACAATTTTTTTCCGGTTGTCAGCATATCGGTACCACTCCACCATTGTTGACAAGAATTTGTTCATTTGAGCATTTGTGTGAGCCTGAGTAGCGTGGAACATCCTAAAGCACGGCTGTGGGTCTGGGTCCCTGTCTCCTTTTAGAAAGTTCAACTTTCTAAATTGTTTAATGCATTGTTTCAAGCTTGCTGTTACAGACAAGAGGGTGCCAACACCTTTTTCACTGATGATCTTCCCACCAGTGGCAGTGTACCGAAGCGTTGGATACACAACTCTTCGACACAAAACATGGTCAAGAAACATTATACCCTTTGTTATATGTTCAATGGGAACACTGTCACTGTCAAGCTTGAGCATGTATTTCTGATCAACGAATTCGATCAATTGTTTCCTCAAAGTAGCAGCATCTGCCCTAGGTCCCCTAACTCCAATCAAGATATGACCTCCATATCGTATATAATCTATCTTCCGTGTCTTGTCTGGCCCACTTGTCGGCACAAATTCTGGCCAAGATGTATTTCCATGCTCTGCTTCTCCTTCCGGACTGTTCCATATGACATCATTTTTGGACGGACGGTATAACTCCTTTATCTTCCCCTCCATCCAGCGGTCCAATTCATCGAGGACAATATTAGCCAAAAGGGGACTAAGAATCCCACAATGACCCCAATTAGGAACTTTCGCTGCCTCCTCAGGGGCAAACCCAAAGAAAGTCTCCAACCAATATGGATCTGGCTTGGGCTCATCATCGGCCAAAACCCGCTTTTTCTGATACTTCCTTTTCTTCTTTTTCTTTGGCTCTTCTACAGTAGTTGTAATCACAGGAGTAGTCAATGCAGCCTTCAACAAATCAATTATTTTCTTGTCTCTAATATCTCTCATCAGAGCACTGATGACCAATCCCACTTTCATGCCATCCAAAATTGTGCTTAAATCTCCTTTTATATACCACAAATACCCCGCAAAACTCCGCCTGATTACTCTCAATGCTGTATGCGCATTCCTGCCAGGCCTAAACGCAAACGATTTCTGAGAAAATCTCGATTCATATATGGGTTCCAAGATCATAAACAGAACCTCCTGAACTATCTTATCTTGAAATGCAGCTGGTTGTGTGGTTGTCATAAGTGCCCTAATCTTTCTCTTTGACAAAGCCTCGTAATCTGTCTTATCCTTAGGAGACTTGATAAAGAACTGCAGCCTAGCACCCCACTTAAATCTATCATCAAGAACAGCATTTCTAAGAGCCAACAAGTCCTCCAATGCAGACCTTTGTATTGCACTGCGAGGCATGTAAGCTCCCATTTCATCAGCACACACTTTTTGATAAGCTAATACCCACAATTCGAATCGACGCAAATAAGAGGTCAAATTATTGGCTATCCTATCAGGTTCACGGAAATTCTCAATCCACATTTGAGAGCAAACAGAGACACCATCTTCCCTCATCAGGGTGGATGGATCATCAGGATCGGGAGCACGCCGGTGCATAGGGGTATAAGAAAGAAGACGAAACAAAGCAAACCCATAAGTCCTAGGGTTTAAAGGATTATATTGAGAGTATAAAAAGGCAGTTTTGGTGGTGAAGGTCGTAATAAAATTGGAATTAATTATTATTCTGTGGGTGAACACGGCAAGGGAACGCATTGGAGAAGATGAAATCAAGCAATATGCTAATCAGGTCATTTCGTAGTTCATGATCAAAACAAAAAACGCAAATTTGAATTGTAATATCAAATGAACAGAGTAATAGCAGTGAAAGAATAAAACCGAATTCAAGTATGCTACTTTGACAGGAGAATTGAAAGCTAAAAGGAAGTAAATAAAGAGGGAAAATGGTGCGAGAGTTTTGAATTCTTACAGGAGACTGAAATCGTTGAAGCTCGGATGCAAACCCTTGCTAAACCCTGCAAATTCGAATTGAATTCGGGCATATAAGGTTGACCCGTTTGTATATATCCGAGCCCATTATTGTTACTTTTAGAAATCGTTAATGAATTTGTGGTCCTAAATTTTGTTAGTTTTATACATTTGAGCCCTAACTTTCTTTTATACATTATACTCTTATCCCTTATAAATCCTAAATTTTCACATCCTTTATACATTATAGAGTTACTTATTCTTTTTCTATTATCTATTCTGGTCATAAAAAATTACACTAATTATTCAATTAGTGAACTCTTAGACACATAAAGATATAGTAAAAGACAAAAACAAAAAACTTGTCTTATATGAATATACTAAAGAACTTCTACATTTTTCATAAATAGAAGTCTTCTTAAATTTTGATTTTTGGCCAAATATATCCACATTTACTACATCGACGTTTTCTCATTACTTGAGCAAATAAATTTATGTTGTTGGTGATAAAATTGTTTAGAAAATTGACTTATCAGATACATGAGTACTTGATCAACACATTAATAATGAATTCTAATTATATAAGACTTGATGACCTAGACCTTGTTCTTTTTCACTAAACTTTCATTAAGTGCAGTTCAATTTTAATTAACTCAATACCTCTATTCCATTCAATTCAATTAATAAAACACATCAGGATACATGATAGCTAAGCTTAATTGGATAAATGATAATAATGATGTGGTAAATGCCGACGAAACTTATTTTTTAAAAAAAATAAGGCCTAACACTGGAACCCTATAATTGTCCGTAGAAATCTCCCGCCCTCTGAACTTACAAAAGTTTCACATAACTCCCTGAATTTATTAAAGTGGACTTTATAGCTCCTTGAACTTGTTAAAAGTGAACCTTATAACCTTTGATGTTGGTATGCCACGTATTATTTTTTTAAAAATTGAATCAAAGATTGAATTACCAGAACAAAATTGGGCATGTCAGCATCAAATGGCTGTGGCCTTACAATAAAAACCACTAAAGTAATCGCCTAGAGCATCAAGCAAAACAAGGGATCCATTAAATATTAATATATATAAATTTATTATCATATATTTTTTATTTTTCAAAACTATTCTTTTACTTTATAAATTAAGTATAATTGTTTTATCATAATAAATTAAGTTAATTAATATCTTACATAGCATTAGACTAATAATGACAATGTTAGAATTTACTTTATATTATTCTTGTTTCATAATAAATTATAAATATTTTTAAAATATAGATTTTCGCCTGAGGCTCCAAAAATTGTACGGCCGACTCTGAAGGGCTATAAGATTTATCCTATCAAGCTCATGGGGCTATAAAATCTACTTTAATAAGTTTAATGGGTTATGTGAAACTTTTGTAAGTTCAGGGAATATTTAGGGCCAACTAAAGAGTTCAAGATGCATTAGGTAAAAAAATAATTTTAATTTCAGTTTTTTTGAATGCCACATGTTTCCTAAAGCACTTTTAGTAGTTTGTTTATTCCAACAATAGTCTTGACGCATGAGGAAAATAGATAATTAAGTGAAAAATGGCTCTACACTAGCTCTTCTATTTTCTCTTTTGTATATGATGTGGCACAATACATATTAAACATTGTTTATTTGATTTCTACATGTAGACAATCAAATAGAAAACTATGTTATCAACTTTAGTAATATTTTAATGCTTAATTTGAAATTTAAATATTGATTTGTTGTAAAAAAGATAATTTAGTAAATAATTAATTATTTTTCTAATAAAATTCATTATAAATTAGACAATCTATTAAAGCTAATTTTTTAATATATATTATCTATTTTTAAAATTATTAATTTATCATTAATATATTTATCTATTCCACGTATATTATAATCCTAAAAATTTCTCATAGCGCATACATAATTTCAGCTTTTAATGTCACCTCATCCGGTGGATATTCATAGTAATCTGCTTTGACTCAATGAAACGGCACCCTTTTGTTGGAAAAAAGAAAACAAAAGTATCCAGAGTTGTACATTAAAATTTGAGATTAGGACAAAAGGTAGTAGCAATAAGAAAAAAAAACACATGTTCAGTGCATAGCAAAACAAGTGTCAACCGGAATGCCACGTGGCAGTTGACACCCAAAACAGAAGACATAGTCAATGCTATATAATACGTACATATTAGCCTTCAAAACAATACGAAGTATAGAGAGGATATTAATTTGAAAAAAAAAACAAAATTAGAATAAAGATGTCAGGAGCACAAATGGATCCACATGACAAAATGAGATCTAAGGACATGAGCAAAGTGGCAACCGACCAACCTGCTCATCATCTTCACCATACTTCTCCTAATTTCCACAACCAGAACAAGGTTTTTACTTCTAATTATTTATGATGTTCTCAATGCATATTAACTAATCATACTTATCAAGTCTTAATTATGTCATTCAATACAAGGATAATGATGAAGGCCATAATGAGCCGCCGGAGGAGGAACAGCTCAAGACTGCGCCGGCTGATGTCCGGTTTCCGACCACCAACCAAACACAATATTTCACAGTTCAATCTTAGTCCATATTCTCTTGAATTATAATTCAGATCAGTTCAATTTAAAAAAAAATGAGCTGTGCTATATTTATATTTTAACTCATTTAAATTTTTGCATTTAGTATATAAATTTCTTTTTTTTGCATTTAATGACAAGTTAATTTACTAACTTATAGGTGCATAAAAGAGGATGCTCCTGAATGCCAGAAATTTACTAAGTATTACAGGTCTCTATGTCCGGTTGAATGGGTAATTTAGGCTACAAAAACAATCAAATCAAATTACTATTCAAATCCGTTTCATTTGAGTAATTATTATTATTATTATTATTATTATTATTATTAATGTTGCAGATTGAGAAGTGGGACGAACAGAGAGAGCTTGGAACATTTCCAGGCCCATTATAAGAAAAGACATGTACTCTTCACTTTTTGTATTAGGGAAAATAAACAGCTCATATTTATATAACAAATTTGGCAGTCATCTATATTAGAGTATTTAATATTTTTTATATTACTTTGTCAAAAACAAAACACCATTTTAAGCTGTAGGAATATATGTGTACATACACTTTTTTTCCTTCCAACATTGAAACGGATAAGATGAGATGTATAATGACAAGTAATTAGGCATTAATTTATGGCACCCAGAATAACTTTAAGACAGAAGGATCAAGTACCTAATCAGTTCATAAAAATAGATAAAAGGGCCAATTGTGATATTATTAAAAAGGCTCAAAATACATTTTCCCAAAGGAAACAGTCAGCTTCTATTCATTTCCAAATCACCAGACAAAAATAGAAATGTATTTAAGCGAAACTACATTGAAAATCATTTTCAAAGTAACAAAATATAGCAGAAACCTGAACCTTGAAACTTCATGCCAGCTATGAAGTTTATAAACCAAATCAATTGATAAAAAAAAGCACACATTTTCTACAGCTAACTTTAGCCCTTCTACAGCTAAATCAAGCTTAGCTATGAATCATTTATTAAAAATTCAGTAAATAAAAGAACAGAACAAGTAAATGGTATTCCCTAATTTTTATTGTCTATTTAGCTCTTTTTTAAGTTCACTTTTTAGTTGTCATTATGAATTATCAATGCATTTTTTTTTATCATTTTTTCTCTAATTTACCCTTGTATTAACGAGGAGAGAAATTACGTATTAATGTAAATTATAAGTAAGTAATTAAGAAGAAAGAGAATTTTTTTTATCAATAAAGAAGAAAGAGAATATTAGTATAAGGGATAAATTAGTCATTTAAATAATGTAATAAATATTTTATTGTTTTTGATAATTTAGTTAAATGGACAATAAAAAATTGATGGAGGGAGTACCTTCATTTCTTGCATCTACACAATGTTTGATCGTCTCAAGCTTATTCAACATGATCACAGCTCTGTATTTCCGCCAGTAGGCATGCCATTGGGTTCACCAATGTTGGCCTTCCTTGATTTGCCCAAGGAACAACTTAGAATTCCCTTGAAATTTTTACAGAAAAAGATGCATAACAGTTTACAGAGAAAAAAAAAATCAATTTGGGCCCTAAATGTGCCTAGTATTCCCTAGAAAATTTTTGAGCAACCCGGATGCTCAAGTGAAAAGTTTCTGCAATTTGAGGGCCTCCTAACTTATTCCTAAAAATGTACATCAGTAACTGTACTGTACAAGTTGACAGAAAAACTACATATTTAGGACCCGTAGTCAGTTATGAAATAGTCCCTGAAGGATGCTACTCAATGTTACAGCTTCTTTTTCAGTCTGTCCTGTCTTCCAAACCTTAAAATCTGGACGAAAGTAACCATCATCGTACCATCTTTTCAAGGACCTAAGGGAGAATGGACCCTGTACATTTCCCTGGGGATCCATATAATGCCATGTCAGGCTTTCCAGGCTATAATCGAGGATCTCGATATCACTGCTTGAATCTTCCTTTTCTTCATCATCGCTTAGTTCAATCACTGGCACATTCGTCGCAACACTAGGTTGCATTGGCACATTCTGACAATTCATTGGACCCTTGTTCTCAGTGATATTGTCTGTTGGTGGTGGTTGTTCTTTTAAGATTACAGAATGCACAAAATCTGCATAATGAGTAACAAGAATGAAAGTATTGTCATTTTACTGAAGTGCAACTGAAACATAGAAGCGAGAAATTCATGGCTAAGAGCAACGGATTTTCCCAAAAGATTAGATATAACTTACATTTGAAATGACACGCATACATTAAAAAATCTTCGGACCAAAGCATTTGAAAAACAAATAAATGCCTATAAAATTTACAATTAACTAGTTTTCTATAGAAAATAATTGAATTCTTTGAATGGTACCTTTCTTATCATGTGTTGGTTGTCTTTGTTCCTCTGACATAACTGAATGCTGAAGATCTGCAATGGAATCATGAAAAGTCAGTCAGCAATACAATAAAGAAACTGTCATCTTATTTAAGGGTAACTGAAATGATGAACAATAACTTTATGGCTATGCCTTTTGCAGATGAAAGCAATGGATTTTCAGCAAAAATAATACAGGTACCTTAACAAAATCACTCAAGTTTTCTCATCACAAACTCCATCAAAATATCAGAGAATTCGATCTTTTAAACTTTTTTTTTCAGCCAAACACGAAAATTGAACCAGAAAAAAGAACAATCGAATTGAACTCCACCAAAATGGGGTCAAAAAAGACCAAAACATAATTTGAAAGAAAGCAAAAGAAAGAAATGAGTTCAGCAGAATTCCTGGATAATATACCATTTTCTCCAATTCTAAAGAAAATAATCAGATTCCTTTACCTTTACTCTGGGATATAATATCTGTCGGTTGCTTTTGTTCTCCTAAAATAGTAAAATGCTGAAAATCTGCATTAAAATCAAGAGATGTCAGTCAGGGTTAAGAATGAAGGAAGGGAAATCTTATTTAACGGTAACAGAAATGCAAAGTAACGAGTTTTTAAAGCTAGGCCCTTTTCCAATTAAAGCAATGGATTTTGAGCAAAAATAATAGCTCAATTTTGGGATGGTGCGCATATATGTAACAGCATTGTTCAGAAGAAAGCATTTGAAAGAAATGAAATCTGTCAAGTTCCTATATAATTTACAATCATCTCCAATTGACTTGTTTCTAAACAGAATAATAGAATTCTTTTACCCTTGTTCTTATTATCAGTAACAACATCCGCTGGTTGTTTTTGTTCTCCTAAAACAACAGGCTGCTGAACATCTGCAATCAAATCAGGAGATGTTAGTCAGCAAATTTTTTTTTGTAATTAGATGTTAGTCACAAATAAGAATGAAGGAAAATAACAAAAATATGAAGTGCCAATTTTACCGCCAGGCCTTTTGAGAGAAGTAATTGTTTTGCAGCGGATACAACAATACAGTTGCCTCAAATTCAAAGTGATTTGAGCACTTAATTAGAAATTTGCATCAAAAATAAACAACTAAATATGGTAGTATACAAAAAAATATACCAATTTTGCTTTCTGAATTAAAAAAAGGAAGCTTGATTAAACAAAAGATATTGCGAAAGCTAATACTCCTCCCATTCCTTTATGTAAGTCGTTTAAGCAACGTGCACACTAATTAAGGAGTAATTAATTATGAATGTAAAATACCAAAATTAGCCTTGTATTTCCATAATGAAAGTCTTTCTCATATTAAATACTCTCTTAGGACCTTGGAAGTTGTTGTGAAATAAATATGGGTAAATCAGGAACAAATGAAAAAAAATTCCTTGAAGGGGGAGAACGACATTCAAAAGGGAAAATGAAAAAATGGGTAAAACGACTTACATAAAGGAACGGAGGGAGTAATATACTACAAACTTTTTGTGCTGAAGGCAGGTTTGTTTTTTTTCTCTTGAGGAAAGACAAAGGCGTGTTTTGCACTAAGTAAAAGCCCAAATGATACATGGGATTATGGCCAGTGCTTCCTCCACTCATTAAGTAGTTGCTCTTACATTACATTTTTGTCATTCCCCCCAAAATATCCTAATTTTCCACATATCGGGTAAAGACATCACTTCATAGGAAAAATAAGAAAGACCAAGAATGTTTATGGAAAATTAAGTACTTCTGCAGGATTTATTAACATTTAAACTTGTATAATGCAACCGATAGGCGACAGCGATAAAAAAAATTGGAACATCAGTAATGCACATGCAAAGAAAAGGAAAACGTCTAATCATTTTGACTGCGTCTTTTTTATCTTGCACTTCCGATAGCAACATGGAAGAAGAAAAAGAATATTTACCCTTTTCACTATTCTGTTCTGCCAATGCTAGAGCTGGCAGCTTCCCTATATAAATATTAAAACAAATAAATATTAAACTTAATCACCATTATAATGGACAAGATCCAAAGACGGGCAAAATTTTTGTTTCAACATATATTGACTAGATGGACAAAAAGAAGTCGAATATTTGAGATTTGTAAACACTCTCCCTGGCCCAATTAATCAATTCATGAAGAGCAGAAGATAAGGAATTTTTACCCTTGCCGTTTTGTCCTTTCATCGACAAAGTCTGTGGGGTCCCTGGACAAAAAAAAGAGAAGCCAATATAATAAGACAAATATTAACAACCTAATCATACGGATAGAAAAAGAGATTCGTGTTACTCAAGAAAACACTGCAGAAAATGTACGTCCACTGGCCATAAATAAAGTTAATTGTGACCAATATGAACATAACTCACTTTTGGTCACTTTATTATGGCCATAATAGTACAGCTAGGCAAGAGCTATTTTGGTGTAGAACAGCCAAGAGGTTGGTTTAGAAATGGCACATATGCGCGTATAAAAATAAATGAGAAATTATCTCCATTGGAAATCCAAAGAAAGCATGCATACTAATTAGGTCATTGGCATCACTTAATGTGAAACCAACTAGTCATACAATATAGCATCCTTAGGTTTCAATGCAAGGCCTTGAGCCTCATGCGCACCTTTTGGATGCAAGGAACACCACTTTTCCAATAGATCTAAAATTTTTCTTTTTATCTTTCTTTTAGTTTCAGTTGACTGCATTTAGCTTGTTTTGGGAACTAAACTTGGTTTTCATAATCAAATCATTTGTTATACAATATTGTTACCTTAAATTTTCTATTTTATTTCCAAAATTCAATGAAAATATAAAGAAATAACATCACAATTAATGAAAATTAGTATTTGTTTACTTTAAATAGAATCCTCCTATTCTAGTATTTTTTAAAAATTGAAGTTTGCTTCCTAGAATAGCATTAAATTTCCTAAACAAGCCAACTTTTGACATATTTAAATATTGTTCTGACAGAAAGCTGCACCTACGCGCACTACGCAATACTCGTCTAGGCGCAAAAAGCCTGTGGAATGCTACCTAGCCTGGGGTATGGTGATGCGTTGGCCACGCGCCCTAATTGGGTTGAGCATTTAATAACTATATAACAACCATGCCATATATCCCACGCTAGGTGGGTCGGCTTGAGCATTTAATCACTATGGTTTGGAAAATCAAAAAGAAAAAACGAATGACACTGGAGCATCCACTACAAGTTAGGATCAAAACATTTTAGGTTTCATTATTTTACACATCTTTCTATTTATTCAAGTATTTCAATTAATTGGGAATGGTTGTTTCAAAATTTATTTAGTGAAGGATTTCAATAGCAATTTTTTTTTCTTTATTCAAGTTTTCAGAAGATTTCAGATCTATTGGAAAAGTGAAATTAATCTCCTTAGACTTAGACCCTCAGCCAGCAACCAAGGCCTAGAAGTAGAAATATAAGGAAAAAACTTTACAGGTAAAAAATAAATAAATAATATTTAAATTCACAACTTCCAATATAGTTTCAAACGAAGTTTTTACTCTTTTTTTAGATGACAACTCACTTCACTTACGCAAGAACATAGGATGGCTCTTAGCACCTTAACCAATTTGATTTCATAGCGACTTAGTAGCCCTTCGAAAGTGAAAGGTAAGCCCTTTGAAAGTGAAAGGTAAGCTCTACAGAACTGTGGTTAGACCAGCCATGACATATGGGAGTGAATGTTGAGCTATTACGACGCAACATATTCAAAGGATGAATGTGGCAGAAATGAGGATGCTTAGGTAGATGAGTGGCCATACAAGGATGGATTGAATTAGAAATGAGTGCATCCGCCAAAAGACCGGTGTGGCGCATATTGAGGATAAACTGAGAGAAGGATGACTAAGGTGGTATGGACATGTGCTACGTAAACCAATAGATGCTCCTGTTAGAAAATGTGAGTACTTAAGGACAGAGAGTAAAGGTAGAGGGAGAGGTAGACCTAAGATTACTTGGAGAGAAACTATTTCAAAGGATATGAGTTTGCCAGGTATGGATGAAAGTTTGGCATTTGATAGAGCTTCATGGCGTCATAAGATCCATATAGCCGACCCCACCTAGCGTGGGATTCAAGGCTTGGTTGGTTGGTTGGTTGGTAGCGACTTAGTAGCCCTTGCTCTTTTAACATCATTTAATATTCCAATTGACCTAATTTTTTAACCTACTTGCATAGTTATTATATTTATACCATAAAGTCTTGCGAAATACCAAGTGTGCGTTACACTGTTACTCAAATCACGGTTGGTAAAGACAGGTTTCAAAGTAGAGACAAGAAGCCCCTAAAAACAAAGTTAGCTAAGATGACGAGGAAAAATGGCTATGGGCTTGACTTGAGTTGGACAAGGCTTGCAGCATCATGATACTATAGAAGGCCAATGGAGCTTCCAGAAGGTAGCCACTAGCAACTTGAGATCCATGAAGATCACGGGACTCCATAAACCCTTTTCCTGAAGATGGGCAAACACAAATCAAGCAGCTAGCATTGAAAGACCATTCCTATTGTTGAATTGAATGGTAGAGTGAAGATTGAAGTTGTTGATTTCAAGGGAAGAATGCAAGGAATATTTAAGTTACTAGTTAGGAAGCTAATTTGCAGAAATATATTGAAAGGAACCAATGGCTGAAAATCACAATGAAGATATAATGCAGACAGATTAAAGCTTCTTACAATAGAATATCCTGACTTGAACAGAGTAAGCTTGTTAAGGAAATGGCGCACAACATTTTACAAAGTGGAAGATG
This sequence comes from Euphorbia pulcherrima, assembly GCA_947683365.1. Taxonomy (NCBI): domain Eukaryota; kingdom Viridiplantae; phylum Streptophyta; class Magnoliopsida; order Malpighiales; family Euphorbiaceae; genus Euphorbia; species Euphorbia pulcherrima. Next base: position 12,226,670 of record CANTUS010000001.1, on the reverse strand, counting down.
AAGCTTTACACGATGCTATATCAAAAACAGCTGGGTATACTCTTGTTGGAAGTCCCATATGGATACAACAAAAAACCGCATACCTACTATTTTATTCCTAAAAGTTCACAGATTGCAAACAAAATGGTATTTGAATGTTAAGAAGTTTGAAGTGGAAGCACTGAATCGGGACTATGTGATTACCAAGTCGCCATAGCCACTGGGACAAAGTTATAAACGCTCAACTATACTACATACCAAATAGCCAGTTCTTAAAGAAATCTTCCATGTGCATTCACGAGGCGCCCGAATAGATTCATTGATTGCAAATGTTCTAAGGGGCATATTATCTAAGCAGCACATCAAATTGCTCATCAACTAGGTAGCACGGAAACTGAAACAGAAACTGACACTGGGAAACACCACTTCTGGAAATATAGGTTCAGAAAATGTGGGAAAACGTGTAAATAATGGAAATAAAGGGGTATATTTAAAAAAGTAAAATTTATACATATGTATTATATGATTTTGTTCTTTTAAAAAAAATATGATTATGACAATAACTAAATTTGATAGTAACACGATTGCATACAAGAAATCATGAAAAAATTATTCTTGATTGAGAGTATTAATTGAAAAATAAGTTTCAGTTTAGAAGAACGATAGTAAAAAGGTGCAGGATTATTTGTCGGAAAAAATTTCCTATAATCATAGAAAACGAGTTTCCAACTTTTATAATTTATAGAAACGGTTGGGAAATGCTGTTTACCAGTTTCTGGAACAGAAAAAATCCAAAAGTTTCCATACTACCCATCAACTAGCTTCTAGTCCAGGAATTCTAGCTCTGGAAAGTTAAGCAGTCCTGCAACTCCCCTAGCTTTACATGAATAGTATCTTAGTAACAGGGTTTTCTTAGGAATAAATTAGGCAATGTAGTCTCTCTTGCTGATGCTGATTAACAGTAATGAAAAAACCCTTATTTTGCTGAATGGTCTTGAAATATTGGACTGCTATAGAATCCATTGATCAATAGCGACAGTAACTAGGGAATGTATACTCTAATGAGAAGAAGGTACTATTCTACTCTAGAATTCTTTTAAAGAAAGGTAATACAAAAGCTATCCAAAGAGCTAATGGCGAGATTCAGAGTTCCAGAAGCTTTAGTTGACCCAGCCTATGGCTAAGTTCCTATGTAGTAAACTATCAAGCTCTAAAATAAATTAAACAAATAGAGAAAGAAGTGGGAGAAATCTGAGCAAAAAGGCTTTCCACAGAAAGGTTTACCATGCCCTCCATGGTTTTTACTCAACCAAGGCAAAATGCTGCAACTTAACATTTCACTTCGCAATATTATCATCATGCCACATATCTAAATTATAAAACTTTCAAAGTACTTGTTGATCTAATTTAAACACAAAGTCTAATAAATGCATTTATTAGATCCTAAAGTCAAAAGCCTCACTCAATATCTCATAACATTAGATAAAAATAGTATAAAGCACTTTATGAATGCAACCCTAGCTGCATTCATAAGTGATAGCATGTTCAGGCATAGAAACAAAACATTTCAACTTCCAATTTGTAGAGGTAGCCTCGCAGAAGAATAAGTTATGATATATTAATCACACACCTGCATCCTGCTTGAGGATCTTCCAACCTCCATTCACATTGAGGGTTGATTCTGGGGAAGCAAGATCTTGCTTCTCTATATCATCTGGGAACTCATCTATGGCACCTTCTACTTCTACTTCATCAGGAATGACCTCTGGAACCTCACGCAAAAGTCGTGTCTGTTCATCAGGAGTCTGAAGGAGCTTCTTTCTCTCAAGGTACTCAAAGAGCGTAAAATCAATCACATTAAGGATTTCAAACAACACACTCAGTAAAACTTCCAGCAAGTGCATACAATTTGAAGTCAAATTAAATACAGGATCCGGCATTATCTAGTAGACCGAGTTCTTTAAACTAAGCGAACATATAGCATTTCTGATAGGATTAATCATTAGTCATTTAACCAGCCATGCCCATAACTTCAATTTCAAATTTTCAATCTATAAAACGTAGATTTTTGTTTTAATAGTCAGACTATTGTCCATAACAACTCCAATTTGGAGCATTCTGTATGATTTTTTTTTATCTAATTTAATGAACTTACTAATCATTTAACTCGTTTTTACAAATCTTCAATCTTCACTGTAATAAAGTTATTCAACTCATAAATAAATATGTTTCAATGGTAACATTGGAAACTATTAAAATATTAATATTTATATGATGGAAAAATAAAAAAAAATCTAAAAAGTGAGTTGCAGTGATTTCAAATACCATTATTGTTCACAAACTGTTACTTTAAACAATATGATATACAGAAAGACCTTTCAAAGAATAAAAGAATACCCATACTGGCAATTTAACAAAAAAAATATTAATAGACATTGATCGTCTATCAAGTGCAACCTATCAACTACCACTAACTTTAATCTAAGCAAGCCTTGAGAATTGAGAAATAAATATATAAATCGAAGAATATGAACACTATATAACTCTTAAATAATCTAATATCCTGAAGATTCTATCTCTCTCTGTCTGAAATGAATAGTCCCCACAGCAAAATGTTCCAGAATTTTCATGTGCAAAACATGAAAAGGACTGGAGTGAACAATGAGAAGATTTTTCAGATTGATTGTAAAATTTGGGACACAAATGATACATTAAAAACAGAAAAGCGATATGCACTATCTTCTAAACAAACACTTCGACAAAGCAGATAGAAAATTCCACTTAATTACTGACCATGGCCACAATATATATCTATATAATCACATCTGACGCACTTGACTGATACATGAAGATGCAATGCATAATATGAACCTGATAATCTTTTTTTGAAGTACAACCAAGCTAACAAAGAGACAAGTACTTCAAATTATACCCAATTACACTAATAGACTAATCCTGATTTCCTACATATGTCTACAACACTTCTTCTATAATCTTAAATGAACTAAATCACATGTCTATGAGCATGGGTGATTATATCCTGTCTTTATGTAGATTGATTTTAATAGGAAATATCGAGCTAAAAAAGAAAAAATGTATCATAATAATGGTCTGTCTAAACATAGATTATGTTGCACAGTGTTCAAAGTAAAGCTAATGATGCATAAGTACCCATTCAAAAACTTACACTTTTAATATTCATTTAGCCTTGGATGATGCATAAGTATTTATTTAAGATCCAAATCGCCCCTCCCTCTCAATTCACTAAAATGATATTCTACATTCCTTATATGAGGAAGCTTACATGTTACGATGATGACTTTGGCTCATAATTGCCTTTGATAGAAGACAGTCTCTTTCTTCTATGTATACTACCAGTCTGTAATGGAATTCATTGGAGGGCATAAGAAGTCCCAAAAGAAGTCGTTTGAAACCAATGGATTAAAGCAACTCAAGCATGGTTATAAATAAGTCATGTCCTAGAGTTGCACCTTGTACAATATAGCAGTTTTTGGACTTATTTAGATCCAATTGCATCTCTGACTATTCAAGTTTTCTTTCACAGAATTTTTATGTTACATGTTCATTCTGGCTCTCTTAGCTATTTTCTACATTGTTTCTCATTTTCTGCCGACTCCAAGACTAAAGTGTCACAGTAACATACAAAAAGTGATGCAATGTTTCATTAAGAAATGTATATCATATGGTTGGTTCTAGTCTGCGCCCATGCTCATTCAAGCTAAAGTGAATTTGTAAAGTATATCGACTATTAGAACACTAAGGATATTCTCTACGCCATCCTTTTTCATTGGCTCTTTCAATTTTCTTTTCTAGCAAAGCAAGCTCTTTTACCAACCACTGCAAAAAGCCATAACGTTTATTATAACTGATTGATAACTGTGAAGATGCAATCCTTTTGATATCATTAGAAAACATATTAATTATCTTATGAAAAGCATAATGCATTGTAACATGATCTTGTCATAGAAAGCATAAATTAGAAAATGCAACCAGTTTGATTCACGGAAACACAACATGCTTAAGTATTTTCTGAAATAACCACCTACATGATTTGTTACATCTTTGTGCAAGACTTGAACCTTCTGCTGTAGCTCCACCTATCAAGGTTAAAGATCTACATTAGCAAGCATAAAATGAATGCCAACAAGAAGAAAGAAAGGCCATTGGAACTCAGGAATAAATTGTACATGATATTAATAACAAAACAAAGTGCTAAAATATATTATTCTCAGCCTAAACTTTAATTCGAAATCAATATCCATGAGAATGTAGCTTCATTTACAAGCAAGAAAAGTTAAACATTGAGATAACATCACTTCATTAGTTACACCATTTCATCTTAAGCAATTATCTGAGTTATGCCAAAAAAAAAGCTATTGGGCTCTGCTGAAAATATTTTATAGATTCTTCTGAGTGTATTCGACTGACACCAGAACCTTTTTTCTCTGAAATGATGAAATTTGGAAAGCAAACTGATACGAACAATAAGGCTGTCGAATAGTTAGTAGATTTTAAAAGCTTTAAGGAATGAATTTTTGCAGAAAGGGAATCCTAATCCTTGTGAAGTTCATTGTCCAAATTTGACTTCTCTTCATATTTGATTGTGAAGTTTCACAGTGTGATGGAGTTGGGAATTTCAGATTGTTTCAGCTACAGGGAAAATTAGAATACTTATCAAGATACTTTGGCAGTTCTTTTTTTGGGTTAAGTGGTAAAGGAAACGGAGAAGTTTAAAAAAGAATACCATCGCAAACATTATCACAGGTCCACAACTATAATGGAATAGAAGGATCCTGTTGGAAAAAACATATTTAAGTCACAAATTGACAATCACAAAAGACTATATGCACCATACTTAGCATCTAAGCACAAAACGTTTGTCTTTAAAGCATCACCTTCCCCCTGTAAACAAAGTTCCTAGCCAAGAGAAGTGCATAGCCACATACTGTAGTTGGGCAGCAGATATTAAAAAGATCTTATTAACATAAGCCTAGAGATCAAGCATCCAATATTATAGAGGAAGCAATCTCAGGGGTGGGGGGATGGAGAATATTGTAACAGTAACACAAAAGACAAGATCCTCCTGCACTTTAACTAAAATGGTTAATAGTTGTTTTTCTTTCTAGCTGTAAGATTTTGATATTTAGGAAACAAAATATAGGACAAGATATGGAATATATATTGCAAGGATACAATGAAGACATTAGGCAAGGCCATAATTAACTTACAATTGTTGGCCTTTTAAGTAAACCATCTTTTATTCTCTGACATAAATCCTTGCATTCTTCCTGCAACCAACAGAACAGTCCAAACAAGTCATAACATACATGCATCCGAATTTGTACAAAAATGTGTAAATTCGAATTGAATCAGAAAAACAAAATATGAAACTTTATCTGTTGATAGATAGCAGCTTCTATGATATTGACTATTTTAAAAAATCATTTATTACTATTACTCAAGATTTTCCTATCTTTTCAAGGGTCCTAGAGTAAAAGAGCTGAAAATAACTAAACCTAAAATTGCCATTGAGACCATGAAAGGTATCATCATCAGAACAAAGAAAATTAAAGAAAATTGATAATAAAGGTCAACAACTGCGTGTTCTCCAAGATGTTAACGAAAAGATTTGGTATTCTGGACACAGAATGAAGTTAGCATTCAGAATTTAGTACTTAGACATTGCTTCAAGAATGGGAAGTCTAAAGCCAGCACCCAAAATGGTGTAGAAGTAATCCCATGGAAGAACAAGCTCAGGACTATCTCAAGTCCAGCCATCCATCCTTGCATGTAATGGATGACAGATGTAACGCTGATGTAATATCATTGATAATATCATCTGCTGCTTTAGAATATAAAACAATTATTGCATGATCAACTGATTTTTAAGGACCTCTGGATGTTTCTTAGTTCAAAAGATTAAGGATTCGCAAAGAACCAGAGAAATACCCTAACAACAAGGGTAAAGGTACAAACCAGACCTAATAGTTCAATACAGCTTTGCATCAAAGCACAAAAATATTCGAATTAACAAGTAAAAACTGGCTCTCACCTCGGAGAAGTTATCCTCTGAAAGCATGGATATATGGACATCTTTCATAATATTTGAAACTTGAAGAATAATTTCTCTACTGTTATGATCGGACCCAGGGGTGTGCTTTAGACCTGAAGAAAAAAAACAGTTTCCACACTTTTTAATCTCTAAAAAAGTCCAATTAATTAACCTCACTTACAAACCAGTGTTCTATTCAACAAAAAGCATTATCAGCAAACATGGGCCAACAGTAAAATTAGCAAAGCAGTTGTAAACTATTATTCAAAAAAAAGAGTGTTTGTCATATTGCTTATGGTTTCTCTGAATTTTTTAAAAACAAAATATTGTTTTGGCATGAAATGCACTGTAAGTTGTATGTATCATATAAGTAAATTTATGATCACCATCTTGACGTAGAATGCACCATTAATCCAAGCAAGGCATGAAAATAATCTACAATACAAATGAACTAGCTCATTTGAGACAAACCCCTACGCACGACTTTGAAAATACATCCATAGTAACATAAATAAGTTACCAATAAACTATGTAGCAGTCTGACCTCGTTCAATATCGCTCAGAGATTTAAGCATCCAAACTACATCTCAATTTTCATGACTTTCTCTTACTCTAACAAACTGAAAACCAGTGTTGTTCAAAGCACTAGGCACTTCTAAGGAAATAAGACACCGAATAACCTCAGTTGCCACCATAAGCACTAGCCTGAGCGACGTGAGGCGCAACTTGCAAAAGAGTAAAAACATATCTAAAAACAATACTGAAGGTTACCACAGTTTACAAAGTTCAAGTAATGCTTATTTAGTTTCGGCCTATAAATTGTTTCCTTTTTTCCTATTACATTTCTTCTTGGTGGCAGGTTGACTGACTACAGTCTAAGGAGATAAATGTGTCTTTTCAGATTTATCTTCTGAAAACTTTCTTACCTCCTATTTCTTTCCTTTGAGTGTCTTTAGATTCTTTTGGAAACGAAAATTGGCTTTTGAACCGAAATTATTGATTGTGATGTGTTACCTAAAGTCATTTATTTTGTTTTCCAAAATTGTATTTAAAATATAAGATAATATCAAATGAAACTTCGCTTTTTCACCTTAAATTGAATATTTCCTCTATAAAAGCCTTCAATTTTGAATGTTTCCATCCTCAAATAACATTTAAACTTCTAAAAAAGCCAACTTATATCCCTGGTGTACCCTTTGTTGGCAAGGGCTTAGATTAAGCCGATTGTCTAGGCAATGACTCATTAGAGCCAAGCCAACTAGCCCAGCCTGATTAGAGGCGCTAATGTCTCGCCCCACCTGGGTGCCTAGGAAAGTGCCTCTATAGTTTTTAATAACACTACTGAATAAAAGCAAAACATCTACTGGCTCAAGTCAGTAACAGAAACTCCAAACAAGAGAAAACTCAAACTCATCTAAAACAAAGGATTGACAGGATGAGCAATACACAGTCAAATGTTTCAACCTCAAAGCCAAGAACTATTCATTGATAATGAAAATACTCATACAAAGAAGACTTTCAAACACTACCAAGATAATTTGAACCACATCGACAACCATTACATAAGGAAAGCCTGGAAAGGTATTAATGGTCCACACACCAATATACCTCACTTGATCAGAGCCAATATACAATGTAAAGACCAGAACCTATACTTTCGTTTTCTCCAAGTTGGCTGCAACTTGATTCAGGAAGGTCAACTGATGCTTATCCAACAGGTGATAACAGATATCTAGAAACAATCTCTGCAACTACAACTTCAAATAATAAAGTAAAAACTTGAAGTGCAAACAAGGCATTCTAGAATGGCAAAGGCTTGGTCTAGTGGTTGAGCCTTGAAGCTGTGATCCTAAAGGTCGCAGATTCGAGTCCACACTCGGGCGGGGTGGGATAAGTTTTCTTTGTTATTATTGTAAGCCCATATGAGATAAAAATTTTAGAGATAAACAAGGCATTCTAGAGACAGAGGCAGTGAGTGTCTGTCATAATTGTGATTAATGTTGCAATTCCCACAATAAAATGATAAACAGAATGATGATCTGTATGAACTTTCTAATTCAATCTGCTCTAAATCTAAAACATGGTCTTCGTACTTTGAAAATATTAAATATCAATGTCCAAGAAAAAGAACTAACACGTTTCAAACAATAAAAAGAAATCCTTATACATAATAATGAAGAAATAAAACTTGAATGAGGCATAAAATTAAAATAAAAAATTGTGCATAGCTCATGTTCAGATATGAAAACTACTTGTACCAAAATTCTTAACGAAAAATAAAAACTGTGATATCATACAACTAAAAGGAAACATACCTGTGACTTGCACAAGCATGTGAGAATTTTTCTGAAGGTAGTCATAAGGGTCAGATTTTACTCTTACAATGCTTCCTACTATCTTTTCTTTAAATGTTTCTGAATCCTTGAGAAGTTCCTGAACTAAACTCCTTCTCAGATAGATAAGTTTAATATTATCAGTAATGATAGCGGGAAATTCGCTTTTTGGTGTTTTCAGCTTCTTCTCACTAGGCTTTCTTTCTAAAGCAGGCTTCTTCTGATTTTCACATGCAACATCCTCTTCAGAACTGAAAAGAAAATCATCATCTGAGTCCGCTTGGTTTTCGGCAAAATGAGATCCTAGCATGTCATAAACTTTGTTCCTAGCAATGGTTTTCCTTCCAAAAAGAGAAAGAAGTGACTCATCGCAAACAATTCTCTTCTTTTTGATGGGATGAAGAAGCTTACGATCATTGACATATTTATTCACAATGTCAGCAACATCGTATCGAGAAATCTTTTTAGTGGTATCTGAACCAACTGATTCAAGAAAATCAAATAGTGGTCTAGAACCCCAGCCCACAAACTCCAATTTCTTTGTTCTAGCCTTTCTTTTCACACCTACAGGAGCACTTAGTTTCCCCGTGTGTTCTTCCACCCAAAAAATTTGCTCTTTATCATCCATTTTATGAAATAGTACCAATAAGAGCTCAAATAGAATGATTCTCAACTCTGTAACTGTAGAATTCCAGCCCCCGTCCCACTAAAACACAAAATCCCTTTCTACATATACTTGAAACCTAATACCCACCCTGCATAAAGAAAGGAGCTTTTAAGGCTAGTAAAAAAAATCAACAACCAAAAGAGATTCATGCTCAGAGAAGTCATTTACAGACATTTGTGGAACTAAAGCACTTACAATGTTCAGAGAAGCATATAGAGAAAGTAGCAATCAATAACACCATAGAAATAGCCAAAAAAATGGAATAATACGAGAGCATCGAGAAAACAGCGGAAAGCAAGAAAAACAACCGAAAATGCAATTGCTAAATGATATCATTAAGAGAGTAAGCCCTTGTTTGGTTCATAGTTTTTTCATGGTATAGTATGGTATGGTTCTAATTTAGGCTTTGTTTGGCTCAGTTTTTTCATGGTTCATTATGGTACAGTATGGTTATAAATTAAAATCCTTTGGTTGCTAGGTTTTATTTTAAGTATGGTTCTTCATGATTTTTTCATGGTTTAGAGAATCATGAAAATAGGACCACGGATTTGGTGGTTCACCGTATTCTCCTTCAAATTAAACTAAAAGCACCAAACAAGAAACTGTACCGTATTACATTAATGAATCATGAGCCAAACAAGGCCCCTGGTTTTCTTATTTCTATGGTTCTTCCAATTTTTTTTATGTTCGTATGATTTTCCTTCAAATTAAACTATAAATTTTAGAAAAACATATCATACCGTACCATCTATCCAAACAAGAACGTGTAAGAAACCATGTCATACTATATCATGTCATAGGAACCATGAGCCAAACAAAGGCAACAAATGCAGCAACAAGAACAAGGAAAGAAGGACAAATATGCAAACTGACCTCTCCAGTGCGAGCAGCGAAGGGGAATGGACTAGGTAAAACTTAAATCGATTACCGGCAGCGCGTCCAAACCGTTTGAGGAGCGTAGTAACAAGCGCAGTAGGTCACCGGCACAGCCACTGCCAATGGCGGAGACGGGTTAAAATTGATGGAGACAGTGGACATAAAAGGTGAAAATGACGGCAGAACAAATTGAGAGAGTAGAGTAATTAGAGAGAGTGAGAATCGCCGGCGGTCGGCGTTACTCAACTAGAAAACAAAAATTCGAGTTTGGGGTTCGTAACGTCTTGTTCAGGTACAGTGATGACGTGAAGGAAGGGGATGGATTCGGTAAGGGCATCTCCAAACCGGCAACTCAGTTTTTTCCCTAAAGATTTATAATTTAAAACAGTAATCCTATTTTTTAAATTTTTATTTTAAAATATAAATATTAATATTTTATTTCTCTTTATCTAATAAATAAACATTAACTTAATTAAATAAAATATAAAATTAAAATTAAAATTAAAGTTAAAATTATAGTAAAAAAATTATAAAAAGATATGAGCTCCCCCCTTATTTTTAGGAAAAAAATAGCTTCGATTGGAGCTTTATTTTACATTTTTAGCCTTAAAATAAAGTTGGATGAAGATATTTTAAGGATTTGGATTCTTTAAATTTTAAATCGTAATTATTGTTTAATTTTTAATAATCTAAATTTTTTAATTTTATAATACCGTGGATCCTATCCATCGTTAAAATTGAATTTAAATCATTAAAATTCAACAGAGATTGATAAAAATGTATAACTTTAAGGAATTTAAAATTTAAAAAATTCAAATCCATTTTAAAGTTGAATAAAGTTGAAAAAAAATTAATTATTTTTGAAATAAAAACAGCATCTAAAATTTAGCTCGTTTAATTTATATTTAATGGTTCAATAATATTCTCTAAAGTTAAAATCCTTACCTCACAAAAAGGTTTTTGCTGACGAATGTCGTCATAACTACTTGGGAAAATACTTAAATACCCCTGTTTGAAAGAACATAATTTTTTAGAGTTAATACTTTTTGGAATTTGTTTTATAATTTTATTTATTTGGTGTCGAATATATTTAATTTTTATTTATTTGATTATTGGTATAATTTTTAGATTTGAATTAGTCATTTAATCGGTGAGAGCAGTGGTTTATGAATTTAAGGTTTAAGTGAATTAAATCAATGGTCAAACTGAATTTTCTTAAAACATCTAAAAATATTAAATATTTTATATAATTCGATATTAAACAAGTAATATAAGTTATACTCCTATAATAATTAATAATATCAAATAAAATATTCTATAATTTAAAGTTATGTTTAAAATAAAAATAAAATATAAGATAATAACTAATATAATCTAATGAAAGAATTCAAACCAAATTCTATATTGTATAGATTGGATTAAAAAATTAATAAATTTGATTTATGATATATAAAAATTACGCTTTAAAAGAATTAAAATTTATATATAATATGTAAAATAAAAAAATTATATATCCATGTAATATAAATTTAATCAAAAAATTTAGAGTAATGTTATTTAAAAAAAATTATGTTATTTCGTCATTAAAAAATTCAAAATTGTAATTGAAAGAATATTTCAAATTTAATAAAATGTGAATATATGAAATAAAAAATATTTATTGTGGTTTTTTACAATAAAATATTATTAAAATAATTTAAAAATTAACAATATATAATATAAAAGTATATAAGGAAAAAATATTATCACTTGTGTGTGGTAGCTCAATTGGTAGAGCATGTACTGAAACACTTGTTATAGGTTTTATGTTCAGTTCTCAACAGCAACAATTTTTAAAAAAATTTAATTTAAGTGAACCGAAAATCGGCCGCCGGTTGAACCAGTCGATTCAGGGTCGAATCGATCGATTTAATCAGTCGTTGATCGATTCTTGACTATATCAAGAATCCAGTAAAACCGGACCAGACCAGGAACCGATTCCGGTCGAATTGGGTCCGACCTGTCGATCCGGTCCGGGTTTCAAAACCATGATGACTGGTATATTTAATTCAGTACGACAATTTAACGGATTATTGAGGATCAACAATTCCATGCCACTAAAATATATCTCTGTTTCAAACAGCCATATAAATATGTCGAGTTTTTTGTATTGTTAAATAGACGCTTGATTTACTAAAATTGAATATACCGTGTACCAAATAGGCGAAAAATAAATGCATTTAGTACCAAATATGCAATAATATGTCATACACCGAAAGTACATTTGAGTTATAAAATAAAACCTATAAAGAAATTTAAGTTTATTTTATTGGCCAAGTATATTATATGCACCGCACACCAATGTAGATGCAAAGGGCTTGTTTGATTTGTGGAATTTCTATTTCGTGGAATAGAATTAAAAATAAATGGAAAGATGTCAAATTTAGTAGAGTATATGTTTAGAATCCGTCGACGTACGGAATAACTATTTCGAGTTTATATATATCTCATGAAATAACTATTCCTTGTTAAAAAAAAGGAATAGTTATTCCATACGATGTATAGAAATTAAGAAAAGTTATTCCATACATTGACGGATTTTAAACGTATACTCTAATAAATTTGACATTTTTCCATTCTACGAAATAGAAATTCTGTGAACCAAACGAGTTGAAACTTATCGGAGCGAGTTACATTTTCTAACCCCGTATCCCTTAAGATTAAAAAAAAAAAATTTCTCTATTTCTATATATTTTCATAATAGGATAAAATTTCCTTCAAATCATTATTGGGATTCTCCATTCACCACCATGGATTTCTCATTTTCTCATTGAAATAAACCATATATATGCAAATCTTCTTCAAATTTCCATTCAAAAGTTTTGTATCAATACTTTAAAAAATTAAAAAATATCAATCAGATTATTTTTTCAATAGTTGAATGCTAAATAAATTTAAAACCTTAAAACATAAATAGAAAGTTTATCGCATAGCATATGGAACCTAAGCTAATAAACATCAATTTGAGAATACTAAGTGATGGAGTCTTGAGCTGGTGGTAAAGATTAAACTTATGAAATCTAGAGGTTTGAACTATGCTCGGAGTAAGTGGAGATTTTTCTTTTCATTTAAAATGTAAGCCAAATGCGCACATTTTTTTTAAAAAAAAACTTGAGAATCCAAATAGTCCAATTTTTCCTCCACGGCGATAAGGCGCTAAAAGATCTACTACTTTAAATCCTGTTTCAAAAAAAGACAATTTCGTATCTAACTGTATAAAGGCAGGTACAGATCTATAAAAAGGGGATGTTGCAAGAGTATCCACAAGACACTAAATGTATTGTTTACTAGCCACCCATCTTTCTCTCTTGACATATGCTCAATTCTTTTCAAGTTCTCGTTTAGGAGGAAGGAGAAAGTTTTGGCTTTCTTCTTCCTCCTCCACTCTTTAAGAATTTTAATGTTTTTCTTTTATGTCGAATAATCCGTTACTATTTTTTTTAGTTTCCACGACGAGATCGGCTTCTTCAAACATGGATTTGATGCGACACATCTCAATCTTGATAGCTCGATTAGACTTCATCCGCCTTTAGACAAGATATTTGCATGATCTTTCACAGTAGGTATCCGGATTTATCTCCTTTAAGCAAGATCGTTATAGATCTGCAACAATGATTGATGCTATGGCGTATGCAGTTCTTATGGTTGTGGATCGAAAACGTTAGTTGAGATTAAGAAAATATAGATTGTAACGTTTATTTTATTTTATTGTTAGTTTATCTTGCCATATGGCTTGTTTATCTTGTGTAACAGCAAGTTTCATTTGTTTGTGCTGATTATTTTTGTCCGATATTTTAACTCTGATAATATATTTAGAGTAATTTTGAATATCTATATTAACCGATCTATAAAGTATGCTGTACAATTATTAGTTAGAGCAATTAATTTTTTAATATATAACAAGATTCTTTCGCCTTTAATTAAAAATATTATTAATTCTGATTTAATTTAATAAAATATATTTTTTTAATAAAAAGAAATATGAAAACACTTTGAGCAGTTGACTTATATACAAGCACACGGAGGGTTACGATGTTTATATGTTTACAATACAGGACTTTATATAAGTCTAGACCGGTAGGCTCAACAATATTAATCATGATGAATAGAAAATATTAAAAATAATTAGAGGTTTCGGGAATTCTCCATGACTTATCGTATAAGGGAATGTATTTTCATCTCTATTCCCATACAGGTTTTGGGTATAAAAAATTCTCTATTTTTGCTCTACATAAATTTTTATTGAGTACTCTTTATCAGTGTTTTAAAAAATATTAGGCGCTAGTCGGACGGTCAGGGCTTCAAAGGGCCTAGGCTGGGCCTGAGCGGGAATTAAGTGAAGCCTGACAGTGGCCTAGCCGGATTTGTATTTTTTAATTTTTTTATTATTATATACATAAAAATATAATTTCAACTAAAAAATAAATTATAAAATATTTAAAAAACATAAATTAGAACATATTTTAAAATTGGAAATGAGACTTTTATTATGAGAACACTTTTATATACTTTTATTTTACCAACTGAGCTATTTTGAGTAGGTTAAAAATATCAAACTATAATTATTATAAATATCGATATCTTAAAAATTTGAATTCAGGCGTCATCTAGACAGAAAAAATCAGACTAGGCGGTGCCTAAGCGACCATAAATCGGTCAGGAGCCAGACAGCCCCACAAGAACGAAAAGTCAGACGACAGGCTCTAAAATAGGGCCTAGGCAGAGAATTTTAAAACAGAGCTCTTCATCCACATTGAGGCAGATCTATACTCGTTCATTAATTTTGAATGCGCATACCTGATAATTCACGATGCGTGTGCATTACATTATATGGAGCGTGACTAGTATAATCCGATTGAGGTTGTTACAAGTTGCACTTTATATAAGTTCAGCGGTTCAACTTTTATAGGTATTTAGAAAGATATTGACTTTGGGCCAAATCACATTCTAGTCTAGTTAGATGCTCCTAGGACGATTTGTGCAACATGGCAAGAGATGCACACTCCAGATAGTCTTTTCATCCTCATGGCTACAGTTTTACAGAAGAATAGCACTAATGTTAATATTCATTGCAAACTTTTCTAGCCTCCATGCTATTAATTAAAATCAGGAAAATGTAAACTTATTTTTAAAAACTTGAGTAAGAGCCCGAACCCCTAATGGCAAACAAATGAAGATCAACAATAGCAGAAAATACCACTGCACTTGAATATCTTGCCCCAACCACCAGACTACAAGAGATGGCCTTTGTTCTGAAAACAAACCTTTTCCCAGGTAGTAATGTTGCAGGCTTAGTTGAAACTGTGAAATGACCAAAAGATAAGTAGAAGGAAGAGACTTTTTAGTGTGGATAAATGCTTAAAAAGTAACTACAAATTCTAACTTATGCCTCATTTCCATCCCTAAACATATGATACAAAATGCAAATTGATCGATTATTGGCATTATACTGCACTTTCAAATTGGATTGGTCGAAACATCAGGATCCAGTAAGAGTAGATTAAGCGAACCTGAATCATTTCAAAGTATTCCTGATTGAAACGATGCCAGTCTTGTATTTGCAACTAATATATCTTCAGTCCCAGAGCGACAATATGGAAAAAAAAAACACTCTGCAGAGTAATAAAAACAAAAGTACACGAATTTCTACTTGCCATAGTGCAGCTCAAAACTTTCCATCACAGCTTTACCACCTGAAAATCTGGAAATGTCCACAGCAAATATCTGTCAACATGAAATCAGTTAGGTGGTAAACGCCAGACGGTAATACTACATAAACATGACGATCTTATCATGCCTACATTCTAATCCTGGAATAGGAATAGAACGAAACATAAATGAAATAAAGGTACTAATTTCTCTCTCCCTATTGGGACATAATTCGACAATCTAAACCCCAGTTTTCTTGCTTCTGAAACTCTCCTTCAACAAAGTAAATTTTTTCTTGCACTGATTCGTAGTCTTCCCTGGCACAGCAGCAGCAACTCTCTCCCATCGTTGATTGGTTTCCTTGGGGAAGGTTTTTAGAGCCTGAACTAGAGCTCTCTCTTGCACGGCAGACCATACATCTTGGTCTGAGCTTGAAGAAATTCCGTTATCTGCAACACTTTCATCCTGATTCTTATTATTTGCTGAACTACTAGAAGTTTCCTCTATATTATCCAGCTTCACCGCATTGCTTTCAGACCCTTGTTTAGTATGTACACCTACCGATTCCTCCCTGGTTGATAGTGGGGATGCAATGGTTTGAGCAGGCTTCCTCTTCTCAAGAAAAGAGTCAAAAGCTTTAGCAGAGTCAGGCTTCTGAAGGAGTACAGTTTTGGTTGCCTTGAGAATTTCTTCGACAGATCGTTCTGTACCGATATACTCTGAAATAACCTCCCACCTCCGAGATGTTCCTTTGGGATATTTCTGTATTCCTTTTCTTAGGAGCTCAATTTCTTCTCTGCCCCACGGCTTCTCCTTCTTCTCAGAGCTGCTTAATGAGACACTTCCATTACGTTGTGAAGAGACATTCTGCTGCAGATTCTTCTTCTCGCCTGCTTTATTGCTGTTGAGATCACGAGTGTGTGCACATGCATCTCTGAGGACTTCTGCTTGATGCTGCACCTCCTTGCCTTCAATTTTATCACATATATTCCTCAGTTGCTCAATGTCTAGTGACAAACAAAGATTTTCTACATCATCGTCAGAAAGATCAAGTAAATGCTCGGACAATACAGGCGCTGAAAGATTTCGAAGACGAGTCCTCTCTTTGCGTACAAGTTTTTTTTCTTTCTCCTTCAGTTTCTTCTGCTGTGAAGCAATTTCAGCTGCACGTTTTTGCTCATCCTCTATACGCCGTTTTTCCTCTTCAGCAGCCCTTACAGCTTCTTCCTCCTGCAACTTCTTTGCCATAATTTTGGCTTCCTTCTTTCTCTGCTTTTCAGCTTTTTCCTCTTCTTTTCTCCGCAATATTCTTGGGTCTCTTCTATATGCGTTGTCAACAAGTGTGCGTATCCGTGCATATTCCTCTTTCCTTGCCTTCTCTGATAGCTTAGTGTTCTGTCTTTCCATCCACCTTTTATGTTCACGAGACTCGGCTTGCTCAACATCAAACTCATCAGCATGTGGGAACTCCCTCCAACTTTTAAAGCTGTACCAAAAATCGTAAAAGCTTTCAACTTCTTTCAATGAAGTGTTGTCATCGCCTATAGTTGGGATTGGCTGGGCTGTGGACCACCGTCCGTTCCTCATAAAAGCAGGACCAAACACCTTGAAGAAGTCCTGTGGAGCACAATCAGTGGGAACTTCATCATCAAACTCATCAGTGGAGTCATATATTCTTCTCTTAAGTGGATCAATCAAAACTTCATATGATTCTTGGATGGATTTGAAGTGGGTCTCTATTTCTTCTTTCTTTGCTTGTTTTGCAGCCTCAGTTTCCTCAGCAAGAAGAAGAGCAGCCTGTTTGTCAGGATGAAATTTCAAGGCAACTTCGCGATAAGCCTTCCTTATCTGTTCTTCTGTGGCAAGATATCTCAAATGGCCTAAATTTAACAAGGCATAATGATCTTGTTGTTGCTTGTCTCCACTTCCAGATTTCTTTTTACCTTTGGTACTATAAGAATCTGACGAAGGCATATATGACTGCTCCTTATCACTAGACACTTTCTGATCTTCAATTCCTTCATCTTCCTCCTCATCACAGCCAAGCAGCTTCAGAGCAACCGAATGAAATGCATGCCCCGCAGGTTCAAATTTTGAAGCCTTGATTGGGAGGGAATTTGAGAAAACAAGGAGTGGCCGTCCATCCACAAGCTCTTGAGAGTAGGATATAAGCCGTAACCTAGAGTTGACAGCCATAGTGTTAAAAATGGGTCTTAAAGATTTTGCCAATATCAATTTCCAAGAACAGCTCTGCTATCCTGTTATACAACATCAGACACATTAATCACTAAACTGCAGCAACAATCACACCTCCATCATGAGAATAGATGCATACACAATTACAGGTAGATATTATTCACCATAAGTTAGTCTCTTAAATTAAGCAACCACATTAATATGAAGTGATCTTGCTAAATGTGAGGCAGGTCGTCAGATGAGGGGAAGAATGTTGGCAAACAGAAGCCATCCAGTTAAATAGAATATAAATAGCATCAATTGCCAAGAAGGCCGTAAGGACAGGCGCAACTAAATATACAATGAAATATCATCAGTTTCTTGCACTTCCACATGAAATAAGATCCCATGATTATATTACAATTACAATTAAATAGGACACTCTAAGAAAGCATCTGGAGTATTAATTAATGCAGTTCAAAAATATATGAAAGATCATCGTTTGCACAAAAACGAATCAGCAAATGCCAGGATATATAAGCATCAGTTCACAAGCAATGAAACTCAAAGTTCAAATACTCCAAATACTCAAAATGACTTGGGGTTTGGACTAGTTTTTATCATAATAAGAATGGCCAAAATCAATTGCCTTATAAACCAAAATCTTAAAACTCATTCACTCAATACAACCTAACTCAAGATTTTCCTGCTCGTTAAAACTTACAAAAAGTAGGGGGAAAATCAACATTAAAACATCATGACAGCCCAAAACAAGAAATGAATTGCAGTACATGTTGTTCAAAAGAGAATACCGCACAGATGAAGAAACAAAAAAACCAGACCTTGAAACCAGGGGTGCCTACTGGCGATGTTAAATATCTTCCTCAGCTTCAGTTATGTTCGCCAAGTTGAACATTAATCCTCGTCGACAATGCCCACGACTTCTTAATGATTGAATTAGATCCTTTCTAAGCAAAAACTGTGTCAATTGCAAAACCAAATGATTAGTTAATTTGCTTTTACAAATCCAAAGGAATTCAAAATGGGAGATTTTCCATCTAAACTGCAACGATAAGCCTACATCACAAACCCAATAAGAACAAAAAACCTACTTGTCTAAACAGACATACAACAATTATCATAGGCAACAAATGATCCAATAAAGATGAGTGAAATGGAACCTGATGAGACAGAAAACGCCGATGACGGCGACAATTATTGGCTTTACACTCAGTATTGAGCGCCGGAACTGGTGGTTGAAGCTGCTGTTAGGGTTTGAAATTCGCGCAAAAGGGACTTATATGAGGCTTTTATAAACGACATTGCGTGTTGCTTTTTTCTTTCAAAACTATCCTTACTCTTGCAATTAATTACGAAATTGTACCGTCACCATTAAAAGCCTGAATTTGCCTTCTCTTTGTAGAGAAACAAGCTATGAGAGGATTTGGGAGTTTGATATCGCGAGCTCTATTTCGTCAACGGAGATTTCATTCTCAGGAAGGAATTCATAGCAATTACTCTGTTGTGTCTCGCCGTGGTATACATGTGAAAACGACGGCGTGTCTTTTGGCTGAGGAAAGCAATAGCTCTGTCTCTAATTTCAGATCATTGTGGTCATCTTTGCACCCTCAGCCATAGAATGGTGTGAAATGACATATTTAAAGTCCTGCAAACCTTAAGTTTGGGATGCTTATCTGCTTTTAAGCATTTAATGCAAGTGAAAGTGAGAATTGATGCAACAACAACAACATTACCCCCAATGCCTAACAAGGCTCCGGACAAGCTGGTTAGGGGATCGGGTGTACACAACCTTACCTCTTTAAGTACAGAGAGGTTGTTTCTAGATGATCTTGAAGTGGAGTTGCATGACTTTACAATAAAAGAAGCTCACATAGTGTAATGAGTCATTTTGCAAGTGAGAATTGATGAAGTTAGTTTTCTTTTTGGTTGGTGGTTTTCCTAGGGCAGAGGAGGACTATGTTCATTCAAACTCAATCAACACCAAACCCATCATCACTCATGTTTTATCCTGGGAAGCCAGTGATGGAAGTTGGAAGTGCAGATTTTCCTAATGCCCGCTCGGCTTTGAATTCTCCATTGGCCAAGGCCCTTTTTGGAATTGATGGTAGGTTTTCATATATATCACATGATTTTCGTTTTTGAATCTTTCACAATGGAAAACTTTCCATCTGTGGCTTTTTTCCCCTATATTATTGTATTTTAAAGTGTATCCTTTTTTTATTTTTATGAATAGGAAATTATATCTAGCTTTGCATTACATTCAAGTTTATGAGGTTGATATATAAGCTTTGTTTTCTGCACTTTGTTCACCTTGTTGCAATCTTTTACGCCTTAATTTGAACATACAGACTGGCTCTGACCTGGCAATTACTTAGATTAACGTTCTTTAAGTTGTTGCATTGTACGATGTTTCAATTTTAACAAACTTGAAATTGCTGCTTGATGCATTTAGTTATAGTTTTAAAACTCAATTGGAGAAGAACATTTTTATTGTTAGATGGTGGTTGAAAATGTTTCAATACTAAATAAGAATTCTTTTGAGCATTTAACTCATCTTATTGAATTGATGTTGGACCTTGTAACTTTTTAGCCGTCTTACACTTTCAGTATGAAGTCTGTGAACAAGTTCTGAACAGTTTAAAGTAAGAATCAAAATGGAAAAAAAAGATAATAGAACCTGAAAGAGGAAAAGCAAAGGTGCACTGGAAAGCACTCAAATGTGTCATACATGATCTAAACCTCAACAACGAATTCGAAAATCTCTTCCCGCACCTTCTGCCAGACTCCATTATCATGATGCTATTATCTCCTTATCATTAATAAAAGTTGGACTTAACTGAATAACCTATTTGATTTTCTTCAAAAGTTGAGGCTTTCTTTGTATAATGTTTTTTATATGGTATTTGTTATGGCTCTGAATCTTTGAGGATTATTTCAGATAGTGGAGTAACAATTATGCTTAATCATTTTTTTGTTTCTTCAGGAATCACTCGTGTTTTCCTTGGTTCTGATTTTGTTACTGTGACAAAGTCAGATGACGCATCCTGGGATTTCCTAAAGCCTGAAATATTTGCAGCTATTATGGACTTCTATTCGTCTGGTCAGCCATTGTTTCTAGACTCTGAAACTGCAGCAGCAAAGGACACAGCTATTAGTGAGGTACATAATTAGTATTTTAATATCCTAACATATGAATCTAGATTCGAATCAAAAATTGGAATCCAAATTTTGTGAATCGAGAATCGTGAATAGAATCGAATTGTAAGATTCGGTTCGAGTTCATAAAATTATAAAAACAAAACATTTTAATTGTTTAACTTAAAGATACTTTTAAAATTTAGTCCAGATATGCAAGTTTAGAATTCAAATAGACTTATTTTCTACTTTTTCAAAATTAGAGACTAATTTTTAAAGAAAAACATAGACATCGACTCATTTCAGTGCATGACCGCTACACCTCTTAGTAGCCGACCTCATCGCCCGAAGTCCATTATTGGCGGTGTGGTGTTGGATTCCTCCTCACTCTGACCCACCAATCAACTTTGGCTACCTTAAGTCGAGTCTTTAATTTTATCATGCTTTAATTTATGAATCGGTGGAATCGTAAGATTCGGTCAATTCACTAGTGAATTGGTATTTTATCGTAAGATTCAAGTGAATTTAGAGTCACCCCATAGATTCAAATCGTTTTGGGGTTGAATCGAGGATTTGAATCGAATCGTAAGATTCTGATAACTATGCCTTTAGGATTTAAGCATTCATTCATTGTACAAGTTTCCCAAGATAGAGACGATAATGCTTATCTGATGCAGGACGACTCTGAAACAGTTGCAATGATCGAAGAACTGCTGGAAACTCGTATTCGACCAGCTGTCCAAGATGATGGTGGAGATATTGAATATCGGGGCTTTGATCCGTAGGTTTTGCTTTGGTTAAGGGAATTGAGAACTGAATAACTAATATGTTTTCTTACCTTTTGATTGGACCTTTTTTGTCTCTACATTTTCAGAGAAACTGGAATAGTCAAACTGAAAATGCAAGGAGCATGTAGTGGATGTCCAAGCTCATCAGTCACTCTGAAATCTGGGATCGAAAATATGCTGATGCATTACGTGTCGGAGGTAAGTGCTAAGAAGTGCAATGATGAATTTTTTAGGGTAAACTTCAAAAAAGTACCACGTGGTTTCACTCATTTGCAAAATGGGGTCTGAGAAATTTTTTTTTGCAAAACAGAGTCTGTGGTTTCAAAAAATTTGCAAATAAAGGATTCTCAATATTAAATTATGTCACGAAAATAGGTAATTGTTCTTTTTTATCTGAATTTTTGCAGGATGGTTACTAAAAATACAATACACATCGGTAAATTTTTTGAAATTTTTTGAATTGTGCAAATATTTTTTTTATTAAATTATGATAACAAACTTTAAAAAATCATTAAAAAAATCTCCGAAAATTACTCAAATATGACGTATAATTTTTAAATAATAAGATTAAATTATTAGAATGTTGAATTATTAAAAATATTCGATGTAACACCACTATTTTGAATCAGTAGGCCCCCTTTTGCAAATTTTTTGAAACCACAGACCCTGTTTTATAAAAAAAAATATTCCTTAAACCCCATTTTGCAAATGAGTGAAACCACAAGATACTTTTTTTGAAGTTTACCCAATTTTTTATATCTATTATGTGTATGGAAATATGAGATTCCTGACTTGTTCTTGTCTTTCACATTTACTGCTGAAATAGTTACAGAATATTTGGTGTTTATCTCTTGTAAGGCTCTGTTCTTTTCAGCTTATAAGTAGCAGTGTTGAACTGAACTGAAACTGAATTGCAACTGAACAGAAACTGAAAATACTGAAAGTAAATTAAAAGATAATTAATAATATAAATAGTGATACATCAAAATATTATTATATTAATACTACCAGTAATCTATAATACTTTAAATACTACTCCCTCCATCTAGAAATTATTGTCTCTTTAGCTATTTTATTAGTTCTCTTTTTAGTTGTCAATTTAGATTATCAATGCATTTTGTACAATTTTTTCTCTAATTTGCCCTTGTATTAACTATGAGAGAGATTATGTATTGTTAAAATTATAAGTGAGTAATTAAGAAGAAAGAGAATTTAGTAAAGGATAAATTAGTCATTTTGGTTGTGTAATAAATTTTTCATTGATTTTTATAATTCGGTTAAATGGGCAATATTTTATAGATGGAGGGAGTATCATATTATAATAAAATTAGTTATTAGTTATTGATTACTGAAACTTATCTAAAACTGAACGAAAACTGAACGAAAACTGCGAATACTGAAACTGAACTGAAATGAATTGGGTGTTGAATAAGTTGAAAAGAACGGGGCATAAGTGTCCTACTATCTATATACAAACACTGAAATTGATGTGGTGGCCGTAGTAAAAAATAATTCAGGCAAGTAGAGAAAGGCATTGATGTCCTGCCAATACTGGAACTGGATTCTGAACGGCGGAAACCCCTAGTGAAAACAGTTTCAAGAATTAAGGAAGACTTTTTGTGGATGAGGATTTAGAGTTTAAACCACCAAAGATGCTTAGACAACTGCAGAATCCTTATTTTTTTCTGGCAGAACTATTAGAACTCTTGAAACTCCATCTCTCGAATTACACTATTGATTTAAATTGCTTGATAAATTATTATGTGACATCAGTTGGGAGCTCTTATTATTCTCTTTGTTTTTGATAATGAATTTCATGTGCATATGCAGGTGAAAGGAGTTGAGCAAGAATTTGATGCCGACGACGAGGAAGTAGGATTAGCAGGCCAGATGGAGTAGTTTCGCAGTTTCTCCGGTTTGTTATCTCTTATCATCACAAAGCTCTTCAGATAACTGATGAAGTCAAAGATTTGTCTTACTGCACAACAATAAGAGCTTCTGGCCAAATATGTTACGCCTTTTCTGTAAACTTAGTTGAATGCTAGCGTCCATATGAGTTGAAGAAGTATGAATTACAGACTATACTGCGGTTAGCTATTTTTGCTTTCCTCATTGTTTTCCCATTGGCAACCCAACACTGTATTCATATTTAAGAGTACTTTTTGGTTTTTACATATATGTTGCATTTTTACACTGTAATCAGCAAATTCAGTGTCTTGTGTTGTACAAGATCTCATATATGGTACCACCGTACCACAATGCAAATTTTTTTGAAATCACATTCTATTTTGTCAAAAAAAATTTCTCAGACCCTATTTTACAAATGAATGAAAGTATATGTTAATTTTTTTAAATTTACCCTTTTTTATAACAATGGATATTCGTTGATAACAAATGTTTTCAATAAATCAAAACAATTGGTGAAAAACAGAAGGGAAAAACACCTAAAAATGCCAACTTGTGTAAAATAATGACCAAAATATTATAAAAAAAATAAGTATAACCTGTTTAAAATATTTTAAAAAGTAATTAACGCTTATTGTCCCTCCCTTTCTTCCCTCTGCATAACTAACTCAGAAAACCATCTAACTATAATAAGCTTCTTCGTCAACCTCCTCAATCTTTGGCCCGAAGAACACAAATCAACAGTGTGCTATAAGCTTAAATTTGCAGCGAATTTCAGATAATATAGAGAAAGATGGAAATATGGATCTTACAGTAGAGAAACGACAGATCATTGGTGATAGCATAAATAATTCCAGGTATGTATCAAACAGAGTCAATATCAAACAGAGTCAATATCAATCAGATCCAAAATTCAGCCTGCAAATCACAACCACCTCTTTCAATTTCAAACTCAGAAAACGAAATTAAGAAGCTGAACTATAAGAAGAGGAAGGAATTAGCAATTGAAATTGAAATTTAAGAAGAAAATTTACTTGAGAGCTGAACTTGAGGAAAACGCCAAGAGTTGCTGCTCCATCTCCCATACTTAATCAATTGAAGAAAAAGAAAATGGACATTTGATTTTGATTTTAAAATTGAATTTGGTTGGGGCTGTTTCTTGTTGTCACATTTAGCTTTGAATCTCATCTAGTGCATTGTTTTGATTAAATTATAAATATATAAAAAAATATCAGATACATATATGATATGTTTCTGATATATATCTGTTGTAATTTTAATTTAAATCTTTTTGTATTTATAATACTCATTAAACAGTTATATATCTACTATATATCTGATATATGTTTGTTTCTACTGCGTTTATTTTGGGTCAACACTGATTTGGATGGTCTTTCATATTTGTTATACATCTACTACAAATCTGTCATATATTAGAAAAATATCTGATATATTTATGATATATATGTAGTTCTAATATAAGTCTCTTTGTATTTGAAATGCTCATTGAATTATTATATATCTACTATATATCTAATATATATTTGTTTCTACTACGTTTTTTTTGTTTCAACACTGATTTGAATGTTTTCATTTGTATCTGTTATACATCTATTATTTATCTACTACAAATGTGTCATATATTAGAATTATAACAGAAATATATCAGATACATATTTGATATATTTCTGATATATATCTGTTATAATTCTAATATAAGTCTCTTTGTATTTGCAATGTTCATTGAACTGTTATATATATATATATATATATATATATATATATATATATATGTGTGTGTGTGTTATAAGTCTAATATATGTCCTTATAAGTCTAATATAAGTCTCTTTGTATTTGCAATGCCCATTGAACTGATATATATCAATTATTAATCTGTTATAAGTCTATTAACAGAAATATATTAGATTTATAATAGAATTATATTAGATTTGTAACAGGTCAAAATTTTTTTTTGAAAAAGTATATCACAATGGATGGCGTTTCGAAGATAAAAATGAGACGAACAAAAACTCTAAAGCGGTATATTAAAAAAATGAACGGTTTAAGAGATAAATGCAAAATAGGTAAAAAAAATTAAAAAATCTTTCCTAATCATATGGATTGTTCACGAGCGTATAAAAATAAAAAGGGAAACTTAAAATGATTAGAAAAATATAATTTACTTATTGGATTATTTTAGGCAAATGAGTCATAAATAACAATTATTTTGGGCAAATAAGTTAAAACGAAGAAATCGGTTTGAAAAGGAAGTGAACAAATGAAACTGAATAAGTGTTGCGTAATAAATAAATAGATAACAGAAGAGGAGAGACAAGAAAAACATTGCCAAAAATAATGAATGAAAGAAAAAAATTTATTTGAGAAAATGGTCAACTATCGATAGCTGTTCGTTGGTTTTGAGTTTTTTGACAGAGAATATATGTCATATCACTAATTTATTGAAATGTCTGGAATAACCTTTTATATAAAAAGGCGAAGATCTGTGATACAAAAGTGACTAATTTGGGAGGTAGAACACTAAATATTCGTAGCTTAAGAAAATCAGGTACAAAAATTGCTAAAACTGCTCCTTTCCCTCTACAATTGAAAAAATAAACAAATAAATAAGAAACGAATGTTTAATATCCTACAAATAATAATACAATATTATGAGTCCAATTTCAGTTTGGTTCTCCACATTTCCCCTATGACCTTCTTAGGTGAAGGATCTTCAGGTCCCTTGTCTCGCTGTCCAGAGGTAAAGTAAAGCCATCCATTCCAAAACCCGACAAGTGTAGTTTTCACGCGATAAGGAAGTTTCCCTAGCACTGACCACTTCTGCAAACATTAATATATCCACACACTATATAAACTCCATTGAATTTGAGGAAATACATATAAAAAAACATCTTTTCATGTTTTGGAAGAGGTAGTAAGGGTAACAGAGGGAATAGAGTTGGGCCCCGTCTCTTGGACTACAATTCAGTTCAGTTCACTTAACTTCAATTCACAACAGTTCAGTTCAGTTCAGCTATGTGTCGTTATAAATTTACAGTATAGTTAGCAAAATCGTACAATTCGCGATATGAATCGTACGATTCGATTCGATTCACCCCGAAATAGACTCGATTCTATGGGGTGAATCGAAGTCCACCATGAATCGGTAGAGAATCGGCCGAATTGGTGGTGAATCGTCTGAATCGGCCGATTCCTCGATTCGAGCGATTCATGAATATGGCCGGAAAAAAAAAAGAAAAAGATGAGAATGAAAGATAAGAATGAAAGATAGGGAGCTATTCTTGAAGACAATGTGAGCTTCAGCCCCTATATAGCGACTGGAAATTTCTGTTTGATGGCACCTTTCTTGTTCCTTTGAAGAGAACACCTTTTCTTTTCTTCTGAGATGGAGGTTGAAGAAGAGTAAAAGGCAACCCTTACATTTAATGTTTCTCTTTTTTCTTTTTAATTAATAAATTGCACGTTATTCAAGTGCATTATTAATACTAATCACAGCAATAATAAATTTAGTCTACTTGCCATATTCAACCGTCCACCCACCCACCCTCATGAATTGCACGTTTCTCAAGTGCTTAAATAAGTACTTGAAAAACTCAATTTCAATTTTTGATAGTAAAACATCAATTCTCAATATAAATTTGTTAAAGTTTATAACATTCATAATGCTCTATATATTACTAAATATTTAATATAATAAACCATATAATTGATATAATATAATTATTAGATGCTTTTTGGATTATTAAACGTTAATTAGTTTAGTCCATATATGTTAACATTACTAAAATATTAATAACAATATATGAAGTTTTTTTTTACTGAATATGTTTAAGTTGAAAATTTTAGATATGTTACCAATACTAAAATATTAATAATAATATATGAAGCTTCTTTACTGAACATGTGAAGTTGAAGATGCTAGATATATTACTTTTTATAATTTTATGGAGTTCAACCGAATCTTACGATTCGATTTGATCCACGATTCGCGATTCACAAAATTTGGATTTCAATTCTCGATTCGTATCTCGATTTGACAACTATGATTTACACTGAATAAGTTCAATTCAGTTCAGCCCAATTCAGTTCAGCTTTCAATACTTGAAAAGAACAGGGCCTTAAACTGCAAACAGTAGAAAAAAGGCTTACCAGATTGTTCAAGTTGAACTGGAATATTTCACCAACAAGGACCATTTTTTTGGTAACAGGGTGCTTCTCTGTGGTGCCTCCAACAATAACAATCGAATTATTAACAAGTTTCCAAGCAAATTCAATGTGAGAATCAGGCTTCGGCAATGAAGGTAACACTTTCCACTGCATGTCATCATCCAGCATGTAAACTTCACCATATACTACCTAAAACCACCATATATATGTCATAAGACATAAGATACATAAAACAGGGACCGGTTAACATTCTTAATGCCATTATGACAAACCAAATACCGCTTTTATAGCTCGATATGGTTAGCTGAAGGGTTCAACCATGGAACCTAATTTATTTTTCCTTCCCTAACCGCAAGCCTATATATATTCAGGATTTTTTACCGTATGGTTATTCAAGATGAACACTTCACGATATTAACCTCTATCTATAACTGCAAATACAAATTTCAACACCAAGTCCTCCACAATTTCTTATAAAGAGTGGTAATTAGGCTAAACATTCAAAACTCCTCTTTACTTTCCATGCTGTGTTCAAATGTATCTTTCTTTTCCTACATTATTCAAGTTAATTCATATAAATCACTTTTAAAACAAGTTTGATGACACTTAGACACTTCAATTAGAGGGGATAGCCGTAGGTAACTAACAAAAGTTGGTGACTTCAGCCTACAGGCATGTATTACTAACCCAAGACTTGTATCTAATTCCGGTCCCATGTCAATGGAGAATAGGGTCATAAAGCAAGAGAAAAAGGCAGGTAAAATGATTAGCCGCTCTTTTTATTTAATTGTGGATATGGGAGGGTCAAGCTTCAATGTAATATCAGAAGATAAAGGGTAATTTTGAATAGAGGTAAAAAATGGCCTCCTCATTTATCCCCAATGTGCAGAGTTCTACTCCACTATATGCCATATTTTGTCCCATGTATAGAACACAAATATGAAATATCTGGTTCTTTAAGATATATAACATAATTATAAATATATTTATATGTACATTTCATTTCGAATAGAAGTCTACTGATTTACCTCATTCCTACGTGAGCACTTGAAAATTGGTGATCCAGGTTTAGCCATAAAATCACCTTCTTGTCCGCCAATAACATAAAGTCGATCATCAGCCACAACACATGCCCTGCAAAATGTTGAGCTAAAGTAAAGACAAACAAGAAAATATTTCTACAGAAGATATAAACAACCATCTAATAACACGAATTATAAAAGTAACACTAGCATGAAAATAAGCAACATATAGAAATGGACAAACATCTTTCTCCATGGATATTAAGGTTCAAAACTTGCAAACTGAAGATGGTGAATTTCATTATGGACTAACAAAAGAAACTTGCACTTAATACTAGAAAATTACCAACCAGCAACGTGGATAACTATCCATTACTTGAGGAAAGATTTTCATCAGACAATAGGTCAACTCAATAACTAATATGAGACCTAGCCTCTTCAAATATCTCACAGGCTCACAGATTTTTTTTCTCTTTTTTTTTCTTTTAGAAAAAACAAATACAAAGAAGTCTATTAAAGCAAACTGGGTAAATTCTATAACCAGGCGCCTAGTTGGCTTCTTAAGATCAAATATTGAAAACTCAAGAAAATACTAGCAGAATTGCATTGGAACACACGAAATTGAAGAAATATGCCGATTTTAAAGATAGAAGGTAAACTGAACTTGATCATAAAGAAGGGGCAACACCTCCCAATAGAAACCTATGAATGTGCAAGATTAGAAAGGAGCAGAAACTTGTAGATGAGAGAGTAATCGCTCCATCCAGGGTCATAGTAAAGTTTTTGACAAGTTCAAATTTCAATATTCTAATGTTATGACCTTTTGTTTAGAGATCTTTTACTTGACATCAAAGAGCTCGAGTTGGGAGACATTATAATTAGCGAATAAAAAGGATAATTCTAATACCTCAAACATAGATATTACCACATATCATTTCAGATTAATAGACTAAACAGTTGCCAATAAGCAATGTTTTAAAAAGCGCTAAGCGCTAGTCGGGCGATCGGAGCTTCAAAACGCCTAGGCGGGGCCTAAGCGGAACCTAGGAGGAATCTAGGCGGATTTGTATTTTTTAAATATTTATTAATATATAAAAATATAAAATCAACTAAAAAATACATTATAATAATATAAAATATAAAAAAAACATAATTAGACCATGTTTTAAAAATAGTGTTCTGAAAAATCCCGCCTAGGCCGTTTTTTAAAACACAAAACCCCACCTAGGACCGCCTAACTCCGTCTAAATCGGTCAACCGCCTAGGACCGCCCGACTACCTGAAATCGCAGCGGTATTATGAAAAATCCCGCCAAGGTGGCTGCCTAGCCCGACTTTTAAAGCACTGCCAATAAGTCATCAATCCCACTTCAAAACCTAGTCCACGCCATTGTCAACAGCTAAAGTCGCGCCTGTAATGATTTCACTCTGCCTTCCTGATATTTCTCACTTCATAAGTACTTACAATAGTGAACAGACGAGATTATGGACTGATTACTAATCACACCAAGACAATAACTACAATTTCCACTTTCCAATCTTAACAACACAAAACTAACCTAAATTATTGTCCTTTGCATTATGAACTTAGCCATTTTTGCAAATGCTATTAAATCAATAAACAAATACTTGTACCACAAAGGAAGCAATAAATGTATAGCATCTAAGAATTTATATATACATATGAAGGTATGTGGTTTTGTGCTTTCTCCACAAGTTACAATATTATGACAACTTAAAAGTGTTTATCATATGGTATAACTACTTATAGTTATTAATAAAGCAGCACAATAAGGTCAAAATTTACTAATAATGTAGATTGGCTCACAAACCTATGAGGGCCTCCTCGGGGTATAGGTATCTCAGTCCTCCATTCCTTTTCTAATGCTTTTCCATCCTTTACAGAAAGACTCCAATGCTCTAACGCTGGTGTGTGCCTGTTTTCTTTGCTACCACCCATCACATGGAGTCTGCCTCTCCAAAGTTGGGTAGCTGGTGCATATCTGAAAAAAAACACATAATCCAATTGAAATCATAAATATGCATCAATTTAGTAAAATATACTTGGGGAATTCAACAGATTTCCAACAGGCCAATGCAGTCAACAATGAAAGTCCTTAAAGTTCCAACACTACTACGCAACTAGAGAGGCGAAGTCGGTTAACTAAGCAACTGTTATAAGATTTGGTTCATCCTGAAGTTATGCTTTGCACGTGCACTGAATGTGCACCACCAAAAGTTTAAGATTAGTTTGGGTATCAGATATTGGAAGTATGAACCATTGGAACAACATCAAATAGTCGTATCATTATAAGAGGGAAAAGCAAACCCTACAGGCACAACTAAATTGGTTCTCAAAGAAAATTCAACTAATACATTAAGTTCAGGGTTACGGATCAACAAGTGTCAATATGCCAATAAACACCAACATATACCTTATTTCCATCTTATTTGACACAGCCCCACAGGAACATACCTAGGAACTGGTAGAGGTGGCATATCCCGCCATTGCTTTGTCTCAGTATCTAACACAAATGTATGAGCTGTCGGCCCTCTGCACTGTGGACCATATTGTCCCGTGACAACATAAATGTACCTCCCATCAGTCACCATTCCCAAGTGTGAATGTGCCATTTCCTTCGGCATACCAAATCTATCTCCCCATGTGTTATCAGTAAAATTGTAAACATCAACATGTGAATGTACCTATTAATAAAGTAATTAACAACATAGTATCAATCTACATATACAAAGAATCAGGAAAAATCTCAGAATTAATGTGTTCCTAGTAATATTAGCAAACTTAGACTACAGCTTTAAAAAAGTACCCTCTGGTTTGAGAATTTTCTTTACAAAATGGGGTCTATGGTTTCAAAAAATTGGCAATAAGGGAATTCTTAATATTAAATTATGTCACAATAATGGATAATCTTGTTCGTTTTGATCCAAAATTTTGTGGATTGGTTAATAAAAATGCAACACACATTAGTGATAATTTTTGAATTTTTTAACATTGCAAATATTTTTTTAAGATAAAATATGACGATGAACTCCAAAAAATCAGAAAAAATGGAAACATCTCCGAAACTTACTCAAAAATTGTGATGTATAATTTTTAAATAATAAGATTAAATTATTTGAATGTTGAATTGATTAACATATGTTATTTAACATCACTATTCCAAACAAAAAAATATTTTTATCCTCTTTTTGCCAATTTTTTGAAACCACAAACCTCATTTTGCAAAAAAATATTTCTCAGACCCCGTTTTGCAAATGAGTGAAACCACAAGGTACTTTTTTGAAGTTTTCCCATCTATGTAACTGCTAGCCAAAATCTAGATAAACTACTAAACTAGTACGATCGAGGAATATAAAAGAATTATATAGACATTAACCAGAGATAGTTTTGACATTAATAGCTTTTTAGTCCCTATACAGTAGGGTGAACAGAATTTGCAAATGATTCACACACCACCTAAGACATGAATGTTAGACAATATTAACTTCTTTCACTAGCATAATGTGAGGAACATATAATTTTGAATGACTTAATCAATAATAGCTATTTCATCCGATGACGGATTCTAGATAATTAATGTATCATATTTGACATCTCTACATTCAATTCTATTTTATTCCACGGAATAGACATTCCGTGAACCAAACGCCACTTAAATGGTATAGCACATGATACAACGCTTTAGGGGAAGGAATTCATATGCAACATTGACTTGAAAACAAATGTTAGAAGTTAATGTATAGCATAACAGAACTTAGACTTCATTTGATAATAAGATCTTTACCAAAATTTTATTCTGAGACGAAACAGATTTTTTGTTCAATATGTTTCCATAAATGAAGTTAAAGATCATTCATGAAAAACATCTAGCAGTTAACCATGCATAAACAGCAATTAAATGGACAAGTCCTGAAAGGTACTCACGAGGTTGATTGTTCCATATCCAGCAAAAACATATAGAAGATCCTTAATCTGTATCGCAGCCCCATCTAGACGAGGTACAGGTGCAGCAGCCATTTTCTCCCATTTTAATTCTGGAGCAGGCAAATCAGCAAAAGTAGCTGATAGGAATCTTCCAGGAATGTCCTTGTCATTGTCATTTCGGATTTTTACTTTGTCGACTTGTCCCTATACACCACAAAATTAAGGTCTTCAGATACAAATCAAAATAAAATTCACATTTGGAGATACGAAGACAGAGTAATTGCAATTGATCGTATTCACTTCCAGAAAAAGGACAATAAATACTCCCCCATTAACCGGAATAAAATGAATCCCCCAGTCCAACATCCTAAATTTTATCGAGCATGCTCATGTAACATAGAGAAAAAAGTCTAAAGCAATGGCCAATTAGGTTACTAGCTTGCTGAGGTAGTTCCAAGAATACATGAAAATGTTACTTCCATATGGGCATTTGTTTCACTCCCATATTATCGACTTTGATCTAGTCTCCAGCATAATACTAAATTTTCACACACTCAAAAGGTTCTGCTATGGAATAAAAGAGAGTACAAACAGAATTGAAAGACAAGTATAAGCTACCAAAGCCAAAAGTACAAAAACGAGAAGAAAATGAGCCAAACGTATAAAAGGACCTGAATACCTCAAAGCGAGGGGATGAAGTATTTCTGGGGATAATTAAATTGGTTACAGAGTCATTGACAACAGCCCATTTGGAGATATGAGGAGAAGAAGCCCGAAGATAATTGGCAACGAGAGCAAATCCTAGCAATCCAACACAAACTAACACCAATCTCGTTGATTTCTGCATTGCCGGAACTCGTACCATCTCAACTCACCATCTATAACTTTCTCTCCTTAGGCACATGCAATAACTCCCTGTATCACACCAAAACAATAAAGCACCGACAACATATCTATTAATGCAATTAATGACAAAATAATATCATACTACTACTGAAACAAACATTAATGCCAGTAGATCATACCGTGCATACTGATTTGAACACAATTGCAGTAGTATTTAGTAAGACACGCACAATTCAATCTAGATATGGACGCCCCCTTACCTAATTAATATCGATTCACTAATTCTGCTCATAGAGCAAAATGGCGAAATCTGGAGTCAAATTTCTCATTCCTCTCGCCGTAAGCGAACGGGAAATAATTAGCAGAAGACAATGGTTGACTGGTCCTGTAGATTAGACACGCAGATTTAAGTTTTGAGAAGTACAGGATGAGGGCTATTAATCATATAAGCCGCTCCCAGATCTGATATTTGATACTTTGCTTTAATGTCCGGATTCTGTCCAGCTCAAAAAATCTGGACTGGAGAGTCCTGTTCTAGCAATTCTAGGCGACAATTGCAAATCAACCGCTGAAATTAGGATCAACATTCAAGTTACGTAAACAATTTTGGATACTGTCCACGAATAACTGATTTTATCTTAAACCCATTTTCTAGCATTGGTTGGGGATTCTTCGTTGAAGCTCTCATCAATAGCGGCATGCAAACAAATATACAGAAAGTGAAAGCAAAAAAAAACAAAGAGGAAAATCAAGTTTTCGAGCCTCGCACCAACAACGGCGGAGCTGATGGCGGCGTAAATGGCAGTAGCGGTTGGTTGTACCAGTGCCGGTGGTAACAATGGGGACACTAAGGCTGTGCTTTTGGGAGGCTGGTTTTGAAGGTAAAGGAAATGGGTGAATTCAGATTCTCACGCTTGAGAGCGTGAATTTTTTGTATGGATAGTATTTGGAAATAATGTGATTTCTTCCTTTTTCCTTGAAATGCAATAATTTTAATTCTATTAAAATGGTGGTATTCGGAAGGAATGGATTTTCTTTTAATTTTTTAACTTTATTTTTTGAATTTATCATCTTTATCTATTCATTAATTCTAACACTCGACGGATACATATATCACTATATTATAATTTTTTTAAAAAATTTATCTTTTCTTCCTAGCATTAATTTTTAAAAAATAACTTATTTTATTTAAAATTTATCCCTTAATTTTTTTTATATTTATTTTCTTTAAAATTCTCCTTAATTTTTTTTATATTTATTTTCTTTAAAATTATCCGCACAGCTTGGGAAGAAGAATTTGATGGGAAAGGAAATGAGAGTAAATCAAATTCAGTGCTTAGAAACATGAGTTTTTAATTTTGGATTGAATTTGGGCTCAAGTGACTTCCTCTCAATCCATTTACAAATTTATTCCGTCTTTCTAAACATTAAAATTTTATCTCTTATTTTCTTTTTATTTACATTTTTTTTCTTTATTATTCTTCAAAAACTTACTCTCAAACATAACCTAAAGATATTAGGTGATTCAAAAGATAACTATTTTTTTAGTTATATTTACTATATTTTTATTAAAATAATCTTATTTAAAATATAATTACATTTAAAACTCCAAACACCTCATAACAAATATATTTAATAAAATTTAAATTTTATTCGCCTTCTAATATATTTCATTGTAAGGAATAGATAAGTACTTACAGTTGGTCAAAGAAACAAAACAAATCACCCCACATATTGGAGGTAACGAGAGTAACCTAAAATGAATAATGAAATACTTAAGTGAAATGTTCAATCAAAAGAACATTAATAATTTTTATTTTCTCACCCCTTCTTATTAACTCACCCAATCAAACGCCCTTTTAATTATTTTATCGGTCATGATACTTTTTATTAATAAAAAGAATTTTAGGTATATTTATATTATCTTTACAACTTATTTGACCGAAGACAGTCATAAATGAATTTAATAATTGTTTGGAGTATTTGACCATATTATATGTATACTTTTCATGTTTGTATCACTTAAAAGATAACTAAGATTAAAATATTTTGAAGTAAATAGAAAATATATAATTAAAAATGTGTGAATGATATGATAATTTTATTTTTTTAAAGTGAAAGTTATTTTATTTTTATCATCATTAAATTAATAATAATAATTATGAAAAAATAAGTTAAAAATAAAGTTATCATAAATTTCCTAAATAATGTTTATTCATATAAAAAAAAAAATTTATATTATACATTTTACCACACCTCACCACCAATAAAACGATTTACGCTTCTCTATATCTGATAGCGTTACCACCACCTTAACTTTTGCCCATGTCTCATCTCCCCACTCACCAATATTGCCCCACCACTATTTTCAATCCCACTTCCACCACGGTATTTACCACCAATTGTCTCTCCAATTTTATTGTTGCCATCACCATCTCCACCATTATCTCGTATGCCACTTTCACTTGCTTATATTATTTTATACACTTAAACTTGTGAGTGGAAATATTCTTCATTGTAGTAATAAACGTCAAGAAAAAATATCTTTCAGTTGAGTAGTAAAATATAGAAAAGTATTTTTTTTACGAAGAATGTATTTTGCACATAACTGTTTGCAAAGAATGTATTTATTGGTCATTTGTATATTATATGGTAAAGGAAAATAATTTAAAAATTGACCTTTGTTTTCTTTTAAGAACGAATTGGACCACACAATATAGGATGATAAGGTTAAATAAACGAAGACGATATCTACTTATAGAATTAGATGTTAGAATTTAATTCATCTAAATACAGATCAACAAAAGGTATGTATACAAAAATTCTATCATAAATGGAATACCTATTTTTCTTTTACCAGATTAACAAAAAGTATATATAGAAAAATTATATCATAATAGAATACCTATTTTTCTTTTACTGAAATAAATACGCATCCTTATTTATTTATGGTAATCAGGCTTCCTTTGTTTTTTTTATGGATATTACAAAAATATTTTTTGGTTTACATGATAAAGCAAGGATATTAGAGAGATAATTGATGGACAAAGTGTCATTATCAGTACAAAGATATTTTATTTATATGTATGTGATAATTTTTTTTTTGAAAAATGTTTGTAATGATAACATGTTTAATAATAGAAGTAAAAAATATAGATGATGTAATTGATTATAAATTGTTAATTTGCTTATACATGGTAGGCTGATTGCCTGAAGTAAAATGTTGATGAGCTTGATGATTATGAGATTTATTATTCAGTACTATTTCAGTTATTTCGCTATAATAAATATGATGTTCTTTTTATACCAACTATACTTCATTGAAAGCTCTTTATTAAGAAAGCACTCTTGTTGCTTAAGAAGAATATAATCACCAGATCATAGACGAGCTTGACTAGGAGACTTATAAAATGTATATGATAGTTTTTTTTTCAAAAAATGTGTGTAGTGATAACATGTTTAATAATAGAAATTAAAATTGTAGAATGATGTAATTGATTATAAATTGTTAATTTGCCTAAACATGTTAGGCTGATTCCGTGAAGTAAAATGTCCATGAACTTGACAATTATGAGATTTGTTATTCAGTACCATTTTAGTCATTTGCTGCAGTAAACATGATGTGCTTTTTATACCAACTTTACTTTATTGAAAGCTCTTTATTAAAAAAACACTCTCGTTACTTAAAAAAGAATATAATCATCAAGTCATAGATGGGCTGGACTAGGAAACTTTCACAATGTGTTTTATCTGTGATAATTCTAATCCTATGCTAAGTTCATTTGATAGGTAATATGAACTATTATCAAAATTGTAAAGTGGCACCCGATTTAATCGATTTTATTATGAATTGATCATGGCTATAGTATGATACTTGTAAAATGGTTTTTGAAATAAAAAAATTGATAAATCGATGAACTGGTTTAAATTCGATTTTTTTAAAATTCCTCTAACAACACGTAGAAGCGTTGTAAAAAATCTAAAAAAGTTATAATAGCTACTAAAAATTCTAAATAATATACATACTTTTAAAATAAAAAATAAATAAATTTACCAATCATATAAATAATACCGCATATTAACTTCACCGATATAATGCCATGTCCGGTATGCTAATATGTGTTTCATAATGTTGTAGCCGTATAAGTGTGTAAACTGAATTTATTCCACGTTGAATTTATTATTATCATGACCCCGAATTATTTATTTTATTAGACAAAGGAAAGTTTTTCCGATAATATAAATAATGGTTTGTTCAACGAATAATTTGCGACTTTGGAGGACGATTTGACTCTTGACCCCTCAAGGCTACAGGTGAAAATCAAGATACTATTGACAAATTTACAAGGCGAAAGAAAGGAAAAATCATAATGGCAAATCCGCTAGAAATGGGAAAATGGGGGCATAATGGTAATATCTAATCTACCAATTACCATATAAGAAAACACGCGCAAGTCTCTTTCAGGGTCCAGCGGAGCAAAAACGTAGCTTGGACTCGTAAAGAAAGCCACTCTCTACTCAGTCTCTGTTCTTCTCTCTCTACGCTGCAATTATACACAACAAAACAAATAATTAAATAACTCAGTAGAAAGCGAGATGAAAGCAAAGAGACAAAGCAGAAAGTATAAACCGTTTTTGAAAGGCGAAGCTTCGTTCTCTAGATTCAGTTGAATTTCCAATCATCCACTACTGTACGGTACTCTTTCTTTCTTTATCTCTGTGTCTTCACTTTCAGCTTTGATCTTCTTTATCAGCCTCGATTTTTCTGTTTCTGATTTGATTTGGATTCTCGGATGCTTGAAATCTGAAGTCCATGACTGAAATGGCGAGATCGATGCTCGTTTTATTTATCCTACAGCATTGTATCAGTTGCTGTTTTGAGCTGAGTGAGACTTTAATATATACTTACAAATTTACTCGGATTTTAATTATGTATATTCGTATTTTTAAGTGTATTTGTAGGGACTGAATTTTGTTCAGTTCTATTTTAGTTGAGAACTGTTGTATTTAAATTCACAAAGGTATAGATGTTGGATAGATCAGGTAGTGGAAAACTGAAAATCTGGGAGGTTATTTAGTCTTTGCTGAGTTTAGACGATGCTGTGACTGATAATTAGGGAAGAGTTGAGGAAAGGTTGAGTGTTTATATGGAAAATGGTGAAATACCAATTAATCTGAAGTTGATGACTCTAACATTCAATGATATGTGCAATGTACATTGCCTGATGTACTCAATACAACTTTAAAAGCATATGTGAAACTGCAATGCCCCTGTGATTTTGAATCTGATGAAGAATGACTTTATGTAGCTTTACATACATTGATGCTATACAGGAACTTGATTTCGTGCATTAACATAAAAGATGAAGGATGCAAGAAACCAAATGTAAGCAATCTATCTATGGGATGACATACCAAGGATAGAATTGTAGCGGTTTCTTCATCAAGCCCTGTGGTGCTGGTTTCAGAACTCAACATTTCCTCCTTGTACTTTGACAAGCCTGCATGCATCAAACATCAGTGTAAATGTATCAAAAGAAAGAAAAATAAAATTGCATAACATATAATTACAATGGTTGATACTTTGCATGCCTTGAAATTACATCCGGAAGGTTTTACTTGGTGGATTTTTACTTGCGTTTACCATATTCAAGAAGCCAAGATCTATAATATCTATAACTGACTGTCAAAAGTGAAAAATAGGGAAAATCGGTTAGCCCTTAATTATTGTGGTAGTACTGAAGAATGCATGCTTTGAAATTGTGTTTTTACGGTCAAATATATACAGTACCATAATTGTCAAATTGTTGAGAATCGAAATCTAAATTTTGTGAATCGAGAATCGTGAATCGAATCGAATCGT
The DNA here is from genome assembly GCA_947683365.1 of Euphorbia pulcherrima. Classification (NCBI taxonomy): domain Eukaryota; kingdom Viridiplantae; phylum Streptophyta; class Magnoliopsida; order Malpighiales; family Euphorbiaceae; genus Euphorbia; species Euphorbia pulcherrima. The sequence goes on along the minus strand of CANTUS010000001.1, from coordinate 12,187,169 downwards.
AAGATTCGGGTTCGAGTTCATAAAATAATAAAATATAACATTTAAAATGTTTAACTTAAAGATACTACTAAATTTTAGTCTAGGTATGCAAGTTTAGAATTCAAAGAGACTTGTTTTCTACTTTTCCTAAATTAGATGCTAATTTTAAAGAAAAGTATAAACGCAATTTGCTCCAGTGCACAACATAGTCGTCGCCGGAAGTCCATTGTTGCATGGTGTTGGGTTCCTCCTCCAACGGAGGACAAATTGGTGGAGCAATCGACTTTAGCTGCCTTGAGTCAAATCTATAATTTTATCATCTTCAAAATAATATGCTTCTACTACGCTTTAAATTCTTATGGTTCATGAATCGACCGAAACGGTATAATCGTAAGATTCGCCATTGAGTCGTAGATTGAAGGTGAATTCAGATTCACCCCATAGATTCGAATCGATTTGAGTTTGAATCGAATTGAAAGATTCGTATCGAGAATCGTGAGATTCTGATAACTATGTATAGTACTAATTAGCCCTTGGTACACATTTAATTGACTGATGTGCATATGACCTTAAATAGAACTTCATAGCATCAAAGGATCCATATAGCCCACTGCACCTAGCATGGGATTAGGCGTTTGTTGTTGTTTTGCTTTATTTCGATGCTTTAATTTGCTGATTTGGTAGTTATTTTCCTAGACTTGCTAGGAGATACATGTTTCTTATTCACATCTCCATTTCAGCATGTTTGAATCTAATTGTAAACTGATGGCCATATTGGCAGGTTTAAAATTCACCAGGATAACGCCATAGGAGCTCTGCAGAAAATATTCACATTCACAATTTGGCACTGCCGGGAATTCACACTTTACAAGACTATTACATGAGCATATTCTTAATCGATTGATGTCTGGAACTTAAGATTTTATTTCAGTAGATAGAAGTACCTGAACTTGGTTATTAAGGGGGGTAATGTGTCATTTTCTGATGAGCTTATACCTTTGCTTGATCATTCTTTTGGAAAATTTGTGCATATCCACTCTTTCTCTTAGTTCAGGGAAGTATAAAAGTGAATGGTCAAGACATTGGCTGCCTAACTCTGGATTAGTTATGTACAACGGTTCTAGAAATGGCGTTTCCTTCCGAGTCAAATCCATTGAGCTTTCTCTCCCTTTACACGCTTCTGTATCTTGTGAGGACCTAGATGGAGTTGGATCATTTAATACTACGTGCTTTCTAAAATCAAATTTGCATTTCAAGTCTGATCTTCACATACATGGCATGGGAAATCTGGAGATACTCTCACATGTTTCAATTGCATGCCCTTTTGAAGGCTGTATGATTACTTTTAATATGACAGGAAATATTAATATTGGTGAATCTTCAGCTGTTGTTGCTGGTTCAGTTGTTTTTGCTGCTGCAAACCTAACCATGGAACATAACTCTTCTATTAATACAACTGCCTTAGGGGGACTGCCACCTCCGCAAACTAGTGGTACACCGGTTGGATATGATGGAGCTGGGGGAGGTCACGGTGGCCGTGGTGCTTCGTGCCTGACAAAGAATAAGACAAATAATTGGGGTGGTGATGTTTATGCTTGGTCAACTTTGGCTGAGCCATGGAGCTATGGTAGTAAGGGTGGAGGGTCTCCTACAGACAAGTTTGGAGGGAATGGTGGAGGACGTGTCAAGCTTCAAGTGAAGGAGATGCTGTACTTGAATGGATCTGTCACTGCAGAGGGTGGTGATGGGGGTCTGCATGGAGGAGGAGGTTCTGGTGGAAGCATCTTTATACATGCAGTAAAACTGTGAGTAAATCTGTGAGATTGTGCTTTAATACCAATTGCAAAAGCTCATGATATCACCCACTGAAACTGTCACCAGCTTAGTTTATGTAGTTTGCTTATCTGAATATTGTTGGTCTTATCATGGTAATAATTTCTTTTTGCTTGCAAATGATTGCAGACAGAAGCAACCTTAATGTGTAAATAAATCTAAGCATAATTCATATCAAACTTCTAGCTGCCAGTGCCACCAATGACATGGCATGTCAAATATGTTTTCTTGTTCTTATTCTGTGAACTTTTGGTCTCTTGTTGTGTTTTGTTGAATTCATAACTGTTCTTCCAGATACCTCTTTTATGCATTTCATTCATGAATTAAGCACTCAATAAGAAACGATTGTAGGAGAATTTGAAATTGACTTAAATACCTTTTTGGGTCCTGTTCTATAACTCAAATACCCTTTTGGTGCCTGGCCTATTGAAATCGCTTATTTGGTGCCTGACGTATTCAATTTTTGCCTATTTGGTACCTGATATATTCAATTGTAGTACGACAACTTAACGGATTACTGAGGATCGACAATTCTATACATGATCAACAATATATATTCATTTTCCAAATGATGCGATTGATATTTCATGTTTTTGTGTTGTTCTTAGATGGACACTTGTTGTACAAAATTTAAATAGGTCAAGCACCAAATAAGGTAATATTGAATATGCTAGGTACCAAATAGGCGAAAACTGAATACATCAGACACCAAATAGGCAATTCCAATAGGTCAGACACCAAAAGGGCATTTGAGGTATAGAACAGGACCCAAAAAGGTATTTAAGTCATTTGAAATTTGGTGTTTTTAAATGGAAGAAATCAGTGGTTGAAAAGAGTCTGAACTCTTTCAAACTTTGTTCTTTTTGTTCTTCGTCCTGTATTTTCTTTAGCATTTCAATGTAGTCGAATGTAAATTTTTGGAAACCAGATGTTGCTTGGCTTTTCTACTGTATTTTGCTCCTTCATCTGTAATGTACTTGGATAAAGTAGTTTAGTTGCTGTCCAACATGATTCAGAGATGGTGCTTTTTCTATGATGTTCACCATTTGAACAGTATGTAACATTATCTTTGTCATTACCATGCAGTCTCAATTTTCTTTAATATAAGCTTGTTTTTAATAGAGCTACATGTATTTGTGAGCAATTTATGAGGTTTTATATGAAAGCTTGTAAGCTTCTCTATTTCCTTTATTGTTGTATCTCTCCTTAGATTTGAAGACGTTGTTGACCATATTTTGTTTCTTGGGAAAGCTGTAAAAGCTTGATGATGCAATAATTTGAATGTGACATTTTTTTGTCCATTATCAGCTTTAGATATTTTTTGTGTTGAATGCCATATTAGTAGGATTACTAATTATTTTACTTTCTTTGGAATGGTCTATATTATCTATTCCTTTTAATGGTTTTTGTGCTGTCTTTCTTAGGAAGGGTTATGGAATTGTCAGCGCTGCAGGTGGGAGTGGTAAAGGTGGAGGTGGTGGTGGAAGAATTTCCCTTGATTGTTATAGCATACAAGAAACTGTTAAAGTCACTGTCCATGGTTTGTATCAATCAAACATCTATTTCTTATGTAGAAAATAATTTGGTCTCACATGATTTGTAAATCTTAAAGCTAGATTGTAAAGTTTTTGCTTTGAGGGATAATAAGATTTCTGAAGTGTTAATTGCCAGTAGAAGTTTATTTATTGTAGTTAAAGAACTGGGAGTACACTTTTTCATAGCCATTTCCTAGTAATAAAGGTTGTTACTCTTTTAACCTAGAGTCAACATGTTGTGCAGCACATTGATTCTCATGGAGTTTGCTTTTCTACTTCTTTTTACTTTTCCTTTTGATATATCATTTTAACTGAGATATTCTTACTTTCTTAGGGTGTGAGTGAAAAGCATATCATACGACCTCTGAAGTAGTCTTTAAGTTCTGTTTAATGGAACTGATTATTAGTATCCCCCCACATATATATCTGGTTTGTGCATTATATGTTTCTTTTCTTGCTTTTTTTATTTTCTTTGTACAATCTTATGAAAAACATTAGCAACAACAATTTTATTCATTTGCATGTTTTTCAATATAAAATTCTTGCAAGAACTCGTACTTGTGTTGCTGTCTTTTGGACTAAAGTTGATTCTTTTATGGGACAGGTGGTCCAAGTGTTGGCTGTCCTTCAAATGCTGGTGCAGCTGGTACATTTTTTAATGCAGATTTACTGAGTTTAAGAGTCGGAAACGACAACGTGACTACAGAAACAGAGACTCCTTTGCTTGATTTTCCGACTACACCTTTGTGGTCAAATGTTTTTGTGGAGAATAATGCAAAAGTCTTGGTTCCGCTTCTTTGGACTAGAGTGCAGGTTTCCTGATCTTTTCCTTGTTCAGTTATGGTTCTTTTTGCATGACCTGATTTCAATAGTATGAATAAGTACAATGACGTTTCAATGAAAGACTAACAAAAAAACTATTCTTTCAATTTTGTCATTTCCATCTTAACCTAAAACCCCTAAATTTTGGCTAATCAGCAAGTTATGGCTTAATATTTGTGAAAACTTACAAAAGAGAAAGAAAAAAAATTGAAATGGATTTTTATTTTACTTTCTTGATAATATATGTATATATATATATATATATATATATATATATATATATAGACACAAATATATGCTGTTTTTGCCATTGATATAACTATGTAGAGATTTGATAATGTTCTAAGATATGTTAAAATTGACTACTATGCAATAAATATAGTTGTAAATGAAGTTTTTGTTCCTTTTCTTTTATTGTTCTTTATTAGGCTTTCCAGTTTGTGACCGTAAGCTCTGGTTTTCCACTAGTCGAGATTAGTGGCATAAAATACACCATTGTAAATTAACCTTATCAGTTATCATTCAAGTAATGGATTTTTGTTTTTTTGGGTAATAAACTGGTTTTCTTGTACGAGTCTTCTTCATTTCTGCGATGCATTTTTAGCTTTGAATTTTGTGATTTTGTGGGTTGTTCATATGTTAACGGAGATAGCACAATAATCCTTATTAGGAGCATGCTTCTTATAGTCTAAGATCCTTTGAAGATAATTTAATGTTGCAAAATATTATTTAGGTTTCAATAAAAGATGTTTTCACTATCATGGAGTTTGTGTATCTTCTCTTTAAATTCTTCATTTCTTGGATTTCAGCATGATTATTTTGATTGGAGATTTTATGTTGGGTTGCACTTGGACACATTCTTCCACATTTTGCCAAGGATATTCTTTACATTCATTTTTTCTTATTTTCCAGATTCTCTGATGAACTTAACTTTAATCTTTCCTACTGTTTTTTTTGTCATTGGTTGGTTTAATGCACTTATCTGCCTTAAGCATGATACTAATATTTTTCTTTCCCTGTGAAGGTCAGAGGCCAAATTGGACTGTACGGTGGAGGCAGCATCGTCTTTGGATTATCTGCCTTCCCAGTGTCAGAGTTTGAGCTTGTGGCAGAAGAACTTTTGATGAGTAACTCTGTAATAAAGGTATATTTTTCTGGAGGGATGTGTTGTTTCTCTAAAATTACTATATAGTAGAACTGAAGCATTCCTTACCTCGATTTTTATCATTCACTCTTGTTCGAGCAGGGTGGATCTTTCATATATTAGGATACATATGACTAATTTGATGTATTTCACAAAATACAAATGAAAATGAATGTACTTTTGAAGACAGCCAAAAATATGATGTGGACTTCTATACCAACCAACCAACTAAGCCTTAAACCCCACGCTAGGTGGGGTCGGCTATATTAATCTTCCGACGCCATGAAGCTCTATCAAAAGCCAAATTTTCGTCCATACCGAGCAAACGCATATCCTTAGAGATAGTTTCTCTCCAAGTAATCTTAGGTCTACCTCTCCCTCTACCCTTACTCTCTGTCCGTAAGTTCTCACATTTTCTAACTGGAGCATCTATCGGTCTACGTAGCACATGTCCATACCACCTTAGTCGTCATTCTCTCAGTTTATCCTCAATATGTGCCACACCAGTCTTTTGGCGGATGCACTCATTTCTAATTCGATCCATCCTTGTATGCCCACTTATCCACCTAAGCATCCTCATTTCCTAAGCATCCTCATTTCCGCCACATTCATCCTTTGAATATGTTGCGTCTTAATAGCCCAACATTCACTCCCATATGTCATGGCTGGCCTAACCACCGTTCTGTAGAATTTACCTTTCACTTTCAAAGGTATCTTTTTGTCACATAGGACACCGGTAGCACTTCTCCATTTCATCCATCCTACATTAATTCTATGAGTTACATCATCATCAATCATCCCCTCCTCGTGGAAGATAGAGCCCAAATACTAAAATGCAAACGACGATGTGGACTTCCATACATTAATTTTTTTTTGCTGCAACTAGTCTTTGTAGTTATATATATTGAATTAAGAGTTTTCGAAAACATTTATTGATGATATCAATAATGCCGAAAATAAAAACTGAAGTCGGAACCTTATGTATCAATATAAGTTGTTGGGTTTGTAAATCAAGAGGTCTGGAGTTCGAGTCGTGGCAATCCCAATTATAAATTATACTTCAATACAAGATAGAGCGAGATTGTGCTAGCACATTCTTTAACCTCAAGAAACATTCGCTGCGGAAATGTGTTTGACACAATAAAAACTATACATGGAACCTCAGCTATCAGCCTAAGTTTTTAAGTTAAATGGCTCCTTGATAATGTAGTCGGTTCTGCAGTTAAAACTTAGCTATGTTTATGTGTTATTTATACTGGTAGTACATAATGCTTTGCTCCATAATGAAGGTCTTTGGTGCATTTAGAGTTGCTGTCAAAATGTTGCTTATGTGGAATTCCAACATTGAAATTGATGGAGGTGGAAACACTGTTGTCACTGCTTCTATCCTTGAAGTCAGAAATCTAATTGTCCTGCGGGTACGATGGCTTGTGTACTATTCTTGTAGACTCACTACTCCCTCTTGTTGAACAGATCATGTCTCTGATGTATATTATGTGGCTTCTATTTGTTATCTTATTTGCAGGCTAACTCTATCATTTGCTCAAATGCAAACTTGGGATTGTATGGGCAGGGACTGCTGAGATTGACAGGTCATGGTGATGCAATCAAGGCCCAGCGGCTTTCCCTCTCTCTGTTTTACAATATAACGGTAAGTCATATGCATTTGAAGTTCCTGTTTTGTTTTTGTTTGCATGTAATTGCATTTTTTTCATCAAAATTATGTTTTCCCAATCATCTCAATTGTGCACGCTACTAGTAAAAGACAGATGGCTTGTTCTTGCTTCAAAATGCAAATTGGAAAATATATGTATATGCATCAAGATGTGGAAATAGAACTTTGCATATGGCATGGTTAAAGTTCAATGTTTAAATCAAAAGAATGTGATTAGGATTTCAGGAGGATCTGCTGAGCAAATGAAAAAAAAATTGAGGGTGGGGTTTTCGATCTCCAAAAACACTTCAAGGATCATGAATTTGGTACTTGTCCTAGCATGGCTAAATTAAACTTCCAATTTATGAATTACTACCAACTTGGCTGAATAGAACTCCATGCAACTAGTCACACCATTACCAGTCACCCCTTATTTTCTCTTCACCTGATTTCGTAATTTTCATTTATTTTCACAGTAATCATCATAATGAATATGAAAGCATTTATACTTCTTTTTTTCTAACTTATTTTAATTAATCACAAACAAATCCACATCACAGGTTGGGCCAGGTTCTGTACTACAGGCTCCATTGAGTGATGATGCTAGCAGAAGTGTGTGAGTACGAACTTCCATTTTTTGAGTATGAGGATTGAGGACATGTGATGTTTCAATTCAAGTCCTCTAGAGCAGCATGACGTGTCATTTATAAGTAATTATGATTCTTTTGGTTTAGGGTAACTGAATCTCTTTGTCAAAGCCGAACATGCCCAACAGATCTCATAACTCCTCCAGATGACTGCCATTACAATTACACTCTATCCTTTTCACTTCAAGTAAGTGTTGCATTTAGATTGCTTCTTATTTTAATACATTTTTGTCTCTCAAATCAGTTAAGTAAAACATCTTGGGATCTGAATGATCATACATGTAGAAAATAGTTGAAGTGGTAGAAGTTTATAATCAAGAGATGGAAAGTAGAATCATTAGTTAAGGGACTAGGACTGACAGTCTGGGAATTATTAGTACCCTAGTTACAAATTTCAGTTTTCGCACCTCCGCTTTGTGAGGTGGGAGGTTGTGTTCGATACCCATCCTCTTCCAGAAAACGCATAATTATTTAAACAAAAAAGGTAGTTTTTCAAATATATGACGCACTTTTGGGTGCAATATAATCTGGTGGAATCAGCTCCATGGGTCTTAATAGCGGGGCTGATGCTAGGTTGTCTTTTCTAAAGGCGGTAACAAATGAACAGTATTTCATGATCGTTAATCATGACCATGTGGGCTAAATTTGTTCTCTCCATTTTGAAAGAAAATCTATAATCATTCAGAAGTAACAAAAGAAATCCTAAGAGAAAAATGTCTAGTTAAATTCAGCTTATATGCACTAATCCTCATGGAAAACTGATAGAAAATGGATACGAAATTATAGAACAAATAGCAAGAAAGATTTGATTTACCCGAAATTAGTATTGCAAACAGAAATAAGAAAATAAAGACTAGAGCAAGAATTCAATGAAAGATAAATAACCCGGAGCAATCAAAGCTCCCACAGGCAATGCCCAATCTCAATCTGAAATTGAGACCCCAACAAAATAATAAAACTCTCTCTGCCTCCACCCGCCCTTCTAACTCTGCTTTTATATTCTCTAAAGAAACCCTAAAACACGCCTCTTATCTGAATTACTATCCTACCCTTCACTAAATACCTTTTTCTAACAAAAACTGTCTACAAGCATAATATCAATTGAAGGACAATTTTAGTAGGTGCTGGGGTCTCAAATCTCAATGCCAGAGATATCATCACATTTAAAGTCTTCTATTATCTGGTTGCTGATATTGATTGTTTTAAGGGATTGTTATGTCAAGTTTAAAGCTAACCTAACTGTTATGTCTTCTGTGGAACAAATAAGGTCTGTCTACTTGATGTTAACAAAATTTAAAGCTGTAAAAGCTTATGAAATGCACACGTAACATTTTTGAGAAGTTCTCGTAGCAATTCATGTTAGATTTAGAAACACAAGGACGCAGTCATGGTTGTTTGTGTAGTGTGCTATTTTCTATCATGGAAACATCATTGAACATGTTACAACTTTTCCTTTTTTTAGGATTCAATTTTAAACTTTCGAACCTTATTTTTTCCTTCGAAACTTTGTTTAGCATTGTTTATGACCTTATCATCTCATCACATGTAGTTTTTCTTTAATGAAAATTCAAGTGGTGTTGAAAAAAAAAATAAATGTCCATTGTCAGATTTGCCGTGTTGAAGATGTCCTCGTGAGTGGCATTGTTAAAGGAAGTATTATCCACATCCACAGGGCAAGAACAATCATTGTTGATACTAGTGCTTTGATTACTGCATCAGGATTAGGTAAAGAGGTGTACTTTGCATCTTTGCTGCTTTTGTATCTCTGAGTCGTTTATGTTTATCAAGATTATGCCATTCTACCAATTTCTTCTCTAGTTTGGACAGAAATAGATGATTGTAGTTTTAGGCAGCTAACTGTCAGAGATCATCCGTTTCAGGTTGCACTGAAGGTATTGGGAAAGGGAATTATTCTAATGGAGCTGGTAGTGGTGCTGGGCATGGGGGAAGAGGGGGTTCAGGATATTATAATGGAATTGTGAGTGATGGTGGTCATAAGTATGGTGATGCTGATCTTCCTTGCGAGTTGGGAAGTGGAACTGAGGGTCCTGATCAATCATATGGAAATGTTATTGGAGGGGGAATGATTGGTAATATTTTGGTCGACAACAACTTATTTGATTTGATCCTTATTATGCTACTCTGTCTTATGCTTAAAACTACTGTACGCAAATGGAATGTTTTCAAATAGTAGCTGAAACGTCTACAAATATTTGCTATTCTATAACTTTTTCTTCAAGCCTTTTCCAGAACTACATGCTATGCAGTATTTTTTTCTTGCAAAAACTGTTGTTTATTAATTTGTTTTTCGTGTTCGCCAGTGATGGGTTCCATTCAATGGCCATTATTAAGGCTTCATCTTTATGGATTCTTAAAGGCTGATGGTCAAAGCTTTAATAAAGCTGTAAGAAACGGTAATGGTTCTTTGATTGGAGGACTTGGCGGAGGTTCTGGCGGGTCAATACTCCTTTTCCTTCAAGAGCTTGTTCTTGAAGAAAACTCGACCTTATCCGTCTTGGGGGGCAGTGGTGGTCCTCTTGGTGGTGGTGGAGGTGGAGGTGGGAGAGTTCACTTCCATTGGGCTATGATAAACAGAGGGCATGAATATGTTCCTATTGCAAGTATACATGGTACAATGAACAGTAGGTATGGCTTATTCGAATGTTGAAAATTGGCTTATGTTTTCAGATATAAATTCCAAGGGACATTATAGTCTCATCAACACGTAATATATGCTACATACTCTTAACTGATAAAATGCTTTCAAGCACAATGGTAAGCATTGTCTTATACGATATCTCTTAAAGTGTCTGACAGTATCTAGAATAGCACCTATTTTCCATTGAGGATCGAAATACAATCTTTTGCAAAATTAAGTGCATCCTTGTGATGTATATTACATTGTTTCACATTAATAATCTCCTGCATGTTTTTAACAGTGGAGGTTCGGGAAACAATGGTGGACTTTTTGGGGAATCTGGCACTATAACTGGAAAAAAATGTCCGAAAGGGCTTTATGGTACATTTTGCAAGGTATTTGTACTTTTTATTCATATTGAAGTTTTGGATTACGGCTCTCTTGTACATAAGTGGGTACCTGCAATTCTTAAGTTGTTTGTAACTTGTAGATTATGTTGATGTGCTGTCTTATGATCTTCTTCTATATATTTATTTGTTTACTTATAAACAGGAATGCCCTGTTGGCACTTATAAAAATCTTGAAGGCTCAGATGAGAGTCTTTGCATTCCTTGCTCTCTTGACAATCTTCCGAACCGTGCAGTTTTCACATACGAGCGAGGTATTACTGTTAAACTGCATTTCAACTGTAGCATGCCTCTCTTTCAATTTTTTGGGTAGCTGAGAAAAATAATGGAATTTAATGCAGGTGGAGTTACTAAGCTGCCTTGTCCTTATCAGTGTGTATCTGACAAATACAGGATGCCAAATTGCTATACTCCTCTTGAAGAGCTGATATACACATTTGGAGGCCCTTGGCCATTTGCTCTTCTCTTGTCTTGCCTCTTAGTTCTTCTTGCTTTATGTTTGAGTGCTTTGAGAATAAAATTGGTTGGGTCAGGTTCTTATGGTGCAAACTCAATTGAGCACCAGAGTCATCACCATTTGCCGCACCTGCTTTCCTTGTCGGAGGTAAAATGTTGATAATAAGCATTCCTAGTCTCAATCTGTAGTCTGCAGCCGTAATCCTGTGACAGAGTGTGCACTACTCACTAAGTGTTTACCTGATACACTTTTTTAAATTCTAGGTTCGGGGGACAAGAGCTGAAGAAACTCAGAGCCATGTCTATAGAATGTATTTTATGGGTCCAAACACTTTTAGGGAACCTTGGCACCTTCCTTACTCTCCTCCCAATGCAATTATTGAGATTGTGTAAGTAAATCTTATTGTCATGAAAAGAATATAGGCGATTGTCTTATTACAGCTTACATGGGTTCTTTTAATGGAGTCAGTTGAATACTTGTATTTCACTGAAGAACAGTCGACTTTGGAAAATTCGACCTCCTTGTTTATCTATGTAAAATATGTCGTCAAATAATGGACATTGTATGCTTCTAATATTTTTTTGCTCCCATTTAAAGGCAGTTACTGCTGATACTGCCTCTTTTATGGGCTTACTCTGTATGGTATCACCAATTCTTTGTGAAGTCTTTGTGCACAATATCTTGCATCACTTATTCAAAAGCATCTGGGAATGTCAATTTTATGCCATGTAATTAAAATTTCTTGAACTTGGAAAGGTCTTGTTTTGCAGGTATGAAGATGCTTTCAACAGATTTATTGATGAGATAAACTCTGTTGCTGCATATGATTGGTGGGAAGGTTCAGTCCACAGCATACTTTCAGTCCTTGCTTATCCTTGTGCCTGGTCCTGGAAACAGTGGCGACGGAGAAATAAGGTCCATCGACTTCAGGAATATGTCAAGTCTGAGTATGACCACTCATGTCTTCGCTCTTGCCGATCACGAGCCTTGTACAAAGGGATGAAGGTTTGATGCATTATGCTGTCTTAATTTAGCTGCTAGTCATTAAGATGATGTCACAACCTAAACTATCTTAATATTCTAGCCTTTTTGATAGTTTCTAAAAGTTATATTTACTTTGCAGTATGAAGGTGAGCAATTCAATTCAACATACTACTATAACTTAACATTTAGGCTAAAAATAATCAAGTTTTGCTGTCTGACTCTCAGACTTGAGTAACAGTGTACCTTATCATAAAATTGAAGTGCAAATGATCTTGTATGAGATTTAGCTTAGATCTTTTATGAACATATTCAGAATCATGTAAAAAGCTGATTACTGGATTAGACGGATGAGCTGCTCAAGTTGGCATTATCACTCTAGAACTTTTTAAACACTGCTAGAATTCAACATTTTAGGAGCTGTTCATAAGTAGCTCGTGAGTAGTTGAGTCACTTCCAAATTTTATATCTCCTCATAAATTCACTTACAAGATAAAATACCCTAACATTATAAAAACTATTCAAGCTATTTAGCGAATATTTGGCGTTCAGTACTGTAGTTTTAAGTTCCTTTTGGTTCTGGAAATAGAAAATTAAGCACTTCATTCTATAATGTTAAACTATTTAGTTTCAATTGTCTACTGATAATTATTTGTGCAATAATATATCATATTCCTTGAATGATACTTCCATATGTTATTATCAGTGTTGGACTACTGATGGGTAAAACTCTGAAATGAAAGCATCATATAGACATGCACACACTCAAATAATATAGATCCTACATCATATGAAGTGTGAATAGAGAGTAGTAATCTGTTAGGGAAAAAAACAACTAGAACCTACAATGGTCATTCTTTCTTGAGTTTTGATCATCTCTGTGATCTTTGCTCTAAATTTGTCATAGGTATTTCAGTATGTTAATATCTACATTTTCATCGTCTTCATATCAATACAAATTTATGCAGGTTGGAGCAACACCAGACTTAATGGTTGCATATATTGATTTTTTCCTCGGCGGGGATGAGAAGCGTTTGGACATTGTATCTATAATACAAAAAAGATTCCCAATGTGCATAATTTTTGGTGGGGATGGGAGCTATATGTCACCTTATAGTCTTCATAGTGATTCACTGTTGACCAATCTTCTTGGGCAGGTATTATTACCAGACGTATTACATCTCTTTTGGTTCATTCTGTAATAATTTTTAATGAAAAGCAAAATACCCTTTCTAGCATGTCCCATCATCTGTCTGGAATCGTTTGGTGGCTGGTTTAAATGCTCAGTTGAGGACTGTGAGGCATGGATCGGTCCGGTCTGCTCTACTTCCTGTCATTGATTGGATCAGTAGTCATACCAATCCACAACTTGAGTTTCATGGGGTGAAGATACAGCTTGGTTGGTTCCAAGCAACTGCGTCTGGTTACTATCAGTTGGGTATATTGGTGATGTTTGGTGAATATCCTATCCAAAGTATAGACCAGTCAGATTTCATGGATAGAGGCAATGATGAATTCTTAAGGTAACTAAACAATATGAGATTCTTTAAGCTCATTTATCATTTTATATCGTATTAAATCTTTTCATAGCTTTTAGTGGTTAATTTCGCCGGCTCCAATTTTCGACGGATCAAGGCTTGTTGTTGATGTATGTAAGTGGTTAATTTCATTAGTAGCCGTTGGACTTAGAAGATCTTCCCTGCAGGCCTACAATTTTTCACTTAAAAGATATTGAAAATTGTATAAATGCAACATAGTAGTACCTTTAGTCAAGCATGGGTAGATATCTTGCAAGAATATAATAACACTATAAAAGGAAAAATTAAAATAGAAAAACTTAGATATAATTGTGCAGAATATATTTTCAATTATATAGTGGTCTCATCAAATTTTGACAAAACTACTGTTTTATGTCATTTAGGAATAAAAAAGGGATCTAGTATATTACAAGTATGTAAGTTTAAGTCATTTTGAACCTATTCTTTTGTAAAATTGCCATTCTAGATTGTTTCCATTTGCTAATAATCCCCATAGTTGCTTAATATTTTTGTAATTTTTAATTGCTAGTTATCTTGCGCCTTAAATCTGTTCATAATTTCAATAATACAAGTTCTTTCTAATTAACTTTTTCTAATCCGTTTTAGGAAAAATACCCCAAGTACAAGCAGAAGTTTTAAGCTGCCACAGCAGAATCAGCCATACATGAGTCAACTTTTATCTCGTAAAAAGATGACTGGCGGAATTAACGGAGGTGTCATAAGCGATGCTACACTGACATCTTTGGAGTATAAAAGGGATTTCCTTTTCCCATTTTCTCTCTTACTGCACAATACGAGACCTGTAGGGCGGCAGGTAATTTGTGCTGTCATTTCATTATGCTACATAAACCAAATATTCAATATTTTTGTTTTGTATCGCTTACAAAAATGCGTTGTGTTTCAGGATGCTCTTCAGTTTTTAATAACAATCATGCTATTGTCAGATCTTTGCATCACCCTTCTTACATTGCTAGAGTATTATTGGATTTCTCTCGGAGTATTCCTCGCTGTCCTGCTTATTCTTCCTCTATCCTTGCTTTCTCCATTTCCAGCTGGCTTAAATGCCTTATTTAGCAGGGAACCTAGAAGAGCTACACTTTCTCGTGTATATGCATTATGGAATGCTACATCTCTTTCTAATATTGTAAGTTAAAGTTGTATAATAGATGCATCGTTTTTACTTTGCTTTTTAAGTTGAAACTTTATTTGCCTTTTCAGGCTGTGGCTTTCATCTGTGGTATCATCTTTTGTGGATTCTCTTTCTTGCAACCCCCAGACAAGGAAATTATGTGGAACATTAGCAGGTTGGATTTTTTATATTATTTAGCCTCTGTTCCTTTCAACTTATAAGTAGTTGTACTAAACTGAACTGTTCAGTGTAAATATATATGTATGCAGTACTTATAAGTACTGAACTGAACTGAATGGATTATAAGTTGGAACGAACAAATCCTTAATTGAAATGTTGACAAAATAAGACTGATAGTGAAGTCATTCTTGTAACATTAAAAAAAAAACAAGTGCAAATTTTAGACTGTTCTTTTAAATGTCAGTTAACTGTAATGAGTTGATTGTGAGCAGGGAGAACGACAAATGGTGGCTGTTGCCAACAATACTTCTTCTATTCAAGTCGATTCAAGCTCGGTTTGTAGACTGGCATATTGCTAATCTGGAAATGCCGGATTTTTCGTTGTTCTGTCCGAATCCAGATGCTTTTTGGGCCCACGAATCAAATTCTTGACATCAAAGCTTGGAGCTATGAATCATGTTGAAGAAGACTGTAACTTCCGCATTGGCCCAGGTGTGATTGGTTTCCTCTGTAAATTTTGCCCTCACATATGTAAAGCATTGGTTTTTTCTTTTCTTTTTTTTTTTTGTAAAATATGTCGGTGAATGGAAGTATATGAGTCTAGGATTAGCAATACAGTAGATACTCTCCAATTATTTTTTATATATTATTTATATAAAACAGAAAGAAAGAAAAAGAGTTCTGCTCTGTCCCGAGTTTCAGTTTCGCTGTTATTTATGTAAATGAAAAACTAGTTTGTAATCTGAAACGATCCATCCTGGAGCCTTAACCCTAACGAAAGATATAACTTTAGCATTCCCTTTCTTCACTATTGTTGTAAATTTTTTGCTTGTAAAGAAAAACGTTAAAATATATTCTTCTTAAATTCAGTCGTAAAAAAATCTCAAGCTGCTTCCTTCTATTGATTGTCTGCAGTCGAGAAATAGCATGTTAGCGATTTAACAATATCAGTAGGTGTTGTATGTTCAATGACTGGCTTACACCTCATAAAACAAACTTATGTTGGAAGAGGATGCCGAAAATATTCTAAATATTGCTCTCCTTGCCATGGGTTGTTTTGCTTTTCACTTCGAGTCCTCTTTTGCATATGATTTGGCTTGATAGTGACTCGACTTATGTTGTTAATCTTTTCAAAACATGTGTCACTTGGTTCCTTGGATGATCAAATCGAGATGGATTGAAGTTTCTCCCCGTTTGATGGATTTTGTAGTCTCTCATATCTTCATGATAGGTAATTAAGTGGTAGATTTGCGTGTTAACCATGGACGAATGAACACTACCTTTTGTTTTAATGCTTTTATCCACAATTATTGTGGTCGTGATGTTTCTCGTTTTGTTTACATTGTAATTGACATTTTCCTTTCTATTTAATACTCCCTCTTGGCTTGTTAAAATACTTGTCATTTACACTTTTTGATATATTTTTTTCATTATTCTTTCAACTCTAACCCTATACTATTAATTACATTTGGTTAAAAAATTAAAGCATTAATTAAACTATAAGAGTAAATTAGTATTTTCATATATTTAATTAATTAATTTATTAAAAAGTATAAAAATTTGTAGAAATACAAGTAATAAAATATATACAAGTAATAAAATATGAGGGAGTAATATTTGGTTGAGCTTCTACAAATTTAGTCACGGAGATGCAATTAACCGGCTTTTAAAAAAACACAATTCAATGCATTTATGTCATTTTATCTTTTTAATTTTTGTGAAAATGGCCATTATTCTTCTAAAATTACTGTTTTAAAAATCCCCCCTAGCCTCGATTAGATTTTATTTAGGCGTTATTTTGGGGCTTATCGTCTGACTTTTCATTCCTAAGGCTTTATGAGGCGCTCGACAGATTTATTGCCGCCTAGGCACTGCCTAATCCGATTTTTTCCGCCTAGGCGGCGCATAAATTAGATTTTTTAGGTACCATTATTTATACTAACCATAGTTTACCAACAAAAAGTAGTTTAGTTGGTAAAACTAAAGTACATTAAAGTGTTTTCATAATAAAACTAGTGTAGTACCCGTGCGATGAATAAGTCATCAATACAACTACACTGCTTTCAATTTAGAAATCACCAAAGGATTCACAAAATTCATTTATTTCTTTTCGACAAATTCATTGATCAGCAATAGTTTTTTTCAAATTTTGAGAAAATAATATAAGAACTGCAAAATTTACAAAAAAAATTTGAAAAGATAAAAATAAGAAGAAATAACAATTCACTTGAAAATAATATTCAAACAGACATATATAAGGAAAACTCATCAAAATATTTAACATTTCACTTTTAATATAAATACTAATTAATTAAAATAGTAATATAAATTAGAACAATATGGTAATAAAATAAGACAAATTTAATAACAAAATTGTAATATTTCTTTTGAAATTTTTGAAAGTTTTAATAATTACACATCAAAGCCTTTAATATAAATACTAATTAATTAAAATAATATTTTAAATTAGAATAATATGGTAATAAAATAAAATAAATTTAATATTAAAATTGTAATACTTCTTTTGAAAGGTCTTAATATTATATATGAAAATTGAGTTTGAAAAGTTTTAATAATAACCAATTTTAAATATAATTATTATAGAAATAAATTAAAGTAAATGTATAATGATTTAAAACAATAATTATATATAAAAATAATTCATAATTGCTGATAAGAATTATATTGCAAAACTGTTGTAGTGATTAATAATTATTCGACCTTCAAGGTAATATCCAAATGGACATATATAAGAAAAACTCATTAAAATAGTTAACATTTCACTTTAATATAATAAATTTTTATAAGGAAAATGCATAAATATGATAAATTACAATATAAATAATAATTATTAGAATAGTAATATAAGTTAGAATAATATGGTAATAAAATAATTAAAATAGTAATTATAAAAAAATAATTAAAATAGTAATATAAAGTAGAATAATATGGTAATAGAATAAAACAAATTGAATAATAAAATTGTAATATTTGTTTTGAAGTATAAGGACAAATAAGTCATTTCAAACTTAATTAATTATATATATAAACAAATCAAAGTAAATGTACAACCATTTAAAACAATAATTTCACATTAAAATAATCCATAATTGCTGATAAAAATTATATTGCAAAACTATAATAGTAATTAATAATTATTTAATCTTTAAAATAATAGTCAAACGAACATATATAAGGAAAACTCATCAAAATAATTAACATTTCACTTTTAATATAAATACTAACTAATTAAAATATTAATATAAATTAGAATGATATGGTAATGGTAATAAAATAAAACAAATTTAAAGTTAAAATATATATGAACTAAAATGCAAATAATATAACGTACTAATTTGAAGTCTCCTATAAAATAAAATTAAACTTATAGTCAATGAATTTTTATTGGAGAGAAAGATTATATTGTTTCAGAAGTTGTTCATCTTGCGTAAGTTTAACCACAGAATACACTACATCATGTGCAAAAATATTTTTGCTCTGAACTGAAAGTTTGAACATAATTTCTCTTCCTATAATGTTCTCCAAATCCATTGGTATAGGTGTTTCACCAAGTGCATCTATTATCTAATATAATTTTAAAAGACAAAAAGCAATAAAAGATGTTTAAAACATTATTAATGGAGAAAAAACTAAAATCAATTGGAATTCAAAGAAGATATATTATTCATATTCGAAAAATATGTACCTTAATTACTGTATCCGTCAATTCATTTTCAGTTTTTTCAATTAATTGTTGCGCTTCACGGTCCTTTGAATTATTTGAGTTACCCTTTCAGAGCCCGATTAACTAACAGAGAACAATCTAAACTCAAACCATAAGAAATTGATATTAAAAAAATTATACAGTACAACATTTTTATACTGATTATATTTAAATATTTAAATTAAATTAATAAAAAAGAAAGAATTTTTTTGTTAGTTATGCAATTTTATTAAACATTTAGTGTGATAAATTTTTTAATACTCAATTACAAATAATTTATTGACATACCTTTTCGTCTTGCCAAATCATTTCAATAGTAAATATTGAATTTGGTTTATTTCGTTCTGAAATAGTTCAAAGGTGGAGAACACATACTTTGAGGGTTCATTGCATCTTAGTTGGATTTATATCGCATATAAAATCTGTCTTCAGTTGCACCTTAAGTGAGTTGATATCATCCACCGAATTATGTTTCTATTTCAACATAATGAACAATATACTTTTCTACAATTATCTTGTGCTTTCCTGTAATTTGATGAGGAAAAAGGAGTCACATGAATTCTTAAATAAGAAGGCATAAGTACTGCTACGAAAATCAAATTTATTATTAAATAGGATCATAACTAACAGAATTAGATAAAATCAAGAACAATAAATTAAATTTTAAATAAATAGATTTAAGAGATATATATTATTTTGATTTGTTTCTATAATTCACCATAATTAATTATTTCCCAATAAAAAGTAGTTATTGTTATTAATCATTATCATTTTTCTAAATCAGAAATATATTAAAAATCAGCTTCCAAAAATTCCGATTCAAATTTATGAAAAAATATTCAATTTAATAATTATTGTAGATGACATTAAAATCTGCTCATATATAGTATAAATCAATTAAAGTAAAGAAAACTCTAATATGTCAACAAATAATTGGAAAAGTTAGCAATAACATATCAAATATTCACTAGTTTTATACCAATTTTTATTTAGGTATAGAAACAATTATACCAGTTTTATATGATTATTATACCTGTTTGATCCAAATAAAGCAAAATACAATTAATAAAACACATGTATATTACATATTTTATCAAATAAAAAAATATAACTAGTTTTATACCAATTTTTATTGAGGTATAACACGTTTTATAGAAGTTTTATATTAACATTATACCACTTAGATTCAACAAGCAAGAAACGATCAATAAAATATAAGTATAATATATATTATACTAAATATAAAAAAGTATAATTAATTTTATACCAATTTCTGTTCAGATATAACATTTTTATACTAATTTCATATTTGTATTATACCAATTTAATCCAAATAAAGCCAAATAAAATCAATAAATCATAGGTATAATGCATATTATATCAAATATAAAAAAAGGAAATTATACCGGTTTGATTCAAATAAAGCCAAATACAATCAATAAATCATATGTATAATGCATATTATATCAAATATAAAAAAGGTATAACTAATTTTATACCAATTTTTATTCAGGTATAATCCATTTTATACCAGATTTATATTAATATTATACCAATTTGATTCAAATAAAACACACGTATATACCAAATTTAAAAAAAGGTGTAACTGGTTTTATGAAACTTATATGATTACTATTTTCCTTGCTTTTCCCACTCTATCTTGTTAGTGATTTCTCCCACGCATAATTGACTAAAAATAACATCATATTTAGAAATAGAGCATCTGCTTGTTTTTATCGTTGATAACCTGGGTAATTCTTATTCGTGTCATTTCCATTTTATTAATTTCAGGTACTTTAAGCATCCAAAAAATTTTAATTTTCTTCCAAACAAGCATATGTTTGACCACAACTTTATTTAAGAAAAGATGTTGCAATAGGAAGGATCTTGAGCTGCTGGGCCAGCTAAATGAATCATTTTGCTTTAAATACTTTCTAACTTGGATTTGCAAGGTGAGGTTCCTTGATTAAATTCTCATTTGAGAAAACAGAAGCACTTCTAAATTAATCAGTGAAAAATTCAGTCTAAATTATCCTAATTTACAAACGCAAGTCAGGATTCAACAACAAATCTCCATTTTTCAAAGTCATTGAGAAAACAAGCATTAGAAATAACTAATTTTGTCTTAATGTTCTGTACGAGAAGTGAAAACAAACCTAGGTCGAAACTTATGATGAATTAAAGCTTTAGTACTGATATAAGAAACACCAGATGGAGAAATCAATTGGAAAATATAGAACATGTTAAAAAAGCTTACACTTTCTACTAAACAGATGCTCAATTGACGAAGAAAAAGAAAAAGATTAACCAAATAACGGACACAAATTTATTACTTGATTCTGATTCAGCTTGCAGTAGATCAGATTCAACTTGCGAGGAGAAGTAGAGAAGCAGTGGTGGATTGTAGGCTTGTAGATTGGAAGCGAAGAACACAGGGAGAAGAGGAGATCATGAGCGGCAATCGACAATATTAAGGCAGAGAAAGAAAAGAATAAGAAGGAAGAAGTTACGGAAGAATCAAAATCACGTATACACTAAACATAAAAGTTAAAAAAGGATATTAATTACAAATAAATGTTGTTTAGAATACAAGTAATAATAAAATCTAAATATAGTGCATTCCTTACAATTTACAAATGAGTAAAACAACAATGTACTTTTTATTTTAAGTTTGCCAAATATCTGTATAACAATATCGCTCTCCCCTTTCTAATTTATGCTTCAAAATCAAATTTGGTTTTCTCTGCAACAATATTTTGTTCCTAATAAACTTTTTGCTCATCATCCGACTTAAGAAAAAATCACACCAGTGACAAATTTTTGACTTAAGAAAAAGTGGAGATAACAATTTTGAAACGATTATTTTTCACGTGAGTAGCATCATACAATATTTTACTGTAAAAGAAAATATTTCTGAAACTACTTCTTGTTATGTTTATGCCATGAATAGGATGAGTTCGAATTGCAATGACTAGAGATAGATGCTTATTGTGTTTTTGGTGTTTATTTTTGTTTTGTTTAGCTTGTAATTGGCATTTTCCTTTCTATTTAATAATAATTACGGTTTTTACCAATTTAGGTTATGGAGATGCTTTAGTTGGGATGTCCTTCCTAAACCACAACTTTAACCAGCTCTTGGAGCATTTTTAGTAGATAGTGCGTTTCAATAATAGTCTTGCCACATTAGTAAAAATAGATAATTAATTAAAAAATTATTCTCCACTAGCTTATCTATTTTCTCTTTCCTATATGATGTGGTACAATAAATGTTGAACATTATCTATTTGATCTTCTACATGTAGACAATCAAATAGAAGACTAACTTATCAAATTACTTAATATTTTAATATTGAACGTTGAAACAAGCTTGCAACTAAGTATTTTTTTATTATTTAATCATACAATTCTAAATAAAATAAACAGTCTAGTGTGACTCTTTTTTTAAAGACATTGTCTATTTTTAAAATCATTGACATGTCATCAATATAAGCTTCTATTTCATATGCCACATAATTCTAGGATCCATTATCTTGTAAAGATGCTCTTAGAAAAACACAAATTCAATTCAGTGCATTTATGTCATATTATCTTTAATTTTAGGCTTAACGCATCCATTGCCCCCCAAACTTGGCACGTTTTGTCACATGCTACCCTCAACTTTTAAGTGAATCACTTTACCCCCTAAAGTTGACAAAACTAATACAGTTTGCTCCCTCGATGCCACGTGTCAACTTTTGATTAGAGGGAGAAAAATCTAAAAAATGACATCTTTGAAAAGTCAAAGCAACCAGAAACTGACACGTGGCACTAAGAGGGCAAACTATATCGATTTTGCCAAATTTAGGGGGTAAAGTGATTCACTTGAAAGTTGGGGGTGGCATGTAACAAAATCTACCAAGTTTGGGGGGCAACAGATGCGTTTGACCTTAATTTTAAGAAAACGAGCACTATACTTATAAAATCAACTTAAAAAAATGGCCGTGTAGCACAATCTTTGATACTTAATGAGAATGAAGTAATACCGGTGTTTGATACTAAACGAAAGCGTATAGTAGAAGATTCTTCGGCCATGGTTGTTGATTCTTCTAATGTACAAAATTATGAAGAGAAAGCGGGCTCTGAAGGGCGAGCTCGCCATGCTCAATGAGGGTGTTGAGCTAGAACTATCGGGGGTTGGGCATGGACCCGACGGATCGTGAATTAGAGGAGTTAGTGTCCTCTCTAATGCCTAATCTGGTGTTTCTAATGGAAGTGAAGTTGAATCGAGATGCGGTTGAATCCGTTAGAAATAGGATACATTTTGATGGTCTTTTTTATGTTACTCATGTGAATAATGGAGGAGGTTTAGCTATATTATGGAAACAACATGATATGGTCAGATTACAAAAATTTGGTAGAAATTTCATAGACGTGATTGTAGAGAATGAAGGTAATCCTTAGAGGTTGACTGGGCTTTACGGCTGCCCAAAAAATTGCAATAGTAGAAGAGAGGAATCATGGAATTTCTTGAAAAGTTTAAGTACCTTGAGTGCTCTATCATGTTGCGTAATCGGAGATTTTAACGATATGATTTGTCCAACGGAGAAAATAGGAGGGAGACCGAGACCTATTTCCTGGCTTAATGGTTTCCGCGAGACTTTAACCATATGTGGTTTATAAGATATGGGAATGCCGGGTTACCAATATACTTTGGAATGAAGCAGGGGGACTCCAAATTGGATAGCTAAGCGTTGGATAGAGTGGTTACTATGTTAGATTATTTTAATAATTTGTGTGGTTCATGAGATTAAGTAGTCCGTTTAATTAAAGTAACCCAATGTGATGATGATTGGATTTAAATGGATAAATCGAACTGGGTGAACAGTTGATTCCCTTGTCCCTATTTTTTGTTAACAGATATAACTTTTTATAAAGCGTTATTCCTTAAGTTATAAAAGAGAGAGTTTTATAGAGATAAGACTGTTCAACGTTTATTCTCTACTTTCTTTCTTCATTTCAATTGCTTTTCTTGATCATCAAAGAAAGCATAAGGGATTCAAAGGATAAGAGGGAAGTAATCTTATTCGATTTTCAATAGATCAAGGTACATTTCCGAATGCGATTCTTTTGATTGGATTCTAATATGAGGAAATATAATTTCATTAACTTAATTTACTTATTCTTTCAATTAAGTGTACATTTCCTTTCCTTTCAAAATGGAATTCTAATTATGTTGTTTGATATTATGTACTGAAATGGTTTTATTTGATTCAATTAAAGATCCAAATTCCGAGGAATGATTTGTTAAATCTTCCATTCTTTTCAATTGAAATTTTGATTCTATTATATTTATTTTTCATGTTCATCCCATAAGTCCTGGGCTTTTCTTTGATTTTATTTCATGATTAAAATCTTAAGAGTCTTAAGGGTTTTGCGATTTCTGAAGTTGTCGCGATCGCGTACAGAGCAATGAAAGTTTACATATAAATTATAGTTAGTTTGCTCTTAATGGAAACGAAAATATATCTACAGATTTAGGTTGCATAAATTGAATATTTATAGTATAGGAAGCATGTTAGTCACCAAAGTGGCCTTGCTAATTTATTTAAATGTTTTGTTATGCATATCAATTGTTCAATTATGGTAGATACAACTAAAAGAATATGTTGAATAATTGATAATGTTAATTCTATGTTATGAGGTTACCCAAAGGTAGACCATTACTTACGAATTAATAAAATGAAAGTGAATTATTGATATGCTTAGTCTGTATCCATGAATATCCAAAGATAACATGTATATAGGTTACTATAATATTGATAATCAATTAAAGTTTTATTATTTGCTTCAAATTTATGTGTTCAAATATCACCCAAAGGTGGACTTGGATGCATGTTTAAATATGTTTGAATCCATAATATATCTCAAAGTATTAATATATGTGGTTACATTGATTGTGATATTGCAGTTAATAATATGTTGGCATTGGGCGCTAATGGATTAGTCAAGTTCAATGGACTAAACTATAATGATTGGTCTGAGTAAATGTATTTCCAGTTGGATATAATAAATCTGGATTTAGCCATTGTCACTGAAAAACTAGTAGACGTTACGGAGGCTAGTACAGATGCTGATTGGTCCCTCCACGAGGCTTGGGAAAGATGCAATAGGATGGCCTTGAACTTGATGAAGATGACAATGGTAGAAAATGTGAAGCCATCTATGCCTAAGACAGACAATGCAAAGCAATTCATGGCAGAGATTAAAGAGTACTCCCATTTGGAAATTGCTGACAAGTCTATAGTGGGAAGCTTAATGAGTGAGTTGACGACCAAGAAATTTAAATGGTCACAACCTATTCATGAGCATGTCACATGTATGCAAAACTTGGCAGCGAAATTGAAAGCCATGGGGATGGAAGTAAGTGAGACCTTTCTAGTTCAATTCATTATCAATTCTCTTCCTACAGAGTTTGGTAAGGTCCAAGTGAATTACAACACCTTGAAAGAAAAATGGAACATATAGGAGATTAAGGCCATGCTTGTACAAGAGGAAGGGAGATTGAAGAAAATGAAGGAACACCTAGCTAATCTTACATTTCATCCAGGGTCGAGCAGTAGTAGTGGCAAGCTTGAAAAGGATATGAAAAAGGACAAAGGAAAGGGAAAAGTCCCTCCGAAAGTGAATGGAAGGGGCAAAATCAAGAAGGAGATAAAATGCTACTTCTGTATGGGGATTGGCCATGTTAAGAAAGAATGTCCGAAATGAAAGGCTTGGTTTGAAAAGAAAGGGATTCCTTTCGATCCAAATCATAAATGGAACAAATGAGTTCTTGTATATAGGAAACAGAATGACGGCATGGATAGCAGGAATTGGGACGTACGTATTGATTTTAGACACTGGTTGTCAAATAGATCTAGAAAGGTGTCTTTATGTCCCTTAATGTCGTAGGAATTTAGTTTCTATTTCCATGTTGGATAGTGTAGGATTTAATTTTAATATTGGACATGAAATGTTTTCTTTGTACAAACACAAGTACTATTACGGTTCTGGTACATTGGTTGATGGTTTGTATAAGTTTAATCTTGATGTTAATTTTCGTGAATCCCTTTTATTACATGTTGAGCATAGCACAGGAACTAAATGTAGTGCACAAAATGAAAGTTCTGCTTATTTGTGGCATCAAAGATTAGGTCATATATCTAAAGAAAGGATAATGAGGTTATCTAAAATTAAAGTATTGCCTCAATTAGATTATGCTGACTGGGATGCATGTATAGATTGTATTAAAGGTAAACAAACTAAACATACATCAAAACATCCAGCCACAAGAAGTAGTGAACTACTTGAGTTGATACACACTGATAACTATGGTCCTTTTGATGTTCCATCATGGGGCAGCAAAAAATGTTTCATTAATTTTATTGATGATTTCTTGCGTTATTGTTACTTATATGTTTTGTATGAAAAACCTCAATCAGTGGATGTCCTTAATGTGTTTATTGATGAGATAGAAATGCAGCTTAACAAAAAGGTGAAAGTAAT
Organism: Euphorbia pulcherrima; assembly: GCA_947683365.1. Taxonomy (NCBI): domain Eukaryota; kingdom Viridiplantae; phylum Streptophyta; class Magnoliopsida; order Malpighiales; family Euphorbiaceae; genus Euphorbia; species Euphorbia pulcherrima. The sequence goes on along the minus strand of CANTUS010000001.1, from coordinate 12,160,977 downwards.
GAGATCAGATAGAGGTGGTGAATATTACGGAAAATACAGCTAAAATGGGCAATGCCTAGGTCCATTTGCAAAGTTTCTTGAAAGTTGAGGCATACATGCAGAATACACTATGCCTGGTACACCATAATAGAATGGTGTATCAAAAAGGCAAAATCGTACTCTTATGGATATGGTTAGGAGTATGTTAAGTTATAGTACTATACCTTTATCATTGTGGATTTATGCATTAAAGACTGCCGTGTATTTGCTTAACCGAGTTCCAAGTAACACAGTTCCTAAAACACCTTACGAATTATGGACGGGAAGGAAACCAAGTTTAAGGTATTTACATGTTTGGTTGCCAAGCAGAAGTAAGGATATATAATCCACATGAAAGGAAACTAGATGCAAGAACCTGTAGTGGTTATCTCATCGGCTATCCAGAAAAGTATAAGGGATATAGATTCTATTGCCCTAATCATAATATGAGAATAGTTGAGTCTGGTAATGCTTGGTTCATTGAAAATGGTGAATTTAGTGAGAGTGGTGAACTACGTAAGATAGATGTTCAATAGATTCAAATAGGAAATAAAAAACCTATTGAAAATGTATCTCCTACAGTTGTTCCAAATTTTATACCAAAGTTCAACAATGTGATTGAAAAACAAACGAATATTCCAAACCTACCTTCTAAAAATGTTAATAATGAACCGATTAATAATGAACAAGTCGAAAACAAACAAGTGATAGCATAAGAAGAAGCATTAAGAAGGTCTTCGAGACCGAAAAGATCTGCTATTTCGAATGATTATATGATCTACTCGCTTGAACATGAATGTGACTTAAGCATTGATAAAGATCCAGTCTCTTTCAAGCAAGCCATGGATTGTAATAATTCTGAAAAATGGTTTAATGCCATGAAAGAAGAGATTAAATCAATGGATGAAAATAATGTTTGGGATTTAGTTGAGTTACCTAAAGGGGCAAAAAATTTGGTTGTAAATGGATATTTAAAACCAAATGTGACTCTAAAAGTAACATTGAAAGGTATAAATCCACACTAGTCACCAAAGGTTACTGTGAATGGACCATGTTTTGTGCGGCGGCTGCGGCGCTGGGCCGATGGGGCGGCCTCTAAAAGTGACGGGGGATGCGTGAGTGATGTGATTAGAAAATGGTTTTGCATAATTTAATGCTCAAAAGATACGAGATCAGAATCCCATACTTAAAATAGAGTCGCCACCCGGTTCAGCTCAACTGGAAAATTTTTGGTACGATTTTCCCACTGGGTGGTTAAACCATACCTTAAGTAGAGATTCCGAGTTTGGATGATGTTATCTATTTTTCATTAGGCCAAGTTAAGACACTTCATTTTTTTCTTAATCGGTTTAATCCATCCTATTTATTTGTGTTTTCAGTTATTTTATTGTTTTCGCATTTATCAAGCAATTGAACCGATGAATAAAATATATACAGCCGTTCAAAAATAAGTGCGGAAAATAAAATTATTTCAAGGCTTCTAAGTCCAGTACATTTTTCTATGCGATAAATAAAATACCCGATTGTCTGATATACATCTACCTGTAGAAGAGGGTTAGCATGGATATGGCATGTTTTATTTATAATATTATAAAGCCCGATTGGATAACTAAAATGAGATTTGAACGACGTTTGTGGGGAAATTCCATTTTAAACCAAATTTTAGATTTGATCGTTGCTTTAACCGGATTATAAGTGAAAATGCCACACGTTATGGGGTGGGGTCTATTTTTAAAAGGTTTTGGACCTCCCTAATTGCACTGTATATCCTAGTTTTGGAAAATAAACTAGGTCGGAAACTAACCAAATAGAAATAGCTGTCCAAAAAGTCATATCGCCGATGATGCAGCTGATGCTACCGGCGACATGGTTGATGTCGCTAGCGGCATGGATGATGCCGCTAGTGACATTAATGATGTCGCTGGTTACATCAGTATGCAGGCAAGTTACATGGCTTTCTGAGTACCATAAAGAAAGGGTCCCATAAGAAAGTGAAGTCTTTGGGAAACGTGATGCCACCGGCGGTATTAGCGATGTCTCTGGCGATTTGGACGATATCACTGGTGACATCACATGTCTCTGGCAACCTCAATTTCTTGCAGCAGCAACAAAGAATAGTAAAAAATGACCGAGAACCCAAAAATGAGCAAAAATCAACAAGAATCAACACAAATCAATAATATTAATGCCAAAGAGCTATGAGACTCAGAATTTTTACCTCGGGGGTCCTGAATCAACCTCTTTGTGAATCGAAAAGAAAACCTCCAAGGAGCTTGTTACGATGATTTAATAGTAAATTTAAGTGTTTCGGGTTTCTAAATCCAATTAAGTTGATTTTAACTATAGGATTTACTAATTTTAAGCTCACAATCAGAGAGTTCAAAGAAGAAAAACCAGGAAAAATGGATTAGAATCCTTTTTTTCCTGCCTTATATAATTCTTATCTCACTAAAATCTATTTTCTCTTTATAACATTAAACTTCTAACCTTAGATGGTTCTCCTCCTTTAATTGCAGCTCAAGGTGCGCTTTTACAGGTGAAATGGGGTGGTTTTGGAGACCTTTTTGACCAATTCTGTCGAAAGTGGCCAAAGGCTATCTGTACAGGGTCTGACTTTAGGTCATGCCGCTGATGATATGGCGATGCCACCGGCGGTATGGATGATGCCGCCGGTGATGTGATGATATCGCCGGCGGCATCAGATTCTGGCATGCCAACAACCAGTGGGCCCAGGAGCCTAAAAAGTTGCCAAAAGTGGTTAAAAGTGGTTAAAAGGCATCTTTTTTGATTTTTAATGATATTTTAATGGGTATTTTTTAATTTGGGTGTAAATGATCGGCTCAAACTCCTACCGGAGGCATTATTGGCCAGGCCGAACTGAATTCTACCAAGTATAAATTTCACAAGGAATTGCGGAGGAGTGAAAGACGGCAGTGGTTGAGAAGCTGGGCACTGGTGAGTAAATACCGGAGGAGCAGAACTTTGAGCGAAAGGTCTTGGATTAAAAGGTACAATTGATAGAACAATCAAAGTTGATAGAAAGGCTGAAGCTTGCCCAAACTGGAATGGGCTTGCTGTAGGCTGGGTTGACTGAAAGATAGGCATAATAGGTCTTATCCCTACCGGACTGGTCAACATCTATGCTGAACCATTCTGGGCCTGAATATCGGATGCTGATACTCGGTCGGAATTTCTATCTTCGAGAGCTTGCTTAACGGCTGTTTAAATAGTGGTTTGGATAGAAGCCTGAAAAGCATCTGAATTTAGGAATTATGTCATAGCACTAGCAAAGTCAAAGCTAAGAGGTGGCTGGGATCTCATTCCTGAGCTGAAAGTAGGGTTAGAGGGTTCTTCGGTAGGTGGAGTCCCTTCATTTCTTGGAAAAGACATGGCTGGTTGAGAAGGGTTCTGGCTTAACTGAACTTGTTCCGAATCTGACTCCCCGCTAGAATCAGTGTGTAGAATCCCTACGACTTTCGTGGTGACAATCGAGGTGAGAGGATGACGAATCAAGCAGTGTTCTATCCTCTTCCAAATCGGGGTGTGATGATCAATCCGCCTCCTCCTAGCTGAAATGGTAGGTAGTGGATCAGATCATGAATGGGTTTGTGAGTGGTATGAATGGTATGCATGCCTTTTGCTGTCGAAAGCAGTGCATGATACGTATGGCTGCACATAGATGTGGTTAGAGAAGATGCGACGGCTTTTCCCTCCAACATACGTGGGACGTTTGTATCTCACATCATACATAATGATATGTGGTGATGCAACGTAGGTATAAGAGAAGTCCTACGTGTGTTGCTAAACTTCTTCCACAAGCGAAAGTAGTAAGGGTAAGTTGATTCGTTTTTGGCTCTTGAAGCTGATGCATGGGGGTGTATGATCACTGAGCACATAGCATGCAAATAGTCCCTCTTCCAACCTTATGACTCCCGCGTAATGCCTCTTTGGAAGGATGGAGTTTGGCTTCTTCACCTGTAATGGCGAAAGAAGCGTGTCCCAATTATTTTATTTGTTCTGGTGACCCTAAGGGAATCATGTTCTAAGGCTTTTTCTAGCGCGACTTTGGTATAGGGTTGTTGATGTAGAAGGTTCTCGTTTACCTTGATTCCACGTTACTCAACCACTCCCAAATAGGTATGATCGTAGGAGTTTACGTATTGGTTAAAATGAGTGATCCACCCACTAGGCATCCTCAATTCCAACAGGGCATGAGTGATACTTCATGAGCTTCTCGGGTAAAATGGGGCACCTAAAAATTACCAAACTATCTACACGCGTAAGGATAAAATGTTAAAAAAAAGAATGAAGTCTTAATCTGGCCAATGATTTCAATACATCACCTAAATCTTTTAAACTTTATGAGAAGATAAGTTCAAGAGATTATTTCCCCAGCAGAGTCGCCACTGTGAGCGGATGACATTTTGCGCGACGGCTTTGGCACCAGGCCAGTGGGTCAGCCTCTAAAAGTGACGGGGGATGCGTGAGTGATGTGATTAGAAAATGGTTTTGCATATTTTAATGCTCAAAAGATACGAGATCAGAATCCCGCACTTAAAAATAGAGTCGCCACCCAGTTCAGCTCAACCGGGAAATTTTTGGTACAATTTTCCCACCGGGTGTTGGATCATACCTTAAGTAGAGGTTCCAAGTTCGGATGATGTCATCTATTTTTCATTAGGCCAAGTTAAGATACTTCATTTTTTTCTTAATCGATTTAATCCATCCTATTTATTTGCATTTTCAGTTATTTTGTTGTTTTCGCCATGGTTTTGAAAACAGGACCGGACCGGCCGATCAGACTGGGTTCGATCGGAACCGGTGCCTGGTCCGATCCAGTTTGACTGGATTCTTGACATAGTCAAGAATTGGTCAACGACCGGTTGAACAACTGATGACTGATTTTTGGTTCTCTTAAATCATGTTTTTTTTTTAAAAATTGTTGGTGGTGGAAATTGAACACAAAACCTCCAACATATGTTTCAATACATGTTCTACCAACTGAGCTACCACACACAAGTGGTAACATTTTCTCCTTATATACTTTTATATTATATATTGTTAATTTTTAAATTGTTTTAATAATATTTTATTATAAAAAACCATAATAAAATTTTTTTTATTTCATATACTGCACATTTTATTAAATTTAAAATATTTCTTTCAATAACAGCTTTGAATATTTTTCATAACGAAATAACATATAAAATTTTTTAAATAATGTTACTCTAAGTTTTTTGATTTAATTTATATTAAATGGATATATAATTTTTTTTATTTTACATATTGTATATAAATTTTAATTCTTTTATTGCGTAATTTTTATATATCATAAATCAAATTTATTAACATTTTTTTATCCAATCTATACAATATAAAATTCGATTTGAATTCTTTCATTAGATTATATTAGTTATTATCTTGTGTTTTATTTTTATTTGAAATATAACTTTTAATTATAGAATATTTTATTTAATATTATTAATTTTTATATGAATATAACTTATATTGCATGTTTAATATCAAATTATATAAAATAATTAGTATTTTTACATGTTTTAAGAAAATCCGGTTCGACCACCGATTTAATCCGGTTGAACCTTAAATCCATGAACCACTGCCTTCATCGGTTTGGTGGCCGGTCCGGTTCTGAAAACCATGGTTTTTACGTTTATCAAGCAATTGAAGCAATGAATAAAATATTTACAGCCGTTCAAAAATAAGTGCGGAAAATAAAATTATTACAAGGCTTCCAAGTCCTGTACATTTTTCTATGCAATAAATAAAATACCTAAATGTCTAATATACATCTATCTGCAGAAGAGGGTTAGCACGGATATGGCATGTTTTATTTACAATATTATAAAGCCCGGTTGGATGGCTAAAATAAGATTTGAACAGCGTTTGTGGGGAAATTCCGTTTTCAACCAAATTTTAGATTTGATTGTTGCTTTAACCAGATTTTAAGTGAAAATGCCACACGTTATGGGGTGGGGTCTATTTTTGGAAGGTTTTGGACCTCCCTTGTTGCATTGTATATCCTAGTTGTGGAAAATAAACTAGGTCGGAAACTAACGAAATAGAAATAGCTATCCGAAAGTCATGTCGCCGACGATGCAACTGATGCCGCCGGCGATATGGTTGATGTCGCTGGCGGCATGGATGATGCCGTCGGTGATATTAATGATGTCACTAGTGACATTAGTATGCAGGCTGGTTACATGACTTTCTGAGTACCATAAAGAAAGGGTCCCATAAGAAAGTGAAGTCGTTGGGGAACGTGATGCCATCAGCGGTATTAGCGATGTCTCTAGCGACATGGACGATATCACCGGTGACATCACATGTCTCTGGCGACCTCAATTTCTTGCAGCAGCAACAAGGAATAGTAAAAAATGACCGAGAACCCAAAAATGAGCAAAAATCAACAAGAATCAACACAAATCAATAATATTAATGCCAAAGAGCTATGAGACTCAGAATTTTTACCTCGGGTCCTAAATCCACCTCTTTGTAAACCGAAAAGAAAACCTCCAAGGAGCTTGTTACGATGATTTAGTAATAAATTTAAGTGTTTCGGGTTTCTAAATCCAATTAAGTTGATTTTAACTACAGGATTTACTAATTTTAAGCTCACAATCAGAGAGTTCAAAGAAGAAAAACCAGGAAAAATGGATTAGAATCCTTTTTTTCCTGCCTTATCTAATTCTCATCTCACTAAAATCTATTTTCTCATTCTAACATTAAACTTCTAACCTTAGATGGTTCTCCTCCTTTAATTGCAGCTCAAGGTGTGCTTTTATAGGTGAAATGGGGTGGTTTTCGAGACCTTTTTGACCAATTCTGTCGAAAGTGGCCAAAAGGCTATCTGTTTAGGGTCCCACTTCGAGTCATGCCGCCGGTGATATGGTGATATCACCGGCGGCATGGCTGATGCCGCTAGTGGCATCGACCTCTAGCATGCCGACAGCCAGCGGGCCTAGGAGCCGAAAAAGTTACCAAAAGTGCTTAAAAGTGGGTCAAAAGGCATCTTTTTGATTTTTAATGATATTTTAATGAGTATTTTTTAATTTGGGTGTAAATCATCGGTTCATGCTCCTACCGGACGCATTATTGGCCACGCCGAACTGAATTCTACCAAGTATAAAATTCGCAAGGAATATTATATTGGTAATAAAAATTATAAAGAGAACTTTTATTATGAGGCATTAAAATCGGGTACACGTCATCATCCACTTGCGAGAGGGACTGCAAAATCCCGTGCTCATAGTTACACTCAAAAGGATGGCATTGACTACAAAGAGCCCTTCTCTCCAGTTTTAAAGAAGGACTCTTTGAGAATTGTTATGGCTTTGGTGGCTCATTATGATCTTGAGCTCTACCAAATGGTTGCAAAGACCGCCTTTCTTAATGGTGGCTTAAAGGAAGAAGTGTATATGGATCAACCAGAAGGTTTTTCAACCACAGGAAAAGGAAATTTGGTATGTAAGTTAAAAGAAGTCAATATATGGACTAAAACAGGCTTCTTGATAATGGTATCTAAAGTTTAATAATACCATATTGTCATATGGCTTTATAGAGAACACTGTTGATTGGTGTATCTATATGAAGATCAGTGGGAACAAGTATGTTATATTAGTTCTATATGTTGATGACATTCTGCTCGCTGCGAATGACATTGGTTTACTACTTGATGTGAAGAAATTTCTTTCTAACAACTTTGAAATGAAAGATATGGGCAAGGCATCCTATGTGATAGGAATAGAAATATTTTGTAATAGATCACAAGGATTGTTGGGATTGTCTCAAAGGGCTTATATTGAAAAGGTATTAGAAAGATTTAAATGAAAAAGTGTTCTACTAGAGTGGTTCCAATTCAGACGGAAAATAAGTTTAGTCTCATGCAATGTCCTAAAAATGAATTAGAATGGAAAGAGATGGACACTATTCCATCTACATCAATAGTTGGGAGCCTAATGTATGCCATGACATGTACCAGACTGGATATTAGTTTTGCTGTCAGAATGTTGGGGTGCTATCAAAGTAATCCAAGAATGGATCATTGGAAAGCTGCAAAGAAAGTACTTAGATATTTACAAGGCACTAAGGATTACATACTCACATATAGAAAGTCAAGCAACCTTGAAGTAGTGGGTTACTCGGATTCAGACTATGCCGGATGCATAGATTCAAGAAAATCTATATCCGGTTACTTGTTTTTGATGGTGGAAGGTGCAATTTCATGGAGAAGCGAAAAACAAACTGTTATTGCTACTTCTACAATGGAAGCTAAATTTTAGTATACTTTGAGCTACTATTCAAGCTTTATAGCTGCAAACTTTATCTAAGGTCTTAGTATTATTGAAAATATATCTAGGCCATTGAGAATTCATTGTGATAATTCTGCAGCTGTCTTCTTCTCAAAGAATGACAGATACTCCAAGGTGCAATGCACATGGATATGAAATACCTATTTGTTAAAGAAGAAGTGCAAAATAAAAGGGTGTCGATTGAGCATATAGGTACAGATCTTATGGTAGCGGATCCGTTAACTAAGGGGTTACCACCCAAGACTTTCATTGGCTATATAGAAAGTATGGGTGTTATAAATAAGTCCTTGTTAGCATGATTAAGAAGCTTGTATATATGTACTTTATGGTTATGTTTGCTCAAATTAAAGCTATGACATTTTGAATTCAATAAGAGTTATGTTTTGCTTATTTGTTTGTCATTTGCATTAAATTTTGTACAATAATGGTTTGAATAAAATGACATTAAGTTTTGTGATTGCAATATTTCACCCTTAACATTATTTAGAGTTGAAATAATTATGTGGTATATGGAAGGAATCTAGTTGACTTATAACTTGTGGCCGCCATAAGCCGATTACTTTGATTCTAATTAAAGATTATATGAAAAATTTGAATTATTTTGTACTCATGAACCAAGTGGGAGATTGTTAGATTATTTTGATAATTTGTGTGGTTCATGAGATTAAGTGGTCCATTTAATTAAAGTAACCCAATGTGATGATAATTGGATTTGAATGGATAAATCGGACCGGGTGAACAGTTGAACAAAATTGATTCAGCTAGTTTAACCCTTCCCTTGTCCCTATTTTTTGTTAATAGATATAACATTTTATAAAACGTTATTTCTTAAGTTATAAAAGAGAGATTTTTACAGAGATAAGACTGATCAACGTTTATTCTCTATATTCTCTCTTCTTTTCAATTGCTTTTCTTACATCAAGGTACACTTCTGATTGATACTTTACTTATGTTCTTGTTAATCAATTTCTAGAACAAATCAATTCTAGGGTTTTCTCGAATCCTGTAAAATATCTTACACTAATCTCGCTTGGTAAGAATTTTATAGTGATACATGGGTATAGAATGTTGCAACGGCAGAATCTGATAACTCGACTCTTTTTCTTCAGTGTTCCTCTATGATTATGACTTGACCATCTCCTTTACATTTTGAAAATCAATGGTCCTCAATATCAGGTTGCCATGAATTCATTATCAGATGCTGGAACTCAAGTTGCTCTATGTCGCTACTTGATAAATTGCAGATGTGTGCGCAAGAGTTGTCTAGTTGGGGACATTTACAGCATGGTTATTTTAAATCTCGTTTAAAGCAATGTCAAAAAGAACTAGCTGATTTGAAGAGCATCTCGGGTTGGGGAAATTCAGATGATCATGTGCGAAAAAAAGCAAGAATTGGGTGTGCTTTAAAGAGACAGGCAGATTATTGGCAACAACGATCTAAAGTTATGTGGTTGAGCCAGGGGGATCAGAATACTAGTTATTTTCACCGAGTAGTGACTAGCCATAATAGAAAGAAGGGTTTTTAGAGATTGTAGAACTCTAATGGTGAATGGGTGCAGTGGGGTAACGATCTTGAAAATGAGATCCAAAGTTTCTATACGAATCTATTCACTACCCTTGGAGTGGATTATGCACAAATTCTCAATCTTGTTCTACCAAGACTTATGCCTGATACACAGCTTGTACTCCAACACCCCCTTACTGCTAAAGATGTGAAATTTGCTCTGTTTTAAATGTACCCAAACAAAGCTCCTAGCCCTGATGGTTTTAATCCTGGATTTTTTCAAAAGTTCTGGGATATTGTTGGCAATGAGGTAATAAAGTTCTATCTTGACTATCTTAATAATAATGTGTTCCCTACTGATGTCAATGTTATGAATATTGTGTTAATCCCTAAGAAGAAAGTCCCAGTTTATGTTTCTGATCTTAGACTGATTTCCCTTTGTAATGTCTTAGTAAAAATTATATAAAAAATGCTTGCCAATAGGATTCAACCTATTATGAATTCTATCATTTCAGTAGTCCAGAGTGATTTTATTCCTAGGAGAGCTATAACAGATAATATCTTGATAGGTTGTGAAATGGGTCATTATTTGAAAAGGAAACGGTCTGGAAAAGGAAACGGTCTGGAAAAGTAAGGATGTGTTTGTTGAAGGTTGATATGTCGAAAGCCTATGATAGAGTGGAATGAGATTATATTCATGCAATGCTTCTTAAACTGGGTTTTCCAGTTCTATTAGTCAATTTGATCATGCAGATTGTCTCATCGGTGTCTTATACCATAACACATAGGGATGGTAATTTCATGAGTTTTCTTCCTCAGTGCGGGCTTCGCCAAGGAGACCCTATTTTCCCTTATTTATTTCTTGTTTGTACCTAAGGTTTATCCCAACTCATTCATAACCATATTAGCTTAAGAGCTCTTTATGGTTGTCGGATTACTCCTGCTCTCGTGATTTCTCACCTGCTTTTTACTGATGATAGTCTTTTCTTTTTTAAGGCTAACTTACATGAAGCTTGTTGCCTAAAAGATATTTTTTGTATTTATGAAATAGCTTCAGGACAGCAAATTAATTTTGCAAAGTCATCTGTGCTTTTAAGTCCTAATATTGATGTCGTGGTTAAACGGGGATATTATTAATTGCCTGGGGGTTTCAATGGTTGACTTTCATGGTGTTTATCTCGGCTTACCGTCCATCATTGGACAATCTAAGAAGTCGGTTTTTAATTACATAGTTGGGAAAGCTCACAAAAAAGTTCAAAGTTAGAAATGAAAGTAATTATCTCACAACGGAAGAGAAATTATGATGAAGTCGGTTGCTCAAGCCCTTCCAAACTATGCTATGCAGGTATTTTTACTCCCTTCTCTTACCATTGCATTTCTTGAATTTTTTTTCTCTAACTTTTGGTAGGGGTCGTCGGTTCATTGGATGAGATGGGAAAGATTGTGGGAACCTAAAGATAAAGGTGGTCTTAATTTTAAAAGTCTTTGAGAATTTAATGTCACTTTGCTAGTAAAGCAAGCTTGGCGTATTATCTCGGAACCTAATTCACTGGTTAGTTGAGTATTTAGACACCGATATTTCCCAAAATGCTCATTTATGACATCCTTACCAAAGTCTAATGCAAGTTTTATATGAAGAGGGTTATGTTCTACTCGACAGATTATTAAGGAGGGCCTTGGGTGGCGTATTGGCGATGGGTTAACAATAAATATTTGGCATGATAATTGGTTTTCATTTAATCAATTTCCAATTATCCAATCCACTGTATTTCCAGGCTATGAAGAAGGCTTGGTCAATCTTTTAATTAATTATGATGGCAAGAGTTGGAATAAAGATATGATTCAAGCTTTGTTTAATGTTGCTGATCAATAGTGAATTCGGCATGTCCAGTTACCTTGGGAACGTCAATCTGATCTTCCTATTGGCGCTTTGAACAGTCAGGATTTTACTTTGTGAATTCGTGCTACTATGCATTACTACGATAGAATGGTGTTCTTGATTTATCTACCAATTTCACTTTAACAACTTGGAACAACTTATGGAGTATATGAGTTCCACCTCGGGTTCAATCCTTTTTATAGAAGATAGCAGCTAATTTATTGGAAAATTTAGAGTATTTGGAATAAGTGTATCTTCTTAAGATATTTAATCATGGAGTTGGTGTTTGATTTAAAATTTCATAAGATGTGTTTATAGTGTTTATATGAAAAGACATGTTGATTTATGAAAATACATGTTATTTCATAGAAGTATATATTGGTTCATGGAAAGACAATATATTTCATGAAAGTACATAATGGTTCGTGGAAATACACGTTGTTTGATGAATAATCATCTCTTTACATGCAGGGACATGTTGTTTCTTATCTAAGGACCTAATGGTTCATGACAAGTTATATTGTTCATGAAGAGTCATGTTGATTCATGAAGAGTTGTGTTGTTTCATGAAAAGAAATATTGTTTCATGAGAAGACACATGGTTTCATGAAGAGACTTGTCATTTCATGAACCATCATCCCACATTTATAAATAGGGCTCATTTGTGCCATTGATAACACAACGAAACTAAGAGCGATTTCTTGAAATAGAGAGGAAGCATTAAGATGTTTTTGTTTCCTAACCTTACATACAAATATTCTTATCCTATAACAAATGTATTACAGTTGATTCACATACGAAAGCGGGTACTTGAATTGATATCTCCATTGTGTCTCATAAGCAAATTTCCTGTATATTCTCACTGCTTTGTAGGGAGGAAATATTGCTTAAAGGATAATGATTAGTATGCCTTGGAGATTAGGTTATAGTTTAGTAATATTTGCTGTGATCAAGATTGCAACAAATTCTTCTCTACATTTGTAAACGGTTTCCTTCCTAGCATCCCTACTGCCCCAAATTTATTTATTAATTTTTTTCCAACAATCTTTAAGCAATATTGTGAGCGGACGACGACCAGCGCGGCTGCATGCGGGGGGGCCGAACCCGGTCGGGTCGGCCCGTTTTTTAGTGTGTCGGGGAGATGAGTGTGATGTGGTTGAAAACAAAATGATTTTGCATATTGTAATGCTTAAAAGATACGAGATCGAAATCCCGTACTTAGAATAGAGTCGCCACCCGGTTCAGCTCAACCGGGAAATTTTCGGTACGATTTTCCCACCGGGTGGTTGGACCATACCTTAAGTAGAGATTCCGAGTTCGGATGATGTTATCTACTTTTCATTTGGCCAAGTTAGGATACTTCATTCTTTCTTAGTCGGTTTAATCCACCCTATTTATTTGTATTTTCAGTTATTTTGTGGTTTTCGCATTTATCAAGCAATTGAAGCGATAAATAAAATAATTACAATCATAAAAGAAAAGTAAGTGCAGAAAGTAGAATTATTACAAGGTTTTCAAGTCCTGTACATTTTCTACGTAACAAATAAAATACCCGAATGTCCGATATACACCTACCTGCAGAGGATAGTTGACACGAATATGACATATCTTATTTATAATATCATAAAGCCCGATTGAATGACTAAAATGAGGTTCAAATGGTGTTTGAGGGGAAATTCCATTTTATCCAAATTTCAGATTCGATTGTTGCTTTAATCGGATTACAAATGAATATACCACTTGTTGTAGGGCGGGTCTGTTTTCAGGAGGTTTCGAACCTCCATCGTTGCACTATAGGTCCTAGCTTTAGAAAATAAATTAATTTGGAAATAAACGAAAACGATACTGCTGTCCAGAAAGCCATGTCGTCGATGGCATCTGATGCCGCCAACGACATAGTTGATGTCGCTGGCGGCATGGATGATGCCGCCGGCGACATCGATTATGTCACAGGCGACATCAGCATGCAGATGGGCACAGGGCTTTCTGAGTACCGTAAAGAAAGGGTTCCGCGAGAAAGCGAGGTCTCCGGGGAATGTGATGCTAACGGCGGTACCAACGATGTCTCTCGCGACATGGGTGATACAGCCGGCAACATCGCATGTCCCCGGCGACTCCAATTCCTTGCTACAGCAGCGGTTTGCAGTCAAAGCGACCGAAAACTCAAAAATGAACATAAATCAACAAAAATTAGTGCAAAACAATAATAACAATGCCAAAGAGCTATGAGACTCAGGATTTTCACCTCGGGGTAGTGAATCCAACTCTTCGTGAACTGAACGATAACACCTCCGGGGAGCTTGCAATGATAATTTGATTGTTAATTTAAAGGTTTTAGGTCTCTAAATTCTATCCAGTTGATTTAACCCAAAGACCCACTGATTTAAGCTTACAATCAGAGAGTTCGAAGAAGAAAAATCGGGAAAAATGGATTAGAATCCTTTTTCCTGCCTTTTCTAGTTCTTATCTCACTAAAATCTATTCTCTCGATTTTAGCCTCTTAATTGCCCAATTTTAGCTCCTTCCCTCTATAATTTCAGTCCCCCCCTTTAATTGCAGTTTTTGGGTGCCTTTTATAGGCAAATTGGGGTATTTTTCTAGTCCTTTTTGACTTATTCCGCCGAAAGTGGCCGAAAAGCTGTCTGTGGAGGGACCCATTATGGTCCATACCGCCGGCGACATAATGATGTCGCCGGCGGCATGGCTGATGCCGCCGGCGGTATGGTGATGCCGCCGGCGGCATGGATGATGTCGGTGGCGACATCATTCTCCAGCATACCGACAACCAACGAGTCAAAAAGCCTAAAAAGTCGGGAAAAGTGGTTTATTAGTGGGTGGAAAAGTATCTTTTTGAATTTTAATTATATTTTAATGGGTATTATTTAATTTAGGTGTGAATTATTGGTTCAAGCTCCTACCAGACGCGTTATCGGCCACGCCGAACTGGATTCTACCAATTATAAAATTCACAAGGAATATTATTTTGGTAATAAAAATTCTAAAGAGAACTTTTATTTTGAGGTATTGAAATCGGGTACACGCCATCATCGTCTCGCGAGTGGGACTGCAAAATCCCGTGCTCACAAATATTTTCATGGTTAGTTTAAAGGAAAGAAGGAGATGTCGGTTTTAGACATTTCGTCATTTTACAAATGGAAGTGAAAGATCATCAATAATCAAATGGTAATATTTTGATTAGTTTAAAATATGCTCAAGATGCAAGGTATGAATTTTATCTATTTATTATGTGTTCAATATTTTAATAAGTATATGTATATATGATTCTTCTTATCGGTAGAATTGGAAGTGGTTGTCATATGAAATTACAAATCACTTGAAATAGCTAGAAAGTTTATTATTTTGTGTACCGCCAATTTTTTTTAAACAATTTTATTATTTTCGTTCTTCATGAAAATTTATAGTCACTACAAGAAAATGCGTATCTGTGATGGCAAATTCCATCAGAATAAGACAACATTCTGTCACAAATATAGAATGGTGACCCACAAACTGTGATGGACAACCTTCCATCATAAAAATCTATGATAATTTGTTGACGTGTAATATGTTATGACAAAATAGTGACGGAAATTGAGACAAAGTTAATAGTGACGAAAATTCCGTCAGAAAATAATGGGAAAGAGTTTTGTCACTAACTTTTGTCCCTAAAACGTTGTTTTCTTGGTGAGTATGATTTGTGTAAATAATTTTAAACTTGCATACATAAAAAATGATATTAAAATATCATTTGATTGATGAGATTATTGATGAAGAAAGGCATATTCTTCATGTAAATACTAAAGATGCAAGTTTGGTGAGGTTGATCATTATATGGATTAAAATCCACGGACTATAGAACAAGTTTGATAAGGTGAATTTCATCAAATGGTTATAAATATATTGGAGTTGGAAAATGCATATATTTTACTCGAGAATTTGAAACAACATAATGGTAGCACATATGGAAAATAGTTGAGATTAACTAGACTTGAAATACATTAGTCATTTTGCAACATTTATGTCGATCTTTGAAAGCCAATGAAGTGACTTGTGATTTTGAAAGAACAAAATTATTGTTTTGGTTTATTATGAATCTCTTCTGGTTTGTGAAAAAGAGGATGATACTAGTTGTATCTTTACTAGAAGGGGATACATGTTAATGTCTAAATAGAAAAAGAGATATATTTGGTGAAAAATTAATTATTTGATGTAAAGTTGTTATCACAACGGTTATTGCCAAACATACTCTTTGTATTATAATAATAAAAAGTCATATTATAAGTTCTAAAAGGAAACCATGGGTTATGGTTTCATTAAGTGTGGATAACAAGACTATGTTATCAAAAGTTTATAGCCAAGATCATAATGGTAAGTCAAGATACATTGGCATGTGACATAGTAATGTCCAACGACTTATCATTGAAGATGAAGGGATCATAACAATAGGCTATATGTGTACTAAGTCAAACATTGTTTATTGCTTTAATAAAGCTTTAAGTTGACATTCTGTTGATGATTCATCAAATAGAATGAGTTTCTGGCCTTATTAAACACATTTAAGGGAACCTTAACTTAAGCTCATAAACATCGAGTCCTAAGTTCAATAAGGTTAAATCTCTTACATGATGTTTGGAAACCATTTTAAAAGATCCAAGTATGGTTTCGGTACTGTGATAGTTTTATGAGGTTGATTAAATTCTTAATAAGTTTCTTGGAGATGCTAGTCATAGGGCACGCTTTAGAGAAACTTACCTATGTAAGTGTGAAGTGAGCCGCTTCAAAAAGTCACTTAAGGCATGACTTTGAAACACTTATGAATAGATACAAGCACATGGCCATTAAAAGTGCTGGTTTAACTGTTAATATGAAGGACTTAATTTATGTGTATAACATCTCTGGCTAATAGCTATGTTCGTTTGGTTCAATCCCTTGTGACACCAATCAAATATGATTACTTCAAATGTGTGTTATACTAGGTGGAAGTTCAATCCTTGTGACACTTTCACTGAAGCATAAATTGCGGAATTTTTCATATGTAGTATTTTGGTTCCTAAAAATACTCTAAATGGGGGAGGATTGTTGGAAAATTTAGAGTATTTGGAATAGTGTATATTCTTAAGATATTTAATCATGGAGTTGGTGTTTGATTTTAAATGTCATAAAATGTGTTTATATGAAAAGATGTGTTGATTCATGAAAATACATGTTATTTCATGGAAGTATATATTGGTTCATGGAAAGACATTATGTTTCATGAAAGTACATAATGGTTCGTGGAAAGACACATTATTTTATGAATATTCATCTCTTTTCATGTAGGGACATGTTGTTTCATGTCTGGGGACATAATGGTTTATGATAAGTTATATTGTTTCATGAAGAGTCATGTTGATTCATGAAGAGTCGTGTTGTTTCATGAAAAGAAATATTGTTTCATGAGAAGACACATTGTTTCATGAAGAGACTTGTCATTTCATGAACCATCATCCCACATCTATAAATAGGCCTCATTTGTGCCATTGATACACATCGAAACTGAGAGCAATTTCTTGAAATAGAGAGAAGAATTAAGACGTTTTTATTTCCTAATCTTACATACAAATATTCTTATCCTACAACAAATTTATTACAGTTGATTCACATTCGAAAGCAGGTACGTGAATTGATATCTCCATTGTATCTCATAAGCAAATTTCCGGTATATTTCCGCTGCTTTGCAGGGAGGAAATATTGCTTAAATGCAAATGATTAGCATACCTTGGAGATTAGGTTATAGTTTAGTAATATTTGTTGTGATCAAGATTGCAACAAAGTCTTCTCTACATTTGTAAACAGTTTCCTTCCTAGCATCCCTATTGCCCAAATTTATTTATTAATTTTTTTCCAACATAATTCACTCCCAACCCTATGTAGGCTTCGTGACAGATACTTTGATGTGGACTTGTTGTGTCCTATTTGCGGAGATTGTAACACCACCCTATAGGGAGCGCCACAGTAACTATAATCACCCATTAAACAACTCTACTCCACTATATGAAGTTCAATACTTATAGATTTATTATGTACATATACAAATATAATGTTTCCAACTCCAAATCATTCTTCAAATATTTCTCAATGCCACTTTACATTTCTCACTATCTAGTACATGCCATTATACTACAAACCATAATATTACATTAAAATACAAATACACCTCGAGTCTTTCTTTATTTGCTCTTCAAGCTGATCCACTTATACCACTTTGGTCCAAGCTATCTACAAATCTTCAGTATCTACGTGTAGAAAATAAACTACACGCTAAGCAATTTGCTTAGTGGTGTACATAAAAGAAATATAACGACATTGAACATTTTTAACACTTTAAAAATAGAAATAAAGTATGTTCATAAGTCAAAAATAAATTAAATAACTTTATAAAACCAAAATACAAAACTTTTATTATAAACCTTTCAAAGTATAATCAAATTTATATCCAATTTTTCCAAACACATTAACCATAAATTGCCCAAAGTAAACAAGTCCTGAATAACGGTAAAATGGATATGGGGAGCGGACAAGCCCGAAGCCGAAGCCGAAGCCGAAGCTTCAAAATCAATATATCGGTCAAGCCCGAAGCCGAAGCTTTAAAATCAATATATCGGTCAAGCCTAAAGCCGAACCTTCAATATCAATATGTATTTATCAGAATATCGGCCAAAGCTTCCATTGTTTGTACAGTACTGTACCCCCTTTATTGGCGCCAATCTATCCTGACTCGTATTCTACTCATTTAATAAGGGCAATAAATCAAAGTAACATCTTAAAAATTCTAGTATAAACCATTAATCATAATTTAACATAACTTCAGTAATTAAGAAATTCAAATCCCAAATTTTAAAGCATAAAACTTCAATTAAAACACAATAAAATCAACATTCATATTTTCCAGATTTCCAGATTTCGTGACCTAACTTCCCCTGTATTTTTCACTATTAAATCATCATCAAATCGAAAAACTTTGTTCTAAACATAATTGGCCACATGTCTCATCTTTCCATAGCCACCAGAATCAAAGAAATCCAAATTGTATAACCAAAGTTATGATCAAAATACTAAACAGTATACAAAGCTGAGATTTCCAAAAACAGATTTGATGACTCAACTTCAAACGAAAATTTCACATTGAAAACGAACGAAATTCAACAAGGTTTCTTCTAAAAATATATTTCTTAGTTTCTGTAGATATCAATAGAATCAAGAATCATTCAAATCGGATTTATATAACAAGAGAAAACATTAAAAAAAATAGGGATACAAATTTGGAAATTTTTCCGAAAAACCGATAAATCAAAATTTGAGACACAAACCTTTTTCTAAGCTCTTTCTAGCTCTCTTCTACCTCTTTTGCCTTTGATTTGCTTGCACTAGCTTCCTCTACAATAGCCATATATAATTCTATCAAGATATTGTATAAATAAACTTTTAATACTATAAATATGCTTAATCTACCATGAATTCTACTAATTAAGCTTTAATTTCATCAAAAATCACTTACCTCAAATTCGGGTTACTATTCATCCGAATCTTAAAATCTGAAATCTTCCTCTTCTAGTCTTGATTCACTGAAATTGATGATGATAGAGGGCTTAAGGATCGATTTCTAACAAGAATTTGAAGTTGAATCGAAGAAATCGTAAGTTTTTAGGTTAGGGAATTTTTGGATAAAGGAAAGGAAATGGAGAAGAAGATGAAGAAAATGATGGAGAAGAAGAGAAGAGGCTAGATATAATACGTATTGAATTTTGATTTTTTTTCAATTTCCAATAATGCCCTTGAACAAATAATTAAATGCCTAATTCATCCCTCTTGCTTAATTAACTCTTATTTCCTCATGCCTTATATCCAATGACAATAATAATAACTACAAAAATAATTTCCATGATATTTTAATACCATAATAATTTATTATAAGTAAAATTTAAAATTTCAGGTAGTTAAAATTCTCCCCCTCTTATGAATTTTCGTCCTAAAAAATTACCTGAAAACAGTTGCGGATATTGAGTTTTCATTGTATCATCCGGTTCCCAAGTTGCTTCTTCAACCTTATGATTCTTCCAAAGTACTTTTACCAAAGGAATAGCCTTGTTTCTCAATTTTTTAACCTCTCTCGCCAAGATTTGTACCGGTTCCTCTTCATACGTTAGGTCGGGTTCAATTTCTATGACATCAGGAGATAAGATATGTGATGGATCTGATCTTGATCTCCTTAACATTGACACGTGGAACACATTATGAATTTTGTCGAGCATCGGGGGTAGTGCCAACTGATAAGGTACTGGTCCAACCTTCTCTATAACCTCATATGGGCCAATGAATCTTGGACTGAGCTTGCCTTTCTTTCCAAATCGCAGGACTTTCTTCCAAGGAGATACTTTGAGAAATACTTTATCCCCCACTTCATAAGTAATGTCTTTTATTTTTAGATCAACATAAGATTTTTGTCTATCCGATGTAGCCTTCAATCTCTCTTGAATAAGTTTTACCTTCTCCTTTGTCTCCTGAATCAAATCCACCCCCACAATCTTGTTTTCACTAAGTACGGTCCAATATAATGGAGTTCGACATTTTCTTCCATACAATGCTTCATATGGTGCCATTTGTATGCTTGACTGATAGCTATTATTGTAGGAAAACTCCATGAGGGACAAATACTTATCCCAACTTCCTTCAAATTCAATGATACAACTTCTCATCATGTCTTCCAACACCTGAATTACTCTTTCAGATTGACCATCTATTTGAGGATGAAATGAAGTACTAAAATGAAGTTTACTACCTAAGGCTTCTTGCAACTTCTTCCAAAATCTCAAAGTAAATCTTGGATCTTGGTCAGAAATGATTGAAATAGGCACTCCGTGTAGCCGCACTATCTCATCTACATATAACTGAGCCAACCTATCAAGTGAATAATCCATCCTAACTGGAAGAAAGTGGGCAGAGTTTGTCAATCTATCTACAACAACCCACACTGCATCATGTTTCTTCTGTGTAAGTGGTAAAGATGTCACGAAGTCCATTGTGATTCTTTCCCATTTCCATTTTGGAATTGTTATTAGTTGCAACAATCCCAAAGGAACTTGATGTTCTGCTTTCACCTATTGACAAGTTAGACATTGAGTAACATAGTTAGTAATGTCTTTCTACATTCCATTCCACCAATAATGGCTCTTCAAATTTTGGTACATCTTGTTTGCTCCTGGATGCATCGCATAAGGACTACTATAAGCCTCATGTAAGATATTCTTCTTTAATTCTTCATTGTTTGGCATACATAGACTATCTTTAAAATATAGACGCCCATCTTCTCGAACCATATAGTCGTCTATGATACCCACTTGTGTCCTTGCTCGAATAACCTTTAAGTCATCATCTTCATTTTATGCTTGCTTCACCTGTTATAGTAGTACAGGTTGAATCTTCAATTCTGCAATTAAGGCTCCACCACTAGTAAGAGCTAACCCTGTATTCATAGCCCTTAGTACCATTATTGCCTTTCTACTGAGTGTATCTGCCACTATATTAGCCTTTTCTGGGTGGTAGTCAATAAGACAATCATAATCTTTAATGAACTCCATCCACCTTCTCTGCCTTAAATTCAACTCCTTCTGTGTTGGCAAATATTTCAAGGTTTTGTGATCTATATAAATATAACATTTTTCTCCATAAAGATAGTGTCACCAAATTTTCAAGGCAAAGACTATTGCAGCCATTTCTAAATCATGTGTAGGATAATTCCTTTCATGATTCTTCAATTACTTGGAAGCATAGGCAATCACTTTCCCTTCTTGCATCAAAACATACCCAAGACCACTATGTAAAGCATCACTATAGATTATAAAGTCTTTTCCAGGATCTGGTTGGGCAAGGATGGGTGCTTTTGTCAACATCGCCTTCAACTTCTCAAAACTTTCTTGGTACTTATCATTCCACTCAAATTTTGCATTCTTTTGAAGTAGTTTAGTCAGTGGGGCAGCAATGACAGAAAATTCCTTCACAAATCTTCTATAATACCCCGCTAAGCCAAGGAAACTTCTGACTTCCGTAGGGTTCTTTGGTGGTTTCCATTCGACAACTACTTCTATCTTTTTAGGATCCACTTTAATTCCTTCTGTAGAAACAACAAGGCCTAAGAAAGAAACTTCTTCAAGCCAAAATTCACATTTGCTAAGTTTGGCATATAATTTATTTTCCCTCAAAGTTTGGAAGACTATCCGCAAATGTTGATCATGCTCTTCCCGTGACTTAGAATACACCAAAATATCATCAATGAAAACCACTACAAACCTGTGTAAATATAAGTAAAAGACATGGTTTATAAGGTCCATAAAAGCTGCTGGTGCATTAGTTAGACCAAATGGCATCACAAAAAATTCATGGTGCCTATATCTGGTTCTGAAAGCCGTCTTTACAATATCATCATCTTTCACTCTCATCTGATAGTAGCCCGATCTCAAATTAATCTTGGAGAAGTATTTAGCACCCTTGAGTTGATCAAATAAGTCTTCAATCCTTGGCAATGGATACTAGTTCTTCACTGTCAATTTATTCAACTCCCGGTAATCAATACATAATCGGAGCGACCCATCTTTCTTCTTAACAAACAACACTAGTGCACCCCAAGGGGATATACTCGGGCGTATGAATCCTTTGTCTAACAATTGTTACAACTGAATCTTCAACTCTTTCAGTTCAACAGGTGCCATTCTGTATGGTGCTTTGGATACTGGTGCGGTACCCGACAATACATCAATTGTGAATTCTACCTCTCTTTTTGGTGGCAACCCCGGTCGTTCTTCTGGAAATACATTAGGAAAATCACATACCGTAGGAATATTCTGTAATTCTAACTCACCTTTCTTCGATTCTAGAGCGAAGATTAGGTAGGCCTGACATCCCTTCCTAACCAGCCTTTTAGTCTTCATAAAAGAAATTATGTTACAGAGATAATCTGATCTTTCCCCCACGATAACTATTTCTTCTCCATCAGAAACTTGAAGTGACATTCTTTTATTTTTGCAATCCACCACAGATCGATGTTCCGATAACCAATCCATTCCCAAGATAACATCGTAATCTCAGAAAGGTAACTTAATTAAATTTGCAAGGAAAAGTTGATGTTGAATCATAATAGGGCAATTCATGTACACTTTGCTTACTATCACACTGTGTCCTAAAGGATTAGTCACTTCAATATTTTCTCCTAATTCTTCTACATGCAACCCTTTCTCTTGTGCTAATGTAGTACATATATATGAATGGGATGAACCGGGATCTATCAAAGCATAAACATCATGATTAAAGAATGAAAATTTACCGACAATAACTTCAGTAGATTCCCGAGTCTCAGGCCCTCGGATTGTATAACTTCGAGCCATTCCTCCCGGTCTACCACTCTGCGGTGCTTGTTAGGCCATATTATGACCACTTGCCTCACTAGCATTTCCTCTTCCCCTTTCTCTTCCACCTTGCATTGTAGAAGTAGGAACTACTATAGGTGCAGATGTACTTATCTGTCTTTGAGGATAATTTGCAATCAAATGTTCCCTCGAGCCACATTTAAAGCAGACTCTACCTTTTCCCCAACATTCCCCTGTATGCATCCTTCCATAATTAGAACATTGTGGAATATTTCCTCTGTCTCTACCTGAAGGTACACTAGCCGCTGACCCCGTACTTATAGTTTGTCTCAGTGAAAACCCTCTGAAATGAGATTGTGTTTGTTCTGATGTTCCCTTCTGTTTCTTACTTGAAGATTCTGAACTATCTGGACCCTGTGACCCCTTTTGAAATCCAGATCTTTTAGCCATTCTTTGTTATCTATCTGAATTGATCTTCTCAATGCCCGTAGCAGCATCAACCAAGTCATTGAACACCCTAATCCTTTGTGCAAGTAAATGCACTCTAATTTCATCATTCAGCCCATCCTCGAATCTTTTACATCGCTTTACTTCACTATCAATGATATCACGAGCATACCTCTCGAGTTTGAGGAATTGAATTTCATATTCTGATACAGTCATTCGTCCCTGTCTCAAAGACAAGAACAATTTCCCCTGCTCATCTTTGAATCGTTCACTAACATACTTCTTGTCAAATTGTTCTAAGAAAAGACCCCAAGTGATTTCTCTGGCTTGCCTTTCTCTCATAATATTATCCCACCACCTCCTAGCTTATTCTTTGAGTAGACTTTGCACACAATCTAGTCTCTCTTCATCTGTAAAATGAAGCCTAGTCATACACCATTTAGTATGATCAAGCTAATCTTCTACAAATACAGGATTCACTGTATCCCTTTTGAAGTCATCAGCCGGAAGCTTCTTGATTCTTTCAAGAGGAGTTCTCTCCTCTCGTCTTTCAACATGAGGTACTATAGGAACTTGGGGGGTTTGTATGTTTGAAAGTACTTGTGTAATTACTTCAGTAGTCATATGCTGAAGTAAAGCAGATTGGGCTGGAGTAGGTTGTTCGGGAAAGCCATGAACTGGTGGAGGTTCATGTCTTTGTTCATCCCCTTATCTAATATGAACTATACTCTCAACATTCTCTTCCTCATTTTGGTTGTGACTACTACTAGCCATTACTTATTCCTAAAAATTGGACCAAAGTGGATCAAACAACTAACATAACATATTTATATCCTAAATGGCATGTACATACTAGTCCTAGAATAGCCTAAACCTCGCTTTGATACCAAAAAATGTAACACCCCCTATAGGGAGCGCCATAGTAACTATAATCACCTATTAAACAACTCTACTCCACTATATGAAGTTCAATACTAATAGATTTATTATGTACATATACAAATATAATGTTTCTAACTCTAAATTATTCTCCAAATATTTCTCAATGCCACTTTACATTTCTCACACTATCTAGTACATGTCATTATTCTACAAACCATAATATTACATTAAAATATAAATACACCTCGAGTCTTTCTTTATTTGCTCTTCAAGCCTATCCACTTATACCACTTTGGTCCAAGCTATCTACAAATCTTCAGTATCTGCGTGTAGAAAATAAACTACACGCTAAGCAATTTGCTTAGTGGTGTACATAAAAGAAATATAACAACTTTAAACATTTTTAACACTTTAAAAATAGAAACAAAGTATGTTCATAAGTAAAAAACAAATTAAACAACTTTATAAAACCAAAACACAAAACTTTTATTATAAACCTTTCAAAGTACAATCAAATTTATATCCAATTTTTCCAAACACATTAACCATATATTGCCCAAAGTAAACAAGTCCTGAATAATAGTAAAATGGATACGGGAGCGGACAAGCCCGAAGCCGAAGCTTCAATATCAATGTATCGGTCAAGCTCGAAGCCGAAGCTTCAAAATCAATATATCAGTCAAGCCCGAAGCCGACGTTTCAAAATCAATATATCGGTCAAGCCCGAAGCCGAAGCTTCAATATCAATATATATTTATCAGAATATCGACCAAAGCTCGAAGCCAAAGCTTCAATTGTTTGTACAGTACTGTACCCCCTTTATTGGCGCCAATCTATCCTGACTTGTATTCTACTCGTTTAGTAAGGGCAATAACATCTTAAAAATTCCAGTATAAACCATCAATCATAATTCAATATAACTTCAGTAATTAAGAAATTCAAATCCCAAATTTTAAAGCATAAAACTTCAATTAAAACACAATAAAATCAACATTCATATTTTCCAGATTTCCAGATTTCGTGACCTGACTTCCCCTGTATTTTTCACTATTACATCATCATCAAATCGAAGAACTTTCTTCTAAACATAATTAGCCACATGTCTTAGCTTTCCAAAGCCACCAGAATCACAGAAATCCAAATTTTATAACCAAAGTTATGATCAAAATACTAAACAGTGTACAAAGCTGAGATTTTCCAAAAACAGGTTTCATGACTCAACTTCAAACGAAAATTTCACATTGAAAACGAACGAAATTCAACAAGGTTTCTTCTGAAAATGTATTCCTTAGTTTCTGTAGATATCAATAGAATCAAGAATCATTCAAATCGGATTTATATAACAAGAGAAAACATTAAAACAAAACAGGGATACAAATCTGGAAATTTTTCCGAAAAACCGATAAATCGAAATTTGAGACACAAACCTTTTTCTAAGCTCTTTCTAGCTCTCTTCTACCTCTTTTGCCTTTGATTTGGTTGCACTAGCTTCCTCTGCAATAGCCACACATAATTCTATCAAGATATTGTATAAATAAACTTCCTAATACCATAAATATGCTTAATCTACCATGAATTCTACTAATTAAGCTTTAATTTCATCAAAAATCACTCACCTCAAATTCGGGTTACTATTCATCCGAATCTTAAAATCTGAAATCCTCCTCTTCTAGTCTTGATTCACTGAAATTGATGATGATAGAGGGCTTAAGGATCGATTTCTAACAAGAATTTGAAGTTGAATCGAAGAAATCAGAAGTTTTTAGGTTAGAGAATTTTTGGATAAAGGAAAGGAAATGGAGAAGAAGATGAAGAAAATAATGGAGAAGAAGAGAAGAGGCTGGATATAATACGTATTGAATTTTGATTTTGTTTCAATAATGCCATTGAATAAATAATTAAATGCCTAATTCATCCCTCTTACTTAATTAACTCTTATTTCCTCATGCCTTATATCCAATAACAATAATAATAACTACAAAAATAATTTTCATGATATTTTAATACCATAATAATTTATTATAAGTAAAATTTGAAATTTCAGGTCGTTACAGAGATTGTAATGAAAATGACTTTCATTCTCTTTTGGGTAGCGCCTTGACATATCCGATTTGGGATGAAATGTTCGGTGAAGGGTGGCCTAATAACCTCTATACGCTGACTGGGTATGGTTAGTCTCAAAGCCAAATGATACAGTTGAAAGAGAGGCCTGCCTACTTTGGGCTATATGGGATAGACGTAACCAATTTGTTTGGCAAAACAAGGCATTGTTTGGGTTTCCTATCAAAATGGAAAGCTAATCCTGTGGCTAGAAACGCTGATGTTCAAGGCAGTTTGAGAAGTGGAGAAAGCCACCTGTAGGTTGTTAAAATGTATTGTCGACGAAAGCATGTTTGATTCCGGTAATTTACTAGGACATGCATGTGTTGTACGTAATCCACTTGGTGAGGTGGTGGCTGCCCGGTATCTTCTTATGCAAGGGGAGGCGACCCTTTTGTAGCTGAGGCTATGAGTTGTAGGGAAGCCCTCAGTTGACTTAAAGAAAACAACTATGAACACATCATCATGGAGTTAGATACCTTAAACGTAGTGAATGCTTTTAATAATCGTAGCCTATTTACTTCTCCTATAGGTCTTATTTTTTATGATTGTTTAGAACTTATGAAACATTTTAGTCATTTTCGTTTGCTTTATGTTTGTCGTTCTACAAACCAGCCCGCACACTTGTTAGCTAGAGCAGCTAGTTCCTTGACTAGTAAAGGGGCATGGTCTTTTTCTTGTCCACCTATAATTAGAGCTGTAATTGCCTCTGATTCGATCTAATATGACATTTTCTTCGGTCGAAAAAAAAGTCTTTTTATCTGTGGATCTTTTTATTCACAACAAAATCTTACAAGCATTTTAAGGAAAATTTTCCATGATAAAATAATGATTTACAAAAAATTCAAAAGTAATATTTTTAAAGAATCACAATCAAAAATTAAAGATATATATAGATAATGTAAGAAACAAAGATATTATATGAGAGATTAATGAATTCTCATGTAACAACCAAATTAAATACCTTCATCTGAAATACTAGTGGCCACAGCTTCCTCCTAAAGTGAAAAAAGAAGTTGAAGGTCCTGAGTTCGAGCATCAGGTTTCTCAAAAACTAAATGTTCCTACTTGTAAAAAAATACCTTCATCTAAAATTGAGTTCAAATTGGATAAGTGGTTTACCAGAAAATCAAACAAAAATATTATGGTGTAACTTGATTAATTTTTTGATAAATTAGTGACCGACTAGAACTTAAATCCACTTCCAAAAAATAAAGGCTTACATATGAAAACAAGTTCCGATCGGATCAACGATATCTTGATTAAATTTTTGGTAAATCGCCGACCGATCAGAAATCCTCTCCAATTTTGGACAAAATAAATGCTTTCGTCTGAAAACGAGTTCCGATCGGTTCAACGATTTACCAGAAAATCAAATCATATACATCATGGTATATCTTGATTAATTTTTTGATAAATCGTCGATCGATAAGAACTCCTCTCCAATTTTGGACAAAATAAATGCCTTCGTCTAAAAACGAGTTCCGATCGGATCGGCGATTTACCAGAAAATCAAAGTCTTGGTATACCTTGATCATTAATTTTTCGGTAAATCGACGACCGATCCGAACTCATCTCCAATTTTGACAAGAAATTGTTTATTTCTCTTATTCTTTTAAACTTTGATGAGTAAAAAGTGCAATAACAACGAGAGTATTTTCATTTCTCTAATGTGTTAAGTCATGTGATACTGAACTCACACACGCTTGTTTATATAGGCAAAGTTGTAGCCGGCCCTAGATCTTTGTTTGGACAAAAGGATTATAAACGCTCATAATGGAAGAGCGAAAAAATAATCCTTGTTCGGGATAGGGGTTGTTGGAGAAGTAAAATCATAAATACAAGGATTATTGGAAAACTCTTAAAAATAATAAATTGGAGTATTTGTATGGAAAATTTATTTGCCAAAAATATCTCTTATTTTTTAAACTTTCATTGTTATATATATATATATATATATATATATAGTGTAGTACCCGTGCGATGCGGATAGGTCATTTGTAATAAGTATATCAATGATAAGTTTATTTTGTAATATATATATAATAAAAATAGAAAATAGAATATATTAAAGATAAAAAATATTTTATATCGTGTATAAAATTAAATTGCGAAAACCCTCTTTATATACTACATTTGCAGCTTTATTTGTTACTTGTCCATCATCACCATAGATCGAAATTTGAAATTTGAATTCACTTGATCAAATAAATAAAAATAACCCATTATTTTCCATAAGGAGTTACTATTATAAAATTCTGCATAAGAAGTAAGTACTATTGTAAAATTCAAATCTTTTCTTAAATAGCTATTATAAAATTCAAATCTTTTCTTAAATATGATTATAATTTATAGTTTTTTGCCAATATTTGATGAGGAAAAAATAGTCACACTGATTCTTAAATAAGGAGTAAGTACTATTACGGAATTCAAATTTTTTTCTTAAATGGGATTATAACTACCAGAATGTAATAAAATCAAGAACAACAAATTAATAGATTTTGGAGATATATTGGTTGACCTAATAATTTAAAATATTACAATATAGGAGTAAGTTTTATTATAAAATTAAATTTTTTTCTTAAATGAGATTATAATTTAAAATTTTATGCAGTTGTCTTATGATTCCATGTCAAATATTTGATGAGAAAAAAAGAGTCACATTGATTCCTAAATCAATTTTTTAAAATTTAATTTGTTATAATTAAAAATATTTCATTATTATCCATAAGAAGGAGTAAAGTAAATACTATCATAAAATTCAAATTTTTCTTCAACAGGCTTATAATCAATCAATCAACAATATTTTTTTCCACTTTGGAGCTTATATAGGAATTGCAAAATTTACCAAAAAAATTGGAAATGTAGATTTAACACCTGTTTAAAATGAAACAATCCAACAATACAAAAATAAATAATATATGACACCAAATATTAGTTCTGCCAAGTTTGAGAATGATATATCTAAAATTTGGCTTTCAATTATATTAGATGTCATTTGAAATTATATTAGATGTCTGTTGCATTATGGTGAAACACCTACGCCATTGGAATTGGACAACAAATACTAATCTTTCTTTAAAAAGAGATACATATTAATTATTCTTTTCCTTCTTAATCCTCATCCGTTTTGCTCGATTACTCAAAAGTTGTGCATTATCATCATCTATCAATATCGACAGTGTCAGAGTTTCATTTATCATCTTTATAGGTGTGACAGGAGAATTGACCGCATTTTCTGATATCGAATCCTGCCAAACAAAAATAAATAAATAAATAAAAGACCTACTTCAAATCATAGTAGATAATGAATCATTTGAACTTATAATATAAATGTTAAAAGTACCTTGAAATTTTCATTTGCATATGAAAATTGGTCAACATCGAAATCTGGATCCTATTGTAAAAAAATTTTAAAGTTAAAATATATATGAAGTAAAATGTAAATAATACAACGTATTAATTTGAAGTTATATATGAAATAAAATTAAACTTATAGTCAATGAATTTTGAGGGAGAGAAAGATATAGGAAAACTATGTACCTCAATTACTGTATCCCTCAATTCATTTGCAATTTTTCCAATTAGTTGTTGCGCTTCACGGTCCCAAATTAGTAAAGAAATAAACCTTGTGTCATTCATTACACAAACTTGAAGCTTTTTGTGAAACCAATTTGAATGTTTAATTTATTACAATTTTAATATCGAAATACTTTAACTATATTAATTGAACAATTGAAAGCCAAATTTTAGATGCGCAATATTTATCTGTGGAAAGTCAAGTAATCAAAACGATTACACTTTTGGCAAAAGAACATGTTCCCATTTACTTCTACCTTTTTGAAACATTTGCTATTTCTACACCCCGAATATGACATATAAAATCCGTCTTTAGTTGCAACCTTATTGGGTTGATATCATCCAGCGAATTATATTTCTGTTTTAACATAATGAACACTATACTTTTCTACAATTATGTTGTGATTTCCTGTCAAAATTTGATGGGGAAAAAGGAGTCACACTTATTCTTAAATAAGAAGAGTAACTACTGTTACGAAATTCAAATTTTTTCTTAAATAGGTTTATAACCAACAGAATTAAATAAAATAAAAAACAATAAATTAAATTTTAAATAAATAGATTTAGGAGATATATAAGTTGATCAAATAATTATAAATATTCCATTATAGGAGTAAGTACCATCATTAAATTTAAATTTTATCTTAAACATGTTTATTTTTTTTAGTTATATTGTGACTCCCTGTCAAATATTTGATAAGGTAAAAAGAGTCACGTTAATTCTTAAATTGAATTATAATCAACAAATTTTAATTAGTTAGTATTTGTAGTAAAAGTGAAATGTTAAATATTTTGATAAATTTTCCTTATATATGAATGTTTGTATATTATTTTAAAGGTTAAATAATCATTAATTACTATAACAGTTTTGCAATATAATTCTTATCAGCAATTATGAATTATTTTACAGTGTAATTATTGCTTTAATTGGTTGTACGTTTACTTTGACTTGTTTCTATAATAATGATATTTAAATTGGTTAATATTCATAATAATCATAATAATACCAAAATATAATTCAATTGATTATAATCTTATTTAAGAAAAAATTCCATTTTTTTTAGCTTTAATATGCAATTAATTAAATATACGGATTTTTGACAAATATAATATATAATTTATTCTTAAACATGTTTATAATTTAGAATTAATGTGACTCAATAAGAATTAATGTGACTCATTTTTCCTCATTGAATATTATTATTGTTGTTATTATTTTAATTTTATAATCAACAGAATTATATTTTGGTATTGTTATAATTAGTATGAATATTAACCAATTTTAAATACTTGTCAAATATTTTATTATTTTATTATTGTTGTTGTTATTTTAATTTTATTTTTTAGTATTGTTATTATTAGTATGAATATTAACTAATTTTAAATACCATTATTATAGTAATATAAATTGGAACAATATGGTAATAAAATAAAATAAATTTATTAATAAAATTGAAATATTTCTTTTGAAAGGTATAAGGGTAAAGAAGTCATTTAAGACTTCTTTGCTTTTATATATTATACATACATTTTTCATTTTTATTGATTTTTCAAATGCATATAATGGTGAATATTTTCAAAGAAAGTAAAAAATTACTATTAGCTTTCATTTTAAAAATAAAATTAATAACTATTTCAACGAAGGTTATTCTCATAATTTTAATATGAATTTTTCTTTCATAATTTCTATCAATATTAAAAAGAATTATTCTGTAAAAGTTATAAGTTTATGCTTTTAATTTCCAGTTAAAAGTTTTGTTGGCTTTCCTTTAAAGCCTGATACATTTGATTCAATTACTGATAATTGTCCAGATAAGGAATAAAATATGAGAAACTTAAGGTAACTTTATAACTGTAAATTATGTTTTAAAATCAATTTATTTATATGGTATATTTCTCTGCCGCTAAATCTAATTCATTGTGCACATGTTGTTCAAAATTTGATTATCTTTTTATTTAAATAACATTAACATCGTATTTCACCAAACATAGTTATTGCTCCTAATGTGACTCCACTTTTAATAATTGATTTAATAATGAAGGAGTAGAGGTTCAAATTATCTCTTAACTCATCTACAATCAACCATATTTTGAGTTAAATAAGTCATGATATTGATATAAACAATCGATGATCTTCAAAAGTAAGGATATAGTTAAGTTAAATAAGTCATGATGTTAATATAAAGTCTTTATTTGCGCCTTTTTTTTGTCCATATGACTAAATGAAAAATATGAGCGAAAGACTGATATTTTGAGTCACCGAGAATGATACTTTGATACCATATGAAAAATGAATAAGAACATAAAAGTATATGAATGTAATGTTGTGTTTCTTCTTGTATATAAACAATTACATCAATGGCTATAGAATACCTATGAGAAAAGAAAATAAATAAATCTATATAAATATAATTAATTATAAATAATTTTCTAATAACATTAATCCTAATCTATGGTATCATTCTTAATTTAGTTTAAATTAGGAATAATCTTTTATAGAAAAATATCAATATAAAAATATTCTTAATAGATCACGAATTAATCTGAATATAAATATAGCTTAAAATACTGCTTACAGTTAAGATCCATCCAAAATACCACGTGGTATGGGAATAATGATATGGTGGATATTGCCAATTTTTTTTTTATATTTCTGAAACTTGTTATCATCATGTAAGAAATAGGATGAGTTCGAATTCTAACCACAACTCAATGGGGTTTGGGCTATTTGGTTGACTAATGATTATAAATAGGGAAATTGTAATTTGGACTATTTGGTTGACTGGTAAAATATTTTTAGGCTAACTTTAGCCAAATAAATATGCCTTTATCTTTTTTATATGCTTAAATCTTTTGTCCCTTACTTTTAATTCTCTATATTCTATATGATCAAACGATTACCTATTTGTGGTTTCTTTCTCTTCGATTTTTTCCTTTTAATTTAACTCTGTATTCTTCTCCATAAAGCCTATGTTCATTCTATTTCATATTCCCATACTCTTCTTTTTTAATTCGTTCGATTTTGAGTGTCATTTTTCAAGTTTTTTCTTCATTTTTTGCTTAATTGAAGTTTTGATAGCTGTTTGTTGGAGCTTCTATAAGTTTGAATTCAAGGTAAACATAAATTGGAGAAACTTAATATCTACGTTATGCTTTCTGTTTTGATTTCGATTTTCTTACATTGTTGATTTATATTTTTTCATGTTTTGAAGTGATAATAGCTCCAAAGAGGAAACAACCTCCAAGGAAAACTTCTTCTCCTCTAGCAACAAAAGGGAGAGGTGGTAGTGCTGCTAAATCTAGGACGAAGATAAGAAAATTATAGATCTAATTCATATAGTATGTATTTGTTATTTTCCTATTATATATCTGTTACATTATTGTTTTAAGCAGTTTTCTAAAGACGTGTTATATATGCATTATAAATATGATATTTCTGCTATATTTTCACAAGATCCATGAGATTATTTGAAATCATATACGATTTGGCTCTTATGTATCAGTAATATGTTAGATTTATATCTGATTTGTTAAATTTTGAAATAACAAGTTTAGTCTCTTTTTACCTAATATAAGTTTGTTCTATGTATCATATAATGTGTGTACATGTAAGTAATTGAGGTTATAAGAGTTTTGTTAATTGTTTTGGTCAATTATTATATATGTGTTACAATTTTGTTATTTGTCTACTATAAGACTTTGTATGGTGCTTGGATATTTACCATGTGATACATATGTGTTATAATTGTATTGTATATTTGTTATAACAAACATAAAACTGTTTTGTTTTGTTGAAAATTGAACTTTGTATCTTGTGAAAACAATATCTGATACATATGTATTATAATTCTGTTATAAGTTTCAAATTTCATGTATATAGAGTTTTATTATCTATTTAAAGCTTTTATATTATAAACATATTATGAATACAAGTTTAAAATGTCTCAAGTGCTATCAAATTCTCGATCAAGGTTCTGTTATTCATTTATATGTTCTTAAATTTTTTGGTTTGTGTATAGATTCAACTGTTCTACTTTTGCTTAGTGTGGATGTATAAACCAAAAGCAAGCAGAGTCGAAACAAAAAGAGATAGAAAATGAAATTAGTAAGACTAAGTTTCAGAAACTTCTGAACATAGATGAATTAAATGAGTAAATCAATTCACTATACATTTGTATTCATGTAATGTCCTTGTATCTAACTGTAAATGTCTAATAACTACAGATAGGCAATTGATGTCTTGACACTTGATGTAGATGTTGAGAACGCAATGAACAACAAGTATCAGCTATAGAAGTTAAGAATGATGTTTGGACATCTCTATTAACTTGCTGTTTGATCAAACCAATTGCATATTCCACAATCTCGGCCTCACATTGTAGTGTAAGAGGCCCCCTGCCAGGCAACCCGAACTCATCTTCAGCCATGTAGAACGTCTCTCTGATAATGTCATTGCTAAGATATTCCAAAGGAATCACAAATCGCTTTAGATTTGTAGAGTACACTGCAAAATGACCCTTTTCAGATTTTGCCGGTGTAATAGCATTTGGGAAAGTGATTCTTTTTCGCCTGAGAACAGCCAACTTCTGCCATTTTCTTGCCAATTTGATGAGCTTCTTGGCACTGATCATTTTCTTTGTAGAGAAAAGCTCAAGTTTCTTTTTTTTGTGTTGTAAAATGAAAGTACTGTAGTGTAAAACAATGGAAGGAACTTGGTTATATATAACTACAAAGCAAGGGTGAATAGGGAAGCAGGCCATGGGAGATGTGGATACTAGATCTAACGTAGAGTTGTATTACATATTTAACAGTTTTGTAGTAGATATGTAACAAGTGTGTAAAGGATCATTTAGATATGCATTTTTGCCTTTTAAAACATTTAAATGAGTCACATTTTGTCCATATTGTTTTAAAATTGTATTGTTTAACCTTATTTCACAAAAAAGAAGACATATAACAAATATATATTATATATATAGCAGTTATGTATCAGTTAAGTGAAATAAGAAAAATGAAACAAATCTTACTTTCAAATTCCATTGTTATCAACATCACTAACATCCAAAGGACCTGTGAAATACATAAATGGATCATTTGAATTCAGTAATTAGTTTTATTATACTTATATTAGGCTTATAACAGATACATAACATATTTACTATTATAATAGATATATAGTAGTTTTGTATTAGATGAAGATTTACTTACAAATTATGTCAAAGACTTTTATAATAGTATTATGTAATATAATACTATTATAAATCTAATATATTATTTCCAAATACTTGCATCACACATTTATAACAAAATTATACTCCTTTCATCTCATAATTATTGTCGTCTTAACTATTTCACTTTTTTTAAGATAACAATTAATTGAATGAGGTTATTTACTAATTTACCCTTTCATCAATGTCCTACTCTATTTTCAAGACTTCATTAATAGGGGTAAGAATGAAAAAAATTAGAGAAAAAATACCTTGAAAATATAAAATGACAATACAAAAGAGAAATGAAAATCCCTCTAAAACGTCAATAATTATGAGATGGAGGGAGTAGTAGTTTTGTATTAGATGAAGACTTACTTACTGATTATGTCAAACACTTTTATAATGGTCTTATGTAATACAATACTATTATAAATCTAATATATATTCACCAAGCACTTCGATCAGACATTTATCAGCACTATAGCAGATGTATACCAGAATTATATTAGTTTTGTATTAGATACGCAACAGATTCAAACAAACAAACATAAATCACTTTAGATCCATAAAATAACTAAAGAATTACCTTCTAAACATTGATGGCCAGCTGGAACTGTAGATATGCACAGAGGAAATTCAGTTATCATCATACTTGGAGCTTTCAGTTGCATAAAAAATTTCAGAGATGTATCATTCCTAATTTCCATAACAGGATAACAAGATATAACTTGAAACTCGATTTTCAGATCTTCTCTGTGTTGATCAATATTCAAATTATCACTTATGACTCGTTTGAATTCAACAAAGCTCGAATTGGTTGGAATCGATCTACTTTGAATCCAACAATTTTGTTGTCATCCGTCCATGTTCCATCCACATTAAGCAAAACAAGTTGCTCAGCTTCAATTGTTTAAAATCAATTCAAAACTGTTTCTAGAGAGAAAAAATCTCAGATGCAAGAAAAATACAGATCGATATTGAGTTGTGATTGGTATTGATTGAAAGAACACAAATTATAGAATGAAATCGCTAATGAACAAAGGATTCAGGATTAAAAAGCGGAAAAATGATGAACTATGATCTTTGTTAGGGAGAAAATGAGACAGAATTCAGATTGAAGGAGCTTCGATTTTTCCTAAATTGTGTAGTTTTCGTTGTTTATATACCAGCGTATTCTGGTTAATTACTTTCTTAAAAATTTTGTTTCAGTTAATCGCGTGTCTTTGTGGCATTTTGATTATTATTTTACACTTTTAGATGCATTTATGTAATTTTCCCCTACAATTATTTGCTTGTTTGAGGATGGGAATCCAAATTTCCACTTGTCTTTTAGGCGTACTTAGCCGCTTATAAGGGGAGCAGACCCTCGCTCACTTGG
The DNA here is from genome assembly GCA_947683365.1 of Euphorbia pulcherrima. Taxonomy (NCBI): domain Eukaryota; kingdom Viridiplantae; phylum Streptophyta; class Magnoliopsida; order Malpighiales; family Euphorbiaceae; genus Euphorbia; species Euphorbia pulcherrima. The sequence goes on along the minus strand of CANTUS010000001.1, from coordinate 12,124,251 downwards.
AACTGTTTCGAAGTCTAATGTTGAAAATTTGATTTTGAACTCCTACCAAGCCTCTTTTGCTTAAAGCTCGACGCACATTGCATATTTGTCGGTCCATGCATGCCTCTAAGAGGTTAGTGGAAAGTTAACTCGGAAGCTTTGGTTTTTTGTTCCTCGAGACCAGTTTGGTGTGGGTATTTTTCAGGATAGTTGTGATCAAGGCCGGTTCCCGTGGTAGTGCAACGGGTGTCACCATCAGGACTCAATTTTTTAATTTTTTAAATATATATATATAAACAAATTTTGTTGTTGTCTTTCAATAGAATGTTTTTATTTATTTTTCAGTGGACCATAACACAATAGCATAATTTGAAATTGTAAGTAGTTTTGCTCATTTAGTTTTTTAGTTTCACTTTCCTCAAAATAATTGGATATAATAAAAAATCATATTGATTTGTTAGTCAATTAAATATTTTACTTTGTAATTAGATTATAAAAGTATTGGTTATAGTAATAAAATGGCTACTTGAATCTCATAGGTTGAAAGTTAAATAGTTAGAAAAAATATGTCTTACCCACACATGAGTCGGAATTGTAAGAACAATTATCCCACAATTTTTCACAAAAAATATGTAATTAACTATTTTTTTATTAAAAAAGTCCAATTTATTTACTTCATATATTATTTAGCCAAATCCCGAAAATGTAAGAGCTGGGCCTGGCTGTCGTCCTTCCATTGGTTGTTTTGCTTTTCACTCTGAGTCCTCTTTTGCATTTCTTGCTAAACTGGAAGATACATTTTATGCCATTAAACCTTTGAAAAGGGCAGGCCTAGGATTTGGCTTGATAGCGATTCGACGATGATCAAATCGAGATGGATTGAGTGTTTAAACTTTCTTCAATCGATGGATTTTGTAGCCTCTCATTTCCATAGGGAAGGTAATTAAGTGGCACATTTGCATGCTAACCATGGACGAACTAACACTACCTTTTGTTTTAATGCTTTTATCTACAATGATTGTGGTTGTGAATATGTAATATTTTTCATTTTGTTTATCTTGTAATTGACATTTTCCTTTCTATTTAACAACACTTGGTTTCAGTTTTCTATGATTTAGATATAGAAATACCAATCTAGTTGGGATGTACTTATGTCCTGAACCGTAACCAGCTTTAAAAAATACAATTTATGTCATGTTATTCTTTTAATTTTATGAAAACTGGCATTGTACTTCTAAAATCAACTTAAAAAAATACTGGTTGCGTAGCATAATTATAGGGATAAACTTAAAAAATAAGCCTTTTGATTTTATCGTTTTGTAAAAAAGATGCTTGTAAAATTTTTTCTCTCCAAAATGGTGTCTGTTATTTCAAAAGTTTTCAAAAGGGTGCCTGTAGTTTGGAAATTACAGTGTTACACCAGTTATTTCAATAAATTCAACATTCCTATATTTTGACTATATTATTTAAGAATTATATATCAAGATTTGAGTAAGATTCAGAAAATTTTCATTTTGTTTTGATTTTTTAAAGTTATAATCAAATTTTAATTAAAAAAAATTAATACTTCTAAAAAAATTCTAAAATTTATCACAAAGGTATATTATATTTTCATTAACTAAGTTGCAAAATTTTACTTTAAAATGGACAAGATTACCCTTTAAAATGTGGTTTTGAAATTTTGAAAATCCTCTTTTTATAAACTTTTGAAACTGCATGCACCTTTTAAAAAAAAATTCCACAAATATCTTTTTATAAAACAACCAAATCACATAGTATGCTTTTTAAGTTTACCCTATTTATAATTATTGTGAGCCATTGATTTTTGGGATTCATGAATCTGTTTCTTTTAAGTCTTTTTTTGGTCGATCCTTTTTGTATTCACATTGAACATAGATAAAGATCGAAGAAACAAACAAAATCTTACAAGCGTTTTAAGGAAATTTTTTCATGGTAAAATAATAATCATCTGAACAAAAATTTTAATGATTTACCAAAAAAAATCAAAAGAAACATTTAAGATAGTCACAATCAAAACTCAAATATATACACAGAGATAATATAAGCAACAAAAATATTAAATGGGTGATTAATGAATTCTTAACATTGTAACATGCAAATTAAATACCTTCATCCGAAATTGAGTTCTAATCGGATTAGTGATTTACCGAAAAGTTAAATAAAAAATTGTGATATAACTTGATTAATTTTTTTGATAAATCACACCCATCAAAACTAAAATCCACTTTAGAAATGAATGCTTTCACGTGAAAATAAGTTTCGATCGGACCAACGATTTACCAGAAAATCAATTCATATACATTTTGGTATATCTTGATTAATTTTTTGGTAAATCACCGAGCGATCAGATCTCATCTCCAATTTTGGACAACATAAATGCCTTCGTCTGAAAGTGAGTTCCGATCGGACCAGCGATTTACCAGAAAATCAAAACATATACATCTTGGTATATCTTGATCATTAAGTTTTTAGTAAATCACCGACCAGTCAGATCTCATCTCCAATTTTGGACAAAATAAATGCCTTCGTCTGAAAATGAGTTCCGATCGGACCAGCGATTTACCAGAAAATCAAAATATATAATCATTAATTTTTTAGTAAATCGTCCACCGATCAGAACTCATATCCAATTTTGACAAGAGCTTGTTTATTCCAATTTCTCTCATTCTCTTAATCTTCGATGAGGGAAAAGTACGATAACAAAGGAAGTATTCTATTTCTCTAATGTGTTAAGTCATGCGATACTGAACTAACAATATCGCGTTTATATAGGCAAAGTTGTAGCCGGCCCTAGATCTTTGTTTGGACAAAGGGTTTATAAAAGTTCATAATGGAAGAGCGGAAAAATAATCCTTGTTCGGGATAGGGGTTGTTGGAGAAATAAAATCATAAATACAAGGGTTGGAAAACTCTTAAAAATAATAAATTGGTGTATTTGTATGTAAAATTTATTTGCCAGAAATATTTATTTGCCAGAAATATATTCATTTTTATTGATTTTTCAAATGCAAATAATGGTGAATATTTCCCAAGAAAAAAATTACCATTAGCTTTCGTTTTAAAAATAAAATGAATGACTATTTCAGTGAAGGTTATTCTCATAATTTTAATATGAGTTTTTCTTTTATAATTTCTATCAATATTAAAAAGAATTATTCTGTAAAAGTTATAAGTTCATGCTTTTAATTTCCAGTTAACAGTTGTGTTGGTTTCCTTTAAAGTGTGGTACATTTGATTAAATTTGATTCAGTTACTGATAATTCGTCCAAATAAGGAATAAAATATGAGAAACTTAACGTAACTTTATAACTTTAAATAACGTTTTAAATTCAATTTTAATATATGGTATATTTCTCTGCCGCTAAATCTAATTCAACAATTTCGTATCAATGTGAAATTATTAAAGGTTCACAGGATAGCAGATGTAAAGAAATTAAAGGATTCAGAACTGAATCCTTTAATTTAACACTTTCATTGAATTAGAAATTTAGAGAACCGGAGAAGAATGAATACAGAGAACATGAATGAAAAATATCTTTTTCTCTAACTAACTCGAAATAGCTGTTACAATTATTTAAATAGGTTACAAGCTAAATGACTATTTTGCCTCTTAGTTCTAACGGTAATATTTGTGAGAAATATCTAGTATCTTGTCATGCCCCCGCAAGACTAACATCATGAATATTGATAAGTCGAAGTTTCTGAATTTGTTCCTTGAATGCAGGAGAATGCAATGCGTTTGTGAAAGAATCTGCTAGCTGGTCTTTTGTTTTTACAGACATGAGGTGAATGATGTTGTCTTGAATCTTTGAGCGATTGAAGTGACAATCAATGTCAATGTGTTTTGTTCTCTCATAGAAGACTACATTGTTGGCTATATGGATTGTTGATACGTTATCACAGAACAATAAAGCAAGCTTCAAATGTGCTATTTGCAAATCTTTCAACATGTATATAGAATCCATTAAACTTTAGAAGCAGTTGTTGCCATTGCCCTATACTCTGCTTCAGTGGAGCTTTTGCTGGTTGTATTTTGCTTTTTTGATTTCCTGCTTATCGTTGACTCTCCCAAGAAGATGCAGAATCCAGTGATTGATTTTCTAGTCTCTTTACAATTCCCTCAATCAGAGTCTGTATAGGCTTTTAACTATAAATCTGTAGAAGATAAAAGAAATACTTGTGCAGGTTTACATTTAAGGTACCTTAGGATTCTGTCAGCTGCCATTAGATGAGTTTCATGAGGATGTTCTAATGTTTGTGATAATTGATGTACTGTAACAGCAATATCAGGTCTAGTATATGTTAAATACAGCAATATCAGTAAGCAATGGTGATTTTGAATGATAAATTTCTTCCATGCTTATGGGAGTCAAGCATGGTTTACAATCTAGAAACCCGTATTCAGCTAGCAAATCAACAACATATTTTCTTTGATTAATGAGGATTCTTTTCTTCGATCTCATGACTTCAACACCAAGAATATATTTTAGTTTGCCCAAGTATTTAATTGTAAAACATGCATGAAGGTACTGCTTTATGTCATTAATAATGCTTTGATTTGGACTTGCCAAAATAACACCATTCACATATATCACTAATGCAATAAAATCATTAGCTGACCCCTTAACAAATAAAGATGGATCAGCAGAATATTGCACAAAACCTTTTTGCAGCAAAGATGAAGTGAGTGTAGAGTTCCATTGTCTAGTGGCTTGTTTAAGGCCATTTAAAGACTTTGTTAACTTACACACAACATTAGGAATAGTAGATGTAAGGGTAAACTTAAAAAACATGCCATGTGGTTTGACAGTTTTGCAAAAAGTTCATTGTGGAATTTTTTTGTTTCAAAAGGGTGCTTGTGGTTTCAAAAGTTAGCAAAAACATGTTTCTCAAAATTTTGAAACCACATTTGAAGGGTAATGTGAGCATGGGATTTTAGAGTCCTTCTCGCGAGACGATGATGACGTATGTCCGATTTTATTCCTCGAAATAAAAATTCTTTTTGGGATTTTTATTACCGATATAAAATTCTCTACAAAATTTTATTTTCGGAAAAATTTAGTTCAGTGTGTCCAATAATGCGTTTGGTGGTAGCTCAGACCGATGATTTGCACCCAAAAAATAATTTAGTCCAAAATACCCATTAAAAGTCAAAAATATACCCCAATATATCAGTTTTTCCGTCAAAATCACCTTTTGCCGGATTTCCTCTCCCTTTTCCCGATTTCGGGCACGAATCGTGCAACTTTTCAGACCTGCCAGAGAAGCGAGGCCGCCGGCGGCCGTCGGTATCGGCGATGCCGGCGGCGGCATGGCTTTCAGCTGCAGAACCGTTGTTTCCCTTTTTTTGATGATATCTGCCGGATAAATGGACCAAAGGCAATTTCCAACGGATTTTAGCCTATATAAAGGCCATTTCTTAGCCATTTCAAGGGTTCCAACCTCTCCCAACTCAAGATTTCAAGTAAATTTTGAGCTTTCTAGTTAGTTTTTAGTGGGATAAAGTTTAAAAAATGTAAGAAAAGAGGATTCAATTCATCTTTTCTTGGTTTTTCACTACTGAACTCTGATATTTAAGAGCATTTTAAGTTTAGAAATCACTAAAATTAGGATTTAGAGACTAAATCACCCCTTACTTTCCAAAATCATTATTTGAGCTCCCCGGAGGTGTCATACGGATCACGAAGAGGTGGATTCACGGCCTCGAGGTAAAAATTCCGAGTCTCATAGCTCTTTGGCTTCCATTTTACTTATTTGTTGTGTTTTGGTTGCTGTTTGTGCTTAGTTCCAGGTTTTTGGTCGCTTTCCAGCCAAAAATAGCTGCTGCAAGAAACTGAAGCTGCCGAAGGCATTTGAACCCGCGGGCGGTATCAACCATGCCGCCAGTGGCATCGCTGATACCGCCAGTGGCATCGCTGATACCGCCAGTGGCCTCACTTGCCCTCAATGGCCCCATTTTCTTGCAGGGCCCTTTCTTTATGGTATCCAGAAAGTCATGTGGTCTGCCTGCATAACTGATACTGCCAGCGGCATCATTGATGCCGCTGCCGGCCTCAGTCATGCCGCCGGCAGCATGGCCTTCTAGACAGTAGTTTTATTCGGTTATTTCCCGACTTAGTTTAAATTTCCGAAGTTAGGATGTACAATGGTCCAGAACCTTCTGAAAACAGACCCTACCCCATACCATGTGGCATTTTCACTAATAATCCGGTTAAAATAACAATCGAGTCTAAAATATGGATATGACGGAATTTTCCAGCAAATGTCGTTTAAATCTCATTTTTAGCCATCCAACCGGGCCCTATAAATTGTAAATAAAATATGCCATGTTCACGCTAACTCGGGTCTTGTTTTGTTCACTAACTATGCACGTTATATGATATACCCCGTACAATGTGTCGTATTTGTGCTAACTTTTTTCTAGAGGTAGATTTAGGTTAGATGAATGCTAGGCCTTCGGGTATTTTACTTATTGTATAGAAAAGTGTATAGGATTTGGAAAGCCATGTAATTATTATTTTATTTTCCGCACTTATTTTTGGATAATTGTAATAATTATTTATTTACTGCTTTGAATGCTTGAAAAACGCGAAAACAATATATAAACCGAAAACACAATAACTAGGTTGGATTAAAATCGATTAAGAAAGAATGAAACCTTTTAACTTGGCCTAATGTAAAATAGATAACATCATCCAAACTTGGAATCTTTGTTTTAAGGTACGGTCCAACCACCCAGTGGGAATATCGTACCAAAATTCTCGGTGGAGCTTGGCGACTCTATTTTAAAATACGAGATTTCAAGTCTCGTATCCCTTAACATGCAAATTGGACTTAAATTCAATGTCAACATTAACTTTATCTATCCGTCTTTTTAGCACGCTAAAATGGGGACCAATCCTTTAGCCCGCTTCACAGCGCTCTCTATCTTTCCACATCCAATGCTACGCATCTCACTTGGTCCTTGTGGGTGGGAAAAAGGTCGTCCGCTCATAGTGGCGACTCTGCTAGGGATGTGTCTCTTTATACTTGAACTTAAATTTTTTTTTTCAATTAGTTTAAAGGATTTTGATGATGTATTGAAATCATTGGCCAAGTTAAAAACTTCATTCTTTTTCATGACGTTTTATCCTTATGCGTGTAGATAGTTCAGTAATTTTTTTAGGTGCCCCATTTACACCCGAGAAGCTCGTGAAAGCATCACTCATGCCCTATTTAGAATTAAGGATACCTAGCAGGTGGATCACTCTTTTTAACTAATACGTAAGCTCCTGCAATCGCACCTATTTGGGGAGTGGTTGAGTAACGTGGAATCAAGGTAAATGAGAAACATCTACATTAACAACTATACCAAAGCTGTGCTAGAAAAGCCTTAGCACTTCAACCCTTTAGGACTACCAAAATAATGAAAATAAATCGGGACAAACTTCTTTCGCCATTTTTGGTGGAGAGGCTAACCTCCATCCTTCTAAAAAGGCATTATGTGGGAGCCACAAGGTTGGAAGAGGGACGTTTTTGTGTGCTATGTGCTACATGCTCATGCATCACCCATACATCAGGCTCCAAGAGCCAAAATTCAAGTTACCCTTACCGACCTCTATTCACGGAAGAGGTTTAGCAACATCCGTAGGACTTCTTTTGTACCCCGTTGAATCATGACATATCAATATGCATGATGACGAGTACGAACGTCCCATGAACGTTGGAGGGATAAGCCGTCGCATCATCGCTAACCATGTCTATATGCAACCATACATACCACACATCGGTTATAAAATAAAGACCATTCATCCCATCCATGGTATCACATAATCCATGCATGATCAGATCCGCTACCTACCGTTTTAGCTAGGAGGAGGCAAAATTATCATTACACCCCAGTTTGGAAAAGGCCAGAAAATCGTCTGATTTATCATTCTCTCTCCCCTATTGTCAACACGTAAGTCGAGGGGGTTTCGTATACCCATTCCAGTGGGGAGTCAGATTCAGATAAGGTTCAGTTGGGTAAGGATTTCTTTTAGTCAGCTATGTCTTTTTTGAGCAATAAGGGAAACCATCCTCCGCCCGAGGAGCAAGTCGGCCCTACTCCCACCTCGGGAGCAGTGTCTCTGCCCCCTCATAGGTTCAATTTTCCCATAGCTATGGCTCAATTCCTGAATTCAAATGCATTCTAAACCTCAAAGATAGGAATTTCGACTGGGTCTCTGAGTCCGATATGCAAGCCCAGAATGGTTCAGCACAGATGTTAGCCGGTCTGGTAGGGACAAGACCCACTGCACCTATTCCCTTGACTTAGCCTATAGTAAGCCCATTTTAGTTCAGGCAAACTTCTGCTTTCCTACCAGCCTCGACTACTCCATCGATTGTCCCTTTCAACCTGAGACCTTTTGCTCAAAGCTCGGTTCCTCTAGTGTTCACTCATCAGTTGTCAGCTTCTTCCAACGGGTTAATCCAACTGACGTCCTTTACTCCTCCTGAGTTTATTGTAACTCCCAAGGGTACCACATATCCTTAGAATCCCTTCAGCATCTAGATGGTCCCTCGCCCTCCACCATCTCCTCCAATCAATAATTAGGTCATGCAGCCTCTGGGCTTAACACCTGAAATAGCTGCTTTTGTTTGCCAAATGATGGCCTCTCAGCTCAATGACTAGGTCGTGCATTCTTCGGGGGCGACACCCGAGGCCGCAACTCTCTCTTAGTCGATCAATGACTAGGTCACTCAGCCTCTGGGCGTGACACCAGAAATTCAAGCCTACATCAACCATCTTATAGCTGTGAAGGAACTCGAGAGAAATGAAGATTGGGTCCCTGATTATTTTACTATGTCGAATATGGCTCATTATGATGGTTCTAATGCACCTACTTCCCATATTATAATGTATGAAAGAGTTATACGTGTAATGAAATTACGTGATTAAGTGCTTGCTGAAATGTTTCCTTGTTCCCTTCGGGGCCCTGCTCTTGAATGGTATCATACTTTGCCACATCATATTGTCACTAACTGGAAACTTCTTTTTAAGGCCGTGAAAGTGCATTATGGTTTCAACACTATGATGGAAACAACCCTTCAATACCTTGAGGGAGTTTGCCAAATGCCCAATGAAACCTTTAAGCAGTATTTCAACCGGTGGATGTTGACCCAAGTTTTGATAAAATCTAAGCGAAGCCTCAAAACTCCTAGAGGGATCTCTTCCCCTGTTCCATAAAGAAATGGCTACTGATTCATTCCTTTCTTATAAGGCTATTTTTGAAAAGGCCGAGAAAATTGAGTGCGAGGTGGAGCGCGAAAAGGTAGAAAAGATAGGGAAACACTGGTTCAGAAAGAATAATGATGCTCAGCCCTCAGCTCCGACACCTGCTAAGCCTAAAGCCCTGGCTATAATTCGAGCAGTTTTTCAAGCCCCTGACAATCACTCTAGCTCCATTAGGAGTCGCCCCAGCCCAACCTCCTCGCCCTCCTTTTGTTTTGGCCAATCCATACAAGTTGCCTCTTTGGGTTATCTTTCAACATTTAAAGGAAGTAGGTTTTATCTAGTCCCTTCAAGAGTACAAACTGCCCAAACCCGAAGATAAGAAGAATTTTTGCAATTACCATATTCACGTGGAAAACCAAACCATCAATTTCAAGGCCCTACTCTCGGCTATTCAGTGTCCGGTTAGTGAAGGAAAGATTGCTGAACCCCGATAAAACCCCGAGCACCATGAATAACCCTTTCCCTAATTTCAGGAACAAGGTAGGAATGGTCCAATCTAGCTTGTCTGAAGCCACAATCTTTGAGCTAATCACCCAAGGTCCAGGTAGTAGTAATTTTATTATGGTTATCGGTTTCGGTCTCCCATCTAACTTAATTTTTGATCTAATCAGTCAAGCTAATCTGGGAGTCAATTCAATTTACGGTATAGATGTTGACCTGAATTTGCCTAAGCAAGAAAGCCGTAGGGCTCAGCCTTTTGTGGCTAAAAGAATGAAGGTTGAGAAAAAGCCGCTATTCAGCGTAGATTCCTTTGTTTCAAAGGACGACTATTCCGATGAAGATGAGGGAGTGGTCGAGGTAGCCAATGCTATAAGTACTGAATTATTCAGGGTTGATTTGCCCGTTAATGTGAAGCCAAAAGGATTATTCAAGGTTGATCAGAGTGAGCCTTTCAATATGGATGCATATGAGTTGCAAGACCTAGATTCAGACTCTAAGAAATAGCAGTACCTATTTGAAACATGAGCCACTAAGGTTGTATTACTCAATAATGTTCTCAACATTACTCGGAGTAACCGTATGTATCAACTTGAAGGTCAATATCTCCACTTGAACAATGACCCGATCCCTAAAAGGGTAGGAACTACTGCAAGGCCTCCTTCTCCATCTCTAGCCATTCCGACCAGTCTCGAGGTTGATCCTCTCATTACTTAATTGAAAAACACTCAAGCCTGTTATAGTATATGGTAGTTGGTAATTGATTCTGACAGGCATCGTGAGGGGCTAATTAAGCGATTGCTTGATTTGGAAGCTACTCCGACCACTTTGGTTATGGAGATATATGCCAAGGTCGGAGAAGAAATTTGTCTAAGGAAGGGAATCTGTATTTAGATCATTGATACGGTCATCCCCTGTATCATGGTGGATGATGGCTCTGCTCTGAATCTGTGCCCTCTGAAAGTCCTTCTTCACCTAGGATTGTAAGAGGAAATGCTTGAGAAATTTAGTACTATTATCAGAGCTTATGATGATTTGAAATGCAGTGTAATTGGGGCCTTTGAGGCGAAATTCACTATAGAAGATGTTACCAGCAATGTATGCTTCACTATACTTGACATTCCTGTTACTTACTCTCTATTGCTCGGTCGACCCTAGCTCCATGCCTTAGGCGCAGTTCCCTCCACTCTTCACCAGAAAATCAAGCTCATTCATGAGGATAAACTGGTAACTATTGAGGCTGACTTGGCTTCCATTGTGGCTATTATGGAAGTCGAGGCTAAATTAGAAGAAGGTCTTCGGGTCACTGTAATTAGTAAGACCAAAAAGTTGCCTCTTATTTGGCACAGTTATCTCTACCTCGGTATAGAAAAACTAATGAAGATATCTAGGTATAAGCCGGGCAGAGGCGGTGGGATATACGAGCAGGGAATTATCGAGGCCTTGGAGTCAAAGGTGTTAGTTCACAAGGTTAGGTTAGGGTACAAGCCCAGAAAAGCATATCATCGTGTTCCCTCCTATTACTGTTGCATGGTCACTGTATGTGAGATTCAAGGTAAAAGGCCTTACAAGGGAGAGCCCAAACCAGTCTAGCATGATGGAAAAATGTGGTCTGGCTTTGTGATCTTCAAAGATGTCTATTACTTTAAAGCCGACTGCATGGTTGTCTCCGCTGAACCCAAACCCGATAAGCCTGTTGCACCTGTCAACCTTATTTCTGATAAGAGTAAGGGGAAAGCTAAGATGTATCCTAAGAATGAGTTTAGGGGAAGTAATGAAGAATTTATTAATCCAGAGATTAAAGATGTTGTGGCTACCATGACCAAACCTATAGCACTGTTAATAAAGATAGGTTAGAGGGTCGAGAGAATCGGAGAAGAGGATGCCATGATAAAGATTGTAAGGAAGCTAGCCAGGGCCCTAGCCAAGAAAGCCAACCTATTCGGAGAACCATCCCTCACCACTACCCAAAAAGTTGCTCTGGAACATAGCCTGGACACCATTCTGATAGAGACTATAGAGGATGTTCCTCCGGTTGCTACTACCGCTACCAAAGCCCCTCTGCCTATGGAGGAGGAAATGGATGATGTAATTTTTAACATTTCTGATGTATTTCACGCAAACAATGTTGCCTACAAGGCTTTTAATGCAATGAATGACTCTCATTTTGCTTACTTGTTTGATGTTTTTCCTGATAGATCCATGCATTCACATAACAATACACATAAGGTTTTTGGCGTTAGTGATACATCTTTAAGTGAAATAAACCTAAGTACAGATGATAATCCTAAAATGGTAACCATTTCCAATGATTTAACTCCCGAGGAAAAAAGTAGATAATAAAAGTGCTTAAAGATCATGTTAACGCTTTTGCCTAGTTGTACGAAGAAATACCTTGGGTTGATCATCAAATTGCGAGCATAGAATTCTGACCGATCCTAAGTTCAGACCTATTAAGCAGAACTTTCATCGGGTCAGGCCAAAATGGGCAGATCAGGTTAAGGCAGAGGTTTTGAGGTTGATTGAAGCCTGATTCGTCGAAGTTGTAGAATATCCGACTTGGTTGTCCAACATAGTTCCCATTTGAAAGAAAGATGGTAGGGTTCAAGTTTGTGTTGAATTTTGAGATCTCAATAAGGCTTCGCCTAAAGACAATTTACCACTCCCTCACATCGACGTTTTGATTGACAGCGCCAGGGCCGCTATGTACTCATTTATGGATGGGTTCTTAGGTTATAATCATATTTTAGTGGATATCATTGACAAAGTCAAAATGACATTCATTACCGAATGGGGGGTTTATTGCTACAAAGTAATGCCGTTTGGGTTAAATAATGCTGGGGCCACTTATTAGCGCGCCGTAACTGCTCTCTTATATGATATGATCCATAAAGAAGTGGAGGTATATGTGGACTATATGATTGTAAAGTCTGCTACCCGAGAAGAGTACCCTGCTATTCTCGAGAGATTCATGACTCTTATCGAAAAGTATTATTTTCCCCTTGAATCCGAAAAAGTGCATATTTGGGTTACTTCAAGCAAGTTACTAGGATATGCGGTTAGTCAAAAAGGAATTGAGATGGATCTCGATAAAGCCAAAGCCATCAGGGACATGCCTCCGCCAAAGATAGAGAAAGAAGTCCAATCATTTCTGGGGTCCTTACAGTATGTCAGTCGGTCTATTTCCCACCTCACTCCTGTGTACAAACCCATCTTTAAGCTATTAAGAAATCAACAACTAGTGTATGGAATGATCAGTGCCAAGTGGCGTTTGATAGAATCAAAGCTTATCTTGTTGACCTACCCCTTTTGAAACCGCCTATCCTAGGGAAACCTTTGATCCTATACCTGGCTATCAAAGAGTCTTCCGTAGGGGCAATGCTTGTCCAAGAACATGATGATAAGTGGGAGCACGCGATCTACTACTTAAGTAAAAATTTGTTGGATTACAAAACCTGGTATTCAATTGTGGAGAAGACTTGCACCACCATGGTTTGGCTTACTAAGAAGTTGCGCCATTATTTCCAATCTTATCGAGTCCAAGCCGTGGCCAAGATTGACCCCATGAAGTATTTTTCTCAATCCTCTACTCTAGCCGGGAAGCTGTCTCAATGGTTGTTACTTCTCTCCGAGTTCGACATTGAGTATGTGACGAAGAAGGTTATTAAGGGTCGGGCAGTGGCAGAATTTCTGGCTAACCAACCTCTTGACTCTAATTATGTTAAGAACTTGGAATATCCCGATGAGCAGCTCTCCTCCATCAAAATCCTTGAGCATGTGTGGACTATGTACTTTAACGGTGTTGTGAACCAATGGGGAGTAGGCCTCAGAGTTATTATAGTCACACTGGATACTAAAATCATCCCATTATTTAAAAGCTTGGAGTTCACTATTACTAATAATGGCACTGAGTATGAAGCTTGTCTATTCGGTCTTAAAGCCCTCCTCTGGTCAGGGCCTGCATAGTATCTGTAATCGGGGATTCAGCCCTCGTGATCCATCAGGTTGTTGGGGATTGGGAAATTAAAGAAGAGTCTCTCCATCCTTATGTTAAGGCAGTCCAGGGCTTATCCGAGAAGTTCACCTCATGGTCATATCCCCATATCCCCTAGGATGAAAATCAAATGGCTGACTCTTTCGCTACCCTGGCCTCCTTATGAGAAGGACCCCATAAGTAGCCTATCCGCCCTCTGGTTCTATTGTTAACTAAGACCCCCTACTACGCTCGGTCAGTTTAGTAGGTCCTCACTATCTCAACCGAACCCTGTTGGTATTCAGACATTGTCCTGTTCCTCCAAACCAGCCAATATGCCCCAGATTCCTCTTACTTGGACCACACCACCCTAGGGCAGCTCGCTGTCCAGTTCCAGATCATCGATAATGATCTATTCAAGCGCATTAGTGACGGTTTGCTGCTTCATTGCTTAACTGAATTAGAGGCTCAGAAAGTCATTGATCAGGTCCATGCCAGTGATTGTGGCCCTTGTATGAATGGTCTCACTCTTGCAAAGAAAATTAACGATTGGGATATCATTGGCTCAACCTAATAGCCAATTACATCGCCCAAGTCAAAAGGTGCCACCAATGCTAGATTTACGGGAATATGCAACATTTACCACCCACTGAGCTCCATCACTTATCTACTCCTTGGCCATTCTCGGCGTGGCGGATAGACATAATCGGTGAAATTTGTCCCTCATCAACAAACGGGCATAAATTCATCGTGGTATCATTGGATCATTTCTTGAAATGGGTAGACGCCGAATCCTTCACCAATGTCACCGCCAAGAACATAAACAAGTTTATGGAAAAGCATATCTTCGCTCGGTATGGACTTCTGCATCATATAGTCTTAGATAATGGGGTATAATTTCAAGGAGCAACCACCGATCTGATTGAGAAATAAGGGATTGAGCACCATAGATCTTCTCCGTACAGACCATAAGCGAATGGTGCAGTTGGGGCAGCTAATAAATTGGTAAAGAAGATCTTTTCTAAGATGATAGCCGATTACAGGGATTGGGCAGATAAGATACCCTTTGCTATTTAAGGATATTGCACAAGCATCCGTACCCCCGACTGATCAAACTCCATTTTCCCTAGTCTACGGAATGGAAGTGGTTTTTGCCAGTTGAAACTCAAGTAACCTCACTGAGAGTCACCTTAGAAGCTAAGCTTAGAGAATCTGAATGGACTCAGTCGAGGTTTAAACAGCTAAATATGATGGATGAATAGAGATTAAAGGCCCTAGATAATCTCCTGATGTACCAGCAATGAATGGCTTGAGCCTATAATAGTCGGGTAAGGCACCAGAAGTTCCCCCTGAAAGCTAGTAATTTAGTCCTAAAACAGCTGAAACCTTCCACCACTGATGCAAGGGGCAAATTCAGGCCAGACTAGGAAGGACCATATGTGATAAAGAAGATGCTTAGCAAAGGGGTAGTTAAGCTTATGGATATGGACGGGAATGAGTTTGTGAACCTCGTAAACCAGGACAGGGTTAAGAGTTATCACATCTAATTTAAAAGAAATAAATCAGAAAAAGCAGCACAAAAAATAGATGAAATAAATCACTTGCCTTTCCATCTTTTACCGATCGGGCAAAAATTAGGGTGACACCCGACGGTCAGTATTCCGCAAACTGGCCGTACAAAAATTAGGGGATGAGTCAAACCCGTTAGATTGAAAACCCAAAAAGGGCAATCTAGGCAAAAGTTAGGGTAAGTAAGAAAAGAGAGAGTGCCTTCTCGAAAACCGATCTAGGTTAGTTGGCACCGGGAGTTAAATCAATGGAAATGTTAACCAAACATCATGTACTTTGTTTTACTTCAATTAATGAAAGTCTCTCTTTACATATCAAGCAAGCCTAATGCAAAGTTCATGTTACTCTAAATAAAATGTGCAATAAATAAAAATCATTCTGATAGACTGAGAAGAGCAAGGTCTATGCAAAAGTCAGAATAAGTCTACTGGATTGAAAACCCAAAAAGGGTGGTCCAGGCAAAAATTAGGACAAGGTTCGATAGATTGAAAACCCCCAAGGGGCAGTCTATGCAAAAATTAGAACCAAATAAAAGACATATAATAAATAAAGTTCAATAGGTCTGTCACCCTGACTAGCCTATGCAAAAGATAGAACTAAAAGAGAACGCGTCTCAGGCCAAACTCCTCGCATCCTTGTCATAATATCGAGAAACCCTCTGCAAGGTGGTAGTAGAAAAGGGCTCGTGCCCCTGCTCTACTCGCTCTCCCTTAAAGTGGGCCCATGGTTGCTCGGACCGGGTCACCATACGTCTAATCTCAGTAAGCCATCCTCTATAGTGTATATCGGTCTCAATGGTCTCTACGTTGTCATAGTCTGGAGTCTCGAATATGGCCTCCCTGGCCCACTTCTCCAGGATATGGTTCACCCATCTAGCTTTGTAGACTCTGATTTGGTTATGAGGTAACTTAGTCGGGACTCTTTCTCGCTTGCCGTACTAATGGCACAATCTCTAGGAAGTGTAGAATTAAGATCTCTCTAGGCCTATCAGCTGAACATAGGATCCCCAGGACTCCACAACTACATCCCGGATCCTTCACCATGGGCTAACACACTGAATCTATGAATCCATATACCCCCTTAGAATAGGCATCCAGTTATCGAATGTCAACTGATCAAAATCAGCTCGCATAAGCCCCATCTCCCTCAGATGAATGGGTAGGTACTTCTTTGGGTTCCCCCGTGGTGCCTTCTTCAGCTTCAGTTTCTCAATCAGCCATACTTGTAAGTAAATTGCAGATTAGCTAAGAAAGGGACGGACAATTCGTAAAGTGGGAAAAATGAATACCTACAGCAGTATAAGATGGTCACTGATAAGAGTTGGGTCGGTGGAAGCAGCGTCTGTATTGAGCAGGGTCTCGGGTAGTCCTATAAATATGGGAGAAGCCCCTATCGACATAGTGCTAATAAGTGAAATCATCCTGAACGGAGCAACTAGGCCCACTCCACACATAAACTCCGCCATATGCAATAATGCCACCATGTATGGCCAAGCATGGTGAGATCTTGGTGCCCCGTGGGACCACTCCAAAACTGCATTGAGTTGAAATCTGGGCTTGTCAGGAAATCAGGATAGAAACAGGTCTACAAAATCCAAATTCCATAAACCTCGGGGCACACCATCCATACCAAAATGAAACTCTGGGAGTGCCAGGGGCATGCGCTTGGGGCACGACACCCCTGATATAGCGTGAAGCTCTTCAAGCAAGGGGCATAGCTCAAACAAAGAAAATTGGAACACATGGTTGATCCGATCCCAAAAAGCCAATACCGCATGAAGGAATTTGGGACTTATGGACCACGTCGTGACATATCGAAAGCCCCATAGCCCAAATTTTTCTAGCTTCTTCCAGTCTGCATTTCCCAAGCTTTGCAGAAAGACCCATAGCTGCTGGTTGTGGTTTACCATGGTTGAATTGGAGAAAATGGCCGAATTTGGTTTTCTGGCAAAGTGATGCCACCAGCGGTATGAGTTACGTCGCCGGCGGTATGGGTTTGCGGGCAATTTTGTCTAGATTATTTAGTAATTTAGAATTTCACACAGAGGGTAATATCAACCATACCGCCGGTGACATGGCCATAGTTTCTATGAATTTTAGATCTATTTTAATCAGTTTAAACTTATAAACAGTCTGTAAAAACCCTACAACCTATTTCCAGGAGATATGCAAGCACAAAATTCGAATCTTAGTTAAACCAAAGCCCGAAGGCATAACCATTCAAATATCCAATTGCTAATCTAAATAAAACCAAAATCATCTGAAATCCGCAGCCAAAGCAAAATCAAGAGCCCATTGTATCAAAGGTATATAAAACTAAGATCAATAAAAATGAAGGCAAAAGCAAAAGAAATTAGATCAGCAGGTGAGCCTAAGATTGGTTGCCACCACCGGGTGGATAAGATGAAGCATCCTCCTCGCTGAGAAGATAAGTGCCAACAACATCCTCTTTAGTCCCCAGGATGCTCCAAGAGCTCGCAAGGGCGCCTCCATTGCGGCGCTCAGCTATCACCTTCCTTCCCCTTCGACCCGGCTCGCTTGGGGTGCCGTGGTCTATGTTATGTTTGCTGTTTCTCTCATGTAATATAGCATCCAACTGGTTCTCGAGCTTGCTCACTCGGTGCCAGAGCATACTCATCTCTTCTTGATATCTCAGCTGAGCCTCATTGGCATCCGGTAGTGTGAGGGCCGGAAAATCCTGCAAACAAGGGAACAATGAACAATTCATATCATTTATATCATCCATTCATGCATTTCATTCTAATGTCATATTTCCACAGGGAATATACCTGAGCAAGCAGACTCTGGGAAACTACTGTATCCCTAATAGCAAGAGCATTTCCCACCAACCACTCCACCTCAGTACGAGAAACCTAAAAAATCCAAAGAGCAATCAAAAGGAATTCATAAGGGGTCAGTTATAGGGATTTGATTGCACAAGGCTTACATAAGTGGTGTTTTCTGGCATGAAGTTCAGAGAGTGGCTGCTGGAGGATATCTCCCTAGTCCGAAAGTGGCCCCTCAAATTCATCAGTAAGAACTAGGTCTCCAAGGCAGTAGAGAGGTGCCCCTCAATAAAGTCAACACCCTCGGGCATGCCATGATAGCGCATCCCGCTATCATTAGTCCGACCTCTCTTCCTGAAGGGTACCTAAAAAATCCAAAACGCAAACATAAGCAACCATTTTGACCTTGGCATATGGCACAAATATAATCATAAAGAGAAAGGGTGTGATATCACATTAGAAGAATGGCACTCCTCGTGAGCCATCGGTACGTCCTGACTGACCTTGCCCTTCCCCTTGAGATGGTCCTCGCCGTTGCTGCTCCCTTCTCCATTATCATCCTCAGCAACAATACCGTGCCTTTGCTTTTTCAGCTCCTCCTCATTTTGTTCCTATAGAAGGATACAGTATCATTCTCGGGAATACGGGGGCACATGGAGAGCAAGCGTGATATATGACCATTGTAAGGGCCGGGGACACTCCGTACCACTGGGTCGTTCCCCTCTAAGTAATCGGCCTTGTCAGCCTCTCCGATGATAGTCAAATAAGGCCACCAAAGGCCAGTAGGGGGATCCACACATACAAGCCTGATAGTAGGCATAAACTCTCTTCAACCTTGGGCTCTCTCCCCTAGGTACCAGGGCAAGGCTAAGGGGCACTCCATGACAAATCGGCGGTCGTCCACCTCCTGCCGGACAGTAAGCACATCAACTTGGTTGGACACCCCCTCAAAAGGGTCCCACATAACCTGGCCAACCAATCAAGAACAAAATCAATGTAATCAATTTAAATTCATAAATATGTTTTGTTGACTAATGGTTTGTTGAATGTAAGACAAGGCAAAAGTCAAAGTAGGATACAGAGCTAATCTGTAGGCCCTGTAAACCCTTTCTATAAGCGGTGGAGTACTTGCTGAGTCCCCCAACGCTCCAGCACCACCGGGCTAGGAAGTGAGATCCCGGCTGTACTATATTACCAAACTGAATAGGAGGGAGAATATGGTGTCCCAAAGCCCACACCTGCACAATTGACAACCAATCAGTCCAAAAGAATAACACACCAAAAATAGAAAAGCAGCTAACCTTGATAATGAAGTGCTATTCAAAAGGGCATACTTGTAGTAGAAGGTGACTCAATCGAAGAACTTTCTCCTTGCTTCCCTAGACCGGGAAGAATAGCACAGCCAATAAAGTAATAATAAATGACCTGACATAGGCGTCCCGATCATCCTTAGGAACCACTTCTATCCCCTTCCCTTGGGCTTTAACCCAAAAAGCTCAGTCACTCGCTTCACCATCGGCCCCTTTAGGTGGTTTTTCTCTATGTACACATAAAAATGGATCACACTCTTCATCCATGGCAGCCCCGTCATCGCTACCATGTCGGATGGGGCAATAATAACCTCCCCAATCTGGAGATGGAAGGTGTGCGTGGTCTCCGACAACTTCTCAACCAAGAAGGTCAGAGCTGAGTGAGACAGCTTAGGCATCAGCAAAGGCATGGTTTGGGCCAAATCCCCAAACCCTGTATCATCAATCGCGACAGCCAACTCTGGATCCTTTTTAGCAATGTGCTTCCACCACTCTCCATGGTCCCTATACCTCCTATGCAGGTGTGGGTGTGTGGCTGCAAAATCAGAAAAGAGTGGATCAGCTAAGTATTTCAAATTTCTTATCTTTTTGCCTTTGGAAACTTGCTCATGCCGTCGTTGGAGGCAGTGATGCAGCCGGCGACATCAGCCATACTGCTAGCGGTATGGATGATATCACCGATGATATCACTGAAATTGGCGGTAACATGTCATTTTTCCTGTCTTCTATTAAAGGCCTAAAGCCACTAGCGACAATAGTAATGTCACCGACGGCATCGTTTCTGCGGGCAGAACTCAGTTTTGCCTAAAAATCGCACAAAAATTGCTCCAAGTCACCAAAAATTGCAATCAATCAAACCCAAAGCATAAAAAAAGTAAAAATAAAATCTATAAGATGCAATATCAATTTCTAAATAATCGATTTCATGTTTATAACCCCTATCATGACAAAATTTTGAGCCTAAGGCCGATATCAAAACTTAACATAAAGGTTCGAGTTTTATAGGTTTATGTGAATGTTAGAGATGTGATTATCCATATCCGGGATAGGATTATCAATTGGAGTCGCTATCCTATATCTAAAGACTATGTCAGTCTCCTTGAAACCGTATCCCACATGAACAAGGCAGAGTTTCAGCCCCTCAATGGAAGAATCGGGCAGTTCCTCAGACTTAGAACTGCTAGATTTGCACCCATAAATCTTCTTCATGGTCAGGAATCGAAAGAAAGTCAAAAGATTTGAGTTTGAGGAAAGTAGAGAGAAAAAGGGAAGGGTTCTATAAGGTAGAGAAGAGAAAAAGAAGAGAGTTTTTACCCTTTTAAAATGCCTGCGCAGAATTTAAGGAGTTTAAATTAATCTAAAACTGCTCGTCCATGCCGCCGCCGGGATCACTTCAAACCGCCAACGACATCGCCCATGCTACCGACGGCCTCAGCTCTCCCAATTTGAATTTTGAATTATTTTGATCAGTGAAAGATGCCATGTGGCATTCATATTGCTGGCGGTATCGACCCAGATCACCGGCGGCATCAGTCAGGCCGCCAGCGACATCAAGACTTCCCCTTACCATTTTTAGCAAATCCAGTGGAATTCTGGCTCCAACCCTGACATCCCAGGACTTTTGAAACCCTTATGCCTTTAATTATTATGTTTTTACTATTGATCGAAGGGGCAAAAATATTTTTTGTTTCACAAAATCGATCAAGTAGTAAAAATGTTATCTAAAAATCAGTCTAATATTGCTTTTTGCTTGTTGCAGGAATGACAAGCCCCACCTCAAATCAATCTCAAAGCCTAAGTTTGCTTGTCAAATCTCAAAGCTAACGCCCGACCAAGGGTTAAACCAATCTCAAAGCCCAAGTCCGCTTGGCAAATCTCAAAGATCAAGCCCGACTAAGGGGCAAACCAATCTCAAAGCCCAAGTCTGCTTGGAAAATCTTAATGCATAAGCCCAACCAAGGGGCAAACTAATCTCAAAGCCCAAGTCCACTTGGCAAATCTCAAAGCTCAAGCCCGACCAAGGGGTAAATCAATTTACAAAGCCCAACCCCGACCAAGGGGTAACCAAACCTACAAATCTCAAGCCCGACCAAGGGGCAACCAAATCTTCAAAGCCTAAGCCCGACCAAGGGGCAAACTAGCCATCTATCAGGTATCATTTGTATCCCTTGCTCTTTCGTGCGATCGTACTGACATGTGGCAGCAGTGATCCCTTGAGGGGTAGCTTGTGAGCACGGGATTCTACAGTTCCTCTAGCAAGACGATGATGACGCATGCCTGATTTTATTCCTTCAAATAAAAATTCTTTTTAGGATTTTTATTACTGATATAAAATTCTCTACGAATTTTATTTTCAAAAAAATTCAGTTCGGCTTGTCCGATAACACGTCCGGTGGTAGCTCAGACCAATAATTTGCATCCAAAAAATAATTTAGTCCAAAATACTCATTAGAAGTAAAAAAGTATACCTCAATATATCAGTTTTTCCATCAAAATCACCTTTTGCTCGATTTCCTCCCCCTTTTCCCTATTTCGGGCATGAATCGTGCAACTTTTTAGACCTACTAGAGAAGCGAGGCCGCCGGCGGTATCATCCATGCTATCGGTGGTATGGCTTTCAGCTGCACAATAGTTATTTCCCTTTTTTGCTGATATCCGCTAGATAAATGGACCAAAGGCAATTTCCAACAGATTTTAGCCTATATGAAGGCCATTTCTCAGCCATTTTAAGGGTTCTAACCTCTCCCAACTCAAGATTTCAAGTAAATTTTGAGCTTTTTAGTTAGCTTTTAGTGGGATAAAGTTTAGAAAAGGTAAGAAAAGAGGATTCAATTCATCTTTTCTTGGTTTTCTCTACTGAACTCTCTGATATTTAAGTGCATTTAAGTTTAAAAATCACTAAAATTAGGATTTAGAGACTAAATCACCCCTTACTTTCCAAAATCATCATTTGAGCTCCCCGGAGGTAATCACCCCTTACTTTCCAAAATCATCATTTGAGCTCCCCGGAGGTGCTATACGGATCACGAAGAGGTGGATTCGCGGCCCCGAGGTAAGAATTCTGAGTCTCATAGCTCTCTGCGTCCATTTTACTTATTTTTTGTGTTTTGGTTGCTGTTTGGGCTTAGTTCCGAGTTTTTGGTCACTTTCTGGCCAAAAACAGCTACTGCAAGAAACTGAAGCCGCCGGAGGCATTTGAAGCCACTAGCGGTATCAACCATGCCGCCAGCGGCATCGTTGATCCTGCTAGTGGCCTCACTTGCCCCCAATGACCCTATTTTCTTGCAGGACCCTTTCTTTATGGTATCCAAAAAGTCATGTGGCCTGCCTGCATAACTGATATTGCCAACGGCATCATTGATGCTGGCGCCATCGCCAGCATGGCCTTCTAGACAGTAGTTTTATTTCGGTTATTTCCTGACTTAGTTTAAATTTCCAAAGTTAGGATGTACAGTGCAATGACAAAGGTCCAGAACCTTCTGAAAACAGACCCCACCCTATACCATGTGGCATTTTCATTAATAATTCGGTTAAAATAACAATCGAGTCTAAAATATGGATATGACGGAATTTTCCCGCTAACGTTGTTTAAATATCATTTTTAGCCATCCAACCGGGCCCTATAAATTGTAAATAAAATATGTCATGTTCACGCTAACTCGGGTCTTGTTTTATTCACTAACTATGTACGTTCTATGATATACCCCGTACAATGTGCCGTATATGTGCTACTATTTTCTGCAGGTAGATTTAGGTTAGATGAATGCTAGCCATTTAGGTATTTTCCCTATTGTATAGAAAAGTGTATAGGAGTTGGAAAGCCATGTAATTATTATTTTATTTTCCGCACTTATTTTTGGATAATTGTAATAATTATTTATTCACCGCTTTCAATGCTTGATAAATGCGAAAACAACATATAAACCGAAAACACAATAAATAGGTTGGATTAAAACCGATTAAGAAAGAATGAAACCTTTTAACTTGGCCTAATGTAAAATAGATAACATCATCCAAACTTGGAATCTTTGTTTTTAGGTACGGTCCAACCACCCGGTGGGAATATCATACCCAAATTCCCGGTGGAGCTTAACCGGGTGGCGACTCTATTTTAAAATACGGGATTTCAAGTCTCGTATCCCTTAACATGCAAATTGGACTTAAATTCAACATCAACATTAATTTTATCAATCCGTCTTTTTATCATGCTAAAATGGGGACTAATCCTTTAGCCCGCTTCACAGCGCTCGCTATCTTTCCACCCCCCGTGCTATGCATCTCACGCGGTCCTTGCGGGTGGGAAAAGGTGGTCCGCTCACAAGTAATATCAGTTATTTCAACAAATTCAACATTCCTATATTTTAACTATATTATTTGTGAATTATTTATCAAGATTTAAGAGAATTTTGGAAATTTTTCATTTTTGTTATGATTTTATAAAGCTATCATCAATTTCTAATTAATATAAATTTTTGTACTTCTCAAAAAATTCTAAAATTTATCACTAATGTGTATTGTATTTTTATAAACAAAGCTGCAAAATTTCACTTCAAAATGGACAAGATTACCCTTCCAAAGGTGGTTTCTAAATTTTGATAAGCATGTTTTTGCTAACTTTTGAAACCATAGGCACCCATTTGAAAGAAAAAAATTCACAAGGACCTTTTGCAAAACAGTCAAACCACACAGCATGTTTTTAAAATTTACCCTAGATGTAATACCATTTGGTAATTCCATATACATTTCTTCATCTAAATTGCCATAAAGGAAGACATTGTTAGTGTCTAATCGCTCTAACAACCAATTTTTCTTTGCTATCAAAGCTAATATTAGTCTAATAGATGTTATTTTGGAAACAGGAGAAAAAGTCTCCAGAAAATCAATTCTCGGTTGTTGTGTATAGCCCTTAGCTACTAACATTGCCTTATATCTTTCTATGCTTCCATCATTGTCTTTTTATCCTTTAAACCCATTTACACCCAATTGGTGTTTTCCAGGTGGTAAAGGGACAATGTACCATGTGTTGTTTTTGTTTAAGGCTTCTATTTCACTATCCATGGCAGCCTGCCAGTTTGGATCTTTCATAGCCATTTTTAAAGCAACAGAAAGCACCTTTTGTGAATCATTTAATCTATCATAAGACAAGACAACAGAGATATGATGATATTTATTGATTTCATAAGATTTTTTTAATTAAAGGCTGAGCTCGGTAAATACCGGCTCAATTTATTAAAATGAAAAGAAAAAGCAACAAAAAAAGAAAAGAAAAATAAAAACATCTCTAGGATGTTAACAAAGCCATTTGCAATTTAGTGCGATAATAACAAACTAAAGAACCCAATCACAACAAAGTGTGATCATAATGATCTAAAGATCCATAGCAGCAACTAAATTGTAGCCGGCATGATAAGGAACGGTAGGAAGAAATTCCCCGTGATGCAATATAGTCAATCCCAGCGAGAAGGCTGAGATGATGAGGCCTAACGGCAGCGATGGTGACAACATCATCCTAAGATTCAAAGAAATTTTGAGATCGTATCACAAAGTCGAAACATTAAACTGTCGACTCCGATCAAAATCGAGATGCAAGCCGATAAACAAATTCACCTTCTAAGAAGAAACATCATCCGAAATGTGTCCACTCTCGAGACCCAAGCTGATAATCAAAACCAAAGCTCGATTTTGAAGTAGTACCATCCGATGAGGAACCAAAGCTCCGGCAAGACCAAAACTGCCTAACTCATGCAAGGGTTGCAGCCAAAGAAATCGCGGCTGTAAGGTTTGCAATCTCTACTGCCTGAGACACCACCTCCGGTAAGAAAAAATCTGAGTGACGCTCTTAAGGATGAGTTGTGACGAACTGCCGGCCAAAACACCTTTGAAAGCAAGCATATAGATGAGGGGCGTCTGTCCCCTTGAAGGACTGCCGGAAACAACGCCGGTAAAAAGAGAAAAACCTGAGCGGCTTGACCGTCTGCTCCTTAAGGATCCGAAGGAGATGTGAAACGAGCCTTCCGTTGTGATAGAAGTGAATCGTATATGGAGGAGCAGCGATCTCCATGTTGAACTGTCGGTCAAATCACCGTTGAGAGATGGCATCTGGGCGGCTAGGGTTTAGAAGAGAACTATAGCCGCCCAACTTTTAAAAACAAGATAAAACCATTTCATAAGATTTTATTTGCCAATGTTGTGCTAAAGCACAATGATAATTAATCTTGCAAATATTTTGGTTGATTGTTCTCTTCATCTGCTTTTCTGCAATTTTGGAGCTTTCATTTTCAACTATCTTTTCTGCAGGACTTTCATCAATCCCCTTTTACAGCATAAGGAAATAAAGTTTCAATCAACATTTCTAGTTATGCTAATGGTTTGAGTTTCTAAATCCAGAACTTTATATCCTTTAACTCCCTTATCATAACATAGAAAGATCCTCTTATCCCTCTTGGATCAAATTTTGTTCTATTTCTAGTTAAACTACTAAAATAGCACAAGCATCCAAAAGGTTTTAGGTCATCATAAACAGGCTTCTTATCAAACAACATTTCATAAGGACTTTTGTTTAATAGAAGAGGAGTTGGTAGTCTATTAATTATATGAACTGAATGGCTAACAAAGTAATTCCAAACTAATTTTGGCAAGTAACTTTGGTACTTTAAAGATCTAACTGTTATGTTGGTGTTTTCTTTCCACCAAACCATTTTGTTGAGGTGTCTCAACACAACTTTTCTGATGTTTAATGCCATTATCCATGTAAAAATTTTCTAGACCAACCTCAGGTCCATTTTCCGTTCTAATGATCTTAATCCCTTTATTTAACTGATTATTAACCATCTTACAAAAAATTTTTATTACCTCTGAAGCTTCACTTTTCTATTTAATCATCACTGCCCATGTAAACCTACTATAATCATCAATCACAGTAACAAAATATCTATATCCATCTAATGAATCAGTTGTAGGTCCTCAAATGTCAGCATGAATTATATCAAAAATAGCATCAGAACTAGTTTGTGATACAGGAACTGGTTTCTTCTTAGATCTAGATGCATAACAAATGTCACAAACAAAATTTGTGGACATAGTGACATCAGGAAATTCTTTATTTAAAAGTTGCATTCCAGTTTTTGATAAATGGCCTAATCTATAGTGCGAAATATCCTATTTGTTATAGGCAGCAACAAAACCAAAGACATTTGATGTTACAACAACATTACCGGCATCAATATTTAGATGATAAAGACCATTGTAGACTTCAGCTAAATCAATCATCTTCTTGGTCATACCTTCCTGTATAACACAGTTTTTAGCAGAGAAATAATTTACAACCAAGATAGTTAGTCAATTTAGTAACATAAATTAGATTATACTTGAAAGTTGATACATATAAGACATCATATTGAATAAGTTCATCATTTATATGCACTTCTCCTATGTGTGTAGCTTCAAGTTTCATGTTGTTGGGCAACAAAACATTCCGGTTATTTATTTTTTTAGTGTTTCTTAAATTTTTTAAGGTACTAGATATATGACTACTAGCTCCTGTATCAAGAATCCATAAATTACTTGGGTAAACATAGTTAGTTTCAATACCTGAATTAGCAACTAGAGCTTCCCTTTCATGTATATAAACTGAATCATTCACATTTGAAGCTGGCATAACTCTAGTTGTTGCAGCAAATGTATTTTGAACTGGTAAACTTCTACTTTCATTATTTACCATTGACTGCATTTGTGGTTGCATTTGAAATATCAGCATAAGCTGATTCATTTATCCTAGAGTGAAACCATCAATTGTTTCCATATTGGCATTGCTCTTGCCATAATCACCTTTGTCCCAGTTATCTTAAAAAAATCATCTTGATCTAGATAACGTTCAATTGCTAAATTTGCTCTGCTAAACCTTTGTTAAATATGCGAGGACAACCATTTTTCTTCCAACAGTTATTCACATAATGATTGCCATTACAAAATGAACATTTTCCTTTCCCTTGTTTTCTGAATCCTCTATCAAATGACTGGCTGCAACCTCCCCTTTCAGAATTGTTATTACTGACAAATTGACTAAAATTTCCTTTCTCAAGATTACAAATTCCATTAAACTGACTATAACTGCCTTTATCTTGATTTCCATACTTGTTTCCAATAACACCTCTCTGAGCAAATGCAATCAATATGCTTCTTTGTCTTCATTCAAAAACTGAGTTTCAAATTGCAAAACTAGAGAAAAAAACCCGAATCAAGAACAACCAATTAAAAAAAGTTGATGTGGAATCTTTTCGGTACTCCAATCAACGCTCTGATACCATCAAAAGATAGTAGATTTAAAGAAATTAAGAGATTCAGAAATGAATAAAGAAGAACAATTTCATTGAATTAGAAATTTAGAGAACTGGAGAAGAATGAATACAGAGAACATGAATGAAAAATATCTTTTTCTCTAACTAACTCGAAAATAGGTGGTACAATTATTTAAATAGGTTGCAAGCTAAATGACTATTTTGCCCCTCAGTTCTAACGGTAATATTTGTGAGAAATATCTAGTATCTTGTCAAAGGTATTAATATATTATTGTGCACATTTGTTCAAAAATTAATTTTTTTTATTGTTATTAATTAACATTAACATCTTATTTCACCAAACATAGTTATTGTTACTATTCTATGGTCATTTTTTATAATTGATTTGATATTGAATGAGTTGAGGTTCAAATTAACTCTTTGACTCCTCTACTAATGAATTATTTAAATGGTGTCTTTTTATATGTATGGAAGAAAGATAAACAAAAATATATTTGTTCCTTGTAGTCTTATCTTCTATTTAAATTTTATATCCTTGTATAGAAAGTTTTTTTTACTATTGATGAACAATTTCATCCATGAAGTTTTTGAAGGAAAATTAAAAGAAATAGGAAAAATAACTTTTAATGAAGGTAAAAGAAGTAAGGTAAACAATTAAATCAATGAAGTTTGAGATTTGTTCACATATGGTAGCTGAAATTTAAATTTAGTTTAAGCATCCATCATGAATTAAGTTGGAGGTATGTATGATGCAACTTTAAATTTTGG
Source organism: Euphorbia pulcherrima (assembly GCA_947683365.1). NCBI lineage: Eukaryota > Viridiplantae > Streptophyta > Magnoliopsida > Malpighiales > Euphorbiaceae > Euphorbia > Euphorbia pulcherrima. The sequence goes on along the minus strand of CANTUS010000001.1, from coordinate 12,095,855 downwards.
GGCCAATCATCATACGATTTAAGGCATCTACAAATTAACGATTGAATATTAGTCGGAAATCCATTTAAAATACCTCGCGGTAGAAAAAAATAATATATAACTTAATTAACAATGCATATTGGATGGCGTAGTGATACTCACGTTTAAATTTTATTGGCAATTTGGCACAAAGAAGGAAGATTATAACAACAATAATACTTGGAATTTCTTAAAGACGTCACTCTCGACTAAATCTATTATAATTTGGTGTAGAAATAATGATATGCTCAAGAATTGTTAATGGGACCGGGTTGGACTTTATCAGGGTTTTTGGTAAAAATATCAATTCAAGTCTGATTTAATTCATTCTTTTAAATTTCGGGCTTATGAAGTCATTCCTAAATTCGAGTTATAATCCATTAAATACTTTTTTTCAATAAATTTTTTTTAAACTAAATAGGAACTAAAGACTAATTTTAGATAAATATGTCAAGTTTAAAAGTCCAATAGGCTAAAAAATTATTAATGGGGAACAAAACAAATATCTAAAAAGAAAAGGAGTAATTGAATGCATACAGAAAATCTCTTTATTTACTACTCAGTCGGAGGGAAATATAAGACCAAGTCCAGTATGAATATTACGTTATCATTATGTAATAAATAAAAAGTAAACTTAAAAAACATGCCTTATGGTTTCATCGTTTTACAAAAAGGTATTTATAAAATTTTTTTTAAAAGGGTGTCTGGTTTCAAAAGTTTTCAAAAGAGTGCACGTGGTTTAGAAATTACAGTGCTACACCGGTTATTTCAATAAATTCAACATTCCTATATTTTAACTATATTATTTAAGAATTATATCTCAAGATTTGAGTAAGATTTGGAAAATTTTCATTTGGTTTTGATTTTTTAAAGTTGTTATCAAATTTTAATTAAAAAAATTATAATTCTCAAAAAAATTTTAAAATTATCGCAAAGGTGTATTATATTTTCATTAATTAAGCTACAAAATTTCACTTCAAAATGGATAAGATTGCCCTTCAAAATGTGGTCTTAAAATTTTGGAAATCCTCTTTTTGCAAACTTTTGAAACCACAAGCACCCTTCCAAAAAAAATTCTATAAGCACATTTTTGTAAAACGACCAAATCACATGTTATATTTTTTAAATTTACTCGTAAATAAATAGGATGAGTTCGAATTCTAACCACAACTCAATGGGGTTTGAATTATTTGGTTGACCAATGACTACAAATACATGCTTGCTTGGGTAGACATGGCCAAATTAAACCGGAATCGGCTGAACCGAATTAAATTGGACCGAGTCAAACCATGTTAAAAAATGAATCGGATCGGAACCGACGGTTCAAAGGTAAATAAGGTTTAGGTTTAAGTTTATAGAAGTTAAATCGGAAAATCGGGATACACTGGACCAGAGATTTAAATTTAATTAAATCTTATATTAATTAAAATAAGAAAGATATGTTTTTTAACATATTTGAGAAAATATATTACTAATGTTAACATAAATCAAACTCAAATGTCTAAAATTAACATTAATTAAAACTTAAATATCTAATATATATCAAGGTTTGAACCGGACCCGGAACCGTACTTGAACAGGATCAAAACCTTGAATAAACCAGAACCAGAACCAGCGGTTCCAAATTAAAACCAGAACCGGTGGTTCCACCCTATATAAGGTTCCACCCTAAAACTATGAACCAGAACCGGCAATTCCGGACCCGTGGCCATGTCTAGTGTGGGGAGCAGACCTTGGAACTGTTTGGAACTCTAATGGTGAAAATCGAATTTTGAACTCCTAAGCAACCCTCGTTTGCTTAAAGCACCACGCATATTGCATATTTGTGGGTCCATTCCTCTAAGTTAACACGGATGCTTTGGGATAGTTGTGGTAGTTGCACTGGTTGTTTTGCGTTTCACTTTGAGTCCTCTTTCGCATTTCTTGTTGAACTGGAAGCTACAATTTTACGCTATTAAAATGACCTTTGAAAAGGGTTGGTATAGGATTTGGCCTGAGAGCGATTCCACGAAGATCAAATCGAGATGGATTGAGTGTTTGATGAATTTTGTAGTCTCTCATATCCATAGGGAAGGTAATTAAGTGGCAGACTTGCGCTCCAACCGCAGACGAATTAACACTAGCTTTTGTTTTAATGCTTTTATCTGCAATGACTGTGGTCGTGTATCTGTGATATTTTTCGTTATGTTTATCTTGTAATTGATATTTTCCTTTCTATTTAACACTTGGTTTCGGTTTTTAAGAATTTAAATTATAGGAATGCCGGTCTAGTTGGGATGTACTCATGCCCCGAACTCTAACCAGCTTTAAAAAACACAATTTATTCTTTTAATTTTATGAAAACTGGCATTATACTTCTAAAATTAACTTAAAAAAATGCTGGTTGCATAGCATAATTAATTATTGTGAGCCATTGATTTTTGGGATTCATGAATCTGTTTCTTTTAATTCTTTTTTTGTCGATCCTATCTTACAAGCATTTTAAGGAATTTTTTTCATGGTAAAACAATAATCATCTGAACAAATTTTTTAATTATTGACCAAAAAAAATCAAAAGAAATATTTTAAATGCTCACAATCAAAACTCAAATATATATTAGAGAGATAATATAAGCAACACAGATATTATTTGGGTGATTAATGAATTCTTAACATTGTAACATATAAATTAAATACTTTCTTCTGAAATTGTGTTCTAATCGGATCGTGATTTACCACAAAATCAAATAAAAACATTTTGATATAACTTGATTAATTTTTTGTTAAATCTCCGACCGACCAGAACTGAAATCCACTTCGAACAAATAAATGCTTTCACATGAAAACAAGTTCCGATCAGACCAACGATATACCAGAAAATCAGTTCATATACATTTTGGTATATCTTGATTAATTTTTTGATAAATCACTGACCGATCAGATCTCATCTCCAATTTGGACAAAATAAATGCCTTCGTCTGGAAACAAGTTCTGATCGGACCAACGATTTACCAGAAAATTAAAATATACACATCTTGGTATATCTTGATTAATTTTTTAGTAAATCACCGACCGATCATATCTCATCTCCAATTTTTGACCAAATAAATGCCTTCGTCTGAAAGCGAGTTCCGATCGGACTAGCGATTTACCAGAAAATCAAAATATATACATCTTGGTATATCTTGATCATTAATTTTTTGATAAATCATCAACCGATCAGATCTCATCTCTAATTTTAGACAAAATAAATGCCTTCGTATGAAAATGAGTTTCGATCGGATCAACAATTTACCAGAAAATTAAAATATATACATTTTGGTATATCTTGATCATTAATTTTTTGGTAAATCACCAACCGCTCAGAACTGATCTCCAATTTTGACAAGAGTTTATTTATTCTGATTTCTCTTATTCTTTTAAACTTCGATGAGGGAAAAATGAGATAACAAAGTAAGTATTTTATTTCGCTAATGTGTTAGTCATGTGATACTGAACTAACAATCGTGTGTTTATATAGGCAAAATTGTAGCCGGCCCTAGATCTTTGTTTGGACAAAGGGTTATAAAAGTACATGAGCGAAAAAATAATCCTTGTTCGGGATAGGGGTTGTTGGAGAAGTAAAATCGTAAATACGGAGATTTGGAAAACTCTAAAAAACAATAGATTGTAGTACTGTATAGAAAATTTATTTACCAAAAATATCTCTTATTTTTAAACTTTCATTATTATATTATAGTACTTATTTATTTATTCTTTCATTTTTATTGAATTGTCTAATGCAAATAATGGTGAATATTTTTCAAGAAAATAAAAAATTACTATTTTCATTTTAAAAAATAAAATTAATAATTATTTCAATGAAGGTATTTCTCATAATTTTAATATGAATTTTATTTCATAATTTTTATCAATATTATAATGAATTATTCTGTAAAAAGTTATAAGTTCATGCTTTTAATTTCCAGTTAAAAGTTTTGCCGGCTTTCCTTTAAAATCTGATACATTTGATTCAGTTACTGATAATTCGTCCAAATAAGCATTAAAATATGAGAAACTTAAGGCAACTTTATAAATATAAATTATATGTATAATTGTATTTTTAATTGAATTATTTGATGAAAAGTAAAACTCATTGAGTTGAAGTTCAAAAGTTCAATTAGGATTTAAATATAAAAATTCAAAATACTTATTAAATATAATATATAAATAAATAAAATTATTATTCTTTGAGCCTGACTTGAATGTTAATATAAAAATGGGAAAAATACCTAAATGAATTAGTTTGGCAAAAATAATTACTTGTAAATTTTTTAAATTACCAAAATATCTTTGTACGCTCTATGAGATTTGAAAGTGATAAGGACAATTTATACCATGAAAATATTAGTAATTTAGCTTTAGAATCATCCAATTTGGAACTACAATGAAAGAACTATAAGTGTTTCTTGTTAATACTTCTGGTTTCTCTTGAAACCAGTAGAATATATAGAGAATGGGGAGAAAATAGGATGGAGCGGTCAAGAAAACAGCAGTGCAGGCAGAAAGGTGAGCAGCGCAAGTAGGATAGTAGTCAGAGCAGGCAGAATGAGTAGACATAAAAAGGAGGAGGTGGGCATGATGACGTGGTAGAATTATATACCATAAAAGACCCATTATTTTATTTCTAGAAGACTTTTTGTAACTTGTTGGAGACGCTTTTGCAAGTAGAGTTAGTGGATTGGTTATATTATTTTAATAGCCACTTTGGAGAATTTTCATTGGACCACTTCTTATCTTCTAGAAAAACTTTTAGATCAGCTGATGTAATCCCTTATTCTGGATTATTATATTTTTGCAAGTGGTGCATCTAGACTATTCTAAGCACCACTATATATTACGGCCAATAGCTATCATTGAAGTAAGCTTGGTATTGGCTTCTTCTTCATCTTATTTTCTATATTTTCTCAGTTCTTAATATATGTTAGTTATGTTTATATTTGTTATTATTATGGTGTTTTTATCTTTAATTATGATTAGCTAAATCCTTTGGCGGGTAAGGCTTGCCAGATAGATGGATTAATCTCAGGTGAAATTTTCTCTCTCTATCTCTATCTCTATCTCTAACTTCATCTTAATCTAATTGTATTATGTTGAACTTAATTGAATCATAAGTTAAGGCCAAACTTGTGCATAGTGGGATTAGGAAGAACCGAAAGGTGAACTATGAACATGGATCTAAACACAGTATACACACTTCTATATTCACTAAAAATGAGTTAGAAATGTGTCGGGGGTTTCTGTTTAATTATAGAATGCTTGTTTAAATTCAATGCTTAAGGTGTAGCTTGCAAAAAGAGGTTCCCAGAGTGAAACCTAAAAGAATCTAAGCAATAAGTTGGTATGCTAAGCTTAGTGACTTTAGTACAAGATACCCTAGGTCAATGAACTTTAACAAGTTAGAATAAAGAGACAAGTTAAAGCTGTGTCTGTCTGCCTACTAGACTTGTCTGCTCCAGTATAAAATTATTAGAAGTAACCAAACTAGAGCAACCAAACTTTCTGTTTTTATAGCAACTTTTATTTTAAGTGTTTTCTTTATTAACAATCAGCTTTTATCACATTGTAACCCTGAATTCACTAATTTGTAACTTGGTTTAATTAACTTTCCTTGCTCTATGTGAGATGACACTTATACTTTCCTTGTACTACTAACCATGACCTAATAAACTTGCTAGATACCCTATTTAGGCAACCAACAAGAAGCTTATTTTTATTTTTATTTTTTGCTTATTTTGCATTTATCTCTCAAACCGTTCATTTTATCGACATATCATTTTACACTTTTTTATTCGTCTCGTTTTACCTTCGAAACGTCATCCAATGTGATATATTTTTTCCGAAAAAAAATTCGACTTGTTACATGCCTACTACAAATCTGTTATAAGTCTTTTTTTAAGGCCTAATGCATCCGAACCCCCCTTAACTTGGCCCTAATGGCTCATCGCCCCCCTGGACTTTCAAGTTTTCCTCTTGCCCCCTTGAACTTGTAAAAAATCCACCTCTCGCCCCCTTGAATGACACAAAACCAGACAATAGGGAGAGTGTGGAACACAAGCGCGCCACTAGGCCCGGTCCTGACAATATGGGGGCCCTAGGCAAAATTATATAAAAATAATAAAATATGCCTTTTGATAAAAGAAATTGCATTTATGGGATTTGAACACATGACCCTTAGGTTATATTCATTAGTATTTTACCAATCAAGCTAACATTAATTAATTTTTATATTTACACTCCTCACCTTAACTACTAAATGCTTAAACAAAAAAATATTTTTGAGCCCCATCGGACTATGGGCCCTAGGTGGTTGCACTTCGTGCACCTCCTATTGGGCCCGGCCCTGCGCGCTACATGTCAAATTTTTGAAAAGTCAAACAAATGATAACATGACATGTAGAATTAAGTATAAAAATTTCCTAAAAATCCCTAAAATAGTTTTTTTAAAACCCTTAAACTTTTTATTTCACATTAATACCATCTTCCTCATTCATCTAAATGAAAATGTCCATGAATACTCCTCATCCTACACATTCAATCTACAAAAATTTAAAATAACTCTAATCCACAGAAAACTAATCACAAAATTTAAATAAATAATCCAATAAACCCTAGTAGCGAAGGATAATAATTGTTTGTGGAAACAAGCACTGAGGAAACAAGGTTCTACAAAATATTCAAATAACAATAATTTCCAGAAATTAGAAGGCAATTGTTTAGGCTTATCCTCGATGAATTCATATTGGCTCGATTCAGTCCTCAACGAAATAGAATTTCTTAATTTACAACAATCAATTTAAAAAATAGCTTAATTTTGAGGTTTCAAATTGAAGATGAAGAGCTTAAAAAAATCACGTGAACATCAACTCATGGAATTTGGTGAGGTTTCCAATCTCTGAAGGAATTTCACCATGGATGAAATTTTCCTGCAACTGTAACGAATAAAGGTTACTAAAACGGAACAAATTGGATCTTAATTTTCCTTCGATATGATATTAACTTAGATTAAGAAACTCCAGATGCTTTGCAGGTAAAAAATCTGGAGGAATCATACCGCTGAACTTATTCTCTGACAAATCAAGGGTGATAAGGTTTGTTAAATTGGAGATCCCGATTGCAGGGAAAGGGCCTTGAAAGCCATTTGAAGAAACGTCAGATTGGGTTAGGGTTTGAATATGAAAGAGAGGGGACAACACATCGGAAGAGACCACTGATTTCAAAGGTATTCGTGGAATTAGAGAAGAAACCAAAAATTCAGTAAGCGAGATGAATCGCAGACAATAATGTCCCAATTACAGCAATTGGAGGCACTGGAATTCACCACGGCTTTCTTCTTTGCCGGAAACGACTGTAAGCTCACGGTTGCCGGCAGATCCGCAAAAGCAGCGTCTGTAGGAACAAATAGAGTAATCCCGGCACCTCTTTCATCGGCTTCGAATTCATTTACCACTACCACACCGGAAGCCAACCACATAGACGCCGCCACAAAAATATTAAAAATCTCTAATTAAAAATCCCGGCCCCTCTTGTCTGGTTTTTTCATAGTTCATTAGAGTTATAATCCAAAATCTTTTGTTTGGTTGCATGGTTCTTCTTTTAAGTATGATTCTTCATGGTTATAATAACCATGGAAATAGAACCACTAATTTGGTGATTCACCATGGTTCCCCTTCAAATTAAAGTAAAAACTTTAGAAAATCATACAATAACATATTATCTATCCAAATAAGAACTTTTAAGAAACTATACTATACTGTTAGAAACTTGTTAGTAGCGGTATTGAATAAAATAAAGAATATTAAATGAAAAAAGTACATATTACAATAGAATATAAATTATTACAAACAAATATAAAAGAAATATTTAACTTTTTTACCGAAGAAGAAGTTTATTGCGGAGGCCTGAAACTTAGTTTCCTTAAGACAATTATTCGTCCGCTGCCGGTGAATTTGTCTCCCAGGATACAGCCGCAATCGTAGGCGAACTCTAACCGTGTGAAGAGCAATTCACAAAAACTTAATACTAAGTAGCCTTCAATTGAAAAAGAATGAAAACTTTGAGGAATGTTTTTAGTTTATAAAACAGAAAATGAACCACAAAGTAACCAATTGAACAAGTACCAGCGCTGGATTTTTATCAATAGAAAATTGTATTTTTGAAAGTTAGTATGAAGGATACAAGAGAACGAGTTTATATGGATCATATGACATTAACATGATTTAATTCTGTTTAATGGAGATTAAACACATGTAACCACTTTTTATGGTGAGTAACTCATATATGTTATGAGTATTTTATTGATTAATGGAGGGCCTAATGCAAGAACCCCCTGAACTTGTCCTTAATTGTCTTTCACCCCCTGAACTTTCAAAAGGTCCTCTCACCCCCCCTGAACTTGTCCAAAGGTCCCCTCGCCCCCACTAAACTTTTCCAAAGTGCACCTCATGACCCCCTTTGGCTGACGTGTCAGATGATTTGGCAATGCTTGAAAAGTCAATGCCACGTCAGCTCAAAGGGGTCATGAGGTGCACTTTGGGTAAGTTCAGGGGGGCGAGAGGAACTTTGGACAAGTTCAGGGGGGTGAGAGGACCTTTTGAAAGTTCAGGGTAAGGGGCGATTAAGGACAAGTTTAGGGGGCTGGTGATTATTTGGCCTTAATGGAGTTACAACTCATTAATCCATAAACTAAAATATATGAGAAAGTGAAATGATAAATTGTCTTTCTATTGAAATACTAACGTGGCACGTCAAAGTTTGACAAATATTCAAACTTTAATCTTTCAATTTCTCATTCACCATAACATGTTTTAGACTTATAATATATCGTGCAAAAACTCATAATTCGTAGAATAAATGACATATTTCATTTTATTCAAATCATGTTTTTTTATATTATAATTTAGCCTAAAGTTGATAATGCACATCATTATCACTTATGCCATATTTCCAACAATCCCCCACATGAATGGAAATTGAACACGACAAGGACATATTCCAAAATTCGAAGGGTGAAAATGCTCTTTGGCCAATATTTGCATAGGATAGGTAGGCTACAACCTTTGAACTTTCCCTTATGAAAGTATGTTTACTTTACTGGCTGACTAGTAGACGCGATGTCCTTGAACTATTCTGCGCTTATGTAAACGATGATATACCCCACACAAATACCAACACATCACGGTTTTTTATTCTCATGGTTATGTTCGTTATGGTTATGAACATCTCCTGGTTCTGCAAGAATTTTAGACTACTATGCCCTAATAGTATCATTTGAAGCAACCCCACTTCACTCTCATATAGGTGATCTCTTTGGCTTAACCATTGATGCACAAAGGATCATTAAAAGCATGTAGCTTAACCTTAACCCATTTTTGTCACTGTTTACATCATAGGAATGGACACGGGGTTACCCCTACAGTGACCACACAAGGTCTATACAATTAGGTTGTCCCATTGAACCAAGATCTTGGGATCTGCAGTCAAACATGGTTGGGTTTTACTTCACATAGCACCTTAAATATTCATGGGCTTAAGTCCTATTCCTTTAGATGTATTTCCAACATAATCTCGGTTTAACCCTTTGGTTAGCGGATACGCAATGTTATCCTTTAATCCTACAAAATCAATAGAGATTACCGACATTGAGATCAGGTATATTACGGTATTATATAGACGACGCATATGTCTCGACTTACCATTATACATTACGTTTTGTGCTCTTTTAATCGTTGCTTGATTATCGCAATGCACACAAATTGCAGGCACAAGCTTAGGCCATTCTGGAATATCCTTTTAGAAGTTACGTATCCATTCGGCTTCTTCTCCTGTTTTATCCAAGGCCAAAAACTCAGCTTCCATTATGGAATGAGTTATAATCATTTGCCTTGAGGATTTCCAGGACACTGCTCCTCCTTCTAGAGTGAACATATACCCACTTGTACCTTTAGAATTCTTGATGTCAGCTATCCAACTAGCATCAGCATACGCTTCTAGTACAACAGGTTCTCTCTTATAGTGCAGTCTATGATTACGAGTATATCATAAATACCTTAGTATTCTTACGATTACATCCCAATGGCTTTTACCTGGGTTACTCGTAAATCTGCTTACGGCCAGTTTGGGATTGCTTTCCCAACCCGCTTTCCCAAAAAGCTCCATTTTCAAGCTTTTCTAAGTTGCTGTCCCAAAAAATTATGAAAATTAATAATAAATAGTTTTTAATTAATTAGTATTATAAGTCAAAATCTTTTTTTCAATATCAAAATATTTTATTCTATTAAAAGCTTTTAAGTGTAGCTTCTCGTGACAGCAGCTCAGATAGCAATCCCATACAGGCCCTTAAACTACTTACAGTATAAGCAGTATCAGGCTTTGTATAACTTGTAAGGTATATTAGACAGCCTATAACCCTTGCATATTCCACTTGGTCTATGCATTCACCTTTGTTCTTGGACACATGTAGACTAACGTCTAATGGTGTTTTGGCTACACCAATATCACCTTTGTTAAACTTGTCAAGTATCTTGTCCACATAGTGTGACTGCGTCAATACGAGACCGTTAGGTGAATGTTGAACTTTGATGCCTAAAATTACATCAGCTAGTCCCATATATTTCATATCAAATTTAGAATTTAACATATCCTTGGTACGTTTTACCATTCTCTCATTGCTTCCAACAATGAGTATGTCATCAACATACAAATATAGAATAACATATCCTTCATTTGTAGTTTTGACATATATACACTTGTCACTCTCATTTATGAGATAGCCACTTGCCATCATGGCATCATCAAATTTCTTATGCCATTGTTTTAGTACTTGCTTTAAACCATATAAAGACTTCGCCAACTTACATACTTTCCTTTCTTGACCAGAAGCTACACAACCCTCGGGTTGTTCCATGTAGATTTTTTCTTGAAGATCGCCATTTAGAAAAACTGTTTTCACATCCATTTGATGTACTTCAAGATTTCACAAAGCGGCAATTGCGAGTATCATCCTAATGGAAGTTATTCTCGACATTGGAGAATACGTATCAAAGTAATCAACGCCTTCTTTTTGTCTATAACCTTTTATGACTGAATGAGTCTTGTACTTATCAATTGTTCCATCAGGTTTTAGCTTACGTTTGAAAATCCATTTAGAACTTAGTGGCTTAGTTCCGGGAGCAAGGTCCACTAGTTCTCACGTATGATTTTGCAAAATGGAATCAATTTCACTCCTTATGGCCTCTTTCCATAAAGGACTTTCTATAGAGCTTATAGCTTCTTTATATGTTTGAGGTTCTGCTTCAACCATACACGTTAAGAAATTCAGACCAAAGGATTTTTCAACCCTTGCCCATTTACTTCTTCTAGGTTCTACCTCATGATCCGTATTATTCTCTTCTTAAGAATTTTGATCATCTTCTTCAATCATTGATTGAAGATTGTCATAGTTATCAACATCTTGTTGATCAACTTGACCGTCACTTACAATATGTTCACGAGACCTTTTAGTTCCCCAACCTTTCATCTTTTTCCTTACATGGAAACACATCTTCAAAAAATGAAGCATCCTTTGACTCAATCAAAGTGTTCTTGTGTACATCCGATTTTTTAGATTCATGCACAAGAAACTGATACGCGTTGCTATTACTACCATAGCCAATGAAAATACAATCCACCGTTTTTGGACCTATTTTCATACATTTAGGTAATGGTGCAATTACCTTTGCAAGACCCCCCCCCCCCCCCCCCACACTTTCAAGTAATTATAAGAAGGCTTTCTACATTTCCATAATTTATAAGGGGATTTGTCTTATGTCTTACGTGGTATCTTATTTAAAAGATAATTTGCTGACAAAATAGCATCACCCTACATGTTTTGTGGTAAACTAGTACTGGTTAACATTGCATTCATCATCTCTTTTAGAGTACGATTTTTGCGTTCGGCTACTCTGTTTGATTGAGGAGAATATGTTGTTGTTAATTCGTGAATAATTCCATTTTGGGAGCAAAACTCGCCAAACATGCAACATATTCACCACAATGGTCACTTTTTACCTTCTTAATTTTCTTATTAAGTTGGTTTTCTACTTCTTGCTTATAGAGTATAAATTTCTCCAAAGCCTCATCTTTGGTTTTTAGCAAATATACATAACAATATTTTATGCTATCATCTATAAAGGCAATAAAATATTTATTTCCTCCCCTTGATTGAACGTATTTCAAGTCACAAATATTGGTATGTATTAGACATAGTAATTCTGAATTTCTTTCAACGGATTGAAATGACGTTCTTGTTAATTTTGTCTCAACACACGTTTCACATATATGTGATCTACCGATATGAAATATGGGTATATGATTCAAGTTAATTAAACATCGTAACGTATCAAAATTAACGTGTCCAAGTCTACTATGCCATAAATTAGATGACTCGATCATATAAGCAACAACATTATTCTCATTAGTAGAATTTTGCTTACAAGAGATACAACAAAATTTAAACATTTCATTACATTCGTATCCCTTTCCCACATACATGTCTTCCTTAGACAAAATATATTTCTGAGATTCAAATACCACCTTGAAGCCGTATGCACTTAATAGGCTCCCAGAAACCAGATTCTTCTTCATGTCAGGTACATACAAGACATTTTGCAATTTTACTTCTTTGTCGGAAATCATTTTCATTAGGCTCCGATCTTTTAAGAGTTGAAATAAGATATAATCCCAAAGCAACCTCATAATCATTAGGCATAACAATCGTTAAACTCGAAAGTTCATTTCCATTAAGTCCAGCACCAATAGGACCAATTTGTCCATTTTGGCTATTCTAGCCTAGAACCGTTTTAGAACCATTACCTCCACTCGGTAAAATAATGTCCATAATTTTCTTAATTCACAATCTGAAATACTATAGAGTAAGTCAGAAACTTGTAAATGAGAAAAACCAAGAAAAAGAAGAAAAAGATTTTTTTATGAAAAAACAAATTTACTGTTTTTATATGAACACCGCTTTGTTCTAAAAACAGTCTTCAAGAAATCCAGTGTAACCTGCACTTAAACTCAAAAAAACTATAGGCATCGTTGTCTTAAGATTGTTATAAACTTGTTAGTAGCGGTATTGAATAAAATAAACAGTAATATATTTCATTAAGAATAAGTACAGATTACAATAGAATATAAATTATTACAAACAAATATAAAAGAAATATTCAACCGTTTTACCGAAGAAGAAGTTTATTGCGGAGGCCTGAAACTCAGTTTCCTAAGATAATTATTAGTCCGCTACAGGTGAATTTGTCTCCCAGGATACAACCACAAACATAGGCAAACTCTAACCGTCTTTAGATCAATTCATAAGAACCTAATACTAAGCGGCCTTCACTTGAAAAAGAATGAAAACTTTGAGGAATATTTTTAGTTTATAAAACAGAAAATGAACCATAAAGTAACCAATTGAACCAAGTACAGCGCTGGATTTTTATCAATAGAAAATTGTATTTTTGAAAGTTAGTATGAAGGCTACAAGAGAAGGAGTTTATATGGATCATATGACATTATAACATGGTTTAATTGTGTTTAATGGAGATTATACACATGTAACCACCACTTTTAATGATGAGTAACTCATATATGTTATGAGTATCTTATTGATTAATGGATTGTAACTCCATTAATCCATAAACTAAAACATATGAGAAAGTGAAATGGCAAATTGTCTTTCTATTGAAATACCAACGTGGCACGTCAAAATTTGACAAATATTCAAACTTTAATCTTTCATTTTCGCATTCACCATAACACGTTTTAGATTTATAATATATGGTGAAAAACTCATAATTCGTAAAATAAATGACATATTTCATTTTATTCAAATCATGGTTTTTTTATATTATAATTTAACCTAAAGTTGATAATGCACATCATTATCACTTATGCCATATTTCCAACACATACTATATCGTAACATACTATACCATACTTTAATGAACCATGAGCCAAACAAGGCCATAGGGAAAAGACTTAACCAAAGACAAAATGGTATTGAGTAAGAGAAGAACAGTATTGAGTTTTGGGGTTTTTTCTGCAATTTTTTTTACTTTTGTTTCTTTGAAAAATATGGTTCACTCGCTCTAAAATTCAGCATAAGCCAAGTCAACGTCCACGTTAGCTTTAGAGGGGCGAGAGGTGAGCTGTTTAGAAGTTCAAGGGAGCGAGAGGAAAACTTAAAAGTTCAGGAGGCAGGGGGCGATTAGAGCCAAGTTCAGGGGGTCCGGATGCATTAGGCCATTTTTTAATTTTGTTTTGGCTAATTTTACATTTATATCTCAAATCGTTCATTTTTTTGACATGTCGCTTTAGAGTTTTTTTCTTGTCTCATTTTTATGTTTGAAACACCATCCATTATGATATATTTTTTCAAAAAAAAATTATCGACCGTCACATGCCTATTACATTTATGTTATAAGTCTATTATAAGTATGTTACATATATTAGATATATTGTATTTTGTAGTATAATGATTTCAAATGCATAACTATAAAAATTAAAAAAAACACAATTTTTAAGGGAAAAAAAGTGAATGTATTAAATATTACTAGGTTTGTATTAGATCAACATGATACAAAACAATGTTATATGATAAACATATGTTAGATGTGTTGTATTCTGTAATATAATGATCTCAGAGGCATAACTATAAAAACGAAACAAGAAAATGCAATTTTCAAGCAAAAAAGAGTGAATGCATTAGATATGTACTATGTTTATACTAGATCAACAAGATACAAAGCAAATTTAAATGATAAAAAATATGTTAGATATGTTGTATTTTGTAATATAATGATTTCAGATGCATAACTATAAAATGAAACAAGAAAACACAATTTTCAAACAAAAAAGTGAATGTATTAGATTTGTACTAGGTTTGTTTTAGATCAGCAAAATAATACGCATATAATAGACTTATAACAAACTTATATCAGACTTATAACAATCTTATATTAGATTTATAACAGACTTTTAAAAGTTCAATGAACACTGATAAAATAAAGGGACTTATATTAGACTTGTAACAAATATATAATAGGTTTGTAACATGTTAAAAAAATTGGAAAAATTATATTGGATGGCGTTTTGAAGATAAAAATGTAACGAACAAAAACTCTAAAGCGGCATGTCAAAAAAATGAACAGTTTGAGAGATAAATGCAAAATAAGAAAAAAAAATCCAAAATCGCATGGGACCGTATAATGATAAAAGTAAAGTTAATTAAGTTTGTGGCATTTCGATAGAAGGTCTTTTGGTTTTTTTTCATAATGGGTAATTTTGGTATTTATTTTATACAAATGGGCCAAATTAGGCAATTTCCCTATAAAAAACAAGTCGGTAAAAAAACTTTAGATTTTAGCAGGTTCAGATTCAGAACTAACTTAAGAAACAAATCAGTGTTCAAGTCCAGCTCATTTAAGCGGATTCGAACCGAGCCGGTCTGTGCGGGTACCATGTACATTGAAGGTCTAGTAAGAAGTAGACCTGTTAGCAAGCCGGGCTACCCGCGTGGCCCGAGCCTGGTCTATGGGTCGAGCTTGAGCACCTATTTTTTTACTAAGCTCGGCCCAAGCCCGCTAAAGCCCAAAATTTTATGGGTCGGGCTTGGTTTTTGTATAAATACCCAAGCCCGGCCTGACAAATAATAATTTAATTTTTTCATATATTATATATTGTATTAATTAATTATTTTCAACTTTTTTATTTTATACTAATGAATTTTTAAATTTAAATACAATAAGTTGTATGATATATTGAGAACTTCAAGTAAATAATGTAGGTATACATATTTTTATTAATTTATTATTATAAAATTCACAAAAAAATTATTAAAAAATTATCTACGGTCCTTGGGTCGGGCTTGGGAATGACTTTGTAAGTCCGGTCCGAGCCTGAATTTCTATGTGTGGGCCGGGCCGTGCTTGGATTGATGCTTTTAGCCAAAAGCCCAACGAAGCCCGGCCTAAACCCGCCCCGCCCGATGAACAAGTCTAGTAATTCTGCAAGAACTAATGTATTTATATATTCTTTCATCTTAATTAAATGGTCTCTCATGAATACACAACCGTTGGATTAGAGAAGAGTATTAAATACCCGGTACCATATATAATGATATGCTCAATACTGTGAAATTATTTTTTGAAATATTTCTGAAACTTCTTGTTATCATTATGCAGTAAATAAGATGAGTTCGAATTCTAACCACAACTCAATGGGGTTTGGCTTATTTGGTTGACCAATACAACAAATATATGCTTGTTTAAGGATGGGGACCCAAATATTCACTAGTATTTTAGGCGTACTTAGCCACTTACAAGGGGAGCAGACCTTTGCTCACTTGGAACTGTTTGGATTTGGAACTCTAATGTTTAAAAATTGAATTTTTGAACTCCTACCAAGCCTCGTTTGCTTGCATATTTGTTGGTCCATGCCTCTAAGACGTTGGTGGAAAGTTAACACGGATGCTTTGGTTTTGAGTTCCTCGGGACCAAGTCAGTTTTTCAACTTGTACATATGGACTTATGGGGACCATATAGAGTTTTAACAAAGAAGGGGGCAAGGTATTTTCTTACTATAGTGGATGACTATAGTAGGTACACTTGGTTGTTTTTGCTAAAGACTAAAGATCAAACTGTAAAAGCAATAGCAGTTTTCATCAATATGGTGCTAAATCAATTTGGCATAGCAGTAAAGGTAGTGAGAACAGACAATGGCAAGGAGTTTGTTAACACAGAATGCCAGAAGTTATTCCAGAAGGGGATTTTACATCAAAGAAGTTGTCCATATATACCCCAATAGAATGGAGTGGCTGAGAGAAAACACAAAACCTTGCTAAATGTGACTAGAGCATTGATGATGCAGTCAAAGGTGCCATCCTGTTTCTGGGGAGAAGCAGTAGTTCTGGTTGCCAACATAATAAATGTGGTGCCCTCAAAGAAGTTGAAATGGAAAACCCCATTTGAAAAGTTACATAAGAAGAGGCCAGATTATAATACTTTTCATGTATTTGGAAGCAGGGTGTATTATACAAACAATGCACCCCACAAGGACAAAGTGGAAAATAGAGCCAATCCGGGAGTTTACATGGGACAAAGTGGAAAATAGAGCCAATCCGGGAGTTTACATGGGATTCTCAAATGGACAGAAGAGGCATAAAATATGGGATGAAAGTCTAAAACTTTCATCATATCCAGAGATGTGGTGTTCATAGAAGAAGAGTTGCCCTTTATGCAGGAAACTAGAGCAGCTGATCCCATTTCTAAAAAAAATCCCTGATAATGGTGCTGCTCCCACTCACATCAGGAGATCAAACAAACAAACAAATAAACCACTATGGTGGAAAGTTTACATTTTACATGCAAGAGTGCTAACAATGGTGTAAGCAACATTGATAAAGCTATAACAGACTCACATATTACATTTTTATACAATGCAATATACAGAAGCAAAATAGGTCCCTGGATGGATTGAAGCCATGAAAAAAGAATTAAAGGCCTTGGAAGAGAATGACACATGGGAAAGGGTCACTCTACCAAAGGGAAAAAGAGCAATCAGCTTAAAATGGGTCTTTAGGATCAAATACACACCACAGGGTCAAGTGGACAAGTTCAAAGCCAGGCTAGTTGCAAAAGGGTACAATTAGACCCTAGGAGTGGACTATTATGAAAGTTTTAGTCCTGTGGCAAGAGTTGCAACAGTTAGACTGGTTCTTGCATTGGCAGCTATAAAGCAATGACAAGTTCACCAAGTGGATGTGAACAACGCGTACTTACATGGCTTTCTAGAAGAGGAGTTGTGCTTGTTGTCACTAAAAGGGTATGATGGAGCAAAGGGAAACAAAGTTTGCAAACTCAAAAAGTCACTGTATGGGCTCAAGCAAGCTAGGCGCTAGTGGCACAGGGAATTGTCAAATTCCTTAACATCCTATGGCTTTGGCAGATCAGTGCATGGCACCTACCTGTTCTTGAAGGGAGTTACAGAGATAGGTAATTTCCTTGCTGTAATCATCTATGTGGAGTATATTTTGATATATGGCACTAGTAGCAGTGAGATCAAGAAATTCAAGGATTACTTACATGCCCTATACACAATAAATGACATGGGGCTGGCAAGGTTCTTCTTGGGTGTTGAGATCACTCAAAGCAAACATGGGATTTTTCTATCCCAAACTAAATACATCATTAACATAGTAAAAGATGTTGGACTCAAAGATACAAACACTGTCTCTAGCCCAATTGAAGCAGGAAATGAGCTAAGTATCACTAGCTCACTCATGGCAAAGCCTAACAACTTTAGGAATGTTGGTCCCTGTGAGGGTCTAAATAAGGTAAGAGGGGGTGAATGACCCTTTTTCACTGAATTAATAGATTTTAAAAAGTCTTTATGTAGCGTGTTTGATTATTTTCCGGATATAATGGATCCAAATGATGCAGATATAAAATATAATGCAAATAAGTAAAGAGTTAGAAAATCAAACACAAGGATTTTATCCTAATTCGGCCCCGCCTACTCCAGTCCCCAGAGTTTCCTTCCCCCAAGCTTTTCCACTAGTGGATTCTTTTCCAACTGGCAAGAATTAAGCCTTATAGTTTATCTCCGGATGGTAACCCCTTCCGGATGTAGGATATACCACTATAAGCACCAACTCCTAGCTGTCCTTTAGTCTTTAGTAGGATATACCACTTAGATTTCTACCCAAACCTATGCTGAGTCCTATAGGGAGATCCCACTCAAACCACCAACTTCAAGCTATATCCCAATCTCACTACTCACCAAAGTATGAGATCTTTTACAATTTGGTTCTCTAAAAGTTTTTGGTTTTGGACTTCCTCAAGTTTATAGTTTCACTTGGGAATCCTTACAAACAAATTTAGAATTGTTTTGGTTCTTGGAGGGATGTGTTTACTAATTGCTTTAGCAAATTCTCTTGTTAATGCTTTCTCAAAATCAACCAGCACCTTCTAACCTTGTCAAGCTTCCCTTTTATAGGCTTTTATCATACGTGTAGCCGTTGTGGGTTGTTGAGCTTGAATTAATTTTCACCATTGATAAGGTAATATTGGCGCTTTTGGAACCATTGATCAATCCGTTAGACAGAGATTTTGACCCGTTTGAATCCTTGGGATTGAGGCTATAAAGTTATCAGTAATCATTTTCCTTTTATTTTAGGGAGTTACCAACTTTTGCGCCAGTAGTCCGGAGTGTGTGTATCACGTGCCTTTCTTATTGGTCTATGTGAAAAAGGTTGTTACCTTTTTCTCTTTCCTGTGTCAGTCCTTCTGTCCTTTTCTAAAAGTATGCTAGCTGTCTTTTATTTTGCATATGGGAAAGGGATCTTGGACTTATAGACCAAAAGGATGGAGGAAAAAGTTATTTTCTAAACTTTTCCCTTTGTCTTTATAACTGTGTCTTCCGGATGTCTTTTTCTCTTGATATCCGGATGCTATTCAATCAATTCTTTCGAATGCTTTTGTGAGTTTGTTTCCTTTCCAAACTTTAACTGGATGCTTCCATTCATGCTTAGGTAATTGTCTTTACTTGTCTTGGACTTTGGATGTTTTGGTTATATGTTTGGATAAAATGACTTAGGTCTTTTTGTACTTAGGTGTTTTGTTTACTTCAAACCTGATCAGGATTATTTGGTGTTCCGGATCATTGTTTCTAACAATCTCACCTATTTGACGGAAACAAAAACCTAAGACTTCTAAGCATAAGGAAAGGGGTTTTATGATCTAAGTATGATTAGTCATTTACAATTTTTACTCCCCTATAATTTTAGCATCCCTAACTCCCCCAACATTTTTCAATTCTAGCTTCTAAGGTTTTTCTTGTACAATTGCAATTGTACTTTAGAAGCAATTTTTGTAGTAGTTTTTCACTATATATACTTCCGCTATTAATAATAGTTAACATCAATGAAGCTCTGGATTACTTGATACAGAAATACATAAGTAAAAAATAACTCTAGCTATTATAATTGTTACATAGCTATTTCTATTACAAGTTATTATTTTTCGGACGCTACTCCTTTATTCTCCTTGGCTTTGCTTTGCTTCTCTTTCTCTGCTTCAGCTTTATCCTCCCCTTTTTATTTGCATCAGCTAAGGGGTCTATTACCATATAGGTTTTTCCATCCCAGCTTTCCTGCCAAGCCTTGGAGTATATAGAGTAATCCAAGTTTCCTTTATTCCTTTATTTATGTGGTCAATTTGGAGGAGGAGGAGGTTATTTTATCTAGTTTAGTGGTGTAATTATTTGTAGCCCTAGTGTTGGCTTAATCTGCAGAACGATTTGCTGCTACACCAATTATTTATAGATCATTGAGTATGAGAGTGACCTTGGCAAGGGAAACTTCTGCCACTAGTTCAGCAGTGGGGAAGTCTTCTACCTTCTTCTCAATGTTCTTCACACTACCCTTTATCTCTCCGATATCAGACTATAAATCCAGAGAATAAGATTTGTTTTAAAGAAGAGACTCCACGGATTTAAGGGTAGTGATGACTTCCCGAAGAGCTTTAGAAATGTTATCTTCTCTGTGTCCCTCAATAGTAGCTTCTTCGATCAGTCTAAGGGCCACTCTTAGCTTTTCACACCTAGTTGGCTAAGAATTTATAGTTTTAGACTTTTTTAATTTATCAGATGAGGAAGATGAAGTTTCTTCGGAGCTTGAACTGGTCCCAGATGATCCAGATGGCTTTTTATTATTGCTCTTATCTTGACTACTTTCCTCTTCACTAGAGTCATTCTTATCTTGTTCTCTTTCATCCAACCTTTCCCTCGGACTTGCCTTACCCTTTGAATCTGCTTTAGAAGCATTTTCATTGGATCCCAAACCAAGTCCCTCCTTCAGAATGATTTATTCCCGGTTGGACTCCCGTGCCTTAGATACACTTTAGGTGTGTGTATCTAAGTTGTTCTGAGGAAGAAGGGGAAATTTGGGGTTATATAGGATTTCCAAAGTGAGGGTATAATGGTAATTCGGATGCAGTTAAAGTTAACTAGATTAATGACATGGCAGAAGAAATTTATGAGAGAGGTAAATAGCATTAAGATCGGAGAATGGGAACGGTTTATTCTTAAAACAACCATTTAATTTTACCACACGTATAACACCCAATAGATGTTTGAAATTCAAAATGTGTACCATCGCTTTTCAGCGCTTGTCTACCATTTATCCTTTCTGTCTGCTGAGCTAGCAGTCTTTGTTCCGGATCCAGAGTCAACATAATTTCTTCTTTTCTTTCGGATTTGTTTGACTTGAAAAGGATCAAGATAACTGATATTTATCTTTCGGATCTTTCTTCAGATTGGATTTGACATACCAATTGACTCCCTTAGCTTGTTGAATTGCTCTTTACTTAATGGCTTAATAAATATAGTTGCCCTTTGCTCATTGGTTGGTATGTAAACTAATGCAACATCCTTCTTCATCACATGATCCTGGATGAAATGATGCCTGATGTTAACATGCTTCATCCTGCTATGGAGCACTGGATTCTTTGACACATCAATGGCACTTTTGTTATCACACATTACATCCATACATCCGGATTGGACTCCATAATCTTCTAGTTGTTGCTTGATCCAAAGGAGTTGAGCCACACAACTTCCAGCTACCACATATTTTACTTTTGTAGTGGATAAGAAAACTGAAGTATGCTTCTTACTATACCATGATACTAAGCAATCTCTCAAGAAGTGACAGCCTCCGAATGTACTCTTTCTCTCAAGAGTATCTCTGCCATAATCTGCATTAGTGAAGCCTTGGAGTGTGAATTATCCATTACTAGGGTACCACAATCCAACTTTAGTGGTTTCTAGGAGGTATTTAAGGATCCTCTTAACTACTTTTAGATGTGATCCTTAGGATAGGCTTGATATCTTGCACAGTAGCAAATTGCATAGTGTAGGCCAGGTCTGCTAGTTGTCAAGTGCAGAAGTGATCCAATCATTCATCTATATAGCTTCTAATCAACATCTTCTCCTTCACAATCCTTGGATAGGACTGTATCTGAACCCATTTGAGTGGACATAGGCTTACTTTTGTCATTTCAAACTTCTTCAAGATCTCCTTGGTGTACTTAGATTGGTTTATGAAAATCCTATCCGCACTCTGCTTGATTTGTAAACCAAGGAAGAAATTGAGTTCTCCCATTATTGATATCTCAAACTCCTTCTGCATTTGAGTGCTAAATTCTTCACACATTTTTTCATCTGTTGCTCCAAAGATGATGTCATCAATATAGATTTGAACTAGAATGATATTATCCTTCTTCTTCTTGATGAGTAGAGTTGTACTTGCTCTACCCTGGATATACCCCTTGGATATGAGAAATGTTGTGAGTCTCCCATACCAAGCTCTTGGTGGTTGCTTCAATCTATAGAGGGCTTTCTTCAGTTTGTAAACATGATCCGGATGCTTTAGATCTCCAAATCCATGTGGCTGCTTCACATAGACTTCTTCCTAGATAACTCCATTGAGGAATGCACTTTTGGCATCCATTTGGAAGAATGTGAATCCCATGAATGATGCAAAAGCACATAGAATTCGGATTGCCTTTAATCCTGCTATAGGGGCAAATGTTTCTTTAAAGTCAATCCGTTCCTGTTGATTATAGCCTTGGGTAACCAATCTTTCCTTGTTTCTCATCACTACTATGGATTAATCTAGCTTGTTCTAGAATAACCATTTGGTGCCAATGATTGACTTTCCTTTTAGTGGTGATACTAGATCCCATACATCATTTTTGGTGAACTGATCTAGTTCTTCTTACATTGCCATCGTCCAGCTTTCATCTCCTTCAGCATCTTGAAATTTCTTTCACTCAATAAGAGAGATAAAAACAGTATGGCTCATCATCCTGTTGAGTTTTCCTCATATTCTCAGTGGATTTTGGACATTATCCAAAATGGCTGCAACCGGATGATCTCTGTGAGTCTTGACTTCTCTTGGTAGCTCTCCATGCTGGATTGGGGCTTGTTCCTCAATTGCCTCTACTTCTTCTTCTTGATCACCGAAATTTATCGCATGATAATTAAGACAGCCTTATGGTTCTTCTAGATTGAGATTGATTCCTTCATCTTCTTCCTTGTACTTCTTAATTTGGAAGGAATCTGGAATCTGCACTTCTTCTTTTTCTCCAGTGTTTTCAACTTCCGGAGATATATCATCCGGATTTGGACTTCTTCTTCCTGTATTGTTAGCCTTATCGAAATCTACATGTATAAACTCTACCACAGTTTGAATTCATTTATTATAGACTCTGTAAGCTTTGCTATATGTTAAGTAGCCAAGGAAAATTGCTTCATCAGATTTAGGATCAAATTTTCGTAATTGCTCTCTATCATTTAAGATGTAGCATTTACATCCAAAGGCTTTGAAATACCCAATTTTGGGTTTCTTTCCCTTCTAGATTTCATAGGGGGTCTTTTCTAAGGTCTTTCTAATGAAAGCTCTATTCAAAATGTAGCATGTTGTGTTTATGGCCTCACCCCAGAAATATTTTTGAAGATAATTCTCACTTAGTATTGTTCTAGCCATCTCAACTATGGTCTTATTTTACCTCTCAACAACTCCATTTTATTGAGGAGTATGAGGGGCAGGAAAGTTATATTCAATGCTCTTGGATTCACAGAAATCAGCAAAATGCTTGTTTTTGAATTCTCCTCCATTATCACTCTAGATGCATGCAATGATAATGCCTTGTTCGACTCTTACCCAGATGAATATTTTTTAGAATTGGTCAAAGGCTTTATCTTTGCTAGCTAGCAAAGCCACCCAGGTATAGCGAGAATAATCATTCATAATGACCATGGTGTGTTCTCTTTTACCTAAACTCAATGGTTTGATTGGACCAAAGAGATCAATATGTAAGAGTTTAAGAGCTCTCTTAGAAGGTATGTATGAGATGGAAGGGAAGCTTTTTGTATGCTGTTTACCTAATTGACATGTAGTGCATATGTGATCCTTAATAAAAGCAACCTTAGGCAAACCCACAACCAATTCCTTTTTGGCTAATTTGGACAGCAGGTTCATGCTAACATGTCCCAACCTCCGGTGCCATAGCCATTATTCTTCTTCTTTAGATACCAAGCATATATTCTTTTTCTCATTTTTAATGTTCACTGAATAAACATTATTTACTTTAGGTGCATAAAGAATGAGTTGATTTGACTTACTATCTATGATTGAGTAACCTCCAAAGCCAAAGCTAACTTTTCTTCCTTTCTCACAGAGTTGAGCAACACGTAGTAGATTGAACTTCAGTCCTTCAACTAACGAGACATCTTCTATCTTTAATTCAGATCCAATGGTTCTATGCCCAATGATATGTCCCTTTTGATTGTCTTTTAAGCTTACTTTGCCTCCTTTCTTCCGGATTAAAGTGATGAAGGCCCTCTCATCACCTGTCATGTGCCTTGAACATCCACTATCAATGTACCATATATGTTGATCTACATTAGATCTAAGGCATACCTGCAAAATAAATTAAGTGGGTTTGTGTACCCATTCAGATTTGGGTCCTCTCGGGTTATCAACCATTTCAGGCCAAGGATAAACATCATAATAACCATTTTTTAATCTATATAATTTAGTATGATGATTGTTTTTCCCATAAAACCCGTACCCTAAGACAGGTCTATTCTGCTCCTGCTTCTTCTGGATCTTTTCAAGATCCTCCTTTCTATAGGTTCCCATATATCCAGCTTCTTGTCTGCTTATTTGTCTGGATTGTACCCAAAAGATGGATTAAGGTGTAACTTCTTCACCATATTTTCTTCTCTGCTTGGCAGGTTGGTTGTTATAGACTACTTTAGCTTTTCCTTTTTAGGCAACTGTGTACCTCCGTGCTTGAGGTTGCCTCTGAGTTTTCTTCTCTTTTGATTTGGAGGTCCTAGATTCCATTTAGCACCAAAGTTTTGATTTCTTTGTGTTCCTTACCTTGGATTCCTTCTTATTTGTAAAGGACCTGGTTTCCTTCCGGATGCTTCCTTCATCAGAGTTAGCTCCTTATCTAACCCCATCAAGTTAGCACTTAAGATCTGGATTTGATTTCTCAGGAAGTTTTCTTCAACCACATCAATGTGTTTGGTGGCTCTTATTAAGTTGACATCTTGTGCCAATGCTTCAATATCTTCAGCAAGCTCCATCACTTATCTTCTTAGGGATTTGATAGCTTTTGTGTGGTTTCTCACATTCTTGATCACATTCCCTAAAGCTCTAGCAAGTTCAAAGTTATAAATAGAGTTAGAGTGAGAGTTTACCTCAGTACTGGATGTCTCTAATTTTGATTCTTAAATTTGCATAGTATCTTGCTTAGATGGATTTCTTCCAGATTGTTTTGCTTCTGGATCAGTCAGTACCACGAATGAAAAGTTGGCTGGCTCTTCTTCTTCAATTGAAGATGAAAAGTTACTTTCCTCACTATTGCACTAAGTGGCTACCATTGCCTTCTTCTTATGTTTCTTACTTCTTTTAGGCTTGGGGCACTTGGTTTTGAAGTGGCCTTTCTCTCCACATTTGAAATAGGCATCTTCTTTTTCTGGATCCTTCTTTTCTTCTGAATTCTTTCTGGGCCTATCTCTTTTAGAGGTTCCTTCCCTTGATCTTTTGGATTCATAATTTCTAGAATTCCTCCTTTCTTTCCTTTGTAG
This sequence comes from Euphorbia pulcherrima, assembly GCA_947683365.1. Lineage (NCBI taxonomy): Eukaryota > Viridiplantae > Streptophyta > Magnoliopsida > Malpighiales > Euphorbiaceae > Euphorbia > Euphorbia pulcherrima. The sequence continues at coordinate 12,070,121 of CANTUS010000001.1, read as the reverse complement.
GAATTTGTTAAACTGTTTAGCTAGCATAGCCATTTGTTCCTTGTTGCTTTGAGATTCCTTGAGTTGCTTTTCCTCTCTAGATGAAGCTGATCCAGTGGATTCTGCCTTGAGTGCAATAGCTTTCTTTCTTTCTTCAGGCTTCTTCTCTTATTGGCTATATCTTTCCAGGGATAGCTCTTAGGTCAAGAGATTACCAATGAGCTCATCATAGGTGTAGAAGTTTAAGTCATGAGCTTCCTCAATGGCAGTCTTTTTGTTATCCCACTCCTTGTTGAGACTCTGGAGTATCTTCTTGATCATATCTACTTTAGAGATTTCCTTTCTGAACCTCTTAATCTCATTTACTAGATTTTTGTATCTAGTGTTTATGCTACTGATTGATTCTTTGGGCTCTATTTTGAAAGTCTCAAGCTTTTGCAGGAGTAGATCGAGTTTGGCTTCTCTGACCTTATTGGTTCCTTTATAGGTCACTTCCAATTTCTACCAAATCTCTTGTACAGTTTTGCATCATGATATCTTGTTAAATTTAGATGCACTAAGAGCACAATGAAGCATGTTAATAGCATTTACATTTTCAAGCAATTTCTTGTAATCATTCACATCCCATAGATTGATGGCTTTCGGGTTGTAAAACCCTCTACTTCGTGAGTAGGGTCATATGGGCCATTTTTAATGGGTAACCATGCCATCATACTTTATGCCTAAATGAAATTCTTCATCTGATTTTTTCAGTACGTGTAGTGTTGACAGGTGTAAATGAAATTCTTCATCTGATTTTTTCAGTACGTGTAGTGTTGACAGGTGAAGAGTGGAGGATGGGTAATAGACATACCCTCCGGAAGGAGTTGTGATTTTTGGAAACTCATTTTTATTCTTGGATCAAAATATGGACCTTTAGCTCGAGATTGTTAAGTCTCTAGTTGTGAGCACTTGCTCTGATACCACTTATTGGTCCATGTGAGGGTCTAAATAAGGTCAAATGGGGTGAATGACCCTTTTTTGAGGAATAAATAGACTTTAAAAAGTCTTTATATAGCGTGTTTAACTATGTTCTAAATATAATGGATCTAAATGATGCAGATATATAATATAATGCAAATAAGTAAAGAGTTAGAAAATCAAACATAAGGATTTTATCCCGGTTCATCCCCGCTTACTCCAGTCCCCGGAGTTTACTTCCTCCGAGCTTTTCCACTAATGGATTCCTTTCCTACTGGCAGGAATCAAGCCTTATGATTTGTCTCCAGATTTTTACCCAAATCTAAGTTGAGTCCTATAGGTTGATCCCACTCAAAGCACCAACTTGAAGCTATATCCCAATCTCACTACTCACCAAAATATGAGATCTTTTACAATTTGGTTTTCTCAAAGGTTTTTGGTTTTGGACTTCCTCAAGTTTATAGTTTCACTTGGGAATCCTTACAAATAAATTTAGAATTGTTTTGGTTCTTGGAGGGATGTGTTTACTGATTGCTTTAGCAAATTCTCTTGTTAATGCTTTTTCAAAATCAACTAGCACCTTCTCAACTTATGAAGCTTTCCTTTTATAGGCTTCCATCATAAATGTAGCCATTATAGGCTGTTGAGCTTGAATTAATCTTCACCGTTGATAAGGTAATATGTCGCACTTCCAAAATCGTTGATCAATCTATTAAACAGAGATTTTAACTCATTTGAATCCTTGGGATTGAGGCTAAAAAGTTGTCAGTGATTGTTTTCCTTGTATTTTAGTGACTCGCCAACTTTTATGCCAGTAGTCCAGAGTGTGTGCACCACGCGCCTTTCTTATTAGTCTATGTGAAAAAGGTTGTTACCTTTTTCTCTTTCCTATGTCAGTCCTTCTGTCCTTTTCCAAAAAGTATGCTAGCTGTCTTTTGTCTTGCATATGGGAATGGGATCTTTGACTTATAGACCAAAAGTATGGAGGGAAAAGTTATTTTCTAAACTTTTCCCTTTGTCTTTATAACTGTGTCTTCCGGATGCCTTTTTCTCTTGATATCCAGATGTTATTCAATCAGTTCTTCCGGATGCTGTTTTGGGCGGTTCAAAGTTTGTTTCCTTTCCAAACTTTAACTGGATGATTCCATTCATGCTTAGGTAATTGTCTTCACTTGTCTTGGACTTTGGATGTTTTTGTTATATGTCCGGATAAAATGACTATGGTCTTTTTGTACTTAGGTGTTTTGTTTACTTCAAACATCAGTCCTGATCATTTTTTCCAACAACCTCTCCCATTTGATAGAAACAAAAACCTAAGACTTCTAAGCATAAGGAAAGGGGTTTTATGATCTAAGTATGATTCTTAATACTTAGTCATTTACGATTTTTATTCCCCCATAATTTTAGCATCCCTAACTCCCCCAACATTTTTCAATTTTAGATTCTAAGGTTTTTCTAGTACAATTGCAATTGTACCTTAGAAGTAATTTTTGTAGTAGTTTCTCACTATATATACTTCTGTTGTTAACAATAGTTAACATCAATGAAGCTCTGGATTACATGATACAGAAATACATAAGTGAAAAATAACTCTAGCTATTACAATTTTTACATAGCTATTTCTATCACAAATTATTATTTTTCGGATGCTTCTCCTTTCTTCTCCTTGCCTTTGCTTTGCTTTTCTTTTCTTTTTCTGCTTCAGCTTCATCCTCCTCCTTTTTATTCTCCCCCTTTTTGTTTGCATCAGCTTAGAAGTCTATTACCATATAGGTTTTTCTATCCCAGCTTTCCTGCTAAGACTTAGAGTATATGGAGTAATCCAGGTTTCCTTCTCTTCTATGCTCTATGATTGTATCAACTGTGGCTGGAGATAGATGCAGGGGCCGAAAGACCTTCCGGAGTTGTGTATATGACTTTGTGAGTTAAGGATGTATGGATAGAACATGTTCGCGATCCTTCTCATCAAACTAAGGGAAAAGGGCCTTTAGAAGTGTAGCAATTCCTTTATGCCCGAAGAAGCCAGTGTCCCCAATATGTTGTACAAGATCTTGAAGGACAGGAAGGAGTTGGCTCTCTGCGATTGAAGGTGAGGAGGATCCGGAGATGGATAAGTTGGATAATTTGGACTCCAATTTCTGAAATTCCTTACCCATATCTCGACGGTAGTTATGAATGGTTGTGTTGATAGTTGTGAGTCTTAGTGAAAAGCATCCTTTATACTATTGATGACTGTGCCTTATCCATTCATTTGGCCTGCAAACTCAATTGCTATATTTTCCATCTATTTGGCGAGGAGCTTGGACATTTCTTCATCAATGAATTTTGTGAGCTTATCCATTATAGCTTGTTGTTGTTCATTGAGGCAAGTGAGCTCAGACTTTTCTTCCTTTTCAGTAGTGAATTTTGACAAGTTTTCAAACTTGGAGTCCAGATATTCCTTTATTTCTGTGGTCAATTTAGAGGAGGAGGTGATTTTATCTAGTATAGTTGCTTAAAGCCCCGATGTTAGCTTAATCAGCAGAACAATTTACTACTGCAACACTTGTTTGTAGCTCATATGTATGAGAGTGACCTTGGCAAGGGGAACTTTTTCCACTAGTTCAACAGTAGGGAATTCTTCTACCTTCTTTACAATGTTCTTCACTCTCCCCTTTATCTCCCTGATATTTGACTATAAATCCGGAGAATAAGATTTGTCTTATAAAAGAGTCTCCATGGATTTAAGGGTGGTGATGACTTCCTGAAGAGCTATGGAAATGTTATCTTCTATGTGTCTGTCAATAGTAGCTTCTTCGATCAGTCTAAGGGCCACTCTTAGCTTTTCATGCCTAGTTGGCTGAGGATTTACAATTCTGGGCTTTAGTAATTTGCCGGATGAGGAAGATGAAGTTTCTCCGGAGCTTGAACTGCTCTCAGATGATCCGGATGACTTTCCATTATTGCTCTTCTCTTGACTACTTTCCTCTTCACTAGAGTCATTCTTATCTTCTCCTCTTTCATCTAACCTTTCCCCCGAACTTGCCTCGCCCTTTGAATTCGCTTTAGAAGCGTTTGCATTAGATCTCAGACCAAGTCCCTCCTCCGGAATGATTTATTCCAGGTTGGACTCTAGTGCCTTAGATACACTTTGGGTGTGTGTATCTAAGTTGTTCAAATGTTCAAATTTTGTGGCAATGACATTGACAGCAGAATAAGTATTAATAGAAACAAGTGCTGAGTCAGGGATTACCTCAGTAATTGGCATTTCTGAATTATCTGCAACTCCTCTTCTTTCTACCTCCACAACCCCCGAAAGATTGAAAATGTCCTCAGTCTCCCCTTCATATGCCTTTACATGACTTTTAACTACTTCCTCAAGCATGTTGGTAGTGTCCTTAACATCCTCTCTACATGCCTTTTCAGGTCTTTCTTCATTAATGATCTTAACTTCCAGATTGAGTAAATTTTTTGGAAGTGGTCTAGGTCTGGGCTTGAAGGTAAATAGATCTGCTTTCAGATCTTGGGTGATTGTTTCCATATCTGTTGGAGCAATTAGAATGTCCTGGGCACCGAAAGAGCCTCCAGTTCCTTCTATTGTGAGCTTATTGGTCCGATTGTTGTCTTTCATGGCTTCCTTTATGATTTTATACTGAGGATCATCCTGAGTAACTTCCTTAGTAGATCCGGGCATATGTTTTCCATTGGTTCTTTTTGCCCTTGCCAACTCTTCTTCCTCTGCCCTTTTTCTAGCCTCCCCATTAATCACAATTCCGGGTGGCCTTTTTTATTTGCTTTTTTGGGCTGCCACAGCCTCATCAAAAGTGCATCCCTTCCTAGTGAACTACTTCCTTTTTTATATTAGGGCTTCATCCCCAGTCTCCTCTTCCTCTTCATTATCACCTAAGATTTCATCTAAGGTTTTTCATGCTTTCCTTCTTCCAGCCAATATTGCCTCAGCTACCACCGGAGTTTGATTCCCCACCATCACTTTTGGGGTTTCCGCATTCCTCCCCTTCTTAGCAGCTGCCTTTATCAATCTCCCCCTTTTCTTAGGTTTCTTAGGATTTTAATTCATGAGTTGAGTGATGGTTTGAGTATCCTCATCAACTTCATCCACCAAAACTAAAGCAAGCTATTGTTGTGCTTTGGATTTGGTAGTTCTAGCCTTCTTAGGGATAGGGGCATTTTCAATGCCTCCCTGACCCTGCTTTTTTCCTTCTTTTCCTCCCTCTGCTTCTTAGCTTTCTCCTCATTCCATGTTTTATTGAAAACTAACTTTCTGAAGTTCTTCTCAAAAAGCTACTTTCCTTGAACTGCTTAAAATCCGGATAGATTGATTTTATTAGCTACGATGATTCTAGTGATGAGGGCTCCATTAGAGTTTTTGTGCTGCCTTAAATAGTAGATAATTAGTACCGGTATGTTTACCACTCTGCTCTCTACCCAGTATTGTAATACGAAATGTTGGAAGGAGGATACGGTGGTTGGAGAGCCCTTTCGGATCAAGATCATCTTAGCAAGAGCGTGTTGGAGATATCTTGGTGTTTCCGGAAAATAGGTTGATAATTTATCTCCAAAGTAATTAGGATGAAGCCACATCTTAGGGTGATACTTCACAAGCAGTTCATCCCCATCGGTCCTTAGTTGAACTCCATCATTCTTCATGATGAGGTACTTCTCAAAGAATTTTGGTGTGATTGTTATTACCTTTCCCTGAACCTTGGTTCTGAGACCATCATAGTAGGAGTGAGCTCTCAGATTGTTGTAAAATTCGCACACCAATTCCGGATAGGTTGGGTAGTTGATCTTCAAGAAATCCTCTAAGTGTTGATCCTTTGTGAGTTTGGAGAATGGGTCCGTCTCGAAGAGGAAATCATCTGCCAAGTAGTCAGTGGGAACTACTGAGTTAGTAGATTTGAGGTTTATAGGTATGAAATCTTTACCTTTAAGATCAGCCTCTAAAAAGATATTTTATGGAGAAAGTGTTTGGATTCCGTTGTTTGTCATTATGGCTGCCATTTGAGAGTGTTTGAAGGAATTAGGGTTTGAAAATTGGATTTTGCAAAGTAACAGTAGTAAGTTGCTCGCGTGAGGAAGAAGGGCAAATTTGGTGGGTTTATATAGGATTTCTAAAGTGAGGGTATAATGGTAATTCGGACGCAGTTGAAGTTAACTGGATTAATGACATGGCAGACAAAATTTATGAGAGAGGTAAATGGCATTAAGACCGGAGAATGGGAATGATTTATTCTTAAAACAACCATTTAATTTTACTACGCGTGTAACACTAGTGGACATTTGAAATTCAAAATGTGTACAGTTACTTTTCAGCGCTTTGTCTGCCATTTGTCTTTTCTGTCTACTGAGCTGGTAGTCTTTGTTCAGGATCTATAGTCAACATAATTTCTTCTTTTCTTCCGGATTCTTTGACTTGAAAAGGATCAAGATAACTAATATTTATCTTCCGGATCTTTCTTCAGATTGGATTTGACATACCAATTGACTCTCTAAGCTTGTTGAATTGATCTTTACTTAATGGCTTAGTAAAGATATCTGCCCTTTGCTCATTGGTTGGTATGTAAACCAATGTAACATCCTTCTTCATCATATGATCCTGGATGAAATGATGCATGATGTTAACATGCTTCATCCTGCTAGAGTGCTGGACTCTTTGACACATCAATGGCACTTTTGTTGCAACACATTACATCCACACATCCGGATTGGACTCCATAATCTTCTAGTTATTTCTTGATCCAAAGGAGTTGAGCCATACAACTTTTAGCTGCCATATATTTTGGTTCTGTAGTGGATAAGGCAATTGAAGTCTGCTTCTTGCTGTACCATGATACTAAGCAATTTCCTAAGAAGTGATAGCCTCCATATAAACTCTTTCTCTCAAGAGTATCTCTGCCATAATCTGCATCAGTGAAGCCTTGGAGTGTGAATTCTCCATTACTAGGGAACCACAATCCAACATCAGTGGTTCCTATAAGGTATCTAAGGATCCTTTTAACTGCCTTTAGATATGAATCCTTAGGATTAGCTTGATATCTTGCACACTAGAAAACTGCACAGTGTATATCAAGTCTGCTAGCTGTCAAGTACAGAAGTGATCCAATCATTCATCTATATAGCTTTTGATCAACATCTTCTCCTTTACAATCCTTTAATAGGACTGTATCTGAACCCATCGGAGTGGACATAGGCTTACTTTTGTCATTTCAAATTTCTTCAAGATTTCCTTGGTGTACTTGGATTGGTTTATAAAAATCCCATCCGGACTCTACTTGAGTTGTAAACCAAGGAAGAAATTGAGTTCTCCTATTATAGACATCTCAAACTCCTTTTGCATTTGAGTGCTAAATTCTTCACACATTTTTTCATTTGTTGCTCCAAAGATGATGTCATCAACATAGATTTGAACTAGAATGGTATCATCCTTCTTATTCTTGATGAAAAGAGTTGTATTTGCTCCACCCCAGATATAACCCTTGGATATGAGAAATGTAGTGAGTCTCTTATACCAAGCTCTTAGTGCTTGCTTCAATCCACAGAGGGCTTTCTTAAGTTTGTAAACATGATCCAAATGCTTCAGATCTTCAAATCCAGGTGGCTGCTTCACATAGACTTCTTCCTGGATAACTCGATTGAGGAATGCACTTTTGACATCCATTTGGAAGAGTGTGAATCCCATGAATGATGCAAAAGCACATACAATCCGGATTGCCTCCAATCTTGCTATAGGGGAAAATGATTCTCCAAAGTCAATCCTTTCCTATTGATTGTAGCCTTGAGCATCCAATCTTGCCTTGTTTCTCACCACTACTCCGTATTCATCAAGCTTGTTCCGGAATACCCATTTAGTGCCAATGATTGAATTTCCTTTTGGCGGTGATACTAGATCCCGTACATCATTTCTAGTGAACTGATCTAGTTCTTCTTACATTGCCATCATCCAGCTTTCATCTCCTTCAGCATCTTGAAATTTCGTTGGCTCAATAAGAGAGATAAAAGCAGCATGGCTCATTATCCTAGTTAGTTATCCTCTTTTTCTCACTAGATTTTGGACATTATCCAAAATGGCTGCAACCGGATGATCTCTGCGAGTCCTGACTTCTCTTGGTAGCTCTCCATGCTGGATTGGGGCTTGTTCCTCAATTGCTTTAACTTCTCCTTCTTGATCATTGAAATTTATCTCATGATCATTGATACAGCCTTATGGTTCTTCTAGATTGAGATTGATTCCTTCATCTTTTTCCTTATACTTCTTGATTTGGAAGGAATCTGGAATCTGCACTTCTTCTTTTTCTCCAGTGTTTTCAACTTCTGGAGTTATATCATCCAGATTTGAACTTCTTCTTCCTGCATGGTTAGTCTTATCGAAATCTACATGTATAGACTCTACCACAGTTTGAGTTCTTTTGTTATAGACTCTGTAAGCTTTGCTATGTGTTAAGTAGCCTAGGAAAATTGCTTGATCAGATTTAGGATCAAATTTTCCTAATTGCTCTCTATCATTTAAGATGTAGTATTTACATCCAAAGGTTTTGAAATACCCAATTTTGGGTTTCCTTCCCTTCCAGATTTCATAGGGGTGTTTTTTAAGGGCTTTCTAATGAGAGCTCAATTAAAAATGTAGCATGCTGTGTTTACGGCCTCACCCCAGAAATATTTTTAAAAACAATTCTCACTTAGCATTGTTCTAGCCATCTCAACTATAGTCCTATTTTTTTCTCTCAACAACTCCAGTTTATTGAGGAGTATGAGGGGCAGAGAAGTTATGTTCAATGCCCTTGGATTTGCAAAATTCAGCAAAGTGCTTGTTTTTGAATTCTCCTCCATTATCACTCTGGATGCGTACAATGCTTATGCCTTGTTCTACTTTTAACCGAATAAATATTTTTGAGAATTGATCAAAGGCTTCATCTTTGCTAGCTAGCAAAGCCACCCAGGTATACGAGATTAATCATCCACAATAACCATGGTGTATTCTCTTCTACCTAAACTCAATGGTTTGATTGGACCAAAGATATCAATATGTAAGAGTTTAAGAACTCTCTGGGAAGGTATGTATGAGATGGAAGGGAAGCTTTTTCTATGCTGTTAACCTAATCGACATGCAGTGCATATGTGATACTTATCAAAAGCAACCTTAGGCAAACCCACAACCAATTCCTTTTCGGCTAATTTGGATACCAGGTTCACGCTAACATGTCCCAACCTCTGGTGCCATAGCCATGATTCTTCTTCTTTAGACACCAAGCATATATTCTTTTTATCATTTTTAATGTCAACACAATAAACATTATTTACTCGAGGTGCATAAAGAATGAGTTAATTTAACTTACTATCCATGATTGAGTAACCTCCGGAGTCAAAGGTGACTTTTCTTCCTTCGTCGCCGAGTTGAGCAACACTTAGCAGATTGAATTTCAGTCCTTCAACTAATGACACATCTTCTATCTTTAATTCAGATCCAATGGTCCTATGCACAATGATTTATCCCTTTTGATTGTCTCCAAAGCTTACTTTGCCTCCTTTCTTCTGGATTAAAGTGATGAAGGCCTTCTCATCACCTATCGTGTGCCTTGAACATCCACTATCAATGTACCACGGGTATTGATCTACTTTGGATCTAAGGCATACCTATAAAATAGATCAAGTGGTTTCGGTACCCAATCAGATTTAGGTCCTCTTAGGTTATCAACCATTTCAGGCCAAGGATAAACCTCATAATAACCATTTTTTAATCTACATAATTTAGTATGATGATTGTTTTTTTCACAAAACCTACACCCTGAGAAAGGTCTGTTCTACTCCTGCTTTTTCTGGATCTTTTCAAGATACTCCTTTCCATAGGTTCCCATATATCTAGCTTCTTGTATGCTTGTTTATCCGGATTGTACCCAGAAGATGGATGGAGGTGCAACTTCTACACCATAGTTTCTTCTCTGCTTAGTAGGTTGGTTGCTATGGACTACTTTAGCTTTTCCTTTTTGGGCAGCTGTGTACCTTTGTGCTTCAGGTTGCCTCTGAGGTTTCTTCTCCTTTTGATTTAGGGGTCCTGGATTCCTTTTAACACTAGAGTTTTAATTTCTTTGTGTTCCCTATCTTAGATTCCTTCTTGGTTGTAAAGGACCGATTTCCTTTCGGAAGCTTCCTTCATCAGAGTTAGCTCCCTATCTAACCCCATCGAGTTAGCACTTAAGATTTGCATTTGATTTCTCAGGAAGTTTTCTTCAACCACATCAATGTGTTTGGTGGCTCTTATCAAGTTGACATCCTGTGCCAACGCTTCAATATCTTCAGCAAGCTCCATCACTTATCTTCTTAGGGATTTGATAGCTTTTGTGTTTTCCTCACATTCTTGATCACAATCCTTAAAGCTCTAGCAAGTTCAAAGTTAGAAACGGAATTAGAGTGAGAGTTTACCTCAGTACTGGATGTCTCTGATTCTGATTCCTTAATTTGCACAGCATTTTACTTGGATGGATTTCTTCTGAATTATTCTGCTTCCATATCAATTAGTGCCATGAATGTATAGTTGGTTGGTTCTTTTTCTTCTGTTGAAGATGAACAGATACTTTCCTCACTATTGCTCCAAGTGGCCACCATTGCCTTCTTCTTGTGTTTCTTACTTCTTTTATGCTTGGGGCACTTGGTTCTGAAGTGGCCTTTCTCTCCACATTCGAAACAGGCAGCTTCTTTTTTCGGATCCTTCTTTTCTTCCAAATTCTTTCTGGGCCTGTCTCTTCTAGAGGTTCCTTCCCTTGATCTTTTAGATTCATACTTTCTGGAATTCCTCCTTTTTTTCTTTTGCAGGAATCTGTTGAACTATCTAGCTAGCATAGCCATTTGTTCCTTATTACTTTGAGATTCCTTGAGTTGTTTTTCCTCTTTGGATGAAGCTGATCCGGTAGATTCTGCCTTGAGTGCAATATCTTTCTTTCTTTCTTCAGGCTTCTTCTCTTGTTGGCTTTATCTTTCCAGGGATAGCTCTTAGGTCAAGAGATTACCAATGAGCTCATCATAGCTATAGAAGTTTAAGTCATGAGCTTCCTCAATAACAGTCTTTTTGTTATCCCACTCCTTGGTGAGACTCCGGAGTATTTTCTTGACCATATCTACTTCAAAAATTTCCTTTCTGAGCCCCTTCATCTCTTTTACTAGATTTGTGTATCTAGTGTTCAAGCTACTGATCAATTCTTTAGGCTCCATAGTGAAAGTCTTAAACTTTTGCTGGAGTAGATCGAGTTTAGCTTCTCTAACCTTGTTGGTTCCTTCGTAGGTCACTTTCAGCTTCTGCCAAATCTCTTGTGCAGTTTTGCATCCTAATATCCTGTTAAATTCAGCTGCACTAAGAGCACAATAAAGCATGTTAATAGCATTTGCATTTTCATGCAATTTCTTGTAATCATTCTCATCCCATAGATCGGATGGGTTCCGGGTTGTAAAACCCTCTACTTCATGAGTAGGGTCATATGGGCCATTTTCAATGGCTAACCATGCCATCATACTTTGTGCTTGAATGAAATTCTTCATTCGATTTTTCCAGAACATATAGTATTCACCGGTGAAGAGTAGAGGACGAGTAATAGACATACCCTCCGAAAGGAGTTGTGAGTTTTGGAAACTCATTTTGATTCTTAGATCAAAATATGAACCTTTAGCTTGAGATTGTTAAGTCTCTAATTGTGAGCACTTACTCTGATACCACTTATTGTTCCCTGTGAGGGTCTAAATAAGGTCAGATGGGTGAATGACCCTTTTTTGCGGAATTAATAGACTTTAAAAAGTCTTTATGTAGCATGTTTGATTATGTTCCGAATATAATGGATCCGGATGATGCAAATATAAAATATAATACAAATAAGTAAAGAGTTAGAAAATCAAACACAAGGATTTTATGCTGGTACGGCCCCGCATACTCCAGTCCCCGGACTTTCCTTCCTCCGAGCTTTTCCACTAGTGGATTCCTTTCCAACAGGCAGGAATCAAGCCTTACAATTTGTCTCCGGATGGTAACCCCTTCCGGATGTAGAATATACCATTAGAAGCACCAACTCCTAGCTGAGTCCTTTAGTCTTTAGCAGCATATACCACTTAGATTTCTACCCAAACCTAAACTAAGTCATACAGGGAGATCCCACTCAAAGCACCAACTTCAAGCTATATCCTAATCTCACTACTCACCAAAGTATGAGATTTTTTACAATTTGGTTTTCTCAAAGGTTTTTGGTTTTGGACTTCCTCAAGTTTATAGTTTCACTTAGGAATCCTTACAAACAAATTTAGAATTGTTTTGGTTCTTGGAGGGATGTGTTTACTGATTGCTTTAGCAAATTCTATTGTTAATGCTTTCTCAAAATCAACCTGCACCTTCTCAACTTGTGAAGCTTCCCTTTCATAGGCTTCTATCATAAATTTAGCCGTTGTGGTTTGTTGAGCTTGAATTAATCTTCACCGTTGATAAGGTAATATGTGGCACTTCCAGAACCGTTGATCAATCCATCAGACAAAGATTTTAACTCATTTGAATCCTTGGAATTGAGGCAGAAAAGTTGTTAGTGATCGTTTTCCTTGTTTTTTAGTGACTTGCCGACTTTTACGCCAGTAGTCCGGAGAATGTGTATCACTCGCCTTTCTTATAGGTCTATGTGAAAAAGGTTGTTACCTTTTTCTCTTTCCTGTGTCAGTTCTTCTGTCCTTTTTTGAAAAGTATGCTAGCTGTCTTTTGTCTTGCATATGGGAAAGGGAGCTTTGACTTATAGACCAAAAGGATGGAGGGAAAAGTTATTTACTAAACTTTTTCCTTTGACTTTATAATTGTGTCTTCCGAATGCCTTTTTCTATTGATATCCGGATGCTATTCAATCGGTTATTTTGGATACTGTTTTGGACGGTTCAAAGTTTGTTTCCTTTCCAAACTTAAACCGGATGCTTCCATTCATGCTCAGGTAATTGTCTTCACTTGTCTTGGACTTTGGATGTTTTGGTTATATGTCCGGATAAAATGACTTAGGTCTTTTTGTACTTAGGTGTTTTGTTTACTTCAAACCTGATCCGGATTATTTGGTGTTCTTGATCATTGTTTCCAACAAGGAAGGTGGTGGGAAGGTTGTTATATTTGGGCTTTACGAGGCCTAACATCTCATATGTGACTCAGCAATTGAGTCAGTTTATGCAAAACCCCAAACGCACTATATGCAAGCTGATATACATGTTTTAAAATACTTAAAGGGAACCCTTGGACATGGCTTCTTTTATCCAACCAATTCACCCACATACTTGCAAGGCTACTGTGATTCAGACTGGGCCACTTGCAAGGTTACTAGAAAATCTGTGACTGGCTACTACAGTTCGATTGGGTCATCCCTAATTTCTTGGAGAACTAAGAAACAGTCCACTGTGAGCAGATCAACTGCAGAGGCTGAGTATTGGAGCATGTGCACAGCAGCATATGAGATGAAGTGGATAAACTATCTCTCAACAGACTTACAAATTGGAACTAAATTGCTAGTGACACTGCATTGTGACAATGAAGCACAGTGGCAATAGCCAAGAATCCAGTTTTCCATGAACGCACAAAACATATAGAGATAGATTGGCACATTGTGAGAAACATGATATCTGAAGGCTTCCTCAACATCCAGTCCATTTCAACCAAAAGATAGTTGGTAGATCTTTTCACCAAAGGTTTGTCATCACATCAAATGAATCCAGCCTTGCACCAACTTAATGCAATTGCACCTTGTCCACAATGAAGTTCATCGTGAGGGGGGTGTAAAACCCCTAATCTGCTACTACAACAAGTCAAGGCCACAACATAAGCAACTAGGCTGCAACTCACCTGATCCGACCCCATGTAAAACAGTTATGAGTTTGTTAGCTATTCTGTTAGCTATCAACAGCTGGCTCACTAGCTAGAGACTATAAAAATGTAAACTTTACTGTAATCTGTTGTAATGTGAAATGAAAATATCTCAGATCTAGCTTTCTTTCTCTGCGATTTTACAACTGTTTTACCAAGATTTCAAAAACTTCAACCCGCCCTGGATCTTTCAGGATAGTTGTGTTGTGGTTGTTCTATTGGTTGTTTTGCTTTTCACTCTGAGTCCTCTTTTGCATTTCTTGTTGAATTGGAAGCTACAATTTTATGCTATTAAAATGACCTTTGAAAAGCGTTGGCATAGGATTTGGCTTGAGAGCTATTCCACGATGATCAAATCGAGATGGATTGAGTGTTTAAACTTTCTTCAATCGATGGATTTTGTAGCCTCTCATTTCCATGGGGAAGGTAATTAAGTGGCACATGCTAACCATGGACGAATTAACACTACCTTTTGTTTTAACGCTTTTATCTACAATGATTGTGGTTGTGAATTTGTGATGTTTTTCGTTTTGTTTATCTTGTAATTGATATTTTCCCTTCTATTTAATAACACTTGGTTTTGGTTTTTACGAATTTAAATTATGAAAATGCCAATCTAGTTAAGATGTACTCATGTCCCGGACTCCAACTTTAAAAATCACGATTTATTTGATGTTATTCTTTTAATTTTATGAAAACGTGCATTATACTTCTAAAATCAAATTAAAAAAATACTGGTTGCCTAGCATAATTAATTATTGTGAGCCATTGATTTTTGGGATTCATGAATCTGTTTCTTTTAAGTCTTTTTTTTGTCGATCCTTTTTGTATTCACATTGAATAAAGCTAAAGATCTAAGAAACAAACAAAATCTTACAAGCATTTTAAGGAATTTTTTTCATGGTAATAATAATCATCTGAACAATTTTTTTAATGATTTACAAAAAAAAAATCAAAAGAAATATTTTAGATGGTCACAATCAAAACTCAAATATATATATATATATATATATAAAGCAACAAAGATATTTTATGGGTGATTAATGAATTCTTAACACTGTAACATACAAATTAAATACCTTCATTTAAAATTGAGTTCCAACCGGATATGTGATTTACCAGAAAATCAAATAAAAATATTGTGATATAACTTTATTAATTTTTAGATAAATCATTGTTCGACCAGAATTGAAATCCACTTCGAACAAATAAATGCTTTCATATGAAAAAAAGTTCTGATCGGACCAGCGATTTACCATAAAATCAATTCATATACATTTTGGTATATCTTGATTAATTTTTTGATAAATCGCCGACCGATCAGATCTATTCTCCAATTTTTGGACAAAATAAATGCCTTCGTCTGAAAATGAGTTCCGATCGGATCAGCGATTTACCAGAAAATCAAAATATATACATCTTGGTATATCTTGATCATTAATTTTTTGGTAAATCACCAATCGATCAGATCTCATCTCCAATTTTGGAAAAAATAAATGCCTTCGTCTGAAAATCATTTCCGATCGGATCAGCGATTTACCAGAAAATCAACATATATACATCTTGGTATATCTTGATTATTAATTTTTTGGTAAATCGCCGACCGATCTGAACTCATCTCCAATTTTGACAGGAGTTTGTTTGTTCTAATATCTCTTATTCTTTTAAACTTAGGGAAAAGTGGGATAACAAAGGAAGTATTTTATTTCTCTAATGTGTTAAGTTATGGGATACTGAACTAACAATCGCGTGTATATATAGGCAAAGTTTTAGCCGCCCCTAGATCTTTGTTTGGACAAAAGGTTTATAAAAGTTCATAACGGAAGAGCGAAAAAATAATCCTCGTTCGGGATTGGGGTTGTTGGAGAAGTAAAATCGTAAATACGAGGATTGGAAAACTCTTAAAAATACTCCCCGATCTTTTATTATTTGTCTTCTAACACATTTTGTATTTTTTAATGAATCAATTAATTAAGGCAGATAATACTATTTTACCTTTTAATTAATGTTTAGTTTTTCACTCCATTGCAATTAACGATAATGGGACAAATGAGGGCTTAATTGGAAAAATAGTCTAAAAAGTGCCTAGATATTTGAGAATGATAAATAAAAAAATATTTGAAAAAGTGGCTAGAATACCTATTTTAAAAAAATGGAAGGAGTAATAAATTGTAGTATTGTATGGAAAAGTTATTTACCAAAAATATCTCTTATTTTTTAAACTTTCATTGTTTTGTTATATTATATCTATTTATTGTTTTTCATTTTTATTGAATTTTTGAATGCAAATAATGGTGAATATTTTCAAAAAAAATAAAATATTACTATTTTCATTTTAAAAAATAAAATTAATAACTATTTCAATGAAGGTAATTCTCTTAATTTTAATATGAATTTTATTTCGTATTTTTTATCAAGATTATATTCGGCAAAAGTTATAAGTTCGTGCTTTTAATTTTCAGTTAAAAGTTTTGCTGGCTTTCCTTTAAAATCTGATACATTTGATTCAGTTGCTGGTAATTTGTCCAAATAAGGAATAAAATATGAGAAACTTAAGGCAACTTTATAACTGTAAATTATGTCCTAATCTTATGCATAATTGTATTTTTTTAATACTATTATATTATGTAAAAGTTGTAAGTTCATGCTTTTAATTTCCAGTTAAAAGTTTTGCTGGCTTTCCTTTAAAATCTGATACATTTGATTTAGCTACTCGTAATTTGTCCATGTTGGTTCTAGAGGGGTGACATGTTCTCAAGGTTACAATCAGTCCTCAGCAATCCCCTTGCTTAGGGTCAGTTTGGGATTGCTTTCTCAAGCTTCTTATTTTGAAAGCTCCATTTTCAAGCTTTTCCTACAAGCAACAAATTTGATTTTGGAAAAAAACAAGTGAGGTAGTTCTAATTAATTAGTATGAATGACCAAAATGTGTTATTCCAAGCAAAAATATATAATTCTATTCAAAATTTGTGAGAACAACTTATTTAGATAGGAACTTGATAAGCGATTAATACCAAACTGGCCCTAAGTCTGTGCGTGGATTTGAATGAATTTAGTGATCTTGTAATTTGAGTTATCAAAAATCACTTTACAACATATTTGAATTGATTGTTCTAAGCTTTCTGGATTTCAAACAGATTTACGATGGTTGTTTGCTTAAGGATTCTTGCATATGTATAAAGAGATTTTGCAACTATGAAAGCTTGGATTATTTTCTTTCCGTTAGTAGAGGTCTTTATATAGACATTCTTCAAAATCTTTCCATTGTGACTCATCCTAAAAGTCACACTCTTAGCCGTTATCTCACAATAGCTCTTTTCCTTTAGAGCCGTTGAATCTTCCATTAAGCTCATATTCTATTCCGATGGAACTTTTAGCAGGAGTCAACTCTACCAACCTTCTGCATTTGACCCACTTTTGCAT
This sequence comes from Euphorbia pulcherrima, assembly GCA_947683365.1. Taxonomy (NCBI): domain Eukaryota; kingdom Viridiplantae; phylum Streptophyta; class Magnoliopsida; order Malpighiales; family Euphorbiaceae; genus Euphorbia; species Euphorbia pulcherrima. Next base: position 12,052,903 of record CANTUS010000001.1, on the reverse strand, counting down.
GAATTATACTTTGACAGCTGTACTTTTGTCAGTCTGTTTTGGTGGCAAGAGTTGTCATTCCCTCCTTGTTGTCAACTCGCATTTAGTAATAGGCAGATCATCTCTCTTTTTATGTCATAAAAAGTAGAGGCCTATTTTTAGCACCTGTCTTCACGTGGGTTGTTGTGTTGGGATTTGAGCTTTGTCGATTGGAAATCCTTTTCTTCTCTAGGAAGCCTTATGAGTCTTCTGAGTTTCATTGGCTTCTGATCTCTTAATCTTTCTTTGTCTTGCGACGTATGTTCTTCTGTGCTTTAACTATCTTCTGAGCTTTACTGCTTCTTCTGAGCACGCAACCTCTGATTTTTTGTTATCTTCAAAACTTAACTCTTGGGTTCTGAGCTAAGTTCAACAGTCAAATAGGAATAAAATACGAGAAACTTAAGACAACTTTGTAACTGTAAATTATGTCCTAATCTTAAGAATAATTGTTTTTCTTAATTGAATTATTTGATAAAATGTAAGTAAAACTCATTGAGCTAAAGTTCAAAAGTTCAATTAGGATTTAAATATAAAAATTCAAAATACTTAATAAATATGATAAATAAATATATATAATAATTAAGATTCTTATTCTTTGAATCAGACTTGAATGTTAATATAAAAATGGAAAAAATATATAAATGGGCTAGTTTGGTAAAAATGATTAATGTAAACTTTTATCAAAATACCATTGTACCCTCTATGCATAAAGAAGTTTATTTTTAAAAAAAAATTTGACTTATTTTGCATTAATCTCTTTAATCATTCATTTTTTCGACATGCCGCTTTAGATTTGTTTGTTTGTCTCATTTTTATCTTCGAAATGCCATCATTACGATATATTTTTTCCAAAAAAAAATTTCAACTTGTTACATACCTATTACATATATATGTTATAACTTATAAGTCTTTTTTAATATTTTTTGGATTATTTTGCATTTATATCTCAAACATTTCATTTTTTTGACATGTCGCTAGAGTTTTTTGTTCGTCTCATTTTTATCTTCGAAACGCTATCCATTGCGATATATTTTTTCCAAAAATAATTTTTCGACCCATTACATACCTATTACATAACTATTATAAGTCAATTGTCAGTATGTTACATATGTTAGATGTGTTGTATTTTGTAGTATAATATGAAAATGAAACAAGAAAATACAATTTTCAAGAAAAAAATGAATGTATTAGATATGTACTAGGTTTGTATTAGATCAACAGATTACGAAGCAAGGTTCTACGATAAATATATGTTAAATGTGCTGTATTTGTAATATAATGATTTCATAGGCATACTATATAAATGAAATAAGAAAACACAATTTTCAAGCAAAAAAAATAGTGAATGTATTAGATATGTAAAGGATTTGTACCAGGTCAACAAAATACAAGCAAAGTTATATGATAAAAGATATATGAGATACGTTGTATTTTGTATTGTAATATAATGATTCTAAATGCATAGCTATATAAATGAAACAAGAAAACACAATTTTCAAGCAAAAAAAAAGTGAATGTATTAGATATGTACTAGGTTTGTATTAGATCAACTAGAATCCAAAGCATATAATAGACTTATAACACACTTACAAGTCCAACCATATTCCCTATTTTCCATTCCCCTCAAACACTATTTTACAGGATCTACAGTATTTTTATTGTAATCATCTTCCCTATTTTTCATTCTCCATATTACATTCCCTAAAATTTATAATATTCTATTATTATTATATTAATTCTTTTACATCATTTCTATTCTAATCAACCAACAAAACAATTAGAAAAAAAAATTAAAAACAAATAATAATTTAATATTCATCCCCTAAAATAGGGTTCCCTACATATAGAAATATATCATATATGAAATGGTTGGACTCAACCATTCCCTGTAACCATTCCCTATTTTAGGGAATGCCCTAAAATAGGGAATGGTTTGACTTGCTCTAGCAAACTTATATTACACTTATAGATGGACTTATAACAATTCAATGAACATTGATAAAACAAAGGGACTTATATTAACTTATAACAGACTTATTTTAGACTTATAACAGACATGTAATAGGTATGTAACAAGTCAAAAAAATTGGAAAAAATGTATCACAATGGATGGCGTTTCGAAAATAAAAATGAGACAAACAAAAAACCTTAGAGCAGTATGTCAAAAAAATGAACAGTTTGAGAGATAAATGCAAAATAAGTCAAAAAAAATAACAAAAAAAAACCCAAAATTGCATGGGAGTGTATAATGGTAAAAGTAAAGTTACTTAAGTTTGTGGCATTTTGATAGAATATTTTGGTTTTCTTCCGGTTGGGTTGTTTTGGTATTTATTTTGCATAAATGGGTCAAATTGGACAATTTCCCTGTAAAAAATCAAGGGGCAACTTAGTTTCTGTTCTTTTCAACTTCTAAAAGCTGAACTGAATTGAACTAAAGTTGGCTAAATTGAACTGAACTGGACTGAAGTGAGCTGAACTAAACTGAACTAAACTTATTTCAGTGTAAATTTATAACTAGCATAGCTGAATTGAACTGAACTACGCTGAACTGTATGAAATTGAACTGAACTGTACTAAATTGAACTGAACTACATTGAATTGTAGTCCAAAAGAACAGGGCGTTAGCTAAATACAAGATTTTGGGCCTTCAATTTTATAAATACTACCGTAAAAACTTCACTTCTCTTAGTTACCCAACAATCTTTCTTAATTACAACATTTAAATTTTAAATTTTGTTTTTACCTAAATATAAAAACTCTCATTATCACAACTCTCTCTCTCCTAATTAATTTGATTTTTGCAACTTTAAAAAACTATATCCCACAAACCATTATTTTTTTCCACACAAACATTTAGAATATTTTGTTCAATTTATTTTATCTTTAAAACAAAATCCATATTGAATATTTTTTAGCAAAAAAAATTTATCACATTCTTATACCACTTTTGCCACTTTTTCGTAAATTCTTATACCTGGCATAAGAGTGGTATAATGTCTTTATAGCGCCAGTTTTCCATTTATTTCCAGGTAGATAACATAAAACATGAGCAACATTGTTTTAAAGCAAAAAGACTCTTATAGCTGGTGTAAAAGTAGTAAAAAATTGCGATAATTTTTTTTGCTCCAAAATTATTCACAATGGATGTTGTTTTAAAGATAAAAATAAGAAAAACAAAATATTTTAAAGGATCATGTCGAAAAAATTAACGGTTTGAGAAATATGGTCGTTTGAAGTTTCGAAAATCAAATTAAATATGAGAGATAAAGTTATTACAAGGGGAATAGAGAAGTATGGTAAAGAGAAAAACAAATGCCTAAGAGCATCTCCAACCATACACCTCATTTTTCACTTCAAATTCTACTTTATTCGATAATTTAAAGTTGCTACAGTGTCACATCCCCCGACCCCACTTCAAATTCACTTTTAAATTTACTTCAAACTTTAAAATTATAATTATATAAAATCATTATAATTCATAATTAAAAAATTATTATTTAAAGGAAGAATATTATAATCTAAAATAAATATTTAAAGTAAAAGAATTTTAAAAAAAGTAAAAAAATAAAATTTGAAGTGATGAACAGTGCCACTTCAAATGAAGTGGCACTATTCACCACCTCAAGATTTGAAGTGGAGTTTGAAGTTGGGTTGGAGAGAATTTCCATCCCAAACCAACATTTTGGAGTGGGGTTAGAGATGCTGTAAGAAATGGTATAAAGCTAAAGCAAAAAGAGAATTGGGTAGATAAAATTAAAACTCAATAAATGTAGTATTTCCCTACATTTCCCAAAATCAAGTTCTGTCATAAAACTTCAGATTTTAGCGGGTTGAGATTTAGAACGAACTTAAAAAATAAATAAGTGTTCAAGTCCACCTCATTTAAGTGGATTTGAGCCGAGTCGGTCCATGTGGGTACCATGTACAGTGGAGGTTTAGTAACGCCATGTTCTTTTTAACTTATAAGTAGCTGAATTAAACTGAAATGAATTGATGAGTACTTATCTCAATGTAAATTTATATATATGCAGTACTAAACAATACCGAATCAAACTGAATGGATTATAAGTTGAAAAGACATGGCCTAAGAAGTAAGAACTAGTGAATGTAAATTGTACTAAATGTATGGGTTGGGTAAAATATCTACCTCTCTGCCCTCTACTTTTATAAATAACTGTTTGGTCAACTTTTAAACTTTCTCTTTTCATTATGTACGTTCCTCCATATATATGTGATTCCTTCCCTTTTTTTTTACTTTGTTTCGCATTTATCTCGCAAACCGTTGATTTTTTCGATATGCCACTATAGAGTTTTTTGTTCGTCTCGTTTTTATCTTCGAAACTAGATCCATGATGATATACTTTTTTCAAATTTTTATTTTATACCAGCATTTTATCAGTATTTTACCAGCTCTGAAAAACCAACATTTTACCAGTATTATACAAGGTGTGAAAAACTAGCATTATACAAGTATTTTACCAGCATTTTACCATTATTGTACAAGGTGTGAAAAACCAGCATTATATCAGATTTATACCAGCAAAATACTATATGTGGTGAAAATAACTCATAAACTTGCATTTTTATGAAGAAATCAAACAAAAACCACTTTATACCAGATTTGTACCAGCAAAATACTAGGTGTGATGAAAATAACCCATAAACTTGCATTTTATAAAGAAATCAAACAAAAAACAATTCATAGTAGATTTATACCAACAAAATACCAGATTTATACCAGATTTCGAAAAGTTTACAAAAAAGTCAAAAAAATATATGACAATGGATGACATTTCGAAGATAAAAATGAGATGAATAAAAAACTCTAAAGCGGCAAAAAAAATAAGCGATTTGAGAGATAAATGCAAAATAAGAAAAGAAAAAAAACATGTCTTGTTCATGTGCTATTTTGGAGAGGAACGTATTTATGTTGTGAACGTATTTATGTTGTTGATGCTTATAGAATTGGACACTTGTGTTGTTGACCAAACTTTTAATTGAAATTATTGATGAGCTTTAGTACAGTTATATACTTTTCCCTATATTTTACCATGATAATAATAAGGTAAAATAGAAAACCAGGTACTCACGAAGAGAAGGAAAACAAAAATTAACTAATTTGGTCCTCTCACCCGATTCCCAAATTTCACCGAACACCAAAAAAGATGATGAAGCAAATGAAATTATTTTTTAAGAATTCGATGAAGAAGGGATGCTAAAATTTCTTGATCATAATTAATTTTAGGGATGCTAAAATTCCTTGATCATAATTAATTTTGTCTTAATAATGTCTTACGCGTAGTCAGTAATATATGTAGTGAGTATTTATAAAAATTCTAAATATATAAAATTATAATATAACATATATAAAAGTATGAATAGTTTTCATACAATAATGCCACCATATGTCTTATACCTCTGGCACATCAAGGAATAGTTAATATGATACTTTTGCATATTTATAAAGTCTTCTTATTTTTATTTTTTTTATGTCTAACGAATTGTTACTATATTCATATATTAAAAATGAATAAGTTTGCATGAGTCTTATCTACTTATTTTTATATCTAAAAAATATATACTATATAAGTTTGCATGGAATAATATATTAATTTGTTTATAGTTACTAAAAGGATATGTTACTTCATTCTTATTTATAATGATTGGAATATTAAATATGATCATATACATGAATTTAGTAAATTAAAATTTACCTGAATGTTTCTGGATTGTAGAGAGTGACTTCTTAAGTATTGCTTGATGACAACATTTTTTCAAAAATCTTTTATTAGACCTTAAAATACACTCAAGGGAATTTTCTTAAGCTAACATCTCCAGAATTTTCCACTCAAAGGTTAAATAAACAAAAGTTTATTCATTAAAAGGTTGTGTCGAGAACAAGGGTCTCAACTCCCTTTTATACACACCAAAGCTATATATTAAACAGGTAAAAAAGAAAACATACTGGCAAGTGCTAGTTAAGAAACTTGATAATTTACATAAGGACAAAAATAAAAAGATAAAAGCAAGTATCCGTATCTTCAGTCAGTGAAGACAGGGTTTTTTGCTACAAGTCTCTACATTTTATTATTTAGTCTACTATTATAATAAGTGATATTGCCTTGTGTGCTTCGCTATGATTAGATGCTTCTTCATCGAGTAGACCGCATGCTTCACACGAATGTCCTGGATAATTCTGGCTTTTTCTACAAAGGAATAATATGGATGCTTGATCAAGATTGGGAATTCTTAATTCAAGGAACTTCTTTTCGAATTCATAAAATATTGCTTCCATTGCTGACTCCATGGGTACTTCTTTTTTAGAATGTGTTGCTACCAACCAATAATGAGATTTATAATTAATTCTTGCGGCGCCTTGTACACTTGCTAATTGTCTGATTATTATAGAGAGAAGCGTTTAATTCCATAATACTCTTTCCTCATTATTGATTGGAATTTTTTATGCTTCAATTTATGGATAATGCCCGTTTGATATTCCCATTAAAATGTATGCAAAAGAAGGTGTTAACTCTTCTCCTTCTTCTGAGAAAATAGGGATGCTACTGAAATATCTTAAAAAGATCATTCTTCCTTTTGCATAATTCTTGAAATATAATGAAACAGATCCTCTGAATTTTTCTCGAAAATATTTCAAGACATCTAATTTGTTCAAATAGATAGTGTCTATATTAATCCATGTAGTGCTAACTCATAGGCTTCCATAGGGTTTGCTTTAGGTAATACAACCATTTTTGTCTTCATCTGATCTTTGGTTGTTGGATACATATTTTTGCTTCGATCTTTGTCATTGCAGTTTTGGATTATTTGGGACCATTTTTATGTATTTGTTGAGAGAGGTTCCCATCATTTCTTTAATTTCTTATGTTGTTTTTATTTGGGCAATTGTAGGAATTCGGCCCAAAATAGTTTTTGTTTCAGGGAATTTGTTGGATAATATTTTTTCTTTATATGTCCCATAAATAGTACTTGTTTCTTCTAAAGCCATTTTGGCTAATTCCAAATATGGATATTTTTTATGAATAATGCTAGGTTGTCCTTAGATAAATATTGCGGCTTTAGCCCATTCATCAAAAATGTCTCTTTGAGGCCCATTATGGATTACATAATAGGCTTTATTGGGTTGTTTGACTAACTGCGGTAATCCTGCAGTTATATTAGCTATAGTGATTAATACAGTTTTGCCTTTATCATTGTTAGACTCAGGCTGAGTAATACTGGTGGAAGTAGATGCTTCTTTATTATGTTTTTCTGATGATTCACTTTCGTCTGCTCAAGATAATTTTTTATCTGTAGGTAGACTGGCTAATACTGAGTGGGTATTTGCTGGAGTATTTCCAGTGTCAGACCCTGATAATCCTTTAATTAATTCAAGAGTGGTTTCGAGTTGTGCTATATCTGCTTTAATTTTTTCTACATTTGATAATACTTGCTCCAATTAATTATTTTCCAGCTTCAATTGATTGGCAATGGCTGCTATGGCTGACTCCATTCTATTGTCAAAGTGTCTGCTCTGTAATTTTCTTCTGACTTTATTAATATTCCCCTTTTTGCTATTATAGCTTTTGGTCTAGATAGAATTATTCATTTTTCTTTACATCTATCTATTATTTTTATAACTGCTATTAGATGGTCTTTCTTTGATCCAACTGTGAATATTGTAATATCATTAATGTATACTGAGCAAATATTTTCTAATCCTTTAAGTTGCCTAGACATGAATTCTTGAAATATACCTGGAGCTTGTTTTAATCCTAATGATAAACTATTATATTCATACTGATTATTAGGCGGAAAAGTGAAACTTGTTAAAGGTTTTGTGTTTTCATGTAATCATAGTTGCCAATATGCTGATTTTACATCTAGTGTTGAGAATCAATTTTTTCCTTGTAATCTATTCGTAATATAGTCTTTTCTTGGTAATCCTTTAGGTGTTCCTATTGTTGCTTCATTCATCTTTTTATAGTTAATAACTATTCTTCTTTTACCTCTTTTTTCGGGATGAATTTCTACATAAAAACTTGTGCACTATGGGGTCTATTGCTAGGCCTAATTACTCCTTTTTTAATTAATTCTTCTGTATCCTTTTCAAACTCTTCTGCATCTCTTTTAGTGTGGGGTATATTATTAGGACATTTTATTTCTGCTGTAGGATCTTTTAATTTAATTTCAATTAAAGCATCATTTGTATTTTTTGTTCCTAATAGCTCATCAGTAAATCTTTCTTCTAGTTTTTTGTTCATATTATCTTCTAATTCTTTCTCTATTTCTTCTTCTAGTTTATAAAGTATTATTTTTAACTTTTGTTTTATGTTTTCTAACTTAGTTTTTCCTATATGTACTTTTACTACTTGTTTGTCTTGATCTTTTAATTTAGGACAAGTTAATTCTATATGGAATAAATATTGACAAAATGGATGATACAATCTAAAAAAAATTATTACCTAGAATTATGGGAACTCCTGACTCTAAATGGTATAAAGTTGGTATAATAAATTTCTTTCCGACTATAAGAATAGTGAGTTCTTCTACTAGCTCTTTTAATTCTAATAGAGTTTGATCTGCTATTCTAACTTTTATTGGTTTAGAAGCTTTTTTTCAAAAGCTTTTTGGTACAAAATTTCTTGAGGCTATACATAAAGATGCTCATGTATCTATGTATACTAATACTGGTTTATTTCCTATTATTATTTTGATATAAGTGCCATTCGGTTTTATATGAATCACTAAATAATTCTGATTCTTCTGATTCTTCATCAAGTGATTCTAAATAATATAATTCTTCACTGTTGTCAATGTCTGATTCAATAGGTTCTAAATTTATTTCTTCTATAAAATTTAGTAATTTAATTTTTTCTTTCTTTTTATTCTTTTGGGGATATTCATTGGCATAGTATCATTCTTCTTGACATAACCAATATTTGTAATTCTTTTTCTTTTCAGGACAATATTTTTGTTTTTTAGTATTTCTTTTTCTTTTAAAATATCTTTTTCTATTTTTTGGATCAAAATGTCTTTTAGGGACTGGTTTATAGTTTCTTTGTTTATATTTATATGGTTTAAATTTTTTGTAAGTTTGATATTTTCATTTATAATATTTTGATCTTCCCCCTAGAGAGGTTTGAACATCCAAACTTTTGTGGTACTTCCGCAAAACTATTACAACAATTAATCCTAAATTTGTTTTCTAATAATTTATCTTTTTCAGATTCAGTACATTTTTCCGTTATATATTCTTTAGTTACTTTAATTATGGATCCTAGTATTTTCTGGGATTGTGATATTTACTTGATTTTTATATCTTTTATTTACTTGTTCATTTATTGGCCAAGGTAGTTTGTTAACAAATAATTCTAAAAATGGTTTTTTTTTTCTATTAAATCTAGTTTATTATAATATTTTCTATATTGACATGCAAATTCATTAAATTCACATATATTGCAGAGTTGTATGTTGTATAATATATATTTTGCTATTAATTATTCGTGTTCCTTACTGGCCGGTACATCACTATGTTTTCCGAAAAATTCCATATTAATTCCATTTTCAATGTATTTAACATATTTTATTGGATGTTGATCATTTAGATAATTGTATACGTCTCCACTAGTATGAAATAGTAAATAATAATGTGTACTTTCTACTTTTAAGTTTTCTAATGCTTCATTAATAGCTAATTCAAAAGTGTGCCTAGAGATCCAATTTTATAATAATTCTTCTCCGTTTTCTACTCAATCTAAATCTAATAGTAGGTCATTATTTATATGTTTAATTTTTGGTTTATATGGATCTGGTATTTTCTTTAATTTGTTATTGTAATATGTATATCTTTGTTTTTTGCCGGTTTTCCTCATAGTTTCTGTGGGTGGAATGTATTGATTATCAAACTGATACCTATAACTTGGTTCAGCTTCTTCTTGTTTAATAGGTTTTGTTTCAAAATCACTTTCTTCATCGGGTTCTTCAAAAATAATTTCATTTGTTTCATCATCTTTCTCTATTTTAAAATTTTCATGTATATTTAAATTAGATAATAAATTTTTTAATTCTTCAATTTACCTATTCATTTCAGTTTCTTCCATTCAGATTCATACCAAAAGGATGTTTGTTCTTCTGGTTTCTTAAACTGAAATCCGTACTTATAATTGAAACCTATTTCTAGTTTTTTCTTTTTAGATTTTAATTCTTCTATGAATACTTTATTATTATGGGGTTCTAATTTTTCATTTGACTCATTGTCTGTGTTCTCTTGAGCTATTCCTTTTCCTTTGTGCACTAACACATTTAATCTTTCTAGTATTAGTTTAATGTTGCTATTTCAGAGGTATTCCATTGGTTTGTTATTTCTTGATTAATTATTTGTTGTATGTGATGTTGATTTTCTTTTAAACTTTCGTATATATTGGTTAATAGTTTTATTATGGTTTTTAATTGTTCTTTTACTACGAGTTTGTTCCATACTTCATCTAATTTTTTGTCGTTATTCATGGGTATATTCTCTTTTTCTCCATCCATTATCACACTGTATCCATTTTTTCTTGGGTTTTTCTGATAAATTTTTTAATTATTTAATTTCATTTTCTAAATTTTCTTGTTCTTCTTTAAGTTGTAAATATTTTATCTGTGATTCAATTATTGTTGTATTCAGAAAATTTTTAATGGCTTCTAGTTCTTTTTCTTTACTTTCAATTTGTTGTTGTTTATTCATATTCTATTCATAAATCTTACTTTTCCTTGATCCCTTATTGTTATTCCAGTATGGTGAATTTCATAATCTATTTTTTCTGGAAAATCATATCCTAATACTAAATCACAATTATTACTACTATTATATTATGTAACTCCAATTATTGTATCGTATTCCAAGTCTTGAATTTTAAACCTTAATTTGGCTACTTGAGTTATAATAAATTCTCTAGTATTATTAGGACAAGTGTATGTTTATGGCTCTATTATTTGGCAATTATTTCTATTTACCTTATTTATGTGTATTAAACTTTTTGCTTCTTTGTTTATTTTTGCTATGCAGTCACTGGCTAATATTCTTGTAAATAATATAACTTTTATTCTAAATTTATATGGGTATGTATTTATAAGATCTAGTGTTCTTGGAGGGTCTATTATTTTTTTTAAAACTTAATCTTGCATTTTCTATTATGGGAACTAATTTTTGAATAGATTTATTTTGTCTTAGAAAAATCTAGACATATTTCTTCCGGTATTGTTATTTGAAAATAATCTTTGTGTTCTAGGGGTTCTAATATCTCTTGATATAATTTAGGTATTAGTATATCTCTTTCATATTGTTTTCTTATATGGTGGTTTCCAGTTAATGCATATATCATTTTTTGTTTCTATACTTATTACTTTACTTCCTGGTGGCATATTTATTCCGTCCAATTTATAATATAAAGTTAAAGCTGAGTCTTTATGTTTATCTTGTACAGAGATACTAAAGTCTGGTTGAATAGTAAGTTTTAGTTTTTGATAAATTAAATTTCCTCTTGTTACTGATATTAATGCATCATGTAAATTATTTAATATTCTATCATCTAGTATATAAATTTGTATAGGAGTATTTATATTTTTCTGAAAATATGCCTTTATTGTGAATTCAATTCCTCCAAAATATATATTCTTATATTTCTTAGATTCTTTATTAGACAACTTGGCTAATTCTCTTTTTATTACTTTGTCCGATATCAAATTAATTTTTGCTTTTCCGTTTATTGTAGTTATATCTATTATATTTCCATGTTTCTGGACTACATATCTTATTTCTTTATTTCTTTCAAACCACTTAGTTTTAAAAATTTTATTTATAGATAGTTCTTCTTCTCCTTGTATTTTATAATAGGCCTCGGGTTTAAAGCTTAAAGCTTGAGTAGTACCTCTTTCATAGGTGTCCATTTGGTAATAGATATTTGTATTTTGTACTTTTTTATTCTCCTCCATTACTTATCAATTCAGTTATAATTTTATGACATTCTAATATTACTTTTTCTTGGGCTATTTTATTATCATTTAATAATTTTATTTGTCTTCCTAATATTATAATTTTTTCTAGTATTTCTTTTTTATTATTATCTCTTGAATTTACTATCTTACAAACTTTTTCATATTGACTATCTTTAAATTCTATGATTGTTATAGCATTTCTGTAACTTATAATATGATGGTTAATATCTTGGTTTTGTATTAATGTTTTTGAGCTGTAGTTCTAATACCTTCTAATAACTTGTCCATAATAATTTTGGATTTTATTAGTTTATTCTTCGCTTATTAATTTTATTAAGGCTTTCTTTATTGTTTCTAATACCCTTATTTTATTGCTTATTTCTTTAGAAATTGTTTGGAATCTTTGATCTACTCCTGCGATTTCTATTACAGTAGGTATTTCTTCTCTATAAATAAATGTTAATTGGTCATTGATCTCTTGAATCATAAGATTTATATTTAAGCGAAATTTTTGTGATATATAATCTATTTGACATAAATAATAAGCAAATTTTTAAAGCGAAATTTATGTGATGTATAATCTATTTGGTTATTTGAGTTATAATAAATTCTCTAGTATGTTAGGACAAGTGTATGATTGTGACTTTATTATTTTGCAATTATTTATATTTACCTTATTTATGTGTATTAAACTTTTTGCTTCTTTGTTTATTTTTGTTATGCAATCACTGGCTAATATTCTTGTAAATAACATAACTTTTATTCTAAATTTGTCTGTGTATTAATTTATAAGATCTAGTGTTCTTGGAGGGTCTATTATTTTTTTTTTAAAACTTAATCTTGTATTTTCTATTACGGAAACTAATTTTTGAATAGGTTTATTTTGTCTTAGAAAAATCCAGACATATTTCTTCCGGTATTGTTATTTGAGAATAATCTTTGTGTTTTAGGGGTTCTAATATCTCTTGATATAATTTAGGTACTAGTATATCTCTTTCATATTATTTTCTTATACGGTGGTTTCCAATTGTTGCATATATTATTTTTGTTTATATACATATTACTTTACTTTCTGTTGGTATATTTATTTCGTCTAATTTAATAATTTAATTTTTTTTATTCTTTTAGAGACATTTATTGATACAATATAATATAATCAACATTTATTTTTTAGTTTTTTTTTAAATATCTTCTTTTATTTTTTTTTTGATCAAAATGTGTTCTAGGACTGGTTTATAATTTCTTTGTTGATATAATTTGGTCCTCTCACCCGATTCCCAAATTCCACCGCACACCGAAGAGCCAACAGTCCGCAGCTCAGCTCACCACAGCAACCATGTTGCGGCAAGCTTCGAAAATGCTGGGCCGATCTATTCATCAACAACCAAGGATGATCGCCCGTGCCTTTTCGACGGATGTTCCGGCCAAAGCTACCGCCGATGAGGCTTTTCTCGAAGGATGGAAAAAAGTGGCTCCAAATATCGACCCGCCTAAGACTCCCTTATCCTTCATGAAACCTCGTCCCCCTACTCCCTCCACCATTCCTTCTAAGCTCACTGTCAATTTTGTACTTCCCTACGCATCTGAGCTCTCTGCTAAAGAGGTTTGTTTTCTCTTTTTTTAATTTAGGTTTTTCTTGAATTTGGAGATTATGGTACTTGATTTGGTTAGGTGTTTGATTATGTTCATTCTAACATCGTGGATCTTGCTCCGGGTGTTTTTCCTTAAATATCTGATGTAGGTTCCAAATGAAGGCTGAATTTTGTGCAATTGTTTCAATGTGTTTTCATTTGATGGGTTTCGGGTTACCATTGTGATTTATCTTCAACGCTGTGTATAATCGTACTATCTGTTTCAATTTGTTGGGTTATTTTTTCGTTTGACATGTTTCAAAGATAAATGGTATTGTTTTTATTTGTTTACTGCAGTGTTATAGTTTGATTGAGTTTCTATAGCTATTTTGCAACTCTGTTACATGCAGTGTTACATTATGGGCTTTGCTTGAATATCTAGTTTAAGTTGATTGAGTTATAAAATGTTCCAGAAATACCTTTTTGTAGTTACAGAAATTGAAAATTCATTAAAGAATAGATTTTTCTATCAGTTCTCTTGTCAAGTGATTATGTGTCTAATGCTGCTGTTTAAGTTTAACTATCTTTTTTTTTTTGCATTTTCAAGTTTTGTTGGTTCAGTCTTAGTCCTCTTGAACCGTATTTTGGTACCTATAAGGTGAAGAATGACAATGTTCTGCTAAGAGATTTCTCTTTTTTTTCACGGATGTGTTTACTCTGAAGGCTCTTCATAAGTATCCAAGAAACATAGATTCAATTCCCTTGACAGCAAATTTGAGCTTGTGTGTTATGGAAGTTTCGCACAGTTGAATCAATATTGACTTTTTTTTCATTGTTATAAGACTCTGAATATTGGCTCTGCATTGCCTTTTATCTTAATCATTTTGCTTTCTGTCCCATGAAGGTTATATTAGGACTGGAGTAAGTCTAACTTGTAGAGTTATACTCCGCTACAGTTTTAGCTTCTTTGCTCCAATTGAAGAGGAGAGAAAATATCGAGTCTTTTGTTGGGGTTTCATTTGGGTATATCTGTATATATAGAGAAGTCGCGTTGTGTGTTTAATTAGACCGTTCCTGATAATATAACCAATTTAAAAGATGAGGATGAATATTAATTATTAGATTGCTTCAGCCCTAGAACTTTGGAATTGGTTAGGTTCACATGTTATTGTCTCATTTTCAATTTCTTAAATCTTGATTTGATCTCTTTCCTTTGGATATGGGCTCCTGACAAAAAGAAACGAAAAGGCTACTGCTGATTGCCAATTTGTACCCTTACTAGTTAGAGTTTAGCTTAATATGAAAGAAACAGGAAAAATATGCCCATGCCAATAATTTCAGATTCAAGGACCTCAGGTTTTGAATTTTGTTGTTTTAGACATGAATCTGATCTGATACTTGCTCGTAGTCACAACATACCATTAAGTTTAACATCTGAATTATTGTCGGATGTTTTAAGTTTGAACATATAACTGGTCTTATTAGGGATGTTATTTGTAGATTGATTCGGTTCATCCTTCTGAAATAGGTTCATTTAATTGCGTTCACTTTATAGTATGCCTGATTTTAACCGTGAAGTCTTTAGATGGTATATTTAGCATATATATTATGTAAAAGATAAGCAATACACAGATGAAAGTTGTAACCTAAGAAAATGTACAATGTTATATTTTTTCTTATCTTATGGTGCGGTGTCTGTTAGTATAGTTCAATAAACAGAACCACAAATTTAACTATGTTGGAGAAAATGTATGATGAAGTGAAGTATTTTCTAGTGTTTATTTAGTTGATTCTGACATGTAGTAAGATTGATGAGAAAGCATTTAGCAGAGAGCTGGCAGTAGCCACTGTAATTCTGCCAGTAACTGAGGTAGGTAAGGTATGTCAGTGTACATAACATGTTAAATTGTGCAAGTGGCCAAGTGCTGAAGTTGTGTATATTTTGCGAAAACCTAAAGTAAGGGGGAGAATATGTTTGTAGTTTTTTTTTTACAAATTACGACTACTTGCTCATTTCACTGTCATTTTAAGAAAATGCTTGCCTGCCTAGCGCCGCTTAACTTCATTAGTAAATGACGTTTTGTTATGACCTTTGTGAAGGGAAACTACTTGTGGGGGTTGACATGGGTAGGCAAAGCTAGGGCCTTCTTTAGTATTATTAAAATCTAACTGCATTACTAAAAATCTGCCTGCATATCTTTTATGTTGATACCTCTTAGAATGTACTCTTCTTCTAGACTTGTTCTTATACGAATAAGGCCGAAAACTTTTAATTGCTTTAAACAATGCGATCATACTCTCTTTTGTAACTTGATGAACATTTTTGCTTAGAAAAACAAAATATGTAGATTTTCAGGAGAGGGCTGATTCTATTTACTTTGATTCTGGGATGGTGGAAGGGATATTAAGGTAGAGATGATTTGTTTCGGCTTAATTTTATTCCCTTGATTGTGGATACATGAACAGTTGAAACTAATCTCATGCCCTCGATTGAAAGTGACCTGAATAATTGCAGTTTGCATTTTGGTATTTTACATTTTCAAGTGATCACACTTCTCGTATATTTACTATGATCCAGGTTGACATGGTGATTGCACCTGCAACCACGGGGCAAATGGGTATTCTGCCAGGACATGTGCCTACAATTGCAGAAATGAAGCCTGGGGTCTTATCTGTCCATGAAGGAAGTGATGTGACCAAATATTTTGTCAGCAGCGGGTTTCTTTTTATCCATGCTAACTCTGTTGCTGATGTAATTGCCGTTGAAGCTGTGTCGATTGACCAGATTGACCCGGCCTTAGTGCAAAAGGGGCTAGCCGATTTCACGCAGAAGGTCAGCACAGCTACAACAGACTTGGAGAAAGCTGAAGCCCAGATCGGTGTTGATGTTCATAGTGCTCTCAACTCCGCCCTCACTGGCTAATGTTCCTCTTCGGTTTCCAGTTTATTTCATTTTTTAGCTTGCTTGATTGGCAGTTTCCTTCGTCATCTGTAAACCGCAAACTGCACTGTTTTTGTTGTGATTCTGTGAAAGGGAAATAAAATCTCAGTGAACAAGAAGCGCCATGCTTTACTATGTTTCATGATTACCTTAACAAAGATTATGAGGCTGCTAATTTACATGTTATCCGCTTGGTAGAGTTAGAACTGCATTAAAAACTTATTTCTGTTTAACTTGTTGTCTCTGCAAATTATCAAAGAATAATCCATGGTGAGTTTCCTTTTCTAGTTATTGACAGATGGGACTGCTATATTTGAACAAACCAATTGTATACAACTTAAGAAACAGACAAACAGAATATTAAGGTAGAATATGAATGATACCGAGATAGGAAGTGGCAGATTCTCCATCTAAAAAGTGAAATGTATTTTGAAACTGGAGTGGCACTTCAAGATGCCCATGTGACAAAGGTCTTAGCCTAGTTTTTGAGTACTCAAGTTGTGATATTAGAGGTCATAGGTTCAAGTTCACATTCGGGTGGGTGGGGATAGGTTAGAGACCACATTTGGGTGGGTGAGGCGAGACTTTTCTTTATTATTATTGTAAGCATAGTCACGCAAATTTTTGAAAAAAAATAATCAAAATGCACACAATAACAATCCCCAAACACATCCCTCTCATTGTAATATAAAGAATGCCTGCCCTCAATAACAGTATAAAAGAATGTGGAATAACATGTACTTGGGGGTGTTTGGATTGGAGGAAAAGGAAATGAAAACTGTTTATTCCCTTTATTGGTGTTTGTTTACTCATTTCTTGATTTTCTATTATACATAATCCTTTATTCCATTACCCCAAACTCTTTTACCCCATTCCCGCCACCCACCTAGGTTGTTATTTCTATTCCTTATACAAATTCAAATAACTATTAACATTTATAATGATAGTAATAATACTAATATTTATTAACAATATTAATAATAAATAAAAATTAATATTAGAAATATAATAATATTTATTATTAATAATTATTTAAAAAAATAAAAATGATTGAATAATATCATTAATTAAATATACTAATAATTTTTAATATGAATATTAATTAAATTAAAAATAATAATAATTAATAATATATTGTGAAATATTATCTAATATAAATATAACAATAAAGATAATTATAAATTTTAAAACTATGACAATATATATTCATTATTAAAATAATAATAATCAATAATAATATTTAATTACGATTAAAATAAAAAATAATAATAAGTATTAAATATTAATATTTATTATTATAATATTTTTTATCTATGATAATATTAAATAATTATAAATAAATATAATAATATTTATCATAAGTAGTTAATTTAATTACTATTATTATCATTATAATATTTACTAATATAATAATTATAATAATAATTATTAATTATATTAAATAATTATAATGATACATAATATTAAAATTAATATTATTTTATAATTAAATTAATAATAAAAATATTATAAATATTATAAATATTATATTAATTATTAATAATATAATATTATAACTAATTATTTAAAATAATATTAATATTTAATATTTTTAAATATTATTATAGATATAATAGATATAAATATAAATAATTATCATAAAAATTTATGTTAAAATATAATTTTTGTTGATAATTAATCATTGGTATATAATTAATTATAATAATTATTATTAAATAATTGAATTTCTTTTATAAAAAAATAATAAATGGAAGCCATTCCCTTTCTTCGCATATCAAAACACATGAAACAATCAAAGGAAATTACATTCCTTTCCTTAGCATTCGCTTTGTTGATTCCCTTTCCCTTTCCCTATGTGAACCAAACGCCTCCTTAGTTGACTTGAGGGATTGCAGAATAGTCAGGGTCGTTCCTCTGCATGGGCGAGAGGGGCGACCGCCCCGGACCCCGTTATTATAGGGGCTCTCTTAATTATTTTATAATTTTTTTAGACTATTTAATTAAAAAATGAAAATTCTTAATTATAGAATTTTATATGTTATATGTTCATCCATTAGAATTTTTAAAATTTTATTTATAAAGAGAGATTAAATTTCTTATCTCTCTTATAGGCCTACAAGTTAGAAACGGCATAGATCATTCACGTATAAATAATCATCTTTCTATATACTTCATATTTATTTTTAAATTTCATTTGGGAGACCAACATTTAAATTATAATGTTATTTTTTAATGCTAGTGGAATTCAATATTTTCATTTGATATTTTATTATGTGAAATAATAAATACGAATTCACATATTATAATTCCAAATATTTTACTTTTAAAGAGGATCCTAATCTCTCGTCTCGCCCCGTCGGCCCTCAATATGGTAGTAATGGGCCTGCGAATAGTCTTATGGAGAGATTAGGCAAAACTTTCCAAACCTCTTCTCTCTAAGACCATGTCATTCAGATTTTCCACTAATTATTTCACAGTTAAAATGTATCCTAAGGGTTCCCTGCTATAAAATTCGTTACATTTTTATACATGAAATTTTAAGGCTCACACATTAGAAATAAAATGAATTGAATTACATACCTTAAAAATAAAGAATGCTAAACAATTTCTTACAAGAGAAAGTACCCCATTTCTCTTATAATAGATCAGACGTATCTTATTTTCTGTTTGCTATATAATTGATAACAAAATGTATTCAAAAAGTACAAAAAAGCCTCCATATGCAAGTGTGCTGAAACAAACACAAGAACTTTAAATAAATGGCAACAGTCTCGTACACAAAGGGCAAAAATAAATGTCTGGGGCAAGTCAATTTAGAGTAGTTGAGATTCTGTCGAACTTTCTAGAGATTTGTCTCGTCAAAATAGACCAAATTTTGTCAAACTAGACATGATTATAACTTAAGCCACACTGTCTATAGCTCTATTTTTTTTTGTTACAACTATCAACGGTATATAGTGCAGGGGCCAAAGAAAAGAATTTTACCCTAAAGAAAGAGGCAAGAAACTGCTACTAGGTCCCAACATCATTTTTATTTTCAAGAAATTGACGCAAAAATATCAATGGATTCCTTATTCAGTACAAAACTAAATACAAGAACAAAAGTCTGGTTATGAACAATAATAACATACAGGAGAGAACTGGCTTGCTGAATCATATAAAATATGCATATATACAAAATGTACTGATCTTGGATCAAATAACACACGGTTACCAAACCTGAGCCGAGTGTTCTCGGGCACTCTAGATACAGCAAGATACTAGGGGCTGGGCTGTTGGAAATGTCTGAAGGACGGGCATAGTTACTTAGTTTTCAATCACCAGAACACTATGTACGATTTTTGGATGTTGCTGGAGATAGAGCAGCTGATCCAGCCACATGATCACTGAGATGGCTACTAGCTAAACAAATTCAAGGTGATGTCATCTCAGTGTCATAACTTGGAGTGTTGTTTCCATGGGCAACCACCTTCAAAAGCCTGCTCCAATACGTCTTCCATTCGCTTGGCCGGTAAGATCTGCCACAGTGTAGCAAAAAGTCATCGGTCTAGCTCCATAGATGCTGCAGAGAGAGTTTTATGACATTGGACTAGAAGAGATACAGTAACATGATTACCTCAAGACTACCTAGCACAGCTGCTGGTACTTCAGCCAAGTCTTTCAAATTTCTCTCCGGCAATATTACTCTTTTTATACCATAACGGTGTGCCGCCAGTACCTGCAAGGACACACCCATCGACAAGAGTCCCAACTTGCTATGGTATGCACTCATGTTATAGATACCAAGCAAGGAATATACTAATGACAAATGTAGCTAATTAGGCAAGAAAACAATACCTTATCTTTGATACCACCGACTGGGAGTACAAGGCCTCGCAACGTCATCTCTCCAGTCATTGCTGTATCTGCTCTCACTCTTCTTTGACCAAACAGTGAAACAAGAGCTGTTACAAGTGTCACCCCTGCAGAAGGCCCATCCTTTGGTACTGCCCCTGCAGGGAAATGTATATGAACATCCTTGCCCTCTAGGAGATTGATCCCCTGCGCTGCTGCCAACTTAAGATCTGTTGCCCTAGCTCGTACCTACAAATTTCAGTTAAAACTGTTTCAAACTAACTTTTCCTGGACATTTCCAATTGCAATATGGAACATTTATCTAACATATTTATGAAAGATATAAAGTACCCATGTCAAAGCTATTTGTGCTGATTCTTTGATAACATCACCCAGTTGTCCAGTTAGATGCAATTCACCCTTACCAACCATTGCTGTGGCCTCCACGAACTGCACTTCACCCCCAAAGGCAGTCCACACAAGCCCAACCGATATACCAGGACTTGCAACACGTTCTGCAGCTTCATTGTCATCAAACCTTGGTGGCTGCATTACAATATACAAACCCGTCAGAAAAATGAAATTAAGGCAGTCCACTTACAGGTTAAAAAAACCCATAAACCGAAGCATGAAAAACACGATGTCAACAATAGGCATTTCACATACTGTGGACCTAGTACCTCAGATAAATTCAACTGTACATGAAAAACACAGAGAATTAACTTGTGGTAAGAACAATGATGGCATTAATACTGCATGACTGACACTATGTCTCTGATTTGTAATGGTCAAGTCATGTTGAAATTTGTAGCCTAGGTAGCACAGAAACGGAAACTGAAACGGATACGGAAACGGAAACGGAAACCGGGAAACGCCATTTCAAAAAAATATAGGTTCGGAAACTGTGGGGAAACTTGTAAATAATAAAAATTTAGGGGTACATTTATAAATATAAAAAATATAAAATTTCAATTCATACAATTTCATTCTTTTATAAAATAATGGAATACTAAAATAAGTTACATTTAAAATATATTTATTAATTATAAAATAATTCTATTGTAAATATTTATAATTTGACACCTATCAAATCATATTCATCTAATTAAGGTCACTTAGTATTTAAAAACTCTAATTCAAACATAATATATATTTTTAGGGATGCATGGGAAGTTTAGTTTTGGAATGAACCAAAATTGACTCATAAGGTTGAAAGAATTTCTAGGAAACGGTTTCTGGAATTTGATGAAACGAGTTTCCAACTTTCTTTAATTATGGAAACTGCCCCGGAAACGTTTCGTAGGGGTTCCGAGAGTTTCCGTTTCCGAAACGCAGAAACGTCATGTCACCGGAGTTTCCGTGCTTCATTCCCTTTAGGTGCATCAGAACGCTTTAACAAGAGAATGTATAAGCCCCCAAAAAGCACTCAAACATGGAGCAACTAATCAAAGACGGATATTCTAGTAATTAGTTACCACATCGCTAATGTGTGCTTTGGACCTGGACCTTCTAAAACATTATTCTATATCCATCCATACCGAAGAGACAAAATGGGTATTAGGTTCCACTAATTTAGGTCAACACAACATCCAAAAGTGAAAATCTCAATCGAGAACAGTCAAATTGAAATGAATATGATGGGCAGTATAAACATTTCACTGTGAACCTCCAGAATGTTACTTTAATCACTACAACCGAACAGCCACTAAAGATCTTCAATTGGAGACTACCAAGTGCTTATGTGCAAGATACTCCATTATGAAGTTTACTGTGATGCATGGACACTTCAAAACTTGGAGTGTCCCCGTGTCGGACACTCATCGGACACCGACACTCTCCGGACACTCGTCGGACACGTGTCCAACACTCCAAATTTCAAACGGACACTCCATGTAGGATGGACACTTTCTTGACACTTTCCGGACACACCTCAGACACTCCATGTAGAAATTAATGAATCTCTTTATGTGGAAATATGTGACAAAAATAGAAAAACATAGTGGGGGTGGGGTAATACGACATTTAAATGCAATAATGTAAGAAAGAAAAGTAAGGTTCATATACTAGTGTTAAAGCATATTTGTTGCATATAGCTGGTAAAGGTAATGACACGTGCAATAAAGTCACAACACATGACAACAACTATTTTGGATTTGTTTTTTTGTTGTTCAGTAATTGATCAAATGATTGTGGATGATATTGATTTTATTATATATGAATACTTATGTCTAACAATTTATTTTAGTTGCCGTGTCCGCGTGTCGGTGTCCATGTCGGACACTCGAGGCGTGTTCGTGCAACCTAGGAAGTTTACATCTACACTAGGATCCCAGAGTAAATTATTCACCAAGGAATGATAATTGCAGAACAGAACCACAATATAAATGAAAAGACATTAGACACCTGTAAAGTGCATGAGGATCAAAGTACCAAAATAAAGTGATCGGAAAAGACCAAGACAGAAAACGAAGTTACTCACCCCTAGTACTTTCTCAAGCATATTTTCATCCACAGCCAAAGGTGAGGTAACTCTGAATGAGTTTGACATCTCATGATTGTTATCGCTCATTGGAATGACTTCCATTTCCACTTCACCTCCATCAGCAAGTCTATTCTCCAAAAATGGTGGAGCCAGATGGTCCATATCTTTGCTCAATGGGGCAGCTTGTTCCAGCTCTGCAAATCTTACAGCAGCTGCACGAGCCAATGCAGCTAAGTTCCTCTCCAGGTTCCGCACACCCGCCTCCCTAGTATATCTTTGGATGACAAGTCTAACCATAGCCTGTCACATAGAAAAAAGAAATCAAACTACTAACTGCAGCAAAAGTATATGTTAACACAGTGCTTCATTTAATCAGCCATACTAAAACTGCATCAAAAATTGGGTTTATTGCTATAACTACTGCGAATCATGCCGCAGACAAACTGTGATATGAAATCTTTCAAAAAGAAAAAATGAAACAAAATGAACGACTTGAATGTTGATACCTAGGAGAAGCACATAATTATAGAACCTTGAGCGCTGTTGACAAATAATGAATCAATCACAAAATCTAGACCATTTCACTTTGAAAAAGTATATAATCTTAAAGAAAATAGGACATTGGTACTTCAGCAAATGCCTGTCAAACAAATAGTTGACATCCACACATAACACTTCTATTGCCTCGAATGATTCAGGCATCACATGCAGCACATATGTTTTAGCTAAAAAGATTGAGAAAAAACAAATATTAAAAGAATATCAACAATAAATCTTTTAGTTCATTCCTTTACTACCTCTGAGATTTGAAGAAACTCAGAGCACAACCCATGCTGGTCCAAAACTCTTGGAATCAAATGCCGCATAGCTATTCGAAGCTTTTCTTCAGGAGTATACCCAGGGAGCTCAATAACTTCCATTCTGTCCAAAAGCGCAGGAGGAATAGGTTGTGCCCTATTTGCAGTTGCCACAAAAATCACCTTTGAAAGGTCAAATGGAACATTCAGATAGCTACAGGCCTTCAATCAAGGATAAACTTCCCGTACATTGACAAGACCAGTCAGAAGTTAGGATACTATAGAATAACTTAACTAGGCACACCAACCAACCAGAAACCAACCAACTAAGCCTTAAATCCCACGCTAGGTTTATTTGATTTCTCATTTGTAGGTAATCATTTCAGAAAGCGTTGATATTAGTCATATATATGAAACAGATAACCATGTAAAAGAATGACGAACAAATTGACCAACTAAATTGTCTTTTAAAACTTAAAAAATTACACTAAGATTAATTTTCCTGGTGAGGAAACTTATTAACTAAACATTAGAAGTAACCACCTCTCACCATCTCAAATATCCATAACCTTGCCCGCCATAATGAAAGTAAACCTGATGAACTCATGTCTTGCACCATGTCTCCCCATCAACTCAGACAATCAGAGCAGGTCAAATAGAAAACATTTCATATTTCTGTAGAAGATTAACAGCTGGACTTGTACATTGTCAGCAAAAATTAACTGGGTTATACGAATCGAAAACCACTGTCAGCAAGAAACATTTAAAACAAATGCGTCAATTACTAAAGGAACAGCCAGTATACACATGCAGTCAGTTTACCTAACAATAGTTAAAAAGGATACTGATCATTAAATGACTTGTTCTGCTCAGGGTCAAGAACCTCTAACAGAGCTGAAGCTGGATCCCCACGGACATCAGAACCTGTCTTGTCAATCTCATCCAGTAGCATGACTGGATTGCAAACACCTACTTTCTGAAAACAAAAATGTATAATGTCATGAGTCTTCACAAGCACCAATAGACATGCGCATAAAATTAAGGAAAATCAGGTAATAGCTAAGAGTTAATTAAATTATGTGCATAATCATCACATGTTAGTGAAGTATATAAATTCTTTATACATTCTAAATATAGCTGATTGCCTCTAGTAAAGCATCAGCATCCACAAAAATGATCGCAAGAAAAATGATCACAAAACTACAACTGTCTATTATCCGTTAAAGATGACATTTATGGTAAATTTCTGAGACCAACATTCTATAATTAGATAAAAGTCCAGATAGATTTCACTTTGTACAGTACTGTTATAGCACCCACTACTTAAGCACTAATTCAAGTTTCGCATATGCTAAACATGAATCTTGCAGTAAAGGTACCATGGAAAGATCACCAAAGAGAAAAAATTACAATCAACAAGAGATAAAGAACCTGCTGCGATGAATATTGAACAGGAATCCTGATAGAGAACGTGCAAAATTCAAGGGCAGTTATGGGACAGCTTAGTAATCTTGTAAATAAATAATAACTGGTGTGAATGAGGAGGTTATGTGAATTAAGTATAACTGCAGGAGGTTATTAGTGTTTATAGTGGAGAGGTTGGCATGAGTAGGGCAGGAAAGTTATTGTATTGAAACTGCAATTATTAGCAGGGCTCTCGATTGAGAGAGGGAGATTGCTCCTAAGGGGCTCTAAGCTTGTTCGTTCTTTATTCCGTAACTGTTTTCATCTGTAATTAGTTCAATTCTCCGTTGAGTGTTGTGTTTTTCCCAATTCACTACTGTTTCTTTGTTATTTCCTTATTAAATCCACTAGTTGGGTAATTTACATACAAGGAAATATATAAGCAACAATTCACAAAACAGATATTTGTTCAAAACACTACATAAATAAGCAACCATGGGGGCAGTTGTAAAGCATTTATAGATTTTTTTATAGAGAATGCATTGGACCTCCTGTAAGACCAAAACAGAAAAATCGACAACACATATACTCATGTCTTCTATAATAATGCAAAATGGAAAGATGAGCAGAATTTTCAATATATGGAAGAATAATTTACCTTTAAGCCATCAATAAGACGCCCTGGCATGCTGCCAATGTATGTTCTCCTATGCCCTCTAATATCCGCCTCATCCTTCACACCACCGAGGGATATGCGAACAAATTTTCTGCCCAGGGCAGCAGATATGGATGATGCTAAGGATGTTTTTCCAACACCTGGGGGACCAACAAAGCACAAGACAGGACCTCTTGCATCTGGTTTAAGCTGCAAGTCAAGTATTCCATGCATATAAATATTCAGTTGCAGCTCAATAGAGTATTAAGGAAAATTAATGCAGCAACTGGAGAACATGTCAACCTTACGAACAGCTAGATATTCAATAATTCGTTGCTTGACTTTGACCAGGCCATAATGATCATTGTCAAGACGTTCTTTGGCAACTTTCAGATCCAAATCATGCTCTTCACTAGCCTTTTGCCAAGGAAGATCAGCTAGAAGCTCCAAATAAACACGTGAACTATTATATCCAGGTTGCTGAGGTTGCATTTTCTTAAGCCTCCTAAAATACAGAGAAAAAAATGTAAATGTCAAGAGGATCAAGAGATCTTGTTCTTCCAGTTCACAAAAGCACAAAACATCACATCAGAAAGGAAGAAGTTCAGTGACCCATTACACCTGATCACTGAACGAACCATATGTTAGTATGTATGACACATGTAATCTCATTATTATGTCTTATGTTCAGACTAATGTAAGTATATGTATGCATGAAAATGTCAAGATAAGATTCTAAAACCCCGGCATAATGTCCTATTTTTTCAGAAAAAGCCATGTCTTACATCTGTCATTTCAAGTGCATGTCGTCTCCATATCAAATGCATCATAGCTCCACTTCAGTAATGTTTCGAGAAGACCAAAGCTTAATAATCAAACTCAGTTTTTACTCAGGTAAATGCTATCCACAATAATGAAAATCACAGTATTTCGCATAAATAATACCAGTCAGAAGTATTATATCTTCTAGAATACGTGATTCGGTGAAGTAATAATTAAAATCGTTAACAAGTATGTACCTTAGCTCCCTTTGGGCATGCTTCCAGATATTTGAAGGCATCCCTGCACTTTGCATCTTTCTTTCTAAGGCCGCCACATCATCTTCGTCATCATCATTGTCACCAAGCTCTTCTTTTATAGCTCTCATCTAAAATTACATTTCCAATTATCAGCCATGGAATTAGGGGAAGGCAGGTAGAGTTGCGAGAGAAAACAACACCCATCATAGAACAACTCACTAGAAACACGTAGAGCCACACATAGTAGTTCTAATCTAATGACCTTGACTGTAAGTAAACAACCACGGACAAAAAGGAGGTGGGCAAATCCCTCATGTTGACTACCCCCAAGAATATTTTCAAGTGATGAAGCCTTTGTCAAGACCAAACACAATAATTTGATAAAAATGACTCAGTAGGCAAGAAAGCTACAAGGCATGTGCAATTGCCTTAACTCTTTGCTGCATATCCCAAGACTCTTTGCTATGCAAATATTTTTGTCAAAATGAACGGATGAAGTTAAGTGTGTTGTACTAGAATTCTTAAAATGTATACAATTTAATGCAACAAACTGAAACACTTAAACCATTAGAGCTATGACCAAAGTCTGACCACATCATGAGCCAATTTTTTTTAGTTATGGCCAAAACAAAATTGCAGGATATGCATAGTTAAGTCCCCAAGCCAACCCTACCCAAAAAAGAGACTGTGTATGAGTATGATTACCTGCAATTCATCTAGGCAGTTCAAATATAATGCAGTGTCTTAATACTTAACTGATATTTTAAAACAACCAGACTACAGTTGGTACAAACCTGCTGACGCAGAAGAAACTCTTTTTGGGATTTTGATAATTGCCCCTCAACCTTTTGTGAAATCTTCTCTGCTACACGTATTGACTGTCATAGATAGAAATCAAAAGATTCATTATTCATGCCAGCACCATAAAAACAGAACACATCAGATGTTTATGATCACTGTCAAATCACCTGTAAATGCCTGTCAACCAGCTCTGTTGCTTTAGAAAGCCTTATTTTCAAATCAACCGAGTCTAACATAGATAGTTGCTCCTCAAAACTCATCTCAAAGCTAGCAACAAAAATATCTGCCAATTTGTGAATTGGAAGTGTTTCCAAAAGAACTTTTGTCCTTCCTCCAGTTTTTTGCTTCTAAACGCAGCGAAAAGCATTGTATAATTAATTACAGACAATAATCTTATTATTAACAGAACAATACGAATGCAGTTACATTTTTTCAGAGACAGAAAAACTTCTAAAATTCCTACAAATCCTTTTCCCCATTCACCAATCCATGGAAGTGAATACTCAATTACTCATAGCAAATGTGGCAACAGTAGTTTCCCGTATGTAATAACAAATTATACCCCTACAATCATATCTCTCAATGAAGTACAAACTACAAGCCATTAGAATTTATAAAATTCTTAACAGTCATGTTAAAGTCCCAAGACAACCCAAAAAAAGCCAGAAGAACAACCATTCCTGCCTCTAGTTGCATTGCACATAAATAACAAAAAAAATATCATCAAATCTAAACCACTACTGCATGACAGCGTACAAACAATTAGGCTAGCCCAACTGGTAAACTTCCACGTAATTTCAGGTAGGATCCTGAGTAAAACACTATATAAAAAGAACCGAAGATAATTCAGCACGGATAAGCAGAGTAAGAAGGAAGAACATGGTAAACATTCCTCAAGTGGGTCAAACAAGCAGCAGAAATTCCATTTTGGAAATGTAACTCCACACACCATTGAACTTATTACAGAAAATAAGTTCTACTGCGGGCTTCTAACAATGGCATGGTTAATATGGATGCTAAGAGGGACATGCAACTCTTCGACTAGATGCCCAAAAAGTTTAAACACAAGTAATCACCTGTTCAAGAACTGAAATAAGTTCCATGGCAGTTGCCTTAAATTGGCGGGACAATGAAACAAATTCAGGGTCTTGCTCCACTTGCTCCATATCTACAAGACAATAATAAACTTGATTCATACCCAGATTATAGCCTAGATACAGATAATCCATAAAAGGTGTGTACTGTTATGTGCTAATACTTAAGCCAGATGTCAGTTCATAAAATCATGGTTTGTGCTTAAAGACAACCAAACATTAAATATCTATAAGCTGCTTCGATTTTTGTGCGCAAGTACTTGCTCTGCATAGGATTCCTTAATGCTTTGGAATTGTATTATGTCCTCTGCTAAATATATTGTTCAATCACTCATAAAAAGAGCAGCAGTGAGGTCCAGCAGAAAAGAAAAGCCAAATACAATTTTTTCCATCATTTCAGCTTTAGGAATCCAATTCTAGTACTAAATAAAAAAATTTCATTTCCCAAATTTGACATATAGAGTGTGTATGCCTGAATGGTCATAACTGTTGTTGAGACCAGCAACCATCTTAATACTAAACATACGCGATCCTTTTTCCAAAAGTCATTATTCCCTCCCATTATAAGATTGTAAATGATTTTCTTCGGTTTACACACACCACCACCGCACAAAAGACTCAAATTATTTTTCCTGGATCACATTTTGATAACCTGAATAAAGTTGCAAAATATTACAATAAGGTTAAGTTTCAAAACCATTAGATAAAATTGACTTTTCTAAAAGCACCGTGTTTGTAAGGAAGGTTATTTTCTTCAAGAGTGTTGATCATTATTAGAAAAAATTATTGGCAACAGAGTTTGTAATGAATAAAAAACGGGACTAAATAATCTAGTCAGATTCAAATAGAGAATATTGCCAGCACAAAAAGCCAGAAGACCTCGTCTTATAACACGTAACTGCCATCAGACAAAATTATTGCTAAAACTCAGTGTAGAAATAAGTTAACGGAAAAGGTTATAAAGTATAAATTATGTAGTTTGCAATGTGCAAGGTCTACCAACTGAGAAATTAGTTCACCTTCTGAATAGAAGTAAGACTTTTAATTCATGCAAGGTATAGCAATTTATGTCATGCAAGAAAATCCAATGGCACGCTAAATGCATGGATGTTTTAGTTGATTCAAAACTAACCAGTCTTAGTCATCTCAAGGGAAGATACCCTTGCAGTATAATACATTCCTCTCTTGCTCAGCTCCTGGACACTGAATCTGCACAAGCCTTCAAGAACAACTATGTACGTCACTCTCCCACTAGGTTTCTCCACTCCTCTAGACAGATGCAAAGCGCGAGCTGCCACTCCCCTAAAAATTAATCACACAAAAACAAAACTATTATGACATGACAAAAAAAATTCAAAACAAAGGAATCCAACTACCAGTTAGAGTGAAACTACTAGCAATATGATTAAAAGGAACCTGTTATGCCAACGAATAGCTTCCTGCTGATTTTTCCCATCAAGCTTAAGATTATCAGAGCTGCCAACTTGAAATTTTGAGCTTTTCTCCCCGGAATCATGCCCGCCTAATTATAAAAAAATCAAACAAGGTTATTTTCTTTTGGAAAACATGGAGACCAGAGGAGCACAATGAATCAATGGAACCAATAATTACCTGTAGATAATACTTGACCAGCAGACGCAGAATCCTCTGCGGCAGCATCCCGGACAGGTAAAATGCCAATCAAGCCCTTCTCCTCTCGCTGCCATAGCTCTTGCTCGACCAATTTAACACTGAAACAAATAAACAAAAAAGAAAAGCACAGATGTCATTGGTATCTCAGACCAAAGAATTAATCATCATCAGTCAGTCAAACGAAGAAACATGAAACCAAGCTTATAAATCGATAAAATCCTCAAGAACCTGTTAGCGGAAGTGCAGCGAATCCGAATAATAGCGCCAGGCAAAAGAACTTTATTTCTAAAAGGAAGGATCGCCAACCGACTCGGTAGTTCAACCGATTCCGCCATGGTTAATGCAAATTGCAGACGAAATATCGTTTTCAACTATATCTATACACTGGGAAATAGAGTATGGGTTATCTGTGTGTTTATTTGTATAGTGGCAAGGAAGAAGAAAAGGGCAAGAAAAAGAGAATACAGTACAGGTCGGAGATACATTTGTTACTCTGTATATTTGATTTTGCCTATCAGTTTGCTACTGCAAAACGACGGCGCTTCGCCCTCTGCACCTCAAAATATCTATCAGTGTTTTCGTATTCTTATACATTCTTCTGGACTTTTATAATTCTATTTGTGCTAGGTGTTGTTTTAGTTTAGTTTTCTAATATGGGTGTCACACATTTCATCTCAATCTCAAATTCAATTCAGTTTGTTGATTAATACAACTTGAATATGAAATTCCCAAATGACTTGGAAACTATATTAACCATAACTTATATCATATATGTATTACTAACATTAAGTGATTAATGAATGTACTCATTAGAACTTTATTACTTTTGTGAAAATAATGAAAATGATGTTGTGATAGGACAATTTTTTTTGACATTTTAATCTATTTAAAATGCAAAGATCTTGGTTTAATGGTTGAATTTGAAATTGTGATCCTAAATTTATATGGTGTGGGCGAGGTTTTTTTTAATATTATTTTTAGAAAAAAACAAATAAATTAAAATGAAACATGCACTACACATAAAAATTGATTAAATTTTGTCTAAATAACTATATATTGTTCAATTTGGAATGACAAAATGGAAGGGTTGCGGCGGTGGTGGGAGTTGGAAGTGACAGCAAATACGGGCTGGCAGCGGTGATGGAGGAGGAGTGTGATATTAAAAAATGCTTTGCACCTAATTCCAAAGGAATGAAATTTTATTTTATATTATGTACAGTATTTCTTATGAAATATACTATGTATTTTAAATAAATATATTGTTTTCTAAAATAAGACAGGTAGATAAGGCTGTCATCATCATTGGATTTTTTTATATATGGTAGCAATATTCTTTTTTAATTTAATGGTTGAGTGTTTATGAGGGACTATTTAATAAAAATGCGATAATAAATAATTCTCTCTCATAAATACTCAACTGTTAAATTAAATAAAGATATTAAATACGCAATACCATATATAATTTATTATCATACATGACACATGCAATAAATTGTAGATTTTTTCTCTCGAATGAATATATTTCAAGACATTTATATGACTTTTTTTAGTATTCTCTTTCTTTTTTTTATTTTCTTTCTATTGCATTCTTATTAAGGGATATGGTTTCATTTCTCTTTATATATTGGACAGTCAGTCAACATATAAATTAATTGATTTGCATACCTACCAATATCTTTATCAATTTTACAATACGGTCCCTCTAGTCTAACTTAAGAACACGTGCTTAAAGAGAAAATAATGCGAGCAATGATTAAGTTAGGACAGTTACAAGTCAAGTCGTCGTGGAATACTCCATTTAATAATAAATTTACTAATTGATAAAAAAAATAATAATAAATTTAATAAAACAATGTTAACTTTTCTTTATATACTTTTTTTCAAATATATCATATTTGATTGACAAAGGCATGGCAAGAATTGAAATACCCGACTGCAATTGTGAAGTAATATGGGGTGAGTTGTTCATTTAAAATGTAAAATTTTGGGTTTCAATTTGTGCTTGATTATGTATGTTCTTCTAGTAATCAATTTTATTGGTAATCAATTTAATCTCTTCTATTCTATTTATTTACAGCAAAAGCAGGAAAGAGATTGCGGTTTTTTTTCTGTGGTTTGACCCTCTAGTTCACGGATAGAGGAGGGAAGTAATTTGCAAATATTTAAAGAAAATTAGTGAAGGAGGCGAAATTGAAGGTGGTTACGGGATAAAGACATTATTTTTGTGCCCTATAATTGGATTTTTAATAGGGCGTATATTCTAAAATCTGTAGTTATGTGTTGCAATTGGAGTTATGTGTTTTATTAGTTTTTCGGTAGTTGTAAAATGTTTAAGAAGATATTAATGAAAAACCATAGTTTGCACAAGGTTTCATTTTACACAATTTATCAGTGAAGTGAATCATTGAAACTAAGATTCAACTTCAGTTAGGAAAATATTACTCAAACATGACAACAAATCCAACAAAATGGACAAGACTTAATGCATTAAGGTAAAGAAACGTAGTACATCAGTTTGTGCAAAGGCACAAGTTAACCATATCATTCCTAATGTGCCTAAGAGGCCAAATCATCTAAAAGCCAAACACTATAACAATTTTGTGCTTTAGAGGCTAACTCATCTAAAGCTCTGTTTGGGAGCAAGTTGTGTTAGAATTATTGTTATTAATATCGGACCGTACCAGCCTGTTTGACCGGTTTTATCGCGAACTGGTCATAGGTTCGTTCGGTTTGAATGAAAAAAACGGTTTGAAGGAAAACCGTTGAAATCCGGTGTATACCTGAAAAAACCAGAAAACCGCTAATGGATCTCATAACACTACCTGTGCTCTCCTTTTTTTATCACTTTCTCCATCTGGGGTTGGCCTGTTTGGGGAAATAAAGAAGAAAATAATCATTAAGGTATCTGAAAAGAGTGGAACTGTTGATGAGTGGGGCTAAGATTTGTTAAATGATGAGTTGCGTTTGGATTTTTTGCTCTGCCATTGATGCTTGAAGGCAAGAGATTTTGAGAGGGAATAAGTTATCGGAGATATATGAGTTTTATTCTTTTTCACTTTTCAACACAAAAGGTGAGTGTGATATTTCATCAAATATGAGGGTAAAATTGGAATGAACCATAATTATATGAATAATTAAAAAAAGTAAATTAAAAATACAATTGAAAAATTACAGCAGGGAAGAAAATGGGCGGCTAGTGATGGGATGTAAAAGTGGTAAATGTCAGCCTAATTTTAAATAATAATTCATTCTACTTTTTTTTTTTCAAATTTCATATTTTTATATAAGTTCTACCTCTATAATTTTTCTAAGCATCAGAATACCTTTAATTTATTAAAAATAATAAATTCGGTAGAACCACTGGTTTTTTTCAGTTATACCGGTATATTGCGTATCAATAGCTTCACCGGTATGACATCTGGTACGGTATTAATAACATTGGTTAGAGTCATAAAGGAAAGAAAAAGAAAGGATGAGAAAGTAATGGATAGAAATATAAAGGAATGAGTAATATTGGGTTTGAAAAAAAAGGGAAGAGTTTATAAAGTAAAGTAAATGCAAAATTACTTATATATCCTTAATAAATGAAAAGTATTTAAATAAAATAAAAAAGAACGGTGAATTTGTAATATTCACCCCTGTTTTTCATTCATCTCTCCTGATACCACCAATTTGGTGGGATCAATATTGAAGGAAATGAAGGGACGGTGCTCCCTTCAATTCCCTTGAGATTAATTTGTTTCTTGCTCCCAAGCATATATTGATTCCCATTCCTTCCCATCCCTTAAAAAACTTCCACCCAAGAAAAGCCTAAAAGACATACACAAAATCATCCAAAAGCCAAGCACTATAACAGTTTTGTGCTTCAGAGGCTAAATAATCCAAAATAGATGCACTAACTTACAAATAATCCAAAATAGATGCACTAACTTACCCAACATACATGTTTCCAAAAGACAAAAACATCAAACATCCTAGCACTAAAGCCTCTAAAATTTCTGTGAACTTGGTTGTGAGCTTGATTTGTCACCCTTAGATTGATTCTTTGTAACCCTGCTTGAAGGTTGGCTGTTGCTCTCTTTTTGATTCACAATTCCAGCCCTCTTGCTTGCTAAAATCTTTTCAACAACAACTTTATTAGCTGCAGCTCCTCTTCTTTGTTCTTCAGTGGTTGTAACAGATGTATTTTGACTTTCTTTAGTTGAATTGGAACATTTCTTGTCTTTATCATATTTTGTGATCTTGCCTTCAACAAGTCATTTTGGGTAGCAATTTCTTTTCCTTTCCATTTCCTAGTCTTGGGAGTGAATCCAAGGTCTCCTGTAACCACTGCTGAGCTTTTAAATTTTACAGGTCCTGTTGATATTACTTTGTTCTGCTCAGGATTCCCATTCTGCACACATAAAAAATGGACACCCATTTCATATTGTAATATCTTATAGCAAAATACAAATTACACAATTCTTGTACCTGCACACAAGTCCAACCAGTCCTTTCACTTATAAAGACACCATATCCTGCTTTTTCTTTATTAGCACTCACATTTCTTTTCTTTCCAGGCTGTAACACTCACACATGACACACACATCAAACAAGTAAGCTATTTTAGAATCCTACCCACACCTCATTCATGGCATTTGGCTCTAACATGGTAGTAAAGTAAGACAAGCTTTGCCTCAAATTCTTAAAGATTGCATATAGCCTCCAAAATGGATTTCGAGAATCTAAGTGATTGCAAATCTGAAAAAATCATTAAGCCTAGTATATACTAAGTATACCATTGATTTTCATAAGAAAAATATTATACATCAGTAGTTAATTACTGTAAGTTATTTATAGTGATTGTATTGTCAATCAGAGTCTCACTCCAAGTGACCCAACATGAAGTTATACCTGATATCCAGTTGTTGGCTCAACACTCTCTTTGCAGATATAGATGATTCTACTTTATTCTTACTGCTTGTTGCCTTCTTGCTTCCTGAAGCTACTGAAGGTAAACCAGGATTCTCAACATCACCCTGACAAACACAAAAAAATATAGCACTGACATTCAATACAAAATCGCAATTAAATCATCGATAAATATATAAAATACATAAAACCACTTATACCTATGGAACTAGATCTGCTTTTTCTCTTGGGATAACCCTTCTTATTGTGATTTTTTTATGACAGTAGGAACAAGTCATTTGACTGTAGCAATTTTCAAATTTGAAATTTATGGTCTTCAAGAGTTGTTACACTGGCGATTGTGACTTTGATTTTCATCAGAGAAACAGAAAATTTTACTTTTTTTGTGAGATAGGGTAAGATAGCAATGGCGATGGAGGAACTGGAACACTTACAAGAACAACGAAATTTTTTTTGGGTGAAAGAAGGAGAGGGAATTAAGAATACTGAAGGTTAAAAGAGGGTATTATTTTAGGGTTTTTTTTCTCCCATTCACGTCAGCGCGTGTATCTTCAGTTTTTGTAACAAAATTGGGCCTTTAAGTTTTGGGAGGCTATGTGATGCAAAAAAGCCAAGTTTAGGGGGGCTTAGAGAGTCACTCAAAAGGTGAGGGGGCCACTTGAAAAAAATGCCAAGTTAAGGGGATAGCTAAGTAACTTTTTCTTTTGATTATATTTTCTTACATGCAGTATCACTTGAATTCGATATATTAAGCTATGGAAAGTTTTATCGTCTGCTATACTTATCTTGGGTAAAGGAGTTGGAATTTTCTCATGTGAATGTTGAAGTCGGCAATAGGATTCTTTACAGTGGCGGTGCCAGGAGATTCCTCTTGGAGGGTCATAAAACAAAACCCTTAATTTATTAATAATATATAAATCGATTACATTAAAGCAAAAGTACAAGTTAAAATGTCTAAGCACATTGAACTATAAAATCATATAAATAAAACATTAAAATGTAATTGTGAAATATGTGCCCATGTTTGATATACAATACTACCATTTAATTATAATGCAAGGCCCACATTTATATATTAAACAATAAGTTTCTCATACAAAAAACGGGCCAGGCTTGTTATTAGGCCCATTCACTTAAATAGTGTGAGCCAGCTTATAAGAATAATTGATAAAAAAAACCCATTAGCCTTCATCTTCTTCAAGCTGTGGACGGGTCAATATCTACCATATCCTAAGGCTTTGTTTGGGAGTAAAGTAGTGGAGAATCATGAAGGAATGTAATGGAGAGGAAAAGAAAAGAAAAGATGGAATTTTAAAGGAATGGCTTTTAAATTATAGTGTTTGGGAAGAAGGAATGGATTTTTAAAGGAAATTGGGTACAAAAATTACTTAAATGCACTTAAGTAAAAGTGTGTAAATATAGGGTTATACAAGTAAATTCATCACCTTATACCCTTGAATCCCACCGAATTGGTGGGATCATAAAATCACAAAATGAAGGGAATCATGCGGAATTGACTTCCTTCATATTCCACCCACTTTTACAAATTCTTTGTCCCAAGCAAGTGAATCAAAATGTTTTCCCTTCCTTTCCTTTAAAAAACTTGCTCTCAAGTAAAGCCTAATTTGCAGCCATGTCATACCCTTCTATAATGGGTATTTTTCGGTGGTTTAGAGGGTCAACTGACCCTCTACGACCACCACTGGCACCGCCCCTGATCCTTTATGATGCATTGACGAGTTCAGACATAGGCTTTTCGTATTTTTCATCTATTATTTTGGATTGTAAACTTTTGGCACAAACTTTTCCTGCTTGTGTTTTTAGTTTAGTCTTGCGTGATGCTAATACTCTAGCTCACCGAATTGCTTGGGCTATGGTTTTAGATGAGGTAATGGAGGTTTGGTTAATTTCACCCCCAACTTATGTTACCCTTCTTCTTTAATTTTAATACAATCCTAAATTCTTCCTAAAAAAGAATGTGAATATGAGTTATAAAATTGTTATTATTTGGAAATAGACCATATGACAAGAAAACCCCATATAATATATGAGTTATTAAATATTATTCTCAGAAGGCCTAACGCAGCTAAAGCCCCATTAACTTGGCATATTTTATCACATACCAACCCCAACTTTCAGCATCATCACTTTGCCCTTGAAGTTGGCTTTTGACGATACATAACCCCCTAAAACGGACTTGCCCAGTCTAACTCCGGAGAGTGAACTACACTCGCGGTGACTTGTCAAAAATGCTGAAAAAGTTGAAAATTTTGAAAAAGTCAAACTAATCAAATTTCAACACATGGCATGGGCATAAAAATCTCAAAAAAGTCCCTACATCTAGTTCAGCCATGGCGAATTTTCGAAAGTTGCTTTCAATGTCCTCAAACTTAGCCATAAGACTCTCCATCCTCTGAAGTACCAAAATTTCCAGATCTGACATCATGATTGGATTCGGTAAGGGACAAGGAGCTAGGAAAGAGCTCTAATACCAAATGATGTAGGGAAAAGAAAGGAAATCAGAAAATCGATTGGAGGGAGAAGAGAAACAAAGATTATCGAAAGGGAGAAAGGAGAAATCTCAATTCAATTGACAAAATTAGCCTGTATTACATAACTCTAAGCATGAGTTATATAAGAAATTATAGAAGGATCTAAAAGCAATTAATAGAAGGCTAAACAGAAAATATGACAAAAATCATAAGCATAATTATTAAGTCTAAAAACACTTAAGAAAGACTTAATAATTAAAAGAGAAAGAAAAAGAACTTACTAGTTGAAGCGTGCTTTTGCAGAACCTTTTTGCACAAGCCTCCAATCGTAGGATAGCCTTTATCAGTATCCACACGAACCCCACCAACCAAAACCTCCCCAGGAGGAAGAACTAAGAAGCCTCAAGTAGTTGCTAGACCACTCGAGAAGCCTCACCCAAAAATATAAACTAGCGGTGCCCCGAATAAATTCAGGCTCCGCAAAGTATTTTTCCATACATCATTTTTTTGCCTTCATCTCTATCAATTGTATGTATAGTCGTTATGAATTAATACACCTTCATATATGTTAACTCGTTAAAAGTTTGAAGAAATACAGGGTAGAAATTTCTTAGTTTTGTTTGTCTTTGTGATTATGAATAAAATACTCAATTGTATAAATATAATTGTTTTACTTAGAATCGACACAAATTATGGGGGAGCTTATGCTAAGGACACTTATTAGAATTGGATTACTTAGAGTTATATTTGAACACTTTCTTCCTTGTTAGTAGATTTTTGTTTTCATTAAAATGGGGGAAATTGTTGAAACATTTCCTTAGAAGATATTTCGAAAGAGGGATTTTAAAAATAATAAAATTTCATCTAAGTTTCGGAAGTCAAGTGTAAATCAGAAGCTAAGGTCTATCTTGGAATCAAAAGTCACTTGGAAGGATGACTGGGTAGACTAACTCCAAAGATAGCCAAAAAAGAGCCTCACATCAGAAGAAGAAATCACATCAAGAGGCATATCAAGACTAACTATTCAAAATCAACAAAGACTAGCAAATGTCGAAGGTTTAGAAGATCATTTGAGCATCAGAAATGAAGTCAAAAGTACTATATCAGTATAAAGAATATTATTCTAAAGATTTAGAAGGAAAGACAACTAGCTAGCATAAAGAAGCAAAGATCCCTATGCAACTCACGTAAAGACAAGTAACCAAAAGTAGAGCTTGATCTCTATAATAAAAAAAAGATAGGATATCTGACAAACACAAAGAGATAAGACTTATTCAAAAGTGAGTTTGCAATTCACAAAGTCTACTTTTAGCCACCTGAAATGCGCCAACTTGCAGGATCAACAGGTGTGAAGAAAGGACTGAAATTTGAGCAAAAGGGCAAAGTTTGGTAGAGTTGACTCCCGTTGATCTATCTAATAGAAAGATCAATGAGTCCAATAGAAGATCTAATAGCTCTAAAGGAAAAGTAGCTATTGGGACAACGGTTAAGATTGTACCTCAAGATCAAGAGATAATGGCCACATATCAAGACAGACTATATATGAAACTCTACCACCATTGAAAAAAAGTGGGATGCTTTTAACTAAGTGCAAACACTCTGCAAATTAGCTAGAAATCCCTTTAAGCAAACAACTATTTCACATTAGTTTGCATATCTTTTGAAAGCTCAAGGACATAAATTTCAAATATGTTCTAAGAGATTCCTGAAACATAGTTCAATAATCTTTAAACCTCCTTTCATAGTTCAAATAATTTTAAGAGCTTGGTAGGATTATTGCCAATGCTTAACATTTTTCTTAGCTTGGGTTAGAAGTAAGTAGCGAAATTAAACTTACAAAGAGAAGGGTGCTCTTTATATTTATGAATTCATTTGGGAATTAAGAATACTAAGAGAAGAGTAATCTTAGGTGTAAGAATTCCATTGTGAAGGTTTCTCCACCTCGGAAGGAGTTTTGATACTAGTGGATTAAAGTTAAGAGGAGAGTACTCATAGGACTGGACGTAGGTGGGACTTTCGAAATAGGAAAAAACACTTGTATTTGATTTTCTCTTTCCTTGACTCATGTTCATTTATTTATTTGAGTATGTATTTTAAGTATTATCGATTCCGATTACATTTGATACAAATTGTTGATCACTATCCTCAAAAGAACACACATTCATGAAAATGAGTCTATCACCCCCCTTCTGACTCCTGATCACCCTCCTTATAGACCAACAATTATTTATGTGACTATTGCTGTAACACCCCCTTTGTAGGGAGTGCCACAGTACTATAATCACCCAATAAACAACTCTACTTCACTATATAAGAGTTCAATACTTATAGATTTAATATGTACAAATACAAATATAGCGCTCCAAACTCCAAATTATTCTCCAAATGCTAATTATTCTCCAAATATTTCTCAATGTCACTTTATATTTCTCACACTATCTAGTACATGCCATTATTCTACAAACCATAATATTAAATTAAATTACAAATCCACCTCGAGTCTTTCCTTCTTTGCTCTTCAAGCTGATCCACTTATTCCACTTTGGTCCAAGCTATCTACAAGTTCTCCACCTACGTGTAGAAAAAATACTACAGGCTAAGCAATTTGCTTAGTGGTGTCCATAAAAGAAATATAATAATTTTGAACATTTTTAACACTTTAAAATAGAAACCAAGATTGTTCATTAGTCAAAAACAAATTAACAAACTTTATGGAACCAAATCACAAAAATTATATAGTAATCCTTTTAAAGTACAATCAAATTTGTATCCAATTTTTCCAAACACTTTAACCACATATTGCCCAAAGTAAACAAGTCCTGAATAACGGTAAAATAGATACGGGAGCGGACAAGCCCGAAGCCGAAGCTTCAAAATCAATATATCGACCAAGCCCGAAGCCGAAGCTTCAAAATCAATATATCGGTCAAGCCCAAAGCCGAAGCTTCAATATCAATATACATATATATATATATATATATATATATCATAATATCGGCCAAAGCCCGAAGCCAAAGCTTCAATTGTTTGTACAGTACTGTACCCCCCTTTATTGGCGCCAATCTACCCTGACCCGTAATCTACTCGTTTAATAAGGGCAATAAATCAAAGTAACATCTTAAAAATTCTAGTATAAACCATCAATCATAATTCAACATAAATTTAGTAATTAAGAAATCCAAATCCCAAATTTTTAAGCATCAAACTTCAATTAAAACTCAATAAAATCAATATTCATACTTTCCAGAATTTTTCCAGGTTTCGTAACCTGACTTTCCCTGCATTTCTCACTATCAAAAAATCATCTAATCGAAGAACTTTCTTCTAAACATAATTAGCCACATGTCTTAGCTTTCCAAAGCCACCAGAATCACAGAAATCCAAATTATATAACCAAAGTTATGATCAAAATACTAAACAGTGTACCAAGCTGAGATTTTCTGAAAACAGATTTCATGACTCAACTTCAAACGAAAATTTCACATTGAAAACGAACGAAATTCAACAAGATTCCTTCTGAACATATATTCCTTACTTTCTGTAGATATCAATAGAATCAAGAATCGTTCAAATCGGATATATATATTTAGAGAAAACATTAAAACAAAACAGGTATACAATCTGGAAAATTTTCCGAAAAACCGAGAAATCGAAATTCGAGACACAAACCTTTTTCTATGCTCTTTCTAGCTCTCTTCTACCTCTTTTGCTTTTGATTTGCTTGCACTAGCTTCCTCTACAAGAGCCATATATAATTCTATCAAGATATTGTATAAATAAACTTCCTAATACCATAAATATGCTTAATCTACCATGAATTCTACTAATTAAGCTTTAATTTCATCAAAAATCACTCACCTCAAATTTGGGTTACTATTCAGCCGAACCTTATTAACTGAAATTCTCCTCTTCTAGTCTTGATTCACTGAAATTGATGATGATAGAGGGCTTTATGATCAATTTCTAACAAGAATTTGAAGTTGAATCGAAAAAATCGGAAGTTTTTGGGTTATGGAAAATTTTGGTTAAAGGAAATGTAAATGTGTAGAGGAAGAAGAAGATGAAAGTGAAGAAGAGACGATGCTGGATGGTGTATTGTTTTTCTTTTTTTTTTCAATTTCCAAAAATGCCCTTGAACAATTAATTAAATGCCCAATTCATCCATCTTACTTAATTAACTCGTATTTCCTCATGCCTTATATCCAATAACAATAATAATAATAATAAAAATAATTTTCATGATATTTTAATACTATAGTAATTTATTATAACCAAATTTTAGAAATTTCAGTTCGTTACAATTTAATCTTCGATCTCGGTCAGAAATGATTGAAATAGGCACTCCGTGTAGCCTTACTATCTCATCTACATATAACTAAGCCAACCTATCAAGTGAATAATCCATCCTAACTGGAAGAAAGTGGGCAGACTTTGTCAATCTATCTACAACAACCCACACTACATCATGTTTCTTCTGTGAAAGTGGTAAAGACGTCACAAAATCCATTGTGATTCTTTCCCATTTCCATTCTGGAATTGTTATTGGTCGCAACAATCCAGAAGGAACTTGATGTTCGGCTTTCACCTATTGATAAGTTAGACATTGATCAACATAGTTAGTAATGTCTTTCTTCATTCCATTCCACCAATGGCTCTTCAAATTTTGGTACATCTTGTTTGCTCCTGGATGCATCGCATAAGGACTACTATGCACCTCATGTAGGATATTCTTCTTTAATTCTTCATTGTTTGGCACACATAGTCTATCTTTAAAATATAGACACCCATCTTCTTGAACCATATAGTCATCCACGATACCCACTTGTGTCCTTGCTCGAATAACCTTGAAGTCGTCATCTTCATTTTGTGCTTTCTTAACCTGTTGTAGTAGTACAGGTTGAATCTTCAATTCTGCAATTAAGGCTCCACTACTGGTAAGAGCTAACCCTGTATTCATAGCCCTTAGTACCATCATTGTCTTTCTACTGAGAGCATCCGCCACTACATTAGCCTTTCCTGGATGGTAGTCAATAAGACAATCGTAATCTTTAATGAATTCCATCCACCTTCTCTGGCTTAAATTCAATTCCTTCTGTGTTGGCAAATATTTCAAACTTTGTGATCTATATAAATATAACATTTTTCTCCATAAAGATAGTGTCGCCAAATTTTCAAGGCAAAGACTATTGCAGCCATTTCCAAATCATGAGTGGGATAATTCCTTTCATGATTCTTCAATTGCCTGGAAGCATAGGTAATCGCTTTCCCTTCTTGCATCAAAACACACCCAAGACCACTATGAGAAGCATCACTATAGATTACAAAGTCTTTTCCAGGCTCTGGTTGGATAACATTGGGTGCTTTTGTCAACATCGCTTTCAACTTTTCAAAACTTTCTTGACACTTGTGATTCCACTCAAATTTTGCATTCTTTTGAAGTAGTTTCGTCAGTGGGGCAGCAATGACTGAAAATCCCTTCACAAATCATCTATAATACCCGTTAAACCAAGAAAACTTCTAACTTCCGTAGGGTTCTTTGGTGGTTTCCATTCTGCAACTGCTTCTATCTTTCTAGGATCCACTTTAATTCCTTCTGCGGAAACAACATGGCCTAAGAAAGAAACTTCTTCAAGCCAAAACTCACATTTGCTAAGTTTGGCATACAATTTATTTTCCCTCAAAGTTTGGAAGACTATCCGCAAATGTTGATCATGCTCTTCCCGTGACTTAGAATACACCAAAATATCATCAATGAAAACCACTACAAACCTGTCTAAATACAAGTAAAAGACACGGTTCATAAGGTCCATAAATGCTGCTGGTGCATTAGTTAGACCAAACGGCATCACTAAAAATTCATAGTGTCCATATCTGGTTCGGAAAGCCGTCTTTACAATATCATCATCTTTCACTCTCTTTCGATAGTAACCCGATCTCAAATCAATCTTGGAGAAGTATTTGGCACCCTTGAGTTGATCAAATAAGTCTTCAATCCTTGGCAATGGATACTTGTTATTCACTGTCAATTTATTCAACTCCCGGTAATCAATACATAATCGGAGCGACCGATCTTTGTTCTTAACAAACAACATTGGTGCACCCCACGGGGATATACTCGGGCGTATGAATCCTTTGTCTAACAATTCTTGCAACTGAATCTTCAACTCTTTCAGTTCGGCAGGCACCATTATGTATGGTGCTTTGGATACTGGTGCAGTACCCTACAACACATCAATTGTGAATTCTACCTCTCTTTTTGGTGGCAACCCCGGTAGTTCTTCTGGAAATACATTTGGAAAATCACATACCATAGGAATATTCTACAATTCTAACTCACCTTTCTTCGATTCTAGAGCAAAGATTAGATAGGCCTGACATCCCTTCCTAACCAGCCTTTTAGTCTTCATAAAAGAAATTATGTTACAAAGATAATCTGATCTTTCCCTCACGATAACTATTTCTTCTCCATCAGAAACTTGAAGTGACATTCTTTTGTTTTTGAAATCCACTACAGCTCGATGTTCCGATAACCAATCCATTCCCAAGATAACATCGTAATCTCGGAAAGGTAACTCAATTAAATTTGCAAGGAAAAGTTGATG
Organism: Euphorbia pulcherrima; assembly: GCA_947683365.1. Taxonomy (NCBI): domain Eukaryota; kingdom Viridiplantae; phylum Streptophyta; class Magnoliopsida; order Malpighiales; family Euphorbiaceae; genus Euphorbia; species Euphorbia pulcherrima. Next base: position 12,008,671 of record CANTUS010000001.1, on the reverse strand, counting down.
TTGAATCATAATAGGGCAATTCATGTACACTTTGTTTACTATCACACTGTGTCCTAAAGGATTAGTCACTTTAATATTTTCCCCTAATTCTTATACATGTAATCCTTTCTCTTGTGCTAACACAGTACATATATATGAATGAGATGAACCGGGATCTATCAAAGCATAAACATCGTGATTAAAGAATGAAAATTTACCGACAATAACTTTAGTAGATTCCCAAATCTCAGGCCCCCAGATTGCATAACTTTGCGCCATTCCTCCTGGTCTACCACTCTGCAGTGCTTGTTGAGCCACATTATGTCCACTTGCCTCACTAGCATTCCCTCTTCCCTTTCCTCTTCCTCCTTGCATTGTAGGAGTAGGAACTACTGCAGGTGCAGAAGTACTTATCTGTCTTTGGAGACAATTTGCAATCAATTGTTCCCTCGAGCCACATTTAAAGCAGACTCTACCTTTTCCCCAACATTCCCCTGTATGTATCCTTCCACAATTAGAACACTATAGAATATTTCTTCTGCCTCGACCTGAAGGTACACTAGCCGTTGACCCTGTACTCGTGGTTTGTCTCGGTGAAAATCCTCTGAATGAGATTGTGTTTGGTCTGATGTTCCCTTCTGTTTCTTACTTGGAGATTCTGAACTAACTGGACCCTATGACCCATTTTGAAATCCAGATCTTTTAACCATTCTTTATTGCTTATCTGAATTGATCTTCTCAATGCCCGTAGGAGCATCAACCAAGTCATTGAACACTCTAATCCTTTGTGCAAGTAAATGCACTCTAATTTCATCATTCAGGCCATCCTCGAATCTCTTACATCGCTTTACTTCACTGTCAACGATATCACGAGCATACCTCTTGAGTTTGAGGAATTGAACTTCATATTCTGATACAGTCATTCATCCCTGTCTCAAAGACAAGAACAATTTCCTCTACTCATCTTTGAATCTTTCACTAACGTACTTCTTGTCAAATTGTTCCAAGAAAAGACCCTAGGTGATTTCTCCGGGTCGCCGTTCTCTCACAATATTATCCCACCACCTCCTAGCTTGTTCTTTGAGTAGACCTTGCTCACAGTCTAATCTCTCTTCATCTATAAAATGAAGCCTAGTCATACACCATTTAGTATGATCAAGCCAATCTTCTGCAAATGCAGGATTCACTGTATCCCCTTTGAAGTCATCAGCCGGAAGCTTTTTGATTCTTTCAAGAGGAGTTCTCTCCTCTCTTCTTTCAATGTGAGGTACTACAGGAACTTGAGGGATTTGTATGTTTCGTAGTACTTGTGTGATTACTTCAGTAGTCATATGCTGAAGTAAAGCAACTTGTGTTGGAGTAGGTTGTTCAGGAAAGCCATGAACTGGTAAAGGTTCACGTCTTTGTTCATCCCCTTGTCTAACACAGACTGTACTCTCAGCATCCTCTTCCTCATTCTGACTGTGACTACTACTAGCCATTCTTATTCCTGAAAATTGGACCAAAGTGGATCAAATAACTAACATAACATATTTATATCCTAAATGGCATGTACATACTAGTCCTAGAATCGCCTAAACCTCAGCTCTGATACCAACAAGTGTAACACCCCCTTTGTAGGAAGTGCCACAGTACTATAATTACCTAATAAACAACTCTACTTCACTATATAAGAGTTCAATACTTATAGATTTAATATGTACAAATACAAATATAGCGTTCCAAACTCCAAATTATTCTCCAAATGCTAATTATTCTCCAAATATTTCTCAATGTCACTTTATATTTCTCACACTATCCAGTACATGCCATTATTCTACAAACCATAATATTACATTAAATTATAAATCCACCTCGAGTCTTTCCTTATTTGCTCTTCAAGCTGATCCACTTATTCCACTTTGGTCCAAGCTATCTACAAGTTCTCCACCTACGTGTATAAAAAATACTACACGCTAAGCAATTTGCTTAGTGGTGTCCATAAAAGAAATATAACAACTTTGAACATTTTTAACACTTTAAAATAGAAAACAAGATTGTTCATTAGTCAAAAACAAATTAACCAACTTTATGGAACCAAATCATAAAACTTATATAGTAATCCTTTCAAAGTACAATCAAATTTGTATCCAATTTTTCCAAACACTTTAACCACATATTGCCCAAAGTAAACAAGTCCTGAATAACAGTAAAATTGATACGGGAGCGGACAAGCCCTAAGCCGAAGCTTCAAAATCAATATATCGATCAAGCCCGAAGCCGAAGCTTCAAAATCAATATATCGGTCAAGCCCAAAGCCAAAGCTTCAAAATTAATATATCGGTCAACCCCGAAGCTGAAGCTTAAATATATGTGTGCATATATATATATATATATATATATATATATATATATATATATATATATATATATATATATATATATATATATATATATATATATATATATATATATATCATAATATCGGCCAAAGCCCGAAGCCAAAGCTTCAATTGTTTGTACAGTACTATACCCCCCTTTATTGACGCCAATCTACCCTGACCCGTAATCTACTCGTTTAATAAGGGCAATAAATCAAAGTAACATCTTAAAAATTCCAGTATGAACCATCAATCATAATTCAACATAACTTCAGTAATTAAGAAATCCAAATCCCAAATTTTTAAGCATCAAACTTCAATTAAAACTCAATAAAATCAATATTCATACTTTCCATAATTTTTCCAGGTTTCGTAACCTGACAATCCCTGCATATTTCACTATCAAAACATCATCCAATCGAAGAACTTTCTTCTAAACATAATTAGCCACATGTCTCAGCTTTCCAAAGCCACCAGAATCACAGAAATCCAAATTGTATAACCAAAGTTATGATCAAAATACTAAACAGTATACCAAGCTGAGATTTTCCGAAAACAGATTTCGTGACTCAACTTAAAACGAAAATTTCGCATTGAAAACGAACGAAATTCAACAAGGTTCCTTCTGAACATATATTCCTTGCTTTCTGTAGATATCAATAGAATCAAGAATCGTTCAAATCGGATATATATAATTAGAGAAAACATTAAAACAAAACAGGTATACAATCTGGAAAATTTTCCGAAAAACCGAAAAATCGAAATTCGAGACACAAACATTTTTCTATGCTCTTTCTAGCTCTCTTCTACCTCTTTTGCCTTTGATTTGCTTGCACTAGCTTCCTCTACAACAACCATATATAATTCTATCAAGATATTGTATAAATAAACTTCCTAATACCATAAATATGCTTAATCTACCATGAATTCTACTAATTAAGCTTTATTTTCATCAAAAATCACTCACCTCAAATTCGGGTTACTATTTATCCAAACCTTATTAACTGAAATTCTCCTCTTCTAGTCTTGATTCACTGAAATTGATGATGATAGAGGGCTTTATGATCGATTTCTAACAAGAATTTGAAGTTGAATCGAAGAAATCGGAAGTTTTTGGGTTATGGAAAATTTTGGTTAAAGGAAATGTAAATGTGTAGAGGAAGAAGAAGATGAAAGTGAAGAAGAGAAGATGCTGGATGGTGTATTGTTTTTCTTTTTTTTTTTTCAATTTCTAAAAATGCCCTTGAACAATTAATTAAACGCCCAATTCATCTCTCTTAATTAATTAACTCGTATTTTCTCATGCCTTATATCCAATAACAATAATAACAATAAAAATAATTTCCATGATATTTTAATACCATAGTAATTTATTATAAGCAAATTTTGGAAATTTCAGTTCGTTACAATTGCTCAATTGAACTTAGGGCCCGTTTGTTTCCAGGAAAATAATGTGGAGAAGAAAATATTGTGCAAGGAAAATATTGTGCTGGAAACTGAATTTTATTTCGTTCTTGGCTACAATGCTTGAAAAATATTTTATGATGTTTGACTACAATATGGTAAAATATTTTTCAATAACAAATTTGAGCATATAATATTATATTTTTATATATCAACATTTCAATTAGATATATTAAATTAGCAAAAAAGTGAAATATTAAATAAGTCATTATATAAAATAGTGCATATTTTTTATGTGAAAAAATGCAAATGGAAGATGCGATGGATGGGGAGGAAAAATCGATTAGGCGGTAGTAGTGAAAAATAAATAGTTATAGCCAGGAGTAGTGGTGGAAAAGTGGATAGGAAGATGATGGTTGGAAAGGTGGTGTGGAGGACGAGAAGGAGGTGATGGTGGCAATGTTGGTGGATGAGGTAGAGATAATAATAACTGCATAATAAACATAGAAGAGGAGGAGACTGTGACGGAGGTGAAATGAATACGGTAGTGTCAAAAGTAGTGGTAGTGTAGGTTGAAATGAGGTGAGGTGGAGATGGTGGTGATGACATGGAGAAGGAGGTGCAGTTGGTGATGGAGGCAAATCGGTGGTGAGGGTGGCAAAGGTGGAGATAGAAGAGGAAATGATGGTGAAGGTGGTGAGAGGAGGCAATGGTGGTGGTGGTGGAGTTGAGAAGTGGTTGCGACGGTGGAATGGAAGAAGTGATGATTGTGATGGTGGAGACAGAGTGGAGAAGTAAAGGGTAATTGAGAAAGGCAAAAGGTTTTTCCCTTTTTTATGGGAAAATATGTTCCCTTATATTATACTATATTTTCACTTAATTTGCAAAATATATTTTGTTAACAAATGCTCGAAAGTTCAGAAAAAAAAATTTTACTGCATAATATTTTTTACTAAACAAACGAGACCTAGGTTTTCAAGTTTCTTTTAAAAACATATAACAATGTAATATATTTTTACTATTTAATGAAAAAGCATGTAAATATATATTATAGCTAAAAAATAGGAGTTTACGTATACTCCGGATCAAATTTGATGTCCCCAAATTGGTATCCTCTTCCATGTCCCTCTATTCATCATTTGACATGTGTTATATTTATAGGAGAGATAAATTGAAAAAGAATAAAATAATAATAATAACAAACATGTGTCAATATTTGAATAGGGGACATGAAAGGGGACACAAATTTGGAGAGAGCAGATTTGAATTCATATACTCCCTTCGGTTCCAAAAGCTAGTCATGTTAGGCTTTTGTTCTTAGTTTCGTTTACTTGTCATTTTAGAATATCAATGCAACTTTAATAATATTTCTCTAATTTACCCTTATATCAATTAGGAAAGAGATTAGGTATTGATGAAATTATAAAGTGATAACTAAGGAGAAAGAGAATTTTATCAAGGATACATTAGTCATTTTAATAATGTATTAAATTTTTATAGGTTTTGATGAAAGGACCAAAAATGACTAATTTTCGAAACCAAATAGAGTATTAAGTTTTGAGAAGTGATGAAGTCGTAGCCCCCATTCGCACGTGAGTTTGTCGCTGTCCATTTTGTGAAATTCATGGAATAAATTAGTCGTGTCTTTTATGGAATCGGTGGAATTTGTAAATTCAATATCAAATTTTAGAGACCAAATCTTAGCTAACGATAGTACCATGGGACGTTAAATTATTTTATACTAATCATTATTATTGATGTTATTATCGTTATTTTTGTAATTGTAAAATAATAACAATATTAAAATAGATAAACCTAAAAAACATGACATACAGTTTAACTATTTTCAAAAGGATGTTTGATTATCGGTGAATTTTTTCAATATGGGATTTGTAGTTTTAAAAAGTTAGTAAATAAGAATATTTTTTGTTAAAAAATAGTGACGTTACATAGATATTATAATCAATTCAACATTCTCACAATTAACCATGTTACTTAAGAATTATACATCAAAATTTAATTATTATGGAGTAAAGTAAAATGACTCATTAAACTGTCTGAGCTTCATATATTGTGAAGTCACAGATAGTTGTTGCAACTCCACTTCAAGGTCATATGGAAACAATCACTCTGTAATTACAAGGGTAAGGCTACGTACACTCACCTCCCTACCCTGCTTGTGCCTTGTTAGGCACCGGGTAATTTTGTTGTTGTTGCATACATCAAAATTTGAGTAAGTTCCAAACATATTTCATTTTATTATGATTTTTTAAAGTTTATCATCGTAATTTTTAGGCCTAAAACTTGTACACTTGCACCCCGCTATACTTGTCCCTAAAAGCCCATCTACCCCATGAACTTACATACTTTCCACATGACTCCTTAAACTTGTTAAAGTTATAGCCGCCTGAGCTTGTTAAAGTGAATCTCATAGCCCATTAATACTGATATGTTCTTTATTATTTTGTCGGAGTTTGAATTGAAGATTATTTCACTGAAAATTGAATCGAAGATTGGTTTGTCGAAACAATATTGGGCGTAAGTTCAATGGGCTATCAAGTCCACATAACAAGTCCAGAGGGCTATAAGGTCCAGAATTATCACTAATGTATTGTATTTTATTGGCCTAATGCATCATTAGCTACATGAACTTGTCCCCAAAAACATGTTGCCTCCTTGAACTTTCAAAGTGTTCCCGTAGCTTCTTCAACTTTCAAAAAATGCACCACTTTGCTCCCTTAATGCCACGTGTCTGCTCCGAGTTGGTTTAACTTTTTAAAGATGTCATTTTCTTATATTTTCTCTCCAATCAAAAGTTGACACATGACATTTAGGGAACATAATGGTGCACATTTTAAAAGTTGAGGGAGCTACGGGGACAATCTGAAAGTTTTGGGAGACAACGGGTTTTTGAGGATAAGTTCTGGTAGCTAATGAAGCATTAAGCTTATTTCATTATCCAACATGCAAAATTTTATCTCAAAATGAATAAGATTACCATTTGTTATGACATAATTTAATATTGAGATCCTTTATTGCTAACTTTTTGAAACCATATACCTCGTTTTGTAAAAAATTTAAAAGCACCATTTTATAAAACGGTGAAATCACGTTTCATATTTTTAATTTTACCCAAATACTATGAGGATGTCGGATTACATATTTAAGACAAACCTATAAAATCATTTCACATCTGACCAAGCACAATGTGCTCTTTTCGAGAGCTGCCTCAGACTCCAAGGAGCAACCTACAAGAAATAGCCCATTGGAGTGGCGTACGAATAAACTCTAACATATAAAGACACAATTTTTGAATTCCGAATTGGAACTAGTAAAATATGTTGAATTGAAATAGATGTTAGTATGCAAAACTTTCAGTTTATAGACATGATAATCAAGTGAAAGTTTATGGACTTCACTTCACACTCAATCCAAAACCTTAAAGATAGTAGGTAATTTATAGGTCTCTATATGTCATTAATTTATGTCAATAGCAACCGATTTGTGATTTCCAACTCACACTTGCCTAACAAGATAAAGAACAATAAAAGGTTTAGGATGTTTATTCAATGTTTGGTGTTCTATAAAATGATTTATTAATTCAACAATGCATGTGCAGTGTAAAAGAAGTCGAAAATATATGTTTTTATTTTTTTGAGTGTTAGAATGATTGTTTTCAAATGAATTACAAAAAGAAAACAAAAGCATGTTAATTCTTGAAGTAAAAGGAAAAAGGAAAAGCATATATTCGATCATGTACCTGAACAGAACTGTTATTGTTAGCTCTTGGAAGATGTAGTCAGTGATTGGTTTGGATAAAATATTATGGCAGAGTTGCAAGAAGTTGCTCTTTGGTGTTTGAAAATTCTTGTTAAAGATATTCCATATATAGCATAGCTGTGGATCAGTACATTGCAAAGTAAAAAAGTCTTTGTCAATAAGACATTTATTTTGTTTTTTTAATGGAAGTCGGCAAGAAATTTAAATTGAGTACTCTAGTCAAAGTATGATTGAAGAAATTAAAGCCCAATCCCGCCAATTCTGCATGTTTACGGTACTGGTTATCCCCCGGTCCGACCTACATTTTGAACACTTATTTCTTTAGTAGTAACTTTGGTCTAAATCCGCTAAATATCAAATTTTATAAACCAGACTTAGAGATTTAATTTAATACCTTAGTTCGACTTATAATAACAATTTCATTTATTACTATATAGTATGTTTTGATACGGTGTGTTCTATGATTATTTTATTTTTTTATAAAGTACCCATTACTTTATACTTTTTCTATGATAAAAAAGATAAAATTATGATTAAATAAAGTAACCATAAAATATGCCTTGACCTACCGATCAATTACACGGTTAAATTATAAATATTAATTAATTGCATTCTCATCTAATAATTTAATTACTTTATTATTTAATGATCGCTTAATGTTAAAAGTACCAACTAAACCAACCCATTAACTATAACCAATAAAAATATGCAATTACTTTTTCAAACATATTATTGATCCATTCTGTTTCAAATAAGTGTTATCTAAGTTTATTATTTTAGTTCTTTTTATTTGTAGATTTTATTTATTAATGTAATTTTTATTATTTTTCTTTAATTTTATTATTGTATTAATTAGAAAAAGAGACTATGGATTCATGAAATTATAAGTATTAATAAGAAGAAATAAATTTTTTTCATAAAGTATCAAATACTATAAAATAGTTATTTGATAAAACTTTAAATTGACACTTATTTGAACTGGAGGAAGTACTGAGAAGCCAAATGATTATTATATTAATGTAGAAAAAATGGTATCTGACTTATAATTTTTTATTTTTATTTTAATCCATGAAAAATTAGTGCGCTAAATAGGCTGGGTAGAAGAGTTGTTCTACTAATTTAGTGTAGCTCAATTGGTATACTGTTTAATATAGTGGTGGAAGATTCTAATATCTAACCTCTTTAAAATGCATAATTATTTGATAAAAGAGTTGTTCTAACGGTATGAACCGTACCGATTATGACTTATTATTGGGAAGGATGAACAAACCTTCCCGACAAGAAAAAAATACATCAACTCCCTGCAATTAATTTTTTACATATAATATATTTTCTGCAGTTACATGATTCAATCATGCATGCCTTAACGTGGCGAATGCACGAATATTTAGCTAATATTTATCCAAATTAGAGCAGCAAAAGTATACATCAAAGTATTAAATGATTATATAAGAAACATCTGATGCAAAAGATAACTTTAAATATTTTGATAGAAAGCATCAACTTGAATAGCGTATAGCTTTAAAAAAAATTAATCTCGCTAGTTGGATAGAATTCCAGTATAAAATTTTGTATTTGCGAATCCCATGCATGATTTATTGTTATTACTTGAAAGCCATGACAAAAATATCTTGCATCAATAAATTAGCAAAATAGAAAAATAAGAGATAACATAATCAGCACATTAACAAGCAAATTATTCAAACATGATGACCAACTTGTTGCTAGAAATAATATCAGTCAATAATGGCATTTTTTTCACGATTTGTTTATTATTGCTTTCTTATGCCTATCTTGAAATAAATGAATTCTACGGAATTTTGTGAAATTCATTTAAAAATTTAAGTTTATGTGCTTGAAATACAATAAATGAGAAATTCAATTTGAATTCCAATTCCATTTAATCAATTATGCTTTTTGTGGCATATGCTTAATTTTGTAGATGACTCTTGAAGTTGTGATCCCAGAGATTATAGGTTTGAGTTCATATACGGATAGGGAGGGATGAGATTTCTCTTTGTTATTATTACAAGCTAGTGAGACAACTTTTTTTAAAAAAATTATGCCTTTTCTATTTAATTTCATGTTTTTGAGACAAAACTTTGGATGACAATAATACCCTAGCAAACTTTAATAATATATATATATATATATATAAAAGTAAAGAAGTCTTAAAATACCCTTTTACCCTGCACCATATGAAAGAAATAATAACATTTTATTATTAAATTTATTTTATTTTATTACCATATTATTCCAATTTATATTAATCTTCTATATATATATATATATATATATATATATATATATATATATATATATATATATATATATATATATATATATATAAAATACCACTGTTATAGAAATTGGTTAATATTACTATAATAACGATATTTAAAATTGATTAATATTCATGATAATCATAACAATACTAAATTTTTACTTTTTTCATAAATTTACTCCACTTCTATTAACTATGACCTGAGCCTGATCAAATAGTCATATTTAGACACTCATTTAGGGTTTAGGGTTTATATAAAAAAACAAAAAGGTCCTAAAACACTTTTTTACTCCTACACCTTGTAAAAGAAATAGTAACATTTTATTATTAAATTTATTTTATTTTATTACAATATTATTTCAATTTATATTAATCTTTTATATATATATATATATATATATAATACCACTATTATAGGAATTGATTAATATTCATAATAATCATAACAATACTAAATTTTCATTTTTTTTTCTAAATTTACTCCATTTCTATTATGACATGAGCCTTATAAAATAGGTCATGTTTAGACACTCATTTAGGGTTTAGGGTTTGGGGTATGGGATTCGGGCAACAATATATCTATTTAGAGTTCTAATTCTATTTTAAATAAATAACTGGAATAAATATGAAAATATTCCATTAAATTTATCCATTTCTATTAGGTTTAGACAAAAAAAAATGGTTGTTCAATTATGTCTAGATTATAATTTAGAATTAATCTAAATTATAATTTAGACAACAATTTGTTGGGAACTGACAGTTAAATTGAACATATATAATAGGTATGACCGAAATTTAAAATTTTTTTCATGTCCCCAGGAACTCCTAATAGATGCATATTAATTAAATAAAGCCTTAACTAAATAATTCTCTACCTAGGTTAGCATGCAAAGGCTAGGCATACCATAATTCTAAATTATATCCTAGCACATATATTTTACACTAAGCATGTTATAACTCTAAGCTATAACCTAAGAATGTTTTAACTCTAAGCTATAACCTAAGAATGTTATAACTCTAAGATATAACCTAAGCATAAAATAAACTAAGCATGCAAAACAACCTAAGCATAATTATTAAGTCTAAAAACGCTTAAAGAAAAAGACCTAATAATTACAAGAGAAAGAAAGAAAACTTACCAGTTAAAGTGTGCTTTAGCAGAACCTCCTTGCATAAGCCCCCAAGCATAGGATAGCGTCTATGAGTATCCACACGAACCCCACCAACAAAAACCTCCCCGAGAGGAAGAACTAAGGAGCCTCGAGTAGTTGCTAGACCATTTCAGAAGCCCCACCCAAATATATAAACTAGAGACGCTCGAATAAAATCAAGCTCCTAAAAAATAACTTGTTCAAGTAACCTTTATCATAGGAATTACTCTTGAACTTGGTGCTTGTTGAAAGGGGGAACACAAGTGCCTATTTATAGGATTGAGGGAGCAAAATTGCTCCCCCTTTTCCGATGTAGCATATCCCACTCACGGGGTTTAGTCCGCGAGGCTTGGAGCCCCGCGGATTCTGCCTGCATTGCACGTTGTGCTTCTCACAAGCCGAGCTTGCGAGATTTCTCGCAAGCCCAGCTTGCGAGATATCTCGCGCTGGGCTTTGCCCAGTGCTGCCAAAGGCAGCTCTGGCAATCCCAGCCTCGTGGGCTCTTGCAAGTGCCGTCGGCACTGGCAAGCCCACGATGCGGGATTTCACGCACCGAACATGTCGTGAATCCCGCAGCTCATTTGCAGTTCAAAATTGTCCAACAATTTTCTACCGGGTCTAACCTATTGGGAAAAATTCTCTTTTAATCCCTTTTAAATAAATATTTATTTTATGACCCTAATAAATTAGTTACCGGTCAAAATAAATTCCTTGGTTTATCCAAAATTATCTAATCATTTCTAACTAATTAAATAATAATCTAATTATTATTTATATTAAATTTTCGTAATAGAATAAATCTATTAGTTCTTTACTTAGTCCGATGAAGGTCCAACGTGTGTGACCTTATAGGATCCAAAAATATTGAGCTGTTAAGGCTTAACCAACCCTTGTTCTAATGGAACTATTGGCTCGAGGTTCTAGACCGTGAATAGAACTCGATTACCTTAAACGACTGCAGTACGCCTCTAAAAAGGGTCTACCATCCCTCATTACTCTGAACGTCATTTATGCTTATGACTTAATCCCGATTAATTCAATAGTCTACCATCCCCCATTCTTTAATATTAGTACCATCTAGTTTACAGGGTTTGGTTAATATGTTAACCCACTAATAGCAAGGTTGCTCCAAGCTATCCCGGTTATTAACTTGTTACCTAAGTACATTGCCTTTTACCATAGTGTGTTTGACTATAAACCATTTCTATCAAACACATACTTTGATCAGAGGTTTATGGCAATAATCACTTCAACAAGTGGCCAGGTACAACTCTTTAATATATCCGGAGCGATGGATTCTTTCTGACTACTCATCTTACCAACGTGTTGTCATCACTATAACTGCAATCACCCATAACACCCTAAATTAATGAGTGTGTAGGAATGACCGAAAGTATAACAATAGTACTGCACAAGGTAACTAGTATCTCAAGTATGAGGATATTCGCAAAGCTTATTGCATGAAGATAAACACTAACACATTGATATATACACCAAGTGTGTATCTTGCTGCGGTCTCCAATATATCTCCCAGATATATTCATGTGTCAAAATTAAAGTACCATCTTCAGTCCTTAGGAGATTGGTTGCTTGGACCCTTTCCAAGAAAGTTGACCAAATGCTAGTCTTTCAGCTTCATCAAAATCCTTTCTTGATGAAACTATGACTAGGGATAGTTTAAATATAATCACAATTGCACATGAAGCAGGTTCCACCAAGTAAAGTCAAACTATGATTTCTCTTACTTCATGCTATGATATGTCAAGGACTTTTGTATACATACATCAATGAATATATTTTAACCAGCTATAATATATATACAAACACATTGACATAAGAAAAGATTAAATGCCTTTATTGATTAAACAAAATATTTATACTATTACATAATTAAGATATATCGCCCTAATTGCCTTAAGGGCATACATCATATCCAACAAACTCCCACTTTCACTAAGGCCAATTAGTCATATGTCTTAATCCATACGCTTTAACATGCTGGTCATGTTTGACTTAAGTCAATGGCTTCATCAGACCATCCGCGAGGTTCTGATTAGTGTGAACATATTCTAGTCTTATTATCTTAGCATCAACAATCTCCCTGATTATATGATACTTTTTGGATACATGTCTGTTTTTCTGATAAGACCATGGTTCCTTTGCTTGAGCTATAGCACCATTGTTATCACAATACAAAGTCATTGGATCAACAGACTTTGGCACCACACCGAGATAACCAATAAATCCCTCTAACCAGACAGCTTCTTTTGCTACTTCAGATGCAGCAATGTATTCAGATTCCGTGGTAGAATCAGCAGTAGTTTCTTACTTGAAACTCTTCCAGCATACCACCCCTCCATTTAACACATACACAAAACCCGACTGAGACTTAAATTCATCCTTGTCAGATTGAAAACTCACGTTAATGTAACCTTTAATTGTGAGGTTACCTTCTCCATAAGTCAAGAACTCATCTTTAGTCCTTCTTAAGTACTTAAGAATTGCCTTGACGGCCATCCACTTCTTTTCATCTGGATCTGACTGATATCTACTCGTAAAGCTCAAAGCCTGAGAGACATCTGGGCTAGTACATATCATAGCATACATGATGGATCCTATCATGGATGCATAGGGTATATCCTTCATGTGCATTCTCTTCTGAGCTGTCTTCGGACACTCAGCTTTAGATAGGTTAATTCCCTTTGTCATTGGGAGATAACCTTTCTTTGAATGCTCAAGGTTGAACCTATTCAATACCTTGTCTATATATGTTCTTTGAGAAAGACCTAATAGCCTCTTGCATCTATCCCTATAGATCTTTATACCTAGTATAAATGTTGCTTCACCAAGTTCTTTCATGGAGAATTTTCTTGACAACCATACTTTAACATTTTGAAGAAGAGAAATATCGTTTCCTATAAGTAGAATGTCATCGACATACAATGCTAAGCAAATGACTGCACTCCCACTAACTTCTTGTAAACACAAAGCTTATTAATGTTTGGATAGAAATTCAGTTCACGGATTGTCTAATCAAACCTTATATTCCAACTTCTAGATTCCTGCTTAAGTCCGTAAATGGATCTTTGTAGCTTGCACTACATTCAAGCAATTCTGAGATGTAAAACCCTCAGGTTGTGTCATATACACATCTCGGTCTAAATTCCCATTTAGGAATGCTATTTTAACATCCATCTGCCATATCTCATAATCGTAATGAGCACCAATGGTGAGGAATATCCTTATGGATTTAAGCATGGCTACCGGTGAGAAAGTTTCATCGTAGCCGATACCTTCACATTGACTATAACCTTTCATAACCAACCTTGCTTTATAGGTAATTACATTACTGTCCATGTCAGTCTTCTTCTTGAAGACCCATATGTACCCAATTGGTCTAACCTCTTGCGGTGTATCAACCAAATTCCAAACTTGGCTCTCATACATGGAATCCATTTCTAATTTCATGGCTTTTAGCCATTTATTAGAATATGAGCTTTTCACTGCCTCATCATATGTCCTTGGTTCATCATCCTCCATGAGATATAGTTCCTTATCATTAGTGAAGATAAAACCATATTTATCGGGACCTTTATGAACACGACCTAATCTTCGTAATGATCGTGTTTCGACAGGCTATTCTTGGATCATACTTTCTTGTGTATCTAGAATGGGGTCAATCAGCTGATTAATGGGGTCAATCAGCTGATTATCTGTTTCTTCCCCTTAAACTTTTAGTTCAATATTGCTCCCACTGACTTTTGTAAGTGTTCCTTTCCAAAAAGTGAGCATTCCGAGACACAATACCTTCTGTGCTTCGGGTTGGTAAATAGATATCCAATTGTTTCCTTTGGATATCCAATAAACAGACACTTGTCAGCATATCTAATACTATTCTCTTTACCACAGCAGAAAAGCCCCATACTCTTTAGTGACTTAGAGATGGCCTTTTATTACACCATCTTTCATAAGGTGTAAAATCAACTGATTTAGAGGGCACTCTGTTTAATACATAAATTGCGCTCTCAAGTGCATATCCCCAAAAGGATTTACTGAGATATGCATGGCTTATCATGGACTAAATTATATCTAATAAAGTTTAATTCCTCCTTTCTGACACTCCATTGTGTTGGGGTGTATAGGGAGGGGTCCATGAGCGGACGACGTTTTGCGCGGCGGCTGCAGCGCAGGGTCGTTCGGGCCAGCCTCTTTGAATGATGGGTAGATGCGTGTGATGTGATTAAAAAATGGTTTTGCGCATTTTTTTATGCTCAAAAGATATGAGATCGAAATCCCAAACTTAAAACAGAGTCGCCACCCGGTTCAGCTCAACCGGGAAATTTTTGGTACGACTTTCCCACCGGGTGGTTAGACCATACCTTAAGTAGAGATTCCGAGTTTGGATGATGTTATCTATTTTTCATTAGGCCAAGTTAAGATACTTCATTCTTTCTTAATCGGTTTTAATCCATCCTATTTATTTGTGTTTCAATTATTTTGTTATTTTTGCGTTTATCAAGCAATTGAAGCGATGAATAAAATATTTACAGTCGTCCAAAAATAAGTGCGGAAAATAAAATTATTATAGGGCTTTCAAGTCCCGCACATTTTCTATGCAATAAATAAAATATCCGAATGTTCGATATACATCTACCTACAGAAGACGGTTGGCACGGATATGGCATGCTTTATTTATAATATTATAAAACCCGATTGGATGGCTAAAATGAGGTTTGAACGGCGTTTGTGGGGAAATTTCATTTTTATCCAAATTTTAGATTCGATCGTTGCTCTAATTGGATTATAAGTGAAAATGCCACTCATTATGGGATGGGGTCTGTTTTTAGGAGGTTTTGAACCTCCATCGTTACACTATATGTCCTAGCTTCAGAAAATAAGTTAGTCTGGGAATAAACAAAAATAAAACTGCTGTCCAGAAAGTCATGCCTTTGAAGAGGCAATTGATATCGCTGGCGACATGGTTAATATTGCTGGCGGCATGGCTGATGCCGCCGGTGACATCAGTTGTGTCACGGGCGTCATCAGTATGCAGATAAGCTACAAGGCTTTCTGAGTATCATAAAGAAAGGGTCCCATAAGAAAGCGAGGTTTCTGGGGAATGTGATGCCACCGACGGTATCAGTGATGTCTTTGGAGAGATGAGTGATACCACCGGCAACATCACATGTCTCTGGCAACCTCAATTTCTTGCAGCAGCAGCGGGCAACAGTCAAAGATGACCGAAAACCAAAAACAAATACAAATCAACAAGAATCAACACAAATCAGTAATATCAATGCCAAAGAGCTATGAGACTCAGGATTTTCACCTCAGGGTCGTGAATCCAACACTTCGTGAACGGAACAGAAACACCTCCAGGGAGCTTGTAATGATGATTTAGTAATTAATTTAAGAGTTTTAGGTCTCTAAATCTTATCAAGTTGATTTTAACTTAAAGACCCACTGATTTTAAGCTTACAATTAGAGAGTTCAAAGAAGAAAAATCAGGAAAAATGGATTAGAATCCTTTTTCATACCTTTTCTAATTTTTATCCCACTAATCTCTCTCAATTTCAGCCTTATTCTCCCAATTTTAGCTCCTAATTTCCATCCTCTAAGCCCCCCTCTTCAATTCAGCCTAAGGTGTATTTTTATAGGTGAATTGGGGTAGTTTTTAAGACCTTTTTGACTAATTCCGCCGAAAGTGGCTGAAAGGTTGTCTGTGTAGGGGCTCATTTTAGGCCATGCCACCGGTGATATGATGATGCCGCCGGAGGCATGGCTGATGCCACTAGTGGCATCAGCCTCTGGCATGCCAACAGCCAATGGGCCCAAGCGCCTAAAAAGTCATGAAAAGCAATCAAAAGTGGGTAAAAGTGGGTCAAAAGGCATCATTTTGAATTTTAATTATATTTTAATGGGTATTTTTAATTTAGGTGTAAATCATCGGTTCAAGCTCCTACCGAACGCGTTATTTAGCCACGCCGAACTGGATTCTACCAAGTATAAAATTCGCAGGGAATATTATATTGGTAATAAAAATTCTAAAGAGAACTTTTATTTTGAGGTATTAAAATTGGGTACACATCATCATTATCTCATGAGAGGGACTATAAAATCTCGTCCTCACAGGCTGCCCCTCGGGGGATCACTGCTGCCATATGTCAGTATGATCGAACGAAAGAGCAAGGGATAGGGATGATACCTGATGGATGACTGGTTTGCCCCTTGGTCGGACTTTGTGCTTTATAGATTGATTGTCCTTTGATCAGACTTATGCTTTGTAAATTGGTTGCCCTTTGGTCAGACTTATGCTTTGAGGAAAGATTGCACCTTGGTCAGACTTCTGCTTTGAGGAGAGATTGCCCCTTTGTCGGATTTGTGGTTCATGGAGAGATTATCCCTTAGTCGGACTTTGTGCTTTGTAGATTGGTTGCCATTTGGTCGGACTTATGCTTTGCAGATTGGTTGCCCTTTGGTCGGACTTGAGCTTTGTGGAGATTCTATCCTTTGGTTTGACTTGAGCTTTAAATAGATTTTGTCCTTTGGTCGGACTCGAGCTTTGTAGAGATTTTGTCCTTTGGTCAGATTTGTGCTTTGCAGAAAGGATGCCCCTTGGTCGGACTTGTGCTTTGCAAAAAGATTGCCCCTTAGTCAGACTTGTGCTTTAATGAAAGATTGCCCCTTGGTCAGACTTGAGCTTTGTGGAAATTGTCCCTTTGGTCGGGCTTTTGCTTTGTCGAGTGATTGCCCTTTGGTCAGACTTATGCTTTGTCGAGTGATTGTCCTTTGGTCGGACTTATGCTTTGAGGGGTGATTGTCCCTTGGTCAAACTTGTGCTTTGTGGAGAGTTTGTCCTTCGGTTGGACTTTGAGCTTTGTAGGGTGATTATCCCTTGGTCGGACTTATGCTTTGTAGAGAGATTGTCCTTTGGTCGGACTTGAGCTTTATGGAGAGTTTGTCCTTTAGTCGGACTTGAGCTTTGTGAAGAGAATGTCCCTTGGTTAGACTTGCACTTTGTGGAGTGATTGTCCCTTAGTCAGGCTTGAGCTTTGTAGAGTGATTGCCCCTTGGTCGAGGTTGAACTTTGTGGAGAAATTGCCCATTAGTCAGGCTTATGCTTTATGGAATGGTTGTCCCTTGGTCGAGCTTGAGTTTTGTGGAGAAATTGCCCCTTGGTCGGGCTTAGGCTTTGAGGAGAAATTGCCCCTTGGTCGGGCTTGAGCTTTGTAAAGAGGTTTGCCACTTGGTCGGGCTTACGCTTTATGGTTTGGTTGTCCCTTGGTTAGGCTTATGCTTTATGGAGTGATTGCCCCTCGGTCGGGCTTACACTTTGTGAGGAGATTGCCCTTCGGTCGGGCTTATGCTTTGTGGAGTGCTTGTCCCTTGGTCAGACTTGTACTTTGTATGAGGAAATTGCCCTTCGATCGGGCTTATGCTTTATGGAGTGCTTGTCCCTTGGCTGGACTTGCACTTTGTGTGAGTTTGCCCCTTGGTCAGGCTTACACTTTATAGAGTACTTGTCCTTTGGTCGGACTTACACTTTGTGGAGAGATTGCCCTTCGGTCAAGCTTATGCTTTATGGAGTGATTGCCCCTTGGTCGGGCTTATGCTTTGTGGAGTGCTTGTCCCTTGGTCAGACTTGCACTTTGTGGAGAGATTGTCCTTTGGTCGGACTTATGCTTTATGGAGTGATTGCCTTCGGTTGGGCTTGCACTTTTATATGAGGAGATTGCCCTTCGATCGGGCTTATGCTTTGTAGAGTGCTTGTCCTTTGGTCGGACTTGCACTTTGTGTGAGTTTGCCCCTTGGTCGGGCTTACACTTTATGGAGTGCTTGTCCCTTAGTCGAACTTACACTTTGTGGAGTGCTTGTCCCTTGGTCGGACTTATGCTTTGTGGAGTGATTGCCCTTCGATCGGGCTTGCACTTTTATGTGAGGAGATTGCCTTTTGGTCGGGCTTATGCTTTGTGGAGTGCTTGTCCCTTGGTCGGACTTGCAGTTTGTGTGAGTTTGCCCCTTAGTCGGGCTTACACTTTGTGGAGTGCTTATTCCTTAGTCGGACTTGCACTTTGGGGAGTGCTTATCCCTTGGTCGGACTTGAGCTTTGGGGAGTGCTTATCCCTTGGTCGGACTTGCACTTTGTGGAGAGATTGTCCTTTGGTCAGACTTATGCTTCGCGGAGGGATTACCATTTGGTCGGACTTATGTTTCGCGGAGTGGTTTGTCCTTTGGTCGGACTTATGCTTTGTGGAGTGATTGACCTAAAATTGGGCTTACACATTGTGTGAGGAATTGCCCTTCGGATGGGCTTATACTTTGTGGAGAGGTTTCTCCTTTAGTCAGACTTTGTGCTTTGTGGAGTGATTGCCCTTCGGTTGGGCTTACACTTTGTGTTAGGAATTGCCCTTCGGTTGGGCTTATTCTTTTCGGAGAGGTTTATCCTTTGGTCAGACTTGTGCTTTGTGGAGTGCTTGCCCTTCGGTTGGGCTTACACTTTGTGTGAGGAATTGCCCTTTGGTTGGGCTTATTCTTCATGGAGAGGTTTGTCCTTTAGTCGGACTTGTGCTTTATAGAGTGATTGCCCTTTGGTTGGGCTTACACTTTGTGGAGTGCTTGTCCCTTAGTCGGACTTACACTTTGTGGAGAGATTATCCTTCGGTCGGACTTATGCTTTATGGAGTGATTGCCCTTCGGTCGGGCTTACACTTTTATATGAGGAGATTGCCCTTCGGTCGGGCTTATGCTTTACGGAGTGCTTATCCCTTGGTCGGACTTGCACTTTGTGTGAGTTTGCCCCTTGGTCGAGCTTACACTTTGTGGAGTGCTTGTCCCTTGATCGGACTTGCACTTTGTGGAGAGATTATCCTTTGGTCGGACTTATACTTTGTGAAGAGGTTGCCCCTTGGTCGGGTTTATGCTCTGTAGAGAGGTTTGCCCCTTAGTCGGGCTTGTGTTTTGTGGATAGATTTTCCCTTTGGCTGGGCTTGTATTTTGCGGAGAGTGGAGTGTAGTTCTGGGTTATGTTATGATTTTAGAGGGGTGATACATATAGGATCTGTATCAGGGACCTTCAGTTGGCGTTCTAGGGGTGAACCTGAAGGGTTATACGTACAGGGTCTGTATCAGGGACCTTTAGTTAACATGCAGTGGTTCATACTGTAATCTCTGGGTAGCATACAGGATGAGCGTATGGGGTTTGCGATTATGGCTTTGTGTAAGTTCCGGAATGTCAGGGCTAGAGCCGAGATTTCACCGAGGATGGCTGAAAAAATCATGGAGAGGTCTGATGTCACCAGCGATATGACTTATGTCGCTGGCGGTATTGAATGATGCCACCAGCGGCATGAGTGCCATATGGCAGCTTTGACTGGTCAGACAAGTTCAAAATCTAAATTGAAGGAGGCGATGTCATCGGCGGCATGAATGATGTCGCTAGAGGTGTGGAGTGATGCCGCCGGCGGCATGAATGCTACATGGCAGTTTTGACTGGTCAAGCAATTTCCAAATTTGAATTGGAGGGGGTGATGTCAGCGGTGGGTTCAGTGATGTCGCTGATGGTATAGAGTGATGCCACCGGTGGCATGAGTGCCATGTGGCAGCTTTAACTGGTCAACCAATTTCCAAATTTGAATTGGATGGGGTGATGTCGCCGGCAACATGAGTGATGTCGCTGACAGTATGGAGTGATGCTGCCGGTGGTATGAGTGCCATGTGGCAGCTTTGACTGGTCAGACAAGTTCAAAATTTGAATTGGAGGGGGCAATGTCACTAGCGGATGGAGTGATATCGCCGGCGGCATGAGTGCCATGTGGCAGCTTTGTCTGGTCAGACAAGTTCAAAATTCGAACTGAAGGGAGCGATGTCGCCGGTGGCATGGGTCATGTCGCTGGCGGTATGGCGTGATGCCACCGGCAGTATGAGTGGATAGTTTTAGATAAGTTAAAACTCCTCGAATTCCGAGCGACAGTTTAAAAGAAAGTAAACTCCTCTTCCTTACATACAGAAACCGTACCCATCCTTCTCCTCTTCTCCAAATTTTTGATTTTTTCTTTCCGTCATTCTAATCATGAAGAGAATCACTAAGGCTTTCAGGGGTAAATCTGCTAAGGCTAGGGAGAATCTGCCTGGTTCCTCTGTCGAAGGATTGAAAATTCTCTCCATTCCTGCTGCTTATGGCCTGAAGGAGACGACCAAGATGTATGGCTATGGGATCAATTCTCCCATCACCAATCTGACCCCAGAGAAGGAGAAGTACCTCTGCTATGTTTAGGTAATCCCGCAAAACCCAAATCTCCTCTTTTTGGGTTGAGTTTTGATTTGGCCTTATGCTTGAAATCGTGCCATGATAGGGGTCATAAGTGTGAAATAGACTGATTATAAACTGATATTGCATGCTTTAGGTTTGATTTTTACCCGTTTTAGGCTTATTGTTTGATTGACTTTGATTTTTGTGGTTTTGGCACGATGGGTGCAATTTTTTTTGGGAAAGCAGATTCTACCCGCAGGTAGTGATGTCGCCGACGACATGAGTGATGTTGCTGACGGCATCAGTCCTTACAAAAAGGCCTAAGGAAGTCTGATGTCACTTCTGTTAGAACCGATATCGCCGGCAACATCATCCATGCCGGCAGAGGTATGGAGTGATGCCGCCGGCAATATCGCTTCTTGCCGAAGCGATATCAACAGCTTTCTATCAGGTTCCAGTGATGAGAAAATAAGCAGGACTTATCTACTTTATTTCTTATTTTTGCAGCCACACGAGCTGACTTATATTGGAGGGATGGGCACCATCGGTGAGTGGTGGCACTATATTTCTGAGAAGGACCCTGAGCTTGTGCTCGCCATTAATGAGACGGGATTTAAGGATTTAGCTCAAATTATGCCAATGCTAATTCCCAAGCTCTCTCATTCAGCCGTGACAGCCCTTACCGAGAGTTGGTCTGAAACCACCTATACTTTTCACTTCTCATTCAGGGAAGCGAAGATTACGCCCTTTGACATTGTTGCTATAACGGGGCTTCCCTAGACGGATGAGGTTATTCACTTCGACGCTTATATGGATAAACACCATATCGAGAGGCCCGTGATGAGGCAGGTGAAGGAGCTGTTCAGTTTGAAGCCCATCTCAGGGCGGCTGTCTTATGATGAGTTGCACCAATACTAGACCTAGGTAGTTATGGTGCCCAATGATGAGAGAGAGGCTTGTGTCCAATCCTTTGTGATTTCCTTGCTCACAGCGTTATTTTTTCTGATCTTGGGGAGCAAGATTAATTATGGGCTGATATCCGCCGTGGAGGACGTGGCGGGTATCAGGAAGAAGAATTAGCCAAGGGCTATCTTGGCATAGATATACCACGAGCTGGATATGGGCGCCCGTAAGAAGGTGAAAGCCCTTCGCCTCTGTCATCTGCTACTCTAGGTATATCCTCTCGGAAGCATTTTCTTGATTGTGCACGTCTCATTTATTGCTGATGCTCTTTGAACTGATTGGTTGTTATTTGTGTAGGCTTGGGCCTTTCAGCACCAGATTCTCCCACCGGTCGAGTTTAAGAAGACCATGCCGCCGGGATCCCACTTTCTTGCCCGCTGGTGCGGGGGCATTGGTGGGAAGGCCAAGTATCCCACCAAGTACGGGGAGGTCCTGAGGAGTGTGCGATTGAGCTCGGTACATAATCTTTAATTTAGTCCTATATCTTTATGCATAGAATCAAATAAAAAGCGTTTATGAATTCATACCGGTCATTTTGGTTAATTGTTGGTGTAGCTTATGTTGGACCCGTTTGATGGGGTGGAGAACCTGACGGAGGTTGTAAGGGTAAGGAGGGAGGTGGATGATCGTCGGTTTGTCATAGAGTGTCCTTTGTCCCAGCAGTGGTATATGGGTGAGCGCATTCGGGGCTAGAGGTTTGTCCCGGTCACTGATAGACCGGTGCCCTCAGATCCTCCCCAGGATTTATGGTGGCCCCATCTAGTGATTACATCCGAGGCCAATCATGCTGATTATATCGACGGAAATGATCGAGTGATCCCTAGCATCCCTGGCCTCTATGAGTAGCACCAGCAACGCCTACTCCCCTTGTGTCCTCGCATCCATAGGAATGATACGATTGAGTATCATAATGAGCAAAGGCTGGAGGAGGAGAAAAGGTGCCTCAAGGGTATTATGGATGTCGATGAGGAAGAAGACAAGGAAAATGAGGAGCTTGAAGGCGATATTGGGATCGAGCCTGTGGGGGAGGATGAGGCAAGCGCGGATGTAGCCGGGGGGAGTGCGCTAATGTCCTAAGGGGGGCAGCATTCTTTTGAGGTATGATTGCATTTATGTGCATGATTTACAGTCATTTGATTTTAGGAATGTCGCTTACGTATGTCATTCGTGTTTTTCAGGAACCCGCGGGAAGCGAGGATGGGACAATCAGAGTGGGATGGGGTACTATGGTGTTCCGGAGGGTATAAACTTCGTGGAGGGGCGTTTGGTCAACCCGATGGAAATCACCTTCCTATTGATGAATTCTCAGGGCGAGTTCCTTCCTAAGAATATAGGCTCGAGCCGGCATGCTCTAATCTTTATGCCAGAAGACACCACTTACGTAAGGCCTGATAATTGTTTTCTTGTTTACCCTTGGATGTGGGTGTCTAATGATTTATTTTTGAATTTTTCAGGTGGCGCGTAGCCATATGGAGCAGCTTATAGAGAACAACTTTGCTCTCCGAGATACGCTTATTGGGCAATCTCTCCTTGTTCAGGTACATTCCCTATTTATGCCTAAATTAAAATAAGATAAGATGCATGCATGGATGCTATGAATGATGTGCATTATTGATGTTTTTCCTTGGCTTGCAGGATCTCTTGGCCCTTTCTTTGTCTGATGCTGATGCAGCCTGGCGGAGATATGAGGAGGAGACTGCAGGACTCCAGCATCGCGTGAGTGACCTTGAGGGTCAGCTGGCCGCTACCGTTCAGGAATGGAGGAGTAAGCAAAACCTAGATCGTGCGCACCCCGATTGCACCAGTCGCAGGGGGGTGAAGATGTCCGCTGGCCGTCATGTATTTACTGCAGTTAAGGAGTTTAGTAGTGTTTCAATGATAGAAGGTAGGGAGAAGGATGAGGATCAGGTTGATGACTGGCTAGTGAGTCCCAAAGATATTTCATCTCACCTGGCCAGCAGTGGCGGGCATGCCTAGCTTTATGTTTTCATTTTGCTTTTTTTATTTTTGCTTGTACCCTCAATACATTGGGGTTTGGATAATGTTTGTTATAGGTTAGATGTTTGGGATATTTGAGTGGTTTGCGCCTTCGGGCTTTTTACTTTGAATAAAGATGGGTTGTAGTTTGAAAAGGCATTAGAAATAGAGTACAGGATTGTTTACAGGTTTTGTACAGGTCTGAAATAATAATATTGCTTCTGATGCCGCCCAGAAAATTAACTCCATACCGCCAGTGGTATCATTCATATCGCCAGGTACATCACCTCAAAACCGCCTATATCCATGTCGCTGGCGGCATCAACTAATATCCCTCAAAATAATCCATGATGTAAGCGGCATTGCTCATATCGCCTGCGGTATCAACTTTCCAAAACATAGATTCGGCCATTTCTTCAAATTCTGCTACATTGAGCCATACTTAATAGCTATGGGGCTTCCTGTGGAGCTTGGGGAACGTAGATTGGAGGGAACTGGGGAAATTTGGGCTCCATCTTGACTCTATCGTTTGCATAGACTATCCTTTCGAGTTTTCGACCTAACAGACTTATTCCGACTTTTGCATAGACCTAGATGTTTTCAGTCTATCCAGATTTTTATTTTTTTTATGAGCTTCAAACATCTTTGATTAAGCTTACTTGTGTTGTTTCGACCACTTAGTGGCCAAACATTCATACAATCACAAACACAAAGGTTTCAGTACGAAAGACACTTTTATCGAGTGAATTTAATTTGAGTACAAGATGTTGGCAATCATTTCCATTAATGGAACCCCTTAACCAGCCTTTACAGGTTTTCAAGCTAACATCTCACTATTTTTTTCTCTCGTGCCCTAATTTTTGTCTGAACCACCCTTTTTGGGTTTTCAGTTTAGCAGGCATTATTGACTTATCCCCTAATTTTGTATGGTTGGTTTGTAGGATACCGACCGACGGGTGTCACCCTAATTTTTGTCCGATCAGTATAAGACCGAAAGATGGGCAATTTATTATATATATACATTTTTTGCGTGCCGCTTTTCTGATTTATTTCTTTTATTTAAACCTGATAATGCTTAAGCCTGTCCTAGTCGACTAGATCGATGAACTTGCTCTTGCCTATGCTCATGACTTTGATAGCCCTGCTTATTCGGTACCATCTTCGGTCATACAACAACCTTCTCAACTTGATCTGATCTTAGCATCGATATCGAAAGTATGACCGGCCTAGTTGATCGTGTTTCCATCATTTGTCGGGTCTATGACTCTTGCAGGGGCATTGGGTATCTGATTTGCTATTGAGTGCTTGGTTGTGGTTTTACAGATTCTCGAAGTTCCTTAGTGTCCGTTTGATTTTCGCCTGGATCACCCGGTTCATTCTGACCTTCAAAGTTACATCGGGTAACCTTGTTTTAATTCTGGTGGTCCACATTGGAAGGAGTTTAGTTTGTGGGGGGTTTTAGCGCTTACGCAGAGCCTTTTTGATTGGTTTGATCGCTGTTTTGATTGATGTTCTTGAGTGCTCCTTTAGTCTATGGTTCATATAGCCCTTCCTATTTAGGCCTGAATTTGCCGCTTGTACTGGTGGTGGAGGGTTTTTGAACAAGTGATATTTGGTTTGGGGGCCTTTTGCTTGGAGCCTTTGAAAGGTGAAGCGGTAGTTTGTTTTGTTGGTTTATTCGACGAGCTGATCGCGGAATTGGTTATGCGCTCATCTTTATAGCTCGTTAGATAAAGGTGCTTCTTTTAGACTTGATGCTCTAGGAGGTGGTTGCCATCTAATTTTTGTTGGTTGAGGGGTTTGATGCGGGTTGATTTGTGTTGGGTAAAGATGTGTTTTTCTGTAGATTTGGTCATCTCCTTGGCGGTGACATTCGGCTGCGATGTTTATTTGATTGAGGTTGGGCTCCATCAATTCTCAGTAGGTGTATGCCTTGATTTTCTATTTCAGGGGACCAGTTGATACTTCTTTGGTAGCTTGAAGGTATACCATTGCAGGGTTGCTGAGTTAATTCTGAAAGAGACCCTTGGTGTTCAATAATCTGACTATTGATCTGGGGACCAAGTAAGAGCATTATCGTGGTCTTTAGGCACTTTATTATCTCACATGTGTTTGACAGGAGTTAAATTATTGGATTTGATTACCATATAAGAGCCTACATCTGTACTTAGCTTAATTTCATTCAATAAAAATTTCTTAAATACTGAAAGCATCGTGTGTATGCTCATATGAATGCATGGATCAAATGATAGAGACATGACATAAGTAAGAAAAATGGAATTTGCTCATGGAGCTAAAAAGTCAAAATTCTAAGGATTGCAAATCAAGATTCTTCATCCTTGCTGTCGGAGCGAGACTTTCCTCTACCATTGGAGTAGATGGCCTTGATGAGATCTTGAGGCATATTCCCTTATTTAGGAAAGCCGGGATTGATCGTCCGTGTCTGGTCGCCAAACTCTGGTAAGGGGCTAGATGCTCTTTCAGGGTCGATGATCTTCTTATCCTTCACCAGACATTGGATGGTGCGAATCAAAGCTTTGCATTGATTGGTGTGGTGACCTGACAATATATGATATATGTAAAAGCCTTTTCCTTCTTCCCTCATGGGAGGATTGAATTCTCGAAGAGGGTTAAGAATGCCAGCTTCCCTTAATCTGGTGAAGACTACATTAAATGGCAGTTTCCATGGATTTATGCTACACTTGAGACCATGGTTTGGCTGAATAATGGTAGCTGGTACCAATTTCTAAGAGGTCTCTTGGTCCACCATGATTTGAGGTAGGGTTATGGGTGAGACAGTGTTTCGAAAGACCTGGTTCTCCACTGATTGGACCCTTCCCTCTTTCTGATTCCAACCTACTGTCATCAATTGATGTGAGAAGTCTTCAACTTTATATTGCATGACCTAGTCGTACTGAGAAGGTGTTGGGGTAGCGGGGATCTTAAACTGTGATGGAGTGACCAACGTGGTAGAATCAGCAGTAGTTTCTTGCTTAGAACTCTTCCAGCATACCGCCCCTCCACTTAACACATACACAAAACCTGACTAAGACATAAAGTCATCCTTGTCAGATTGAAAACTCGCATTAGTGTAACCTCTAATTGCGAGGTTACCTTCTCCATAAATCAAGAACTCATCTTTAGTCCTTCTTAATTACTTAAGAATTGCCTTGACGGCCATCCACTTCTTTTCATCTGGATCTGACTGATATCTACTCATAAAGCTCAAAGCCTGAGAGGCATCTGGCCTAGTACATATCATAGCATACATGATGGATCCTATCACGGATGCATAGGGTATATCCTTCATGCGCATTCTCCTTTGAGCTGTCTTCGGACACTCAGCTTTAGATAGGTTAATTCCCTTTGTCATTGGGAGATAACCTTTCTTTGAATGATCAAGGTTGAACCTATTCAATACCTTGTCTATATATGTACTTTGAGAAAGACCTAACAGCCTCTTGGATCTATCCCTAGAGATCTTTATACCTAGTATAAATGTTGCTTCACCTAGGTCTTTCATGGAGAATTTTCTTGACAACCATATTTTAACATTTTGAAGAAGAGAAATATCGTTTCCTATAAGTAGAATGTCATCGATATACAATACTAAGAAAATGACTGCACTCCCACTAACTTCTTGTAAACACAAGGCTCTCTAATGATTGGATAGAAATCTAGTTCACGAATTATCTGATCAAACCTTATATTCCAACTTCTAGATTCCTGATTAAGT
The DNA here is from genome assembly GCA_947683365.1 of Euphorbia pulcherrima. Classification (NCBI taxonomy): domain Eukaryota; kingdom Viridiplantae; phylum Streptophyta; class Magnoliopsida; order Malpighiales; family Euphorbiaceae; genus Euphorbia; species Euphorbia pulcherrima. The sequence goes on along the minus strand of CANTUS010000001.1, from coordinate 11,980,788 downwards.
CCATAAATGGATCTTTGTAGCTTGCATACCTTCAAGCCATTCTGAGATGTAAAACCCTCAAGTTGTGTCATATACACATCTTGGTCTAAATCCCCATTTAGGAATGCTATTTTAACATCCATCTGTCATATCTCATAATCGTAATGAGCAGCAATGGCGAGGTTATGGATTTAAGCATGGCTACCGGTGAGAAAGTTTCATCGTAGCCGATACCTTCACGTTGACTATAACCTTTCGCAACCAACCTTGCTTTATAGGTAATTACATTACTCTCCATGTCAGTCTTCTTCTTGAAGACCCACATTCACCCAATTGGTCTAACCTCTTGCGGTGTATCAACTAAATTCCAAACTTGGTTCTCATGCATGGAATCCATTTCTAATTTCATGGCTTTTAACCATTTATCAGAATCTGAGCTTTTCACTGCCTCATCATATGTCCTTGATTCATCAATATCCATGAGATATAGTACCTTATCATCAGTGAAGATAAAACCATATCTATCGGGACCTTTATAAACACGACCTAATCTTCGCAATGATTGTGTTTCGACAAGCTATTCTTGGATCATACTTTCTTATGTATCTAGAATAGGGTCAATCAGCTGATTATCTGTTTCTTCCTCTTAAACTTCTAGTTCAATATTGCTCCCACTGACTTTTACAAGTAAGTGTTCCTTTTCCAAAAAGTGATCATTTCGAGACACAATACCTTCTGTGCTTCGGGTTGGTAAATAGATATCCAATTGTTTCCTTTAGATATCCAATGAATAGACACTAGTCAGCTTATCTGACGCTATCCTCTTTACTATAGCAGAAAAGCCCCATACTCTTTAGTGACTTAGAGATGGCCTTTTATTACACCATCTTTCGTAAGGTGTAAAATCAACTGATTTAGAGGGCACTCTATTTAATACATAAACTGCGCTCTCAAGTGCAAATTCCCAAAAGGATTTACTGAGATATGCATGGCTTATCATGGACCGAACCATATCTAATAAAGTTTAATTCCTCCTTTCTGACACTCCATTGTGTTGGGGTGTATAGGGAGGGGTCTGTGAGCGGACGACGTTTCGCGCGGGAGCTGTGGCATCGGGCCGATGGGGCCGGCCTCTTTGAATGATGGGGAGATACGTGTGATGTGATTGGAAAATGGTTTTGTGCATTTTTTTATGCTCAAAAGATACGAGATCAAAATCTTGTACTTAAAACAGAGTCACCACCCGGTTCAGCTCAATCAAGAAATTTTTGGTACCACTTTCACACCGGGTGGTTGGACCATACCTTAAGTAGAGATTCTGAGTTTGGATGATGTTATCTATTTTTCATTAGGCCAAGTTAAGATACTTCATTCTTTCTTAATCGATTTTAATCCATCCTATTTATTTATTTTTTCAATTATTTTGTTATTTTCGCGATTATCAAGCAATTGAAGTGATGAATAAAATATTTACAGTCGTCCAAAAATAAGTGAGGAAAATAAAATTATTACAAGGCTTCCAAGTCCCGTATATTTTCTATGCAATAAATAAAATACCTGAATGTCCGATACACATCTACCTGCAGAAGATGGTTGGCACGGATATGGCATGTTTTATTTATAATATTATAAAACCCGATTGGATGGCTAAAATGAGGTTTGAACGGCGTTTGCAGGGAAATTCCATTTTTTTCCAAATTTTAGATTCGATCGATGCTCTAATCGGATTATAAGTGAAAATGCCACTCGTTATGGGGCGGGGTCTGTTTTTAAGAGGTTTTGAACCTCCATCGTTACACTATATGTCCTAGCTTTGTAAAATAAGTTAGTCCAGGAACAAACGAAAATAAAACTGTTGTCCAAAAATTCATGCCACCGATGAGGCAACCGATGCCACCGATGACATGGTTGATGTTACTGGCGGCATGGCTGATGCTGTCGATGACTTCAATTGTGTCGCGGGCAACATCAGTATGCAGACAAGCTATAAGGCTTTCTGAGTACCATAAAGAAAGGGTCGCACAAGAAAGTGAGGTTTCTGGGGAATGCGATGCCACCGGCGGTATCAGTGATGTCTCTGGTGACATGAGTGATACCACCAATGACATCACATGTCTCCGGCAACCTCAATTTCTTGCAACAGCAGCAGGCAATAGTCAAAGATGACCGAAAACCCAAAAACGAATACAAATCAACAAGAATGAACACAAATCAGTAATATCAATGCCAAAGAGCTATGAGACTCAGGATTTTCACCTCGGGGTCGTGAATCCAACTCTTCATGAACGGAATAGAAACACCTCCGGGGAGCTTGTAACGATGATTTAGTAATAATTTAAGAGTTTTAGGTCTCTAAATCTTATCAAGTTGATTTTAACTTGAAGACCCACTGATTTTAAGCTTACAATCAGAGAGTTCAAAGAAGAAAAACCAGGAAAAATGGATTAAAATCGTTTTTCCTACCTTTTCTAATTTTTATCCCACTAAAATCTATTCTCTCTCAATTTCAGCTTTATTCTCCCAATTTCAGCTCCTAATTTCCATCCTCTAAGCCCCCCCTCTTCAATTCAGCCTAAGGTGTGTTTTTATAGGTGAATTGGGGTGGTTTTCGAGACCATTTTGACTAATTCCACCGAAAGTGGCCGAAAGGCTGTCTATATAGGGGCCCATTTTAGGCCATGCCGCCAGCAACATGGTGATGCCACCAGCGGCATGGCTGATGCCGCTAGTGGCATCAACCTCTGGCATGCCAACAGCCAACGGGCCCAAGAGCCTAAAAAGTCAAGAAAAGCGGTCAAAAGTGGGTAAAAGTGGATCAAAAGGCAACATTTTGAATTTTAATTATATTTTAATGGGTATTTTTAATTTGGGTGTAAATCATCGGTTCAAGCTCCTACCGAATGCGTTATTTAGCCACGCCGAACTGGATTCTACCAAGTATAAAATTCGCAGGAAATATTATATTGGTAATAAAAATTCTAAAGAGAACTTTTCTTTTGAGGTATTAAAATTGGGTACACATCATCATCGTCTCGCGAGAGGGACTGCAAAATCCCATTCTCACAGGGTCCACTGGGGAACTATCCCGTTTTCCATTAGATAATCCTGAAACTCCTGACTTAAGTATTCTTCATCTCTATCTGATCGAAGTATCTTAATACTTTTCTTAAGCTGTTTCTCTACTTCAGCTCTGAATTGTTTGAACTTTTCAAAACTTTTAGACTTGTGCTTCATTAAGTACAAATAACGGTATCATGAATAGTCATTGATAAAGGTTATGAAGTAGGAGTATCCTCCTAGTGCCTGAACACTCATTGGACCATACACATCAGTATGTATAAGTTCCAATGTACTCGTGGCCTGTTCACCCTTTCCTTGAAAGGATAACTTTGTCATCTTTCCTCTTAAACAAGGTTCACAATCGCCATAAGACTCCAAGTCTATTGGACCCAAGTCTCCATGGTTATGCAACTTGGTTAAGTGATCTTTGTTTATGCGGCGTAAATGATAATGCCATAAGTAGAAGGAATTCCCATTATCTAGTTTAACTTTCTTCACATTGTTGATATTAAAAACTTTTGTTTTAGTATTAAGAACATAAATACCACCAGTCAACATCCCATAACCATAAAGAACATTATCCAAAATAATCTGACAATTATTATTCAAAAATAAAATTTCAAATCTTTCTGCTGCTAAAAACACAACAGATACAATATTCTTAATAACACTCGGAATGTAGTAACAATTATTCAAAACTAAAACAAGTCCACTTCGCAAAATAAGATTAAAGCTTCCTACGGCTAATGCAGCAACTCGGGCTCCATTTCCCATATGCAGGTCCATCTCCTTTTTTGCAAGTCTTCTACTATTCCTTAGTCCCTGCATAGAAGTACAGATATGAGAACCATAACCAGTATCTAATACCCAAGTGCATTCATGAGGAAAAGTAGCATAGTTTTCAATTACAAACATACCTAAAGTAGATGCCACTGCAGGGTTCTTCTTCAAATGTTCAAAAGCAGGAGCTTTGCAATCCCTCTTCCAATGTCTCGGTTTCCCATACTGGAAGCAGACATACATAGATGTCTTCTTTTCTTTCTTCTTTTTAAACCCTTTAACTACTCCTTTGGTGATAGTATTCTCCGGGCCATTTTCTGGAGAATATTTGTTTGTAGACTTACTTGAAAATTCTTTGCTTTTAGCATCAAATTTTCTCAACCCATCAATCAAGTCCGGGAACATATAGTCATGAACTTTGAAGCAATGTTCCTTTACAAAATTAGCATAGTTGATGGGTAAAGAATCCAATAGGATATCCATTCCTAAGGTTTGACTGACTGTAGATCCCAGTAATTCCAATTTCACCATGAAATCTCTAATCTTGTTGATGTGTGCTACAACACTTGTCCCTTCCTTCATCTTAGACTTGTCCCTTCCTTCATTTTAGAGTTGGAAAGTTCATTAGTCAACTTGAACCTTTCATACCTTACCTTTTCAGGCAAACCCTTCAGATGGATCAACATGGTTTCTAGACTCATATGATTGCACTGTGAACGTATCACAGGATTCATAGTATCTAACAGCAAGTGTAACATTAGAAGGAATGCTTTGTGTAGCACTTTGATAGACCAAAGAGACCGAATCACAGGGATAGTTTAGATATAATCATAATTGCACATGAAGCAGGTTCCACCAAATATAGTCCAACTATAATTTCTCTGACTTCATGCTATGATACATCTAGGACTTTTGTATACATACATCAATGAATATATTTTAACCAGCTATAATATATATACAAATACATTGATATAAACAAAAGATTAAATGTCTTTATTGATTAAACAAAATATTCCTACTATTACATAATTAAGATATATCGCCCTAATTGCCTTAAGGGCATACATCATATTCAACACAATTGTCATTACATGTTTAATAAAATTATAATAATAATAACAACAATAATAGTAATAATAAAATATTTGATGAGTATTCAAAATTGGTTAATATTCATACTAATCATAATCACAACAACAACAACAATTTAGATTTACAATTTAGAATTAATCTAAAATAAAATGCAATAATTGATTGGAAAAACTACAAATGAATTGAGGGATACAATAATTGAGGTATATACTTTTGGCATATCAATAATATATCTTCTTTAAATTCCAATTAATTTTAGTTTTTTCTCCATTAATAATGTTTTAAACATCTTTTATTGCTTTTTGTCTTTTGAAATTATATTAGATGACATATGCACTTGGTGAAACACCTATACCAATGGATTTGGAGAACATTATAGGAAGAGAAATTATGTTCAAACTTTCAGTTAAGAGCAACGATATTATTGCACATGATGAAATGTATTTTGTGGTTAAACTTACGCAAGATGAACAACTTTTGAAATAATATAATCTTTTTCTCCCTCAAAATTCATTGACTGTAAGTTTAATTTTATTTATATAGGAGACTTCAAATTAGTATGTTATATTATTTGCATTTTAGTTCATATATATTTTAACTTTAAATTTTTTTACAACATGATGTAGATTTCGATGTTGATCAATTTCCAGATGCAAATGACAATTTTAAGGTACTTCTAACATTTATATTATAAGTACAACTGATTAGTTATCTTACATGATTTGAATTGGATCTTTTATTTATTTATTTATTTATTTTTGTTTGGTAGGATTCATTATCAGAAAATGAGGTCAATTCTCCTGTCACACCTGTAGAGATAAGAAATGAAACTCTGACACCGTCGATATTTATAGATGAAGATAATGCACAACTTTCGAGCAATCGAGGAAAACGGATGAGGATTAAGAGGGAGAAGAATAATTGATATATCTCTTTTTAAAGAAAGGTTAGTATTTGTTGAGATATTGTCAAACTTGGCAGAACTACTATTTAGTGTTATGTATTATTTACTTTGTATTGTTGGATTATTTCATTTTAAACATGTGTTATTTCTTCTTATTTCCACCTTTCCAATTTTTTTAGGTAAATTTTGCAATCCTTATATTATTTTCTCCAAAGTGGAAAAAATAATGCTGATTGTTTTTGGTTATAAGCCTATTTAAGAAAATAGTTGAATTTTATAATAGTATTTACTCCTTATGGATTATAAGAGAATTTTTATAATTATTTGATCAAGTGAAATAATAAAAATATTTCATTATTATCACAAATTATATTTAATAAAATTACAACAAATTAAATTTTAAGAAATAGATTTAAGAATTAATGCGACTCCTTTTTTCTCTACAGGTGTGACAGTACTTACTCCTATTTAAGAATCAGTGTGATTTAGGAATCCTATTTCAGAAAAAAAAAATTAAATTTGGTAACAGTACTTACTCTTTCTTATTTAAGAATCAGTGTGACTCCTTTTTCCTCATCAAATTTTAATAGGAAATCAGAAGATAATTGTAGAAAAGTATAGTGTTCATTATGTTGAAGCAGAAACATAATTCGTTGGATGATATCAACCCAATTAGGGTGCAACTAAAGACGTATTTTATTTGTGATATAAATCCAATTAAGATGCAATGGACCCTCAAAATATGTGTTCTCTGCCTTTGGACAATTCCAAAACGCAATAAACCAAATTCAATATTTACTATTGAAATGGTTCTGCAAGACGAAAAGGTATGTTAACAAATTATTTGTCATTGAATATTAAAAAATTTATCACAATAAATATTTAATAAAATCGCATAGCTAACAAAAAAATTTACTCTTTTTGATGTTTTGTAATATTGCAATAGGGAGATCGCATTCAAGCGACGGTAACAAAAATAACATTTACAAGTTTGTTGATAATCTTCAAGAACCCAAGGTGTACCATATGACGATCTTCGGGAGGTCAATGACTAAAATTTTATTTTGAATTTATTCAAATTAGTTTTTTATACAGAATTGCTTGGTCCAAACAAAGTCAATGAAAATGTTTTATTTGGTATGTATACATTTTTTATTATTATTTTAAACTGAATTCCTTATAATAAAAAAATTTTGAATTTTATATTAGTAATTACTCCTTCATATGGATAATAATGAAATATTTTTAATTATTTGATCAAGTGAATTCAAATTTCATAATTATCCATTAAGTATATCTATCAACTAATATATTTCCTAAATCTATTTTTTTAAAATTTAATTTATTGTTTTTTATTTTATTTGATTATGTTAATTATAATCTTATTTAAGAAAAAATTTAAATTTTATAATAGTACTTACTCCTTCTTATGGATAATAATAAAATGTTGTTAATTATTTAATCAAGTGAAATGATTAAAAAAATTCTATTATTATCACAATAAATGTTTATTTTTTTGTCTATTTCATATGTTAAGATGATTGATTATTGAAATTAATTAAGGAAAAAAAATAAAAATGTTAAATAAGAAATTTATTTAAAGACTATAGTATATATGTATATATAATATTAAATAATGAACATTGAATAAGAAAGGAAATTAAGAAGTTAAGTAGCTAATTAATGGAATTAATTAGCAGTTTGGAATCAATAAAGGATCAAGTGAAACGAAATTAAGAAGCTAAGTAGCTAATTAGTGGAATTAATTGACCTTGTGTCAAATTTGTAAGCATGATTACTTCAATTAGATCTTCTTTTGAAATTCATAAAATTAAAATTTTGCTTGCAAACAATTATATTTCTTTTTTTAGAAAAATATTTAGCTAAAAAATTGGTTGTTTTTTTTGTCTCTATTACAATCAATGTTTTAAAAAGCGCTAGCCTAGACAGTCGAGGCATCAAAATACTTAAGCGGGGCCTGGGTGGGGCCTAGGCGAAACCTAGGCAGGTTTTAAGCGAATTTGTGTTTTTTATTTTTTAAATATATAAAAATATAATTTCAATTAAAAAATAAATTATAATAATATAAAATATAAAAAACATAATTTAAACCATATTTTAAAAATATTGTTCTGGAAAATCCCGCCTAGGCAACGCCTATCCAGCCGCCTAGGTCGATTTTTAAAATAAAAACCTCACTTAGCTCCGCTTAGCCCCGCCTAGGACTGCCTAAATTGGTCAACCACCTAGGACCGCCCGACTACCTAAAATTGTGGCGATGTTATGAAATATCCCACCTAGGCGTCGCCTAGTCTGATTTTTAAATCACTGATTACAATTAGGATAAATTGTTTTTAGCATCATTAAAAAAATATATTTTTTTATGAATTTGGATGTTATAAATATAGTTTTTTAACGACAATTAAATTATAAAAAGTTATTTTTGATTAACTACATTAATATTTTTAGGAATAAATGGAGATTCGATGGAAAAAAAACGTGCAAGAACATTGTCAAACTTCAGCGATATAAGAAATGACTCTACAGTTTTATCTTTGTGTGGGTGTATTTTAAATAATAGTGATTGACTTCAATATTTTATAATTTGGAAATGCATACTACTAAGATATTACATATAAAGAGGTTTTCCGCAATTTTATTTGATATACAATATAATATATTTTTTTAGCTTTAATATTTTCTATGTTATATTTTTATTTTTAATATATATATATATATATATATATTATAAAATAAATTTATCATTATATTGATTATAAATGACCTATCAGTGCATCAAATCTTAAATAGTATCAAATCGTTAGGCATTCTGCATCACTCAATCACTTTGAAGGAGCATGTGCTAGCGATGCTACTTAGGGATATAGATCAAACAACAGGATTGTGTATTGACACGAGATTGATTGTCACGAGACTAGGAGATCGGGTCATTGAAGCAAAGATTCTATCAGGAAATAAGGTTGGAAAAAAGGTGTTCATTCCCAGAATGACATTAACACCATCTAATGCACGACTACCTTTCAAATTTCATAGAAAGTAATACCCACTTGCATTGTCATTTGCCATTAATATCAATAAAAGTCAAGGATAATCGCTTTCTCATGTGGGATTATTTCTTAGAAGATCCGTGTTCACACATAGACAACTCTATGTAGCTCTATCGTGAGAGACAAAAAGAGAGGGTTTGAAAATTCTGGTCTATGATGATGATGGAAAAGCAACAGATAAAGCTCCAAATGTTGTATATAAAGAGTTTTCTCGCAATATAATTTCATACACAATCTAAAATATTTTTTAGCTTTAATATTTTCTATTTTTTTATATAAAGCAAGGGTACTACACTAATAATAATAATAATAATAATAATAATAATAATAATAATAATAATAATAATAATTTATTAGCAATAATATTATAGTTTTAGAATATTTTTAATAATATGTTTTTTGACTGAAGAATATGGTCTTATTAATTCAAATCAGAAGCCATGACAGCTCTAACCAAAGGTGGACACATATGTAGCTATGTCCCCCTACCTGTCGCGGAACCTACTGCTCTAGCTAACTTATGAGCAGCCTGATTCATTGACCAAGAAGCATAAACAATTCTCAAACGTAAAAAAGTCGACATAAGTTTTTTGCAATCTAACAAAATGGAACTTACAGGAGATAAGTAAGAAGAGAAGTTATTCAACGCATTGACGACATTAATCGCATCAGATTGCAGGATGATATTTTCTAAATTTAATATCTTTAGCTAGCTTATTGTCTCCCTGCAACTCATTGCTTCAGCTAGAAATGCATCACCCTGACCTTGAAAGCACTCTGCTCTCACTGCTACAAAGTCTCCCGCGTGATTTCGAATAATACATCCATGCCCTAACAAACGGCCTTGATCAAATACGCTGGCATCAACGTTGCATTTCACCTAACTATAAGGCGGCTTTCTCCACTATTTCAATTCTTGTGCATTGATCAAAGGTGTGGACTTATTCATCGCTCTCTATTTATTCAGGAGCCCCATACCATGTCAAACTACATGTGAAGCTATTCAAAATTTTTTGTTCCGCGTCCGGTTGTTTCTACGAGACCAAATAGCCCATAATATAGCTGCTGCCTTCTCCAATTTTTCTGTCCTTTATCGAGTAACCCAGCCCCACCAATCGGATAAGTTATCAATATGTACCAGCCAGCCTTCACCAAACACTTCACTCCAAACCGCAAGTGCAAATGGACAGGCAATAAGAGCATGAAAGCTCGATTCCACCCCTTCACTACATAATGAACAAATTGGTTCAATAGGGACGCGTCATTGAATCAGCCGTGTGAGAGTGGGTAGCGAATCAGTAGCAACCTCTAAAGAAACAAACTAATTCTAGCAGGAATTTTTAATTCCCACAGCTTATTGCAACTAGGATGGGAATAATTACTTGGGAGGGGGACATGATGACTGAGTTTCATAAGTTCATAATAGCATGATTTAACCAAAAACTCTATCGAAGGTTTATGACGCCAATAAATGTTATTCGGTCCATCAAACCTTGGGATATTGATTTACTGAATAAGATGAATTTCCTCTTCATAAAAGTACTCAGTTAGAAGATGTGAGTTCCATCCACTTCCACTCCTATTAAACAACATATTTACTGTAGACTCCTTAAGGCCAGCTGGTGGTGGAAATGTTATGAAAGGATGAACGATCGAGGGCAGCCATTTGTCTAGCCAAATTCGAGCAATTTGGCCATTCCCAATGCGCATACTACAGCCCGTAAACATAACATCTTTTGCTGCCATTATACTCTTCCACATATAACTTACGTTTGATGATAATGTAGCTTCAAAGAAGTGGCAATGCGGGAAGTACTTCTATTTGAATGCTCTGCTAACTAGTGCATTAGGCTCCGAGATAAGCTTCTATGCTTGCTTTCCTAACATGGCGATGTTAAATTCTTTCAAATTGCCGAAATTTAATCCCCCTCTATCTTTTGCTTGGCAAAGTCTTTCCCATCTCATCCAGTGGATTGTTTCACCCCACCAAAATTTCAAGAAGATTTTTTCAAGGTTGGCAATTACATGACAAGGCAGGTGAAAATTTTGCACTGTATAAGTGGGAATCGCTTGTGCCACGAATTTGGGTAGAATCTCCATTCCACCTTGAGACAATTTTCTTTTCTTCCAATTTTGTACTCTTTTATAGGCCTTTTTAATAATATAATTGAAAATATGCTTTTTCGATCTACCGATAAGTGATAGTAGGCCCAAATACATGCCATGATCCGTTATCTCACGCACCCCTAATCAGTGAACAATGCTCAAACGGGCTCCTGGATCAACGTTTGGGGTGAAAAGAATTGATGACTTCTGATAATTTATTTTTTGACCTGATGTTGGTTCGTAGGAAATGAAACATTCCTTTATAACATTAGCTTCAGCCATGTTGGATTTGAAGTAAAATAAACTATAGTTAGTGAACAACAGGTGAGATATTACTGGGCTATATGGAGTTATCCATGCAATACGCCTGTAGCTATTCGGTTCTAAATGAGTGTCGTGAGACCTTCAGAACAGATGATGAAAAGATACAGTGATAATGGATCACCCTGCCGTAGCCCCCTTTAAGGTTGAAAGGCCTGAAAAACCCCGTCCTTATGCGTTAGCTTATAAGTAACAGACATAACAGTGTACATGATAATGTTAGTAATAGGCGTAGGAGAGCCTAACTTTCGGATAAGCATCTGAGGAAGTGCCACTCAACTCTGTCATAGGCTTTTGATATATCAACCTTTAACGAACATAAACCTGAGATCCCCATATGTTTTCTTTTCATATAATGACTAACTTCAAAACCCATCAATATATTATCAGTGATCGCCCGCCTAGAAATAAATACACTCTGGGCTTCTGATATAATCAAATCCATAACTAGTTGAATTTGATTAGTAAGCATTTTTGATATAATTTTGAATAGCACATTACACAAAGAAATAGGTGTGAGCACGGGCTTTTTGGTGACCTTTGGAACGATGATGACTTGTTACTCTGACCTCGTATGGTCTAGTTATTCTATTCTTGGAAGTTTGAATCATGTTTGGCAAGTACTTTTTTGATGATTTTAGACCTTTGGCAGCACTTAAATATCATTTGCATGCCTTCAGAATTAGTCGTTTCCTTTCACTTGGCGCAGTGATTTGTTTTGCAATTTTCTATGAGATTTGAACAATTTCAGCAAGTCTCGTTTATACGATTAGATTCTTAACTCTCTGAGCTTTTTGGAATGTCAAGAATCGCCTTAATCGGATAACCTTAGTGAAAGATATAGGCTTTGGAGGTCAAGGCCATAAAAAAACCCTAATTAATTAGCCAAAACCCTAATTAATTACCCAAAACACTAATTAATCAACCTAAACCCTAATTAATTAAAACTAAACTTAGTTTGCCTAAACCCTAGCCCCTTAGCCCCTTTTGGCTGCCACCACCGCCGGCGACGGCGATGGAGGCAGCCTGCCCTCCGATAACTGTTGCTGCCACCTTGGCGGCGGTGACCACCGCCTTGGTGACGTTCACCGCCACCCTTTGTGGCGGTGAATGCCATCGTGGCGGCCACCCCCGTTGTGGCCACCCCCGCCGTTTATGGCAGCAGCCATTGGCACTTTTATGGCGGTGGAGGCTGCTGTCACGACGGTGACCGCTGCCCTTATGGCGGTCACCGCTGTGACGGTGGCTTTGGGCTTAGCACGACCTGTTTAAGGCCGTGCCACTTTGTTTCTCTCTCCTCTCGCGATTTGGCTACGTATTTTTTCCAAAAATTTACCTAAGTTGGTGAATTTTTGTGTGTGAGGGTATTTAAACTAATTCAAGAGAGAGAGAAAGGGACTTTTCTCCAGATTTTAGGATTTAGAAATCATTTTAGAGAGAAAAATGAAGAATAAGAGAGAGAAAAGGAAGAACTAGAGAGAGAAAGCTTAAGAAAAGCTAGAATTCGGGTTTAATCCTCTCTAATCTTGATTCTTAGTTGTTCTTAGGCTTGATCTCGTAGCTTAAACACTAAAATCAGTTAGAAATCATAGGTTAAAATGAATTAAATAGGGTTTTAGAGACTTTTCCCCAAATACCACCCAAACAATCTGTCACTATTTCTGTTGCTATTTTCATCACTGTTTCCATCGGATAATCATCAAAAGCTTGCCAAATGTCTGATTTGAGTCTCCCAAGTTAGATTCAAGACACATAGGTAACAAAACTGAGTTCCCTTGATCTTTTATTTCATTTATTGTATTTTGTTGTTGTTCTTGCTGCCTTTGGTGTTGTTTATTGGTTTTTTCCTTAGTGTTCTTGGAAAACCGTCGGAAAATAATCCAACCTCTATAGGGATAGCCTTCACCTCTACCCCTATAGCCTTGGCCGCTACTGTTATAGTGGTGAAGGCTATAGCTATGGAGGTGAACTCCACCCCGATAGAGTTCCCGTTATTTCTTGCGATTTTTGGGTATTTGCTTACCTAAATCCATAAAATCAACATTATTTGAGTATTTTAAGTCTAGATCTATTAAAATATAGTTGATTACGACTTAAAACTTCAATGATTTTGAGTTTATGGATACAAAAACACCGGTTTCCCCCCTAAAAATGGTTTGGCACGGCAAAGGCTATAGTGACAGCCTTGACCGCCGCCGCTTTAGCCTTCAGCGCTGCCACTATAGCGGCCAAGGCTATAGCAGTGGCGGTTAAGGTTGTCACCAAAGCCTTTTGCCGCCAAAAGCTGTTTTTAGCCCTTTTTCGCGATTTTCTTGCGTTTTTGACCCCGATTTTAACCCGAAATATTACCAAAAAATTATGAATAATTTGAAATTGTTTTTAATTTACTTTATTCTGTTTTTAGTTTTTATTTTATTTTATTTGATTTAATATGCATTTTAATGGCTTAAAAATGGCGTTTTTAACTAAATAAATCTAAATAAATTGTTTTCCACCAACTAAAAATCCCAAAAATATTCTGAATCTGCTAAAATTGATTTTAGAATGTTTAGTTAATTTATTTAACCCTTTTTAGGTAGTTAGATAATTACTTAATACCCGAAAATTACGTTTTTGTCCCGAAAAATCCAAAAAATATGTTTTCTTCATGCTAGGTGTGTATTTTCCGCATTTATTTATCCATGCTTTATTTATGATTATTCTCGTATATTTCTTGCCTCGTTTGGAGCCCGGTCTGAGCCGGTAAGCTCGGTTAAAGCCCGGTTTCGCCCCTTTATTTATTTATCGCTTTATTTATTTTCGTGCATTAGAAAAATGTATAGGTATTCGTGAAGCCTTGTAATAATTTTATTTTCTTGTCTTATTTATTTATCGCTTTCCGAGTGATGTATGGCATATAAAACCGAAAACACTAAACAATAATCGGATCAAATCGCATAAGAACTAAGGTCACTTTTATTAAAATATAATCGGCTTGATTTAAAAATTGAAAAGTAAGCAACGTCATCCGAATGTAGAATCTCTGTTTTAAGGTACGGTCCAACCACCCGGTGGGAATATTGTACCCAAATTCCCAGTGAAGCTTAACCGGGTGGCGACTCTATCTCAAAATATGGGATTCTAAGTCTCGTATCCCTTAACACATTAATTGGACTAAATTTCAACTTCAACATCGCTTCCATTATCCATTTTCATCACGTTAAAATAAGGATCATCCCTTAGCACGCTTCACAGTACTCATTGTTTCTCCGCCCCACGCCGAAGAGCATTAAAGCTTACCGTGTGTGGGCGGGGGGATCAGGGGTCATCGGCTCACAGTTGCGACTCTGCTGGGGATCTTCCTTTAACTTAAAACTTGAAAATCGCTCTCATTTTCACCATTGGTTAAAGGATTTTGATGATGTGCCTAAATTATTTTTAAATCAACGCTTTATTTCTTATGCCTTTTGATCCACCGCTTAGTTAGATTCTAAGTTTTACGGTGCCATCTTTATCACCCCATGAAGCTCACTTGTATACCATATGCCCGCCAAGAATTGGGGATATTTGTGGGTAGAACACTCGTTTCAACCAACGTGTAATTCCCGTGGTCGCCCTCATTTGAGGAGTGGTTGAGTTACATGGGATCAAGGTAAACGAGTTCTACAGTGTCCTTCACGACACCAGCAGCTTGAGACTATTAACCACGATAAAACCAGCCATAGCAACTTCCCTTTAGACTCACCAAAATAATCTAGATTTAGGTCGTATACTCTCTTGCCGGTTTCCTAATGCTAGAGTTACCCCCAGACTACAAATTGGCGTTACACGAGAGTCATAAGGTTGGAAGAGGTTTATTTGCTTTAATGTGCTACTTATATTGTGATCATGCATACGCACCTCACGCATAGGCCGCCTATGGCTGACCTTTATTTTCGGTTTTTTGCTTACCCCTATTCTCCCCTCGCTTGAAGGGGGAATTTAACAAAATGCCTGAGATTGTTTGAGTCCCGATGACCTATTCCTAGTTCGCTAGGAATAGTGAGGAATTTGATGTCTCTTGTATTTTG
The DNA here is from genome assembly GCA_947683365.1 of Euphorbia pulcherrima. NCBI lineage: Eukaryota > Viridiplantae > Streptophyta > Magnoliopsida > Malpighiales > Euphorbiaceae > Euphorbia > Euphorbia pulcherrima. The sequence goes on along the minus strand of CANTUS010000001.1, from coordinate 11,965,426 downwards.
GGGTTAAGCTTCGCATCATAAGCTCTTCTGCTCTCTACCTCTCTAAACCACCCGTATATATGGCATTCATCATTCGGGTTATTATATCATCATCCATTTCATTCATGGTTCATTTCGGGCTGATCATTTTCTGGCTTCTCAGTTAGACTAAGGCACCGCTCCCCTCAGATTTGATCACCATCTAGTTCACTGTTCTATGGGCCCAAGTTTGGTTTCAAGCTCAGTTTTGGAATCTATTTCTTTCCGCTATGTCTGATTTGCTGCCAGTGGATAGGGTTCCATCCGAGGGTTCTTCTTCTCCTCTTTTCCTCCTACCTGATCAGGGTTAGCCTCCTTTGAGTTTCGGGATTACCAATGCTTTGTCAGCATTTCTCCGATTCGATCAATTTCGAGATGTAATTTAGGGGCAGAACCAAGATTCGGTCCGCGCAGTTTTGGAAGAGAAAAGAAGTGTCCAAAGGATTCCAATGATTAGTATTCAAGCTTGAGGACAACCAGAGACCACTCAAAGTGGGTAACCAGAGACCACTCAAAGTAGGTCAGTTTAGGTTCTGCCATTCCAGGCTCAGTATTCTATTCAACCAATTTAATCAATTGAGTGTGTGCAGCAGCCTACTCAACCTCTGCCTATCCCATTTCAGTTTTGGTCGGAATAGCATGCAATCTCAATCGCCCGTATTTGCTTATCCAACCCAAGCTCCAAACCATACCTTTAAGCCTGGTTTTTGCACCAGTAGGAGCCAACTTCTGTTAACGATAATAACCCCGGATCAATTCCAGCCCCCTAGGTTAATGTCTCCCATCTAGCCTTGATTCGGTCTGTTCTAACTGGATTAGAATTTAGCTCGACCTCAAATGCCACTAAAGTCCTCTCTTCCTTCTCCTCCTCAATTTGTTGTTGCTCTGAGAGGGGCTGCTTACCTGTAAAACCCCTTTTAAACCAGTCTGCAAGTTAACTCTCCAGTTGAACCCTCATCTATTGCTTCACCATTCTAGTTTGGTGCACCCCATCCCTCTAGCAACCAGGTCATGCAACCTCCAGGCATGACACCTAAAATTAAAGCTTTCGCGCATCGGTTAGCGCCTCATTCATCCAATGACCAAGTTCTGCAATCCCCGGGCATGACTCCCAAAATGGAGGCTCTACTACATAAATTCCTACTCTTTAGTTCCAAAGAGAGTCGAAAAGCAAAGCTCAAAGAGTGTGAAGGACCTCATATTTTCCCATCATGGGCCGAGGTGAAGGACAAGCTTTCACAAGCCAGCAAGTCGAACCTCGGGTCATCCCCATAAGATCGGATGATTACTCAAGCACTAGATATAGTAGCTCCCAAAGATAACCTAGAGAATGTTACAAATCCATGAAAATTACCCCTCAATGTAATCTTAACCACCTTAAGGGAGCGCGGCCTCCTCAGAACCCTTCGCGAGCATAGGCCCCCTCAGGAGGAGGAGAAGTATAACTTTTGTGCGTATCATGTCAAAAGAGGCCACTCCACCAATGAATGTCAAAGGTTGATTCAAGATGTCTACTGTTTAGTGAGGGAAGGAAAGATAGTTGAGCCCAAAAAAGCATTTAATCGTCAGGATTCACCTTCGCTTTTTAGCTCACCAAAGGGAGTTAGGGGTCTGCAAGATATCATTAGAGCCATCTTTTCCAAAGGCAAGAATCCCGCGAGGTCTCTAGTGAATGAAGGAGACAAGTCATCAGCCGAGCGCATGGAAGTTTTGGATTTCAACCTGGGCAATGTGCCAATGAAACCTACCAAGGGTGCTTAATCTACCAGCATAGCAACTCAAGACCCTCCGCTTGTGGAGGCTGCCTATCTATCTGTTATATAATTTTCTTTTTTATAGCATCTAGATGTGAACAATTATGCCTTTAAGGCACTTTAATTTAATGAAAGACTCTCTCTTTTCGCTTATCTGTTTGATTTTTTGCCCGAAGGGTCCATGCATTCATTTCTTCACAAGCATAATGGTTTCGTATTCATGACATTTCTTTAACTAAAATAAGTTTGAGTACAGATGATAATCTAAAATGGTAACCACTTTCTAATGACCTAACCTTTGAAAGAAAATGAGAGATAACGAGTGCTTATAGATCATGATAATGCTTTCACCTAGTCCTCCTAGGCACCCAGGGTTTGTCATCAGATTCCCAAGCATCTCATCTCCATGCCTAAAATAGTAAAAGAAGCTCAGTACTTCCTGGGATAGATCCAATATGTCAATCGGTCCATCGCCAGCCTCGCGACTATATGCAAACCGATTTTCAAGCTATCAAAGAAGTGTCAACCGATTATGGAGGAAGAACATCGTCGGATCATCTTCAATAGAATTATGGCTTATCTTTTCTTCACCCACCCATTCTCAACTTTCCCACCCCCATGCAACATTGCCTTTTCCTATTACCTTATCTCTTCCACCTCTCCACACCTTCGCTATTTCTCTCCTCCTTGGTCATTCTCGGTGAGGGGGACGCATATGATTAGCAAGATTCGACCCTCATCAGCCAAGGGGGAAGCCGACCCTTTTTATTGACATTACCATCGAGAAGATGGCCAAGTTCTTTAAGAAATGCATCCTTGCTCGGTGTAGCCTACCCCATCGCATCATCCCAGTTATTGGGGTTTCAATGCCAAGGGGCACCCCCTGATAGATTGAAAATTTGGGTCTAAGCCCCGTAGATCTTCACCACACTGCCCATGAGCTAATGGGACAACTGAAACCGAGAGTGGTATTGAACCCAACATCAAAAAGGCCCCCATGGACTAAGGCACAGCCTGAGTAGCTTAAACAGTTTTCAGATATATCAAAAGAATATAGCAAGGGGGAAGTTCCAACCAGATTGGGTAGGACTTCATGTGTTCAGGAATATGCTCGATCCAAGGGGCATGATTATCAATGGTAATGAGTTCGTAACTATCAATCAAATCAGGTCAAAGCGTTATCGTAGCTAACCAAAAGAATCAAATCCAGAAAAGCGGCATATAAAAAACATATATCAATCACCCAATGAGTGGTCCTCTACTACTCGGGCAAAAATTAGGGTGTATCCTGCTAATTGGTATTCCGCAAACCGGTCAGGCAAAAGTTAGGGTGCAAAATGACCCGCTAGGCTGAAAACCCGAGAAGGGCGGCCTAGGCAAAAATTAGGGTAAAGTGAGCCACGAGTGTATATTGGCTAGAAAACCTTTATAGGCCAGTTAACACTAGAGTTTGGGTCAATAGAAATGGTTATCATCATCATGTACTCAAACTTACTTCATTTAAAGGAAATGTCACTTTTACTGAATTCTTTATATTTATGCTTGAATGAATTTATTGAGCCCTAAAGGTGAAATGTTGCAAGAAAGTCGAATGTAGGTTTCTGTAAAGTCAACCTAATTCCTCAAAAGAAGCAAAAGCAAAGATAAAAGGCAAAAATCCTGATAGACTAAAAAGAATCGAGGTCTATGCAAAAGCCTGGAAAGTCCGCTAGATTGAAAACCCAAAAATGGCGGTCCAGGCAAAAGTTAGGACATAAAAGCAAAATGAATAAGTCTGGTGGGCCCGACACAATGTCTAGATTTATGCAAAAATTAAGACAATTAGAGCAAAGATTACCGACTGCCATCGATCACATCAAGATATCTGCATCATTGCCGTCAGCATCAGAAAGCATGAATATGTTCATCGGTCTAATAGATTCGAAGGACTCAAATTTGTCCTCCGATAGTGTCCCCTTAATTCTTGACCGTAATCGAGCATCTTGATTCCACAGTATCCTAATCTTCCGAAACCATCCTTGGTAGAATTCATTGGTAGTGATAACATCCATCCATTTGTCATCCTGAACCTTGAAATTCGCTTCGTGCTCCGACCTATCTCTGATCCTCTTAAGTTGATAATCGTTTATGCAAGCAAGAGGGTGTGTAGGAAAATGATAATCTTCTGCTAGGGGCATTCTCATTTCGCCTATACCGCGAGGCACTTCCGTGCATTCTTTTCCCGGGTCAAATATCTATCACGCCTAGCATCCATCTAGCGAGTAAATAAAGCAGCCAAAGTAATCAACACAAGAAAGCAATCTTATCAACCAAACCAAATAAAGCAACCAAAGTATCAAATCCCGAATGTCTCAGGTGAATGCCAAAATACAATAAGAAAAGAAAAGATAAGGTATCTGATGGGTATCGAGTGCAGAAGTGTATCAATCTAGCATCCGTCAATCCTCCCTATCTTAATCGGATCGGATGTATCCTATCCCATCATCATCCTCACTCCGCTCACCCTCTGTAGTGTCCCCCATAAAGGTGTGAGATGATGGGGGCTCAGATGGAAACTCAGGGTGAGCTGCAGACTGCGTGAAAGATATCTTCCTCGTCCTTGTAGCACCGTGAGTATGTCCTGAGGATCCGAATTGCCTCACATCAGCCATGAAACCTCGGCCATCTCCTCCTATATCTGCACCTACATCTCAGCCTTGCCCCCTGAGCTGGGCCTCAAGATCGTCCCTCTAAATCTGCAACCTCCGAACTTGGTCATTGATCCGCGCCATTTCCCGAGCATGTGATGCCCTCGCCATCTGGCCCTGATGTTCTGCCATCTAGCCCTAATATTCTGCCATTTGGCCATGATACTCTGCCAGCTCTAGCTCAGCACGCACGCATCCCTCCTTGCTAGTCTGAACCCGGTCTTGCTCCATAGCGATAAAAGCCGGTGCATCAGCAACCGCAAAAATGATCAGCTCCGATAAATCATGCATCATGTATACATTCATAATATTTATATATGTTATCGTATTTATTTCTTATAGGAAATGATGAAAGAAATCAATTACCCCAGAAATAGAATCCTTGGCTAAGACCATGTCCCTCATTGAAAAATATCCTCGAGCTATGTGCTCGGCCTCAGAGGCAAGCACCTGCAAGTCAGAGATAAAATCAGACCGATCACCATAGCCAAACAATAGTGTATCATAATTAGAAAAGTGCTTACATGTGTGGTATCAGGAGGAGTGAAGATAATGGGTACGGTAGCCTCCTCGATGCGCTTGACCTCGCACACCCCTGGCCGGCTCAAAACCCATAGCTCTCACTCCATGGCATTCCCCAGGACCCCTTGGACAAATTTGTAGGGTGGAATCCCCCTAGCGTGAGGTATCTCCATGGAAGCCATCTTGGGCCGGAGCTGTGGCCCCTGTGAAGTGTCTCCCAGGCCACTACAGCTAGCGCCGCTAGTCCCTCTCCTCTTCTTGCGGGAAACTTGAAAAAGAGCAAGTCAAATGTCAGTCAAGCAGTGAGACAATAGAAAGTCGAAGTGCATCCTCAATAGTCAAGTTATACCTTCTTCTACCGAGGTAAGAAAACCCCAGCACCGGCGAGATCCTCAGCATCCAAAGGCACATCATCTGGATCCATGGCTATGCCACCACCCTCGCCATCCGAGGGGGGTTCATCATCATTGTCATCATCCCCGCCATACCCATCGCTCCATCACCATGCCGTCATCTCTAAAATCCTCAGGCTTGTCAGCTAGGGTCAATCTCCGATAGGCAGGAATAAGCTGGTCGAGGAGAGCGATATAGTCTCGTCCAAGTAAGGACACTCTCTCCTGGTCATCATCCATGTATCTCGCCTGATCTCTTATCGGTATAAGGTAGGGCCAGAATATCCCCGCTGGCACATCGAGCAGGACTCTCCTCTGTAGGGTAATTCTGGTGCTCCACCTCTGGATGCGCTCCCCGAAGTACCACTCTAGGCTTTGGGGGCACTCTAGCACAAAGTGGTAGCCATCTACCCCGTGTCGACCACCAGCTCCTCCTCGGATCTCTCTAATATAGTTATAGTATGGCAGGCTCCTCCATGGCTCCGCGATGAGCTAAAAAATAACAACAAATCACTGTAAGTATCTCTCCTTTTTTCCATATAGTTTCGGACTAAATGCTTGAATTAAATGTGCAGGAATAGATCTTATTACCCAGTGTCAGTGAAGCTGCCTCAGATAATTCCTATACTAGGCATGCCTATGGGTGTCCTTATCCTTCTACCCTACCATCCATCGGGCTATGTAGTGGGAACCATCCGGGGGCTGACCGTCCAACCCAGGAGGCGGGATAACTCTATAGGCATATGCCCATACCTGTAAAAATGAATGATAAAGTCAGTGCACAGCCAATATAATTATTTCAGATTTTCCAGTGGGTGGAACTCCTAATCTGAATCCAAAAGGCCTCGGCCTTGAACTCGCCAATGTCTCCGCGAGCCGAGCAGTCAAGGGCAAAATACATCTGCCCAAGTATGGCCTGAGGTCGATTCCACTCCTGAAAAGTGGTCATATCCTCAAGAGCACTAAGTAAGCCCATAGTAACCACGCTCAAAGAAGTGGGAAAGAATAGGGTGGTGAGCAAGGTAATGATAAAGGACCACAAATACTGAATCAGTTGGTCGCCACTAATATCAGTCTCTTAGGTCTAATACGCCTTAAGTGTGGCATATTTAAGCCTCTCTTTCCTTAGGGGAGAGACCCCGAGGAGCACCTCTACTCGGGCCTGAGAAGCCGACCGATCCGGTTGAGATACAAGTCAAAATGAATAACTCAACTTCCCCATCGAAACCCTGTCATCGCTGTTACATCGGAAAATGTGATGGTCAGCTCCCCGATCGATAAATGAAATGTATGGGTGGTCTCGCTCCACCTCTCAACCAAGCATGCCAAGACGGTCTGGCTCATAGGCTTATGCCCATTGGCAAAGCCTTAAGTAATGGCACCAAGCCCGTATCCGTAATATCCTCGACCAATGAAAAGTCTTAGGTTGCTCGCGCCTTAGCTTTTATCTTAACCCACCACTTGGCGCACCGGCTCATAGACCCCATCATCCTGCAGTGATGAGTCTGCAAATTTTTAAATGTCAAGAATTAGCACCAAAAAAGGGGGCAAAACGGAAGTTAATTATGCAAATTAAACAAAAGAGAGCCAATTTTCAGCCTCTAGACCACCTCAGAACTGAATTTCGACATTAAAATCAGCTTAGGTAGCCCCCCTCCCTTTTTTTGGGCTCACCGGCGACGGCTCCACCGTCGCTGCCCGCCGTAAAAGCGGCGTTCACCATTATAGCGGTAGCGGTGACCGCTGCCCCTATAGCAGTGGCGGCGGCCTTAATCCACCCCTGGCGTCCCTTTCTCCCTAAAATCTAAAATTTCACCCCAATCTTGGTCCAAATCAAGCCAAATCAGTCCCTAAACAATCCAAAAGCAGTTTTAAACCCTTTTTATCAACAATTTCATCAAAAATCCAAGCCTAAAAGCCTTAAATTTCAAAGTTAGACCATGGGCATAAAGTGCAAAATCTGAAATTTTGATCGGGTTTTGGGTTATTACCTAAAGAGTCGAGGCGTGCCCACTCAAATCCGTGTACATCCGGGGTTATGAGTAAGGAGTATACCCCAAATACTTGTCTTTTCAGCAAACTCCATACGCTTGGGCAACCGAAAGAGCGCCCAAACCGTGGCTAGTCACGCGTAAGGAGCTATGGTCAATCCCATCGGATCCCTTCTTAATCATTTTGGTTCGACAACTCAAAGAAATCGAACCCGTTCAGGTTGTATAGAAAGGGAAAGAAAAGAATGCAAAAGGAAGGGAATGGAAATGGAGAAGTGAAGGAATGAAAAGAAAAAGGAAAGAAAAGAAAGGAAGTAAAAACAGAAAGGAAAAGGAATATATCCCTTTTTGTCTTTTATTGCATGGAATGTTTTCTAGAATATTCCTTTTTACAAGGGGCAAAGTTCTCTGATCGGTTATTTCTTTTCAAACCCCGGATATCCCTAAACTCTATTTATATATTTCATCTTCCATTTTTATTGCTTAATTGAAGGGGCAAAAATTTTTGTTACACAAAATCAATTAAACAATAAAAATGCAATTATATGGCTTACTAATGCTTCAACACTACCTTGACAGGTAAACTGTATGGCGATCCTTTCGGGGCAACTCACCGTAACCTCCCGAATCTCCAGGGGCACCTTAATGCAAACTACCAGTCCGAGAGTCCAAAACCTCAAAAGCCCAAGCCTATGCTTGGCAAAACCCTAAAAAGCCCAAGCTCATGCTTCATAAACCCTAAAAAGCCCAAGCCCATGCTTGGCAAAGCCTCAAAAGCCCAAGCTCATGCTTGGCAATCCCTTAAAAGCCCAAAACCATGCTTGGCAAAGCCTCAAAAGCCGAAGCTCGTGCTTGCCAAACCTCAAAAGCCCAGGCTCATGCTTGGCAAAACCCTAAAAAGCCCAAGCCCGTGCTTGGCAAAACCTAAAAAGCCCAAGCTCATACTTGGCAATCCCTTAAAAGCCCAAGCTTATGCTTGGCAATCCGTCAAAAGCCCAAGCCTATGCTTGGCAATCCGTCAAAAGCCCAAGCCCGCGCTTGGCAAGCCTCAAGTCTCTCTTAACTAGTATACCGAATCAAAACATCCAAGTCAGAATCTTGTTCTTGATAAGTCTGTTGATGGCAATCCTAGTAGACAACTAGTTCAAGACTCCGTGCCTCAGGTATAACCCTTTATCCCGTGCTCTTTTGTGAGATCACACTAGGCCCGCCAATTGGTAATCTCCTAAGGGACAGCCTGTGAGCACGGGCTTTTTGGTGACCCTTGGAACGATGATGACTTATTGCTCTGATCTCGTACGGTCTAGTCGTTCTATTCTTGGAAGGTTGAATCACGTTTGCAATTACTTTTTTGATGATTTCAGACCTTTGGCGGCTCTTAAATATCATTCGCATGCCTTTAGAATTAGTCATTTCCTTTTGCTCACATGTAGTAATTTGTTTTACAATTTTCTATAAGATTCGAACACTTTCAGTAAGTCTTGTTTATACCGTTGGATTCTTGACTCTCCAAGCTTTCCGGAATCTTAAGAATCGCCTTAATCGGATAATTGTAGTGAAAGATATAGGCGTTGGAAGTCAAAGCCCTACAAAAACCCTAATTAATTAACCCCAAACCTAGTTTGCCTAAACCCTAGCCCCGTAGCCCCTTTTTCCTGCCACCACCGCCGATGGCGGCAGCAGTGGCAGCCTGCCTTCCAGCAATGGTAGCCGCCACCTTGGCGGCGGTGATCGCCGCCGTGGTGACGTTCACAGCCACCCTTTATGGCGGTGAAAGCCACCAAGGTAGCCACCCCCGTTGTGGCCACCCCCGCCGTTTGTGGCAGCAGCCACCGCCACTTTTGTGGCGATGGGGGGTGCTATCAGGGCAGTGACTGCTGCCCTTATGGCGGTCACCGCTGTGACGGCGGCGTTGGGCTTAGCACGGCCTGTTTAAGGCCGTGCCACTTCATTTCTCTCTCCTCTCATAATTTGGCCACGTATATTTCGCAAAAATTTACCTAAGTTGGTAGATTTTTGTATATGAGGGTATTTAAACCAATTCAAGAGAGAGAGAGAGGGGGACTTTTCTCCAGATTTTAGGATTTAGAAATCATTTTAGAGAGAAAAATGAAGAACAAGAGAGAGAAAAGGAAGAACTAGAGAGAGAAAGCTTAAGAAAAGCTAGAATCTGGGTTTAATCCTCTCTAATCTTGATTCTTAGTTGTTCTTAGGCTTGATCTCATAGCTTAAACACTAAAATCAGTTAGAAATTATAGGTTAAAATGGATTAAATAGGGTTTTAGAGACTTTTCCCCAAATACCACCCAAACAATTTGTCACTATTTCTGCTACTATTTTCATCACTGTTTCCATCGAATAAATATCAAAAGCTTACCAAATGTTCGATTCAAGTCTCCCGAGTTAGATTCACGACCTATAGGTAACAAAACTGAGTTCCCTTGATCTTTTATTTCATTTATTGTATTTTGTTGTTGTTCTTGCTGCCTTTGGTGTTATTTATTGGTTTTTTCCTTGGTGTTCTTGGAAAACCGTGGGAAAATAATCCGACCTCTATAGGGATAGCCTTCACCTCTACCCCTATAGCCTTGGCCGCTACTATTATAGCGGTGAAGGCTATAGCTATGGAGGTGAACTCCACCCCTATAAAGGTCCCGTTATTTCTTGGGATTTTTGGGTATTTGCTTACCTAAATCCATAAAATCAACATTATTTGAGTATTTTAAGTCTAGATCTATTGAAATATAGTTAATTACGTCTTAAAACTTCAATGATTTTGAGTTTATGGATGCAAAAACACCGATTTCCCCCTAAAAATGGTTTGGCGCGGCAAAGGCTATAGTGACAGCCTTCACCGCCACCACTATAGCCTTCACCGCTGCCACTATAGCGGCCAAGGCTATAGCAGTGGCGGTTAAGGTTGTCACCAAAGCCTTTTGCCGCCAAAAGCTGTTTTTAGCCCTTTTTCGCCCTTTTTTTGCGTTTTTACCTCGATTTCAACCCGAAAAATTTCCAAAAAATTATGAATAATTTAAAATTGTTTTTTATTTATTTTATTCTATTTTTAGATTTTATTTTTATTTTATTTGATTTAATAATGGCTTAAAAATGGCGCTTTTAACTAAATAAATCTAAATAAATTGTTTTCCACCAACTAAAAATTCCAAAAATATTCTGAATCTACTAAAATTGATTTTAGGATGTTTAGTTAATTTATTTCACCCTTTTTAGGTTGTTAGATAATTAATTAATACCCAAAAATTACATTTTTGTCCTGAAAAATCCAAAAAATATGTTTTCTTCATGCTAGGTGTTTATTTTCCGCATTTATTTATCCATGCTTTATTTATGATTATTCCCGTATATTTCTTTCCTTGTTTGGAGCCGGGTCCGAGTCGGTAAGCTAGGTTAAAGCCTAGTTTTGCCCGTTTATTTATTTATCGCTTTATTTATTTTCGTGCATTAGAAGAATGTATAGGTATTCGTGAAGCCTTGTAATAATTTTATTTTCTTGTCTTGTTTATTTATCTCTTTCCATGTGATGTATGGCATATAAAACCGAAAACACCAAACAATAATTGGATTAAATCGCATAAGAACTAAGGTCACGTTTATTAAAACATAATCGGCTTGATTTAAAAATTGAAAAGTAAGCAACATCAACCGAACTTAGAATCTCCGTTTTAAGGTACGGTCCAACCACCCCGTGGGAATATCATACCCAAATTCCCCGTGGAGCTTAACCGTGTGGCGACTCTATATTAAAATACAGGATTTTAAGTCTCGTATCCCTTAACACATTAATCGGACTAAATTTCAACTTCAACATCGCTTCCATTATCCATTTTCATCACGTTAAAATAAAGATCATCCCTTAGCACACTTCACAACACTCATTGTTTCTCCGCCCCACGCCGAAGAGCATTAAAGCTTACCGTACGAGCGGGGGGATCGGGGGTTGTCGGCTTACAATAGGTCTAAGGTCTGCAACGGAAACAAGGGACTTTTTCTTGGGTAAAAGGATGATATTAGTATTGTTCATGCCATACGGAAACCAATTATGATGCAAGCAATGCAAACAAAAAGATGTTACCTCTAAGCCAATAATATGCTAACATTTTTTGAAGAAACTAGGATTATAGCCATCCGGACCTGGTGCTTTATCAGGGAACATTTGGAATAGAGCCAACTTGACATCAATTCCCTCAAAAGGCCTCGTAAGATCAGATTGTTGACTTTCCAAGAGCCTAGGCTGAATCAAATCAATAATGTTGTGACAAATAGAACCTTGAGAATGGAAGAGATTAGAGTAAAAATCTTGTGTTTCCTCCTCCAAACCCCTACCCCACTCAACCCACCTGCCGTCTTTCTTTTGTAAACGCTGAAATGAATTTTTCCTTTCCCGATTGGTAGGAGATTGGTGAAAAAATTGGGTGTTCTGATCCCCTGACTTTAACCAGTTCACCTTCTCCCTTTGTTGCCAATACGCCTCTTGCTGACAAAGTAATTCACCTAATTCTTTTTTCTTAGCCACGAATCTGTCTGCAACACTCCAACTTGACTCACACTTGAGCTCATCTAGCTCATCTCGACATCGCCTAAGCTTCTGTTTAAAATTACCATGCTCCATCCTTCCCCAATGGGACAACTCTATCACAGGCTTGGCGAGTTTATCAGGAACCGCAATTGCACCATAACTTTTCCATTCTCTTTCGATCAACTGAATGCATTCTGGGATTAATAGCCAACTATTCTCAAATCTGAACTCTGGAGGACGCCTCGGACTAAGTGGTTTACATGAAGAAGTAATGCGCTATGATCAGATTCCGAGGTACATATGTTCTGAACCCAAGTAGTTGAAAACAATTCTGAACAATCTGACGTTGCAACCACCCTATCCAGCCTTTCTGCCAACCAATTACTCATCCCTCTACTCCTTTCCCACGTATACTACCCTACCATGCCCAAATTGATAAGACCATAATTTGTTAGCGTTTCTCTAAAGCCGTTAAGGAGGGCCGCCGATCTAGGTCTTCCCCCCATTTTTTCATCACTGGATAACTTATCGTTAAAGTCCCCAATCATACACCATGGCAAATTATTCGAAGCATGAAGCCTATTAATACAATCCCATGATTCTTGCCTATACAAATAATAATATGAGTTTTTGATAATTTGTTCGAACATATTATATTTTATTATCTATATATATAAAAGTAAAGAAGTTCTAAATTACTTCTATACCCCTATAACTTTCAAAAGAACTTTATTATTAAATTTTTTTTATTTTATTACCATATTATTCCAATTTATATTACTATAATAATGGCATTTAAAATTGGTTAATATTCATAGTAATCATAACAATACCAAAATATAAAATTAAAATAATAATAACAACAACAATAGCGATAATAAAATATTTGATGAGTATTTAAAAGTGGTTAATATTTATATTAATCATAACAGTACCAAAATATATAACTGTTGATTATAAAATCTATATATATATATATATATATATATATATATATATATATATATATATATATATATATATATATATATATAAGCAAAGAAGTCTTAAATTACTTCTTTACCCCTATAGCTTTCAAAAGAACTTTATTATTAAATTTCTTTTATTTTATTACTATATTATTCCAATTTATATTACTGTAATAATGGTAATTAAAATTGGTTAATATTCATACTAATCATAACAATACTAAAACATAAAATTAAAATAATAATAATAACAACAACAATAGCAATAATAAAATATTTGATGAGTATTTAAAAGTGGTTAATATTCATACTAATCATACCAATACCAAAATATATAACTGTTGATTATAAAATTAAAATAAAATTAAAATAATAATAACAATAATAATAATAATTTTTACCCCTATACCTTTCAAAAGAAATATTTCAATTTTATTATTAAATTTATTTTATTTTATTACCATATTATTCCAATTTATATTTTTTAAAAAAACTTTACCTCATATGGGCTTACAATAATTACAAAGGAAAACCCTATCCTACCCTGCTCGAATGTGGACTCGAACCTGTGACCTCTAGGATCACAGCTTCAAGGCTCAACCACTAGACGAAACCTTTGCCACTTTATTCCAATGTATATTACGAAACACAAATAGGAAGACCCTTTTTATAATGAAATGAAATAGCTATTTGAGGATAATTTAAGACTGCTATTGATTATAAAATAAATTATGAAAATTAATTTTGAAAAGTTTTAATAATAACCATTTTTTGTGATTATTAAAAAATAAATTAAAGTAAATGGACATTATATTGAAAAACGGTTACAGTAATTAATAATTGTTTGACCTTTGAAATAATATTTCAAATGGACATATATAAAAAAAACTCATCAAAATAGTTAACATTTCACTTTTAATATAATAAATTCTTATAAAAACTCATAAATATAATAAATTATAATATAAATATGTACTGATTATTAATAAGATAATAAAATAAAATAAATTTAATAATAAAAAAATTGAAGCAAAGAAGTCCTGAATTACTTCTATACCCCTTAGCTTTCAAAATAACTTTATTATTAAATTTTTTTATTTTATTATCATATTATTCCAATTTATATTACTATAATCATGATATTTAAAATTGATTAATATACATAGTAATCTTAACAATACCAAAATATAAAATTAAAATAATAATAACTACAACAATAGCGATAATAAAATATTTGATGAGTATTTAAAAGTGGTTAATATTTATACTAATCATAACAATACCAAAATATATAACTATTGATTATAAAATATATATATATATATATATATATATATATATATATATATATAAGCAAAGAAGTCCTAAATTACTTCTTTACCCTATAGCTTTCAAAAGAACTTTATTATTAAATTTCTTTTATTTTATTACCATATTATTCCAATTTATATTACTATAATAAAGGTATTTAAAATTGGTTAATATTCATACTAATAATAACAATAATAAAATATAAAATTAAAATAATAATAACAACAATAATAATAGCGATAATAAAATATTAGATGAGTATTTAAAAGTGGTTAATATTCATACTAATTATAACAATATCAAAATATACAACTGTTGATCATAAAATTAAAATAAAATTAAAATAATAATAATAATTTTTACCTATATACCTTTCAAAAGAAATATTTCAATTTTATTATTAAATTTATTTTATTTTATTACCATATTATTCCAATTTATATTTTTTTTTGAAAAATTTGCCTCATATGGGCTTACAATAATAACAAAGGAAAACTCTATCCCACCTCGCCCGAATATGGACTCGAACCTGCGACCTCTAGGGTCACAGCTTCAAGGCTCAACCACTAGACCAAGCCTTTGCTACTTTATTCCAATTTATATTACTATAATAATGGTATTTAAAATGGGTTAAATAGCCATGCCAATCATAACAATACCAAAATTTAAAATTGAAATAAAATTAAAATAATAATAACAACAACAACAACAATAGTAATAGTAATAGTAATAATAATATATTTGATGAGTATATAAAATTTGTTAATCTTCATAATAATCATAACAATACCAAAATATAATTCTGTTGATTGTAAAATTAAAACAAAAATAATAAAAACAACAAAAATAATAATAAAATATTTTATGAGGAAAAAGGAGTGACATTAATTCTTATCGAGTCACATTAATTCTAAATTATAAACCTGTAAATATTTCAATTTTATTATTAAAATTATTTTATTTTATTACTGTAGTATTCCAATTTATATTTTTTTTAAAAATTTCCCTCATATAAGCTTACAATAATAACAAAGGAAAATAATCTTACCCCGCCCAAATGTGGACTCGAACCTGCGACCTCTAGGATCATAGCTTCAAGGCTCAACCACTAGACCAAGGCTTTGCCGCTTTATTCCAATTTATCTTACTATATTAATGGTATTTGAAATTGGTTAATAGTCATACTAATTATAACAATACCAAAAATTAAAATTAAAATAAAATTAAAATAAAATTAAAATAACAATAACAATAACAACAATAGTAATAATAAAATATTTGATGAGTATTTAAAATTTGTTAATATTCATACTAATCATAACAATACCAAAATATAATTCTGTTGATTATAAAATTAAAATCTATTTATTTATAAAAATAAAGAAGTCTTAAAAGACTTTTGTGCCCTTATACATTTTATTAAAATTCTAAAAAGAGTGATGTCAAACACGTCATTTCTACATCAATAAAAATTTATTTTAATTAACATACTTTCTACATAATTACGAATTATCACCCATCAAAATGTAATTATCTATAGTTTGAAAGTATTAACATACCATTGAAAGTATTACGATGTAATATTTCTATTGATAGAGAAGAAAATTTAGATAAGATTAATTATTTACTTTTTCACTTTAAGATAATTATCACTTTATCAATTTATCCTATATTTTAAAAAATTATTACCCCTTAAATGTACTTTCAACATTCCACACTACATGTTAATACTTTCTACATAATTACAAATTATCCCCCATCAAAATGTAATTATCTATAATTTGAAAGTATTATGATGTAGATGATTATTCATTTGAAAGTACGTTTATTGATGTAGATAATTATAAATTATTGAAAGTATGTTAATTACAAATTATTACCCATCAAAACGTAATTATCTTGAAGTGAAAGAAGTAAATAATTAATCTTATTTAACTTTTCTTCTACATCAATAAAAATATTTAAAATATAAATATCTAACTTTAAGTAAATATAATCTCTAACTTAAAATTTAGTTAGGATATAACTTCAATTCACATATTTCTGAATCGATAATTACGAGAAAGATTTATATGGTTAGAATTATTTAATCTTCCATGACAATAAAAATAACTAGAAATCAAGAATTCATATATTTTTTTATTAATAAATATCACTACTTTAACTAATCAACAACACAACCAAAGATCACAACTTTAAATTCAAATTAAGAACCAAAATCAGATAATTGCAGAGAGTACAATTAAGAGTAAAAAAAAGAGCACTGCCAAAATTGAACAAAATTGGAAAAAGTACCCCGAATTTCCACAATCCTCGCTACAAAAAAGAACGGTAGATAAGAGTAATTTGTCTTCTTGATTATCGATTAAGAAGAACGAGATTGATTCTATAATCCAAGGTTAATAATGGAATTAATTCACAAATTCATGTGACTAACGTTATATTAGAGGTTCATTGCTCCTTTCCGCTTTTTTTTCTCAACAATCTATTGCCCTCGGTATTTAGTAGGATTATTGGATATTATCCTTTCAATTATGTATAAGTGAGCTAGAGTACTTTCTATCTCTTTCTTAGTTTATAGTTTATACAGAATCTTTCTTTCTTTTGGATGATCAAACAATGGCGTCACAATTCTCTAATGTTTTTGTGCTCCATTTAATCTGTTGTAATACCTAATTTAAGGTATTGCACAATTAAAAGGTCAGTATTGAAAGAAATATTTGTGATGAATCTGGAAGTTACAAATATAGTTTTTCAACGGCAATTAAATTATAAAAAGTTATTTTTGATTAACTACATTAATATTTTTAGGAATAAATGGAGATTCGATGTAAAAAGAGAGTAAGAGTATCGCTAAATTTCAGCGATATAGGTAATGACTCTGTGATTTTATCTTTGTGTTGGTGTATTTTTAATAACAGTGATTGCCTTCAATATTTTATAATTTTGAAGTACATACTACTCGGTTATTGGAGACCCGAACTCAGAATGCGAAAAATGTGGTGTATATTTTTGGTACGAGGAGCGAATACAAAAACATTACAATTCTTCAACCCCTAAATTTTCTTTATGCTGCAATCAAGGACGGATTAAGCCGTCTGAACCAAAGGAGCCTCCTCAAATTCTGCGACGATTATTTTTTGAATCAGGAAAAATAAGTAACATACTATCACTGTTTTTATTAATTATTTTCAATCTATGAATAAATCATAAATTTACCTCCAATAACGTCTTATAAATTATTTTGTCACCATAGTTTAGAATTAATAATTATTACCTAACAAACCAAATAAAGAAAATGTTAATTTTATATTAAAACAAAAACAAAACCTTTATTGCCATGATTGCATTTTGTCTCACCGGTTTTTTTATTGAGATATTATATCATTAGAACTTGAGAGCTAACTATTTTATAATTTAAACTGAGAAAAAAAATTTTAAAAATATAATTTATTCGTTTATTCTTATTACTTAAAATTTACCAAATATCTGTATTATTTCATTAGAACTTGAGAGCTAACTATTTTATATTTTAAACTTAGAAAAAAATTTAAAAAATAAACTAATTTATTAGTTTATTCTATTACTTAAAATTTAACAAATATCTATATTTTAATTTGTTTCCATAAAAATTCGTTAGTTTGTAATATTTAAAAAAATAAAAAATTATTTCAAAATGAAAGCAAATATTTAATTGTGTTGAATATGGTAGAGTATGCTAACATAATAGTGCTAACCTTCAATAACATGTCACATGTATTATAATAGCAAGTCATATACAAATTTATGTATAGTTAATGGAGAAAAGTAAAGTTTATGTATGAAATTGAGAAAATGGGGATAGTTAATGTATTATGTATGAATTAACCCTAATATATCTTATACGTAAAAACTTAGCACAATGAAATAATGTTATAAAAGAACTTTTATATAAATGGCTAATTTAATGGTAATTAATTTTTTATTTCTCCCCTAAGTGGATGTTAAAGCTGTGCAATTTTTTTTTGGATATGTACTCATACATGCATTATGAGCAATCATTTTTGGGATAATATTAGGAATTATAATTCAATGTTCTCATTTGCATCATTAGGAGGAAAAATTGATATATCTATCGTCCATGAACATTCATATTACACGGACAAAATTATCATCGGACTAGGAATTTGATGCTGCTTGAAGGATCTTCACCAAAGTTTGCACAATTATATTATTTTGATACAGAAAATGAAGTTGAAAATAGAATACAGGATGTAAGGTTAGATTTCTTGCATTTCTAAAAGATAATATATATGTGTATATATAATACATATTGATCAACGTTTATGATTTCAAATTGTAATATATTAATTAGTATTAAATGCTAAACATTATAATATAATCTATTATGAATTTGTACAGCAGTGGTCAAGACATAATAGAATTTCATCGGGAGATAGTTTCTGATCTAAAACAAATGCTTGACCTAAAAAATGTCTTTGCTAAAAAATTTCGAATGGTGAGAAATAGATTCCATGAAGATCAAAACTCTAATGTAAGACTTAGATTGATAGGAAAGAGAAACACATATGGTAGGAGATACAATTTGCCAACAGTTTCGGAAGTTGCAGCTTTGGTAGTAGGAGATTTTGAGGTTTCAAGGGGCGATAGAGATATATTTGTAGAAACTCAATCTGGCCTCTTCAAAGGATGTAGATTTTCATTCACATTAAGGTGTAGAGCTCAATGATGGGGAAATAAAAAAACTGGTGCTTGCAAATGTTGGAAAGAATACTTAAAGGATATGAGAAAACTTTCCAAGATTTTCAGACAATGCCAAAACCGATTTATAATCGAGATAAAATTGACAGCAATAACAGATTGAAACTTGATGAACAACGATATGATGGACTGGCTTTAGAAGAGGAATATAGACGGTTGAAATCAGAGATGACAGATGAGCAGGAGTTTGTTCATGAAAAAATAATGACACATGTGAATGAATAAAAATGGGGAAACATAGGGATTATCTAATGGCACGAGATTGATTGTCACGAGACTAGGAGATCGAGTCATTGAACCAAAGATTTTATAAGGAAATAAGGCTGGAGAAAAAGTGTTCATCCTTAGAATGACGTCATCATCTGATGCACGATTGCCTTTCAAATTTCATAGAAAGCAATTTCCACTTGCACTGTCATTTGCCATGACTATCAATAAAAGTTAAGGACAATCGCTTTCTCATATAGAATTATTTTTTAGAAGACCCGTGTTCACTCATGGACAGCTTTATGTAGCTCTATCGCGAGTGACAAAAGAGAGGGTTTGAAAATTCTGGTCTATAATTATGATGGATAAGTCATAAATGAAGCTGCAAATGTAGTAATAAAGAGGTTTTCCGCAATTTAATTTGATACACAATATAATATTTTTTTAGCATTAATATTTTCTATTTTTATTTTTATTATATATAGAGTATTAAATGTGTCGTTTTGGACCTATCCGTGCATCGCACGGGTACTATACTAGTAATAATAATAATAATAATAATAATAATAATAATAACAACAACAACAACAACAACAACAACAACAACAATAACAATAACAATAAGAATAAGAATACTCCCTCCATCTATAAAATATTGTCCATTTAACCGAATCATCAAAACCAATGAAAAATTTATTACACAATTAAAATGACTAATTTATCCTTTACTAAATTCTCTTTCTTCTTAATTACTCACTTATAATTTTAACAATACATAATATCTCTCTCATAGTTAATACAAGGGTAAATTAGAGAAAAAAATTGTATAAAATGCACTAATAATCTAAATTGACAACTAAAAAGAGAATTAATAAAATGGCTAAAGATACAATAATTTCTAGATGGAGGGAGTAATAATAATAATAAAATATTTGACGAGAAAAAAGAAGTGACGTTAATTCTTATAGAGTCACATTAATTCTAAATTATAAACATATTCAAGAATAAATTATTAATTATATCTGTAAAAAAATCCGTGTATTTAATTAATTGCTAATTAATATTGAAAATATTTAATTTTTTTTGAAATTGGATTATAATCAATAGAATTATATTTTGATATTGTTATGATTATTATGAAGATTAACCAATTTTAAAATTTATTCTTAAACATGTTTATAATTTAGAATTAATGTGACTTTATAAGAATTAATGTCACTCATTTTTCCTCATCAAATATTTTATTATTATTATTGTTGCTATTATTATTTTAATTTTAATTTTATTTTAATTTTATACTCAACAAAATTATATTTTGGTACTGAAATGATTATTATGAATATTAGCCAATTTTAAATACCATTATTATAGAAACAAATCAAAGTAAACGTATAACCAATTAAAGTAATAATTACAAAGTAAAATATTTCATAATTGCTGATAAGAATTATATTACAAAACTGTTATAGTAATTAATGATTATTTGACTTTTAAAATAATATACAAATGGACATATATAAGGAAAACTCATCAAAATATTTAACATTTCACCTTTACTATAAATACTAACTAATTAAAATTTGTTGATTATAATCCTATTTAAGAATTAATTTGACTCTTTTGTCCTTGTCAAATATTTGACAGTGAATCCCAATATAAGTACAAAAAAGTATAAATTATAAACATGTTTAAGAAAAAATTTGAATTTTATGACTATAATTACTCTTATAATGAAATATTTTAAATTATTTGGTAAACTAATATATCTCCTAAATCTATTTATTTGAAATTTAATTTGTTGTTCTTGATTTTATTCAATTATGTTGGTTATAATCTTATTTAAGAAAAAATTTAAATTTCGTAACAGTACTTACTCCTTATTTAAGAATCAGTATGACTCCTTTTTTCGTCATCAAATTTTGACAGGAAATCACAAGATAAATGCAGAAAAGTATAGTGTTCACAAGATAGCAAGTGGATCAGTAGAAATAAAGACTATCGCAGAATTAGTGGAATGTAAACAAGTAAGTACAATATTTTGGCAAGCAAATTTGTTTTAATTAATTAAGCATTCTCAATTAAAATGTGGTAAATAATTTCTCCTTTTTCCCTCAAATCAGGCATAAATAAATCATGTTTCACAATTATTTTTATGATGATTATTAAAATTATTTAGGAAAAAGATTTTTGGATTGTGGTAAAAATTATTGATTTAGAGTTACAAAATAGTTGGTCATATTCCAAGTGTAGAAATAGAAATATTTCAAAAAGGTAGAAGTAAATGGGAACAGGTTCTTTTGCCAAAAGTGTAATCGTTTTGATTACTCAACTTTCCACAGGTAAACATTGTACATCTAAAATTTGGCTTTCAATTGTTCAACTAATATAGTTTAAGTATTTCGATATTAAAATTTTAATGAATTAAACATTCAAACTGGTTTTACAAATATAAGCTTCAAGTTCGTGTAATGGATGGCACATGGTTTATTTCTTTACTAATTTCGGACCATGAAGCGCAAGAACTAATTAGAAAAACTGCAAATGAATTGAGGGATACACTAATTGAGGTACATAGTTTTCCCATATCAATAATTCTAATTAAGTTTAGTTTTTTCTTCCTTAATAATGGTTTAAACATCTTTTATTACTTTTTGTCTTTTGAAATTATATTAGATGACATATGCACTTAGTCAAACACCTATACTAATGGAATTGGAGAACATTATAGGAAGAGAAATAATGTTCAAACTTTCAATTAAGAGCAACAATATTATTGCACATGATGAAGTGTGTTATGTGGTTAAACTTATGCAGGATGAATAACTTCTGAAACAATATAATTTTTCTCCCTCAAAATTCATTGACTGCAAGTTCAATATAGGCCAAATGCATCTTTACCCCCCTAAACTTGGCACAAAAAGTCTACTGCCCCCCTGAACTTTCAAAAGTTTCTCGCAACCCCCTGAACTTAGCACAAATGTATCAGTTTGCCCCCTGAACTTGGCAAAAGTGTATCATTTTGCCCCTTGAATGCACGTGTCATGTCCTGATTGGTTTGACATTTCAAAAATATTTTTTTTCTTTCCAATCGAAAGTTGACAAGTGACATTCAAGGGGAAAAATGATACACTTTTGCCAAGTTCAGGGGGCGAACTAATACATTTATGCCAAGTTCAGGGGGCTGAAAGAAACTTTGAAAGTTCTGGGGGGCAGTAGACTTTTTTTGCCAAGTTTAGGGGGGTAAAGATGCATTTAGCCATATTTTATACGTAACTTCAAATTAGTACGTTGTATTATTTGCATTTTAGTACATATATATTTTAACTTTAATTTTTTTTACAATAGGATCCAGATTTCGATGTTGATCAATTTCCAGATGCAAATGAAAATTTCAAGGTACTTCTAACATTTATATTTTAAGTACAAATGATTCATTATCTACTATAATTTTAATTAGATCTTTTATTTATTTATTTTTGTTTCGCAAGATTCGATATCAGAAAATGAGGTCAATTCTCCTATCACACCTGTAGAGAAAAGAAATGAAACTCTGACACAGTCGATATTGATAGATGAAGATAATGCACAACTTTCGAGTAATCAAGCAAAACGAATGAGGATTACGAATGAGAAAAATAATTGATATGTACCTCTTTTTTAAAGAAAGATTAGTATTTGTTTGGATTGTTTCATTTTAAATGTGTTATTTCTTCTTATTTCTACGTTTACAATTTTTTGGGTAAATTTTGCAATTCTTATATTATTTTCTCCAAAATGGGAAAAAATATTTCTGATTGATTGATTATAAGCCTATTTAAGAAAAAAAATTGAATTTTATAATAGTATTTACTCCGTATGGATAATAATAGAATATTTATAATTATTTGATCAAGTGAAATAATAGAAATATTTCATTATTATCACAATAAATATTTAATAAAATCGCAACATTAAATTTTAAGAAATAAATTTAGGAATTAATGCGACTCTTTTTTTCTCATCAAATATTTGTCATGAAATCACAAGATAACTGCAGAAAATTTTAAATTATAATCCTATTTAAGAAAAAAATTTGAATTTTATAATAGTATTTACTCCTTCTTATGGATAATAATGGAATATTTTTAATTATTTGATCAACTAATATATCTCCTAAATATGTTTTAAAAATTTAATTTTTTGTTTTTTATTTTATTTCGTTTTATTCTATTGATTATAATCCTATTTAAGAATTAATGTGACTCTTTCCTGATCAAATATTTGACATGAAATCACAACATAATTGCATAAAAGTACAAATTAAAATCCTATTTCAGAATTAAAATTTAATTTTATAATAGTACTTACTCCTTATGGTTAATAATGGAATAATTTTAATTATTTGATCAAGTGAAATAAATATTCTATTATTAGCACAATACATATTTAATAAAAATCAAAAATTAAATTTATAAAAATAGATTAAGAAATTAATGTGACTCTTTTTTTATTAAATATTTGACACGGAATCACAAGATAACGGCATAAAATATTAAATTATAATCCTATTTAATAAAAAAAATAAATTTTATAATAGTGTTTACTCTTATAATGTAATATTTTAAATTATTTGGTCAACTAGTATATCTCCTAAATCTATTTATTTAAAATTTAATTTGTTCTCGATTTTATTTAATTCTGTTGGTTATAATTTTATTTAAGAAAAAAATTGAATCTCGTAATAGTACTTACTCCTTTTTTAGGAATCATCGTGACTCTTTTTTCATCATCAAATATTGGCAAAAAAGTATAAATTGTAATCTTATTTAAGAAAAGATCTGAATTTTATAATAGTATATACTCCTTATTATGCATAATTTTATAATAGCAACTCCTTCTTGTGGAAGATAATGGAATTTTTTTTATTTGATCAAGTGAATTCAAATTTCATAATTATTATTTAAGTATATTTATCAACTAATATATCTCCTAAATCTACTTTCTTAAAATTTAAAATGTTGTTACTGATTTTATTTAATTCTATTTTGTTGATTATAATCTTATTAAGAGAAAAATTTCAAATTTAATTTAGTTTTTTTAAGTAAAGATACCATCTTAGCGATTAATTACTCTAAATATAAGCATAAGGAATGCCTATAACTCAAGAAGAATTTCTTATTCTTCCTCTTATCTATCTCTCTCTTTAAACTGCTCATTGTTCCTTAAAGAAAAAAAAAGATAAGGCATGTCCTTTTCTCTTTTATATATATATATATATATATATATATATATATATATATATATATATATATATATATATATATATATATATATATATATATATATATATATATATATATATATATATATATATTATAAAATAAACTTATCATTGAAATACTTATTACAAATTACCTATCAGTGCATCGTACGGGTACTATACTAGTTGTTATAAAAACAATTTATTTTTCTAAATCTTATAGTTATAATTCAATCATTATACTTATTTATTATAAATTTGCTTATGTGAATGGATGCTCTATATTCTTCTGCTTCAAATTCAATCTGTTATTTGATGATTATTTGGTGTTTTCATTCTTATGATTTTTTTTGTATTTCAACATTTTGGATCTTTGTAATGAAAGGTACATATTTATTCCACAAAGTTTTATCTTATGTTGCTTTTGCTTTAAAAAGAGTATTTTTCATCTATAAATAATATTAATTGTTTAGAATAAAATTTCAAACATCGACATCTTTTTTTATATGTATACGAATATATTAGACAATAACAATATTAATTTTATATCTAATGGATATCAAGTGTATTTCAGATCATGACTTGTAAATGAACTTTTCAAATTATTTCTTCCACATATAAAAACGTAATATTCAATTTAAATTTTGTAGTTTAATTCATTTATTTCAAGTAAATGAATTTATTTACAAATGAATAGCGGAATTCATTCCCAAATGTTTTCCATATTCTCAAGTTATTCATTCTATGCTAGACCTGAGAGACTTGCTTTATTATTTGGATTTTCTCATCTCTATTAAAGCCAGGTGGCGGAAGCAGAGAGGGACAACAAGGCATGTGCTCCACCGTTCGTAAAAAAGATACATATTAAATACGGTATTTGAATTGGTGTGAATTAAACAATTGTATTTTTTTTATCCATCTACTTCACCAAAACTTTACTCCAAATATATTTAAATTTAATCAGGATCACATACTTAATTATAGTGGGTAAGTCTCCCAATTTAAATTAAACAATTGTATATGTATATAATATACGGTTAAATTTAATGGACATGAGATAGAATTCCAGCGTTTGAGGCATCAGAACCTTTCCCTTTTTGTTAAATTTGCACGGCTAAAAAAATGACAGTTCCCTAATTTAGTATCTCATTTCATGTCTTTTATTTATTTTTTGAAACGTGATAATTTTTATTAATATTTTATTATTTTTAAAATTACTTTTTTATTTTTCATCACATTTCTTCTAACAACCTGCCACATGTTGAAAATTGAATGAGGGACATGGAATGAGACAATAAATTAGGAAAATTTTATACAATGCTCCTGACATTCTGACTTGGATTCATGCCAACCTAACACATTATGCCACATGTTTAAACTTATCTAAATCAGGGCCCTACAATTCATCAATTCATTCAGCTTTTTAGGTTGGGTACAAATCCAAGTCAGAATGCCACGTGCATTGTATAAATTCCCCAAATTAGGGAGATTTGGATCCTCTATATAAAGTTCAAACTCTCTAAAGTTATACATTTCACTCAATTTTAATCAGCCATTAAATTTTAATGGTTCAGATTTAATTTTAGTGGTTGTCCAACTTTAAAGAATCCAAATCTAAATTAAGGACATGTAGTTTTTCCCCACGGCTCCTATCTCTGCTTGCTTTTGCTGTCTTTGATTTTTCTCAATTCCTTTTGAAATGAGTCTACAATATTCGACGGGTTATCGAAGTATATGATAAATTTATCCACAAAATTAATTATCTTTTTATGCTATTAATCGATTATCTACTTATTTTATCTCACACAATTAATTATCTCTTATGCTTTTTCTAATTATCTCCCTAGTAATTATTTATTTTCTTAATTAAGGAATTATCTCCCATGTAATTATTTGTTTTCTTAATTAAGTTTGATAGATACATAATGTATTAGCTTTAGAAAAATAATTTAGGGTTGTTGATTTTTTTTCTATTAAATTAAGTAGGTGTTTTTGGTTAGCAAATTTGTATTAAATTATGGAATTAGGTTTTGAAATATGTATCTCAACTAAAAGTGTTGGTCCCTATGTATACACTCAATGAGTCAGAGGGGGTGAATGACTCACTCAAAAATTTCTATAAATTTTTTTCGCGATTAATATGAGCTCCGCTGAGTGAGGTCAGGTAGCTGAGTGAAATGTGAGAAAAACTGCAAAGTAAAGAACACTGAGATTTTTATACTGGTTCGGCAACCTGTGCTTACATCCAGTCCCGAGAGAGTGTCTCGGGTTTAATTCACTAATCTCAACTCCTTTACCCTAGGCGGAGAAGCCTTTCACGAATTCCCCAATTACAGTAAGTACCCTCCAAACTGCAATCGCTCACCCGTTGAGTAGAATACTCTCTTCTATCAGCAACTCAATAAGAGTCTAAACAAGAGCTGGATTCAACTTATAGAGACCTTGATCCAGTTACAATAATCAGATATTACAATTGAATGATCTATTCTATTCTCTCTTGTTCTAAAGCATATTCTCGCTGAGTAGATGCTTTCTTGCTTGAACTTCTTTAAAGCTTGTAAATTGACAGAGATTTAGCTTCTAAGAAATTCAGGTGTAATCACCAAGTTCTAGCGCTTGCCTTATTGCTCATTTTATAGATGGATTGAGAAAGTAGTCATTGAACTTACTTTGGCATCTTCTGAAACTGATAGCTCATCTATCTACCCATTGCTTTTTCAAATCAATCCGTTAAGAGATAGAATTGCACCGTAGTGAGATAGAAAATCAATCCGTTAGATTGAGATTCGAGCTTCAATTTGAATCCTTTATCGTTTGATGCCAGTCTTCCGTCCCATTCCCTCTGGTATTCTGACATGTTGCAGAGCGCGCGATACAAGGTTGTTGATCTGCAGAATTGCCTAAGATGGCAAATGACTTTTTGCAGCTTGAATATAGGACTTTGTCATTTTCTTCATAAAACTGGGTCTTGTCAAGGCATTAATTCTTTTTTTCTTTGTCTCATTAATGTCCTGCAAAAAGCAATACTGCTAAGATCCCTTTTTACCTTAAATGGTAAAATCAGTAGCTTTGACAAAATAAAGTAACTCAGCGAAATAATGTATCGTAACGCACAGCTGAAACAAAATCTAAATATCAACCGCTGAGTGAATATTACTTAGTCAGCGACTAAAGTAGATACTCAACCCAAAACACTCAGAGTTAAAATAAATAACTAGATCAGCGAAGACTTGAAATTATACCCTTAAATTTGCTAACTCACGTACAACCATAGATTATTTATTTTAACATCATTATTGATTTAATTAACTCAAACTAAACTTAATTGTTATGATCAAAACTTAAGCACTACTGAGTCGGTCCACTGAGTCAGTCAAACTCGTGCTTGGTTCAATAAAAAGATACCTCTTATTTGATGGGGGTTTAAAATTAAATAAAATACTAAATCCCTTTAATATGTGACTTTATAACTTGAAAACCTTGCTTGATGAATTTTCGTACCTATAGGCACATAGATAAATAAACTTTACATTATAGGCAACATTATATGAATTTCTAATTAGTTTTTTTAGTTATTAAGTTGAATAGACTAATTTCTATTCAATTCGAATTTCTAATTTGACACTTCTTAGAATTTGAGACTTAGATATAATCCAATTATTGACGGCTAATAACGTGATTTAGTTTAGGAAAATTGTTGGATTTGTCCCATTTGAGTAAAATAATTTCAGCCCAACTTAACCCTAATTACGTAAAGACTATCATCTATTTTATAGTTAACCAATCAAGAAAAAATATCAAAAACAAGATCCAATCGCTTCAGGAAATCAAACAGGACATGCAAGAACGAAAAGCAGACAATTCAACCTAGAAGTTCTACCAATAAGTTCACCAGACATGCATATGACAGAAATTAAAGATGAATTTTATACTCCACTTGAGGAGTCTTCTTTTAAGAAGAGATATATTGATAATGAAATGGGAAAAAATAGAGATTACCTTAAGCCTTTAGGCATTTACTGGACAAGGCTCTTCTTTAGCAATTCCAGAAAAATCCTCAAAGAACAGAAGATCAAGGAATTAAATATCTTGATCCGTAAGGACAATATTTCAACTTAAAAGAAATCATTCTTAAGTAAAAAAAAGCAAAGTATGCCAGAACTCGAAAGATTAAACACAAACTAGGGTTTTACCAAATCTTTCGTACTCATTAAAATCGAAAACAAATTAGAAAGCAGATGTTAATAAGAAAACCTAGAACAAAACTAGTATGCAAAAACGGAGAAATACAAATCTATGAACATAAAGGACACTGTCACTTGCATACAACCTAAGATAACTAAACAATGCTCTGATACCACATGTTATACTTTGAACATATATTTTCATGCATTGATAAACGCAAGAACATACATGCAAAGCTAAAAAGGTAAATCGCGGAAGAATAAAGAACACCAAAGTTTTAAGGCAGGTACCTCCAATTGGTACGTTTATATAAAGGACCAATTATCAAGGTACGTCTGCCGGTGAAGTATAGAATGCTTTATTCAGACGGTGGCGCTCAAGACCAGCGAAGATTACAAAATCCAATTACAAGGCAAAACAGACTCAGGGAAGTCATAACAGAATAATCTCAGCAAGAATCGTAAAAGCCAAAATCTCAAATCCAACAAAATAAACAGAAAGCATAAACCCTAGAAAATCACCCAACACTTGACTAAATCACGCAGAAGAGAGGAGTCCCTTATATAGGGTTCTATGAGAGAAACCAACATCTAACCGCCTTGCCAACGGTCTGAAAATCATCGACGTTGATAAAAAAACAGAGAATCATAGGGATGGAATCGAGAGCAAAGAAAGGGTTAGAAGAAACAAAGATGAAGCTATGGTTGGTAGAGAGGGCTTATATAGTCCGGGCCAGTAAAATGCAGAGTTTAGGCATTAGGTCAACTGAGCTTATAGCGGGCCTCACTTGAGTCTTCATGGACTTTGAGCTTGGCAAGCGACAAAAATCCAATGAGGTGGTCGTCAGAGGTGGAAGTCTCGGCAAAAAAAAGTGTCGGTGGTGGGGTGTAATATTAATAAAAGGCTTTACACCTAAAATGTAAAAAGGAATGAAATTATATATAAAAATAAATATGTTTTTTTTAAATAAATTAAGTAGATAATGCTGTCATAGATGGCACATGCAATGTAGATGTAGTGTAGAATTTTACAGATTATGAAACTGTCCTTTCAAAATGGAGAAACAAATAAATTATCCAAATGGTTTATCAAAGTTAACTTTCACCATTTTACCAAGAATAAATGTTAACTTTCACCAACTAATCAATCAATCACCATTCACCAGTCAATGATAATTTCACCAACTCAAGAAAAAATGAGCAACCCGTCTAAATTGAAATTTTCTCTTTTACCTTTCTATCTCTTTTTACTCGTTACCACGTTTCTTATTTCCCAACATTTCCTCTTATATTTCATTTTATTTAATTTTTGTAACTTAAAACGACTATATCTCGTAAACCTTTAACTTTTTTATATGAGCCTTTAGAATATTTTATTTGTTTTATTTTTATTTTTAAAACGACATCCATTATAAATATTTTTAGAGCAAAAAAATATCACAGTCTTATACCAATTTTTTATTACGTTAAACCTTTTTTTTGCTGTAAATAAAACAATATTGTCCATATTTTATGATATTTACCTGAAAATAGTGGCGGAGCTGGGGGTGACGGTCGCCCCAACTCCACCGAAAAATATAACTTTGGCACCGCATGTTACCGGTGATTTGAGTGGATCTTCCATTTTTGTGAGAATTACGCATAATGAAGTGTTAAGGGAGAGGGATTTTCGTGCAGGAAGGTGAGAAGGCGAAAGGGTAAAAATGTCACATAGGGTGGTTAAAAGTTAAGTTATTGGTTGATAATTGTCCTTTAAATTAATGCATTATTTTATGGGAAAATTATACTAAATTTAGGGATTGGGTAAATTATTTACCTTTTTATCCTCTATTTTTATATATAATTGTTTGGTCAGTTTTTAAACTTTCCCTTTTCAATATTTACGTTCCTCACCTATGATGCGATTCTTCCTTTTTTATATTTTTTTACTTTGTTTTGCATTTATCTCGTAAATCGTTGGTTTTTTCGATATGCCGCTTTAGAGTTTTTTTGTTTGTCTTATTTTTTTCTTCAAAAGTAGATCTATGATGATATACTTTTTTCGAATTTTTATTTTTGAAGATATGTAACAGATGATACAAGCACTATGCCAGTATTTTACCCGCATTATACAAGGTGTGAAAAACAAGCTTTACACCAGCATTATAAAAGATGTGAAAACCAGCATTTTACCGGCATTTTACCATCATTATACAAGCATTATACCAGCATTTTACCATCAATACAAATATTATACCAGCATTTTACCATGTGCGAAAAACCAGCATTATAACAGGTATGAAGAACTAAAACCATAAAAATCTATTTTATGAAAGAAATCAAATAAAAACCACGTTATACCAGCATTATACCAGTGTGAAAAACAAAACCACTATATACAAGCATTATACCAACACTATACCAGGTGTGAAAAAACAAAAACATAAGCATATAATTTTATGAAAGAAATCGAACAAAAACATTTATACCAGCATTATACTAGCATTATACCAGGTGTGAAGAACCAGAACCATAAAAATATATTTTATGAAAGAAATTAAACAAAAACCAATTTATACCAGCATTATACCATATGTGAAAAACAAAAAACATAAGCATATATTTTTATGAAAGAAATCAATCAAAAACCACATTTAATATTATCATTTTATCATGTTTATACTATGTGTGATTATACAAAATAGTAATTCAACAAATGATACATTTATACTAGCATTACACCAGGTTTATACCAGCAGAGCAAACAAAAAATACATTTATACCATCATTATACCAGATGCGACTAAACAAAATCTCAATTAAACAAAAAATATATTTATACCAGCGTGATGGAACGTAAAAAAATTATTGAATGTGAATGAACGTACAAATATTGTGATTTGCTCTTATTTTGGGCAAAAAGTTGAGGGCTAACAATTTTGTTAAAATTTGTTATGGGCTTTAGCCTAATTATATACTTTTCCTTGTTTTATGCGTGTCATAGTTACATGGGTTAGGAACTTCCACTGAGATTTCTTTCAGAAACAAATTGAATTTACTATTATATTGTTGAGTATCAAATAATGGTTTCATTAGTTACTTCATCTAATGATGAATTAAAGTTTAATATATAGGTGCTAATTATGTTTCATTCCATTGGACATTGGTATTGTTTTAATTATGTATAATTTTATATCAAATTACCTCAATGAGGTGGAAGGTGTCCGGCATTACCAGTGAAATTGTACAATTTTTATACCAAGAATGTATAATCGGGTCATTTCAAAACTGAAATTATAAGATTAAACCTCAACTTTCGAAAATTTTGAAGGCATTATAACACATCAACCATTATACCTAGATCTAGACATTTATTTTAATTATTCCTGTTTGTATAAATTTGTTCAAGTTATTTTGTGTCTTTTACAATTTGAATATAGTTTAATCAAACATATTTAGTTTGTTCATTGATTTAGTAATTTGTTAATGCATATTTGAATTATATATTGATAACTTTCGCCCAAACTTTTTTATCGAAATTTTGCCCCCTATTAGAACATTCTGACTTTGCCACTGTCTAAAAATAAATGAAAAATTAATACTATAAAGACATTATGTCTCTTTTATATCAGATATAATACATTCATGAATAGTAGTATAAGCCCTCAAATTTTCAGGACCGGGCCAGCTTGCTGATTTCTCGGCGCTGAAATTGCTGATCAATAGGGCTGTATGTGAGCCGAGCCGAGCTCAAACACTAGCTGTTCGAGCTCGGCTCGATTCATTTTTTATGAGCTCGAGCTCGAGCTCAAGCTTAATTCGAACTAGATTCTATGTTCAAGCTCGGCTTGAAGGACAAATTTTGTGTTCAATCAAAGCTCAAGCTCAGCTCAAGAATGAGGCTCGTTTCATCATTCACAAGCCGAGCTCAAGCTTAGCTCGTTTCTACATTCATATTATCATATAAGCTTGAGTTGAGCCTCGCTCGTTTATCAGTTTAGATTTTTGTTTCTTATTTTATTCTTAATATGACATTCACAAGGAAATACTAATTGACAACTTTTTCCAATCAACGAATTCCTAAAAATTGACATCATATGAGAAACAAAAAGTGTTTACAGTTTGGCTGTTCCAAGTTCATAAATAGACACAACCATTGCAAAACTACACTGAACAAAATAATGAAACCAAAACATTGTGTGGACAAGTCTTCACAAAAAAGATGTACATCTTTTGTATATGAGATGGACAGATTAAGTATTCCACACAAAGTCTTCCCAAAAAAGTGTTCCAAGAGTGAATTCTACTTCAAACAAATGGACACATTAAAGCAAAAAATCATGATATAGATTGTTTCCAAATAAAAAAATCAGTCTGCTCTTTTGATCTGCAACAAACAAGAAAAATAATTTAATTAGTTTCAAACAATTCACAAATATCAAACATTCAAATGAATATAAATAGAAAATTTGTTAGCTTACCATACCCTGATCAATCAAAAGAATATTCAATAAGATCAGTTTCAAATATGGTTGAAGGAACTGCAACAAGAATATCAAACTAAATCAAAACATTCACTCAGACAAGTTAAAAAAGTAGAATATTCAATTCTATATTTTACCTTTTGTTTCTTCTTAATTCCCATATTAGCTCTTACCCAATCTGCACCACATGTCAAGAACTGAACCGTTTCAGGATTCAAAGAACAATGATGTGTGTCGATAATCCTACCTCCAGCACTGAAGGCAGATTCAGAAGCCACTGAAGTGATAGGAATTGCAAGAACATCACATGCCATAATTGATAAAATTCGATATTTATTACGATTGTCCCTCCACCATTTCAATACATCGAAAGGAGGATCAATTTCTTCATTGTGAAATACTACCCCATCCTCCAAATAAACATCCAACTCGGACTTTGTAGTTTCAAAATTATCAATGCTTCTTAATTGCTTACTCATTATTGAAAATCCCCGACCTTGACCTTTTCCTAATGGTGGCTTAGAACTGCCTACATTTACTGTTTTTGTAGCACTGCCTTGCACTATCTTAATAGTTTTTGCCTTACACATCTCAACATATTCATCAAACAAAGCATGCAAACAGTCCGTAACCTCATTCTCAAATTTCATTCTCTCCGATGGTAAACAACGCTCGTAAGCAAATAAAAAAACTTTCAGCTTTAACCTAAGATCCAAAATAGACGCAACAACAAGCAACACATTATTCTGACCCCAATATTTATCAAATTTTTCTTTCATTTTATCAACCATCCCTTTCAACAAATTATTAGAACTATCAGAAGCACTATCCAACAAATTTTTCAAATAAACAAGTTCTGGAAGAAACAAATTAGATGTTGGATATTCTGTACCTGATATCAGATTTGTGATCGCATGGAATTCCTTTAGAAAAGAGCATACAATAGAAGCCTTTTTCCAATCCTCCTCAGAAGGTAAGAACCCATAGGTCGACTCTCTTGGTTTGAACCATGGAAAAACATCTTTAAATACTAAAGCATTTGCCAACATTTGATACGTAGCATTCCACCTAGTACCACAATCTAAAAGAAGCTTCTTATGAGGCAATTTCATTTGATTCGCAATTTCACTGAATGTATGCAAACGGGTAGTTGTTTTTCTAATATATTTGACACTTTCCCTAACATTATATATTACATCACTAATCTCAGTCAAACCATATTGCACCAAAATATTCAATATATGAGCGCAACATCTAACATGAAAAAACTTTCCATCTAAAGGAAGTTTATTAAACACCCCCAAATCACTTTGCAAATTCGAGACACAAACATCATTGTAAGAAGCATTATCCACTGTGACAGTGCATACTTTTTTTTCAATTTCCCATTCATTAAAACAAATTTTCAAAGCGTCACAAACAGCAAGGCCTGTGTGTGGCGGTGGCACTTTTACAAAACTCAGTGTACGCTTTTTTAAATTCATATTCACATTGACAAAGTGAGCAGTTACAACCATATACTGAAGATTCTGCTCAGATTTCCACAAATCAGTTGTTACACTAACTCTAGTTGCTTTCTTAAGCATTACTTTCAATGTTTTTCTCTCAAGTTCATAAGCAGTTTCACAGTCTTTTATAGACGTAGCTCTGCTGATTTTTTCCCAATTAGGACAACAAATTTGCATAAAACGATTGAAAGCTTCATACTCAACAAAATTAAAAGGTAATTCATGAACTGAAATCATATGAGCTAAAGCTTCTCTAACCTTAGCAGGATCCCATTTCCAATTTTCAAGTTTGACAATATCTGATTCCTTTTTAAAAGTGAGCTGTTGTTGTCCCCTCATATAAAGAGCTCGTGAATTATAGCTCTCTAAATGTCGAGTTAACTGTGTTGTCGATCCACTCCTAATAAGAAGTTTGTTTCCACAATGGCTACACACAGCTTTTTTAAGACCATCATCAGGATCAATAATGGTACTAAACTCATTCCATACCTTTGAAGTACGTTTCCTCTTCTTTTTTGCAAATGGATTTTGTTCTATTTCAACAACTTCAGCTACTGCAGATGTTGGATTTTCTATTGCAACTTGAGTCTCCTGTGCACTTTGGGGTTGGGTTGTAGAATCCATATCTGCAAGCACAATAAGTATATATCATTATTGATTACCAAAACCAGAAAAAAAAATAAGATTTATATGAGAACTCATGTACAGTCTCAATATGGAAAAACAAATAGAGAGCATATTAAAACTCTAACAACAGCCAAATATTATGTGTATATATGTATAAAACAAACAATAAGGTGAAATATATGAAAAGAACATATAACTATGGACAGATCTAATGCATAGTGAAAAATAAGAGAGAGAAACGCAAGGATTAGTCAGGTTAACGAAAGAAGAAAGTTACCTTGAGCAAGGTTTAGAGAAGACGTTCTCCTTGAGAAATTTAAATGTTGAAAATAACAGAGAAGCAAGGCTTAGTAAAGTTAACGAAAATGAAAAAATTGGCTACTGAAAATGATTGATAGCTATAGAGATAAGTACCTATAGATGAGGTTAAATTGGTGAGATGAGAGATCTAAGTGAGCATGGATTAAGATGATCAGGTAAGGTGAACGTGAAATCGTGAGGGAGAAAAGGTGTTGACGGCTGCTAATTAGAATGAAGGAGTATGAGTTAGGGTTAAGAATATATAATACGACCTAGGGTTGGATCTGGGTCAAGTTAGAGATTTGGATCATCTTTAATTTAATTGTACCCATTAAGCCCACACTATATTTACTTTTTTAATGTATGTTTAAGTAAAAAAAAATTGTAGAATAGAACGTTTAATATTGAAGTGTTATATATTAAATATTTAGATTTTATGGTAAATACAATTATGTATATATATATTTTTATTTATGGAATATTTATCTTTTTCGAGTATGTTAACGAGCTTACTCTCGAGCCTCTTTGTGAGCTAGTTCACGAGCCTCTTATCGAGCATGTTCACGAGCTTTCGAGCTGAATATCCCCTTGTTCAAGCTTGGATTGTTTATGTAGATGAGCTTAAAAAGGTTGTTCATGAACAATCTCATTTATTAACGAACCGAGCTCGAACAAGCTTTATTGAGCCAAATTCTGAATAGCTCGTGAGTAGCTTGGTTCGTTTACAGCCCTACTGATCAACAACATATGTTCATTATGCGAGAATTAACGTGGTACTAGTAAAGCAATAATGGGTCAAGTTGTTGCTCTACCAAGGCCTTTAATCAAATGGACCTTTGAATTCTTTGTAAGCAATATTATTTGTAAGCCCAAATCCAATGCTCATTTTCTTACCTATTTCAGCTATACATTGCCAATATAATTTTGGTTTTTGGATTCCCTATTAATTAGACTTGTTTAAGTAATTCGTGGCCCGTTTAGCTCATTCAGGCCTTTTTTTTATGGATCGGACCTGGACTCATATATTTTATTTAATATAGGCCCAGGCCAAACACACAAAAGTCTGAATAAATAATGGGTTAGGCTTGGTTAATATATAAAAACTCAAGCCCAACCCGGCCCGATCCTAACATAATTTATTTAAAATACATATATGCAGTTGTTTCACGTTTTAGGCTATTATTATTAGGTATGAACTGAATTTTTCAATTAGCATTCTCGTTATCATTAGCTTCAATAGATAACAATTTGCCCATCTATTTTGTTTGAAGCTGTTTAAGTTCAATAATCTTATTAATATGTTTAATGGGTTACGAGATGATATTAGTTAAAAATGTCTTTTTTTTATATTATATATATAATTAATAATTATTTGATGGGCGAGCCGGATTGGGCATGAGAATGAAGTTTCAAGTTTAAGCCCGGCCCCATCCAAGCCCGCACAAATACTGGATCGGGCCTGAATTGAGCAATTTTTCAGAGGCCCTACCAAGCCCGGCACAACCCGCCCATTGAAGGGGTGAATCTACACCTAATGCAAAAATAGGTTCATCTAAATCAACAGATTAATGAACATTTTCTTTTTAAATTTCAACCCATATCCCACAATTGATTAATTAATCAATTTTATTTTTATATCACGGTATATTTGGATGCCCCCCATTGAATTTGAATTATATAAATCCAGCACATAATTAGATAGCTCAGCCTCAACTTCTGTTTTTGAATTTAAAAAACAATTCAAATGGTCCCAGCTATATATAGCATTTCAACATATGACCCATTTAAGTTTCCTTATAATTATGGACAGCCAAACATGGCCTTCTCCATTATTTATCTTGGAACCCAAAGTCAAATTAGTTAATGTAGGCATTCCCCATTTCGAGTTTATTAACAAGATAGCAACTTGATTAAAAACAAACAACACAATAAATAAGTTTTAAAAAGATGCATACCCTCATAAAAAAAAATCCCTCCACTAATAGCTTACTTTGATACTATTTTCCACGTCTAGAAAATTACTTTTTGCCTGTTTTTTGAAAAAAATGTTCTCGCATATAATTTTTAAAATGCAAATATAAAGTAGACAGTCATGAACTTTACGTTACATGAAAGTTTATAAGTTTCATTTTTTAATCCAAAAGTGTTAAATTTTATTTTTTTATCACCAAAAATATTTTATTTTGATATTTAGTTGGAAATATTATATACCTCTCAACAACATTTGTTGGTGGAAATCAATTGCCTTGAAACAAGGTTGTCATTTGCTTTCAATTTCTATGGCTCTACTCATCTCATCTCAACATCACTTTTTTCTTTACCCCTTTTTGTATTTTATGAAATCCATTATCATTTCCATTTCCTTTCACCCATTTAATCTTAATCATTATGATTCCAATTCCTAGTTGATTTTTCGTTTTGCAATTTTATACTAAATTATTACGCCACCAAATAAAGAAAAACAAATTGCTACATAGACTTTTGTTTGCCTATAACAAAGATCTTAATTATTGCAGTTTTTTTAAAAAAAGTTCCCATCTCAAAATTAAGGTCCAAGATGTGTAGACAAAGTTAGTTCTTTCCCAAATGAATAAAAATCCACTAGTGAGTGGTGGGAGAATTTTAATTGGACTAATCAAAGTAATACAACTCTAATAATTTAATATTCTTCTTAACTGAAACAATAAGATTGGTTCAAGCAATCGGTTTGATATCGCATAAGTAAGGTCTCGAGTTCGAATCCTAGTAAATGCTAAAAATTCTTATTAGGAGACTCACCCACAACAGCCAGATACGCGATCCGGGCCGGATCTAAATGTAATCGGAGCAAACTCCGGTGAACAAAATGAAAAAAAAAAATCTTCTTAATTGAATGATCAAAATCCAACTAGGCCATGTCCCTCTCAATGACATTATAATTTAATTAAAACATGGTTTCATATCATATTAAGCAAAACTATTCCCATATATGGAATTTCATTCTCAAATGCTTTACATCTGGACATTTCTTGTTTCAAATTAATCTTATAATTAATTTGAGTAAGACCTCATAAAAAAAAGCACTATAATTATGTTTCCGATCATAATTAAAAAAAATCAAAATAGTCACTTCCAAGAAAAACACTAATCTTTATACTAATTGATTGTATATGGAAAAAAAAAAAGAAATTATCAAATATTATTTTATCCGTGTTTATGGCTGTCAAGAAAAGCTCAGATTGATAAGGAAGCATCATTTTTTTCAATGTTTGATTATAATAAAGAGAGAAAAAAAGAAAGGTGACAAGCTTGTGTTTGTGCAGCCAATAAATCCTGGGTTTCTATATAATTGTGAGAATGGAATATAGTGTTGAGGGAGTGCTTGATTCCATCCCATTCCAATATTATGCCAATAAGGTTTTTTTTGTTTGTTTAACTGTAATTCGATTACATTTAGATCCGATCGGCCGTGCGCCTGATTGTGGTGGGTGAGTCTTTTAATAAGGATTTTTTTAGATTCACTAGAACTCAAACTCGAGACCTTACTTAAGTAATACCTAACCACTTACCATTTAGACCAACCCTTATTAAACTATGCGAATAAGGTTTACACTTTACATTAATAAAATAAAATCAATTTTCTTTGTTTTGAAAAACGAATCAAAAATAATTTTATGGTTTGCACTGTGCCACTCACTATTAATGCATTTTCAAAAGGGTTTGTTTTCTTGTTTTCTTTAAATTCAATTATTTATTGGACTTGTAGTTTATCCACAAATAATCAACTGGATTGTTGATTTAATTAGACTTCGATTAATGAACTTGTTCCTTCAATTAGTGGAAATATAAAATACTCCATCTATTTCTAAAAGTTTGACGCTTTAATTAAATCATAAAAACTAATGTGATGTTTATTATATTATTAAAATAATTAATTTAATTTTTATATTTTATATAAAACTTTTTTTTTAATTACTACTCATAATCAATTATCTTTCTTGTAATTAATACAAGGATAAATTTAAAAAAAATATGATAAAAAGTACATTAATATTCCAAAACATCAAACTTTTAAAAAAATCAAAAAAAGACTAAAACGTCAAATTTTTAAAAATGGAGGGAGTATTTTATTAGTCGACATAATTTGATTATTTCCTCTCAAATTTAATTTATTGAAATTAGCTTATTAATTATAATTTCTACTAAAATAAAAATTTAATGATGAAATCGATACATCTGAATGCTACTGGAGATGTGTAGAAAATCACACACTGTAAATATATTAGAATAATGGATGATATATAAGTGGTCTAGATATTGAGTCTTACCGTAAGCCAATTGATTTCATGCCAGATCGATTAAATCTCACTTATATGCTCACTCATCCTATCAAGCCCAATGTCCTCAAGGTTCACAGATTTTCTACATGGTATCAAAGTAAAAGAAGGCATGCTATTCGGAAAGATCATGGATTCGTAATCGTGGAGTTTAAGCTAGCAAAGAAGACTAGACTCTTTGATAACCTTAGGCCACGGGGAAATAATGAATATTTGACAAGTGACAACTAGTCCAAGCCTAATTGCACTTGAGGGGGAGTGTTGAGATTCGTGGAGAATCCCACATTAGAAATATACAAGAATGATGAATGATATATAAGTGATATAGAATAGACATTAACATAAACTAATTAATTTTATATTAAATAAATTCAATCACACTTATATAATTACTCATCCTATCAAATCTAACACTCTCAAAAATTAGAAATTCGCTACATAATACGTTGATGTTTGCATTTTTATCTACCCCAGCTCACATGGAGTGCACTGAGGTTCTTAAATGATTATTAATAAGCATTACATTAATAATAATTATCATCTATAAGAAATATATGTTTATGTTACGTATATTATTGATATCCATTCATTATTAGTTATTTCGTCTATTATAATATGTAATTTAAGTTTTTATATCTTTTGTATTAG
Organism: Euphorbia pulcherrima; assembly: GCA_947683365.1. Lineage (NCBI taxonomy): Eukaryota > Viridiplantae > Streptophyta > Magnoliopsida > Malpighiales > Euphorbiaceae > Euphorbia > Euphorbia pulcherrima. Next base: position 11,924,993 of record CANTUS010000001.1, on the reverse strand, counting down.
TCTATAAATAGAGACTTATTATTCATTATTCAAGATGAGAAATATTGTTATATTTGTATATATTTTTTCTCCATCTCTATTATTCTCTATTTCTATATATTCATCAATTATATATTCTTGTATAATATATTATTTACAACACGTTATCAACACGAATTGCTCTACCGATAAAATAAAGTTATTATAATCGAATAGTCGACTATTGAAGATCCTGCAAATCTTTTGTAAAAGTTTTAAAGAAAATAAATTTTGTAATTTGGAATGCATATGAACATGCTATCATTTTCCACCCGAAGTGGTACAAGATTGATGAATTTTTCACCCGAAGTGAGAAAAATCAAATTGATAAATTATTTTCATCCGAAGTAAAAAATTTAAATTAACTTATATATTCCACATGGAGTGGAGAAATTAAATTATGAATAGTTTTCACTACAAGTGGAAAATAAAATTGTGAATAATTTTCACCCGAAGTGGAAAAATAAATTTGATGAATAATCTCCACACAAAGTGGTATTGTAAAATCGATGAACAATTTCACCTGAGTGAAAATTAAAATTGATAAGAAATTTCATCCAAAGTGAAATTAAAATTGATGAATAATTTTTCCCACGATGTGGGAAAGTAAAAGATATGTGTAATTTCCACCAAAAGTGGAAATGTAAAATTGAGGCCCAATAACCACCAAAAGTGGAAAATCGAATTGAAATATTTTGATTAAAGGAAATGAGTTCTTTCCGATATTGATTGACGTCAAGGCTAGTGAAGCAATTGTAAAAAGGCTCTAGAAGAGTCGATATATAATACTTTGCTGATGAATGAAATAAAATGTTACCCAATATTGTCTCAAGGTGAAACACATTTTGTAAATGCTCAAGAAGAGCCAGAATTAGTGTAACAGGGGGACAAAAATTAGTTCAATGCTCCAGAAGAGCTAGTATTAAGGTACTAAAGAAACAAAAAAATTGTTGAATGCTCCGGAAAAGTTAATATTATATGTTAAGGGGACAACCAAGTTATTGAATGGTCCAAAAGACCCAATGTTTATCTATCAATGGGATGATTATTATGAATAATGCATTATATTTCCCAACTTCTCACATATGTTTGTTGAGTTTTAAAATATTCGCAGAAATGAATATTATTGAAAATGTGAGTGAAGTAATTAAAAAATATCTTCATGGTACATATATTTTCTGGCCAGTTTAGCTATAAAATTGAAGTTTATAGAATGAAATAAATTTATATATGAAAATGAGTGAAAATGCTACCATGATATTGGGTAAATACGAAAATTGTTGAATACTCCAAAAGAGCCAATATTAATATAATAAGGGGAAATAAATTTTAAATACTCCAGAATAGCCAACATTATGTACCAAGAGAGAAAAACTGTTGAGTTTTTCAAAAAAAAGTAAGTATTGGTAATGTATTAAAGGAAAAAGTTGAATGGTCTAGAAGAGCCAATATGAGTATTTCAAATGGAACAAAGGTAATTATAAATAATACATTATTTCTCTCTAATCCTCACAAAATATTATTAAAAGTTAAAAATATTCGCCAATTAAATATTATATTAAAAATGTGATTGAAGACATTAGAATGTCCTAATGGTACAAACATATTTACAGGCTAATTTGATGATAAACCTATATATATTGAGATACTTATAAAATTTGGCACAGTCATGATTTGATAATGATGAGAAAAATTTGTAAAAATGTATATGGACGTCTATTAAAAGAACCAGAAGTTCAATGTAATTTGTGTTGCTTGTTTGCAAGGAAAATTGATAATAAAACCTTCCGGAAATAAGGTCATAATTGAATCTCTAGCACTTAAACGCATACATTGTGATATATGTTGGAAACAATGATCCGGAATAACAAATAATCCGGATTAGGTTTGAAGTAAATAAAACACCTAAGTACAAAAAGACCTAAGTCATTGCATCCGGACATATTACTAAGACATTCAAAGTCCTAGACAAGTAAAGACAATTACCTAAACATAAACAGAAGCATCCGGTTAAAGTTTGGAAAGGAAATAAACTTTAAACCACCCAAAACCGCATCAGGAAGAATTGACTGTACTAGCATCCAGAACAAGGCAGATTCGGACATATTAAGTCTGAAGACATCCGAAAGACTTAAAATCCTAGACAAAGGGAATAATTCAAAAGTATTAAATTCCCTCCATTCATTTGGTCTACAAGTCAAAGATCCTTTCCTCTAAAGCAAGACAAAAATGACAGCTAGCACTTTTCAGAGAAAGGACGAAGGACTGACATAGGAAATAGAAAAAGGTAACAACCTTTTTCACCTAGACCAATAAGAAGGCGCGTGGAACTCACACGAAAAAGGTACTGGCGTAAAAGTTGGTGAGTCACTAAAATACAAGGAAAACGATCACTGACAACCTTTCAGCCTCAATCCCAAGAATTCAAACGGGTCAAAATCTTTGTCTAATGGATTGAACAACGGTTCTAGAAGCGCCACATATTACCTTTTCAATGGTGAAGAATTGATTATAGCTCAACAACCCGCAATGGCTATATTTATGATGAAAGCCTATAAAAGGGAAGCTTCACAAGTTGAGAAGGTGCTGGTTGATTTCAAGAAAGCATATACAAGAGAATTCGCTAGAAAGTAATCAATTTACAAATCCCACCAAGAACCAAACCACTTAAAATCTGTTTGTAAGGATTCCCAAGTGAAGTTATAAACTTGAGAAAGTCTAAAACCAAACCCTATGAGAAAACAAAGTGTAAAGAATCTCATACTTGGGTAAGTAGTGGGATTGGGATACAACTTGAAGTAGGTGCTTTGAGTGGGATCTCCCCATAGGACTCAGCTTAGGTTTGGGTAGAAATTTAAGTGGTATATCCTGCTAAAGATAAGAGGACTCAGCTGGGAGTTGGTGCTTCTAGTGGTATATCCAACATTCGAAAGGGGTTACCATCCGGAGATAAAATTGTAAGGCTTGATTCTTGCCAGTTGGAAAGGAATCCATTAGTGAAAAGCTCGGAGGGAGGAAACTCCAAAGACTGGAGTAGGTGGGGCTGAAGCAGGATAAAATACCCATGTTTGATTTTCTTACTCTTTACTTATTTGCATAATTATCTCATATTTGCATCATCCGAATCCATCCCCCGGATCATAATCAAACACGCTACACTAAGATTTTTTAAAGTCTGTTAATTCCGCAAAAAAGGATCATTCACCCCCCCTCTAACCAAACTTAGACCCTCATAGAGACTAACAAGTGGTATCAGCACAAGTGCTCAAACTAAAGAACTAGCAATCTAGAGCTGAAGGTCCAAATTTTGATCCAAGTATCAAAACGAGTTTCCAAAACTCACAACTCCTTCCCGAGGGTATGTCCATTACCCGTCCTCCACTCTTCATAGGTGAACACTACACATTCTGGAAAAATTGGATGAAGAACTTCATTCAAGTATAAAGCATGCAAGCATGGTTGGGCATTAAAGATGGCCCATATGAGCCTACTCATGAAGTAGATGGGCTAAATACCCGAAAGCCCTCAAGTTTATGGGATGAGAATGACTTTAAAAAATTGCATGAAAATGAAAATGTTATTAACATGCTTCATTGTGCTCTTAGTGCAGTAGAATTTAACAGGATATTTGGATGTGAGATTGCACAAGAGATTTGGCAGAAGGTAGGAGCAACCTATGAAGGAACCAACAAAGTTAGAGAAGCCAAGCTTGATCTACTCCAGCAAAAGCTTGAATCCTTCAAGATGGAGCTAAAAGAGTCAATCATTAGTATGAATATTAGATAAACCAATCTAGTGAATGAGATGAAAAGGCTCAAAAAGGAAATCTCTGAAGTAGAGATGGTAAAGAAGGTGCTCCGGAGCCTCACTAAGGAAAGGGATAACAAGAAGACTGCCGTTGAGGAAGCTCATGACTTAAATTTCTATAGTTATGATGAGCTCATTGGTAATCTCTTGACTCAAGAATTATCCTTAGAGAGATACAGCCAATAAGAAAGAAAGCTGGAAGAAGGCCAAGAAGGCCATTGCACTTAAGGCAGACTCTGTCGGATCAGCTAAGCTTGATCTACTCCAACAAAAACTTGAATCCTTCAAGATGGAGCCAAAAGAGTTAATTAGTATCATGAACACTAGATACACCAATCTAGTGAATGAGATGAAAAGGCTCAGAAAAGAAATCTCTGAAGTAGAGATAGTAAAGAAGGTGCTTTACAGCCTCACCAAGGAATGGGACAACAATAAGACTGCCATTGAGGAAGCTCATGACTTAAACTTCTATAGTTATGATAAGCTCATTGGTAATCTCTTGACTCAAGAATTATCCTTGAAGAGATACAACCAAAAAGAAAGAAAGCTGGAAGAAAAGAAGAAGGCCATTGCACTTAAGGCAGACTTTGTTGGATTAGCCTCTTCCGGATCAGAAAAGCAGCCAAAAGAATCAAAGTAGAGTGAAGAAGATATGGTTATGCTGGCCAAGCACTTTGACAAATCCCTAAAGAAAAAGGAAAAAAGGAAATCCAAGATTTGAATCAAGGAAGCCTAAGGAAGGCACCTCAAGAAGGGATAGGCCAAGAAAGGCTCCGGAAGAAAAGAAGGATCCGAAAAAAGATACTGCCTCCTTTGAATACGGGGAAAAAGGGCACTTCAGAACCAAATGCCCTAATCTGAGAAAGGAAAATAAATATAAGAAGAAAGCTATAGTGGCCACATAGAGCAATAGTGAAGAAATTAGTAGTTTATCTTCAACAAAAGAAGAAGAGACTGCTCATTGTGCATTCATGGCACTAACGGATTCGGAAGCAGAGCAATCCAAAGAAAGTCATCCAAGTAAGACACTGAGCAAATTTGGGATTCAGAATCAGAAACAGCAAATACTGAGGTAAACTCCCATTCTAATTTTGTTTCTAACATTTGTCTTGCTAAAGCTTTAAAGGTGGTGATCCACAATGTGAGAAAGAACACCAAAGACATAAAATCCATACAATGACAAATTCTAGAATTGGCTGAAGATGCCAAGGCAATGTCACAAGACATCAACTTGATGAGAACCGCAAAGCATATGGATGTGGTGGAAGAAAACTTCCCTAAAAGTTAAGTTCAGATCTTAAGTGCTAACTTGATAGGGTTAGATATGGAGATAACTCTAATGAAGGAAGCACCTGGAAGGAGATCAGGTCCTTTGCAACTAAGAAGGAATACAAGGCAAGCTGCATCAAGAAATCAACATCAAACTACCAAGAAAAGTCCAAAGCCTTCCAACCAAAAAGAGAAGGAGGCTAATAAGTAACCTCAAGCCTAAAGATACACTACTGCACAAAAAGGAAAGGCTAAAGCAGTCTACAATCAGCAACCTACCAAACAAAGAAGGAATTATGCAATAGAAGTTACACCCCTAACCAGCTTTCGGATACACACCGGATTAACAATAAGCGCACAAGAAGCTGAGTGTAGAGGGAACTATAGGAAGGATGATCTTGAGAAGATCGAGAAAAAGTAAGAGCAGAAGAGGCCCATTTCAGGGTGCAGGTTTTATGGGAAAAACAACCATGTTACTAAATTATGTAGACTAAAAAATGGTTATTATGATATTTATCTTTGGCCTGAAATGGTTGATAACCCGAGATGACCTAAATCTGATTGGGCGCCCAAACTCACTTGATCTACTTTACAGGTATGCCTTAGATCCACAAAAGATCAACACACATAGTACATTGATAGTGGATGCTCCAGGTACATGACAGGTGATAAGAAGGCCTTCATCACTTTAATCCGGAAGAGAGGAGGCAAAGCAAGCTTTGGAGATAATCAAAAGGGACAGATCATTGGGCATGAAACCATTGGATCTGAAATACAAATAGAAGATGTCTCTCTAGTTGATGGACTGAAGTTCAACTTACTTAGTGTAGCACAACTCTGTGATAAAGGAAGAAAAGTCATCTTTAACTCCGGAGGATGCTCAATCTATGTTAGTAAGTCTAATCAACTCATTCTTTATGCACCTAGAGTAAATAATGTTTATTGTGTTGACATTAAAAATGGTAAAAAGAATATATGCTTGGTGTCTAAAGAAGAAGAATCATGGCTATGGCACCGGAGGTTGGGACATGTTAGCATGAACCTCCTGTTCAAATTAGCCAAAAAGGAATTGGTTGTGGGTTTGCCTAAGGTAGCTTTTGATAAGGATCATGTATGCACTGCATGTCAACTAGGTAAATAGTTTAAGAAAACCTTCCCTTCCATCTCATACATACCTTCCAAGAGAGTTCTTGAACTCTTACATATTAATCTCTTTAGTCCAATCAAACCATTGAGTGTAGGTAGAAGAGAATACACAATGGTCATTATGGATGATTATTCTCGTTATAGCTGGGTTGCTTTACTAGCTAGCAAAGATGAAGCCTTTGACCAATTCTCAAAAATATTCATCCGGATAGAAGTAGAATAGTGCATAAGCATTGCACACATCCGGAGTGATAATGGTGGTGAGTTTAAAAATAAGCATTTTAGTGAATTTTATGACTCCGAGGGCATTGAACATAACTTCTCTGCCCCTCATACTCTTCCACAAAATGGAGTTGTTGAGAGGAAAAATAGGACCATAATTGAGATGGCTAGAACAATGCTAAATGAGAATTATTTGCCAAAATATTTCTGGGGTGAGGCAGTAAACACAGTTTGCCACATTCCGAATCTCATTAGAAAGACCTTAGAAAAGACCCCCTATAAAATCTAGAAGGGAAGGAAACCCAAAATTGGGTACTTCAAAGCCTTTGGATGTAAATGCTACATCCTAAATGATGGAGAGCAATTAGGAAAATTTGATCCTAAATCTGATGAAGCAATTTTCCTTGGCTACTCAACACATAGCAAAGCTTACAGAGTATATAACAAACGAACTCAAACTGTGGTAGAGTCTATACATGTAGATTTTGATGAGACTAACCATGCAGACAAGCGAAATTCTACTCCGGGAGATCTAGTTTCGGAAGCTGAAAACTCTAAAGAAAAGAAGGAAGTCCAGATTCCATATTCCTTCCAAATCAAGAAATACAAACAAGAAGATGAGGGGATATCTTTTGATCCAGAAGTACCACAAGCTGATCTCAGCCTACACAAGATATACTTTAATGATGACCAAGGAGAAGCAATTGAGGCAGAAGTAGAACAAGCCCCAATCCAGTATGAAGATCTACCAAGAGAAGTCCGGACTCGCAACGATCATCCGATTACAGCTATTTTGGATAATATCCAAAATTGAGTCAGAACTAGAGGATAACTCAATAGGATGATGAGCCATGCTGCTTTTGTCTCTCGTATTCAGCTAAAGAAATTCCAAGTTGTAAAAGGCGATGAAAGTTGGATGATCGCCATGCAACAAGAACTAGATCAATTCACCAGGAATGATGTGTGGGAAAGAAAAGTCAATCATTGGCAATAATTGAGTATTCCGGAACAAGCTAGATGAATCCGGAATAGTGGTAAGAAATAAGACAAGATTGGTTGCTCAAGGCTACAATCAACAGGAAGGAATTGGCTTTGAAGAAACTTTTGCCCCTGTAGCAAGATTGGAGGTAATCCAGATTCTATATGTTTTGCATCATTCATGGGATTCACATTGTTCCAAATGGATGTCAACAGTGTATTCCTTGATGGAGTTATCTAGGAAGAAGTATATGTGAAGCAGCCACCTGGATTTGAAGACCCAAAGCATCTGTATCATGTATACAAACTAAAGAAGGCCCTCTATGGATTGAAGCAAGCACCAAGAGCTTGGTATGGGAGACTCACTACATTTCTCATATCCAAGGGATATATCTGGGGTAAAGCATATACTACTCTTTTCATCAAGAAGAAGGATGATATTATTCTAGTTCAAATCTATATTGATGGCATCACCTTTGGAGCAACAGATGAAAAGATGTGTTAAGAATTTAGCGCTCAAATGTAGAAGGAGTGTGAGATTTCCATGATGGGAGAACTTAATTTCATCCTTGGGTTGCAGATTAAGTAGAGTCCGGATGGAATTTTCATCAACCATTTCAAGTATACCAAGGAGATTCTCAAGAAGTTTGAAATGGACAAAACCAAGCCAATGTCCACTCCAATGGGCTCAGATACAGTCCTATCCAAGGATTATGAAGGGAAAGTTGTTGATCAGAAGCTATATAGAGGAATGATTGGATCACTTCTATACTTGCCAGCTAGCAGACCTGACATACACTATGCAGTAAAGAGAATTCGCAGATACCTCCTACGAATCACTCAAGTTGGGTTATGGTATCCAAGTAATGGAGAATTCACACTACAAGGCTTCACTAATTCAGACTATATTAGAGATACTCTTGAGAGAAAAAGTACATCCAAAGGCTGTCACTTTCTTGGAGATTGCCTCGTTTTATGGTACAGCAAGAAGCAAACTTTTGTTGCCTTATTAACCACAGAAGCAGAATACATGGCAACACGAATTTATGTAGCTCTACTTCTTTGGATCAAACAATAACTAAAAGATTATGGAGTCCAATCCGGATGTGTGGATGTAATGTGTGACAAAAAAAAAGTGCCACTGATGTGTCAAAGAATCCAGTACTCCACAGCAGGATGAAACATGTCAACATCAAGCATCATTTCGTCCGGGATCATGTGATGAAGAAGGATGTTGCATTGGTATACATTCCAACAAATGAGCAAAGAGCACATATCTTTACGAAGCCTTTGAGTAAAGATCAATTCAACAAGCTAAGGGAGTCAATTGGAATGTCAAATCCAATTTAAGGGCAATCCGGAAGATATTTTGCAAATTAGTTCTCAAATCATCTGAGTCAAGGAATCCGGAAAAGAAGAAGAAATTATGTTGACTCTGGATCCAGATCAAAGACTACCAGCTCAGCAGACAGAAAAGACACATGGCAGTAAAGGTGCTGAAAACTAACTATACACGTTTTGAATTTCAAACGTCTAATGGGTGTTACACACGCGATAAAATTAAATGGCCATCTTAAGGAAAAACCTTTCCCATTCTCTGGTTAAATGGCTTCTACCTCTCTTCTAAAGTTAAACCTGCCATATCAACAATCCAGCCAAAGTTAACGATGTCTGAATTACCATTATACCCTCACTTTGGAAATTCAATATAAACCCCTCAAATTTCCTCTTCTTCCTCATGCGAGCAACTCAATACTGTTACTTTACAGAAATCAAACTTTAAAACCCTAATTCTTAAAAAATCCTTCAATGACAGCAATCATGATCAACAACCAAATCCAAACTCTTCCTCTATAAAACATTTTTGTGGAGAAGGATCTCAAAGATAAAGATTTCCTGCCCTTAAACCTCAAAATAAATGACTCAGTTGTACCCACTGATTATTTGGCCGATAACTTTCTTTTTCAAACCGGCCTATACTCAAAACTCATCGTAGACCAACACCTTACAGACTTCTTGAAAATTAACTGCCCAACATATCCGAAGCTAGTGCACGAGGTTTACAACAACTTGAGAGCTTACAACTATTATGACACTCACAGAACCAAGGTTTAGGGAAAAGTGATAACAATCACGCAGGAAGTTCTTTGAAAAGGACCTAAACATGAAAAATGACGGGGTTCAGATGAGAATAGATGGGGATGAACTATTAGTCAAATATCACCCTAAAATGTGGCTGCATTTGAACTATTTTGGAGATAAATTCTCCATATATTTTTCGGAAGTTCCAAGATATCGATAACACGTCCTCGCTAAGCTAGTCCTGATCCGGAAGGGCACTCTAACTACAGTATCCTCCTTTCATCATTACATACTACAGCACTGGGTGGAGAGTAGAGTGGTGAACATATTGGTGCTATTTCCTCCGACAGGATAGAAACTCTCATGGTGCCCTGATCACAAGAATCCTAGAAGTAAATGAAGTTAATGTCTTCAGATTCTAATCTGTAAATGGAAAGGAAATTCTGGAAAAGAATTTTAAGAAGGTGTCCTTTGGTGAAAAATGGAGCAAGCAGAAGGCTAAGAAGCAGCGAGATGAGAAGAAGAGCAAGGCAAGAAAGGCAGTGGATCCTGCTCAAGATGCCCCCGTCCCAAAGAAGGCTAGAACCAGCAAGCCAAAGGCACAACCGGATCTTGCCTTAGTTCCCATGGAGGAAGTTGATGAGGACACTCAAACCCTCACTCAACTACGGAAGAAGAGCCTGGAGAAGCCTAAGCTGAGAGGGAGATTGATAAAAGCTGCAGATAAAAAGAGGAAATCTGCTAAACCCTAATTATAATAGTAGAAGATGTGGAGACAAAGGATGAGGCTCCAGTACCCAAAAGGAGACAATTCACAAAGAAGGGATGCACATTTGATGAGGGTGTGGCAGCCCAAAAGAGCAAAGCTAAGAAGCCTGCAGGCATTATTATTGATGAAGGTGCAGTAAAGAGGGCTGAAGAGGCAGAATTGGCTAAGGCTAGGAGAACTAAGGACAAATATGTGCCCGGATCTACTGAGGAAGTCCATTCGGATGACCCTCAGTATGAGATCATAAGAGAAGCTATAAAGGATAATGACAAGATTAACAAGCTCAGAATTGAAGGACCTGGAGGTTCTTTTAGCGCCCAAGCAATACTTGATGATCCGGAAGATATGGCAACTCTAGCCCAGGATCTGGAATCTGACCCCTTTGCCTTCGTATCCAGAACCGGACCACTTCCGAAAAACCTGCTTAACCGGAAGCTGAGACTACAGATAAAGTAAGACCTGAAAAGGCAAGTGGAGAGGGTGTTTAGGACATTACAAACATACTTGTAGGAGTGGTTAAAAGTCATGAAAAGGCATGTGAAGGGATGACTGAGGACATTTTCAGTCATCCGGGGGTTGTGGAGGTAGAATAAGAAGGAGTGGCTCAGAATAATTTTGAATCACCAATAATTGAGGTAATTCATAACTTAGTTTCATTTAATGTTAATGCTGACACTTCTACTGTTACTGTTGAAACAACAAATGATAAAGAGGATAACTTAGATGCACATACTCCAAGTGTATCTAAGGAATAAGAGTCTAACCCGAAAGACACCATTCTGGAGTAAGGACATAGTCTGAGATCCAACGAGAACACTCCTAGAGTGAACTCAAAGGGTGAGCCCAGTTTGAGGGAACGGTTGGAAGAAGGAATAGGAGGAGAAGAAGAAGAATCCACAAAAGAAGAATCATCTTGATCAGATGAGACCGGAATTAGCTCCAGATCTGAATCCTCCTATACTAGTCCAATCAGAATACCAACCACTAGCATAAATCAAGTTAGAGCCAAAAAGATAACTATAGTGCTAAAAATCATACAAGAGGCTAACCATGAGGAACATGAGGAGAGCTATATCCAACAAAGTCTTCGAAACATCTGTAAGTATCTCAAATCAGTGGAGAAAGTATTAATTCAATGATTCTCTCCTCTGGATTTGAAAACTGAAATTGGGGAGCTAAAAGGGAGTGTGCATAGGATAGAAAAGAAAGTGGAGGAGTTTCCAACTGCTAATCTAGTGGCAGAGGTTTCTCTTGCCAAAGTAAATCTAGTGCTGGAATAGACCAATGCTAACCTTGCAACAGTAAATCGTACTTCAGATCAAGCCAACACAGGGGCCACCAATAATTGTGCAATAATAATGGACAAGATCTCCTCTTCCTCCTCTGAGCTATCCACAGAAATAAAGGAATACCTGGATACCAAGTTTGAAAACTTGTCAAAATTCATTGCTGAAAAAGAAGAGAAATCTGCTCTCCCTAGCCTAAATGCACAGCAGCAGGCAATGTTGAATAAGGTTACAAAGTTCATGGAGGAAGATTTGTCAAGATATTTGCCAAATAAATGGAAAATATTGCCTAAGAGGTTGCGAGTCAAATGAATGGGCAAGATACAGTCATCAATAATGCCAAGGAAGAGCTCCATAAAGACCTCATTACTGTAAATGATAACGTCTATAACTACAGAAGAGATATGGGGAAGGAAATTGAAAAGGTGCTATCAAATCTGTCCAACTTATCCATTTTTGGATCATCCTCCTTAGCTTCTATTTCGGAGAGCCAACTCCTTCCAGTCCTACGAGATCTTGTACAACACATAGGAGATACTAGCTTCTTCAAACATAAGGGGATTGCTACTCTCCTTAAGGCTCTCTTTCCCTATTTTGATGAAAAGGATCACGATTTTGTACTCCAAATGCATCCTTACATCACTAATTCATATACCCAGCTTTGGAAGGTCTTTCGGCCCCTGTATCTAGCTCTAGCCACTGTGGATACAATTATTGATCATAGAAGAAAGGGAAATGTAGATTATTCTATCTACTCTACGGCTTGGCAGCAAAGCTGGGATGGGAAAACGTACATAGAGATCGACCCCTAAGCTGATGCAAGCAAAATAGGGAGAATAAAGAAGGGGAGGCTAAAACTTATTAGGGAGAGAAGAGCAAAGGAAAGGAGAAGAAGGGAGAAACATCTACATCCTGAAAGAAATAATCTTGTAATAGATGTAGCTATTTTGGTTCAATGTAAAATCTATAATAGCTAGATTCCTTTTCACTTATGTATTTCTGTATCATGTAATGCTGAACTTCATTGATGTTAACAATTGTTAACAGCAGATGTATATATAGTGAAAATCTATTACAAAATTATTTCTAAAGTACAATCTATAGTTGTACTACAAAACATTAGAAGCTAGAATTGGAAAATGTTGGGGGAGCAAGGGATGCTAAAATTATGGAGGAGTAAGAATTGTAAATGACTAAGTATCAAGAATCATACTTAAATCATAAAACCCCTCTATCCTTATGCTTAGATATCTTAGGCTTTTATTTCCATCAACTGGGAGAGATTGTTGGAAACAATGATCCGAAACAATAAATAATTCGGATCAGGTTTGAAGTAAACAAAACACCTAAGTACAAAAAGACCTAAGTCATTGTATCCAGACATATTACCAAGACATCTAAAGTCCAAGACAAGTAAAGATAATTACCTAAGCATAAACGGAAGCATCCGGTTAAAGTTTGGAAAGGAAACAAACTTTGAACCGCCCAAAACAGCATCCGGAAGAACTGACTGCATTAGCATCCGGAATAAGGCAGATCTAGACATATTAAGTCTGAAGACATCCGAAAGACTTAAAATCATAGACAAAGGGAATAATTCAAAAGTATTAAATTCCCTCCATTCATTTGGTCTACAAGTCAAAGATCATTTCCCCTAAAGTAAAACAAAAATGATAGCTAGCACTTTTAAGAGAAAGGACAAAGGACTGACATAGGAAAGAGAAAAAGGTAACAACCTTTTTCACCTAGACCAACAAGAAGGCGCGTGGAACTCACACCAAAAAGGTACAGGCGTAAAAGTGGGTGAGTCACTAAAATACAAGGAAAATGATCACTGATAACTTTTCAACCTCAATCCCAAGGATTCAAACGAGTCAAAATCTCTGTCTAATGGATTGATCAATGGTTCCGGAAGTGCCACATATTACCTTTTCAATGGTGAAGATTTGATTACAGCTTAACAACCCACAACGACTTCATTTATGATGGAAGCCTATAAAAGGGAAGCTTCACAAGTTGAGAAGGTGCTGGTTGATTTCAAGAAAGCATATACAAGAGAATTCGCTAGAAAGCAATCAGTTTACAAATCCAACCAAGAACCAAACCACTTAAAATTTGTTTGTAAGAATTCCCAAGTGAAGTTATAAACTTGAGGAAGTCCAAAACCAAACCCTTTGAGAAAACAAAGTGTAAAGAATCTTATACTTGGGTGAGTAGTGAGATTGGGATATAACTTGAAGTAGGTGCTTTGAGTGGGATCTCCCTGTAGGACTCAGCTTAGGTTTGGGTAGAAATCTAAGTGGTATATCCTGCTAAAGGCAAGAGGAATCAGGTAGGAGTTGGTGCTTCTAGTGGTATATCCTACATCCGGAAGGGGTTACCATCCGGAGACAAATTGTAAGGCTTGATTTCTATCAGTTGGAAAGGAATCCACTAGTGAAAAGCTTGAAGGAAGGAAACTCCGGGGATTGGAGTAGGCCGGGCCGAACAAGGATAAAATACTCGTGTTTGATTTTCTTACTCTTTACTTATTTGCATAATTATCTCATATTTGCATCATCCGGATCCATCCCCCGGATCATAATCAATCACGCTACACTAAGATTTTTTTAAAGTCTGTTAATTCCGTGAAAAATGGTTATTCACCCCCCTTAACCAAACTTAGACCCTTACAGGGACCAACAATATATATGGACCAATTCATCCATGATTAAACCATTTAGTTTTTAATGCAGTCACTTCCTGAAGAAGTACAAGAACCTGAAGTTGATGTTTAACTAAATGGTCACATGTATGTTTTTGTATATTAATTAAGATTAATGTTGAACATCATGTAGCATATGTTCATACTCAAAATGGTAGAGTAAAACCATTTAACAAATTTCAATATAAGTGTGGTGATACATAACATTGTAAGAAATTATTTTTACATGACCAATAAGTTGTTTTGTTATTTCCCCTATAATTAGCTTTGGTCATGATCCAAATTTTCTCATCTAAGAGTTTTATGGTTATGCAGTTTATGTGTCTATGGCTTCATTTAAACAGACCAAAATGGGTCCTTAAAGGAGATTATGAATTTTATTGGATGTGAATCTCCATTAATAATTAAGTATCTCGAGCCTTTAAAAATAATATGACTACTGCAAGATTTGCATATTGTAATTTTGATGAAAGCATTTTTCCAAAATTAGGGGAAGAAAGTAAAATGACAATTTTGGAAAAGAAAAATTTTAATGCTTCATCTTTAATTTTTATGGATCCTAAGTCAAATAATATTGAAATTTCTGAAGAATAAATTAAAATAGCGCTATAACTCGCTTAAAGCATGGATGTACAATTGGTTTAAATGATAAAAATCCTAAAGAAAGGAAAATTGTCGACAATAAATATAATCTTACTAAGAATAAGTGTACTAATATAAATACACTTTTTGCAGAAGTATTAGCACTCGAAGTGCAAGCACCTGAAGTGCAAACACCTGAAGTTGTTAAAAATGAGGAAATTGAAATAAATTATATCAGTACAAGTAAGAGATGGAATAACAATAAAATAGTTGTATACCATATTTTGCCTATATATGTGGTAATAAATATTGAGAATGTGACTATGGATCATGAACTATAATATGTTCAAGAAATGTCAAAAGTGATTGACAAATTGGAAATTTAGATGCAATTCAAGTAGAAGAAAATTCTATAGTACTTATTTTGCCAATATCTTTTTTCTTATTCTTATATTTGTTTATTTTATATTTGTACTATGTGAAAATATTCTTATGTGATAAGGTACGACTTTTATATATCTTATTAATTTTTCAGCGCAAGAAAAGTGTAACATGTTGTTGATTGATAGTGTTACAGCTAACATATATGATATTTACATGAAATCTTTGAAGGTTTAAAATTGCAAGAAAAGTATGGCCAATTAGAAGTTTATTTACAGATCAAAAAGTCTATGCGTGGTTTAATATGATTTGGACGCATGTGGTAAATCAATATAGCCAAAAAAAGTCCATTGATAATTTATGAAAATAATGTCACTCGTATTACTCAACTGAAGATGTTACATTAAAGGAGATAAATCAAAGCATATTTCACCCCCTTCTTTTATATTTATGATCCCCTAAAGACTAAGTCAAGTTGACACCTGCAAAGTTTGATCAAGTAACAATCCAATAGATCTTTTCACAAAGTCACCACCTACTTCTATTTTCAAGGCTTGTGCATAATATTAAGATGCATCAATTCAAATATATGTCTTCACGATTGTATTTTTGAGGGAAGGTAAAACTGTATTTGAATATTGTACTCTTTTTCTTCATTAAGATTTTATCCCACTGGGTTTTTTTAAGCGAGGTTTTAATAAGGCATATTCATATTGCATAATCATATTCTTACGAAGAGGGGAAGTAAATACTGCACTCTTTTTCCCTTAACCAAAGGTTTCGTCCAATATGGTTTTTCTTGGTAAGGTTTTTAATGAGGCAGTGTTCCATTCGTATAAATGGACATCAAAGAGGAAGTGTTATAAATATATGTTTATGTTACATATATTATAAATGTTCATTCATTACTAGTTATTTCCTCTATTATAACATGTAACTCAAGTTCTTATATCTTTTTGTATTAGTCTATAAATATAGACTTGTGTTCATTATTCAAGAAAAGAAATATAGTTATATTTATATATATTTTCTCTCCATGTCTATTATTCTATATTCCTATATATTTATCCATTATATATTCTTGTATATTATATCATTCACAACATCATCAACCAAAATTCAAATTTTACTACCAAGATTTAGATAGAAAGTCTATAGACCAAACATATTGTTTTGACATCTATTTTGTTATGTAAACATTACAAGACAACTAAACACATAGAGGATTCTTGTTTTCATATTTTGGTTCAACATATTGAACCCTATCTCATTTAATTTTATTTATCATTTATGTCCATAATGTAGATTTTAATTTGACCTTGTGCCCTCCATATTAATCAATCAATGACAAATTTTGGATTATGGTAGAAAACCGTGTTAAGTACACTAAAATTGAAGTCGAAGGTCCAATATAATGGTACCGACATTTTCAATTTTCAATTGTCTTGAATTCAAAAAGGGTTTAAAAGAAAAACAAGAAAAAAGGAAGACTGTAGAATTTCATTTTCATGTTGAGTGATCTAATAATCCATAATTCCAACTGTAATTGGTCAAGTCCGTGTCATATTGCACATAACAGGGGCCTCAATATACTGTCATAATTATATCTTGATGGAAATATTAGGTAATTTGTACTCACAAATAGTACAACCAAGAACCAACATGAATTTATTTTTTAAAAATATTTTTTTTTTCAGAAACTTAATTATACATAAAGTTGTGTCAGACTTAATTTTGCTATTTATATTACTGAAATTGACATCTGTTTCATATTATTTTTTAAGTTGCTGAGATAAATTATTTTTATAAATTTTAAATAAAAATATATTTTTTTATTATGAATGACACATTTTAATTAATTAACTATAAACTGTTTAATTTATTTTATTCAAAATAAAATCTATTATTTTTAGGAAAAGCTTAAAAATGGAGCTTTTCAAAAAAATTATCCAAAAAAATTTAGGGTAAACTCAAAAAATATGCTATGAAGTTTCAGCATTTTACAAAAAGGTACTTGTAGAATTTTTTTTCAAAAGAGTGCATGTAGTTTTAAAAGTTTTCAAAAGAGTGCATGTGGTTTGGGAATTACAGTGCTACACCATTTATTTCAATAAATTCAACATTTCTATATTTTAACTATATTATTTAAGAATTATATATTAAAATTTGAGTAAGATTCGGAAAATTTTTATTTTATTTTGATTTTTTAAAGTTATAATCAACTTTTATAAAAAAAATATTAATACTTCTAAAAAAATTCTAAAATTTATCACAAAGGTGTATTATATTTTTATTAACTAAGCTGCAAAATTTTACTTCAAAATGGATAAGATTATCCTTTAAAATGTGATTTAAAAATTTTGTAAACTTTTGAAGCCACAAGAACCTTTTTAAAGAAAAAAAATTCCACAAACACCTTTTTACAAAACAACCAAACCACGTGATATATTTTTTAAGCTTACCCAAAAATTTAGCCAAACTGACCTTAACTATTCACACATGGAAGCGAGACAGTTCAGTAGGCAAACATGAAAACATAACCTGAATGAAAGAAAATCATATTGAAGATCAGCAACCTATAATCTTAAAGTTAATCAATTATAAAAAAAATATATGTTATTTCTTAACTAATCCTTAAGTTATTTATATAAATACTAATAAGGGTGGGTTTAAGTGGTAAACGGTTTGATATTGGTTAAGTAAGATTTCGAGTTTGAGTCCTAATAAATACAAAAAAATTTATTGGGGGACTTATTCATCACAGCTATATGCGTAACCTAGGTCGGATCTGAATGTAGTGTGAAAAAAAAAGTTAATCTATATAAATACGTTTATACATGTCCATTTTAATAAGTTGACTCACATTCGTTACGTTAACACTATGACAAATTTCTAACAAAATATTATGGGTAAATAATTATAAGCTTTTTCTATTTTGCACTAATATACTACTACCTCCCTAAGTTTTATAAATAAAATTATAACTTTCTTATATTTTATTACCATCTAACTAAAACCTCCTTTCATCCAAATTTATAAATTTTTCATCCAAATAATTTACATGACCTTTTTTATTGATAAATTTATCATTTTCTAATTATTGTCAATCAAACTTCTTCTTTTCCACTCTCATTCAGGTTTAATTTGCCTTTTTAATTTATTTCTTTACTATTTTTCATTGATTTCTTTAATTATTTTTCTTTTATTACTTTTTATTCGATTTAATATGTAAATTTTTTGGGTAAAAATATATAAGTTTCAAATTGATTGAGTGAAAACTTAAAACAATACACGCTATTATTAGCTAAAAATATATCATGCTTGTGTGGCACTTATTAAGTAAGAATTATATATATATAATTTTTAACATATCATATTTTAATTTTTTATTCAATTAATTTGAAAATTATATATTTTCACTCAAAAAAATTTCATATTAAATCAAATAAAAAGCAAGAAGAGAAAAATAAATAAAGAAATCAATGAAAAGTAGTAATGAAATAAATTAGAATTAAACTTGAAAGAAAGTGAAAAAAAAAATTTGATTGATAATAATTAGAAAAGGGTAAAGAAATCAATGAAAAGTAGCAGTGAAATAAATTAGAATTATACGTGAAAGAAAGTGAAAAAAAAAAGTTTGATGGATAATAATTAGGAAAAATAAAGTTTAACAATAAAAAATGTTACGTGAGCTATTTGGATGAAAAAGTTGTAAATTTTAATGAAATGAGGTTTTAGTTAGATGGTAATAAAATATGAGGGGGTTATAATTATATTTGTAAAACTTGATAATGTAGTAATATATTAGTGTAAAATATAGGAAGTGTATAATTATTTACCCAAATATTATATTATCTAATTTGGTATATAAGTATATATATACTGATTAATCTTACAAATTATGCATTACAATTGAAATATCATATCTCTACATTTGAGGGGCGTGCTAAAATATTTCTGAAAAAAATAAATTGACAAAAAAATTATCCGAACAATAGAGATCCAAAACCACTACTATCTTCAAACATTCTTGCATTTAAATATGTGTTCATTTTTATTGCGTATCAAATTTTATTAATAAATACTGTTAAGATCTAAAGTCTTGAGCTTTCAATAAAAGGCTGAAGGCGCTAGTTTTATATGAATGGTCGACGGAATTTTTATTCTGTAGAATAAAATTAAAAATGAATGAAAATATGTCAAATGTAATAGAGTAAATGTTTAGAATCGGTTGATGTATGGAATAACTTTTTTTGGTTTCTGTACATCGTACGAAAAAGTTATTCCTTTTTTTAACAAGGAATAAATATTCCAAACATGTACACAAACTCTGAATAGTTATTTCGTATGTCGACGGATTCTAGATATATACTCTACTGAATTTAACATCTTTCCATTCATTTTTAATTTTATTCAATGAAATAGAAGTTCCGCGAACCAAACATTGATTTAAAAGGGCGGGATGACAAATTAAGCTACTTTATATTGTTTTTGACTATAAAAGCATAAATTAAAGGCTTAAAGCATTTATTGTCCCTTAAATTTGGCATATTTTATCATATGTCACCCTCAACTTTTAAGTGAATCACTTTATCCCTTAAAGTTGGCAAAACTAATACAGTTTGCCCTCTTAATGCCACGTGTCAACTCGGGAGTAAAATCTAAAAAATGACATCTTTGAAAAGTCAAACCAACCAGAAACTGACACGTGGCACTGAGGTGGCAAACTGTACCAATTTTATCAAATTTAAGAGGTAAAATAATTCACTTAAAAATTAAAAATAACATGTGACAAAACATTCTAAATTTAGAGGGGAAATGATGCGTTTTTCCTAAATTAAAGAAAATGCCAATCATCTTTTTCATTACAGTGTTAGTGTTTTTAAATACAGTTGCACCAAATCTACGATGGATTTATATAAATCTTGCCTTCATTGATTGAGATATATAATTGATAGAACCAAAATTGATGAAATCCTTGTTGCTCATCTTCACAATTTATGAAAACTTCTTTTTGTGGGTTAAGTCTATATTCATAATTTAGGCCATAAAATACTGCCTTTGTGAATTAGGTAGCATTGATTATCCAACATGTTCACTATTGTTGCGTTATTAAGGTGTTACTATTTCCGTGTGAGTTTAATCATGCAATTTGTTTACAATTTGATGGGGCTTTCATGGAGAGATTATAAGAGATTTTGAATACGAGGGATATACATAACTATATATGTTTTTCTCGAATTCGTCCAATTTCAAATTCATGTAAATTCTCATACACTCTCTCTATTCAGTTTTCATTTTTAATTTAATAGAATCATCAAAACAGATAAAAAAATTTCATCATATTATTAAAATAATATATTTATCCTTACATTAAAATTTATTTCTTATTAGTGTCCAACTTATGATTTTTATCAATACATAGTCTCTCTCTTAATTTACACAAAGGCAAATTCGAGAAAAACAGCGAAAATGCATTCATACATAAATTTGACAAAAAAAATTAGAATTTATAAATATGCTAAATGAACTATTAAAACTAGATAGATGAAGTCTTCCACAAACTATTTATAACTCTATTGTCTTTCTAAGTGGTGATTCTCTAACCATTCTTTTATGGGTAAATAATTATAACCTCCCTCAGGTTTAACATAATATGCTACTACCTCCCTGTTTTAAAAATCTAATTTATACCCCCTTATGTTTTGCATTTTCTCATTACTACCTCCCTCTATCAAATGTTAAGCATTTTCATTCAAAATTATTGATGTTCCATACAGTTTTTTACAATATTTGCTTAACATGTGATCATATATACTGGGTTTTAAAGATATTTCATAAATAAAATATTTTTTTTGCTTATTTTCTGACATTTTATTATATTTCAGTCTTGTGATTGCGTTAAAAACATACACAAAATGGACAAATCAAAGAAAAATTGAATATAAAAATATCACAACAATAATAGTTTTGTTATAAATATATATTTCGGTAAATTTTCATAAAATAATGATATAATAATATAATAAAAGTAAAATATATGGAGGTAGTAACGAGAAAATGCAAAACATAGGGAGGTATAAATTAATTTTTTAAAATTTAGAGAGGTAATAATGTATTATGTAGGGAGATTATAATTATTTATCCTTTCTTTTATTCTTTCAATGACAAGATTTTAATCTTTCTAAATTTAATATTTTATTACCATTCCACCTTCATATAAATATTCAATCACTTCATGTATTCTCGATTGAATTAAATTTGTTAATTCTTTATCTTTTGTATATGGATTTAGAATGTAATTATGTCGAAGTATAATACAGTATAATGTAATTACATAGAGTGGGAATATTTCTGAAAAGAAATATATATGGTACGTAATAATGAATATGATTAGGTGAGGGAGTAGAAGAGGGGAAAGGGAAGAAAACATTATACTTACGTACTAAAATTAACTATTGTTGTCGTGTTACATGTGTCCCAAACTCACATTTCGAGCACGTGACATGCTTCATACAAGTTTTAATATTGGTTTAAAATAAACTCACTTTACCTCCCACAAAAA
Source organism: Euphorbia pulcherrima (assembly GCA_947683365.1). Classification (NCBI taxonomy): domain Eukaryota; kingdom Viridiplantae; phylum Streptophyta; class Magnoliopsida; order Malpighiales; family Euphorbiaceae; genus Euphorbia; species Euphorbia pulcherrima. Next base: position 11,903,184 of record CANTUS010000001.1, on the reverse strand, counting down.
AAAACCATTAAATTAAATTAATTTAGCAATTTCCTAGGGCCCTTATGGTTAATAAGACAAATTTCCACTTATAGGATGAAGGGCCACCAAATTTCAAGACTTCTAGTTTATCTAAAGCCCAAATATGGGTGGGGCCGTTTTCTTTTTCTCTTTCTTTTATTTTTTTATTAAAAATTTATTATAATGGGATATTTTTTTTAAATTAATTATAAATTTACTAAAATATCTATAAAATTATCATGTTTATTAAATATTTCTTAACTTCTTCATTTTTTCGAATCTATTTACACAGTTATCATGTTATTTGTTCTTCTGATTTTTTTTTCCTTATTTTTCATTTATCTCTCAAATCGTTTATTTTTTTGACATGTCGCTTTAGAGTTTTTTGTTATCTTTCAAATGACATTCACCGTGACTTTTCGACATTTTTTTATCTAATAGATTTCCAAGAGATCATTGATAGATATCCAATAGATCATTGGAAATTTCATTGTATCCATCGTTATGTGGTAAATTTATAAACTGCTACTGTTGCGACTATTGCTAATTTTTTACAGGTATAATTTAGGAGTTATCTACCTTTTAACATTGGACAATCATGTGTTATTTAACTTATTTTGATTCAATTGCGGAATTTGGGCAAATTGACTTTATAGATTTGGGTTACGAGCGGACTTTCAGGAGTTGAATTGATTATTTTTTTGAGAATTTATTTACAATTGATCTCTTGCTTCGTCTCTTTTTCTTTATTTGTTATATTTATGAGATCAATTAGTTATTTAACTTGTGTTTTCTCATTTACTAGATGTCTACAAGACATTTATTGGACATCTATCGGGAATCTATTTGACACATACTAGATTTCTATTAAAAAAACTAGTTTGAAGTTGATATTTAGACATCCGCAAAAGTCTATTTTAAAGTTGTGATCTATTAAAAATCAAGGTCTTCTAATTTTACTGATTTTTATTGGACTTCTATTAGATAGCTATTAGATATATGACAGTTCAAAAAAAATTTTGGAAAAAATACCATAGTAAATGTCATTTCGAAAATAAAAAAGAGACAAACTAAAACTCTAAAGCGGCATGTCGAAAAATGAACGGTTTAAAAGATATAAGCAAAACAACTGAAAAAAAATTAAAAAAGGAAACAATGTACGCACAATAAAGGGTGGTGGAGGAGTTTGTAATTATTTTAAAAAATAACATATTTGAAATTATTTTACCGACCAAATTATTTTATCTCTCTAGCGGATTTTAAGCCCCTTTTCTATTTTTCCTCTTTTGGACAATTGATCTCTTTTTGTTTTATACTTACTAAAATCTCTCTCTACATATATAATGAAGGTTGAAAGGATAATTAGTTGATTCATTTTACTAGGTAGGTGAAGATAGAAAAAAAAAAAGGTAGTGATAGGTATACGAGTAGGAAAGGATTCGAATTCTCTAAAATCCTAATCATTTATTGAGTTTTAATGGTTTAGATTTAATTTTAGTGGTTTGTGGGGTTCACAGTATAATAAAATCTGGACCATTAAAACTCAATGGATGGTTGAGATTGACTGAAATATATAACTTTAGAGAGTATAAACTTTATAAAATCAAAATCAAATCAAAGAGGAAAAGATTTAAATAGGAAAATGCACCAGAAAGAAAATGGATAGATGGGTATAATGTGAGAGAATAATATAATATGGAGTACAAAATAATAATAGTTAAAATTGTAAGCATTATTTTATATATTTTTATTTTTATATATTTTTATGATTTTAAATTGAATTGAATTAAATTAAATTTTTACAGACAAAATAAACATGAGTTGATTTTTTTCTAATTAATTTAAATTGTTATAAACAAAATAAACATGAGCTGACTTTTTTCTAAATTGAAATTATTACTCAGTAAACATTCTTTTTCAAATAATGCAATTTATTCTAAATCATTTAACATACAATATTATAAAATAAATTGAAATGAACTGAATTATTAAGAAAAAAAGTATGTTTCCAAACAAATGCTTAATTTTTGTTGAGTTTTCTTTTAGTTGCAATATGACCTAACACAAAATGCACTCCTAATATACTGCTTTAGTATATACAGTTCTGTGCGGATGACAAATGTGTAAGAGAATTAGAGAAATGTTGTTAAGGAAAGAAAAAAAATGACTCCACAATGCGTATAATATTTTAGCTAACTTCCCTCCCTATGTATATGTATACCAATTGAATTGATTAATCGTAATTAAAGTGTGTGAAATTGTTTAAAATTTCTGTTACATCTCTCCAGGGGGTTAATTAGGAAAATGACCTAACCCGAACATCTGTATCCAAAATACAATATTTAAAAAATTATCAATATCATTATAATTAAATTAATTAATCAAGCCACAACTATGGAAGAAGAAAAGAGGAAAAAGCTCCTCCTTGACTAGAAACAATGAGACAAAATAAATTACTATCTCATAAATTTTGAAAAGAATTATATAATTTAGATTTAAATAATACATTTTGATCATTCATACTAATTAATTAAGAATTATCTAACTTATTTTTTTTTTAAATCAAATATACTACTTACAAAAAAAAGCTTAAAAATAGGCTTTAAAAAAAAGCAGTTTGCGAAACGATTCCAAGGCAGTTATTCCATTCATGCATACAATAAATATAATGGAATGCATGGTGCAAAATTAACTAATTAATTATAACACCGTTTTCAACTTAACTTTTCACATGCAAACTTCACGAAGAAAACGATGAGATATACTGTAAATAAAAGATGCCAAGACTTTCAACAACTTAGCTTTATATGATTTTCAATTCCTCTTTTCCTAATATGATATTTTCTAGTGATTTGAATTGTTTGTTAGTAAAGCTGAGCACGGTAGGATGTGTCCATGAAAAAGGTGAAAGATACAATTGATTTTTTTTTATTTATTTTGGGTATTTTTTTTTTGGTTTTTTGTATGTTAGTCTGTATTGCATGTGTACATTCTGACGCATCAATGCCATATTGATGAATCTCGTTTACCAAAAGAGTTTTAAAATCCTCCGTATAGATTGGTCTAAATACCGCTTAAATATTATTTTAAAGTTTGCTGTCTAATTTTTCATCGTCCGATTTTTTATTTCGGAGCTCTATCAGGTGCAGGATTGATATATTACCGTTTAAGCATCACCTAGTCTAATTTTTAAAACTTATGTTTTCATATGCTAAACTATATTTTTTTTATAAATATTAGTGTATTATAATTTATTTTTTAGTTAAATTTATACTTTTATCTATTAATAATTATAAAAAATAAAAAATTTCCACATCCATCTAGACCCCATCCAATCATTCGAAGCCCCGACCACTCTAACTAGTGCCTTTTAAAAACCTTTCCAGAAGTAAATAAATATAAATACAAAATATAGATAAGAGTTTTTGTGTTTTCTAGTTCCAAAGTCACACTTCCGGCACGTTTTCCAGAATTAATTGTAGAAATTACAGAAAAAAAAATGGTATTTTTAGTGTGAAAACAAGTTTCATTTAAATTTCGTTACGTGTATCACTTGAAAATTATGAATTAAATGCATATTCTGTACAAAGTTCTAAGTTATATGTAGATAAATTTACTATTCCTACGTGCAAAATAACATGCAAACCTATCCATCTATCATTATTGTTTGGTAATCTTTGTTTTCCTATTACTATTAATTTATTTTGAAAAGTAAAGAAATTTCACGAACAATACATCGAAGTCAAAATAATAAAAATAACAAGAGTAAGAAAATAAATATCATGGTTTTAAGATTTGGAGCGCCATTAAACCGGTGAAGAGAGCTGTTTATGAATTTAAGGTCTAATCGGATTAAATCAGTGGTCAAATAGAATTTTCTTAAATCATATGAAAATATTAAATATATTTTATAATTTAATATTAAACATGTAATATAAGTTATACTCATACAATAATTAATATTATTAAATAAAATATTTTAGAATTCAAAGTTATATTTCAAATAAAATAAAATACAAGATAATAACTAATATAGTCTAGTGAATGAATGCAAACCAAATTCTATATTACATAAATTAGATCAAAAAAGTTAAAAATTAATTTATGATATATAAAAATTACAAATTAAAAGAATTGAATTTTGTACAAAATATGTAAAATAAAAAATTATATATTCATCCAATATAAATTTTAAGAAAAAAACTTAGTGTTAATGTTAGTTAAAAAAATTTAAATGTTATTGGTTACGTAAAATATTTAAAATTTAATTGAAAGAAATATTTTAAATTTAATAAAATGTGTATATATAAAATATAAAAAAATAAGTAAATTTATTATAGATTTTTTACTATAAAATATTACTGAAATAATTTAAAAATTAACAATATATAATATAAAAGAATATATTCTATTTGTGTGTGGAAGCTAAACTGGTAGAGCATGTATTGAAACATATGTTAAAGATTTTGTGTTCAATTCTCACCAATAAATATTTTAAAAAATTTAATTTAAGTGAATCGAAAACCGGCCATCCAGAATCTGTCCTGATATTTTGAGGGCCGTAACCAAAAATAGAAAAATGAGGCCTTTTATTACAAAATTTTCATATAAAATTAAAATATATTATAATGAATGTTAAATAAAATATAATTTAAAGTTTTATTATAATTTAATCATCTAAATTTTCTTATTATTTATATATACACATATATGTGAAATAAAAAATATGGACCCCTTTTAATTGTGGATCTTAGGTCATCGCACCTTTGATCTATGTCAGGGACCGGGCTGCGGCCACCGTTGAATTGATCGATTTTTGGTCGAGCCGGTTCGATCGGTCGTTGACCAATTCTTGACTGTGTTAAGGTTTAATGAAACCGGATCAAACTATGCACCGATTCCGATCAAACCCGATTCAACCGGCCGGTCTGATCCGCATTTTAAAATCATGATAAATATTAGCTATGAACATATTTGGCTGAAAGTGAATTAAACTAAATTAATTTTAATATAAATTTATAATTATATATAACTAAATTGAACCGTAATAAATTGAATTTAACTCAAACGAACTAAATGAGTTGAAGCAGTGAACAGGGTAATAGAGGCACATGCATGATTGAACAATTGAAGTTCATTATCAAGAAAAAAATATAACAAACAATTCTATTAATTAAAGTTAACATCTCTCAAGAAATGTAATTCTATCGGTTTACACCATATTTATAATATCATACTATCACCCACTTCCTCTGTTTTTTACATGATTTTCAGATCCGGATTGGCCATTAAATCGGTGAAGGCAGTGGTTCATAAATTTAAGATTCAATCGAATTAAATTGATGGTCGAATCGAATTTTCTTAAAACATGTAAAAATACTAAATATTTTATATAATTTGATTCTAAACATGTAATACCAGTTATACTCCTAAAATAATTAATAATATTAAATAAAATATCATATAATTCAAAGTTATATTTCAAATAAAATAAAATACAAGATAATAACTAATATAATTCAGTGAAAGAATGCAAACCGAATTCTATATTGCAAAGATTGGATTAATAAGTTAATAAATTTGATTTATGATATATGAAAATTATGCATTAAGAGAATTAATATTTATACAAAATATTTAAAATAAAAAAAATTATATATCCATTGAATATAAATTTTAAGCAAGAAAACTTAAGAGTAGTATTATTTAAAAAATTTATATGTTATTTTGTTATGAAAAATATTTAAAATTATAATTGAAAGAAATATTTCAAATTTAATAAAATGTGTAGTCTATGAAATAAAAAAATTTATTATATTTTTTTTACAATAAAATATAATTAAAATAATTTAAAAATTAACAATATATAATATAAAAGTATATAAGGAGAAGATATTATCACTTGTGTGTGATAGCTCAGTTGGTAGAGTATGTATTGTAACACATGTTGAACGGTTTTGTGTTCAATACTCACCAACTACAATTTTTTAAAAAACATAATTTAAATGAATCGAAAATCGGGCATCGGTTGAACTGGTTGATTTCCAATCAAACCAAATAGTTCAACCGGTCGTTGACCGATTCTTGACTATATCAATAATTCATTGAAATCGGATTGGACCAAGCACCAGTTGCAATTGAATCCAATCCGATCAACCGGTCCGGGTTTAAAACCATGGTTTTTTCTGAATTAAAAGTATTTTTCAGCTAGGTAACTTTATTTGGCACGAGCCATGGTTAAGCCCTTTTATTATCTGTATAAATCATATCTAGAGGGCATTTGGTTATGAGATTTTAGGTTTAATTTTTTTTTATTGTTATTTGTTTAGGTAAGAGACTTAAATTTATTATTTTTTTTGGGTAATAAAATTACTCTTTTTAAGATTTTTTCATTCCCCCACCCTATTAAATATTAGCATTTCATTTATTTTATCTTTCTCCAATTTTATTATCTTATAATAATTAAATTATTATTATTATAATAAATATATATAATAAAAATTATAAATAATATTATAATATTATTATATATTATAATTAATAATAATAAATGATATTATTATATTATATAACCAATAATAATATATAAACATAATTATTAATTATTTTTTTTCTTGATAACATTTTTATAAAATTTATATAATAATATTATTATTAAATTGTAATATTTATTTAATAATAATAAAAATATATAATAATTACCATTATTAAATAATATTTGTTATTTATTTTAATTAATATTGTTATTAATAATAATATTATTATATAATATTTATTTATTATTAATATTATTATTAAATAATAATTATTTATTAATAACTAATATTATTAAATAATATTAAAATATTAATAATTTTAATAATATTTAATATTATTAGATATTAATAATATTATTTATTAATAAAAAATTTTCCAAGAAATATTTATTTAATAATATTATTATTTATATAATAATATATTAAATGATAATAAATATTATTATTTTAATAATATATATTATTAATATTAATTAATAATAATAATAATAATTAATAACTTATATTTTATTTATTATAATTAATTAATTAATTAAGATTATATATAATTATTATTATCATACTATAATTAAATAATTGATTTTCCTTAATTTAAAAAATAATAAATGAAATCAGAAGCAATTTCATTCTCTTTCTTGATCATACTAAATACATAAGTCAATCAAAGAAAATTGCATTTATTTCCTTATCTTTTCCTTTCTTGATTCCCTTTCTCTTTTCTGATGTGAACCAAACGCCCCCTTATTGAAAATCTAATTTAACCATGAAGTCAACATTATCAATCGAGTTATACAAGATATTGTGGATTTAAATCTGTCGTCCTTAATTGTGTGTCCTCTTCCATATCTATTAGAGCATCTTTAGTAGATAGTTCATTCTATCAACTGTCTTGACACATAAGTAAATATAGACAATCAACTAAAATAAAAACTCTACATTAGATCTTTTATTTACTCTTTCCAATATGACATGACATAATAAATGTTGCATAATATCTATTTGATCTTCTACATGTAGATAATCAAATAGAAGCTTGCATAATTAATTTTACATCATTTTATTGATGAGAGAGACTATTTAGCAAATTATTTAATTTTTTTGTTATTATTTTATTTTAAAAAATTACAATAGAAGATCAAATTAGACATTCTATTATTGCTACTTTTTAAAATGTCTTGTCTATTCTACCATATCATTAATGTGATCTTCTATACATGCCACATAATCTGAGAACCCACAATCTACTAAAGATTAGACATGTAGGAGAGAGAAATAAAAAAATATGATAGAAAAATTGAAGATAAAAAATTAAGTAAAAAAATAACACATGACAAAATCTAAATAAGAGAAATAAAAAAGACACCGAATCGAGAACAACATATTTGAATTAGGATATTGTAATAACTAATGGGAAAAATATAATGGATTGATAAAAAAAAATATATCTATTTAAAAAAATTTATATTAAACACCTCACTTATTACAATTTTATATTAAACATGTCGCTTGTCCCTCTAATCTTATGGCCGTTATCCATCAATTCCATCTCTGGCACGGAATCACGTCTTTTTTGTTCATTTTCTTGGAAACAATTACTACGAATTTAGATCTCTAATTGCAATTATTTTGTTGTTATCATCGCATGACTGATATTTTTCTCTTTTTTTAATAAATAAATAAAAAGGTGCTATACGTGCCTTCCATTTGAAGATGATGAAATTTCAATTGTGGCAAATTCCATCCAAACTCAGCTTTGATTTGTAACCCAAAATGAGAATTTAGCTTTGATTAACTTTGGTTTACAACGGTGAAGTTTTAGTCGAGTTGTAAGGTTGAATTTGTTGGTGACCTTTAATTTTGATGACTTTGGGGCCTTAAAGAAATAGGCCGTAAAGTATTTGACAAGTGACAATTAGTCAAGACCCACTTGCATTTGAGGGGAGTGTTGGAGATGTGGAGAATCTCACATTAAAAATATACAAGAATGGTGAGTGGTATATAAGTGGTGTAGATTAAATCTTTACACAAACCAAATAATTTGTGTTAGATGGGTTGAATCCCACTTATATACTTACTCTAGCTATCAAGCCCAACACTCTCGAGACCCACAGATTCTCTACTTATATTAGAGCAAAAAAAGGCTTAACAATTAGAAGATTCTTAATTTATATTTGAAATTGAGCTAACGGAGAAAACTGAACATATTAAAGACCTTAATTCTCGCATGAAATATGTCAATAAATGTTTACAAATCCATAAAAATTATAATTCAACCAAGACCTTTCCTCTTATCTTTGCAAATCTAAACTTTCCCAATTATTAAATCCATTAACAACTAACATGTATGTATTAGCAACTGAAATTCTATTGATTTAGAAAATGGAATTGGACAAATGGGTTTGAGAAATAATAAATGTTAAGTGGTGGTAGAAATAGAAAAATCCACTAAATTTGGTTGAATTTGTTTGAAATTTTACATATTTGATGAATGAAGATAATCATATTGATGGAAAGTGAATGAATTCTAAAACTTTGTAGAATTTATAGAATTTATTTGAGGTTTTATAGATTTTTTTAAAAGAATTAAAAGTGTGGGTCGTGACATATTTGTTATATATTTTTGAAGTGTAACTATTTTAATTGCTTTCATTAATAAAGTGGTGCACTTTTTTTAATTTAAAAAATAATATAAACAAATAAAAGTTGAACGTAAGAATATGCAATTGATGTCAAATACACGTGCTAAAAACATACCGAGTCTCATAATTTCATGAGATTAACTTGTATATATTAGGTATAATAAATATAATTTTGTACCTTTCATTATTGAATGATATACAAAACTTTCTCTACACCCTAAGATTTTTCACATAACCAACAAATCAATATATTTGGCATATTCATTCACTTATATACAAAAGTACACAATAATGTAAATCTAATATCTTATATTCACACCAAATAATTCAACTACTAAATTAACTAAATATTTATTGCATTTTCATATCAGAATCCAGGGGGCCTCACATTTGTTGTTGAGAGGTAATTTTCTAATTTAAACATTTTTTACCTTTGAAAAACACAGTGACATCATATATGAATACATGCATGAATAACCCATGAAAATATATTCCATAATAAATATTTGAAACTGAAAGAAATAATGAGAAGCTTCCCATATTGGAATAAAGTCAAAATATACAGGTATGTATAGTGCCAATTAACAGTGATCATTCTTCAAAAGAAACCATTTTTTTTATTCTTTCTCTTAATCAACTTATAGATGGTCCCCGTGATTGAGAAATTTTATAGGGAGTACTTAATTATTATGTTATTGATGACCAAAAAATTAGTGATTTTGAATAATTTTCTTTGTAAGAGGGGACAAACCAAGAGTCTAGACGACTGAAAATTGAAATGGTAATTGGTCATATATATATATGGCTCAATATTGAAAAAAGTAGCTACAACTATTACTATACATATAATAGTTGGTTGAGTCGAAGTGTCATTTAATTTAACTGGTGTTATAATGTTTTATCTGCCTAATAATTTAAAAGGTACATAATAATTATTCCCTTCATTTAGTTATATAATTCTCTTTTAATATATCATTTTAGATTATCAATGCACTTTTTACTATTTTTTTTTACTTTACTTTTATATTTATTAAGAGAGAGATTATATATTAATAAAATTTTCAGTTAGTAATTATTAAGATGGAGAAAAATCTCAAGAATAAATAAAGTTTTTTTCTAGTATAATTAATGTTTATTGATTTTAATAATTTAGTTAAAAAGATGTATAAAAGTAGATGGAAGGAGTATAACCAAAACACCTATTATATGTCTTCTTTTTAACACGTATGTGTACATGGAGTTATGGTAGTGGTTGAGCCACCATGTTTAACTATTCTTCTTCTTCTCTACATTACAATATTGATCGTACACTAAGAATCTAATTAATTAATGAGCAAAGCATATGTAGTTTTCAAAATGAAATTTAATCTATAAGTAAGCTCCCTTGAATTAATGTAGTCATTAATTTAAAAGTATGATTTTGGACAGACAACAAATTTGAAATTTGGTATTAGAAATACATCAACTTTGATAAACATAAATCTCCAAATATGATATTGACCAAAATGAAATAAACCAACAACTTATTAATCAAATTAATGTATTATTATTGCCCTTTGCCCTATCACCGATGCAATCCCCGCCATTTTGGCCTTTCGTTGTTCTTAATTAATTAATTTTTTAAATTTAGAACACGAAGCAGAGTTAAAGAAATTTACATTTTACTCGTATTTGGTAGTACGTTTGAAAAAGACAAAAGAGTCCTCGGGTATGCGGACTGTAGCAGATTAAGAATACAAGGACAACAAAGTCATTATAAATTAGGGAGAAACAGGGCAATGGAAGTGTGAATGCAGTATAACTCAAAATAATAATAATAATACTAAAATTATTCCTAGAAATTGGACCCTTTTGCCGGACCAAAAACAATATTTTAAAAGTTACAAGCGGGTGGTTAGAATTTTTAGGAGTTTATGCGTTGATTAGATAAATTTATATTTATATTTTTTATATTTAATAATAGATAAAAATTATAAATTTAATTAAAAAATAAATTATAATATAATAATATATTACAAAAATATATTTTAATATATGTCTTAATTATTTCTACATAAAAATACTAAAACGTTAAAATCAATTTCTTAAAAATAAATATTCTTGCAATTTTTTTGATTTATAACGTACTATTTATCGGTTTGAAATTTAAAATGAGAATTGCACAATGAGAATATTTTGTTGTATATTAGTTTTACCGATCGAGCTACCTTTACTTAATTAAAAAAATTAAACTATAATTATTATAAGTATCGGTATCTCAGAAATTACAAGAAAAATTGAATTAGACAGTGTCTAGCGAAAAAGATCGGATTATGCGGTGTATAGGCTACTCAAGAAATAAAAAATCAAACGGCAAGTCTCAAAATAGCGACGGTTCAAAAATTTTAAATCACTGCCAAAAAAAAAAAAAAGTGAATGAATTCATGTATTTATAAATGCTTATATAGAAACTCTCTTGTTTTGTCTATATTGCAATCCCACATTTTGCTACATATAAATTTTCCATTGAAACGGGACCACTTTATTTTAAAAAAAAAAAGAATGGTATTAGTAGCTTTTGTTCTTAACCAAAATTGCTATTTGGTGCACCGCTTTTGGTTTGTTTTTTTCGTTCTTTGAAGTAAAAGGATTTAATTTCATTTCCCGAATTATCTTTTACGATAACTGTGGGTCTTTTTATCGAAAAATAAATGATTACCAACTATATATACCTCTTTCACGAAATAATAATCTTTACGAACATAACTGAGCAGGAGATGAGATCATATCTATCATTACAGTTCTATATTTGTAGATTAATTACTAATAGCAATTATTTTAATCATTTAATTGTCGGGCCAAATGAAATTTCATTCAAATTGTACCATCTTAGACATAAATTGTGTTAGTAATTTATCGGCTTAATACATTAACTTGTCCCTAAATATCTATTTGTCTCATGAACTTTTAAAAGTTTTCATTGATCTCTGACCTTGTAAAAAGTTCTAAATAACCCCTTGAACTTGCAAAAAGTGAACCAATTTGCCCCCTCAATGCCACGTGTTGGCTTTTGATTGAAGAGAAAAAATGATATATTTAAAAAGTCAAACCGACCAAAATCTGACAAGTGACATTTAAGGGGTAATACGATTCACTTTTACAAGTTTAGGAGGTTATTTAAAACTATTTTATAAGTTTAAGAAATTATTTAAAATTTTTAAAAATTTAAGAAATAAATAAGTATTTAGGGTTAAATTAAGGGGGATGTGGATGTATTCGGCATAATTTATCACATTATGATTTTCCAATACCAAATACATGACGAAGGGTCCCGTTTAAATATAAGTTACAAAATAATGCACATGTTATAGTCCAATTTCATTTGTTGGACGACAAATAAATTAATGGCTTAATATATTTAAAGTCTCTTTTATATTTTATTTTTAATTTTTAGTGTTATTATTTTATTTTTTAAAGTTGATAAAATTGATACAGTTTACCCCTTTAATACTATGTGTCAACTTTTAATTGAATAAAAAAAATTTTAAAAATAAAATCTTTAAAAAGTCAAATCAATAAAAAAACTGACACATAATACTGAAGGAGCAAACTATATCATTTTACCAAATTTAAAAAATAAAGTAATGACGTTAAAAATTAAAAATAATATATAATAAAATATACCAAATTAAACAAACTTTAGATGCATTACCCTAAATTAATTTTAGATGAATGCTGTTCATCTTCACTCCATCTAATTTATGGACTTTTTTCTTGTTTATGAAAAACACGGAAATACACACTGATTTATAATTCTCAAATTTATAATTCTCAAATTAAGCAGTTAAATATTTTGTAAAAATATTTAAATATTATTGTTGTATATGACAATAAATTTACACTTTTTTTTATAGAAACGAGTTTTGAAAGGAGATAGGATTGATCCTTAATCATTCTAATGTACCAATTGTATTAAAATTTAATTAGTCTTACGCCATTTTTCTTAAATATAAACCAGCACAATCATATTAATTTAATATCTTTTTAAATCATATTTTATAACTCAAATCTTTTTTTAGTAAATTACCTATTTGATGACTTATTTAAATTTTTAAAATTTGTTATCTCATCTATCTGAATTTTGTACATGAAGTTATTATATAACGAATTCAAACAATGTACTAACAAAAACATAACTAAAATTTCCCTACATTTTTCAAGTTTTATATTTTTTTTCTAGATTTTTTACATTGGACTCATATATAATGCTCCAAAACTTGATAGGTTAGACAACAAGACAAAAGCTCGATAAATCAATCATCAAATAATCAATTTCAATAAGTTGGATTTTAAAAAAGATATAACCAATCTCCATCAACAATTTATTTGTGAAATTAATGGTATTATTTTAGGAATATTAAACATTAAAAATAAAAATTAAAGTAAGAAAAGATTCCACGTAAGGATGAAAACTGAAAAAGAAAAAGAAAAGCAGAAAAATTAGAAGTAGAGAAGAAAACAAAGATGTGCCCACAATGAATAAGAGATGAAGAGGAGGTTGGATTTGCAGAAGTGGCATTTGATTCTTCAGAAAAAGACCTATTTCAGTACCCCACTCATCTATGTTACTTCCTCTGTAATTAATTATCCGAGTTCTTTTATACATGTTCCGGCATTCTAGGGAGGAAATGGGTCACTTCATACATCAACCGACACATGTCCCACTATTTTATGGGACATGTATCGATTAATGTATGGAGTAATACTATTCCACCCCAGAATACCGGGACACATATGAAATTTTCTTTAATTACCCCTTTCCCATACAAAATCCTTATTTTATTTAATTTCTAAATTGATTTTTTCAAAAAATAAAAATAAAATAAATTGACTGGGATTGATCATGTGGTAGCTGCACAATGGGTTGTTCTTGTGACTGCAATTATATCATGATTTCAGAGGAAAAAAACAAAAGCTTCGAAGTCCTATTTTTTTTTAAAAAAATTGTATTGAGCCATTAAAAATTATGGCATTTCATTTCAACTACAATACCCACCTTCTTCGACTGACATTTTCATTTATTTTAATGTCTTCCCCGTTTCATGTCCTTTGTTAATTACTACTCCCTTTTATATGTCTCTAAAATTTATGTATCCAGTTTTTGTAGAAATCTCGAATCAACCTATTAATTGACACAAATGTGTTGCTTTTAACATAGGACAATATGATTACTTAAGTAAGAGGTCTGGGACTTTTTTTAGTAACGGGAGTTTTTCCAGGATAAGAAATTGATTTATGGTCATCCCGACCCATAATTTATAGATCTATTGTACCAAGATCAATTGGTTTTAGCTCTCGGCTTTAAATACTTGTTGGAGAGAAATTCCGAAAATTGGATCCAAAATGACTTGACCAGAAATTACTGGACTCGAATTTATTACCTCTAATATCACAACTTCAAGACTCAGGCTAAACATTTTTCATATTCAAATATATTCCCCACTCGAAGCCTAATGTTAATTGCTATTTCCTTGACTAGTTAGGTCACTCAAATTAATAATCGTTAACTAACTTTTTATTTTACATCAAGGTGCAATTGCTATCTTATAATAATGCTAAAAAAATAAAAATAAAAACTTCGGAAAAAGTTGCTATCTAGCACTTACAAAAGGGGCAAAACATTTGCCTGATTTGGTCTAGGTAACATACACAGCACACTACTTTCTCCATAAATCAAAGTGCTATTCAACAATATTTCTCCATTATTTCCTCTAAAATGTTATCTCACATTTAGTCCATGAAACACTAATTAAGATAATATAATATAACAAAATATACTCCACTTTAATTACTTTATTATTTATAATACATATCATGTCCATTGTGTTACTAATATTCTTGATAACCTTTACGATTAGAATTGCACCAATTCCACACAATGTTGATTAGTCTAGTCATTAGATAACCTTACTACAGAAAAAACACTTTAATTATATACGCTTAATCAATAAGTCTAGCCATAATGTATATCTAAAATAACCATACACGTTAACAATCACACTACTTTTGAGAGCGAGATTTGGGTTGTTGTGGGATGTCCGCTTGCTAAAGTATGCTTTACGGAAAAGTAGACGAAAAATAGTTTTAGAGCCGTAGTACGTGAAAGATTGGTCAAAGAAAGGGTTCCTTGAGCTAACCTTCACAAAAAGAGAGAGGATTTGCCTTCGCAGGAGATGGTGGCTGCAAGACAGAAGAGGGCGTCAAAGTGACTAGCCGTGTGAACGGCGTAGCCTCTCCGGTGCTTATGTCAGCGACGGTAATAAAGAGGAGGCAAGTAAATAAGTGAGTTCTAGGGTTTAGAATGTGATCCCAAGATATGAGGGTAACCCCATATTTATAGTGTGCAGTTACCTTGTCATGATCGGAGTGTGTTTCCTATATTGGCGATGAGGAGTTCTTATAAGGTAAGGATCCTATTTAGGCACGATTCCCTCTATAAGAGGTTTCTTCTTACTTATCCGTTTAGAAAAGGATATTATTCCTATTTATCTATTTAGGAAAGGGAGTTATGACGGGACTGTATCTCCTAATCAGGCCAGTGTGACCAGGACTCTTCATGCGGCTAGCCAAATAGAGAGTCGGATGCGAGTCCGACTGGCGACGTGGCTCTTTGTTGGTCCTCTACTTGGTATCTAGAAAATACCGAGTCAACAGAAGTCCCCCCCAAGTGTCTTATCAAATTCTTTAGGATTTGTTCTGATCGTATGAGCATTCAATCAAACTCTTCATCTTCTGTTTTGGATCAGCATACCGAGTGAGCACTCGGTCCCAACTCTTCATCTTCGCTTATAGTTAGTTTATGACAGCTAATTCATCATTAACTTCTTCTCGAGAAATGCAAAAACCACGGATGAAGTGACATGTGGATTTAATCAACCGCTGAATTTGAAGAGTTGTCGTTTCGCAACTGCCTTAAATAGTGCCTTTCCACTCATTTCACGCTTTTTACACTTGATCTTCTTTCTCGAGCTTTCTGATCTCTCGTTGTTCAGCCACTTAAGGATTTCCAGTCAGATTTTAAGCAAGCCATCTCGTCGCTGCTTTTTCTTTAACTCCGGTGAGTCTCCAACTCCTTCTTTTATTCTATTAGTTTTGAAATGCGCTTTGTCTTCTGCGGATTTCTTGGATTTTGCTATGCTCATTCCTTGTTCGGTTTTATATGTTGCTGTTCTTAGTCCCATAATTTGCTATTGATTTCGAGTTTTGCGCCTCGTTTCTCACCTGGATTTTGCTTTTGTTTTGCACATGCCATTATTGCTGCATTTATCTAGAAATTGCATGCTTGTTCATCACCGTTCTTCAGTTTAGCGCCATTAGGTCTTTAAATTCACTAGAAATGAGGAAACGATAGTAGTTATGATAGTGAGAAATCCCGTAAATTGCACCGTAAAATGGCCGAACTGTTGTCTAGATTGTGTCCTCCTCTAAAAATTGATAAGTCTAATTAGTGCCCTACCCCTAGGATTAAGCATACCACTAGGAGGAAGATGAGTAACTTAGATGCATCCAATCAGGTCCGTTTGGCGGATGATGTAAGCGTAGAGCATATGAGTGATGTGAGCCTAGAAGCGGATTCCTCTAAGGTGATAGAACATGTGGAGAATTATAAGGATGAGGAGGGTACTCACCCGGTCAAAGAAGTGGGCACGAGTGGCTGAGAGGAGGCTAATGAAGAGGAGGATGTTGGAGAGGAGAGGAATATGACTCCTCGGGTGGATGACATGGTCTTGTGCATCCATGAGGACCACATAGAAAAGGAGGCCTTGATGTGTCCGTGGCTTAAGGATTTTCACATCTTGTTGCCGAGTATGGACCAACGGGTGAATGCTCCTCCTGCTGGCTATTTTAGCATGTATCTAGATGTCATCAGAGGTGGCTTCAGGTATCCACTTCCAGCCTCCGTTGCTGATCTTTTAGAAGTCTAGATTTTGTGCCCGACCGAGCTTCACTCGAATGCGTGGGTGGTGATGATGGGCCACCACCAGCTATATCTGGACTTGGGGTTAACTTTTGATGCAACCTTCTTCCGCAAGATTTGCTCTGTCAAACGGAATAAAGATGATGATCACTACCAATTTATGCAAAAGAATGGTTTGTACCGCTTCACTAATCGACCATCCTCTATGCACCATTCTAAGGAGTTTTGGTTTTATATCTGTGTTAATGATGAGTACCCCTCTTTCCCGATAACTTGGTCAATCTTGACTCCTCCCAAGAGGAAAGTTAAAGCTAATGATCCCGATCCGAGGCTGCAAGTGTTTTGTTCCTTGGAGCAGGGGAAGTGGAGCTTTAATTCACCCGCATGGACGTCCATCTTTGGTTATCATTTGTTAGCGCGGGGGTCGAGTGGAATAATATATCTTCCTAGACTAGTTCCTGCTACTGATATACTTTCTTTCTTACTTTTACCCCTTTTTTGTATTTTTAGGTAGCCATGTCTGATATAGAATCTGCTAATGCTCTTCTAGCGGCAAAGAAGTCACAGAGAAAGAATAACCTCACTCATGCGGTAGCTATAAGCGGGGGCAAGAGGAAGTCCACCCAGCCTCAGGGTTCTAGCAAAAGGCCTACTATGACTCTTCTAGACACATCCTCTACGCCAAATGCGTCTACCCTCTATCCCGAGGTATGTTTGAATTTTATTTAAGTTTGTTTTAATCTGTCTCATTCTGATGATATCCTATTTTACATAGGCTTTTCTTTCAGGCCCGAGGATGGATGACGGGTTCATTTCTCCTCGCCCTCTTCCCCAGCCAGCGATTGCTGAGTTCCTTGAGCAGTCCTTCCCCAACCTTCCTTGCACGGATGTGACCGTGCAGGGCGCTTTGAAGGGAGCCTTTCCCCTCTATGTTAATGCAAAAGGTTATGAGGAGGAGCCTATCGCCCTGCTTTCCTCTCTCTTTTTCCAAGATCTTACTCGGGCATTCTTCTATCTTTCTGTGCTTCTTTGATTTTGTGAATTTTGGTTCTAAGTATTTCCATTCATTCTCAGGCCATGTCTCGAGGATCGGAGCTCATCCGAAGGGCCGAGGATAAGAGTGAAATAAAGTTAAAGCAGAAGGAAAAGGAGCTTACCAACACCAAGCGAAAGCCAATGTTGGCCATGAAAAGCATCTTCAAACTCGAGGGTGAAAGGGATGAGGCGAGGAAGCTTTAGGCGGAGAGCGACTGATTCAAAGGCAAGGCGGAGGCCAAGTGGTTGCCATGGAGAAGGAGTTAGCGACTGTATGAGAGGAGGCAGAAAAAGCCAAAGGGATGGCTGCTATAATAACTGACCAGCTTGGCGACTGCAACTTTCTTTATGGTGAGCTAATCTTTCAAGCGTGCCAACGCGTCCACCTAGATCTCTCTTGGTCAGACATAGATGATGTAGACTTCCCCTCTTATGATGACCTAGTCGCTCATAAGGCTACTGGGGCGGAGGCGAAGAAGGATGGGGAAGAGACTTTGGACCAAGAGGGTTTAGGGACGGTTAAGCTCTTGATGCGGATCCGTTAGCCAATGGTGCCGACA
This sequence comes from Euphorbia pulcherrima, assembly GCA_947683365.1. Taxonomy (NCBI): domain Eukaryota; kingdom Viridiplantae; phylum Streptophyta; class Magnoliopsida; order Malpighiales; family Euphorbiaceae; genus Euphorbia; species Euphorbia pulcherrima. The sequence continues at coordinate 11,884,457 of CANTUS010000001.1, read as the reverse complement.
GAATGACCAAGTAAGCTGCCAATAAGGATGCCGGATCCAAAGATGTTTCTCCTTTGGCCGAGTGAAACTTTATTTTTATATTTTATTCAGGCCTTTGGGTCTCAATTTTGCAACATTTAGTATAATCGCCCTTTATGGCATTTATTTATACATGCTTTCAGTTTTTCCTTCCTTCGTGTGATTGCCGAATGATTATACTTGTGCTTTTCTTTGAATGTTTCTGCTATGCTTGTTTGTCTCTCCGACCTATTAGGACGAATGAATGTTTACATTCAGTTATAAGGATGGTTACTACAAGTTTTTTGTGCTTGATGAAGCTTCATTCAGTCTTAAAGACGAATGCTTTGATGTTTTATTCATTCTTTGCAATGAGTACTTTTGGTTTGAGATTTTCTTAAGTATATTGCACCCGGTCTTGTAGTCAAATTGTTCCACTTAATATTTTTTGCAGTATTGCAAGCCTTAGTGTTTGCTCAGATCTTTTAGGTGCCTAAGGGCTTATGAGTTGCCTAGGTCTTTGAATATGCTTGAGGACTCAAGTGTGGTTTAGGTATTATTAAATATGCCTGCGGGCTTATGAATGGCCTAGGACTTTTATTCTCCTGATGGCTTATGGGGCCTAGGACTTTTTGTTATACCTGCGGTCTTATAAGTTTAGCCTAGGACTTTTAATATGCCTGAGAGCTCAAGTGTGCTCTAGGACATCTTGTAGAGTCGGGTCCACTTAGCCGGTCTAACACCGACTCTGTTGTTGGGTAGTGCTATGAGAGTTTGATCAGAACTTCTAAGGTGTACAAGCATGTAATAAAAATTGAATCTTTTATTTATTGAAAAAATAGAAAGATTACAATGTCCGGGCTTTTAATGTAATACCGGATGAAAGTTTGCTTAGGGAGTGCTGCCTCATTAAAAACCTTGTTATAGAAAAAATCTAGGGGGAAAAATCTATAACAAGGGAAAAAGAGTACAGACACTTGGCCCCTAAGGGTTTGCCGCTATATAATATTTTCTAAGGCTAGCTATGTCCCATGTCCTGGGGAGTTCTTTTCCATCCATTTGGCTGATTTGGTCGGGTCTTACAAATTGAGTGACTTTATAAGGTCCTTCCCAGTTGGCTTCTACCTTGCCTTTGCCTTATTTGGTCTGTGATGCCACCGCATCCCTGAGCACTAGATCGCCTTCTTTAAGCTTTACCACTTTAACCTTCTTGCCATGGTATTGGCGATTTGGGATTTATATACAGCTATCAAGATGTAGGCTCAATCTCTGCACTCTTCTAAACTGTCTAAGTGGTGTCTTAGATTGATGACATTTTCTTCTTCCTTGTAATAGACCACTCGATCCGAAGGAGCACTAATTTTTACTAGTACGACTGCTTCCACCCTGTGGACTAGGGAAAATGGGGTTTCTCCAGTCGGTAGGCAAGGGCTTATTCTGTACAACCAAAGGACATTGTTCAACTCTTTTGGCCATGCACCTTTCTTTCCCTCTAGCTATTTCCTTATCTCTTCTCTAAGCGTCTTGTTGGTTCTTTCCATCTGCCCATTTATATGTGGGTGTACTACAGAGGTGAATTGATTTCGGATCTTCAGGCCTTCACAGAATTTTTGAAATTTCACTGAGATGAACTGTGACCCATTGTCCGAGATGATCTCATTTGGAACACTGAAATAGATGATTATGTGCTCGAAAATAAAATCAATTACTTTCTTAGGAGTAACGGTGTCAACAACCACTACTTCAACCCACTTTGAAAAGTGGTCGATTGCAACTGTGATGAACTTTTTATGTTTGATGGTTTCAGGCATTGGTCCAGCAATATCAATTCCCCAGGTGGCAAATGGCCACCCGGTAAGTAGAGGTTTCTGCATTGTATGCGGGATATGTGACCTTTTTTTTATGAATATGACATTGGTGATAAGACTGTATATAGTCGGTTGAATCTGCTTCCATGGTTGGCCAGTAATACCCCAGGAGTTTAGTTTTTCGTGTGACGGTGGAGGCTGCTTGACGGGAGCCACAGTTTCCCTCATGTATCTCCTGGATCACATACTTTCCTTCTGGAGCAATGCATTTAAGTAAAGCGTTCGAGTAGGACCGTTTGTACAGTGTTCCATTGATGACCAAGTACCTCGATGACTTTTTTACAACTTTGGATGCCTCAACCTTATCCTCTAAAAGGATGTCCTTATCCAAGTAGTCAATCAATGGCTGCATCCACTCGGGCTCTTTTTGTTCTACTAGCATCAGGTTTTGTTCTTCTATTGTTAGGCATGAATGAATTCGAATGGGCAGCTAAGCTTCTTCCATCGATCAGCACTAGCTGCGTCTTTGGCCAGCTCATCTGCTTTCTCATTTTCTTCTCTGGGGATGTGTTCAAGTACCCACACAATTCCTTTTGACTCAAGTTCTTTCAGCAAAGCTTCCACTTTGACCAAGTATTTCATTATTCCTTGCTCTTTCATTGCGTAATTCTTGTTGATTTGGTTGGAAACCAACTTCAAACCGCTTCTGATGCTGACTCTATCTAGAGCAATTTCTTTAGCCAGTTCTAGGCCTTCAATCATCACCTCATATTTTATAGCATTATTGGTGACTGGAAAGGCTAGTTTTGGTGCGTAGCTCATTCGTATTCTCTCTGGCCCTTCTATCAAACTCTTAATATGGCTTTTTCATGAGAAGATACCCTATTAATGTATATATGCAAGACTCGATATTGAGGTCGGGTGAAGGTTTGAGCCTTGTAAACTCGGTAACAAAATTTGCCAAGACTTGAGCTTTTAATGCCTTCCTTCCCTCACACTGTATGTCAAACTCCCCCAGCCTTATGGCCCATCCGACTAGCTGTCTGGAGGTTTCTGGCCTCTGCAGTACTTTCTTCAAGGGGAAATCAGTTCTGACCTAATCGTGTGAGCTTGGAAGTAGGGTCAAAGCCTTTCTACTGCTGAGGCTAAGGCTAAAGCCAACTTCTCAATTTTTGGATATCTGAGCTCGGTGTTTTTTAGCACCTTGCTTGTGTAATAGACCGGGTGTTGGTTCCTATTTGCCTCTCTAATCAACACTGATCCTATTGCTTCGTCTGTGGCTGCTAAGTACATGATCAGTTCTTCATCATTCTCTAGCCGGCTCAAGAGAGGTGGTGCGCTTAAGAAATTTTTGATGTTTTTGAAGGCTTCCTAGCAGTGTTTGTCCCAACAGAATGCTTTATCTTTCTTGATGGCTTTATAAAACGGGAGGCATCTCTTGGCTGAAAATGAGATGAAACGGCCAAGAGCGTTCACCCTTCCATTCAGTCTTTAAGCTTCATTTAATGTCTTAGGCGGCTCCATCTATATGATAGCTTCCATTTTTTCTAGGTTCACCTAGACTCCTATTTGGAAAATTAGAAAACCATGGAATTTACCACCTCTTACTTCGAAAGTGCACTTTTTTGGGTTTAATTTGAGTTGATATTGCTATAGGGTTTTAAACATGGCCCTAATGTCTTCTGTGTGTTCCTCTAGGCTTCTACTTTTGATGATCATATCATCAATATAGACTTCCACTATTTCTCCTATTTGGCCTTTGAACATGTTATTCACTAGGCGTTGATAGTTGGCTCCAGTAATTTTCAGGCCGAATGGCATAACCCTATAATAATACGTTCCTTCATGTGTTATAAAGGAGGTCTTTTCTTCATCACTTGAGTCCATGGGAATCTGGTGATATCCTGCTTATGCATCTAGTAAGGAGTATATAGCGTAACAGCCGTTGAGTCTGCTAGTTGATCAATGCTAAGAAATGGATAACTGTGTTTTAGTGTTGCTTTGTTGAGATCTGTACAGTCTATATACATTCGCCAAGACCCGTTTGGCTTCTTCACCAAGACCACATTGCTAGCCACTTGGGGTAATGCACAACTCGGATGTGGTTGGCTTTTATGAGTTTTAAGATCTCAACTTCAATTGCCTTCTGCCTGTCTGGCGAATGATTGCGCTTCTTTTACTTCACCGAAGATGCCTTCGGGTCGAGGTTCAAGCTATATTAAATTACTTTAGGTGGTACCCCAGTCATATCTTCATTCGTCTAGGAGAAGGTGTGTTGCTCTTTTATCAACACTCGGCTGATATCTGCTTTTACAGGTTCTGGGCGATCAACCGCTATGCGTACTTGCCAATTAGGCCCTACAGTCAATATTTCTATGAGACCAACTGGCTTAGCATTTTCTGTTTCTTTCGGCTCCATGTCTGCTTCATCCATCTTCAGTGATGCTAAGTAAGTATCTTGTGCCACTAGAGGGTTGCCTGCAACTACCATGACTCCCTTTGTGATAGGAATCTACATGACCAGGTGCTTAATTGAGATAAGCGCGTCTGACTCGACTAGGAATGGTCTACCCAGGATGATGTTGTAGCCGATTGGTACATCAATGGTTATGAAGTCCAGTTTTGCTCTTCATTTGGTTTTGTGGTCATGAAGCTCGACTTCCAAGGTGGTCTAGCTGAGTGCTGGAACCGAATAGCCACTAAGCTCGATGAGTGGTGAGTGGGCTGGCAGCATCCGGCTGTGATGAACTTTTAGCTTGTTAACCACCTCTTTTCATATCAAATTGATGGAGCTGAGAGTGTACCCTTCTACCAAGGCCTCTAGCACAAAGGGGTCCGCATGCGGGTTCTTTACTAAGCGCTACTTTCAGAAAGGTCTGTTGAGTTATGAGTTATCTTCAGTATTTGATCTTTTGTGCTCGGAAGTATTTCCCTTCGAGCGGCATCCTTCAAATCCTGGTCCTCCTGTGATCACCATTACAAGCCCTTTTGATTTTTGTGATGACTTATCTTCATCATCCTTCTTCGGTTTGGATCTGCTTTCTTTATTCATTCCTTTTACAAATTGTGAAAGCTTCCCTTGCTCGATTAGGGCATGGATCTCATCTTCTAGGACCCGGCATTCGTCCATGTCATGGCCTCTAGACTTGTGGAATTCGCAGTACTTGTTCTTGTCTTTCCCAATGAACTGTTTAGGCGTCACGCTTGGATATTTGATGGATTTATTGTCATCACTTTTTTGCATAGCTAGCAAGATGTCTCGAAAAGGAGCGTTCAACTCTGGTATATATCTGCTTTGGGTGGAGGACTACTCACAGTAGCTCCTTCCCTTTTTCCTAGCCTTCCGGTCTTCAGGCCGGGTTCTTTCAGATGTCTTGTGTGGCCTATCCAATTCGTCCACTTCAATCAAGTTCTTCGCAATGGTGATCATCTGATCTAGTTTTTTAGGTTGCCTTTAAATGAGCTTTACATGGAATCTTTCATTCCTTATGCCTCTAACCATAGCTTCCCTGGCTGTGCTATAATCCAGGTCTCGTATTTACCGATATGCTTTAATAAACTACTCAATGTAAGAGTAGAGTGATTCATCCGTCCTCTTAGTGACCTCGTTGAGGGTACGAGTGGTGGTTCCTATTTGAATGGAGCCAATGAATTGCGTATAGAACTTCTGCCTCAAGTCATCCCATAAATCTATGGACTCAACTGGCAACAAGTCAAACTAGTAGGCTATCAGTCCGATTAGTGTGTTGGGGAAGTTCCTGCTGGTGTGTGCTTCCGAGGCGTACGCTAAGTCTATCTTGTTCTTATAAGTTCGGACATGGGTCCGAGCGTTTATGCCTTTGCTGTAGTTGTCAATGAATGGTAGCTTGACTAGGGGGTTAAGCTATTCCGCAAGGATCTCCTTATTGAATGGGAAGTCAGAAATTTCCAGTAGGGGTTCTTGTAAAGAAATAGCATAGCCATTGAGGCCTTCCTTAAACATCTCCTGGAACTCCGGGTCATCCCAATACCTGAACTTCTTAGGCTTCGATTGGGCACCTAGTGGCGGTGGTGGAGGAAGACGAGTGGAGTGAGTTGGACCTTGATACGGACCACCCAGGTGGAAGAAGCCTGACAGAGTAGGTACTCACAGGTAGTGCGTACCGTATGCAGGTTCATTCGCTGCGGCCCATTTTGCTTATCGCACTTTTGACATACCAATCAGATCCCTCCACAAGGGGTCATCCATGCTTTTATCCGTAAAGGACGTATTAAGGTTGGCATTGTATTGAGCCAGTTGGGAGCCACTTCCTGCAACGTTAGGACTCAGGTGAGCAATGTGTGGCCCCACCGAGTGAGTGTTGAGTGATCCATACTGCTGGGTATTGTGTGGCTTACCGTAATTGGTTTTGAAGGATCCTTCTAGGTAAGCATTGTAAGGCCTGACCCAATGAGTGACAGGATGGATGAGAGCATCTGCATGGTGTAGAGGTCAGCTTGTTGTGTACCCAGGCATTCCCTCCTTCATCACTCTGAATAGATTCCTTCGCAATTGATTTTGGGTCTTCGAGGGAAACCTAATAGCTTTGAGCAAAACTTTCGAAGAATGCCATTCCAGTTGTGGAGTTTGTCGGTGGCATTACAGGAGAATCCATGGCTGGGATTATGGAGGAGAGGGGCGCCGCTGCAGCTGATTGGGAGTTGTTCATCGTCCGTGAGTCATCGGGGTTGACATTGGCCGCTTGATCGTAATTTTGGCTATCGTCCATCTGGTTGGATTTTTGTGTTCGTCGGAAGACAAAATTCTTGCCGGAGCAAGTAAATTTGTCCACGCTCACCGCACCGCTGAAAGATTGGTCAAAGAAAGGGTTCCTTGAGCTAACCTTCACAGAAAGAGAGAGGATCTACCTTCAATGTAGATGGTGGCTGCAAGACAGACTAGGGTGTCAAAGTGACTAGCCGTGTGAATGACGTAGCCTCTCAGATGGTTAAGTAAGCGACGGTAATAAAGAGGAGGCAAGTAAATAAGTGAGTTCTAGGGTTTAGAATGTGATCCCTGAGATATGGGGGTAACCCCATATTTATAGTGTGTAGTTACATTGTCATGATCGGAGTGTGTTTCCTCTATTGGCGGTGACGAGTCCTTATCAGGTAAGGATCCTATTTAGTAACGATTCCCTCTATAAGAGATTTCTTCTTATTTATCCATTTAGGAAAGGATATTACTCCTATTTATCTGTTCAGGAAAGGGAGTTATGACGGGACTGTATCTCCTAACCAGGCCGGTGTGCCCAAGACCCTTCACGCGGCTAGCCGGACGGTGAGCCGGATGCAAGTCCGACTGGCGACGTGGCTCTTTGTTGGTCCTCTACTTGGTATCTAGAAAATACCAAGTCAACAGTACGCGATGTCAAACGCATCATGAATAGGCTAGTTGTTGTCATGAAATTGTTTGACCCAAAAGCTTAAGCAGGTAGGTTAAGCTCAATCGTAAGAATTTAAGATATAAAATATTACACTAATATGTTATAAAAGTAAAATATTAAAATATATAACCAAAATAACCGAACTGAATAATTTTCTTTGGTTCAGTTATTCCTTTAATTTTGGTATAGTTCGATCAATTCGATTTTCAGTATATTCATTTTGATTATCAAATCGATCAATGAACACTTAATAAATAGAGTTGTCAAGATTTGAACAATTAATCTATATGTCTAAGGAGCTCTCATATCATGACAAGAAATCGTTTGATGCAACTGTAGCTTTTATAATATGAGTGAAAGATGTGAAATCAAGATGTGGCAAAGGCTTAGGCCTTGCTCTTCTGGAGTGTAATTTTATGAACTGAACTGAACTTAAGTTGGGTGAACTAACTGAATTGAACTGAACTTATTTCAATGTAAATTTATAACTACGGATAGCTGAACTGAAGTGATCTGAACTGAACTAGATTGTAGTCCAAAAGAACAGGGTTTTAGCCTAATGATTGAACCTTGAAGTTGTGATCCTATAGGTCACAGGTTCGAGTCCGCTTAGGGCAGGGAGGGATCTGATTTTGTCTTTGTATTATTGTAAGATCAATGAGAAAAAAAATTTTCCTATTTAAAAAATCTCCTATATGTATTTATGTTTAAGTTTTTTTCTTATCATGCTTACGAGGCGGAAGTGATATGAAATGATAGATGTTATGATAAGTTTTATATTGCCACTTGAACTAATTTTGAGAAGAAAATATCGTTCATATTAAGAAAATGCTCAAACAAGAAATAATTAATAATGACAAATGCATAGTAGGGGGATGATAATATAAAAAGAAAAGGGAAATTAATGAAATGGTTGGTTTGCTTAATTAGTGGGTTGTAATTAGGAATGGTTAGGAGTGGTTTTTGCGTGAGGAAAAGCAAAAGGGGTGGGTTAACCGTAAGGGGACTGGTGAAATGGAATGTAGATGGCGCCATTTAAACTAAGCAAACTCCAAGAAATTATATATAATCAGTTAACCAAAAATTTGATTTTTATAAATATGGGAAATCGAGAGCTTGTAGGAATAAAGGTTGGATTAAGAGTAAAGAAATGGATTAAATCAAGTTGGTAAGAGAGCTAGCGGATCCACTTACCAATTATCAAGTATAAAAAAATTCAAATGAAAAGAACAGTGAATTTATATTGTAAGAGTTAAATGGCAATTTTTTTTTATAATACAGTAAAAAATTCGTTTTATAAATTATGCAACTGTACTTACTGTTTAAATAAAAAGTAAAATTTTCACTCAACTTATATGCGGTTTGAATTTAAAACCTTTAGAGTTACAAATTCAGCCTTCGGTTCTAATTTATTTAAAAATTTATTAAATTAACGAGACGATTACAGTGTACGGAATCACTAACGAAAAATTTGTTCTAGACAATTAGAATTTTTACTTCTAGCGATGCAAATATTTGTTGCCAAAAGATTTGGTGACGAAATTTTAGTTTTGCAATATAAATTTTGTTAGTAACTATATTTTTGGATAAATTTTTAACATGTTCTAGGAATTGTAGCTAATGTTAGAGCTTATATTTGAATTCTAACGTTGGATTCATATGACACTATTGCATTGAGTTATAAACTATATAGATATAGTATGTAATATATATACTTCAATGTCACATATTATGTAGATTCTACAAGACTTCCAATATATTATGTTGATTTGTGCATGAATCATGGCAGAATATGAAAACACAAGCTCAAAAAATATCTTAAGAAAATTAATAGTTAATTAATTCCAATAGCTTTTTACCAAATTATATCGCAAGGCCTATATCATACAACTGGCATTATTGAAATTAGTATATATATAATAAGTCCCTACTATTAATTAAAAAATTGATTAATTAGTTTCTTCTAGTAACCAAACAGAGGCTTCACATTATTATTGATGTACATACATACACAATAATAATTTTGAAAATTAAATAACTTTAAAATAATTAGGAGAAAAGGGACGAAAAAAAACAATGAAATTAAAATTGGGTTGTTGATTTTAAGTGAAAATAAAACAAATGAGATGAATAAAAGTAAAAGTGCCGTGGTGAGATGAATTTGTAAATAGGATTTGATTTGATTAGTTAGGGTAATATTATATTATTAATTTAAATGGTGTGGGCCTTAATTAAAACAAAGACAAACTGAATCATGCCATCTTAAGCACTCTCTTTAACATTTTAATCCCTTTTCTCCTTTTCTTTATTTTTATTGATTATTTTTTGGAACATCCTCCATTCAATGATATTGCGACAAACCTATTTTTATTTATTCCTAATTTATTTTTCTTTTATTTTTTTTATCTTTTAGTTACTAAGGATAATATCAATGATATGTGTTCCATATGTACTTACATTTTCTAGATTTTTTTACGCCAACTCCTTTTTTCATTAGCTGCAAAAATTGTGGCAACTTACACAAAGTTAATCCTTTTCATTACAAATTATACGTCATATTGGTTTTTTTATTTGTTCATTTTCTATATTATTTTTTAAATATTTATAAGTATTTTCATTAAAATAATTTAGTTGGGAACTTATGTTATTTTAGATTATGTTACCATCTTTATTCTTTGCTATCTAATTTACCATTATATCAAATAGAAATATATAATGAGGGTAATTAAGAAGAAACTATTAATATAGGCGATAAATAATAAACTAGTAATTTTGATAGTCTAATTAGTTTTTAATCTATTTTAAGGAAAACCTAAAAATAAAAAGCTGACTAATTAATAGTAATATCAAATTTGTACAATTATTATTGGCTTGTTATTATTATTATTATTATTGATTAATAAGATTCATAATGTGTGTCAAATTCAAAACTAGAGTGGCATATCAATTTTTTTTTGAAATATTATGGATTTTTTAAGAGGCTAGTTATTGAATCTAAGACCTCCCACCATTATATTGAGTGTTTTATCAATTGAGCTACATCTAATTGGTATATCTAATATTTTTTACATTTTGAAATTTTCTTCTTGTTATATTTGCATCCTTAAAATATGGTTATAGCATGTATTCAATAGACTTGCTTAGTTACAATTTGACAGAGTCTTAGGTCTAATATTGATCAAACACAACCCTTTTAAGATGGGTATATCTAAAAGGATGGAGCCAGCAATTTTGCGATTAGATTGGAAGGCATTTTGATCTTTTCTTTGTTTTCTAATAAGATAAGCTATATATTCCAATGAAAAACTAATTAACTTTCTAAAATTATTAATGTAATAAATGGATAGAGTGCTCGTTACTGGCATCACAAATTTTGCATAACATTACTTGGATAATATTTTTTTGTTTTAGAAACAAAAAAAAATAAAAAAATACCATTTTAACACGGTTAGATAAATGTGGGTTTCATATATAAAGTGTGTTCTATTCAAACAAGAATATTCACAAAAAATATGAGATAATTATACAAAGAAAAAAGTTGCTGAATTCCAAATCAAACAAGTGAAGCCAATCTAAGCTTATAATACAGTCTTATGTGCACCTTAGAAACCAATTATACACCTTTCTTAATATCAAAGAATAAATTTTACGGTTACAATTATTGAACGATTATTTTCATTAGTTACATGCACAAAAAAAATTATCAGTAATAACAAATAGTATGTGCACTAATAAGTTGTAACGACTAATCTAAACAGAACTTATGACTAATTTGTTCAATGCTCTATTTGTGAAATAAAAATCAGATTAAAGTTGAACTTGGTTTAGCCTATCTATTTTACAATACAAATAAACTTTAACTTGGTGAAATTGAACTTAAATTAATTTAGGTTTGGTAATCACGTGAAATTGAAGTGGCTAATAATTCAAACCAAAATGATAGAAATGGGAACAATAGAAAAAGAAAAGAAATTAAAGCTGGCAAGAGAATGGGGCCATAATAGAAACAAACTCAGCTGCCTGCATTGCCCACCCCGCAACTTATAACTACTACTCTTCACCTTTTCTTTATCCAACACAATACACTAAGTTTAGGCCCGGGACACGAGGTAGAGGAGTGCGACTGTTTATGGCTTATAGTTGTAAGGGGCCTAAAATTATATTTTTATTTAAAGTTTTAGTTGTTATTTTTAAAAAGATAAATATAAACATTAAAAAATAGTAGATCAATTGGTAAAACACTTATTAAACTCATGAGATGTGAAGATTTCCATTCCTAATGCAACAAGCTAGAATTTATTGCAATATGTTTTCATTGGAGCCTCATTTTATTACATTTAATACTATTTTGCTTAGGCCCAAATTGTCTGAATATGTTAGTATATTACCCCTTCTTACATCTTTTCCGTTGATAATTAAAAAATATTAACGATAAAATAATTTGTAATAAATTTGTTATAAATTATTTATTTTCAGATAATTTAAACGTGACATAAACAATATTCAATTGTAAAATCATAAAATAATGAAATGCTTTAACAATGTCTAAAATGCTCTAAAGTTCGCGGAGTTTTAAAATTAAAATTGAAGGGGACAATTTTAAAGAAAACAATGGATTAGATTAGATACAAAGTTTTTACTTTTAACCACTTACTTCACTCATTAATTCTTAAACTATCCTCATTCCTCCAATTAGCCGGATAAATGGGTAAATAACAAGTTAAAGAAACCTGACTTTTCAAAGGGGCTTGGTTTACTCTAGTCGGGGCCTATTTGATACTATTAATTTTTAAGTCATTCTCCCAATAAGTTATTTTTATAAATTTTTAATAAAATTTTATATTTTAACTTTAAACAACACATTTTAATCATTCATATTAATTACTTAAAAACTGAATTTGAAAATTAAATTTTTAAAAAAATAGCTGAAACAAGCATATTCAAACCCGCAAGCAGGATCTAAGTTTTCACGGTGAAATGAACTAACTTGGGCGTAAAATAATTCACGACTCTCATTTTAGTAACAAGTTATTATGAAAAAAGGGTGGTAAAAATACAAAAGTAAAAGGTGAAAAATAGGAAGGTGTCTCTCTCTTGGACTCGTTCCATTCTCACACCTATATATATCTCCATCTCTCTCTCTTCCTATTCTTCTTCTGCAATAAATCAGAATTGAGGGGAAACAAAGAAAAAGAAAAGTAGGTTAAAATTTGAGAAGCTTGTTTTGTTTTTATTGCCATAAAATAGGAGTATATGTATATGTGCCTTTCTGATTCTTTAATTTTCCATTGAAGAGTCCGCCTTTGCTTTTCATGCTTCTTTTGTGCTAGCGTTTATTACTCCCTTTCCTTTCATCTTCTTCCTCTCTATACATATCCCCCCCTTTCCTTCTTTGTTTTTCATTTCAGTAATGGCTGTTCAAGCTCAATACCCCTCTAATGTCCTGCTTTTCAACAGGTTTTATTATAATTCCATTTTTCAATTCCATCCCTCGCTTTCCGTTTTCCTTTTATTATCTGATTCTTTCCTTCTTTGCAGAAGCGGGGGACAAGAACCGCAGCCTGGAGGATTTCTTGATCAATCTCCTCTGCTATTCAACAATGGAGGTTAGCATAGTATTAATCCGTCGTCTACTTTTTTTTTCTCTATGGGAAATCAATTTCAGGGAGTTAAAAGTAATTTAATATGGGTAACAGGGGCTAATAATACTCATAATAGCCATTCAAGGAAGAGACCCCGAGAAGTTGCGTCACCGGCCGGCGGCGGATTGTCAACGGCAACGGCGGTTCACCAATTTTCTATGCAGCCCCAAACTTCTCAATTGATTGACGCTTCTCAACTTCATAATCATCAATCTCGACCGAATGTCGTTTCCACCGGCCTCCGATTATCCTCCGGCGACCAGCAACAACAACAAATTCAGCTGAATCACCATTTCCAACAGCACCAACAGAATTTCGTTTGCCAATCGCCCGCTATATTGTCTCTGTTATCGGAAGATTTCGCCTCCCAAATTAAACGGCAAAGAGAAGAAACTGACCAATTCCTTCAGGCACAGGTACGATTCCCCGCTTCTACTCAACTGGGTTCTTTTCAAAAAATGATTTTGACCGGCGGATGGGATGTTTCCGGTGCAGGGAGAGCAGTTGAGGCGCACATTAGCAGAGAAAAGAAACCGGCACTATCGTGCGCTTATAACAGCAGCGGAGGAATCAATCGGGAGAAGATTGAGAGAGAAAGAGACAGAAGTCGAAAAGGCCGCACGTAAAAACGCGGAGCTAGAAGCACGTGCCGCCCAGCTGAGCGTGGAGGCGCAGGTTTGGCAGGCAAAGGCAAGGGCGCAGGAGGCGACGGCGGCGGCATTGCAGGGGCAGTTACAGCAGGCTATAATGAACGGAGGAGTGGCGCAGGATAGCCGGAGAGGGGATGATGGGCTAGGGTCAGCCGGGGGTGTAGAAGGGCAGGCGGAGGACGCGGAATCGGCGTATGTGGATCCGGATAGGGTGGCGGTACCGGGTGGGTCGGGTTGCAGAGGGTGCCGGAAGAGGGCGGCGACGGTGGTGGTGCTGCCGTGCCGGCATCTGAGTCTCTGTGTAGAATGTGACCACGTGGCACAGGCGTGCCCGCTGTGCCTTCAAGTAAGAAATTCCAGTGTTGAAGTTTTCCTGTGTTAGAGCCCATTATCAGTTCACTACACTTAGGCCTATTAACGGCCCAGCCCATCTTGGATTAGACTCTCGTAATAGGAAACAAAAAAAAAAAATTAATTAATGAGTTAAATAAAAATACAGTTTCTTTTTTATTTTTTGGGGGGTGAGATACTATATTACTCACCCAAGACTACATTTTTTTTTATTTTTTCTAATTCCTCCTCTTTGAGTGAAGAGGTAATGTACATGGCCACATGGGTAGGTGGCATTTCATTTCATTTTCTTTTCTTTTTTTTATTTAAATACAATATATAAATTCTTTTATTTGCTTATATTTGATTTGTTTAGGCAACCTTTGTTGCTTATCTATTTTGACCATTTCATAGTCCAAGTAAAATTGCGACATAGATTGCCAAATAAATTGTAGGTGTAACCTTTTGGAACCATAGATAAAATTTAGCAACTAGATTTTGTATTTTTAGAAATTAGCTAAAAATGAACCAAAACAACCCATAAAATGAATAGAAGAAAATTCGTTTAAGGAGATCTAGCTAGTAGATTTATAATGGTTATATATAGAAAATATCTAAATGCACCAGTGGACAAATATATTTAAATTACACTTCCTACACCATCGACACTCATATCCCCACACAAATCGTATAATATTGTCCATTTTGAGACTAAGCCCTCGTAATTTTGCTCTTGTGTTTTCCTCAAAAGGCTTCATACCATTTGAGATATTGTCCACACTTATCAGTTATACCAAAAGCCCGGTTATTTGACATTTTCTGTGTAAGTTCATATCAATTATCCAATAATACAAAATAATGTAATTATTATTTTACAAAAATATTAATTATATCTCTAGAATTTATGCAATGTATAATTTGTATTCCAAAATATTAGGTAAGAAGGTGTTTTTTAGTTACCTTATTTTTTTACAATGTAACTAATGCTTTGTCACTGTATTGAAATGAAATTCTAGAAGCCATAAATTAATCTCTTGTTATCCACACCACTGGATGTTTCATTAGTCACTATTGGATATATATACAAAGATAAAGTTAGAAAATTTTAAAGGGCCTGTTTGATATTTATATTCCACTTTAAAACTTTTAATACAATAATATATTTTAATATTAAATAAAAAAATTTTATTATTAATTAAGAACTGTTTACTATTAATTTTCAGAATTTTTCGGGACAATAACTTAAAAAATAGCTTAAAATAAAACTTTTTAAGAAAGGCAGGAAAAAGAATGCCTAAATTAGAAACATTCAGTTGGCTGCCTCGTACTTGTTTCATTTACATATTGTTTTGACAAATATATTTCCCATTTTTTATATATAAAATAATTGGTATGATTACATAAATAAGAAATAATTGTTTTCTAGTAGTTGCACCATTGAATTTTTAAATTATTGAGATGTTGAATCTATTAGTCTATTCAGTTGAATCACGTATAGAAAATTTCCCTCAATTTGGCATGAAATCAACTCATACATTATATTGACTTCACTAAAAAAAACTAACCATATATAAAAAAATGTTTTTATTTTAAATTCTCTCTTGCCTTCATTATTTTTCATGAAAACTTAACTGTAAAGATAAGTTTGATCCCATATGTACCAAGAACCAGATGAATGGCTATTATCGTAACAGTTGAATAATATTTTTCGAGATGAGAGATTTTGGATTATTAGATACTAATTGATTAAGATGGTTAATACGTTAAAAAGTATATATCAGGTTGTGGCTTTCATCATAGTTACCCTTGTCTAAGCTTTCCATTTTGAAAAGATGGAAATTATTCACACTTCAATATCAGTATTTGAGAAGAAATTTCAAAATGGAAGAAATTTCAAAGATTGCATAATGTATGATGCAAATTTACGAAATTCACATGGTGTTGTTCCCTGTGATAAGGATCAACACAATTATTTTCTTTAATAAAACGTACACCTAATTGTAAACTATGTAACAATTCGAATTATATGGGCAAAAAGTATGGTGCATGACATGTATGGCAATATAAAACAAAACAATTATCAATAGCTCAGTGTTATCTATGAATTATAGTAATATAAAACTGAATCAGATCTTATTAATAATTTTTAAGAAAATTATACTGTTCAACTTTCACAAGAAGACTATGAGGGGCTAGATAAGCAAGAATCTTGCCTGTAAATTTAAATTTATAATCACATGCCTACTCAAATCATAAACTAAACTATGCTATATATTCAATTCAATGCATTTGTTATTTACTTATATAGGATATTTACATATAGTTTTGCAGTACTTATGCCTTCAACACTTGTTTCATATATTAATAGAGCTGTCATGTTGGGAGAATTTCTTTCCTTTATATACTCGCAAGTTTGCTCAGTTGTATATTAAAATGTTTTTTTTTATAGGTGAGGACTTGATTTCTAACCTTAAACTCTAAGAAGAGCACAATTGCTCGACATATATTCGTCTGTAGTTCTGTACCATACGAAAATATTAACATGATTAATTACCACACCATTAGAATCAGCAAGGTTGGCTCGTAAGACATAATTAAATTATAAAAGAGCTTTTTTCTAAACATAGAACACTTCATTAAGATCAAAATATAATCAAATACAGCTTAAACAAGAAAAGGATGTAGAGAATTCCACACTCATCTATGTGTCAGAGAATTTTTAACCTGAACTAATGGATGGATCAACTGATTTACAAACCTACAGACAAAGACAAACTCGTAGCGGCTCATGGAAGCACTATGGACACTCATATCTCCACACAAATGGTATAATATTGTCCATTTTGGGACTAAGCCCTCGTGGTTTTGCTCTTGTGTTCTCCTCAAAAGGCCTCATACCATTTGAGATATTGTCCACACTTATCAGTCATACAATCTCATCCCTTATAATCAATGTGGGATATTTGTTTGATCCAACATCCCTCCCCTCGAACAAAGATCCATTGAGCCTTCACTCGATCAATCAACCATCAGTCTGCAACACATCTTTTTTCCCGCTCTAATGCGATGGAGGGTTTCGCGGATATCCGGTGATTAAACTAGACGTATCCACCTTTTGCTCGACTATCTGGGGATTCATCCACATCATGGCTAACGTCGAGGCATGGTTGTGATACCACTTGTAGAGGCTTGCGGAAGCATTTGGACACTCCATATCCCCACATAGGGTATGATATTGTCCACTTTGGGCCTAAGCCTCATAGATTTGCTCTTGCGCTTTACCCCAAAAGGCCTTATACCATTGGGGATATTATCCACACTTATAAATCATTGATTCTCCAACTTTCTTAGTAATGTGGGGTATTTGTTTGCCCAACAAAACTTAACACTACCAATATTCCTCGCTAACTGGGTACAATCCTCAGAAATAAGACCAATATGAGATCAAGTGTTAAACAAACGAATGAAGTCAAAAGTTCGAGTCCACATTCGGGTTGGGTGAGGTGGAGGGTTTCTTTGTTATTATTGTAAGTCAATAAGATAATTTTTTTTAAAACTACAACTTGTACATCAATCTCTATTGTTACTAGGGAAATTATAGGGTGCACCGGGTCCTTTTAGGTCCTTTTACAATCTCCAATAAATATCAGCGTTTGGATTATTTGGTCCTAAAAGGACCCGGTCCACCATATAAAAGCCCATTGTTACTCTAATCAAATCAAATCAGTCTTTTTTTGGTAATATAAATCAAATCAGTCTATTTTTTAAAAAATATTTACAAGTATCTTTATTGAGATAGTCTTGTTGGGGTTTAGTAACAGTTAAGGCTCCTCACCCCTCCCAACAAGTGTATTTAGTGGGATTTGAACCTTGTTCTCCTCTAACTTGCTCAGCCTGCTTAACCAACTGAGCTACACCTTGTTGGTAAATCAAATCAAATTAGCCTATAAAAACTAAAATTTGAAATTAATCTTCAGTTGAATTAAGTTTGAAAGTAGTAATCCATGCAAGTAATAAAATTTTCTATCTAATTAAATAAGATATGTGTGATTAATTAACTTGAACTAATGAATCATATTCACTTATAAAAAATTGTGAATGGCTAAATACTATGCATTGGAATAACTCTCTTGCCGTTAGTTAAAAAGGTAGAAAGAAAATGGTTAAAAACTAATGGGTAAAGCCCATAAGCTTAGAATTGCATAATGATCACGAAAGCCCTCATCAAGAAACTTATGGGCTTTGAAACCCATTTTATTTCATTATCGGCTTTTTTTTTACGAGGGTTTCTTCAATTAATATCTATAAGGGAAATTATCACTTATGACTCATTTGCCCAAAATAAATATTAAAATAACTAAATAAGCAAATCATATCTTTCTAACCATTTAAGTTTTCCTTTTTACCTTTATACGCCATATTCACATCCAATGCGATTTGGTGGTTTTTTTTTATTTGTTTGGCTTATTTTGCATCTATCTCTCAAACGGTTCATTTTTTTGACATGCTGTTTTACAGTTTTTTGCTCGTCTCATTTTTATCTTCGAAACGCCATCCATTGTTATATATTTTTTCCAAATTTTGTTTGAACTGTTATATATCTGTTATATAAGTGTTATAATTCTAATACAAGACTTTTTGTATTTATAATGTTCATTAAACTGTTATACGTCTGTTATAAATCTATTATAAATCTGTTATAAGTCTAATATATGTTTGTTATAAGTCTAATATAAGTCTCTTTGTATTTGGAATGCTTATTGAACTATTACATATTTAATATACATCTGTTATAAATATGTTATAAGTCTATTATAAGTCTTCTTGTATTTGCAATGCTCATTAAACTAATATACATCTGTTATAACAGATATATAACACATTTATATTAGATTTATAACATATTTATAGCAGATTTGTAACAGATACAAATGAACATACAGATTATGCCAAACATTTTTATAATAGTCATATGTAATACAAAACTATTATAAATCTGTTATATATTTCATCAAACACTTGTAGAAAATATTTCTCAGGCTTGTAGCAGACATACAGATTTATTCTAGGTTTATAATAGATATATAACACATTTATAACAGATTTGTAACAAATACAAAAGAACATACATATTATGCCAAACAATTTTATAATAGTCATATATAATACAAAACTGTTATGAATCTGTTATGTATTTCATCAAACACCTATATTAGAAATTTATCAAGCTTGTAGTAGACATATAGATTTATTTTAGGTTTATAATAGATATATAACACATTTATAACAGATTTATAACATATACAAAAGAATATACAGATCGTGCAAAACACTTTTATAATAGTTATATCTAATACGAAACTGTTATAAATCTGTTATATATTTCATCAAACACATGTATTAGACTTTTATCAGGCTTGTAGCATACATACATATTTATTTTAGGTTTATAACAGATATATAATGTTGGAAAACAATAATCCGGATAAATAAATCTATATACATCCGAATTAAGTTTGAAAGAAACAAAAAACGAACTCTCTTAAAAATCCAAATGGAAGCATCCGGAACAAAGCTAAGATCGCCTATTAAACAAAATCAGAAACCTAAGCAATGGAGGAAAATCATCCGGACAAAGTCTGAATATAAAACAATCTTCTGTCCTCAAGACTTGCAACCGGAAGAACTGATTGAAGCCATCTCCGGAAGGAAGATCTGGAATATATAGGTCCAAAAGACATCCGGAAGACCTATATCCAATAACTAAGGAAAGAATAAAACACAGCTTTCCTTGTGCCTCCTTGGTCTACAATAGTCAAAGAACCTTTTGTAAATAGAAGATAGCTGGCAAAGTTTAAAGAAAAGTCAAAAGGAGCAGACAAAGGACAGCGAAAGTCTAAACTACTTTTAGACTAGACCAATAAAGGCACGCGTGGAGCTCACACCATATGACAACTGGTATAAAAGTTAGTGTATCACAAAATGACAAGAAAAAAGATCACTGACAACTTTCAGCACCAATCCCAAGAATATGGTCTAACGGACTAATCAACATATCCAAAAGCTCCACCTCATAACCTGATCAAGGGTGAAGATTAAATGTAAGCTCACCAACCACAAACGGCTACATTTATGTTCAAAGCCTATAAAATGAACTCTTCACCAAATGAGAAGGCAACTGATTGACTTACAAAAGCAAGTAACAAAGAAATACATTCAATTAGTTGAAAAAATCCCTCTAAGAAACTCCTAATTCAAAATCTGTTTGTAAGGATTCCCAAGTGAAACTATAAACTTGAGGAACTCCAAAACCAACCTTTTATTACAAACCAAAAGTGTAGTAATCTCCAACTTGGGCGAGTTAGGAAGATTGGGATAGAACTTGAAGTAGGTGCTTTGAGCAAAATCTCCCTGTAGGACTCAGCTTAGATTCAAGGTAGAAGGCTAAGTGGTATATCCTACTAAAGATAAGAGGACTCAGCTAGGAGTTGGTGCTTCTAGTGGTATATCCTACTTCCGGAAGAACTTATCATCCTAAGACAAATCTATAAGTCTTGATTCCTGCCCGTTGAAAAGGAATCCACTAGTGGACAAGCTCGGAAGAAGGAAATTCCAAGGACTGAACGTAGGCAGGGCCGAACTAGTATAAAATACTTGTGTTTGATTTTTGTTTACTTTTACTATACTGCATTCATATTGCATCATCCGGATCTATCTTCCGGATGACATTTATCATCCGGATCATAATAAAACACGCTAAACATAGACTTTTTCCAAGTTTATAAAATCCGCGAAAAAGGGTCATTCACCCCCCTCTACCTTTATAAATACTCTAACAGGGACCAACAAGTGGTAACAGAGCAAGTGCTCAAACTAGAGATCTAATAATCTCGAGTTAAAGGTCCACATATTTTGATTCATAAATCAAAATAAGTTTCCACAACTCACAACTTCTTCCCGAGGGTATGTCTGTTACCCCTCCTCCACTCTTCACCGATGAACACTACACATTCTGAAAAAATCGGATGAAGAACTTCATCCAGTCACAAAGTATGCAAGCATGGTTAGTTATTAAAGATGGTCCATATGAACCTTACGAAGTAGGAGGTATGACTACCCGAAAACCATCAAGTATGTGGGATAATAATGGCTTTAAAAAATTATGCGAAAATGCAAATGCTATTAACATGCTTCATTGTGCTCTTAGTGCAGCGGAATTCAACAGGACATCCGGATGTAAAACTGCTAAAGAGATATGGGAAAAGCTGAAAGTAACCTATGAGGGAACTACCAAAGTAAGAGAAGCCAAACTTGATCTACTCTAATACAAGTTTGAATCTTTCAAGATGGAGCCTAAAGAATCAATCAGCAGCATGAACACT
The DNA here is from genome assembly GCA_947683365.1 of Euphorbia pulcherrima. NCBI lineage: Eukaryota > Viridiplantae > Streptophyta > Magnoliopsida > Malpighiales > Euphorbiaceae > Euphorbia > Euphorbia pulcherrima. The sequence goes on along the minus strand of CANTUS010000001.1, from coordinate 11,863,243 downwards.
AGATTCTTATCAGCCCTATATGAATATGATAACATGTTATAAGATAACATATACTAATCTCATATTATGTATGCATTTGTATATGACCATATCCCCGCTCTGATACTAACGGAAACACCTTTATCATATAATAACTACAGAAAAATACCATAAATTTTTTTTACGTAAATATTCATATATTAACACAACCATAATGTTTCATATTGACTCTAATATCATTCGTTTATATTACAAACCATAATTATGTTTGATTATCAAAACCAAAACTCGACCACTTTCTATTCTATATGCTTATCATGTGAGGAGAGAGAGCGAGATGGACACAACCGACAGACCTTTCTTCCATGACAGCTACAGGTAAGGACCTTCTAGTACAATACTTTATCCATAACTTCAATAACTGAAAAATATAGCGATTTATATGAGTTGCCACTCAGCGAATATAAACAATCAATGAATTTAACAATCACATACAGTCACACCTTCAAAATAAACATACAGTCATTCTTATATACTATTGGATGATTCATTTATTTAATTATTGTGACACTTTCGGCCAAACTATTGCCCCGGGATACATGTAACATTTGTAACAGATAACAATTGATTTGCTGGCCAGCTATATAACAATTGGTTGACCTTTCGGTCCAGATAAATATTTGGTTGACCTTTCGGTCCATTTGTCAAATATTGCAATTGGTTGACCATATAGGTCCATATAACAGAACATGTATTGCAATGTTTGATCTGCTATGTCACAACGTCTCTCTTTATTTTATTTGTTCCTGTACAATTGCGTATATCATGCATAATTCAATTAACTCATGTTTTACCAAATAAACATAGGTGTATATAATTCAAATTCCCCAAATAACATATAATCATTCAATTCATAACAATTCACCAAGCATTCAAATATCTCATATCAAAACATTTCACCCATAAATTCATTTCATGTTTATACTCACAGATGGAATGCTAATTTCCACGAAATCGACTTGTTTCCTCCTCTTGAACACTTTCACGACCTCGTGTTCCTATAAGCATAAATTCACATCAATAGATTTCACCTTGTGTTGTTTTCTATTTATAAAGTTTTCATGACTTAAACCATTGTTACTTGTATACTTGTTCATATGACCTTGCTCTACTTAAAAATTCATAACTTTCAATTCACTTCTCCAAATGATATGATTCTTTTTTTTATTCTATCCCTAATACACAAAGCTATAACATACTAAAACCTCAAAAATTTTAGAGTCTTATACGATTTATAGGGAATTTCCCATCAAAACCTGTTTCAGTCCCGCTTTACCTGGACAACAACATAATAAAATGGGTATAACTCTCTCAACACAACATGAATCGGCCTGATTCTTTTTCCTACTTAAACTATAAATATAAGAGAATGACATATCAAAAAAATCAGAATTTTCTAAGTAGTATAACAATCCCAGATTAATTTTGAAACTCACCCTATCTCTTTGATAATCCAATTCTGCACAATTCATCTTATAAAAATCATAACTATTGAGCTAATTGTCTAAAAATTCCCAAATTTTGCAAGATGAACCTTGACATAAAGAGGAACAATTCATATTCTTACTAAAACTACTAATTCTAACTTTAACCTAACAAAAATCGCACTACAAAATTACTAAAATACTTGATTCCTTCCTTCTAGCTCTCTTCTTCTCTTCTTCCTTATGCTTTGTTCTTTGCTTTATGTTTTAGGAGATGAAGAACTGATCTAATTCTTATCAGGTCATACAAAAATCTAAGGGGCAAAAGACCTATTTGCCCTCAAATTCTTTATTTAATACAAATACTAATTATACTAGATATATATACGCATATCTATACCATACTAATACTAATTCTTATACTTTTATCCTTATGATATACCACAATTTTATTCAACTTTATACATTCAAATAATTATTTTATACCTATAACATAACTATACTCCATTTATTCCTTAAAATTCTATAGCCATATAATTTGGTACCTAGATATTGAATATTGTATTTTGTATGGTTAAAATAACTATTATTTTCACTAACCAATTTTAATCAATATAACATGTAAAATATTAAATATAATGACATGTAACAGATGTGGACAAATGCAAATATAATGCATGAAATGGGATGTTATAAGTTAATCTATTGAAGGAAGTATCTGGAAGGAAACCCGAAAATCCAAGAAGAGATGATCCTCCTTTTTCTCAAAATCGGATTCAAAGGAATCCAAATCAAAAGACAAATGAAGTTAGCAAACAAACACAAGCTCAAAGATATACTGCGGCTCAAAACGGAAAAGCTAAAATAGCTTACAACCAACTACCTATCAAACAGAGGAGAAATCATAATGTTGAAGTTGCACCTCCAACCAATTTCTGGAATTATACCAAACCATCCACTAGTGTACACGTAGCTGGATATAAAGGCAACTACGGAAGAAAGGATCTGAAGAAGATTAGCAAGAAGCAAATGCAAAACATGTCTATTTCAGGATACAGGTTTTGTGGGAAAAATAACCATATGACTAAATCATATAGATTAAAAAATGGCTATTATGATGATTATCCTTGGCCTGACATGGTTATTAACCCGAGAGGACCCAAATCTGATTGGGTACCCAAACCCACTTCATCTGTTTTATAGATATGCCTTAAATCCACAGTAGATCAACATACTTGGTATATTGATAGTAGATGTTCAAGGCATATGACAGGTGATGAGAAGGCCTTCATCACATTAACCCGGAAGAAGGGAGGCAAAGTAAGCTTTGGAGACAATCAAAAGGGACAGATCATTGGTCATGGAACCATTGGATCAGGTTTAAAGATTGAAGATGTCCCACTAGTTGATAGACTGCAATTCAACCTATTGAGTGTAGCTCAATTGTGTGACAAAGGAAGAAAATCACATTTGACTCCGAAGGCTGCTCAATTTATGATAGTAAGTCAAATTAACTTATTTTTTATGCACCTAGAGTAAATAATGTCTATTCTATAAACATTAAAAATGATAAAAAGAATATATGCCTGGTGTCTAAAGAAGAAGAATCATGGCTATGGCACCGGAGATTGGGACATGTAAGTATGAATCTCCTGTCCAAATTAGCCAAAAAGGAATTAGTTGAGGGTTTATCTAAAGTTGCTTTTGATAAGGATCATTTATGCACCGCATGTCAATTAGGTAAACAACATAAGAAAAGTTTCCCTTCCATATCATACATTCCTTCCAAAAGAGTACTTGAGCTCTTACACATTGATCTTTTTGGTCCAATTAAGCCACTGAGCTTAGGTAAAAGAGAATACACCATGGTCATTGTAGATGACTATTCTCGATATACCTGGATTCTCCTGCTAACAAGCAAAGATGAAGTATTTGACCAATTCTCCAAAACATTCATCCGGATAGAAGTAGAACAGGGCATACACATTGCACGCATCCGAAGCGATAATGGTGGGGAGTTCAAAAATAAGCATTTTGCTAACTTTTGCGACTCCATGGGCATTGAACATAACTTCTCTGCCCCTCACACTCCTCAGCAAAATGGAGTAGTAGAAAGAAAAAATAGGACTATAGTAGAAATGGCAAGAACAATGCTAAGTGAAAATAGTTTGCCAAAATATTTCTGGGGTGAGGCCGTAAACACAGCATGCTACATCTTAAATAGAGCTCTCATCAGAAAAACTATAGAAAAGACCCCATATGAAATCTGGAAGGGAAGAAAACCGAAAATCGGATACTTCAAAGCATTTGGATGTAAATGCTACATCCTTAATGACAGAGAGCAATTAGGAAAATTTGATCCTAAATCTGATGAAGCAATTTTCCTAGGCTACTCAACACATAGTAAGGCTTATAAAGTCTTCAATAAATGAACCCAAACTGTAGTAGAGTTTATACATGGCCGATGAAACTAACACTGTAGGAAAGAAAAACTTAGCTCTAGAAGATCAAGATCAGGAAGCTGAAAAATCTGAAGAGAAAAAGGAAAAAGATATCCCTGATTCATTTCAAATCAAGAAAAACACAGAGGAAGATGAGGGAAAATCCTATGATCCAGATGCATATCAAGTCAATCACAATTCACAGGAAATTGACTTTAATGAGGAAACAGTTGAAGCTGAAGAAGAGCAAGTCCAAATTCAACATGAAGGCTTGGAAAGAGAAATCTGGACACACAGAGATCAATCCATTGAGAACATTCTGGATGACATTTAGAATCCAGTTAGAACCAGAAGAAAGCTCAATCGGGTGATGAGTCACGCTGCTTTTGTCTCTCTCATAGAGCCAAAGAAATTTTAAGACGCTGAAGGAGATTAAAGCTGGATGATGGCAATGCAGGAAGAGCTAGATCAATTCACCAGGAATGATGTATGGGATCTTGTGCCCTCTCCCAAAAGAAATTCAATTATAGGCACTAAATGGGTTTTCCGGAATAAACTTGATGAATCCGGAGCAGTAATAAGTAATAAGGCTAGACTAGTTGCTCAAGGCTATAATCAACAAGAAGGAATTGATTTCGAAGAAACATTCGCTCCTGTAGCAAGACTAGAAGCAATCCGGATCGTATGTGCTTTTGCATCATTCATGGGATTCACTTTATACCAAATGGATGTTAAAAGTGCATTTCTAAATGGCATCATTCAAGAAGAAGTATATGTCAAGCAACCACCCAGATTTGAAGACCCAAAGCATCCGGATCATGTCTACAAACTAAAGAAAGCTCTCTATGGATTAAAAAGGGCACCAAGAGCCTGGTATGGAAGACTGACCTCATTCCTTATATCCAAGGAATATACAAGAGGCAGAGTAGATACAACACTCTTCATCAAGAAGAAGAAGAATGATATTCTTCTAGTCCAAATCTATGTGGATGATATCATTTTTGGTGCCACTGATGAGAAGTTATGCGAAGAATTCAACTCTCAAATGTAGAAGGAATTTGAGATGTCCATGATAGGAGAGCTCAACTTCTTTCTTGGCCTATAAATAAAAAAAAGTCCAGACGGGATCTTCATCAATCAATCAAAATACACTAAGGAGATTCTGAAAATAATTTGAAATAGACAGCAGCAAACCAATGTCTACTCCCATGAGTTTAGACACAATCTTATTCAAGGACTCTGAAGGAAAAGATGTTGATCAAAAGCTATATAGAGGAATGATTGACTCACTCCTATACTTAACAACCAGCAGACCTGACATACACTATGCAGTATCCTATTGTGCAAGATATCAAACTAATCTAAAGGATTCTCACATCAAGGCTGTTAAGAGGATACTAAGATATCTCCTAGGAACCCCTAAAGTTGGGTTATGGTATCCTAGTAATGGAGATTTTACTCTCTAGGGGTTTACAGATGCAGATTATGGCAGAGATACTCTTGAAAGAAAAAGTACATTTGGAGGATGTCATTTTCTTGGGGACTGCTTAGTCTCATGGTATAGCAAGAAGAAAACTTCAGTTGCCTTATCCACTACGAAAATTGAATATATGGCAGCTGAAATTGTGGTACTCAACTCCTATGGATGAAATAACAACTTAAAGATAATGGAGTACAATCCGGATGTGTGAATATATTATGTGACAAAAAAAGTGCTATTGATGTGTCAAAAAATCCGGTGCCTCATAGCCGGATGAAACATGTCAACATAAGACATATCTTCATCCGGGATCATGTGATGAAAAAGGATGTTGCATTAGTATATGTCCTAACCAATGAGCAAAGAGCTGATATCTTTATTAAACCACTAAGTAAGGATCAATTTGGGAAACAAAGAGAATCAATTGGAATGTCAAATCCAATTTAGAAAAACTCCGGAAGATACCCTGAAAAATGCCGGATGTTGAAGTAAAACTCCCACTGCAGAAGAAAAGAAGAATTGGGGTAGTATATTCCGGAAGACTACAATGTCATCAATCCAGTCAAAAACACCGAATTTCAGATTACAATTATACCCTCACCTTAAAAATTCTATATAAACCCCCTGAAAATCCCTTCTCTTCTTCAAGCGAACAACGATCTCACTGTTACTACTATAAAAATTCAAACCTAAAGCACCATTTCTCTAATACTAAAAAATGGCAGCCAAAAACACCTCAAACACCCTCAAAATCCTACCCAGCAAAAACCTATTTCAAGTATCAGACTTGAAAGAAGGAGATTTTGAACCCTTAAATCTCAAAACCTCTAATTTCGTCATCCCTACTGATCATCTAGGAGATGACTATCTATTCCAAACTCCACCCTTCTTCACCCTAATTGAAGATCAAAATTTGGGTGATCTTCTCAAAATAAATTGCCCAACCTATCGCAAACTGGTGAAAGAATTCTACTTAAATCTTAGTGTGCACAATCACTTTGATGCCCTCCACACTGAAGTGCAAGGAAAGATTATCCTTTTAACGCCAGAATTCTTTGAAGAGAATCTAAAAATGAAAAATTTTGGAATACTGCTAAGAAAAGATGGGGATGAGACCGAAATTGAGTATGACTCCAAGCTGTGGCTCCACTAGAATTATTTCGGCAACAAATTCTAAACATACTTCCCTAGAATTCCTAGATTCCTATAGTATGCTCTAGCAAAGCTTATTCTGATAAGGAAAGGATCATTGACTACAGTTTCTTCCCTCCAACAATGCATTCTTCAACATTAGGTTAGAAGCATGGAAGTAAACTGGCCAGTCTTAATCATCCATTATCTCAAGACCTATGTCAACTCATATGGTGCCTTGATCAAGAGGATCCTTCAACCGAAAGGAGTGGATATTACTGGATTTAAAGGAATTTATGGAAAGCCAATCCTCGAGAAGAACTTCCTGAATCTCTGCTTCATTGAAGAATGGGATGAAGAAAAAGCAAAGTTAAGAAGGGATGAGCGAAAAGTTAAATCCAGAAAGGTAGCTGATCCGGAAGCAGAAGCTCCAGTTCCTAAGAGGCTTGGAACCACAAAAGCCAAAACCAAAAGGCAAATGAAACTGGTTTTAGAAGAAGTTGATGGGGATACTCTACCTCTCACTCAAGTCCTAGGCTCTGAACAACCCAGACCCAAAGGGAGATTGATAAAAGTAGCAGCCAAAAAGGGACTGCATGGTCTTACTACTAGGCTACCTAAAATCGCAACAAAGGTGATTGAAGCTGGAAGAAAGAAAGCCAAGAGAACTTTGGCTGAGATGAAGGAAGAAGCTGATGATGAGGAAACAGAGGATGAGGCTCCTCCTCAAAAACAGCTTCAGAGAAAGGGGCTAACATTTGATGAAGCTCTTGATGCTCAATAAAAGAGAGCTAGTGAGGGCAGAAGGCTTGTTGGGATAATTCTAAATGAAGAGGCCAAGCAGTATAGAGAGAAGGCTATGCTTAAAAAGGCTAATACGAAGGAAAGGGAAATAAGCAAAAGAGAAGCAGTAAGAGTAGTTAGAGGCTCACAATCGTCAAATAATAGCTCCTCCGAAAGCAGCTTAAGCTCCAGAAGTGAATCAAGCTCATCCGGTAGTGAATCATCCGGACCCTCCAACAAACAATTCCCTCCTCACACTAAATCAGTAACCCATCCTGACGAAAACTCCAAGGAATCCAAAGTAAGTGCAGCTCTCAAACTTCTTTAGGAGGCAACCCTTGAACACCATGAAGAAGGATTTATAAAAAAGAGCCTCCTAACCATCTGCACCCATCTCAAGGCTATAGAAAAAGAACTACTGAGGCAAATGTCAAATAAAGAGGTCCGCAAGGATTTGGGTGAAACTAAAGAAAGGTTGAACTGCCTTCCCGAAATTGAGCAACAAGTCATGAACTTCCCAACATCTGGAGCTCTGGCGGCAACTTCCCTCTTCGAGATTAAGCCACTCCTGAATGAAATAAAGGAAAGCACCTCTGAATCCAACTGCAATGCCAGTCAAGCAAATAGCTTAGCCTCTGATAACTGCGCAATAGTGCTAGAAAAGGTAACCTCCTCAGCTATAGACCTATCCATAGAACTTAAAGACTACATAGATACCAAGTTTAAAAACTTGTCAAAATTCATGGAGGATAGGGATCTAAAACCGACTCTCCTCAGCATGAAGACTGATCAGCAAGTCACTCAGGAGATGCTTGCAAATTATATAGATAAAATCCTCCCCCTAACTGAAAGAAAAGATTCTTGATGATATGGGCGATGAAATGCAAGCAAGGAACTCCAGCATTGAGCAATCAATAAATTAGTGGAAGAAAACCGTCTTCAAAGAGATTAAAGATCAAGCAAAATCTATCCACAATATCCGGGAGGGACTTAGTGATGAAATCATTCTTCTTCAAGCTGGAATAAATAAATTGACTATCTCCGGACCCTCCTCTTCTCCGGAAACTCCAGAGTGCCAGCTCATTCCAATCTTACACGATCTGGTTCAGTCTATAGGGGATTCAGGGTTCATGAGCCAAAAAGGCTTAACTATCCTTACCAAGGCCATGTTCCCTTACTTTGATCCGAAGGACCAAGAACAGATTCTGCGCATCCTCCCTCAAGTCTCACAATCATATAATCAGCTCCGGAGGGCCCTTCGTCCTTATTACCTGACTCCGCCTATTGTAAATCAAATTATTGATGAGCGAGCCAAAGGTAATAAAAACTACTCTGTCTACTCCTCTGCATGGCAGAAGTCTTGGGATAAATGCACCTATATGGTCATTGACCCCCTTGACGGAAGCAAAAAGGGGGAGGAAGAACATAGTCAAGGAGACAGAAGGGGGAAAGGAAAAACGGTGCAAGTCCGGAAAAGTGGTCCATCTGGAGAGATAGTAAAGATAGCTAGATAAACATGTAATAGCTAGATTCTCTTTATATGTAGTTTCGTATCTTATAACCCTGAACTTCATGATGTTAACTATTGTTAACAGCAGAAGTATATATAAAGAGAGAACTCTTAACTATCAAAACAATCACTTCTAAAGTACAATCTGTAATTGTGCTATAACAAACTTAGAAGCATAAGTCATAAAATTATGGGGGAGCCTGAATACTAAAATCATGGGGGAGTAACTTGAAAGTTAACTATTTTAAGTTTTTGTTTCCATCAAATGGGGGAGATTGTTGGAAAACAATGATCCGGATAAATAAATCTACATACATCCGAATCAAGTTTGAAAGAAATAAAAACAAACTCTCTTAAAAATCCAAATGGAAGCATCAGGAACAAAGCTAAGATCGCCTATTGAACAAAATCAGAAACCTAAGCAATGGAGGAAAATCATCCGGACAAAGTCTAAATAGAAAACAATCTTCCGTCCTCAAGACTTGCAATCGGAAGAACTGATTGAAGCCATCTCTGAAAGGAAGATCCGGAACATATAGGTCCAAAAGATATCCGGAAGACACATCCGGAAGACCTATATCCAATAACTAAGGAAAGAATAAAACACAGCTTTCCTAGTGCCTCCTTGGTCTACGATAGTTAAAGAACCTTTTATAAATAGAAGACAGCTGACAAAGTTTAAAGAAAAGTCAAAAGGAGTAGACAAAAGATAGCGAAAGTCTAAACTACTTTTAGACTAGACCAATAAAGGTGCGCGTGGAGCTCACACCATATGACAATTGGTATAAAAGTTAGTGTATCACAAAATGACAAGAAAAATGATCACTGACAACTTTCAGCATCAATCCCAAGAACATGGTCTAATGGACTAATCAACAAATCCAAACGCTCCACCTCACAACCTGATCAAGGGTGAAGATTAAATGTAAGCTCACCAACCATAAACGGCTACATTTATGTTCAAAGCCTATAAAAAGAACTCTTCACCAAATGAGAAGGCAACTGATTGACTTACAAAAGCAAGTAACAAAGAAATACATTCAATTAGTTGAAAAAATCCCTCCAAGAAACTCCTAATTCAAAATCTATTTGTAAGGTTCCAAGTGAAACTATAAACTTGAGGAACTCCAAAACCAACCTTTTGTTGCAAACCAAAAGTGTAGTAATCTCCAACTTGGGTGAGTTGGGAGATTGGGATAGAACTTGAAGTAGGTGCTTTGAGCGAAATCTCCCTGTAGGACTCAGCTTAGATTCGAGGTAGAAGGCTAAGTGGTATATCCTACTAAAGATGAGAGGACTCAGCTAGGAGTTGGTGCTTCTAGTGGTATATCCTACTTCCGAAAGAAGTCATCATCCGGAGACAACCTCGAAAGAAAGAAATTTCAGGGACTGGACGTAGGCAGGGCCGAACTAGTATTGTAGCGACCCGGTCCTAAGAGGGGTGGCGCTAGGGTAGAAGACCTGAGCAAAGAGCGGCCATGAAGGATGTCGATGGGGACAGGAATGAACCGAATCCACATTTGAAAGAGAGGGTTTCAAGATTGTGCTGGTATGGGACGGTACAATTGAGAACGGTTAAGGATTTTGAGATTGTGATGGTATAGGACATTACAATTGAGAGAGACTTAAGAGATTTGATTGGTACTATCTATACCAACAAGGTGCACCTTCTTTTCGGGAGCCTACTCGGGAGAACTCCAAAGTTGAGTGTGCTTAACTTGGAGCAATCTCAAGATGGGTGACCTCTTGGGAAGTTATTTCCAGGAAATGAGTGAGTGAGGACAAAGCTCACTGGAAAGACTCGTGTTGGTTTATGGGGTCAGTCGGCCAAACCCGGGGTGTTACAAGTATAAAATACTTGTGTTTGATTTCTATTTACTTTTACTATACTGCATTCATATTGCATCATCCGGATCCATCTTCCGGATCACATTTATCATCCGGACCTATCATCCGAACCATAATCAAACACACTACACATAGACTTTCTCCAAGTTTATAAAATCCGCGAAAAAGGGCCATTCACCCCCCCTGCCCTTATAAATACTCTAACAGGGACCAACATATAACACATTTATAACAGATTTGTAACATATACAAAAAACATACAGATTATGCCAAACAATTTTATAATAGTCATATCTAATACAAAAATGTTATAAATCTATTATATATTTCATCAAACACATGTATTAGACATTTATCAGGCTTGTAGCAGACACATAGTTATCAAAAGAGCTCGCTTTTGCACTTGAAGCGCAAAAGCGCAGTGAAGCGCACCGTTTGTGCTTTTGTTAAGACAAAGCGCAAGGGGGGGTATAAAGTGCAAAAAAGCGCACACTTTTATATTATAACAAAGACTTATAACAGATTTATATTAGATATGTAATGGTTTCAATAAGCATTACAAATACAAAGAAACTTATATTAGACTTATAATATATGTATATTAGATATGTAATAGTTCAATAAGCATTACAAATACAAAGAGACTTGTATTAGTGTTCTAACGAACTTATATTAGACTTATAACAGATTTATAATAGATTTGTAATAGATGTATAATAGTTTAATGGGCATTGCAAATACAAAGAGGCTTATATTAGAATTATAACACATATATAACAGATGTATATTAGATATATAATAGTTCAATAAGCATTACAAATACAAAGAGACTTATATTAGACTTATAACAAACTTATTTTAAACTTATAACAGATTTATAATAGACTTATTTTAGACTTATAACAGATTTATAACAGTTCAATGAGCATTGCAAATACAAAAGACTTATATTAGAATTATAACAGATATATAATAGTTTGGAAAAAAAATTGGAAAAAATATATCACAATGGATGGCGTTTCGAAGATAAAAATGAGACGAACAAAAAAACTCTGAAGCGGCATGTCAAAAAAATGAACGGTTTGAGAGATAATGCAAAATTAGTCAAAAAAAAGCAAAAATAAACACCCAAAACGCATGAACTTGTATAAGGATATATGAAAAGTCATTAAGAGCCTATAATGGTGATATAAAAAGTAATTAAGTTTACGATATTTTGCTTTAAGGTATTTTAGTAATTTAATAAAAGTTTATATGAAATTATATTATCCAAACTAGTGCATTTAGTGTTTTCCCCTATCTATAAACTAATGATATTGGAAAAGTAGTTTACAATACTGTTCATACTTGAAATATTGCACAGTAGAAAGTAGTTTATTGATCACAGAAGGTTAGTTTAGCTGTAAGTTTTTGTAACTTTTTTTAGCCGCTTTTCTAAAAAGTTTCATTTTCAAGCTTTATTTGAAAGCTGCAGATTTGATTTTGGAAAAAATAAATCAGACAGTTCCTAATTAATTTGTATGAAATATCAAAATGAGTTATTCAAAGCCAAAATATGTTATATTATTAAAAGTTTGTGAGAACATCTTATTAAAAAAAAAGCTCAAATAACAACCCCAAACTGTTCCCAAGAAGTGTATTGGAAATAGAATTGATTCTTATTCATTTCATCTCAACTCGAAGAATATAGTCTTGTCCACTATTTATACTTGAAATATTACAAAGAGAATTCTAAACTAATAGTAAATGAAATGCAATCCAAATGAACTCCAAATGCGAAAGTTCCTTCATAGAAGTGTTGAGGCCGTTAAATGTTATGGTTGTTAGCTAGGTGGTGATTATGTGTGGTAGTATAACGTTGGGGTTCTAGCCCAAATTCTTGTATTTAATGTTTCACGTATTTGTTATAATACAGGATGTATACACTTGTAGAAAATAAAGAGTCTTGTTGTAGAAGATGAAGAGTCTTGGTATTGAATTTGAGGAGTCTTGGCTTATTTACTAAGATTTGGAAGTCTATTTAAAGCCTCTTTGTGGCTGATGTTCAGACATTAGCCAATTCATTGTGGAGAGAAAAGAAGTAAGAGAGTGAAAAGTGATATTAAAGGAGAGTTGAGCACAACTTACTCATCGGACGATCGCTGGAGTTCTAGCCGTTGGATTACCGTGAAATTTGGTCAGATTGTTCTTGACATCCTTGTCTGAAGACTGACCGTTAGGTTTCTTAATAGGAGTTTCCGAGATTATTCTGTTCGTGGGCAGATTGTCTATTTTGCTCATTTCGATGTTTTCTCACTTGTTCTCATTGAGTGATAGATATTGGTAGAAGTAAACTCTTGTAAGACTTTGTTGAGTTCTTTTTCCTCAATTTATCAATAAAATCAGTAGGGGTGGACTCCGTTATCGGTCCCGTGGCTTTACTCTTCACATCGGAGAGGTTTTCACGTAAAAACTTTAGTGTTGTGTGTCTTGTTTATTTTCTTTGTATATTTGGTTGATTCTAGTCGACTCTTGTTGACCTTTGTCTACTTCAGTCGATTCTTGTTGATTCTTGTCGTTGTTACTATTCTGCATTCTTGCAACAGTGACTTGTGGAGGCCTTGTGCTCAACATGTACTGCATGCTTGAGCTGTACCTGCAGCTATACGTGAGCTTATATCGGAGGAAAGTATAGTGGATGGATAAGCAGTGGATAGTTTACAAAGCGGCCTTAATGCGTCAGTGTGGGTGTTTTTGTTATTATCCTTGAGATACTGTTATTTAGTTATATAGGCCTAAACCTAAAATGATTAGGACTAACAGGAAACAGAAAACTACAAGGTCTATAGAGTAGTTTTCCATTTTTTTGGATCAATTATAGAGTTGTTTTCCTAATTAAATGAGAAAAACCAATAAATCCACGCCAATTTGGTTTTCCCACATTATTTATTTATCAAACTTCTCTTTTAATACTAATTCTTTTATTACTTCACTAATTACCTCCAACTTGTTCCTAATCTCCAATTTAGTTTATTTGATGTATTATCTTGCTTCAATCCCAAACACTTCTAATTAAATTAGAATTAGTCATTCTCAACAAAAATTAAAAAAAACCATGAATTCAATGTTTGCAAAAAAATTAATCAAGGGAACAATTATGTCTTAAAACATCCTTTTTGATATTATTATGTTATAGGAAATTTGATTTGATACATGCAACAGCTGATGGGTTCTTTGGGTAAATACGAGGGCAAACTTAAAAAAAATAATTATTGGTTTCATCCATTTGTAAAATGGGGTCCTAAAATTTTTTTTGTAAAATGGGGTCCATCGTTCAAAATATTTGTAAAAGGGGGCCTATGAATTCAGAATAGTGGTGTTACATTGAATATTTTTAATAATTCTACATTCTAATATTTTAACCTTATAATTTAAAAATTATACGTCATGATTTGAAGAATTTTCGAAGTTTTTTTATTTTTTTATAATTTTTTAAAGTTTATTATCATAATTTAATTAAAAAATATTTGCACTGTTAAAATTTTTTAAAAAAATATCATGGGATCATTTTGGATTGGTCAATAAAAATGTATTTCAATGAGATTTCTTTTTGATTTTTTCTTAATTTACTCAATCAATCATGAAAAGTAAAAATGGGTAAAGTAATAGTGTGTTGATTTTTTTTCTAAATGTAAGTTTTCTTCGTCTGCATGGAGAAAAGGAATAAATAAATCAATCAAATTCTGGAAAGTCTTATGAAGTGCTTCTTTAGGAGTTAAACTTCCGTTTGTCCATATTTCAAGAAAAAGTATCTCTTGCTTTTCATTTCCATTTCCATAAAAATGAACATTATGATTGGTACTTCGAACCTGCATAAATACAACATCTAAAGAAAAACTTCCTTAATATCAAAGATCTTTTATTTATAAATCTTTAGAAACACGACCCTATTTTATAAAAAAAATTTCTCAAACTATTTTTCAAATGAATAAAACTGTAATTTTCTTCCACATAACTTTTGAAAAAACTAAACTTGATAATAATTGCAACTATAGACCTTTCAGTACCCCCCTGCGTATCTTGAGTTGAAGCGGACACAGAGCTCTAACATTGGTAATTTTTCCTTCCTTCTGAACCCTAAATCTCTATCTCTCATTACTGCTCTGCTTGTTCTTCCCGATGGTTTTTGCCTCTCAAAAGGATTGTAATATTCATTCGGCAAAATTAATGGTGTTTGTCTCTCCTCTTTTTCTGAATTTATGAGCAAAGACTCCCACCATGAATGCCTCTATAATCGGTAACTTCGGCCTCTCGTTTTGAATTTGTTTCTTATATGTTAGTGTTTGGCTTTGGTGTGAGATATGTTTGTTTTTTTTATTGTTAAGATCCATTGCAAGGAGATTTTCCGGAGGTGATAGAGGAGTATTTGGACCATGGGGTTATGAAATGTATTGCCTTCAATCGTCGCGGCACTCTTCTCGCTGGTATTTATCCAAATTGCTGCTCTTCTTTAGGTTTCATGTGTTTGTTCTTATTGTTTGATATACTGTGCGTTGTTATCTACTTCTATTTCCAACACTCTGTGATATCCACTGAGAAAGAGTCAAATTGATGCATTTAACTGGAGGCTTTATTTTTGAGTTAGTGGTTTACTCTGATGAGCTCGGAATAAGCATGTGATACTAATGTTCTGTTTTTCTGTGGTTTATTGATGGTAGTGTATTATGCATTTAATTCAAATAATCTGAATCTAATATTATCTCGTCAACATAGTGGTATTTCAGCACTTTTTGCTGTTTAGGATTACTTCTGTTGCTTATTGTACACACATCTTTCATATGGTTATGGAGGCTCGATTGCTGTGCTCGTCTTGCAATTGATTCTTGCTTTCTCTCCTATATATTTTTGCTGATTTGATTGGCATACCTTCATGTATGGATGTCTATACTTCATCATTGAAATCAGTTTCTCATTATATGAATGAACCATCCATATGCATTTGCTTGTTAATAACAACCATCTGGATCGTTTCTGTTAAATTGCTGTTTTCTTATTAGATATGAAAGAAAGGATGCCTTGTTGTATTAATTGTATTCACTATAAATTTTTTTCTCATCTTCACCATGTAAGGAAATACACGAGAACTGAAGGTATAAATCAAATTTTTGCTGCTTATTATTGCTTATCTCCTTATTCTATGCCAGCTGGATGTTCTGATGGAAGCTGTGTCATCTGGGATTTTGAGACCAGAGGAATTGCCAAGGAGCTTCGGGATAAAAATTGTGTTGCTGCAATAACAAGCATCTGCTGGTCAAAGTATGGTCATCGAATTCTTGCTTCTGCTGCTGATAAATCTTTAACACTATGGGATGTTGCCAGTGGAGGGAGGATTACACGCACAATTCTTCAGCAGACACCCCTACTAGCTCGCCTAGATCCTGGTTCCTCAGTTCCATCTCTCTGTCTGGCATGCCCACTTTCGTCTGCTCCTGTGATTGTCGACTTAAATACTGGAAATACCACCATGCTTCCTGTTATGGTACCTGACATCAGCAATGGACTTGCCCCGGCATCACGCAACAAACCTTCAGAGGGAAATCCTCCTTTTACTCCTACTGCTGCGTGCTTTAACAAGTACGGAGATTTGGTTTATGTTGGCAATTCCAAAGGAGAAATACTTATAATAGACCATAAAACCCTTCAAGTGCATGCCATGATTTCCACTCCTGGTGGTGCTGTGATAAAGAATATAGTTTTCAGCAGGAACGGACAATATCTTCTTACAAATTCAAATGACCGAACTATCAGAATTTATGAAAATCTTCTGCCTTTGAAGGATGGTCTTGGTACTGTGGAGGAGATGAACAGAACAATCGATGAGCAAGATATTACTGAGAAGTTGAAGACTATTGGATCAAAGTGCTTGTCACTGTTCCGAGAATTTCAAGATTCCATAACCAAGATGCATTGGAAAGCACCCTGTTTCAGTGGTGATGGTAATTGGGTAATTGGTGGTTCTGCAAGCAAAGGAGAGCACAAAATCTACATATGGGATAGAGCTGGATATCTTGTGAAAATCCTTGAAGGTCCAAAGGAAGCATTAATTGATTTGGCATGGCACCCTGTACATCCTGTAGTAGTGTCTGTTTCCTTGACTGGTTTGGTATATATATGGGCTAAAGATTACACTGAAAACTGGAGTGCATTTGCACCGGACTTCAAAGAGCTAGAGGAAAATGAAGAGTATGTGGAGCGGGAAGACGAATTTGATTTGATACCTGAAGCTGAAAAGGTCAAATTTAGAAACTTCTTGAGCTATAGTTATGGGTTCTTTTTTATGATATTAACATATTTGCATGCCTGTAGGTAAAAGACTCGGGTGTTAATGAAGACGAGGAAGTTGATATTGTGACAGTAGAAAAAGATGCTTTTAGCGATTCAGATATGTCACAGGATGAACTACGTTTCTTGCCATCTATTCCATGTCCTGATGTTTCTGAACAGCAGGACAATGTGGGAAGCTCTTCAAAGTTGATGGACAGTAATCAGTCCGGATCCCCTCTTTCAGATGTGGCTGGACAAAATGGAATAGCTAATCATGCGTCAAGTCCTCTTGAAGGTAACACCAAGTTTATTTTATGGTTTTCAAAGTGATTTGAGTTGCATTTACACTAATAACATGAAGTAATAGTCTCAGTCGCATTATTAATTAGGAACTAGATAAGCTAAGACTTACATGGTGAATAGGTTATCCATGTCCGGCAATAGCAGAAGTATAGGAATATTCAGACTTAAGAAGTTCACAAATAATTGTATGATATGGGAAAAGGAAAGATTAATCGATGTATTATCACCTAGGGTTCCGTGGTGAACAGCTAATCTTGCAAATACAAATGTTGTGGCATTGACAGGGGAGTAAAATATGTAAATATGAGGAGTTTGAATAATAGTTTGAAAGGGCTACTTCATCATTTTATCTAAGTGTTTCCACAACTTTGCTTGGCCTAGTGTCCAAATTTATCAAGTCAAAACGTTTACGGATAAACACTGGAGTCATCCATGCTAAATTGTCAGGGAGAATGTGGCATTGTTGTAGCAAATGTAAAACCATAAGTATAATAAAACATCTTCGGACAGTCTAAAATTTATGTTGTCTTGGTGCTCATCCATGTGAACACTTTCATCTTTGTCTTTGTCATAGTGGCTTTCTTAACCACTGTCAGAAATACCATTTTGGTCAATGTAGTTTAGATCTATTTATTTGCTGTTGCATCTTTTTGTATCCAGTTATTATGGTGATTATCCTATTATTGAGATTAAAGAAAGATCTATTTTTCATTTTTAGTGGCTTATTGATGCTAAGAAACATCAGTTTCTGGGCTTTTCATTTGCTATAACTATAACCTGTTTCTCAAATACCTGATATGATGCATCCTGTTTTGGTTGTTATTTTAAAAAGATAAAACACTGACTGTTGATATATTCTTGTTGACAAGAGGAAAATGGTGTTCCTGTATTATATTGTTGTGGACTTAAGTATAACGATATATCTAACTTTTGCATGCTGATAAAAACTGTGACAGATGACACGGGAGGAACACGCATGAAGAGAAAACGAAGACCTTCAGAAAAGGGGTTAGAGTTGCAAGCAGAAAAGGTCAGAAAACCCATGCTTAAACCTTCTGGTAAAATGTCAAAAGTAAAAAATAAATATGTGGATGACTATGATATGAATAATGGTGTATATAGGGATGACGTTTCTGACGATTAGCATTAGATTACTGTACTGTTTGAAAGGTTAAATTATGCAGCTGTACTAATTAGCATCCTTGCAACTTTCGAAGTTTGAATTTGTTAATTCTGGTATATAATTTTTTCTCCTTTATGAGGAGACTTAGAAAGGGAAATGTAGGAAAGTTTTGTAGCACTAACTTGGCAATAAAACCTAACTTGTTCCAAGTTCCAACCTCTATTCTGAAATATGGTTTCACAAACTGTAAAAAGGTTAGAATTTATTCTTACACTTAAGTGGTCGGCTAATACTTCATTCATGGAGATTGAAACCCATGTAACTCCCTTGATGCTTGAAGTATCATACTTCATCAAACAACCGCTTGACAGAATGGTAAAAAAGGTGGGGCATGATGAACTTGGTTTGGTCAACGAAATTGTATCATTTTTTCATTGTGATTGGATTGTTGCGTGATTTATGGTTTGGTCCAATGGTTCCCCATTTTGGGGAATTCCCGAACCATTACTTTTTTTTTTTTTAGTTTTTAATTTTATAATTGTTTTATTGGTTGATTATAATAGAAATGATGTAAAGAAATTAATAGAATATTATTATTTAAAGAGAATCTAATATGGGGAATGAGAAATGGAGAAGATGGTTGGAGCAAAAACACCATAGATCGTCCAAAATGGGTTTGGAGAATGGAAAATGGGAAAAATTTGGACTTGCCCTTTTGGCCTAAAATTGTGTTCTTAAATGTTGAAATGAGAGCGCTATCAGAAGCATTTGTTTTTGACTAAATTCCTCTATTAAGTTCATGTGTTTTGATCTTGTTTAGGTAGTCTATGTAATTGGAGAACTTGGGTAATTTAGGCTCAGTTTTACTTATTTTCAGTTTAGATAAAGTTCAGTTCAATTTGAGTTACTTCGGTTCACTTAGAAAACTTTTCGTGGTAAACCAGTCTCCAAGTTTAACTTATCAAAGTGAAGTTTTTTCAATTCAAAATTCTGAATTAATAATTTGTGGGTTCTTTTGAAACCTACTTTCAGTGTGCATTATTCTGGTGAGGTGGATGGGTGTATAATTCATGTACTTAGAATATGTAATTATAGTTTACTTGTGAGTTGGGAGATAGCACATGGAAACATGTTCATTTCCTATTATTGCCATATATAATTATGTGCAAAATAATTAATTAACAGGTGATTAAATTAGTGTGTTAAGGTGTGTTTCACACACTTGTCCCTCCCTACTTACTTCCCTACAGTGCCATGTTACCTTAGAATTAGATTCATAATGTTTCTTTTTGTTACTTCCAAAATGACATCAAAATATTAGTGTTAATTTTAGCCATTTTTAATGCCAATGTATACTATTATATTTTTGGCTATAGCTTTCTGATTAGCTTATAGTTATCCGCAGTGTTATCAAAACCGTACCGGCCGGCTCGTGAATCGACCATGACTACGATACGGTTTAACTTAAAAATGGTTTTAAAAAAAAGGCTATGGCGACACTTATATGCGTTGCATCAAGTGTTGCAAAAGATCAAGATAGCGTTGCAATAGATCCAAGAGTTGCAAAAGAACTGTATGAAGTCCGGTAAACCACTAATTGTACCGGTAGTACTGGTAATACCATATACCAAGATCTCACCTATACGACTTTCGGTACGGTTTTGATAACATTGGTTATCTGTTGTTTCCATTTTGGTTTTTCCTTTCATGTTCTCCATTGAAAATGTGCCCAGTGGTAAATATTTTATAGATTCTCCATTGCATTTCTCTAGTATGCCCATTGAAATTAATATTATTATGAGACTAACATTATGGTTAATTGTTGCTAATAAAATAAATTGTTAATTTTGTGTATAGAAATATCTCCGAATTGGGAATTTTAACAACTTGTTACAAGCTGATTGCAGGATATAGGATTTTCATCTCAATAACATTCATGTATTATAATGTAAAGTTGGTGTATTGTTTATACTATACCTAAAACTTTATATAAAGTTGGGAAGAGATCAATATGTTGAATTGCGAACCCTGCAATGATAGATTATGCCACAACACTCCTTGATTTTAATAAATATTTTTAGGGTTAACTTAAAAAAAGTACCCTATGATTTCACTCGTTTTCAAAAGGGGCATGTGAAATTTTTTTTCTTTAAAAGAGGGATTTTGTAACTCCGTCAGTTTTGCTGTGGCTAAATTGCCCACCTTCCTCTTCTCCATTTTGGTTCTGCAACTTCAAGGAGTGTTTGGGGGAGAAAATGCAGAACATGTCTTTGAAACCAAACCTGCCAAATAAATACAAAATTTCTAAGCATTTAGTTGTTCCTTTCACCTTAACAACGACATTTAGTATTTGAAGATTTCCGGTTTCAACTTCAACCTATAAAAATATGAAGCACCTAATAAATCAAGATTGAGCTACTGAGCAAATCACCGTCAAGTTCAAACCAATTCAAACTAATCGACACAAACCAGACCAAAAAATCATGGGCTCCAATTCATTATCCAATTCAACAAATCTTACAACCACAACCATCTTCATCTGCCTCCTAATTTTCACCGGCATTCCCCTCTCCGCCGCCTCAACGGTGGCGCGTCATTCAACCAAGCTCACTCATCCCGTAGTTATCCTAATTTCACCCGACGGATTCTGATTCGGTTACCAATTCAAAACCCTAACCCCAAACATCCACCGTCTAGTCAACACCGGCATCACGGCGTAATAGCAGCAACAACGACGATGTAGCAGAAGAAAATCAGTAGTAATTCAATGAAAACTAAATCTAACTCATTGAGTCTGAAATCAGGGGCAAGAAACCATTTCGTTGAGAACACAAGTGAAAAAATCAATTGATTTCTTCATTTGAACCTTAAAAGGGAAAGATTGAAATGGATGAATTTGAAATTAGGGTAGGGAAAGACATAGGAGAATGAAAAAAAATGAGTTTTTCGAAATTGCCCTTTCCCACGTCATCAGAATTAACGGTGTTAAGGAAAAATTCCTTAATTGTTAACGGTGCAAAACGACAGATCCCTTTTTGAAGAAAAAAAATTTCCACAAACCCCATTTTCAAAACGAGTGAAATCACAAGGTTTTTTTTGAAGTTAACCCATAATTTTATAAGTACATCACATAAACTAAACATTTTAAAAGTACGAAAAACCATCTGTATGTGAGCCAAAACTTCTAAAAAGTTGTTCAAAAATCCTATATTATCTAGGAAATGCATACAAGTAATTAGGTACAAATCCACATTCAACCAAACTCAAGTTATTTATATGTAATATATAACCAAAAGTGCTTAGGGATGCAAAGAGAGAAAAAAAGACAATAGTTTGTAATCAAAAGAATGCATAGTAGTACAGACTTTACAGGGAAAAAATGCTAAAGAAGTTGTCAGGGAGGCATACGTGGGACATAGAAATGAATCCACGTGGAAGAGTCAACTCCATTGACTGCAGTTGTGTATTTTGTTGTTGCGAGAATAAGCCCCCACAATTTTTACCCACGAATACACTTACACTATTATCTTGTATAAATTCAAATTTCGATATAAACATGCCTAATAATGTTCTTTCATACTTGAAAAAAAATATTATTTTGGTTGTATTGTTTTTAACTGTTAATTTTACCTGTAGGATTAGTTTGCTCTGAATTGTTGGTAAATTTTGGCCTGGATGTTGACTCTGAATTCTTAATATTGAATTCTCTATGTGGAGTAACTATGCTGAGTAGCAGTTTGCGATGAGTAAAGCATCAGCCTCCCCTCACAAAATCAGATGTTATGGGGTGAGCGGAAACTTGGAAATGAGATATTTCTACACACGGTATGATATTATTTATTTTGGGTCTAAATCTTTAGGTGCCGTTTGATTCGCGGAAATTCTATTCCCGTGGAATAGAAATAAATAGAAAGATGTCAAATATAACACATTATTCATCGAGAATCCGTATTGAAAAGATTTTCCTAATTTAACGGATTCTAAACATATACTCTACAATACATTTCTATTTTTATTCCACAGAATATGATTTCCGCAAACCAAACGAGCCCTTATGGTTTTGCTATAAAGCTTTAACCTCAAACGGCCACATACCAATAGAAATATTGTCTATACTTATAAATCCATAATTATCCACCTTATTAAATCAATGTTGTTGACAACCTAACATAAAAAAATATTTTCCTATTTTTTCTTAATTTATTTTAAAAAATAAAAAAGGAAAATGGAACCTAATTATAAGACAAGTTAATGTCATTCATATAATAAGGTGGGGGGAGCCCAAAATCGAAGGAATCTGTGGACCGTGTAGGCACCCCACTTGAAATTTGAAAAGCAAAAGAGTGACCGAAAAAAGAAAAGTCATGGACATTTGCATAAATGTCCCCATCAATTTCTCTATTTTCGTTTCTGAATTTTGAAAGAGTGTCCCATGTATCATTTTCATGTATTGTTCTGTTCCTTTTTTACATCTCTAATTTATTTTTAATTAACTGTAGTGTATTACAAAAGTCTCTGGGGTCCCAACTTTCTTGAAATAAGTTAAATACATCTATTCAGCAATGTAATCACTTGTCTATAGGTAGTCCATTATTTAGCCCGAAATTTTATTATGAGAATAAAATATTATAGATTTTTTTTTAATTATTGTTCATAGTTATTTGATAATATTTAATAGTTATTTATCTTTTTTCTTTAAAATAGGTTTTTTGATGTCTTCAAAGTAGTAAAAAGTAATTGTAACTGGTTAATTAGAATTATTGTTTGATAAAAAAAATGGAAAAAATTGTAGCCAGAAAAACATTTACCTCAACTCCGTAAATAAATTTTAAAGGCTCGTTTGGTTCGCGAAATGCTTATTCCGTGAAATAGAAATAGAATTGTATCGAAAGATATCAAATATAACACTTATTCATCAAGAATTCGTCGACGCAAGAAAAATTTTTTCTTAATTTATATACATCTCATGGTAAAGCTATTCAATTTTTAAACAATTGAATAACATTTTCATGAAATGTATATAAATAAACTAGGAAAAACTTTTTCGTGCGTTGATGAATTCTAAACACGTACTCTACTATATATGACATATTTTCATTCATTTCTATCGCTATTCCATGAAATTTACTGTTGATTTATATTATTATCTAAAAATTAAATACATACATGTGCTAAATGTGAAAATACTTGTTTATTATACATTGATAGTTTTGAGAACATGTTTTTTTAAGTAAAAGCTGAGCATGGTAAAAAATTGGCTCCATTTATTAAAAAGAAAAGAAAACAAACCAAAAAGAAAAGAAAAATAAAACATCCCTAGGATGTAAATAAAGTTAATTGCAACCTTATACAATAACATTGAACAACAAATCCCAATCATAACATAGTGTGAACCTAAAGATCTAACATCTCTAGCAAAAGACATCTAACCATCGACTCAGTTCGAAACCAAGATCCAAGCCGATAAACAAATACAAATTCCAAGGAGAAGGCAGCAGTCCAAGGAAGGAAAACTGCCTGATGAGTTGCCATAGGACAGATGAACACCGCGACTAAAAGCATCGGAGGAAGGGATGCGAAAGCGATCCCCATGATAAAAACTGTCGGCCAAACCGCCGATGAGAATGTGCTAGGACAGTTGTAACCTTCAAAGAAATAACCAAACCCAAAAAAACAGTGGAACAAAGCTGGTGACAGCCAACTACCCTTAATCGAGACACCTGCCAATCAATCCCTCTTCTTAAAACATGTTTTGAAAACATGTTTAATAAACTCATTAAATTGGATTCTTTGATATAAATTAAGCCTCCAAAGAATAAATTTATTATGAAAAACCAATTCAATTGAATTATATTTAGTGGGTTGAATTCAGTTCTTTGAATGAAACTATTTTCAATTTTGTGTAAATTAACTAGTATGATTGAGTGTTATTATCTATTGTTATTGATGATTCTTTTGTGATATTGTTACATGTTGTCTTTAAAATACTTGAAAATAATTGTTTGATATTCATCAATGTTATCATAGTCATACATTAAATTAATGAAACGATTATACAATCGAGCTTTAATCAGTTTTACTGGACTATCAACTTATAAAAACATAATTTGTATGTAAAATTACATTAATATCAATACCTTATTATAAAATATATGATTTTTGTTAATTTATATCAATATATTTTGTCATATTAAAGTTTTGTTTATTATTTTATTTCAAATCGATTTCACTGGGGACTTTTTTTACCGCTATTTCTAGTCTGGTATATTAAATTAATAATAATATGTTGTTGTAACATGGTAAACAAACAGTCATATTAGAAAAAAAATTTCCTACCTAATTCGACTAGAAGCTTACACTTGTTACTTATATTAATAAAGTTAACACGTACAAAAAACGACACCCCACTTACTAAGAGGTTTCAAAATAGTAAAATATTAAGATTTTCACTTCAAAGTTCAGAGTACAGAATCAAATCGTTATATTCTTGCATTATACTAATAATCTTCACATTGTAATTATAAATTTAACTTGATTAATTAACCCCTAATCTCGTATGATTCTCCCCATGTGAAGGCTGCTGTCCAATGTATTCGTGGAACAATTTACACCACATTTGCCTATATTTCTTTATTATTTACTGGAAATAAATGTTTCTTTATTTTTTTTATCAAATAATAAGTCAATTACATTAATTAGATGTAATTATAAATCTAATTAAAGGTGGACATGAATTAAAAAATGTTTCCCTATTTGTTAAAAAATTAGCTGCTCTAACTAATAAATGTGCAGCTTAATTCGCAGACCGATTAACGAAAACAATACGCAAAGAAGAAAAGCTCTTAGCAAGAGTCTTACCGTCGGAAAAAACAAAACTAATGGGCGAAAAAAAATTAAATCATTGTTTAAAGCATTGACAACCTTCAATGCATCAACTCAATAATAAAGTTATCATAACCGTGGTCCTTGAGCCAAGAAAGCACCTCTCTGCAACTGATAGCTTCAGCCATGAATGGATCCCCACCTCCTTGGAGTAAACAAGAACGAGCTGCTAATACTTGACCGCTGCTGTTTCTAAGCACCATCCCGTGACCCGTACCGTTCCCCGCATCGAAAATACTAGCGTAAATGTTGCACTTTAACCACGGAGGTGGTGGTCGGGGTCCAATGAGCGTTGCGATGGATTGATGTGGTCGAGGGATGCACCTGATTAGTTGCCGACGGCCATTCCAAGAGATAACCCAGGCTATAATGCAATACTTGAGACGGACTTTGAAACTTATTATTCCAAACGAACTGGTTTCGTCTTCCCTAAATTGCCCATAAAATACAAGCAGCTTTGGCTACAGTATTACTATCCTTCAATGACACCCATCTCCACCAATCATTCAGACTAGTAATCGTATTAGGCCAACCTTCGGTGAACAATTCATTCCAAACCGGATAAGTAAAAGCACAACCAATCAACACATGGAAACTAGTCTCAAACGCATCACCACACAACCCACAAAGGTAATCAACATCCACATACCTGTCCCAAAGACATTAAAGAGATGGTAGTGAATTTGTAGCTACTTTCCATAAAAAGTGATGGACTTTCGGTGGAATTTTCAAGTCCCAAATATTACTCCAAGCTTCACCCGTAAAGTTAGATGGAAGATTATGCACAGGCGATTGTTGTAAAAGCAAATAGTAGCATGACTTAACCGAGAAAACTCCAGATTGATCAAAGCGCCAGTATATATCATCTTGTTGTTGTTCCCACGGAAGGTGAATGCGTTTAATCAGTTGCTTCTCGGCATCAGTAAACAGGAATTGCAGCAAATTTTCATTCCATGATCGATCATCCAAACCAATAAGCAAATTGACCGAAGCATCCTCAAACCCCGGTGGTGGAGCGGACTGGATGGCTGAAGCCGAGGCCGATGGCAGCCAATTCTCAGTCCAGATGTTAACCCGAAGACCATTTCCAATACGCCATGCCATTCCCTGGCGAACAATATCCCTTACCAAATAAAGCCCTTTCCACAAAAAGCTAGCATTTGATCTGCGAGGAGCCTCAAACAGCGAACAGTGAGGGTAATATTTGGCCTTAAAGATACGGCTAACAAGAGCCTCCGGTGTTGTTATCATTCGCCAAACCTGTTTTTCCAGGAGGGCATTGTTAAATTCACACAAACTCCGAAAATTGTGACCGCCCTTTTCCTTTGATTGACAAAGTCGTTCTCACATCATCCAATGGATAGAAGATCCCCACCAATAATTAGAGAAAATTTTCTCTATATTCGTAATTGTAAAAGATGGGAGAAGGATTACTTGCATGGCATAGGTTGGTAATGCTTCGACAACAGACTTAAGCATCACCTCGTTCCCACCCTGAGATAACTTTTTATTACGCCACCCTTGAACCTTTTTATGCACTTTCTCCAAAATAAAATTGTATGCACCTTTTTTAGATCTTCCAATTAAGGAAGGAAGACCCAAATATGTGTCATGGTCGTCGACAACATTAACTCTCAGGATGCCTCCAATAGATTACTTCAACTCATTCGTCACATTAGGGATGAATACAATAGAGGATTTGTTGTAATTTATGTGCTGACCTGAAGCGATCTCATACAAGCAAAAAATGTTCTTAAGGGTACGCGCCTTCTCCACCGTAGCTTTGAAAATGAACATGCTATCATCCGCGAAAAATAAATGCGATATAATCGAGGTCCTACGAGTTACTTTACACCCATGAAGAAGGTTTCGAGCAATCATGTCCTGAAGCAACACAGACAATTCCTCAGCATAGACAATGAATAGATATGGCGAGAGAGGATCACCCTGTCTAAGTCCCCTTTGCAGAATAATTTTCTAAAAATTGCCATATCTATGCTTAATAGTGTAAGTGACCGTGGATAAGGAAAGCATAATAATATCAACAAGAAAAATCGGGAAACCCAGTTTTAAAAGCATAGCTTTAATAATATTCCATTCCACCCTATCATAGGCTTTAGACATTTCAATCTTTAAAGACCCCATTCCTGATTTTCCTAACCGCTTACGATTAATGTAATGTCTAATTTCAAAACCAATCAAGATATTATCTGTAATTAACCTCCCATGTATGAAAGCACTCTGAGACTCTGAAATAACAAAATTCATAACAGTCTGAATTCTATTAACAAGCATTTTTGACATAATCTTAAATAACACATTACATAAAGAAATTGAACGGAGATCAGAAATAGAAGATAACACTTTTTTCTTGGGGATAAGAACAACATTAGTGTCACTAAGACCATCAAGGAACATTTTGTTATTAAGGCAATTCAAACAAGAAGTGATTACCTCACAGCCAACAATATGCCAGAACTTCTGGAAGAAATCAGGATTGAAACCATCAGGGCCGGAGATTTATCAGGCATAACTCTAAAAGTATATGTATCACAAAAGCAATATTTTATATGCAGATGATATCATATCTATATCATACGAGTTGCATGGATTGTTCACTATCTTCTCGAAAAGTAATTCTTCAGTCGGAAAACATAAATTCAAGACTAATAACAAAATTATATTGACTATTGAACTGGTGAAATAAAATTTAATTTAATAATAATTAAAATAAAGTAAATAAAAAGTAAAATTATCACAGAATATGCCGAAAATCATAATTACCTTATAAAACTATAGCAATGAAAATAACGTACTGGTACATTGAACAAAGCCTTCATATTGGGTCCATTTACTGGAACCTCCATTTTTATGGGATATTTCTCGAAATTCCTCAATTTTAAAGCTATGTCCCCTCGAACTTTGCATAGATGGCCCCAATTTCACGTATAATTTTTTTATGAAATATTTATATACTGCAGTATTTTTTCTCCCCCACCACTCGCATTTCGATAAATATTAAAAATTTATGTTTATAATTAATAAAGTGTATAGTACAGTTGATTAAGTAGGTTGAGTAAGCTGGAAAAGAATAATGTTTGAATTCTACTAAATAAATTTATTGATAGGGGTGAGGAATCCTAACTATTACTAAGTTTCAAACAAGATAATCTCAATAAAGATACTTGTAATTATTAAAAAAAATATATATTTACAATATAAGTGTATAAGAATCTCGTCTTTAACAATTTCTCCTATAAGTACTCAAATGGCATACAAGAAAATTCTGGAACCTGCTCAATTGGTCTAATAAGATTTATAAAAACAATTGAAATAAAGAACATAAATTACATTCCGTTAGATCAACGGCTACAGTAACGGACAACAAAAGGACAGGGAGCCAACGTGGTACACATCACACCTTAGTAATAGTAATACTGATCACATTGTAGTCCAAAAATTTAATTACAAATAAAAAATAGCAAATAGAGTGGCACATGGCAGAATCATAAGACTATACGTGGTGCTTAGTACCAGAGTGCAATAACACACGTGTACAGTAAACAATCAAAGTGCGGGTAGGACGGGCAGGCAAAAGGAGCTGACCGAGATTCACGGGCAGAGCCTCTGGTTGGGGAAACAAACTCCTCGGGGAATGAGCCCTCGCAGATTTTATAGTGTGTATGAGTCTCCATTTTAGCTATTATGCGCCATATTTCTTTTTCTTTTTTATTCCTATTTTTTTTTTGTCGTTTTTCTTTCCTATGTTTTAATGTATTGTTATATTTTTTGTGTCCATCACCAAACCTCGTAAGTCAAGGTTCTTAATATCAATTAATTTGTACGAACAAATCTTATTTTATTAGCTGACATTAATTATTTACTTATATATTCAAGTTTGTAAAATTTTATATTTGTTAATTTGTATGAACAAATCTTATTTTCTTAGTTGTAGTTAATTATTTAAAATTTTTTATTTTAATATTTGAATATTACACATTTTGTAATTATGTGAATGATGGAGATATTTTTAAAAACTTATTAAATTCTGTGGTCCTGTGGAAGTGAATACGAAATTCACGCAATATTAGCTGATATGTATATATTTTTGTAGTTATTTTTTTTATAACATATCAAACACTGTGTGATTAGATTATGCTATATCATTTTGGTTTCATACATTGAACACTTAAAAAAAACAATAATTATTTGACATAAAGATATTTACAATGTTCAGTTTCCTGAGAAAAAAAAATAATCCTATTAGATAAATGTAGCATATCAACGACCTTTAACTCCAATTCAAATAATATAGGTAATATAGTAGTTTTTAGAGTATATATATTTCCTTCATCACATATTATTAAATTTTATTTTTTTAAAATAAAGGAACAAGGGTAGCATTACTTCTCCCGCTTACATTAGCTTACTTAAAAAGAGCAGACAGAATGAACCATCACGGGAGATACGCCCTTCCCTACTCCTCTAAACCCCCCCACCTAGTCCTTTATATATATATATATATATATATATATATATATATATATATATATATATATATATATATATATATATTAGTTTAGAGAAGAGAAGAGGCAAGATTTAAGTAAGAGTTAACTTTAAAAAAATACTTTGTGGTTTCGCCTTTTAACAAAAAGGAGTTTGCAGTTTGTAACCGATAGCGAATAAAGGTTTTTCACCGACTCCGTCAAGGTTGATGACGTGTCCATAGACATT
Organism: Euphorbia pulcherrima; assembly: GCA_947683365.1. Classification (NCBI taxonomy): domain Eukaryota; kingdom Viridiplantae; phylum Streptophyta; class Magnoliopsida; order Malpighiales; family Euphorbiaceae; genus Euphorbia; species Euphorbia pulcherrima. The sequence goes on along the minus strand of CANTUS010000001.1, from coordinate 11,833,239 downwards.
TTGGAAAACTCGCATTTTATACTATTAAATACATAAAAATATACAATCATTTAAGTAAAATAACCACAATTCATGTTATCACATCCGCAATTGATTTAGTAGTTGAATAAAATGGAAATTAAGGTTTGTTCAAATTGAAGAATCGTTAATGGAAGAAGAAGCTGCAGTGAAAAGAGAAAGACATGGATGAGAAGGTTTCAAATGATTTTTTTTTTATGTAAAACGACATTATATCTCTTCCTCGCTTCTCGCTACCGCCACCTTGCTACTTTCTGCCACCGGCTTCACTTCAGAGCCACATTCAACGATTTCAACCGAAAAGAACCGCTCCCTCGCATGAGCCCCACTGACTGTTTACTGAGTTCATCGTTCTTCCCCATGCCTCAAAAAGCAGCGACTGTTAGAGGTGAGAGAGATTATTAGATACAGTAATTCTTTTAAGAGGCAAAATGCAACAAGATGTTAGTAACTTGAATTAATAAATTATGAAATATAAAAAATATTTAACACAAAATAATAAAATACCAAAATAACCTTATAACCGTAAAGGAGGTTCTGTTGAGGCCCGAATCGGTTTTCTTAAGACAGATTTTGCCCCGTGTATGGTAAACTGTCTCCCAGGATACAACAACAAACGTTTAGCAAACTCAACCGAGTGTAAAATATTATCACCAAGATGGAACTTAAGAGGAGTTCTAGAGACCGGACAAACACAAGCTAATACAGAGACTCGGAGATGGATGGAATTAGCACTGTAATTTTACAATTTCCTTCCGTTATAATTTTTTAAACCAATGATATATCTAGCATAGAGGAGGGGACAACAAGCGGCAATTCATAATTGCAATACTTTAAAATTCAAACTTATTGAAAAATTTGAAGACATCATGTTAAATGGCCGTTACCAAATCTTATAAAATTTTCTCATTATTATTATTATTATTATTATTATTATTATTATTATCATTATTATTATATTTATTTTCTTTTACTTATTTTCAACAATCCCCCACAAAAAAGAAAATAAGAAAACGACAGACTCGATTCGGTGATAAAATCTACATTAATATTTGCATAGGATAGGTGGATTACATTCCTTTGAACCTTCCCTTGTGAAAGCATATTTACTTTACTGGCTGACTAGTAGACGCGATGTCCTTGAACTATTCTATCGTTTGTGTAAACGATGATATGCCTCACACAAATATTAATCTAACTCGGATTTTGATTCTCATGGTTATGTTCATTATGGTCCTAAACATCTTCTGGTTCTGCAAGAGTTTCGGATAACTAAGCCCCATCAATATCCTTTGAAGCAACCCCACTTCACTCTCACATAGGTGATCTCTTTTGCTCAAACTTTTAATGCACAAAGAATCATTAAAAGCATTATTTGCTTAACCTTAACAGGTTTTGTCACTGTTTACATTAGGGGTGTGTATTCGGTCGAAACCAAATCAAACCGAACTGAACCGAACCGAATTAACCGAACGCCAAATAAGGAAAATATTGTTAACCGAACCAAACCAAACAAGAATCAAAATCGAATTAACCAAACAGAAATAAATTATTCGGTTCAGTTAAAAATCGAACCAAACCGAAACTTTACATTAATTAAGTAAAATTCAAATTCTAACACTTAAAAAATAAAATGCACATCCAATATAAGTATTACAATAGATTAAATGGCTTATTATAGACACATAAAGGAATAAGAGTGAATTTTGGAAAAGAGGAATAAGGGTATCATGTTAAAATAATTAATATATGAACATATTTTAAATTTTTATTATGTATAATGTAGATTTTGGTTCGATTCGGTTATTTCGGTTTTATTTACACAAAAACCGAACCAACCGAATAACCAAATATTCAACATTTTATAAACCGAACCAAACTGTTTTTTGAAATAACCAAACCAAATTAATATTTTGGTTTGGTTCGGTTCCGTAATTCGGTTACCAAACCATTTGCACACCCCTAGTTTACATCATAGGAATGGACACGGGGTTACCCCCACAGTGACCTCACAGGGTCTATGCAATTAGGTTGTCCATTGAACCAAGATCTTGGGATCTCCAGTCAAACATGGTCGGATTTTCTTTCACACAGAGCCTTAAATATTCATGTGCTTTAGTCCCATTCCTTTAGATGTCTTTTCAACTTGATCTCGGTTTAACCCTTTGGTTAGCGGGTCCGCTATGTTAACCTTTAATCCTACAAAATCAATAGAGATAACTCCCATTGAGATCAGTTGTCTAGCGATATTATGTCGACGATGCATGTGTCTCGACTTACCGTTGTACATAACGTTTGTGCTCTTTTAATCGCTGCTTGACTATCACAATTTATACAAATAACGGGCATAGGCTTAGGCCATTTAGGAATATCCTCTAAGAAGTTGCGTAGCCATTCAGCTTCTTCTCCTGTTTTATCTAAGGCTACAAACTCAACTTCCATCGTGGAACGAGTTATACTTGTTTGCCTTGACGATTTCCATGACACTACTTCTCCTCCTAGAGTGAACACATAGCCACTTGTACCCTTAAAATTCTTAATGTTAGCTATCCAGCTGGCATCAGAATATGCTTATAATACAACAGGTTCTCTTGTATAGTGCAGTCCATAATTACGAGTATATCGCAAATACCGTAACATTCTCATGATTGCTTCCCAATGGCTTTTGCCTGGGTTACTTATAAATCTGCTTAAACTACTTATAGTATAAGGAATATCAGGCCTTGTACAACTTGTAAGGTATATTAGACTGCCTATAATCCTTGCATATTCCACTTGGTCTATGCATTCACCTTTGTTTTTAGACAAGTGTTTACTAATGTCTATTGGCGTCTTGGCTATGCCAAAATCATCTGTATTAAATTTGTTAAGTATTTTGTCCACATAGTGTGACTGACTTAAAATGAGACCATGATGTGAGCGTTTAACTTGGATGCCCAAAATTACATCCGCTAGTCCCATATCTTTCATGTCAAATCTGGAATTTAACATATCTTTGGTACTTTTTACCATCTTTTCATTGCTTCCTACAATGAGTATGTCATCAACGTACAAGCATAGAACGACATATCTTTCATTTGTAGTTTTAACATAAACACATTTGTCACATTCATTTATGCGATAGCCACTAGCCATCATGACATCATCAAATTTCTTATGCCATTGTTTTGGTGCTTACTTTAACCCATATAAAGACTTCACCAATTTACAAACGTTCCTTTCCTATCCTGGAGTTACACAACCTTCAGGTTATTTCATATAGATTTCTTCTTCAAGATCTCCATTCAGAAAGGCAGTTTTCACATCCATTTGATGGACTTAAAGATTTCGCAAAGCGGCAATTGAAAGTATCATCCTAATGGAGGTTATTCTCGACACTAGAGAATACGTATCAAAGTAATCAAGGCCTTCTTTTTGTTTATAACCTTTTATGACTAATTGAGCCTTGTACTTATCAATTGTTCCATCAGCTTTTAGCTTACTTTTGAAAATCCATTTAAAACTTAGTGGTTTTTGTTCCTTGAGGAAGGTCCACTAATTCCTACGTATGATTTTGCAAAATAGAATCAATTTTAGTCCTTATAGCTTCTTTCCGTAAAGGACTTTCAGTAAAGCATATAGCTTCTTTATACGTTTGAGGTTCCGCTTCAACCATATACGTTAAGAAATCTGGACCATAGGATTTTTCAACCCTTGCCCCGTTTACTTCTTCTAGGTTCTACTTCATGATCCATATTATTCTCTTCTTAAGAATATTGATCATCTTCTTCAATCATTGATTGAAGATTGTCATTGTTATCAACATCTTGTTGATCAACTTGACCTTCACTTTCAATAAGTTCATGAGATCTTTTAGATCTCGACCCTTTATTTATTTCCTTACATGAAGCATCCTTTGACTCAATCAAAGTGTTCTTGTGAATTTCAGTGTTTTTAGACTCATGCATGAGAAATCGATATGCAATACTATTCTCAGCATATCCAATGAAAATACAATCCACCGTTTTTGGACCTATTTTCATTCGTTTAGCTAATGGAGCCATTACCTTTGCAAGACACCCCACACTTTCAAGTAATTATAAGAAGGTTTTCTACCCTTCCATAATTCATAAGAGGTTTTATCTTATTTCTTACGTGGTATCTTATTCAAAAGATAATTTGTTGTCAAAACAGCATCACCCCACATATTTTATGGTAAACCAGAACTGTTAACATTGCATTCATCATCTCTTTTAGAGTACGATTTTTGTGTTCAGCTACTCCATTTGATTGGGGAGAATATGGTGGTGTTAATTCGTGAATAATTCCATGTTAAGAGCAAAACTCACCAAATGGTGCAACGTATTCACCACCACGATCACTTCTTACCTTCTTGATTTTCTTATTAAGTTGGTTTTCTGCTTCTTGCTTATAGAGTACAAATCTCTCTAAAGCTTCATCTTTGCTTTTAAGCAAATATACATAACAGTATTTTGTGTCATCATCAATGAAGGTAATAAAATATTAATTTCCCCCCCTTTATTGAACAAATTTCAAGTCACAAATAGCTGTATGTATAAAATCAAGTGGTTCTGAATTTCTTTCAATGGATTGAAATGAAGATCTTGTTAATTTTGTCTCAACACAAATTTCACATTTATGTGTTTTATCAATATGAAATGTGGGAATATGATTCAAGTTAATTAAATGCCTTAACGTATCAAAATTAACATGTCCAAGTCTACTATGCCTCAAATTAGAAGACTCAATCATGTAAGCAACAACGTTATTCTTATTCACAGAATTTTGCTTACAAAGGATACAACACAATTTAAACATTCCATTACATTCATATCCCTTTCCCACATACATATCTCATTTAGACAAAATAAATTTCTGGGATTCAAATACCATTTTGAAGCCGTGTGCACTTAAAAGACTCCTAGAAACCAGATTCTTCCTTATGTCAGGTAAATACAAGATATTTTGCAGTTTTACTTCTTTGCTGGAAGTCATTTTCAGAATCACTGTTCCATGTCCTTTGCCATTCGAAGTAGCAGAATTTCCCACGTAGAGCTTTTCCCCATTGTCAATAAGAGTCAATCCAATAAAAGACTCCTTATCACAACACACGTGATGAGTAGCACCAGTATCTAGCCACCAGTCTTTTGGGTTTGAGTCAATCATATTAACCTCAAAAATTACAGCACATACGTTGATGTCATATACATCTTTTGTAATTTCTTTTATAGCGTTTGCCTCAATTTCATTGACCGTTTTTGTCAATTTACAATTAGAGGACTTATGTCCCATCTTGTTGGGACTAAAGCATTTTCCAATTAACTTTTGTTTGTTGGATATGCTAACATTTGGTCCACTTTTGGACTTAAGTTTAACAAGTTGCTTGCCCTTTTGAAAGTCTTTGAAGACTTCCCCCACATTTGCTTTCGCCACAGCTTGGTTAGCAACATATTTTGATTCAATCATATGACAATTAAATAATTGGTCTACTAAGAATTTCTTAGCTTCCACTTCCACAGGTTTGTATTTCTTGTCTAAGGAATCCAACAATTCTTTTGCAATACGTTGCTCATAGAGGTTTTAAACTAAACTATTCAAAATATGGTTTTTACAAAGAATATCCACATGATTCCAACCATCTACAAGTAACTGAAGAGAAGCGTTATCCACTCCTTTGACAACGAAAGGATGATCATCTTTCAGTATTTTATAGTGTCCCATGCTAGTCAAATAAAATAGCATTTTATGTTGCCAAGCTTTGAAATTCGAATCGTTGAATTTCTTTGATCTTTCAGGTATCGTTATAGGGTATAAACCTAAAACCCCTTGACCATTAGGAAAACAAGCTTAGAACTCGAAAGTTCATTTCCACTAGGTCTAAAACTAATAGAACCAAATTGTCCATTTTGGTTATCTTGACCTTGGATATTTTCAAAGCCATTTCTTTGAATAGAACCAAAATTTATAAATCCAAAAATAATTGGTCTACAACCAGCCTAGCCAAAAGCAGTCGGTCCATCAATATGTACAGATACAACTGATCTATTATTATAAGCTCAGCACCAATAGGACCACATTGTCCATTTTGGTTTTATTCGTTGTGGACTTGATCATTTTTAGGACCAACACCTCCACTTGATGGGCTGATCGGCCACTATAACTTCTGAAAATTTCAAACAAACCAAATTAGAACTGTTATAAAACAATAAATAAAATAAAGTCCTAAAATTGTCCGTATGAAAATTTTAATTTAATTATTTTTTTGTCACTTTTTAGTATGTATATTATCCAAATTAAGTCCAAGTGTTCAAAATAAGTCCTTATTGTCCAAAGTCCAATTATTTGTCCAAATTTAGGTATTCCAAGTTTCAGTAATCCAAGTCACGGTATTGCAAGTTATGAAAATCTGTTCGTCTAAAGAAACATAGTTACATCATTAAATAGAGAAAATCTGTCTTAAGATTGTTAGAGGTGAAAGAGATTATTAGATGCAGTAATTTCTTTAAGAGACAAAATATAACAAGATGTTAGTAACTTGAATTAATAAATTATGAAGTATAAAAAAATATTTAACACAAAATAATAAAATACCAAAATAACCTTATAACCGTAAAGGAGGTTCTGTTGAGGCCCGAATCGGTTTTTCTTAAGACAAATTTTGCCCTGTGTATGGTTAACTGTCTCCCAAGATATAACAACAGACGTTTAGCAAACTCAACTGAGTGTAAAATATTATCACCAAGATGAAAGTTAAGAGGAATTCTAAAAACCGGACAAACACAAGCTAATACAGAGACTCAGAGATGAATGTCGAACAGCAATTCATAATTGCAATACTTCAAAATTTAAACTTATTAAAAAATTTAAAGACAACATATTAAATGACCGTTTCTAAATCTTATCATACTTTCTCATTATTATTATTATTATTATTATTATTATTATTATTATTATAATATTTATTTTCTATTACTTAGTGGCTGCAATAAAGCTACAAGAAACGGAAAATTTCTCTAATGGCAGCTCTCATCTCTACTACAAGTCGACAATCTTGTGATTAAATCCTCAAATTGGATCCAATTTTTTGTACTTCAAAGCCCTAATTTCTCCACTTCAAATTCACTTTGTAGATATGAGAGGGTGCTTTTTTCTATTTGCTTTCCTTTTTCCTTCTATTTTAAGTTTTTTATCAGCATGATTTGGTGACTTGTGTGTATAAAGATTGATATTGGGTAGAAAGAATGGCCGGGTCATCTGGTTTATTTTTTTTGTCTTATATAGTGTATTGTTTGGTTTCCCAAAATGCCCATGGACACGTCATCAACCTCGATAGAGTGAGTGAAAAAATCTTTATTTATTAACGGCTATAAATTACAGACCTTTTTTATAAATTTTTTTTTACATGCCCCTTTTTAAAAAAGGGTGAAATCAGAAGGTGTTTTTTTAACTTTAAACTAACTTTATTTAATTTGTTATATAATTCAAATGTTCGTATCCGATGAAATGGCTTATTCTCTCTTGAAAATCAGACCATTATCATTGTAGGGATTAACTCAAACTATAGATAATTGATAAATTTATGTGTGATCAATAAAACATGTTTATTTTCAAATAACGGTATTTATATTTCATGTTATTAAAACTTAATATATTATAAACCATATAAATTATTCACTACATAATCAAAAATTAAATAACTAAAACAATGGAGTAGACAATAAATGAATAAACCATAAATCATATATACTATTTCAATATTTAAAATACATTGAATTATATAAAACTAAAAAAATGTACTTCAAGTTAACACGAAGAAAAGAGAGTGATTTCATGAATGAAATGGTAGGGCGCAAAAACACAAAACACAGATTTGTCGTCTCTGAACCATACAAATTTTATACAAATGGGATATTTAATACCCTTCCATTAGATGCTCGATATATATACAATTTTTATTATTATAATATATAAACTGCATATATATCAAACATTTAATAAAAGAAATATTAAATATCCGATCCCATATAAAATAATGTATTTGAACCAAAATAAAAAAAAAAATAAAGCGGGTCCATCATCAACGTCATGGGGTCCACGTGGTGTGGTTTTGGAATGTGGGACCATTTGAGGTATGGGTCATTAATGAGAAAATTGTTGGAAAGGAAGAAAACATAAAATAAACTAATTTAAAAAAATGGAAATAAAGTGATGTGATGCGTAGGTGTTGGGGAAAAGCAGGAGGTGCGTTAAAAGCAGTACAAGTGTTGTGTTTTCAAGTATACTTCCTTTACTTACTCTCTCCCTTGCGCGTGTACTACCTTCAAGTTATTTTTTCTCCTTTTTCATAAATATTAGTTGTTCCATTGATATTTTTTTTTGTCACCATCAAATTAGTCATACGATATAAATAATATAGAATTTTTCTATATTCATTACTTTTTTAAAAAAATATTACTTTTCTCTTTATTATATTTATACCAAACTACATCACACTTATTTAATAGTGTTAAAGGCAAATTAATAGTTATTAAAAATTATGTAATTATAAAAAATTACATCAAACTTATTTTTATTAATATGAAAAAACGATATTTCTAATATGATAAGCTTTTTTTTGAAAAAAAATTTCCTTTATAATACACCATTTATGAATGTTGTAAAATGAATAATATACATCAAATAAATTTGCAGTTAATGCAATAAAAATGACATTTTTTGGATTTTTATACACAAAATTGGATATGTTATATCATTTTCATTAGATGATTAATAAAAAGTAATTACATGCTAATCATCAAATAACTTGAATATAAAATACGTGATTCTCTATATAATTTTTTCATTTTATCACTATTTAAATTTAATTTGGCATTTAAATTTTAAAATTATATAATTATTTGACTTTTTTTACAAAATTGTCATTTATTTTATTTTTTTCTTATTATTGAAAGCATGAATGATAATAAAAGATAAAATAATGATTAAATATAACATATAAAACACCTAAAATAAAAAATGGATACATTATATTATTTTAAATTTCAACTCTATTTATAATTTTTAAAAAGCTTTGATGCTTGAAATTGTTTTAAGAATCATGAAACTAAGGCCTAGCTTGGAATCAATACAATGGAAAATTGCACGTTCGAATTCATTTATAAATGAATTTCTTTACTCGGAATAAATAAATATAAAATTAGAATTCAGAATGAATTCCTTATTTTATAATTGGAACAAATAATTTAAAATATTCATTTATAAAAAATTCTTTAAAAAGCCCCTTTCATGAAGTAATTATAAAGCTAATAGTATTTAATCAATTTTTGTTAAAAATTTTGCGTAACTGCACTTACATTAAATACAAAAAACCTCACACTCATCCCTGATGTGACTCGAACCTAAAACATATGCCACAATAGTATTTAGTTTATAAAATCACTATAAAAAAACTATATATTGATATAAAATGCAACAATAATTGTCTTAAAAATTGTCAACACAATTAAAAAAATGTCTAAATAAAGTTTCACCGCTAAACAACTAATTATCAATTATAAGGGTGACCTTAAAATGTCTAAAAATTTATTAATGTACCCTTCATATGTTGAAATCGCAAAAATAGTAAATTTAAATTTTTTATATTGCCAATTATCAAAATTTACCAGTAAAATAGGAATTAAATCCCATACATTATGCCTTTATAGTATAAACAAGGGTTTTATTGTCCTTCAAATTTTTCCACCAAAAAATAGAAATTAGATTTACAAATTTCATCTATTTTAATGAAATTTAATATAGGCACAATCAATTCCATAAATTTCTAATTTATAGAATTCAAATTTCTATTTTTAACTTTACGACACAAAAATAAAAATTTATAAATAAATTTCTTAAAATTATGAAAATTTCATTTACTTCAACAACAGCCTAACCCTAATAAACATTTTAGAATCGATTTGTTCAGTTTATTTTTTTGAAATTCATGACGTCTTAAATTTGGATGTAGTGAGCGTGAAGAGGACGCGCGATGAAATAGCGTGCGGCTTATAGTCTACTACCTGACGTCAATTGCCCGGTCAATTAGTGGAATAAAGATCTAGCGTTTCAGGCCCTCAGCCAATACAACCCCTAGGAATTCACTTAAATTACACAAAAGCCATCAGGCAACATCAAATGGTTCCAATATAATGGCAATCTCGTAATAAAGTGATACTAGAAGGGCCCAGATAATAATAATATAAAATTTGGACACAGAGATGCAGGTATTCTTGAGCCAACGGATTCAATTGCACGGGATTCTTGATACTTGCCGTTGTTTATAATTATTATTCCCAAATAAAATTTTATTTTAAAAAATTTGACAAATTCATCTTTTTCCTATAAAAACTCCCCATTTCTTCAACTTTGAAAACAAACTCTCTCTTCACTCTCTCTCTCTACAACAAAGGGCAAAACCTAATCGGAAAAGAGGTAAAAATGGATTCAGTTACAGGACTTAGAAGGCCTTGTTTCATTGAGGAAGATGATGGGTTGGCTTCACTTGCAGGATTTTCAGGCAACAACAACAACCCTGTTTTTTCAAGGTCTCTTCGCTATGGCAGGAATTTATCATCTTATTCAGTTTCTTCACCAAGATCTGCTAGATTTTATGATTCAAGATTTGAAACTCCTCACTTCTTGGAATCCTGTTTTCTTTGCAAGAAACCATTGAGTGATAACAAGGACATCTTTATGTACAGGTAATTTTTTTTAAAAAAAAATTTCAGTCTGGGTATCAATAAAGTTTTGATCTTTATAGTTTTTATGATGATTCGGGTGTTGAATTCTAATGGGTTTTTGAAATTATGCAGAGGGGACACACCTTTCTGCAGTGAAGAGTGTAGACAAGAGCAGATAGACATAGATGAAGCTAAAGAGAAGAACTGGAATTTATCTTCAATGAAAGCATTGAGAGAGAAAGAACAGAAGAAATCATCAATTTCTCCTACGAAAGCCCAGAATTATCCTTCAAGGGCAGGAGCTGTAGCTGCAGCATAATTACTGAGACAATTAAGAATTTATTATATACACATATATATTATACAAGAAAACAAGTTCTAGAGTGTGTCAAAAGAGGAACATGTATGATATTTATTAGTATTATATTATATGGCTTGATGAAGGTGTTTTGTGAGGATGAGACCAAGAATATGGAAGGGAATTTTTTGTCCTTTTTTTTCATAAATTTCGATGGGTTTTTTTGTTAACCCTAACTACTATGACTGTAAAATCTTTCAAGTATAAGGTGTGTTTTATGGCTTGCATCTGAAACGCCTCCTATGATTTAGTTCAGTTTTTATGTGTTTGTTCCGTTTGGAACTTGTTATATACAAAATTTTAATGCTTCGATGGAAAAAAGCACTAAACGCCTGGGTTCGCCCGGATTTGAAATTTTTTATTTTTCAAATATTTACTAATATATAAAGATATAAATGTTATTAAAAAAATATAATAATATAAAATATGTAAAAAATAATTTAGGATCATATTTTAAAAATTAATGTTAATTGAATGGTTCGCTATTTGAAAATAAAAGTGATAATTTTATTGTGAGAGTACTTTAATGTATTTTTAGTTTTACCAATTAAATTACTTTTTATATGATTATTATAAATATCGATATTTTAAACAATCTAAATTAAGCATCGCCTAGGCTGAAAAAATCGGATTAGGTGTTTAGGCGGCAACAATAAAACGGATTAGGCGTCTAGGCGGCAAAACGGTCGAGCATCAGATGGCATCTTAGGAATAAAAAGTCAATCTGTAAGCCTAAAATAGAGCTTAGTTAAGTCGAGTGATAAGCCTAAAATAGCGCTCAACCGGACTGAACGGATTTATAAAACAATAGATTAATTGGACATTCTATGAGAGATGGATGGAGTGCTCAAAATTATTTCCCGCATTTTTACTGATTAAATTGATTTAGTATTTGAAATTTATTAGGGTAAATTTTAAAACTATGGTTTTAAACATTTTAAAAAATAGGATTATAAAATTTTTATTTTTAAAATGAGGACTGTGGTTTTAAAAGTTAGTAAATAAATGATAAAAAAAATCATTAAACTGAAAATATGTCATGAAAAAGGAAAATTTTGTCTAAAATTTTGCATGTTGGTTAATAAAAATACAATAAATGTTGAAATTTTGACAAGTTTAAGTATTTTTTTAATTAAAAGATAATAATAATTTTAAAAAATCATAACAAAATGAAAATTCTTCGAAACTTATTCAAATTTTGATATATAATTCAGAAATAATACGGTCAAATTATAGAAATATTAAATTAATTAAAATATCATTTGTAATAATAGATAATAGACATTTTATAAATTTTTTCTTTTGTTTACTAACTTTTGAAACCACAGTCTTTATTTTAAAAATAAAAATTTTATAATCCTATTTTTGAAAATGGCCGAACCCACATTATATATTTTTGAAATTTACCCAACTTATTATTAAGCGATACTACAAAATAATTAGTTTAGCTTAATAATTAAATCTGGTTCATGACTAATGGCACGTTGCAACTAGTACATTATGAGTCTAAATATATAATTATGTAAAGAATTTTTTTGTAATTATATAATTATTATGTAACGTTAAAAAACACAAAAAAATCTTATATTCTACATTTTCTCTGAAATAGGTACCACATACATAGCCCATGAAGAACAAGAAGTCCACAAAGCCCACAAACTAATTTGCTGGAATGTCTATTTCAAATAATTTTCAGTCTCAAAAAGGAAAATAGGAAGTGGGATATAAATGGAAATCTTACCTACCTGTGCTTCAACAAATATTCAGTCAAATAATATCCCAAGAGGAATGGACTATGTAGTTTTTTTATAATATTTACAGCTATTTTTATTTAGATAAAATTTTTGAAGTTTAGTAATAATTAAAGTTTTCTACTCAATTTAATAAATATATTTAATAAAATTTAAACATTATTTTTCTTCAACTAGCTCAATCTGCCTAACCAACTGAGCTACACCTTATGCAATTAATTTGCATAAAATAGTTACCTCTCCCATTCCACAATTAAACATTAAAGTATTATACATTTACTATTTTTAAGACATCTCTATAACTGATCCTTACTTCTAATTACACTTTAAACTCTATTTTATCCTATAATTTGAGGTTGCTATAATTTCCATTTTTCAACTCTTCACCTTAAATTTCATTCCAAACTTTTAAATCATAATTGGAAAAAGTAATAGTAATTTATAAAAAAATAAACTAAAATAATTTAATTATCATTAAAAGAATATAAATTTTTTTTAAAAAGTATTTAAAGTATAAAGAGTTAGAAAAAAAATAATTATAAAAAAATATTTGAAGTGGTGAACAATGCGGCTCTAAAATTAGAGTGGCACTGTTCAGACTTCAAATTTTGGAGTGGGGTTTGAAGCTTCATTGAAGAAAATTTTCACTCCAAATCCACTTTTTGAAGTGGGGTTGCATATACTTATTTATTTTCCTCCAAAACTACTTTATAACTATGCATAGTTGAAGTGAATATATATAAAATGAACTAATTTGAATTGATTACAAGTAAAATAGAACAAGGGTTGGAGCATCTATTGAAATGGAGTCGCTGTCATATAACTTTTTTCTAATGTATCAATCAATTCCAACCTGATCGACACTTTAGAACTTTCATATCAAATTGGGCTCGAGTCCGGCTTATGAGGTCATCCCTAAGTCCGACCTATGACTTATAAATAATTTATTATTTTAAAATTTTGAGTAGACTAAATGAGAACTAAATTTTATATAAATATGTTTAAATTTTTACATATAGGTATATTGTTTACTGGAGTTATTTAATTTATAGAATTACTTATTGTAATCAAGTTTTAAAGTATGATAGGATTGAATGTAAAAAAGCAAAACAATTAGTATTAAATATAGTATATAGATATATCAAATAAAATAAATTATTCAACAATTTGCAATCGGTACGATGATAATGAGCTCGAACTATGTTGGTACTTTCGAGTTCGGACTGTCAACATGTCTAGTTTGAAAACCCCTAAGATATCAACATGTTTACTCAGAAATTGGTATACTCTTGTGTTTGAGATATGATTTATTTCTGTAATTTATATATAATTATTATAATAATAATTATAATACGAAAATTTTATGGTGACTTTATTTTTAATTTACTTTGCCTCTATCACCATTGAATTAAGTTTCATCTCATTAATCCAATGAATTGAATTAGAGTAGCTAGCTCAATATTAGTATTGACAAATAATCTCTCACACCCACTCGGTGAAATTTTTCTAATCGCTTCTTTTTTATTTATTATTAGTTGATTTTCAAAACTGAAAATGGTGAGTTTAAAATTGAATAAATTTTTCTAGTAGGAATCTATTATTTAAAATACATGGGAATACTTTTTTTTTGTATAAAAAGAAAGAAATTTACCAAATTCAGATTTGCTGTAACATTTATATAATTTGAAAAGATTTGATGTAGGAAACTTTGACTTGATGAATGAGAACACTTTATATTATTATAAATCCAGATGAACTTAGGTCTAGTGTCTATGTAACTACTAACTTGACAATTAAAAATTAAATGAGAGTGGACCGACGTAATCGATTTAGAACCTAAATTCAAAGTGAGAACCAGTTTTCATTTTCATTTTTCTTTCATATGAAAGCTGGAGGGAGGATTCCTAGTTCTTATTCCTAAAATCAATAACCCGGTGAATGTTTCTCATTTCCGTCCAATAAGTTTATGCTCAGTTGTTGACAAAACCATCACTAAGATCATTGCTAATTGAATTAAACCCCTCTTGCCCTCTCTTGTGGGATCGGGTCAATGTAGTTCCATCCACAGTAGATAAATTTCGGATAATATTGTTATTGCTTAAGAGATTGTCTATTCGATGTGAGTGAAGAAAGGAAAGAAAGGTTTTGTAGCCATCAAAATTGATCTGGAAAAGGCTTATGATCGGCTTCGATAGGATTTCATAGTTGACACTTTGAAGTGTATGGAACGCCTCCTCGGTGGATTGATGTTGTGAACAAGTGTATTACTACCTCAATGTGCATTTCTTTCAAAAGGAGCATGACAGAGAGCTTTAAGCCCTCTCGAGGTATTAGGCAAGGAGACCCTCTTTCTCCATATCTCTTTGTCCTATGTATGAAACGACTTGGGCACCTTATCCAAGCCAAAGCAGCAGAAGGGGTGTGGAAAGGAATTAAATTCTCACGAGAGAGTCTCGCGATTACACATTTTTTTTACGGACGACCTTTTGCTATTCAGTGAAGCATCCTTAGACCAAATAGAGGTGATGGAGTCTTGCCTTGCCAAATTTTGTGAACTATATGGCCACAAAGTTAGCATGTCCAAATCTCGTCTCTGTGTATCAAAAAATGTTAGCTCGGCCAAGGCTAGAGTTCTTAGCTCTCGCTGTGGATAGGGATGTCAATAGGACGGAAATAGTCCGAAAACCGTACATCCGAACCGACGGGTTTCGGGGGAAAATCCGAAAATTTTCACCCGTTGGGATGGGTGGGGAAAATTATCCCCTCGATTGAAAATTTGGGCGGGGTGGGTGAAGCTATATCCACCCTGTGGGGATCCCCACCCACTCCCGAATAAAATCCTATATAAACCCCCGATATATATATATATATATATATATATATATATATATATATATATATATATATGAGTTAACATGGGGCCAGGGACCCAAAGAGGCACTAATATGAAATTTGTTGCCGATTTGTATAAGTTAATGTATATAAAATGAAAGCTTTTGTGCGTTCTTTTAGATTTCCAAGCCTTTGATTTTACTCTTGGAGAACTCGGTTTAGCCCTTAAGAAGTTTGTAATTTGATTGATTTGGAAATGCCACTCTTGATTACCAAATGTATACCTGTTCATTCCTAATACTGTATAATGATGTTAGATTATTTGTGGAGCTTTTGGTTTGCTAGTCTTCCGGGGATCGTTTGTGCTCTTTCTTCATAATTATGATTCAATCAATTAGAATATGTTGCTCGACAAAAAGTAGAGATATTTTATAGCCATTTTTTTACGTTATTTCGACCTATAGCTTTTGGATGGAATATAGTTGAAATGCAGAGAAAACTAGTTTGCTGGTATTAGAATTACTGGAAATGAGGAAGCTGCAAAAGAAATTAAAATAAAAAATTTAAAATATAGTACGTAGGTACACCAATAACTCAGACTAAATATTAATTAGAACCATATTTTCCAATTTTTAAAATATCAAAATAGATAAAAAAATTTGTTGGTTAGATATTTTATGTTAAATTGATTACATCATGGGCTAATTTAACTAACTGATTTTAATTCAAACTTTATTGTGGATGGAGATTCCCCGAAATCCACACAAACCCGCACGGTGCGGAATGGACGTGAAAATATATACGAAACATCAAATGGGGATTCCCCGAATCCATCTCCGAAAGCTATTGGGTGCAGAGTGGGGGGTATACCCGCCTCACCCTACTGACATCCCTAGCTGTGGAATACCTTAATCATCCTGCCTAGCTAAATACTTGGGAGTTCCCCTCTTAGAGAATCGTGTGACTAAGCGTACTTTTGTCACTATTGTTGAGAATGTTCAGTCTCGCCTCTCAGGCTGGAAAGCTTCGAACCTCTCTTTAGCGGGGCAGGCACCCTGATTAAGGCAGTCACGAGTGGCATCCCGAACCACACTATGCAAACCAACCTGCTACCCTCTGCCATTCCTAAGTCACTTGACAAAGCGAATAGGAGTTTCCTGTGGGGTAGTATTGAAGGTACAAAAAAAAATACAATTAGTTCCCTGGGACCGAGTATGTTATGATAAAAAGACGGAGGAATTGGCATTCGCCCGAGTAAATTCCAGAACATGAAACTTATAATGAAACTCTTGTGGAGGATGATTAAAGATTCTGAAGCTTTGTGGGTTAAGTTACTGAAAGGTAAATATATGGGGCAAGCTGATATTCTCTAATTTGTGGGAAACTCAAGGCGCAAATCTTTCTTATGGAGAAGTATTACTAAGGTATTACTAGATTTCAAGAAAGGTACAAGATGGTCAGTTAAAAATGGAGCACTTGTTGCCTTTTGGAAAGACTCTTGGCTGATGGACAAGCCTCTTATTGACTATATTGACAATATTCCTTCAGAGCATATAGACCGGTTGGTTAATGCATATACAATGCCGGCAGGAGAGTGGGATTGGGGGATGATAAAACGTATTCTTCCACATGAATTTTTACTTCGAGTGGCAACAGTCAAGATTACGAGCGAGGAAGACGCTGAGGACGTTGTTAGTTGGTCTAGGACCACCTCTGGTATTTTTTTTTCAACTAAATCGGCATTCAAAATGCTCTCTCCAGCCATGGAGGCTCCTTGTGATACTATATGAGCAAAATTTGGAAATTGAAGATGCCTCACAGAATTCAATGCAATAGTTGGCTGGCATACCAAGGTAAACTATTGACTAATGAACAACGTCGCACAGACACCTTATAGATTATGACTCTTGCAGCGACTGTCCCTCCAGCCCGGAGTCTATTATCCATGTTCTTCGCGACTGCCATCATAGTCGGGAGGTGTGGAATACTCTAGGGGTGTCTCATCTCATACCGAATTTCTTTACAGCCAACCATCAGGAGTGGTGGAATATAAACATTGAGAGAAGTCACTTTGCTTTATGGAATTTCCCTTGGAATGTTTTTTTCTACATTACATGTTGGTGGCTTGGGAAATGGTGGAATTGCATAATTTTTCAGAATGGGAATAACATTCCGGTGAATAAAATTGGGGTCATTAAGTGTTATGTTGAGAAGTGTCAAGCTGCTTGGTCTCCTTCGAGTTTGAGACACATCCTGAGAACTATATAAATTCTTATTAGCTGGAGGAAGCCACCTGAAGGTTGGTTCAAACTAAATGTTGATGGTTCATGTCACACCATATCTGAGGCTATAGGAGCAGAGGGCATTATCCGTAATCATGAGGGGATATGTCAGACCGAATTTCTACATAACATTGGCAAGGGTCACTCCCTCCTTGCAGAGGCTTGGGCAGCTTATACGGGGCTCCAAGTTGCTATTGCTAAGGGGTTTTCTAATGTTATTTTGGAATCCGACTCTTCGGACCTTGTTGGGTGTTTAAAGGAAGCGAGTCTATGTTCCTTGCGCGAGCACCCCTACATGAATATTTTGTCCAGCCTTCGAAGGCTTTTGAGAACTTATAATTGTTTTCATATTGTTCACAGCCTTCGGGAAGATAATTCTTGTGCCGATCATCTGACACATTTAGCTCTATCATCACCGGTAAGAGTCACAATTTTGGAGCGGCCACCTGAAAGCTTATGATGTTTGCTAGAGTTGGATAGGAATGCGGTGCCTATGGCGTTCAGGGCTGCTGGTCTGGACATGATGCTTGAGAACTTGTAGTTTACATCTTCTGTCTGCTAGTTTATTTGCTGCTGCTTTTTCTTTTTTAGTTTTCTTCATGTATTACAAAAAAAAGAGCTGGAGGGAGGGTTGAGCATACCACAAGGGCCTAATCACTCTTCTTTTTTTCTAAATATGAATTCAATAATTATCAATTATCTTATCTAGTTTTCCATAGACCAACAATATTTAGATTGGGAGTTGGAAAGGCACTATCCAACTAACTAAACTGCCATTGTTTGGTGCTCTTGATCAAGATAAGTTCTGATTTCGAATTTCAACTTGGGTAGTTAGTGTTTGAGAACTCCGTGATGAATATTAGTGTAGCGATTAAAGACTCAAAACAAGCATTCAACATAATATAAACTTGTTGAAACCTAAAGAACACAAAACAATTTTTTACACAGATACACCCAATTAGATTTACAATCCAGACCAATTTTTAGGGTACGTCTGTGGATCTAAAAGAGAAAGCTTTATTACGTTGCAAATCGGCACAAAGTACATAATGTATAAAACCCTAGATCACTAGAGAAACTGATGAACAACCATTAAACCCAGAAAACTCAGTCATGCACAAAACAAGAAGAAACAGAAACTTATATAGGCCAGAATATAACTGTTGTGAATAACTGCCAATGAAATCACCATTGATTCCTCAGGCAAGCATCAAGCGCAGGAGAGAACACCATCAAGTGCAAAGAAAATCGCCAGAGAAAGCGAGAGAGAATGTATACTCCAACCCTAAAGCCAATGAACCGGCTTTAAAAATACCCCTTGTTTTACTTCAACAAAATCGGGTTCAATATTTACATGAATGAACTTATAAATAATTGGGCTTTATACATAGACAAATGGACACTCCAACCCTAACAATTACTCAGAACTTCAAAAACCCTCATATTACTTCCCATATCAACAAAATTTGGAGTGGGAGTTGGAAAGGTTGCACCAGTTGACTAAACTATCATTATTTGATAGTCTTGTTCTCAGTCTTCTAGGACTCGATCCAGTCTGGTTGGACTGAAAAGATTCGAATCTAATGATAAGAATGAATCAAGCGACTCTAAAAATTCACTACATAATGACTCGCTTTATACCTTGTTTGACCTAGCGGTACCTCCGAAACGAATTAATGAGTCAATAATTTAGAAAATTTTTTTAGTTTATTATTTAAATAAAAATTAATTATACCATATTCTTTAAAATTTAGTTGATTTAATGTTACATAAATTTAATTTAAACGTATCTCTTGCTCTCAATTTCTTCAATTTTAATTTCATAGTTTGTGTCATAATTTTATAGTTTTTATAATAATATTATATATAATTAACAAGTTTAAGACTTTTTTATTTTAAGCATTGATTAGAGGTATTTTTGCTGTATTCTTTGCTTTTCTTTTTACTTTTTACTTTCTAATATTTCTATAGATTAACTTTATTCAATTTTTGTACGTATAAAAAGCTTTATTATTTTTTCAATGTAAAGCAAATAGTTTGCTAGTTGATATGATAAAATTAATTATGTGTAAATATCAAATTAATAAGTATTTTTACACTGATTTTGATATTAGTTTTAGTACAATGTTATAGTTTGTTGCTTACTATATCATGGTTTAATATTCTTAAATATTAAATTATATTTTTTACATATTTATTCTAAGTGGTTGAACCTCGGTTGAATCCTGATTAATTCATTGACCCTTATCTTCACCGGTTTGAGGTATCGGGCCAAACCATGCTTATTCTTTATATTTTAATTTATCCAGTTATTTATTGTAACAATCACATTATCAACTTATAGTCTTGGCATTCAAATTGCTGAAAAACTGAACTTGTGATTCTATTAGAGTAAAATAAAGTTTAACCACTAGACTTGATTTAGTTGTCACAGTTTTCTTTCAAAGTGGAGAAAGAAGCTGAGGGTTATGGGTTCGAGCTCCAGACTCCTCAAAAATTAAATGTTCCTAGCTACTTCTTAAAAAAAGTAAAATAAAGTTAGGCTATTTTATTGGCAAAAGTTTATGCTTTTACCAATAATAAAAATTTTATTTAGAAGGATGTGGTAAAATATTATAGTTTTTTAAAACGGGTTTTTATAAAAATGGGCTGAAAATTAAGTTTTTTTATCAGTTCAATTTTTGGGCCTTAATCTTTTTGACCAAATATGAATCAATTTTACAAAACATGTACGTTCGATTATCATCTCCCCTAACTCCACATTCAAGCACACGATCAATATGTTTATCTTGTATTTTCTTATTTTATTTTTCCATTATTACTCAAACCGTTTATATTCTTGATATGCCGCTTTAGAGTTTTTTTGTTAGTCTCATTATTATCTTCGAAACGTCCATTCATTGTGATATGCTTTTTCGATTTTTTTTTCAAATGTTCGATATTTTGTAGGTAACTGGTAGATATATGATAAGAACTTGGTAAAAATCTTATATTTTATTGGAAATTTATTTTTTTTTAAGAATTATTTTTGAAGAGGCTAGGAATTGAACCTAGGACCTCCCATCACTAACATTGAGTGGTGTACCAATTGAGTTACACCCAATTGGTTTATTGGAAATCTGTTAAATCCATCAAGTTTATGTTTGTAACATATATTTCTATCATATTTTTGTTAATCCTAACTTTTATGCCTCTAAAATGTAAAAGTATAAGAAGTTTTTTATGGCTTGTTGTATCTGAATTGTCTCCTACGATTTAGTTCATTTTTTCATGTGTTGGTTCAGTTTGGAACTTATTCTACACAAATTTCTAATGCTTCGATGGAAATAAGTTGATGAAATAAGGTAATAAACGTATGTAACTATTAATAATGGACGTTCAATGTTTGAAATTTATTATTAAGTGGTACTGTTATAAGCATCTTATTAATTAATATCCGGTTTATGATTAATGGTAAGTTGCAACAAGTAACTTACGGGATTTAAATCTGTTGTCTCCAAATTGGTGTCTCATTTCATATCCCTTCATTCATTGTTTGATATGTAGCATAATTGTAGGATATATTAATTGAAAAAGAATAAAATAATAATAAAAATAGACACGTGTCAATATTTGGACATGGAATGAGACATCAATTTAAAGACAACTGAGTGAGTCAAAAAAATATAATTATGTGAAGTTATAAAGTAGAAAAATCTTGAATCTTACATTTTCTCTGGAAATAGGTACCAGGAAGAACAAAAAGTCCACCAAACCCACAAAGTAATTTGCTGGAAAGTCTGTTCTAATAATTTCCAGTTGCAAAAAGGAAATTAGGAAGTGAGGTATGAAATGGAAATCTTACCTACCTGTGCTTCAACAAATCTCTAGTCAAATAATATCCCAGGAGGAATTGAGGACTTGTAGTTTTTAACTTTTTATAAAGGAAAATTGAGGACTCGTAGTTAATTTTGCATTAAAGTGAGTACCTCTACCATACCATACCATATCTAAACATTATATGTTTACTATTTTTAATACATTTCTACTACTGATGCTTTCTTTCTATCAAGCTATTACTTATAATCAATTCAAATTAGTTCATTTCATATCAATTCACTTCAACTATGTAGCTATAAATATATACATTAACATAAATACTAAAATAAATTCAACACACTTTATTTAATTTAATTCAGCTCACTCGAGTTTACAAAAATTTAAAAAAATGATTCAACGTAAATTTTATTTTTCAGCTGAAAAGACCTATCAATTTCATTTTTATCGATGATAATTACAGTTGTAAATAAAATCATGATGTAAGTAGGTAAATGATTATTTCCAACTCTATAATCTTGTTGTAAACAGTACATCTAGTAAATAAATTAATCTGGATTATATCTGGCAGTTAAGAAAGATGCCAACAAGAGCTATGCTCTTTGACATCTTTACATTCTTTTTCACGCATATATTATTATTTATTTTCATTTTTAATGTTCAATTGAGAAAAAATTAATTTTTGTTTGTAGTTATATAAATTATTTGTTAAAAGTGAGGTGAATTAAAGAATTATTTTTTTACAAAATATTCATTAATTTACTATTTTTCACCTGGAGATTTTGGTCCAAATTTAAATAGTAAATTACTATAACTTTTTGGTAATATTATTTATTAGTTTAAGAAAAGAGCTACACGGGGATCAGCATTAGCTGCCGGCGCACAAACATAAGCTTACATGATGTGAAAATTTAATAATAACTGGAAAATGGTGAATAAAAAGCTGTAATTTTCATGGTATAATTAATTACATAAATAATAATTTATTGTGTTTAATTTTTATGAAAAGAAAATATATATAAGTAATATATATAAATATAATTAATTATAAATAATATTTTTAATTATCATTATTTTTAATTGATGATAATATTTTTAATTTAGATTAATATAGAACAATCTAATATTGGAATTAACATTCTCAATATTCTCCCTCAAGTTGGTAAGTGAATATCATGAACTCTTAACTTGTGTCGCAATATTAAGATTTGATCGTAAAAATATTTGTAAATTGGTCATGCATTGATGCATTGAATTTTGAATTTCCTGATTCTGAAATTCTAAAATTTTTAATATGATAGGTGTGATTTTGTGAAGTATGATTTAGCATGTCAATAGCCATATTTGATAAGATATTTGTGAATCAAACTGAGATGCGAAAGTAGAATTGAATAAGGCGTAAGGAGTTAACGACGTGCTATGTTTGTAAAAACATCGGTGTTACTATTGAGACATGACCAAGTCAAATAAGCCATAATGTTGATATAGAGAATTGACGATTGGGTAAGAACATGAATGAGTCAAATAAGCCATGATCATGATATAGACAATAAATAATCTTCAAGAGTAAGAACATGACTGAGTCAAATAAGCCATGATGTTGATATAGACAATAAATAATTTTCTAGAGTAAGAACATGGCCGAGTCAAATAAGCCATGGTGTTGATATAATGTCTTCAAGAGTAACAGGAACGATGCTCTAATACCATGTGAAAAATGAATAAAAACAAAAAATGATGAATAAAATGTTATAATTCTCATTGTATAATCAATTACATCAATGATAATTTATAATATTTAATTCCTATAAAAAAAACAAATATATACACATAAATATAATTAATTTTAAATAAATTTTTCTAATTACCATTATTACTAATTAATAATAATATTCATAATTTAAACTAATTAAAAATAATCTAATATTGAAATTAACATTCTCAATAATCTCCCATCAATCTGCTCTAATTTTAGTTCTATTATATAACATATTAACTCCGTTTGAAGCATCTAGTAGAATCTTGTTCAATGTAATACTCTGTCCAAGTCCAACACAACCACTATTACAAAAGCCTAGTACACTCATCAATATATACTATTCAAGAATTAAGAATCAAGAGTTATATATATATTTAATCAATAATATATAAATATATATTTTTATTAGTAATATAAATTCGGGTTGAAATAGAATTTTTATATGAAAATCAAGTCTAACTCATTATGTGATAGAGTTTGAATGGATCTGAACCATGTCACATGCATATCGATTAATGTTTCTCCAAACCCGACTCATGAACGTTGAGCCTGGGTGGGTCAGGTGGATCTAGCTGGAATTGGATTGATACGTTAGTAAAAGCGTCCAACTCCATACTATGATAGCGAGCTCGAACTAGCTAGGCGGGTATTTCAGCCATTAAATATGTCTATTTTAAGACCGACATTGATATCTATGTGTTTAGTCAAAAATTCATGTACACATGTTTGAGATATAATTTATTACCTTAATTCATACTTAATATTCATTATTGTTAACCAAAAGGCTTTAGTCTAGTGGCAACCAACTTGTTAGGGAAAAATCAACATATGTGGGGTTGTGGATTCAAACCTACACAATCAATAAATTTAGCAAAAAAATCCCCCATATCACTAAAAAAAAATATTCATTGTAATATTTGTTATTTATTTTTAAATTACCTATTGCTATGAACACGAGAAAATTATTCTAGTTTAATTTGTAGAGTGGCTCAATATTTTTATTGACTTATTAATCTCTCACATCCACTTCGTCTGATGGTTTTTTCCTTTTATTAGTTGAGTTGATTTTTAAAACCGAGAATGGTGAGTTTAGATTAGAATAATTATTCCGGTGGAATGTGCAGGGGAACACTTTTATTGTTTAAAAAGAAAGAAATTTACCAAATTCAGATTTGTTGTAACATTTATATAAATTTAAAAGACTTGATGTAGGAAACTTTGACTTGATGAATGAGATCACTTTATGATAATATAGCCAGATGAACTGAGGTCAAGAGTCTATATATATATATATATATATATATATATATATATATATATATATAACTAGACATAAATATAACAACTAAATGTGAGTGGACAGATAATCTAAAAATAGAACCTGAATTCAAAGTAAGAACCAGTTTTCATTTTCATTTTTCTTTCATATGAAAGCTGGAGGGAGGGTTGAGCATTACATGGACCTAACCACTCTTTCCTTTTCTAAATATAAATTCAATAATTATCATATATTTTATATAGGCCTCTTGGCCTGCAAAACATGTATGAGTCCACTCTAATGGGATGAGTTTGGGTAGGAATATTAGAATGAAGGCCGGGCCGTCATTGATCAGATAAAACCTAAGCTCTGTACACTCATACCGCACAATCCGATATAATATAAAAAATTTATTTAATGAACATAGAAAATGTAGGAAAATCTTATGTTAACATTGTTTTTAGCTTACTATTTCTCTATTACTATTGGACTAATTCTATTTCTCTAATCTAACGGTGATTAAAGGAAAAGTAACTTTTATTTTGTAAAAAATAAAGTTGCCATAATATTCACTTAAAAATATATATTTTATACATACAGTTCAAACGTGACATTTATATTTTTTTATAAAAAGTTTAGATGATAAATTCAATTTGGTTGTATATATCATTATTTTGTTTGCATGTTTAACAAATTATAAGATTAAGCAGTATTTTAATTGTAAAATTTCTGATTTTTTTATAGAAAATTAATAGTTAGACTTGGAATTTGGCTATTTATCAAGGCCTACCCCAATTCAAGCTCGACTTTTCTTCTTATGATTCATGTTAAAGGTGGGCAACCAATTCTTTAGCTAAGGTCCGATTAGGCTCTACCTAAATATGGCCTAGTCCAACCCCAGGTCTACAATAGACCAGTAATATTTGGATTCGGAGTTGGAAAGGCACCATCCAACAAACGAAATTGCCATTATTTGTTGGACTTGTTCAAGGAAAGTTGTGATTTTGAATTTCAAAATTTGTAGGTAGTGCTTCATAACTGCATGATCTATGAGTTATATCTCAAAAAACCTCATAGGAATGGGTTTCATATAGCTTTCGGAAGATTTATTGAGCTTGTATATAAACAAAGCCCTGAAGTATTAACCTGAACGACCCGTTTTAAAGCCGTGAGGTTGGCTGTAAAAGGCGCCAAAGCAGACAATATCGTCCAAACTGTTTATAACACGTTATTAGTACGATCACGATGGGGTGTGTGTTATGAATGAATCTCACATTGCTCTCGAAGGATCTACTTGGCTTGTATACAAACATGGCACTGAAGGCCATAACTTGAACGACACGTTTTAAAGCAGAGTATTTGACCGTAAACACTGTCAAAGCGAACAATATCGTTCAAGCTGTTTATAACTAATAATACTTATTATCAACAAATTTTATAATGGAGGTTGGAAAGGCACCAACAAACTCACTAACTGCCACTATTTGATGGTATTTTTCTTTATATTTTCAGTTATCCTGTTATTTATTGTAACAATCACACTATAGTTGTAGTTATTTAAAATGTTATTTAGGTTGCTGAAAATGAATGATGTGATTTTTTTTTTCACCATGCGGTGGTTCTGAATGGGTCTCGAATATAATTTTAGAAGAGTAAAATATAATTAAAAATATTGTATTGGAAATTTAGGTTTTTAGCTATAAAAAATTTTTCTATTTAGGAATGAAAGGGTAAAATATTATAGTTTTTTTATATATTTGTTTGGATCAAGGCTATATATTATAGCGGCTCATGTTAATCTCTTTTAGAAGCTTTCAGGTGTGGGATTGATTGATATAAGAAATTGAAATCTCTCCTTCACTTAAAAATAATGGTCGTTTTAAACCTTTTTCCATTTCTCTTTTTAGTTGTCATTTACTATTTTTTATTTAATTTTTTACAATTTTTTCCAATTCTATCCTTGTAAATTTATACGACTTTCAAGATAAACATTTATTATCACATTCAATCTTAAAAAAAGAAGATGAGAAAACTCTACAAATCAATATTTAAATACAGGCGTATTACATTTAGATTCAATTCAAGATATAATGGGAATTTTGAAAAATAAAATGCTTCCGCCACTCTTGATACAATATGAAAACCTTTGGGATTCCTCGTGATAATATTAATTGCAGCTCTTGGAATATATTTTCTGTGTAAGCATTAGACAAAGCTTTGAGAATGGAGTATAAAAGGGTAAATAAATAAATTGTCTCAATCAATTATAGTTATTTTAAAAGTGTGAGTTAGTTAAAAAAAATCATTATTTTTAGATTGACGAAGCATTAGTAAACTAATTTCATTTTTATTACTAACAGTTAAGAGATGGTGTGTGTATTTTATCTTCTTTTTCTTTTTAGAGACACGTGTTTCATCTTATTGGTTAGCCTTTAGTTTGTTAGTTGCATGTTGGGTCGTATGGCCTATTAGTTTTTCTCCCTTATTATAGATCCCAATTAGATCTGATTGTTAGGTGAGCCAAATTTGGATGGATTTCATTAAACTGTTTTATTAAAAACATCAATTAAAGTTGGGCCCTGTTGGATTTTTTAACTGTGGGTTGTGCTAGGTTCATTGGTTATTTTTAAGTTCAGTCCATGACTTATAAACCTAATAATTCTTTTCTCTTAATTATTTAGGTGGACTAAATAGAATCCTTAAAAAAAATCAATAGATACAAAATTACCATTCATACAAATATGTTTAAAACTTATATAATTACATTATTTACTTGAATTCCTTAAAATAATGGTGGGTTCATTGAACTCGGTGGTTGATTTAGTCAATTTCTTCACGATTTTATGAGGACCTAAAAATCGATCAATTCCATGTTAAACTGGCCAATTCAACCGGCAACTTAATTAAAAGACTTTCATATGCATAATTCGAAATCGACATAATTAACCACCGATTATTTTCGAAATTAAATAGTAAATATGCATAATTAACTGCTCATTACTTTACAAATTGTACAAAACATTCAATACCCTCCATTGAAAATGGAAAAGATTAATATTTGGATTTTATTTTATTTGCAATAAAACAATTGTTAGATCCCATTTTTTTATTGTTTCGTCATTATTTTAGTTTTTTTTATATAGGAAACAACTTTAAAACTGCTTAGAATACATTGAATCAAAACATTAAATTATTTACACAAAAATTATATTAAATATATTGAGATTATTTCATATATTGTGTTTACAATTATTATTGTTTTATAAATGTGTATTTTTTATGTATTATATTTGAGATTTATTTACTTTTTTCATCTCATCTATAAAATTCGGTTTATTCCGAACTAAATCCGGTTTAATCCAAAATTAGTGAACATGTGCTTTCACCGGTTTATTGATTGGTCCGGTTTTGAATACCATGCTTAATATATAATAGAGCTTATAGCTTAAGGGTTAGCCCAGTGATTGAACCTTGAAATTGTGATCCTAGAGGTTACAAGTTCGGGTTCACATACGGGTAGGGTGGAATGAAGTTTTTCTTTATAATTATTGTAAGCCAAATGAAGATTTTTTTTAAAAAAAATAGAGCTTTTCTAGATCCAATTGCCTAAAATGTAAAATTTCAAATAATTATTAAATACATTATGTAAAATGTAATAAATAAAATTATTATTAATCGGGCGGACTTGAATTGGGTTTGAATTGATACAATAACCTCTGTCCATGAAACTTTTGACTTTATTGGGCTTGGACTTGAACCGAGTTTATTAAGTGTTCAAACCCAATTCATAAAAGCGTTGTTGTTAAAAGGTCTAATTGCAACAAGTGGCTATTTTATGTCAATTTATTACAAAAAAGACTTCTCATCTGTAGTTTTTTTATATTACCATTAGAAAGATAAAAGATTTAAAATTTAAAATTTAAAACTATTTAAGCTTTTCATTGTTTTTTTGGTACGGTTTGAAATTGTATTACGTACTAATTATAAAGTGTTGTTAATACTTTATATAGTAATTTTTCATTAAATACATATTTTGGACTTACTTTTCAAGGTATCAATAGAGATTTGCACATTGATTGGTCCTATTGGACATATGAAGTGAATGAAAAATCCTAAGGCAATAATTTACACGCATTTCTTTTTTCTTTCTCAAATAATTTTGTCAAGAGAGATGTATTCTTCTTATTCTATTCAAAATTGTTAATGAATTGCATATTTTGATATAAATTAGTAAATTATTTTCTTATATAATTAATAAATTATTCTTATCTAATTATTTTCTTACCTAAAAGATAAACCATGGTCCACCTATTCTTGTTATTAATGTGATAAAACTTATCTAGCTATATGAATTTTATTGTGCACATGTTAAATAACTATAGATTTGATGTTTAAGATCACATACCTTATATTGTTATAAGGGTAAAATAACAATTATTTTATAAAATGGTAAATAAATATGAAAATATTGATAATAAGACGACAAAACTTGGAAATATTTTATCTACAAACAAAAGTTTAATTAATTGGAGAATGACCTTTTTTTCAATAATGGATTAGGGAGGATTTAAATATGATATCGGTACCTTTCTTGTTTCTCTTTCAAATTTTGTCATGTGATAGGCACATAGGAGAGAGAAATAAAAAAATATAAAAGAGAATTTAAAATTAAAAAATTAAGTAAAAAAATTTAACACGCGACAAAATCTAAATAAAAGATATGAAATAAAACACATAGTTAAAAACAACATATTTAAATTCGATTAGGAACACCTAGTGTTCGAAAGATTAGATTAAGAGGCTAACAAGGCAATGCGGCCTGATTTTTTATGAATCTTGGCGATATAAAGTAAATGGTCAATTTATTTGCTGTCAAATCATATTAGTCTACCATCAAATTGATGCTTATTTAGTTAACAACTTATCTTTACAAATAATATTTAAAAGTGTTTCTGAAATCGTTTATAAGAACAATTTTTCAAAATACCACATAAACAACATTTAAATTTATAACTTTTATGTGTTATGTAAAGTTTATATTTTGTATGTAAAATGCAAAGTAGAAAATCGGTTGGAGTTAGTTAGGGTACTTAGAAACTAGCCGTTATAAGTTAGGGGTATTTTGGTCTTTCCGCATCTAATTATAAACGGATATAAATAGGGGGTTAAATCCCTCTCCCCTGTGAATGCAAAAAATCCTTATTGGGAGACCCACCCATCACAACCAGATATACGATCCGGGTTAGATCTGGATGTAGTCGGAGCAAAGCTCCAGTGAATCAGATGGACAACAAAAAAAATCCCTCTCCCCTGTACTACTTCTTTAGCTCAAGCTCTTATTTCAGTTTCCTCTCAATTATTCTCATGGTATCAGAGCGAACCTAATTGCTTTCTTCGGTGCTCATCCTTAACCGGATTTGATTTCTTTCTTTCTTGGTCAATTTCGTTTTTCTTTCTTTTGGATCAAAATCCCTTATCCTGCTTCTTTAATCAGAAGCTGAGATTTCGCAAAAGTTAGGGTTAGAGTTTTTAATCGTTACTAGAGAATCTTGATCACATGGCTGCCAGAAATCAACTAAGGATTGATGAGAACAATCCTTTCTACCTTCATCCAGGTGAGAATCCGGCTCTAGTACTAGTTTCGCCTTTATTGGATCATTCGAACTATCACATATGGACTAGATCAATAAGAATGGCTCTCATGAGCAAGAACAAGTTAGAATTCATCGATGGGACTATAATGAAGCCTCTTGCAACAGATGTGATGTATAATGCTTGGCGTAGGTGTAACAATATGGTTCTATCTTGGATAATTAAATCTTTGAGTAGTTCAGTAGCACAAACATCTATGGGATTCGAAAAAGCCAAAAGTCATTGGGATAATTTGAAGGAACATTTTCCTCAGAAAGATGCATATCACGTAGCTGATTTATAAGGGGAAATCTTTAATATTTTGAAATGTTCAAGAACTGTGACTGATTATTTCGTAACTTTATAGAGTACTGATTATTTCGTAACTTTATAGAGTATGTGGGATGAATTCGTTAGTTTAAGTCCTTTCCTAGTTGTACATTCGAAGGATGCTTCTATTGTGCTGGACAAGCTATAAGAAAGACTCAAGAATCCAATATGGTAATTTGTTTCTTAAAAGGGCTAAATGGCTCGTTTTCCAAGTGTGAAAGCATATATAATAGCAATGGATCCATTACCTACTATGAACAAGGCTTTCTCTTTAGTTCTGCAATTTGAAAGAGAGTTTATAGAAGTTAATAAAGATAGTTTTGGTTTTATAAGAGAAATGGCTTCCTTTGTTAAGAGGACTGGGTTTGGCAATGAGGTTAGCCAATTCAATGGCACTCAATATGGCAAAGGTCAAGGAGGTTTTCACTTTTGGGAAAACAGCTAACAGAGCAATTGGCAGGGAAATCAAGGCTTCAATAACAATTATAGAAAATAACACTTTATTGGTAAAAAGATTCAATGCTCATTTTGTAATGGCAGTCATTCTGTAATGAATTGTTGGAAGAAGAATGGATATACACCTCATATAAAGCAAAGGTTTGCCAAAGCCAATGCTGCAACGAATTTGGAAGAAACAGATGAGCTTTTGTATCAGGATGATTATGAGAATCGCCAAACCATTGCAAATGAAATGGGAACCATCAATACTGGATTAACAAGTAGTAACCCCGGTTTTACACCTGAGCAACTATCTCAGCTTACATAGATCATTCAGGCATAGACACAATAAAGTATTCAAGACCAATTAGCCATGAACAACACTATTGGTGCTTCAACTAGAGTGATCAATCCAACAGATCAGACAAAACTAGTGCATAATGATAACTACTGCAACTCTGTAGCTCCAGGTAACTATGCACTCACAAATTATGTAATAAGGCATGGATTGTAGATACAGGAGCTAGTAACCTTATATCTAGTACCACGGAAAACTTTTGTTGAATAACAATTACCAAATTAAATAAATATAAATATATATTTGATCCTTGTTTTTCTCTCTTGAATGTGGGAGTGCCAAGCTAGTTGGAATGTTTGCCTCATAGAGTTATTTCACCTCCACTTAGTTGATATGATCGTCTTATAGAGTTCCAGTCCTTACCTTCAACCAAACAAATAAATATAATCAATAGATATTATGTGGAAACAATATTGTAGAAATTTATAAACAAATTAAAGAAAAGTAAACACCGATAAGCTGAGTCATGTCTAAGACATTGTCCTTAAAGGATACTTGTAGTTCCTCCCAGGATTAAACAATTTCTTCAACCGATTGGTTGGATTAGGAACAGAAATATGATATTATATCCAGAATTATAAAACAACAAAGATAAGTGGAGACAAAAACATTGTATCCCAAACAATATCATGTTGGAGTAAAAATGATGGTTCACTCAAAAACACAAATAAAAGGACCATTTTTATAGTGAAAACATAATGGCTGCAATCTAATGAAAAGGATTGGTTACAGTCAAAATAAATAGCATTTAAATGACTATAATCAGAATGTACGCATTGAAATATAAACAACCACACAATTGAAAGTGTTTCATAAGTAATTAAAAAGATAAATGTCAGTTTCTTTTTTAAATTGAAAACAATAAGCATAACATATGAAAAATAGTATGAGTATATAATAACAATAATAATAATAATAAACATATAATATATTTTCTTTTGAAATAAAATAAGACAATTTTTCCAACAATCCCCCACTTATTGTAAAAGAAATTTTGATAAAATAATTTTCTGGATATCTCAGGTTTGAAACATAATGCATGGTATTGGTGTCTTTTGGACTATGAACCAATATTTGATATATAAAATTTAACTTACGGAATATTTGGTGAAACTTATAGTTTCTATGAACTAAATAAGCGCTACTGTAAGATAGGGATTTTACATATCGCATTATACCAAGTACATTTCAGAACAACGCCGTGGCACGCCACAATAGGCCATGCGCGTGCCAGGTCTCTGACAAGTGCTCTAGAGATAGTGCCAATATCTTATAGAAGCGGCCCCATTGCACACTTACGTAGGTGATTTCATTAAGTGTATATTGCACTTTATACACCACTCATAAGACCTATGAAATTTATTATGAGTTCTTATAACTCAACCTCTTAAAATATGCAAGATAGCACTTCCTCACATCTAGGATTGAGACCAAATTTTTAGTGCTAGCAGAACTAACAAAGGCTTGTTATTACCCATATGAACCTATTCCGTAGGATCTCCACTCATGTAGGTTGGGTTCCTACCTTTGCTAATTTCAAATGGCTTAAGTCTCATCCTCTCTGATGTTTCCGGTATATCTCAAAAATTTAGTTAGATGATTTGGTCAAAATCACTCTTGACTCACATATATAATTGATGGACAGAATTCCATCTTTAGTTTGGAACTTCCAAATTGTTATATCTCAAATGAATATGCATATTCTTGCCATTAAGGTCATACTCTTAGAAATATAAGATATTGTCGATTGACAGTCACATTCCAATGTCACCAAAGGTGATACTCTTATTTCTAAAG
Organism: Euphorbia pulcherrima; assembly: GCA_947683365.1. Classification (NCBI taxonomy): domain Eukaryota; kingdom Viridiplantae; phylum Streptophyta; class Magnoliopsida; order Malpighiales; family Euphorbiaceae; genus Euphorbia; species Euphorbia pulcherrima. The sequence continues at coordinate 11,799,893 of CANTUS010000001.1, read as the reverse complement.
GAATATATGCTAAGAAATTTCCTTAAAAACTTAGCCTCAATATACGCCAATTCTCAAGCAACAAACTTTGCTTGTTTGACATTCATATTATTCCACCACCAAGAGTGAAATTTATCTTATATGAAGTTATCATCATTGTACCCTTCTTGTACAATAGACACCCACAAAATTAAATACTATAGATATGGTACTCCCAACATAATTTATTTAATTGAATATTCGAAACCATAAGGGATACACACAAACTTATTAAAAGTTTCTCAATATAGTGTACTAAAACCTTATGATAAGGCTTTAAAAAATATGAACGCAAATAGTAGGAAATTTTCCTACTTCTCAAAATAGAATTCATTTGTCCAAACACCCCCACACTTTCATGAATTATGAAAATAACTTTTTTTTATAATTCATAACTTATATGGTGTCTCATATGAACCAAAGGTTCAATTATTACAACAGATATTCACAACATAAATACCATAATTCATGGTATCTCTTAATAATTCATGGTATCTCTTAAGTATTAACTAGCTTTATCATGGTTGGTCAATGACCAAGTCTCTTTCATTGAATATTATAATCATAAGAGATATACACAAACTTCTTAAAGAAGTTTTTCCAACGCATGTGTTTTAAGATATCATCATTCATCCTTATGATTCTCATTCCTAAAATCACATTAAACATGTGGTATATATACACCATTATATATGTTCAACTCAAACTTAAACATACACGCTAAGGTTTTTGAACTCTAATACAATACCCCCACATTTTCAGATATATCGGTTACGTATAGTAGAGTGTCCTACTCTCACTTAGTCACCCGAATCACCGCTCATCAAGTAGAACAAAACTGCCATCCCCAAATCCACTGCCACTATAACATCTGTCATACAAAGAATAAATTCATTATGACAAAGGACCGTAAATATCCTTTAAGATTGTTGAATAACAATTACAAAATTAAATAAATATAAATATATATTTGATCCTTGTTTTTCTCTCTTGAATGTGGGAGTGCCAAGCTAGTTGGAATGTTCGCCTCATAGAGTTATTTCACCTCCACTTAGTTGATATGATCGTCTTATAGATTTCCAGTCCTCACCTTCAACCAAACAAATAAATATAATCTATAGATATTATGTAGAAACAATATTGTAGAAATTTATAAACAAGTTAAAGAAACGTAAACACCGATAAGCTGAGTCATGTCTAAGACATTGTCCTTAAAGGATACTTGTAGTTCCTCCCAGGATTAAACAACTTCTTCAACCAATTGGTTGGATCAGGAACAGAAATGCGATATTATATCCAGAATTATAAAACAGAGAAGATTAGGGGAGACAAAAACATTTTATGCCAAACAATATCATGTTCGAGTAAAAATGATGGTTCACTTAAAAACACAAATAAAAGGACCATTTTTTATAGTGAAAACAAAATGACTGCAATCTAATGAAAAAGATCGGTTATAGTCAAAATAAATAGCATTGAAATGACTATAATCAAAATGTACGCGTTGAAATATAAATGGCCACACAATTGAAAGTGTTTTATAAGTTATTAAAAAGATAAATGTCAGTTTCTTTTTTAAATTGAAAACAATAAGCATAACATATGAAAAATAGTATGAGTATATAATAATAATAATAATAATAATAATAATAATAATAATAATAATAATAATAAACATACAATATATTTTCTTTTGACATAAAATAAGACAATTTTTTCAACAACTTTGTTAATATTAGACCTATAGAAAATTGGCATGTACTTTTGCCCAATAACCAAAGATTACGACCCACTCACTTAGGAGATATATGTTTTAGTGAAAATTTTGCCTTGCATGATGTTCTAATTGTGACTTCATTTCATTACAATTTACTCTATGTGACCAAATTAACTGCATCATTACATTGTGAAGTAGTTTTTTTTTGCAAATCAATGTGTTATACAGGATATGCTGTCCAAGAAGAGGATTGGTTCAGCTAAAGTTTCAAATGCCTTTATCACTTAAACATGAGAGAGTTTTATGTAAATAATATGAATTTCACTTTTACTGTCAGATGTAATAAAGATGAACTATGACATTATAGGCTAGGTCATCCCTCTCATAATAGAATAGCAACATTGAATAAATAATTTCCTGATATATCTATTCCCACAAATTTTATTTGTGACATTTGTCCTAAGTCCAAGCAAAAGAAGTTACCTTTCTGTAATTCTGTAAACATTTCATCAAATGCATTTGATCTTGTTCGTATTGATATTTGGGGACCAACTGTTTTATCCATAGATGGTCATAAATATTTTATGACTGTAGTAGATGATTGCACTAGGTTTACATGGGTTATCCCAATGAAAACAAAAGCTGAGGCAACTAATGTAGTTAAGAGTTTCCATGCTATGATTAAAAATCAATTTGGAAAGAACAATAACGCCATTGGATTTGATAATGGCCCAGAATTCAAAATGGTTGATTTTTATGCAGAATGTGGCATTTTACATCAGTTGTCTTGTGTTGAAACTCCACAACAAAATGGGATTGTTGAGAGAAAACACCAACATATAATGAATGTGGCTAAAAGCTTAAAATTTCAAAGTAATTTGTCATCTCTTTTCTGGAATTTTTTCATTAGCCATGTTGTGCACATTATTAATAAACTTCCTACTCCTCTAATGAACAATCTATGTCCTTTTGAGAAATTGTATGGTAAGTGTTGAACCAAGCACAAGTTTGACTGACTCAGTGGACTGACTCAGTAGTGCTTAAGTTTTGATTATAACAATTAATTTCAGTTTGAGTTAATTAAATCAATAATGATGCTAAAATTAATAGTTTGTGGTTGGTTGAGGAGTTAGTAAATTTGAGGGTAGAATTTTGAGTCTCCGCTAACCTAGCTATTTAGTTTAACTCTAAGTTGTTATGGGCTGAGTATCTACTTTAGTCGATGACTAAGTAATATTCACTCAGTGCTTGATATTTAGATCTTATTTTAGCTGTGTGCTTTACGATTATATATTTCGTTGAGTTGCTTTAAGTCTGTCAAAGCTGCTGACTTTACCATTTAAGGTAAAAAGGGATATTTGCTTGTAGTGTTGCCTTTTGCAGGACATTAATGAGACAAAGACAAAAAGAATTAATGCCTTCATAAGACTCAGATTAATGAAGGAAAAGACAAAGTCTTCTATATTTAAGCTGCAAAAAGTCATTTGCCAATTTGGGCAAGTCTACAGATCAATAACCTAGTATCGCGCGTTATGTAGCATGTCAGAATACCAGAGGGAATGGAAAGAAGACACGTGGTAAGTAAGCGTGAGTTCTCTCTAACTGAAGACTGGCATCAAACGACAAAGGATTCAAGTTGAAGCTCAAATCTCAATCAAACGGATTAATGTTCTATCTCACAATGGTGCAATTCTATCTCTTAATGGATTGATTTGAAGAAGTAATGGGTGAATAGATGAGCTATCAATTTCAAAAGATGCCAAAGTAAGTTCAACGGCTACTTTCCCAATCCAACTATAAAAGGAACAAGAAGGCAGGCGTTAGAACTTGTTGATTACACCTGAATTTCTCATAAGCTAAATCTTTGTCGAAATACAAGCTTTATAGAAATTCAAGTAAGAAAGCGTTACTCAGCTAGAAATCTGCTTTAGAACAAGAGAGAATAGAATAGATCATTCACTTATAATATCTGATTATTGAAACTGGATCAACGATTTATAAGTTAAATCTGGCTCTTGTTTAGACTCTTAGTGAGTTGCTGATAAAAGAGAGTATTCTACTCAGCAAGTGAGCGATTGCAAATTGGAGGGTACTTACTGTAATTGGGGAATTTGTGAAAGGCTTCTCCGCATAGGGTAAAGGAGTTGAGATTAGTGAATTAAATCCGAGACATTCTCTCGGGACTGGATGTAAGCACAGGTTGTCAAACCAGTATAAAAATCTCAGTGTTCTTTACTTTGTAGCATTTTCCAGATTTTCACTCAGCCAGCTGACCTCACTCAGCGGAGCTTTTAATTATCGTGAAAAAGTTTTATAAGTTCTTGAGTGAGTCATTCACCCCCCTCTGACTCATTAAGTGAATGCATAGGGACCAACAGTAAGAAACCTAATTACAATAATCTGAAAGCTTTTGAATGCTTATTCTATGTTGACACATTGTCTAGAGATAGAGCTAAGTTTGACAGCAGGGTAGAGAAAGGTATCTTTATAGGATATAAAAGTGGCATTAAAGGTTACATGATTTATAGCATTGACACTCACAAGGTCATAGTATCAAGAAATGTGAAATTCCATGAGCACATTTATCCATACGAGAATGATGGGAAATAAAATTCTACAAAAAACAATGAAGCCACTATTGACATCAATAAATTAGAAGAAGAACCACAAAGTCATGTACAAAAGAAAAGAGAAAACATAATCTGTTAGATATGATGTATGCCTTTAAGGCAATTAGGGCGATATATCTTAATTATGTATTGGTATGAATAATTTGTTTGATTAATAAAGGCGTTTAATCTTTTGTTTATATCAATGTGTTCATATATTATGACTGGTTAAAATATATTCATTGATATCTTTGTACAAAGGTCTTTGACATAATACATAGCATGAAGTGAGAGATATTATAGTGAGACTATGTGTAGTTAGACATGCTTCATGGGCAATTATGATTATGTCTAAACTATCCCTAGTCATAGTTTCATCAAGAAAGTATATTGATGGAACAGTAAGACTAATATGTGGTCAACTCTCTTGGAAAGGGTCCAAGTAGTTAACCTCCTAAAGACTGAAGGTGGTGTCTTGAGTTTGACACATGGATATATCTGGAAGATATATTGGAGACCGTAGTAAGATAAACACTTGGTATATATATCATTGTGTTAGTGTTTATCTTCATGCAGTAGCTTTACGAATATCCTTATACTTGAGATGCTAGTTACCTTGTGTGGTACCGTCGCTATAATTTGGGTCATACCTATTCACTCATTAATTTAGGGTGCCATGGGTGATTACAGGTATAGTGATGATAGCACATTGGTAAGCTATGTAGTCGAAAAGAATCCATCGCTCCGGATATATTAAGGAGTTGTACCTAACCGCTTGTTGAAGTGATGGTTACTATAAACCTCTGATCAAAGTATGTGATTGACAGAAATAGTTTCTAGTCAAAACACATTATGGTAAAAAGTAATATACTTCGATAATAAGTAAATAACTAGGATAGCTTGGAGCAACCTCGTTATTAATGGGTTAACACTTTAATCAAGCCCAACAAACCAGATGGTACTAATATTAAAGAATGGAAGGAGTTCATCGCATTGGACAACTATTGCGTAAACCATGATTAAGTTATAAGCACAAATGATGTTTCGAGTAATGAGGGATGGTGGACCCTTGCTAGAGGCGTACTACAGTCCTCTAAAGTAATCGAGTTCTATTCACAATCTAGAACATCGAGCCATTAGTTCCTATAGAACAAGGATAGGTTAAACCTTAACAACTCAATATTTTGGGATCCTATAAGGTCACACACATTGGACTTTCATCGGATTGAGTAAAGAATTAATAGAGTTCATCTATTACAAAAATATAAAGTATTGGATGGTTGGACCATTACCTGTTAGACAAGAGATTTTATTTATTGATCGGTAACTAATTTATTAGGGTCATAAAATAAAATATTTATTTAAATTGCAGAAAAGAGCTAAAATATACCAGACTACCTAAAATGAGGGTTGGACCCTTCTCAAATAGGCCTCCTATGGCCACCGGCGAGTTGGGCTCGCGGGAAGTCCCGCGAGGCCCAGCCCGCAGGACAAGCCAGGCTCGCGAGAGACTTCCTTGTGTAGGCTATGCCACCCACGAGCTGGGCTCATAGGAGAGCCCGCAAGGCCCAACCTGCGGAATAAGGCAGGCTCACGAGTGCCTGTCTTATGCAACAAGGACCCAGCTTGCAAAGCAAGCCAGATCAGTGTAGGGCAACACATGGATCCTATAGGATTCGCGTGTTTGCCAAGGGCGGGATGGGTTTTATTGGGAACTAACAGTCAATTTGAACATGCATAACAGGCACGGTGGAAATTCAAATATTTGTCCCTATCCCCAGGAACTCCTATTAGATGCATGTATATTAAATAAAGTCTTAACTAAATAATTCTCTACCTAGGTTAGCATGCATAGGCTAGGCATACCATAATTCTAAATTAGATCCTAACATATATATTTTATACTAAGCATGTTATAACTCTAAGAAATAACCTAAGCATGTTATAACTCTAAGCTATAAACTAAGCATAAAATAAACTAAGCATGCAAAACAACCTAAGCATAATTATTTAGTCTAAAAACACTTAAAGAAAAAGACTTAATAATTAAAAAAGAAAGAAAAGAAACTTACCAGTTGAAGCGTGTTTTAGCAGAACCTCCTTGAACAAGTCTCCAAGCGTAGGATAACCTCAACGAGTATCCACACGAACCCAACCAACCAAAACCTCCCCAAGAGGAAGAACTAAGGAGCCTCGAGTAGTTGCTAGACCACACTAGAAGCCCCACCCGAAAATATAGACTAGAGGTGCTCGAATAAAATCAAGCTCCTAAAAAAAACTTGCTCAAATACCCAAGAGATTTATCTTTGCGAATCTCACTTAGGATTTATTCTTTGAGCTATTGGTGCAATTGAAAAGGGTGAAGCGAAAGCCTATTTATAGTCTTGGGGAGCAAAAAATTGCTCCCGCATATTCCACAAATGGATTTGACCAGCTGAGCATGCAGTCCCGCGGGTCTAACCCGCGTGCAGCGTGCAAAGCACGCTGCACTTGGCCAATGCAAGGCAGGCTCTTGCGAGCCTACCTTGCATGCGACCTGGGCCTCGCGGCCCATACCCCGATCCCAGCTCGCAGCGCACCAAATGGCTGCACTTTAGACAACCCATTTTCATGGGCTGCACACCTTTTGGTGCACTTTCGCGCACCCGAGCCTGTATAAAATATACTTTGTACTCTCTGTCCATTTTAACTCACCAAGGCAAAATTCCCTCTTAATCCTTTTGAAATAAATATTTATTTTATGAATCTAATAAATTAGTTATCGGTCAAAAATAAATTCCTTGGTTTATCAAAAAATGATCTAATCATTTTTAACCATTTAAATAATAATTCAATTATTATTATATTATATTTTCGTAATAGAATAAATCTATTAATTCTTTACTCAGTCCGATGAAGGTTTAATGTGTGTGACCTTATAGGATCCCGAAGTATTGAGCTGTTAAGGCTTAACCAACCCTTGTTCTAAGGAAACCATTGGCTCGAGGTTCTAGACTATGAATAGAACTCGATTACCTTAAACGACTGTAGTACGTGTTGGAAATCTGGGATTGCTTGGATATTTCTGAAGTCGCGAAAAACACTGTCAGATTGAAATTTATTTGGCCGGTTTACCAAAATTTTCAATCGGATAAAATCAGAAAGTGAATCAAGAACAAGAATTCGTTTGCAATGAAATTCCAACCGCGTTTTTCTGTGTATCTGGCCAACATCGTTTTGGTGAATTAAATAGCCAAAAACGTCAACAGACATGCCGTTTGGGGAGCAGTCATGTCCAAAAGACATGTTTCTTTCGAATTCAGTTGTGTCCAACAGACACACTGTTTCGGACAAAATTCATTTTCTGTTGAATTTTTCCAAAGGATGCGTGGGTTCAGGAATAAAATTTTTTTGAGCTGACCTGGCAGCTCGACCCCAGCCCGGGGCGCTGCCCCAGGACCCTGCCAGGGGCTGCCGCCCCTCGAACCCTGCCTAGGGGCGCTGCCCCTAGACCACGCCAGGGGCTGCCACCCCTTGGTCCCCGCACCCCGGGGCGCTGCCCCCGGACCCCCCAAATCGTAAACAGTACCCGAACAAGTGTGCACTCCGCACTCTCCATACTTGTTCGGTGAAATGTCACGATCGCATTGGTCAACCTAGTTGATCCAATTACACTAAAATATTAACAGTACGCCTCTAGCAAGGGTCTACCATCCCCTATTACTCGGAACGTCATTTAAGCTTATGACTTAATCCTGGTTAATACAATAGTTGTTCAGTGCGATGAACTCCTTCCATTCTTTAATATTAGTACCATGTGGTTTATAAGGTTCAGTTAAAGTGTTAACCCACTAATAGCAAGGTTGTTCCAAGCTATCCCAGTTATTGACTTGTTACCGAAGTATATTGCCTTTTACCATAGTGTGTTTGACTAGAAACTATTTCTACCAAACACATACTCTGATCAGAGTTTTATGGTAATCATCACTTTAACAAGCGGCCAGGTATAACTCCTTAATATATCTGGAGCGATGGATTCTTTTTGACCACTCAGCTTACCAACGTGTTGTCATCACTATACCCGTAGTCATTCGTAACACCCTAAATTAATGAGTGCGTGAGCATGACCCAAAGTATAGCAATAGTTGTGACATCCCAGTACATTATAATTGCATTTGTTAACATCCATTACATCTCATGAAATTAGACTATTTAATATTTTACATGTTAAATTATAAGAAATTGATTAGTTAAGTTAATAATTATTTGGTGATACGAAATACGATATTTTATTGTCTAGGCACCAATCCATAGAAGAATATAATTTTAAGAAATAAGTAGAACATAGTTATATTATAGATATAAAGTGGTTTATTGGATAAGATATTTGTATTGTTTAATATTAGTATTGTTATTAGTATTATTGTTTTAGTATTAAGAAAGAATATAAAGGTATAGTTAGTGTATATATAATGTATGTATATAAAAATGTATTAGATAGACAAGAAATATTTTAATAAGTAATTATAATTATTACTACTATTATTATTATTGTAATAGTTGTGTATTAGTGAGGGTATATTTGGTATATATTATTAAAGAATATATATAAGAAAGAAGGTAAAATGAGGATAAAAAAATATGATCTCTACAACCTCTAGAAAGATCAGAATTGTTCCATAGAAGAGAAGAAAGCATAAGGAAGAAGAGAAGAAGAGAGTTAGAAGGAAGGAATCAGGTATTTTAGTAACATTGTAGTGCGATTTTTGTTAGGTTAAAGTTAGAATTAGAAGTTTTGGTAAGAATATGAATTGTTACCCTTTATGTCAAGGTTTATCCTGCAAAATTTGGGAATTTTTAGATGAGTAGATCAATAGTTATGATTTTTATAAGATGAAGTGTGCAGAATTGGATGATCAAAGAGATAGGGTGAGTTTCAAAATTAATCTGGGATTGTTATACTGCTTAGAAAATTCTGAGTTTTTGATATATTATTTCCTTGTATATGTAGTTTAATTAGTAAAAAGAATCAGGGCGATTCATGTTGTATAGAGATAGTTATACTCATTTTATTACGTTGCTATCCAGGTAAAGTGGGACTGAAACAGGTTTTGATGGGAAATTCCGTGTAAATCATATAAGGCTTTGAAAATTTTGAAGATTTAGTATGTTATGGAATTGTGTAATAGAAATTGAACAAAAGAAGAATCATCACATTTGAGTAAGTGAGTTGAAAGTTATGAATTTTGAAGTATAGTGAGGTCATAAGAACACTAGTTCTAAGTGCAGAAAACAGGACAGATTTAGAGTTTAAAATACAAAATTCATAACAAATGGAAAAGTGATCAGAAAATTATGAAATTTTGGTATGATATAAAACTATGAGTTAAGAGTAAAATAAAACTAGAATCAGATCATTTGGTTGAGTACTTTGAGAGATATGATTGATTAAAGTCAGTAAGGTCATATAGATAGAAATTCTAGTTTATGTTAATCTTTATGTATATACAAAAAAGAAATAAGATGTATATGTATGTTTACATTTGACATGAATTTATGTTATGGAGCTCAAAACCATGAAGGGATTCCAGAGGAATGTCCAAGTTATTTCCGAGAGAATTAACTCGGATAATCTATGAGTATAAACATGATATGAATTGTATTGATGTGTGGTTAAATTTGATATGATTTGTGTAAATTATCCTTTTATGAATTGAGTGATATGAATTGTTTTTATTTGAAATTGTATTTGAATTGTAATGATATGTTGTGTGATCGTATTTGATATAAAATGTAAGTTGTGTTGAGATGATATTGATATGTGAATTATGGCTATAAGTGAATATTGGTGAATGGTTTAATGTGAATTATTGGTAGAGTATAATTGAGTATTGCATTTAATATGTGAGATTAATATGATATATGTATGTGGAATATATGTTCATTTGTGTTAATATATGCTAATTGTAAGTTTAATAGTTCGTAAAACAAACATTTGCACTTGAATATATGAAAAGTATAAGAGACGTTGTGACATAGCCGATCAAACATTGCAATACATGTTCTGTTCAACTGGACCTATGGTCTACCAATTGCAATATCTGACAAATGGACCGAAAGGTCAACCAATTGTTTATCTGGACCAAAAGGTCAACCAATTGTTACATAGCTGGCCAGCAAATTAATTGACAATTGTTACAAATGTTACATGTATCCCGGGGCAATAGTTTGGCTGGAAATGTCACAACAATTAAATAATCGGTTCATTCATTCTCATATAAGTGTGACTGTATATTGAATTTGTTAATGTGTGTAAATATGTGGTTTGCTAAATTCATAGATTGTTTATATTCACTGAGTTGCGCCTCATATAAAGCGCTAAATTTTTTAGAGGTGATAAAGTTTATAGAAGCTCATTATCTGTAGATATAATAGATGAAAGGTTGGTTGGTTGTGTTCCATCTCACTCCCTCTCCTCACAAAACAAGTATATAGAATAGAAGGTGGTCGGGTTTTAAAGATTGTTTTGTAAAAAGATATAGTGTTACAAGTGATTATATATATAAATGAAGTATAAGTGAAAGAAAAAATTTTTTATATATTGTGATTATGATTTTGGTGATTTAGTATAAGGTATAGGTTGTTTCAATAGTACCACACAAGGTAACTAGTATCTCAAGTATGAGGATATTCGCAAAGCTTATTGCTTGAAGATAAACACTAACACATTAATATATACACCAAGTGTTTATCTTGCTGCGGTCTCTAATATATCTCCCAAATATATCCATGTGTCAAACTTAAGGCACCACCTTCAGTCCTTAGGAGATAGACTGCTTGGACCCTTTCCAAGAAAGTTGATCACATGCTAGTCTTTCCGCCTCATCAATATCCTTTCTTGATGAAACTATGACTAGGGATAGTTTAGACATAATCATAATTGCACATGAAGTAGGTATAGTCCAACTATAATTTCTCTAACTTCATGCTATAATACATCAAGGACTTTTGTATACATACATCAATGAATATATTTTAACTAGCTATAATATATATACAAGTACATTGATATAAACAAAAGATTAAATGCCTTTATTAATATAAACAAAATATTCATACTATTACATAATTAAGATATATCGCCCTAATTGCCTTAAGGGCATACATCATATCCGACAAACTGCCACTTGCACTAAGGCCAATTACCCATATGTCTTAATCCATATGTTTTAACATGCTGGTTATGTTTGACTTGAGTCAATGGCTTCGTCAGACCATCTGTGAGGTTCTAATCAGTGGGTACATATTCTAGTGTTATTATCTTTGCATCAACTATCTCACTGATTATATGATACTTTCTGGATACATGTCCATTTTTCTGATGAGATTGTGGTTCCTTTGCCTGAGCTATGGCACCATTGTTATCACAATACAAAGTAATTGGATTAACAGTCTCAGGCACCACACCGAGATCACCAATAAATTATTTTAACTAGACAGGTCCTTTTATTGCTTCGCATGTATCAATGTATTTAGATTCTGTGGTTGAATTAGCAATAGTTTCTTGCTTAGAACTCTTCCAGCATACCGCCCCTCCATTTAACACATACACAAAACCTGACTGAGACTTAAAGTTATCCTTGTCAGATTGAAAACTCGCGTTAGTGTAACCTCTAATTGCGAGGTCACCTTCTCCATAAATCAAGAACTCATCCTTAGTCCATCTCAAGTACTTAAGAATCTCCTTGACGACCATCCATTGCTTTTCACCTGGATCCGACTGATATCTGCTCATAAAGCTCAAAGCCTGAGAGAAATTTGGCCTAGTACATATCATAGCATACATGATGGATCCTATCGCGGATGCATAAGGTATATCCTTCATGTGCATTCTCTCCTAAGCTATCTTCGGACACTCAACTTCAGATAGGTTAATTCCTTTTATCATCGGGAGACAACCTTTCTTCGAATGCTCAAGGTTGAACTTATTTAATACCTTGTCTATATATATACTTTGAGAAAGACCTAACAGCCCCTTGGATCTATCCCCATAGATCTTTATACCTAGTATAAATGCTGCTTCACCAAGGTCTTTCATGGAGAATTTTCTTGACAACCATACTTTAACATTTTGAAGAAGAGAAATATCATTTCCTATAAGTAGAGTGTCATCAACATACAATACTTAGAAAACGACTGCACTCCCACTAACCTTCTTGTAAACACAAGGCTCATTAACATTTGTACAGAAATCTAGTTCATAGATTGTCTGATCAAACCTTATATTCTAACTCCTGGATGCCTGCTTAGTTCTATAAATGGATCTTTGTAGCTTGCATACCTTCAAGCCATTTTGAGATATAAAACCCTCAGGTTGTATCATATACACATCTCGGTCTGAATATCCATTCAGGAATGCTGTTTTAACATCCATCTGCCAAATCTCATAATCGTAATGAGCAGCAATGGCGAGGAGTATCCTTATGGATTTAAGCATAGCTACCAGTGAGAAAGTTTCATCATAGTCGATACCTTCACGTTGACTATAACCTTTCGTAACCAACCTTGCTTTATAGGTAATTACATTACCGTCCATGTCAGTCTTCTTCTTAAAGACCCATTTGCACCCCATTGGTCTAACCTCTTGCGGTGCATCAACCAAATTCCAAACTTGGTTCTCATACATGGAATCCATTTATGATTTCATAGCTTTTACCCATTTATCAGAGTCTAAGCTTTTCATTGCCTCATCATACGTCCTTAGTTCATCATCCTCCATGAGATATATTTCCTTATCATCAGTGATGATAAAACCATATCTATCGGGACCTTTATGAACTTCACAATGATTGTGTTTCGACAGGTTGTTCTTGGATCACATTTTCTTGTGTATCTAGAACGGGGTTAATCAGCTTTCTTCCTCTTGAACTTCCAGTTCAATATTGCTCCTACAGACTTTTGCAAGTAAGTGTTCCTTTTCTAAAAAGTGAGCATTCCGAGACACAAATACCTAAGAGCCTCGAGTAGTTGCTAGACCACTCCAGAAGCCCCACCCAAAAATATAGACTAGAGGTGCTCGAATAAAATCAAGCTCCTCAAAAAGTACTTGCTCAAATATACGAGAGATTTATCCTTGCGAATCTCGCTTAGGATTTATGCTTTGAGCTATTGGTGGAATTGAAAAGGGTGAAGGGAAAGCCTTTTTATAGGCTTAGGGAGCAGAAAATTGCTCCCCATTTTCCAATGTCGGATGGGCAAAATGCACATCCCATAAACGGGTTTGACCCACGTACAGCGTGCACGCTACACTTGGCCAACGCAAGGTAGGCTCTTGCGAGCCTGCCTTGCATGCGAGCTGGGCCTCGCAACGCACTAAATGGCTGCACTTTGGGTAGCCCATTTTCATGGGCTACCGCGAGCAATGCCCAGCATTGCTCGCGCACCTTGAGGTGCTCTTTTGCGCACCCGAGCCTTACAAAATATACTTTGTACTCTTAGTCCATTTTAACTCGCCAAAGCAAAATTCCCTCTTAATCCTTTTCAAATAAATATTTATTTTATGACCCTAATAAATTAGCTACCGATCAAAAATAAATTCCTTAGTTTATCAAAAAATGATCTAATCATTTTTAACCATTTAAATAATAATCCAATTATTATTATATTATATTTTCGTAATAGAATAAATCTAATAATTCTTTACTCAATCCGATGAAGGTCCAATGTGTGTGAACTCATAGGATCCCGAAGTATTGAGCTATTAAGGCTTAACCAACCTTTGTTCTAATGGAACCATTGGCTCGAGGTTCTAGACCGTGAATAGAACTCGATTACCTTAAATGACTGTAGTACGCCTCTAGCAAGGGTCTACCATCCCCCATTACTCGGAATGTCATTTGTGCTTATGACTTAATCCCGGTTAATGCAATAGTTGTCGAATGTAATGAACTCCTTCCATTCTTTAATATTAGTACCATCTGGTTTATAGGGTTCAGTTAAAGTGTTAACCCACTAATAACAAGGTTATTTCAAGCTATCCTAGTTATTGACTTATTACCGAAGTATATTGCCTTTTACCATAGTGTGTTTGACTAGAACTATTTCTATCAAACACATACTCTGATTAGAGGTTTGTATCAATCATCACTTCAACAAGCGACCAGATACAACTTCTTAATATATCCAGAGCGATGGATTCTATCCGACTACTTAGCTTACCAACATGCTGTCATCACTATATCCGTAATCACCCGTGACTCCCTAGATTAATGAGTGTGTGGGAATGACCCAAAGTATAGCAATAGTACCACACAAGGTAACTAGTATCTCAAGTATGAGGATATTCACAAAGCTTATTGCATGAAGATAAACACTAACACATTGATATATACACCAAGTGTTTATCTTGCTGCGGTCTCCAATATATTGCCCAGATATATCCATGTGTCAAACTTAAGGCACCACCTTCATTCCTTAGGAGATTGACTGCTTGGACCCTTTCCAAGAAAGTTGACCACATGCTAGTCTTTCCGCCTCATCAATATCCTTTCTTGATGAAACTATGACTAGGGATAGTTTAGACATAATCATAATAACACATGAAGCAGGTCTCACTAAATGTAGTCCAACTATAATTTCTCTAACTTTATGCTATGATACGTCAAGGACTTTTGTATACATGCATCAATGAATATATTTTAACCAGTTATAATATATTTATAAGCACATCGATATAAGTAAAAGATTATGCCTTTATTAATTAAGTTAAATATTCATACTATTACATAATTAAGATATATCGTCCTAATTGCCTTAAGGACATACATCATATCCAACAGGTTTTCCCCCATCCAGCATTAAATACGGGGAGCCATTGCTCCCCCTATATAATGAGCCCTCATTTCTCCTTTCTAGGTGCACGAATAGCTCATTCAAGTCTTGACTTGAGATTCTATCGTGATATCTCTCAAGTTAACTTAAGAGCAAATTCTTTTATTTTCGGGTATTTTTGGAGTGGTCTAGCAGCTACTCAAAGCTCTACTGTTCTTTCTCGTTGGGAGGTTTCGGTTGGTAGGGTTCGTATGGATACTCGTAGAGGCTATCCTATACTTAGAGGCTTGTATGAGAAGGTTCTGCTAAAGCACGCTTCAACTGGATAGTCCTCTAATTCTCTTTTAATTATTAAGTCATTTTCTTTAAGCGTTTTAAGACTTAATAATTATTATGCTTAGGTTGTTTTGCATGCTTAGTCTATTTTAGACCTTAACTATAACTTGATGTTATAACATGTTAATAAAATATTTTTAAGATAGGATATAATTTAGAATTATGGTAAGCCTAGCCTATGCAAGCTAACTTAAGTAGAGAATTAATTTAGTTAAGGCTTTAATTAATTCATATGCTACTAATAGGAGTCCCTAGGGACAAGGGACAAATTTTTGAATTTCCGTCGTGCCTGTTATGCATGTTCAAAGTGACTGTTAGTTCCCAACATAATCAACCAGCATACTTGAAGGACTACCACTGTAGCCTACTACAAGGTGACAACTCTAAGGTAAAGGAAATTGAACAAGGCAAACTCTATCCCATTTTCTCTATGGTTTCTTACAACAATCTGAACACTAAGCACATGAATTTTTCACTCAAAATTATTACTGAAAAGGAACCAACTTCATTAGATGAAGCATCCAGTTCAAAGGACTGGCAAAATGCCATGAAAAATGAAATTGAGGCCTTGAATGCCAACAAAACCTGGACTATAGTCACTTTGCCTAATGGAAACTCCAATAGGGTGTAAGCAGGTATACAAAATTAAAAGGAAGAGTGATGGAAACATAGAAAGGTACAAAGCTAGGTTAGTAGCTAAGGGTTATGCCCAAAAACATGGAATTGACTATTTGGAAACCTTTTCTCCTGTTGCCAAAATAACTACTGTAAGAATTTTACTAGCACTTGCAGCAAAACATGGTTGGCATTTGGAGCAACTGGATATAAACAATGCATTCCTTCATGGAGAGCTAGAAGAGGAGATCTATATGAAGCTACCTGAAGGCATTCAATCAAAAGTTCCAAAAGCTGTTTGCAAATTATAAAAGTCACTATATGGCTTGAAACAAGCAAGCAGACAATGGAATTCAAGTTTGATAAATGCACTTCTGAAAAAGGATTTTAGTTAATCTCTAGCAGATCCATCCCTCTTTACCAAAACCAGTAAGAAATCCTTTATTGCTTTAACAGTATATGTTGATGATACTATAGTAGCTAGTAATTGCCAAGAAGAAATAAATGGCATCAAAAGGTATCTAAATGATAGTTTTAGTATAAAAGATCTTGGCAAACTAAAATTCATATTAGGGACAGAAGTAGCCAGAAATAACAAAGGAATACATATATATCAAAGAAAATACACACTTGATCTCTTGGCTGAGTATGGTTTTGTAGAAAGTAAACCCTGACACCAATTCAACAAAGCTATTGGAAGATACTACACATTACAGAAAACTCATTGGAAAGCTGCCATTTCTAACAAACACAAGACCAGATATCTCCTTTACCGTTTAATAACTTTCACAACTCTTGGAAGCACCATATGTAGGACACTTGGCAGCAACTCACAGAATTCTGAGATATTTGAAAGGAAGACCAAGTCAAGGACTCTTTTATCCAGCAGAAAGTGATGTGCAAATTAAGGGATTTATTGATTCGGATTGGGGGGATTATAAAGAGACTAGAAGGTCAATATCAAGCTACTGTGTATTCATGGGAGAATCTTTAGTATCTTGGAAATCAAAGTAGCAAAACACTATTTCAAGATGTTTAACAGAGGCAATACAGGCAATGGCAACAACCACAACTGAGATTCAATAGATTCATTACCTGTTGAGAGATTTCAACATAGAGCCTAAACCACCTTCAATCCTCTTCTGTGACAATGTATCAACAATGCACATTGTAAATAACAATGTCTTCCATGAAAGGACAAAACACCTTGACATAGATTTCTACTTTGTAAGAGCTAAGGTGTAAAGTGGCCTGATTCATCTCAAGGCAGTGTCAAGCAGCAAACAACTAGCAGACATCTTTACAAAGGCCTTGCACTCACCAGCTTTCCAAAAACAAGTGAAGAACCTGGGGATGGTGAGTATTCAGTAGGTCAACTTTCAAGATTAGCATTCACCATGCTCATCTTGCATGGGGATGTAAAGTTTATATTTTGTATGTGAAATGTAAAGTAGAAAATCGGTTGGAGTTAGGGTACTTAAAAACTAGCCATTATAAGTTTGGGGTATTTTAGTCTTTCCGCATCTAATTATAAACAAATATAAATAGGGGTTGAATCCCTCTCCCCTGTACTTCTTCTTCTTTGTTGATTCAACAAAATCCCGGAGCTCAAGCTCTTATTTCAATTTCCTTTCAATTCTTCTCATGTTAAATATTAAAAATAGAAATATACAAATCTCAGATATTTCTAGGATAACAAAAGTTAAGACTGCCCTATTAAGAGCCCTTACAATTCTTCAAACACTATGTAGTTTGTACTTTGTACACCTTAGTTGGTGAAATGGTTAGGGAGACTATAACAATATCTTTACTACAAAGCGGATTCTGGAATTATATGTTATAAATAGTAGATTTTAGAATTACGTGATATGTTGAATAGAAATTCATATTAATAATATGTTAATGATTTTAAAAATAGACAATTTTTTTAGAAGATAGCTACACCAGATTGCCTAATGTTTAGTATTAAAATATTAATTAATTTGATGAGTTAACATTTTATTTGATTGTTTCCATGTAGACGATAAAATAGACAATATTCACATTTATTGTATCACATTATATATAAAAAAGAAAATTAAAAAGCTAATGTAGAACCATTTCTTAGTTATTATCTATTTTTACCTACGTGTCAAGACTTTTATTGTAATAGACTATCTACTAAGGAAGGAGATTATACCATGCTCCTGAAGCATTGTTCCATACTCCCAACATGGTATGAAGCAATGCTGAGAGTATGGAGCAATGCTCCATGATCATGATAATCTCTCATGCTATAGATGTTTTAAAACAAGTATTCCCTCTATCTAGAAATTATTGTCTTTTTAGCCATTTTATTGGTTCTCTTTTTAGTTGTCAATTTAGATTATCAATGCATTTTGTATAATTTTTTTTCTCTAATTTGCCCTTGTATTAACTATGAGAGAGACTATGCATTGTTAAAATTATAAGTGAGTAATTAAGAAGAAAGATAATTTAGTAAAGAATAAATTAAATATTTTAGTTGTGTCATAAATTTTTTATTGATTTTAATGATTCAATTAAATGAATAATATTTTATAAATGAATGGAGTAAGAAATAGAGTTACCGTGTCCAATAAAAAAATGAACACAAATTACTAGTAAAAATTAGTTAATGTCGTTGGCAAATAACTTTTACCCAAACTCTCATACATGCATTAATAGCGGGTTGTTTGTAAATTATTTTCTTTTTTGCCGAAGTTTGCAAAATATTTTTCTAAACTATAAATTTAATTAAAATAATATATTTTAAAATTAATAAAATAGAGTAGTATCAGCTATTAAAAAAGCAGATATATCATATTATTATGCTAGAGTAATGTAAAATTTTTAGTTAACTATTGTAATCTATATTATTTTCAGAAGGCGTAATATATTAAAATTTTTTTTAATTTGTCTCTAAATATTTATTTACCCTCTAAATTTTTAAAAGTTTTAAATGAGTCCTTGAATTTGAAAAAAGTTTTAAATAATCCCTTAAACTTGTAAAAAGTGAATCAATTTGTCCCCTCAATACCACATGTCAGCTTCTAATTGAAGAGCAATTAAACTAACCAAAATTTAACGTGTGACATTTAGAGGACAAATGAATTCACTTATTACAAATTTAAGAGGTTATTTAAAACTTTTTTTATAAATTTAAAAAATTATTTCAAATTTTTAAAAATTTATAAAATAAATAAATATTTATAGACAAGTTAAATTTTTTTTTTTTATGTATTTGGCCTTTGCAGAAATGTTGGCAACAACATGTATAGTCACATCATCATTAAAATGATGTGAAATTTGCATTAATGTATATGCACCACCTTTTTATCTGTAAATCGAAAAATAATTGATAATTATTAGCAAACCTCTCTGAACAAAAGGAAGATATGCAGGCGCTACTTTACAGTTTAAAGTTTAAACTCTATTTTTTTTTGCCAGTAAAATGTTTAAACTAAATGCGGTGAAATTAACTAAGTAGTTGAGATTGGATATTTAACTTTAGAGATTATATATTTGAATTTGGAATCGGTAGAAATTTAAATAAAAAATTTATCTTTACCAATGTATTACATATAAAGAAAGTGTTTTAGCACTGAAGAATGTCTAAAAACTTGCTAGTATTTTCTTAGAGAAAGTACTACTAATAAAAAGTCCCTCGTATGTGATGAAATGTATTATAAAAAATATTTTTTACATGTTATTATTGGAAACTTAATAAGACAAAAATTTTAAACATTATCATCCCTCTTTATATATTATTGACTATTTTTTTTTCAAAATTATAACTGTTGTATATTTTTTTTTCTTATAAAAATAGCTTTACTTTTGTACAGGTAATGACTCAGTAATGTTTTACATCAGAGTTACATTTCGTACTTGTTATTCAAAGTTTATCTTACAATATTGTCTCAGAATATATGGAAAAAACAAAAAAATATCACAATTTAAGACAATTTAAATATAACAAAATTATACCAACAAGGTGTAGCTTAGTTAGCTAAACAGGCTGAGCAAGTTAGAGGAGAACATAATTTAAATTCTACTAAATACACTTATTGAAAGGAATAATGAACCTTAACTATTACTAAATCTTAGACGAAATTATCTCAATAAAAATAGCGATAAATATTAAAAAAATTATAACAAAATTACAAATAAGAGTAAATTTACCAAATTTTGATAATAGCAAAATATACGGAGATAATCATGCATTCGGTCTCAAAATAAGGAAGTTAATTATAATTATGGTGCATTTTACTGTGAATTACTTTCTCTTTTAAACTTTTAATTTTTAATCATTGTTATTAATTTAATAGCGTGAAATTTAATCAAATAGCGGTAGTATTAGGGAAAATTTATAGAATTAAGTTTGGATAATTTAGAAGTCGTAATGAATACTTTCTGAGTAAAATTTATTTAACAGTTCAATTAAATAATTTAATCGTATAAAATCAGAAATTAAAAGGTCTTAGAACGAATGTTTGTTGTGAATAATATGAACTTTGGATATTTTTGTTTGCTGAAAAAAAAATCTGTCTCCATGCCAATGTCATGTTCTCTATATATAGAGAACCGAAATAACCGTCCGAAGTTAATTGTTTTTGCAATTATTTTTATCCTGATCCAGCGTGTCGTGACTTCATTTGTCGCGATCGTGGCTCTACATGCCAAAACCTTCTGTTTCTCAGTTGATTGCGTGTCGCGACCACAACTCTTTTGTCACGAGCAAAATTCATGAATTTTTATAAGGGAACTTTTACTCAAAAATGAAAAATTTCCGAGCTAACCTGGTAGCTCGACCCTAGCCTGGGGCGGTGCCCCTTGAACCCTGCGGGGGGCTGCCGCCCTTCGAACCCCTCTACGGGGGGAGCTACCCCTGAAATTCAAATATCATGATAGAACTTGAACAAAGCATGCACTCCGCACTCTCCTGACTTGTTCGATGAAATATCACGACCGCATTGATCAACTAGTCGATCCAATTACACTACAATACTAACAGATAACGGACAAAATAAGGAAATGATACATAATTTGTTAAAAAAACAAAGTTACCATAAAAAAAATTATATAATTATTCATTTTTATATAATGGTAAATAATTGTAACATCCATTAGATTTTTACTAGAGACCATTATATAGATTTTGGTATTTTATTTTTATCCAACTACTACCTCCTTTTATTAATATTTCTCACATTTTTATTCAAATAACTAATATTAAATATTTGTTTTAAAAAAATTACCACTTTTTCATTTTTCACCTATTTACTTATTTTCATGATATGCACCTATTATTTGTTCCCTTACAAGATTACGTTATATTTTTTAGATAAAAACTATGAACTAAAATCCACATGAAAATTATTATTTAACTGCGCGTTTATCTTCAAGATAGTAATTCATGAAAACATATTTTTTTTGACAACAATATATAAACTTAAATCACAATATATAATTAACAAGATTTAGCTCAGTTGATAACGAAGTTGAGTAAGTTGGAGGAGAATAAGATTCTAATTCTACTAAATATAACTTGTCGAAGGAGTGAAGAGCCTTAATTGTGACCAAACTCCGAACAAGATCATCTCAATAACAATACTCGTAATAATACAAAAATAAATTTTGTAAAAATAAATAGAGGAAGGGGAATTGGTTTACCAACAAGATGTAACTCAATTAGTAACCCATGTCGAATAAGTTGGGGAAAACATAATTCAAATTTCACTAAATATACTTAATGAAAGATGTGATGAACCTTAACTATAATTAAACTCAAACAATATTATTTCAATAACAATATTCATAATAATACAAAAACATATTCTGTAAAAATAAATCTATGATATTAATAGATGAAAAGTGAAGAAATACATGTTAATTATATAAATAGAAAATAGAAACATCGTAATCTATGTACAGATAATACGATGTTATAATTATTTACGCTTTAAATAATATTGCTATAATTTACAAGGAGGCGAGCCCAGCTTAGAGTATACACAGTGGATGATTGCCTTTTTTTTTTGCCGTTACCTGCCCTACATGTCCTGGTAGAAGAAAAAGGAACGCAATAGTGAGCATCTCTCTTATAAATTGTAATCATAAAATGTTAAAAAATCGAAAGATTCTCTTCTACATTTCGCTTGAATTTCGTTCATGTACTACTATTCAAGTGATTACTGCTATCTGTTTCTTGATTTTACGATCGAATTGGAAAATTCGCCGGCGCAATGCTGGAGGATCAGGTCGCGTATCTTTTGCAGAGGTACCTTGGGAATTATGTCAGTGGTCTCAGTAGAGATGCTCTCAGTATTAGTGTTTGGCAAGGTTTGTTTCATCATCATCGTAATCTTCTTATGCCTTTATAGTTTGTTACTGGAATTGCTCTATTCATTGATCAATTATGTCGTTAATTTGTTAGAATTTTGTTATGGTGTCGACTTTTGGGGCTTCTATTATGTTAGGAGTTGCGCAATTGAACTTGAATTTGTTATGTATACGTTTGCTTACTATCAGTTAGTTCTTGGTGTTCTAGGAGTATAATGAGATTGAGTTTCTCGAGTGTTTGGTTAGGATGCAGTATTGTCATGCATTACCATTTTGGTTCGTTCTATTGTGACAGTTAAACTTAAGGCGGTGAAGAATAGTTTTGTATTTTAATTATCAAACTGGCATACTTTTTGTTAAGTTCATCATATTTGTTACCTTACAACATTTAGATGTTGTAGACATGCAAGAAAATCTAATGTTTGTTAATTTGAAGTGTGCGTTAGAATGAGGAAAGAAATGAATCTAGGATGTTGGATTGGCTGAATTTACAAAGTACATTTGCATGACAATGACCACAATCTGCAATGAAGCATAAAGAATGAACGCAATAAGAACAGTTTCCTTCTGAGCAGAAAACTAATTTGCTTGGAAAAATAGTACGAAGCCTTGTCTTTTCATTTTGGGCTTCGGCAGGTATATTTTCTTGTTAACTTCTGCCATTTTATGGCTTCTTCATTCAGTATCCCATCAAACCTACGGAATAGCGAATATTGACTGTCATTTTTTTAAAAAAATTTACGAGACACTCATACTTGAATGATATGCGAACCAAGTTCAACAACAGCATTGAAAAAAGGTACCTGTTTTTGTGCTCTACATACAAACCTTACTTTTTCTCAATATAAAAGTTCATAAAAACGGATTTATCTGATTCTTTGAATAGAAATTTTTCACCCTTAGAGAAACTTGGTCAACATGTTACCATCGTTGCACTCATCTTTGGTTTCTAATTTGAATAAATGTGGGCATGCCACATGTATAAAATCAAAACTATAAATATACTCTCCCTTTCTCTCTCTCCATGCTTCTGTGATTCTACCAGGGTTCTCTACAGTCCAGTTTCCAAATTTTTTGTAGTTGATCTGTTTTTTTTCTTTAAAATATGAAAGGTTTGAGTTTAGTCTTGCTTCTATTAACTTGTTCATATATATATTAAAAATTTTGTAATTCTTTTTGGTGTACCATTAGTATTTTCTAAAAGCTTATAAGAAAAACCACACACATAATTTCTTTATTTTTTGGTTCAATATTAGTGTTATATAGAGCCTATGTGGTTGAAATGCAAAAGACTTATGTTCTCCTTATTTTTTATTTTATAATTTATTGCGTCCACTAGATAAATTTAGTGGGTTTCACCTCCTTGTCATGCATTCCTGAAACTGATTCCTGAAAACAATTGGGCCAACGACTTCATTTCTTATCACATTGATATGCCTATGATTTGTTGAACTTGAACTTGTTCGATGATTAGCTAATTCAAATATTTTTGCTCCATGGTACAACTATAGGGAAGAAAACTATACTATTAAGTTCAATAGTTACGTACTTAATTTTAGTTGCTTGTGGGTCATGCATGTCTTTGCATGATACGATCGAACTTAAGTGAGGCCAAATAAAGATAAAAATGCATGAGCAAACATATTTTTGTCTACACATATAGCACAATTGAGGATTGACCCTACTGCTATGAAGCATGGACACTCCAAAACTTGGCGTGTCCCCGTGTCGGACATGTATCGGACACCGACACTCTCCGGACTCGCGTCCGACACTCCAAATTTCAAATGGACACTCCATGTAGGATGGACACTTCTTGGACACTCCGCGGACACACCTCGGACACTCCACGTAGAAGTTAATGAATCTCCTTTGTGGAAATATGTGACACAAAAATAGAAAAACTTAGTGGGGGTGGGTAATACGGCATTTAAATGCAACAATGTGGGCAAGAAAGCAAGGGTCATACAGTAGAGTTAAAGCACATTCGTTGCACATAGCTGGTAAAGGTATTGTCATGTGCAATAAAGTCACAAGACATGTTTTTTTGGTTGTTTTGTAATTGATCAAATGACTATTGATGATATAGATTTTATTATATATGAATATATATGTTTGACAATTTATTTAAATTGCCGTGTCCCAGCCGTGTCCAAATGCATATTTTTTTTAAATTGCCGTGTCCGCGTGTCCGTGTCGTGTCCGACACTCGAGGTGTGTCCGTGCAACCTAGCCCTATTGAACCCCTTCCTTTTAAATTTAATAGTTTGTGTCTTGACAATAGCTATAAGTTTTAAAAACCAGATTTCCAGTCATTGAATATCTTACTTGATGTTATGTATGTTTTGTTTTCAATCACTCATCAAGTTATATGTGATCTTTATCACCATATTTTAGAATATAGATTGAATTATTAGCCATGAGTATTTTGTGTTTTAAGCAGAAATAAGTTTGCATTGCTTGAGATGTTCTTGATTAGATAGCATGTAATTTCTAAGAAATTAATTGAATTTCCATTAAACAGCTCACTTTCAAAGTTCAAGAGTTATCTTTTAATTTTTATTTGTGTATTATTGTTTCAAAGGTGATGTAGAGCTAACAAATATGCAATTGAAGCCAGAAGCACTTAATGCACTACAGTTACCTGTGAAAGTGAAAGCAGGATTTCTTGGATCAGTTAAGCTTAAGGTTAGCGGTTTGGTTACTCCCTTGAATTAATTATCTATCTTGGGCTACAAGAATTGCTCCCTGTTATTTGTGAAAGGGGTCAGTCCTCTTCATGCTCAAGTGTGTATATGAATTTGAATATATTGAAGCATGCAAATTTATATATCTAGTGAAGTTTATTGTGAAGCACTTTATTCTTTTTTGTGAAACTTGGATTAAGTTGTTTTCTTATTTTTTTCATTTATTGAAAAATGAAATACAATTTATTTGGATATGATGTATTTTCTCATGTATCCTTTCCATTTTTCTCAAACTAAGAACGACTTAGCTTTAACTAGTGAGCATTGACATATTTCTTTAATCAGTGTTAACAGTTTCAATATTTTCCATGCTGAAATGCCCTCTTATTTTTCTTGTTTTTAGAACTCTTATGCACTGTTCCTTAGCCTTCATTTATTTTCCTAAGGATAATGATTGAATCTTTAGTGGTGTTTCGTGCCTAGACATTGTATACAAGGACATTAAACTCCAATACCTAGTTTCTGAGGTCTTGGAACTGGCGTGTCTCTTAAACTTCATACAGCGACACCTTCCAAATGTGATTGTTATTTTTTCTATTCATACAAGGTTACTCCTACTTAGAGCATTCAGTGTTCTTCACTTTTTTGATATCAAAGCAAAGATATTTTGTACTAGTCATGAGTAATATGAGTAGAATATAATGAAGTATCAGTTTAACATATAAATCTGCTTATTGGTGATAACAGACCTGGTATGCAATTAATAAATTTGCTAATTGTGATGCTGCATCTTGCTCAGCTGTGTTGCTTTCCTTATGCAGTGCATGCAATGATAGCTATGTACGAATAATTAAAACTTTGTATACTCAAGAAATGTTCTTCGATTTCAGGTTCCATGGAGCAGGCTTGGCCAAGATCCTGTTTCAGTATACCTGGATAGGATTTTTTTATTAGCTGAACCTGAAACTGAAGTTGAAGGACAGGGTGAGGATGCAGTCCAAGAAGCAAAGAAAAGTCGCATACAGGTAAGATGATGGTGTGTCACGAGTGAGTAGATGCAGCTCATGCACAGGTTGTATATGAATAATCAATTTATTTCTCATATTCTTTTGGGTATAGGAAATGGAAAGGAAGCTTTTGGAGAGAGCACAAATCTTAAAGTCAGAAGTGGTATGATATTATGTTGCATGTGCCAATTAATCATTCCGGTTTTGTTTAGTTACTTACGGAAGTGCTTTTCTTCCACAATTACATCAAATATCAACCCTAGGACTAACATACTCGCTGTTCAAGTGACATTATATGCTCCTCATGTAATGAGTTGCCTTCGTACTTCTCTCAACATCATGGGGTCAGCGTTTTTGGAAATTTGAGGAAAATCAATAATGCCCTTGTTGGAGAGTTTTCTAGGCCAAGCCCATTGGAATTATGAGTGTTGTCATCATGGAGCATATAGTTTGAAAAGAAATCCCACAATCTTTTATGGGACGCCAGCTTTATCTCATTGTGGGATCTTACTCCTGCTTTATTCGCATCATGAATTGCAATAGAACTCAAAGTAAAAGAAGAAAACTACTAAAAATAACACTGCCAAAAGCCTGAGGCAGTAGTTTTCTTTTTATACCATATTTTGCGTAGCCATTTCTTCAATACACACACCCAATTATAGTATATGTTATATTTTCTAAATAAATTAAAGAAAGAGGATCACGGATTACCCAAAAATTTCTTGTCAAAATTTTAGTTGAACACTTTCCTTACCTTGTTTTGGCCAGCTGGCTTTATCTTTTTGTTACTGTATCACCAGTTTACTGCATAGTAGTATATCCAACAAATGGTCGGCAAGGTTACTCTAAAATTCTTTCACCTAAATCTGGTTCAACTTGTAATTTATATTGCATATTTGACTTTTGGAAGAACTCATCGTGGTTGGGATCCCTCATCAACATCATTATTGGGAACTTGAAGCTTTCAATTTCAAATATCCATATCAGATACGAAGATCATGAAAGGTGTCCTCTATCTTTTGGGCGTCCTTGTTTTTCCATTTCTACCTATTTTTTTAGGTGTGATCAAATTTTGATTTTATATTGTTAATATAAATTAATATCCGAGCATGTTTCAAATGGTAACGGTGCCTTGTTCCAAAATAATATGAATAAAATTATTGTAATAAATGGAATCAAATAATGTTGCTCTTCGTTTGTCATTTTTGTATTGCAATTTTGTTTGTGCATTATATAAAAACTAGTTTGACGACAATCGTATTAGGATATGTAGGGCTATATTTATAAAACTGTAAAAGAATAATCGAATGAGGATGATTTATCTATTTATTATAGTCCAGGATATATTAGTGGTAGAGTTTATACATAATATAAAAAAGGGGATAATATGATAAAAAATGGAGGATTTATTATTAAATTTTATGATGTTGCTAGAGTTCACTGTGTAGTGTCGAATTGTTCACAGTTTGGTTATTTTGTGTTTTGTGTTTACCATTTGACATATATATATTTGTAATTAAAAATGATCAACATTGAAAATGAAGTAACATGTGTAGGCTTAATTGGACTTGATAGTCTTTTCTTTTGTTATCATTATTTTGTTAGGAAACTTGCCCCTTTTGTTTGTCTAAAGGATTGCTGCCCTCATCCATGAGCGCATGTTCCACTTGATTCAAAATTTTGCGTCTTGTAGCAATCCTGGCCATCCATTTGCTGCTGGTGTAACTTTGGGGAAGCTCTCAGCTGTGACGATTGATGAATATGGCATGGAAACTTTTGTAACTGGGGAAACACTTGACTGTATTCAGAAGGTTCATATTTTCATTCTACAAATGAACAGTCATTTATATGAAAGATCTGATTTTTCTGAGTTTCTTCTAGTGTAGATCAAAATCAGTTTATTCATAGTAGACTAAGTAGAGTACTTTGAGTTATAATTTTGCCATCTGTTATATAAATATATGCTGGCTACTTGTGTGAAATGCTATGCTCTTAACCAGTTCGTTAAAATTAAGAGGCCTATTCATCTGATTGGTTTTAAGATGGATGTAATTGTAGAATAGTCCTTGGATGGACAAAATAATACACTGATGGGGGAAGTAAAGCTTTCTGTTTCTTTCCTCCTCCCTGTTCTTTTTCGTTGACATTGTTTCAGTGAGTGATTTCATTGTTACTGATGTGGTGGCTAACCAAGATTTGCATTTTTTTTTCTAGTCTGTGGAACTGGATCAACTTGCGCTCTATCTCGATTCTGATATATCACCATGGTATGTTGACAAACCATGGAAGGACTTGCTTCCTTCAGAATGGGTTCAGGTTTGTGTTCATGCTAGTTTTAGTAGCATCGTTCCAAATGGTTATATTTGTTCTAAAGTTGATAGTTATCTTCAATCAGATTTTCAGGTTTGGTACAAACAATGGTAAACAAGCCGATTGTGAAATGAGAAAGCATTCATATATTTTGCAACCAGTGAGTGGGAATGCTACGTACTCAAAATTGTCTTCCAATGAATCAACTAATAGCAATCAACCTCTGCAGAAAGCAGCAGTGAACTTGGATGACGTGACACTCTGTTTATCAAAGGTTAACTGGCATTTTAGGTTTTTTTGTCTTTTGATTATGAGAATTCATGGCACACGCTCATGGGTTATCTTTTTTGTATTTACAGAATGGATACAGGGATGTTTTGAAATTAGCTGATAATTTTGCTGCTTTTAACCAACGCCTTAAGTATGCTCATTATCGCCCACTTGTGTCGGTAAAATCTAACCCAATATTTTGGTGGAGGTATGCCTACAGAGCTGTTTCCGACCAGATGAAGGCAGCAAGGTATTCACTTGTTAGTTGCTTTTGCATAATGATGATGATGACATATAACTTATATGCATGCCACAAATGCAACTTGTTTTCTACAAAAACCACGGTGATTTCCTTTGATGTGAGATAATGCAAAGCTCCTTCTGGTTCTATGATCACTAAGAGTTTTGCGGGAACAGAGTTTTGTTTTCTCTTCTTACACGCGTTAGACTTTCCTGGTTCTGTGATCTCTAAGAGATGACCTTTGTCGCAGTGGGATGTTATCTTGGGATCAGGTCCTTAGATATGCAAATTTACTCAAGAGGTACATCTCCCTATATGCTTCTCTGCTGAAGTCTGACCCAAACCGGCTAATAATTGATGGCAACGAAGAAATTGAGGAGATGGATCGTCAACTTGATATTGAACTCATAATACGGTGGAGGTATCTATTGTTTTATGAGCATTAACTTGTGTATAATGATTCTTAATTTACCTGGTTACATAAAATAGTTGCTTTGAGTTTCCGGTTTACTCCATTGAAATAAAAAAAATACCATAGCAGGACCAACATGCCAAACCTGCTTTTATAGTAATTGGGTCTGGAAATGAGTATTAAGAAAAAAGAGATTAGAGCGGCTTAAATCGGGATATTCTTATTTTGCCCTTCTTTTCGTCTTTTTCCTTCACAAATGCATGCATAAGCTCTTAAAATTTAGATTTACTTGAGATAGTCCCTTTTAACCTTTTAATTTATTTAACTTTGAGATATTTGTTCAGAAGCACGGAAAACAGTGATGCAATATTCCACCATGCATGTGATTTGTGATGTTTTTCAGTTCAGTTTCTAACTTTTGGGAGATTTTGTTATAGATGTGCTTCTGTGTTGGTAGATTTTCTTTCGAAATGAATTAAACAGGAACTGTTACCTTCAAGTGGTTTATTGAGGAACAGATGCTCCATTATCTGCGTATCAAATGATTAAACAAAAAGTCAGTTGTCTAATGCATGATGGTACATCAAAATCTTTGATCAACTGGCTTTATGTGGTTTATTGGGCTTCAATTAAGTCCATGAAGGAAGGATGGATTTTCTTTCTTCAGGCCTTGCCCATAAGCTTGTGCTTGTTTTCATACCCACAACAATACGTTCTTGCCTACTATTATATTGGTAGCCTCGAATGTATAAATGGCTTTTTTTGGTAGATCACTTATTTCACTGTAGTATTTTATTTTTTTTTGCCGCTGTAGTATTTTACTACATATCTCCACAAACTGATTTGTGCAGAATGTTGGCTCACATGTTTGTGGAGCAGTCAGTTGGTTTGGAACTTTACTCGAGGAAGGAGAGAATTAAGAAATCGTGGTGGTCATTTGGAAGGTAATCTACATATTTATCTTTTGAGAATATGCCTGCTTATGCATGTTTCAATATATGGTGAAGTGCATCTCCAATGCATGGGATTTTATACTTTAATTACTCCCTCCATCTTTTTGTATCTGTCACTTTAGGATTCTCACCAAAATCAATAAAACATGCATTACATTGTTAAAATGACTAATGTATGTTTGATATCTTTATACTCCCTCCGGTTTTTTAACTGTCACTTTTGGTGAGTTTGTCAATAGTACTAAAATATCCCTAACACTAATAATTGTTTGAAAAGATGATTGGTCTTTGTTATCTTTTGTCATTTTCAATGTTGCATTAAATAGGGGCAAAATAGGAAAGATGCTCAAACAATTGCATTGGAATTGAAAGTGATACTTATTAAAAAAAAATACTTTGGCTCAAAAGTGACAGTAAAAAAAACGGAGGGAGTACTAAAATTCTCTTTCTTCTTAATTACCCACTTATAATTTTATCAATTCATAATCTCTCTCTTAACTAATGTAGGGGTAAATTAGAGAAAAAATGGTGAAAAATGCTTTGATAATCCAAAATGACAATTAAAAAAAGTCAAAACAAAAAAGCTAAAAAGACAGATAAAAAAGATGAAGGGAGTATTATTTTTCTTATTTAAGTTAAAATATTAAATGACTTGAATTAATAATTTTCTAAAAGAAATTTGGTAAAATATATTGTTGTAATTCTAATCAAATAAAGAAAATTTAATTTCTTAACATTTAATCTAATTAGCGTAAATGTAAATTAGATCAAATAAAAATTAGCAAAATTAAATCAAAGCATTATCTGTCTAACTCCCTTAATTATCTCTTAACAAAAGAAAGATTAATTTAATGACTTCAATTATTTTCTACAAGTAGCAAAACAGAACCTAATATAAAGACTCAAATGCATAAAACTTTTATTGTTATAGGTTCTGTGTAAAACTCTTAAAATTTGACAAGTGCAATTGGAAAATTGTTGGTTACATTAGTTCAAATCAAAACTTATTCCTTATTCAATTGGTGGTGAAAGTATATATATACTTCTCATACCCTTAGAAAAGGGCTAAAAATAATATTTTGCAAATATGTTAGATAAAAGAAAAACATAAATTTGGGGTAGCTAGGCTGGCATATATTTCATTTCTGCCTATGCAGCAACAACAACAACATTGCCCCAATACCTAACAAGGCTCCCGCACAGGTGGGGTAAGGGGGGGTTGGGTGTACGCAACCTTACCCCTATAAGTATAGAGCGGTGGTTTTCAGGTGTGTTATGAAGAATTTCTACCGATGATAACTAAAAAATCCTAACTTAAGAATTGTCAGAATTTGTCGGATTGCAACTGATATACACACCGCTGAGATCATAATTTGGCAAAAAATAACTTAATCGAAATTAGGTCATTGTGTTGATCTCTGTGTCCTCACAGGTGTGTTAAGAAGAATTCAATTAATTTATAGATGGTCTCTCAATTCCCAAATAACAATCACATTATTATCTCCTTTGCATTAGAAATTGAATTTGTGGTTAATGTATATATGTTATATATGATTGTGTGATGCATATACATTTATTTTGTCTGCACAAAGTTGGTCTATTTGTCTCTATTGAAATTCACATTCCAGCATACATTTACTTGAAATTAATACAGAATGCTAGATTCCATTAGTTATCCCCATCTATACATTCCTAGTTTCCCCGTTATATAGGATGGTGCTCTTTCCCTTGCACATTAATCAGTTTACTCTTACAGTTGATATTTTCTTTGATGATATCTACTTGGCTTCCATATTTCGCTCCCCTTTTTCCTTGTCATCATTTTCTTCTAGTTTGATAATTTTTTGGCTAAAAGTGATACGATCTCTATGGTGCTGGTGGAGAATTGGATAAATAGATATATTACAATAAATATTCGGAAGGAAATAACGTACAAAGCAAAGATGTAGTACACATGAACGAGAGAACAAGCAATGTTTAATTTTTTTAAATAAGTGGAATTAGAAGATGCCTAGTACTGAAAAATTGTAATAGGACTCCGAACCTAGGCGGGTGTCGTGACTGGAGATGACTCAGATTAGATTAATTAGAGAAGGAATAGGAACGGGATATTAAAGAGTTAGAGTAGGGAGAATAGAACAGAATAGAGAAGAATTGGGTAGAAAGGAAGAAGGAAGGGGGAAATTAGTGGAAGGGTGAAAATATTCTGGATTTTAACTAATTGGTTAACATCCTTACAGTGCACTGCCTTTATATAGAAGGGAAGTAACGGTTTACATGGAAAGGGGCCTCAAAACTTACGCAAACAGAAAAATAAATAGTTACTGTTAGAGAAATTGGAGAGGAATATCAAAGAAAACAACTTATAAGAGATGAAAGACTTAATACTTTCTATTTGTTTCTTTGAATTGGATGATTACAACCTTCATACCATGCTCTATTTATAGTGCAAGAGAAACAATTATAACCATTCATTGTGCAACAATAAAAACATAAACTAATACACCATTAACTCTAAATTATCACCACACAAAATCCACCAACTCTAGTGTTTCAATTTCTACCACATAAATAAATTAAGTTTATTATTTTAACACCCCCTCTTAAACTTAATTCTCGATTATTCCAAGTGATGCTCGCAACTGGTTGAACACATCGTACTTAAGCGGCTTTGTGAAAATATCCGCGATTTGATCTTGAGTCCTCACGTATTTAAGTATGACTTCCTTCTGCTCAATGCATTCTCGAATGAAATGAAACCTTGTGTCGATGTGCTTACTTCTATCATGAAAAACTGGATTTTTTGATAGTGCCAGCGCAGACTTGTTATCAACCAAAATTTCTGTTGGTTCTTGCTGAGTCATTTGAAGCTCCTTCAATATTCGTCTTAGCCAAATTGCATGGCACACACAAGATGTTGCAGCTACATATTCAGCTTCACAAGTTGACAGTGTCACAATAGGTTGCTTCTTTGAACTCCAAGTAAACGCCGTGTCACCAAGAAAAAATGCAAAACCGCTTGTACTCTTTCGATCATTTTTGTCACCAGCCCAATCACTATCGCTGTAGCCAACTAATTTGAACTCATTAGACTTTGAATATCGTGCTCCCCTCTCAGGAGCAGAGGCTTTGTTTTTACCTCTAGAAAGAAGAAAAAAAAGTAAAGAAATAAACAGTAAAAGTAAGTGAAAACCACCTCAATGAGATCAGGATTGCTGAGGAGTAACTCAAACCTTCCAAAAGAAGCGATCACAGATGAAGTACAGAAAGGAAGAATGGAGAAGGCAGATTCAGTGTCGAAAAGGAGAAGAGCTGAGTAAAAAATAGAGAACGGCAGCCATGGAGAAAAGTGAAGAGTGGCATGAAATATTTCATTTTCTTTTGGGTCATTTTACTGTTGGTTTTGGTTAGTAGCTAGAAGATGGGAAAAGAATGAGTTGCGCGTAAATACTGGCTGTGGTTCATGAAACTCCAGGTTGTTGAACAAAGAAGAGAGGAGAATATCACAGACCGTGGTTAGAAGATAGGAAAAGAATAGAGAGATGAGTTTAAACATTCAACACTGATTAACAAATATATAAAAGCAAATTAAAAATTTTCTTGATTTGGAGAGTTTTGACAGTCTATTTTGAGTATTTTGCCTTAAATATAATAAATTATTACCTGGTTGACAAGTGATACCAAAAGTTTTTGAGATAACTTTCTTCTGTCTCTACTTTTCAGGGGGAGTCAATCTCCTAAACATGGAGGTGAACAATTTCGTTTCTCTGAAGATGACTGGCGACAACTGAATAAACGGATAGGTTATAAGGAAGGTGATAATGAGCATTTGGTGATACTTAATGAGAAGGTGGATGTTCTTCATACCTTCTTGGAGGTTCACATGCAACACAGTGCTTCAAAGCTTGTCGACGGGGCTCACGAGTGTCTTGCTGAATTATCCTGTGAGGATTTCAGTTGCTCTGTAAAGTTTTATCCAGAAACACAGGTTTTTGACTTGAAATTGGGATCATATCGGTTATCATCACCAAGTGGACTCCTTGCTGAGGTAATAATCCCCATCTCGCCCTAGAAACCTATCGTGTTATTCTAATTAGTGTTTGAACATAGAATTTTTAATCCTTGAACTTGCAGAGTGCAGATGCTTCGGATTCCTTGGTTGGAGTCTTCTGTTATAAGCCATTCGATGCTAAGGTTGATTGGAGCATGGTTGTGAAAGCTTCTCCGTGTTACATGACTGTATGCTGCTAATACTTTATAATCTCTAATTCTAAGACAACAAACTTATGCTTATTTACTTATAAATCTTATGGGCCAGTATCTGAAGGATTCTGTTGACGAAATTATCAAATTTTTTGAAAGCAACGATGCTCATAGACACACTATTGCACTGGAGACAGCTACTGCTGTGCAGGTATTCTTCTTTTTATGCATGTTATCAGGATTTTATAAATTGTTAGCTTTTTAAAGTGCTAGGCAATCATGTGCTACACTTTAGTACTTCTATTAAGTTGGTCGATTCTCTTTATCTAGTTGGGAAAATATATTTCATCTTTTTTGGAATTTAGACAATTGTTAATGAATCGTGAAATCAATTTTTCTTTGTAGACTAGGCCATAGTAATGGTTAATTTCAAGTATAAGCAATTAGGGCCTTTGATATAAGTTTTAGTGCTGGAGAAGTAGATAATGTTGAATTCATGTATTGTGAAACCGTGAACTTGACCTTTCTGTAGAGATATACTGATTTTTTCAGTTATTTGGTAAGCAGATGACAATTGATGGTGTTAAGCGCACTGCTCAGCAACAAGTGAACAGAGCATTGATGGATGAATCAAGGTTTTTGCTTGCTGATATCGTTTGTTGTTTTATTCTTTTGGATTTTTTTGTGTTTTTTGTCTAGTTTTCGGAGTAGTGTCTTCAGCATGTATTTGACAATATGCTGTGTTTTTGACTGCTTCTGTATTTGTTTTTGCTTTTCGTCTTGATTAAGAGGAATCTTATTTTCCTAATTTTATTTTGTTACTTCATTTATGGTCTTCTTATTCTGGAGAAAACTATTCTTTTGTTCTATATACATGGTCATAAATTGATAAAAATGTTTTATGATCTTAATTGATGTTTACTACTCTGAGTCTCAAATCTTATTTTAACTTGGATAATTGATACTTCTTTGTTTCATGAAATCTTGAAGGAAAGGCCACAAAGAAACTTTGTCGGCTGGTTGCCAAATTTGTAGAGTTCTAGTCGTAGTCTATATGATGTTCAATGCCCTTCAGCATTATTAGATCATTTTTAGGTTAATTTTGTTTTTTGGGCTCTAGCCCCCTTGAATAACAAAAATAGGAATTTGAGATGCATATGTTGATTGCCTAGACTAATATATCTTTTGTACCTCAGTGAAGGAGCTTATATTTACTGTTTACATGGTGATAGGTTTCTGTTGGACTTGGATATTGCGGCTCCTAAGATCACAATTCCTACTTATTTTCGTCCTGATAATATCAATTCCACAAAACTTTTGCTAGACTTGGGAAATTTGGTGATTCGATCGCAGGTCAATCTACAAATTTGATTTGAACAAATATATGGTTTGAGTTTTTGAGTTATTCCCTCTTTTTTTAATATCTGTCTTTTTAAGGTTGTTTGTTAATACCAATGCTACATTAGTTAAGGTAATACAAGTATGTTACGTCCCAGGATTGGGATCGAGTTATGGATTTTTTGTTAGTAGAGGTGGAGGGTATTTTTGTCGGTGAAGAAGTAGATTTCTTCTTACGACCTATTTTGAATGAGCAAAAGGCTCGATTGGAGGGAACCTTAATACCTCTCAGTTAAATTACTCAAAACTATATTTGATTTTCAAGCTTTCTTCTTCATTAATGCTTACAAATATTTATAGAGCTGATAAAATAACCACTACTGTAACATGGGCTCAATCATGGAGCACATCACCCTAAAATAAAGGAAATAATTAAAAATGAAATAGAAGTGGAGGAAACCTCCAAAACCAGAAACTGAAAACAATAACTAAAAAACCTAAAGAAATAATTCAAACAACAGTTAATTAAATTTGAGTGGGATTGATCAGTTTTCATTCCCCATTCCCACGTTCTCTGCTTCTAGTGGATACGTAACAAAGTACTTATTTACCCTTATGACTTTTGTTCTTTTGAAAGATGATTGGATACTTTATTCTTTTTATCATTTACAATGTGCATTAAACAAGGATAAAATGGAAAAAATGTTTAAATAGTTGCATTGAAATCCGAAAATGACAAGTAAATTTTTTTCCAAGGCTCTAAAAAGACAGATATTAAAAAAAGGGAGGGAGTAATATATAAGTTATGAACTCACTTGGAATTTTGAAAAATAGTGGTACGTTGCTGTTAGGGTACCCAACCGTGCTAATTTCAAAATCTCGTTTTTTGTGATTTTCTTATTAGCTACTAGGTTTTCTAATTTTATGCATATATGACTGGTTCTCGAAATTAGTTTACTTGCACCATCAATCATTGACACTAAATAATCCTAACAAGAAGTTAAATATGTTGAAGATGTTTGATCTATATGCTTTTATGCATAAAAGGAAAAGATAACCATGAACTCTTTTCAATAATTGAAGAACTTTTATTTTTTTTATATATTTTATGACATAATGATAGAGAACGTGTCAAAAAATGGATCATGATCAGTGTTTGGGAAGTTAAGAGGTAGTTAATGGATTTTTATAATTTAATTATAACTGTAGGTGGTTAGGTGGTTATATATAGAAGTGATGTACGTGGGTGGGGGAGGGAAAGTTTATGTAATCAAACTGCTATTAGTTGCAGGGCTCTCAATTTGGAAGAGGGATATTAATCCTAAGGGGCTCTAAGCCTGTTCTTTTGTTATTTTGTTATCGTTTTTATCAGTAATTAGTTCAATTCTCAATAGAGTGTTGTGCTATTCCTATTCTAGTTTTGTTTCTGTGTTCTTTTTCCTATTAATTGGCGCCGTCTGTGGGAAAATTCATCATCGTGTCTTGTCGGAGATGGGGAAAGAGCCACAAGTACAAACTCGTCTAAAGTCAAAAACCACCGCTCAAAGTGGATACACTTCGGAGGAGGTAAATGCCACCGTACTCTCAGCCCTTAAAACTTTAAAAAACATCGTAACCCATCTATAACGTTCTTTAGAGCGCTTGGATTCTAAGGTCAAGAGGATGGATGTTAGGTACCGAAAAAGTTTGGGAAAACAATCCATTTACGAAGGGGAGGAAGATGAAGAAGAACCAGTGAACCCATTTGCTACCTTTTATAGCTCAGAAAACACCACAAACCCACACCAATATTTCAATCTGTCGTTACGTCCAAATCATTTTGATGGCACCGTAGTAAAATTGCCTATTTTCGCCGGCAATGACCAAGCATATTGGTTATCTCAAGCCGAGCCGTATTTTCGGATCCATAACACTCCAACGACGAAAATTACTCTTGCAAACAAGTTTTTTGACTTCAATCTTGAGGACAAGACGTTAATTGAGGGAGGCGGCAATGATAGAGAACTTGTCAAAAAATGGATCAGGATCAGTGTTTGGGAAGTTAAGAGACAGTTAATGGAATTTTATAATTTAATTATAACAGCAGGTGGTTTGGTGGTTATATATAGAAGTGATGTACGTGGGTAGGGGAGGGAAAGTTTATGTAATCAAACTGCTATTAGTTGCAGGGCTCTCAAGTTGAGAGAGTGATATTAATCATAAGGGGCTCTAAGTCTGTTCGTTTGTTATTTTGTTAGCGTTTTCATCAGTAATTAGTTCAATTCTCAGTCGAGTGTTGTGCTATTCCTATTTTAGTTTTGTTTCTGTGTTCTTTTTCCTATTACATAACATATAAACATATATGTGGCAAAGGTTTAGCCTAGTGGTTGAGCCTTGAAGTTGTGATCCTAGAGGTCACAGGTTCGAGTCCACATACGGCGGGGTGGGGTATGGGTTTTTGTTATTGTTGTAAGCCCAATGAGGCAAATTTATTAAAAAATAACGTATAATCATGTTTGAAAACTGTGTATACTTCTAGTGTTCACTGACGCATGAAAATCTTCTTTCTATCAAACTTTATTTAGTCTTCTAGTCATGTAGTGCTTACTCTCTCTAACAGTTTTATAGGTTGTTAATATGTGAAGTTAAGTACAAAAAAACTGGCGGACATGAGATTGATTTAGAAAGTGCTTGCAGGATGAATATGACAGGGAATCATCTGAGGACCTCGACTTGTATTTGCAAGTTGATTTGGCTTTAAGTGACATGTCAGCTTTTTTGGTTGATGGTGACTACAAGTGGAGTCAAACTTCTTTGCGCCAGTCTGCAAACACTGGTCAACCAAGTGGTATTACAGTCTTGCCTGTCATTGACAGGTGTGGGGTAATCATAAGGCTTCAACAGGTAAGAATACTCATATTCTCGCTCTGAATTCTGGTAGTTTTAGTGTCTGCATGTGCATGTGGTTCATGTTGTACTATTTGCGTGTTGTAAGCATGCGTATATGAGTATCTGCAATATTTTACAACAAATGGTCTTTTGGAATCTAATATTGTGTTGTGTTGTATACAGATTAAATTACTGAATCCGTCCTATCCTTCAACAAGAGTATCTGTGCAGATGCCATCATTAGGGTTTCACTTTTCTCCTGCAAGGTATCATCGATTGATGCAAGTAGCAAAAGTTTTCCAGGAGGGGGATGTTGAGAATTCAAATCTGATTAGGCCATGGTATCAAGCAGATTTTGAGGGGTGGCTTCACCTTCTTATTCGAAGGGTTCTCTCTCTTCCCCTTGTTGTTTAATATCAAGAGGGTTAACATTTTGACATTGGAGTTAATTTTTTTATATTATTTATTTGACAGGGCATGGCAAATAGGGAAGCTGTGTGGCAGAGGCAATACCTTTGCTTAGTTGGACCTTTTCTTTATGTATTGGAGAGTCCTAAGTCTAGATCTTATAAGCATTACATCAGGTTTGAAAACCAACTTTTTTCTAATTCAATTTTTTGGTCATCCAATCTTAGAAATCTATGAGAATACGGGATCAGGAGATGAAAATAATAATATCCAAATGTGAGAATCATTTGATTCTAGTATGCGGTTACTGATTTGTAGAAATAATTGTTGTCAATCTAACTTACACTTAGTTACTTTTTAACTGTTTTTATGTTGCCGTGTGAAATAATAACAAATAGTAATTTCTCCTTATAATTCTTGTGAACCACATTTATTATTATTGTTGTTGTTGGCTGTTGCTGTTGTTTCTGCTTTTTTCATGGTAGTCCGAAGAATATGCAATAAATCTATAAAAATCTTTTTTTCGTGAATAAAATTTTGTTATCAGGGATAAACCAGTGAGAAATAATGACAATTAGGCATTGCTAAGTGATAAGAAGGTCAGTGCTGATCAGTTGGCTGGCGACATGTATGGTAGCAGAAAATTAGGGTGTAACTGCATGCCTGGACATACATATAGAGGGTAGCTGGGTAGTGAATTTTTTTGTTAATATTTGTTGATAAAATCAATCAGGAGCTAGTATAGTTAATTACAGGCAGCAGAATACTTGAAACACTTTTCAGATTCAGATGCATGGTCTTTTTTTCTATTTCAAGTCTAGAGACATTAGAATTTACTTTATTTACTAAGTCTTAAACTTATCAAATTGTGTGAAACTCTCTTCTTCAAAGGAACATTATACGAATGTGGATTTATGTATATAAGAATTGAAACTGAAGCTACTATTATACAATAGCATGCTGTTGAGCTGGGTAGAAATCCTTATTTTATGGCTCAACACATATCCTGTTCACTAAGTCGAAGCTGATATTGCATATAAATGATACATATTCATACACTTGTTGTAGCTTACGAGGAAAGCAGATATATCAACTTCCAAAGGAATTGGTTGGTGAACAGTATTTAATGGCTATCTGTGATGCTGGACGGCCCATTAAGAAGGTTTAATAATTGTAATCTAAGTTTTATGCTCATTTATTTGAATATCTTCAGAAATTGATATTAATGGTAATTTCTTCAGCATTCATTCACATGGTCCTTTTACATGCAGGTTGTAGAGGATGTGAACGTGTTAGTAGTACGATTTGATTGTGACGATTTACAAAGACATTGGCAAAGCCGCTTGCATGGGGCGATATATCGTGCTTCAGTAAATCTTTTGTTTATTTAAATATATTATGGTTGACTTTTTTTAAAAAAAATTCTACTGTCTATATTTCTACCTACATTCTTCAGTTTGAATATTCTTGGCAGTCAAAATATTGAAAAGCATCTATTTCTAACAAATTTGCTTGAGTTCTACCTGTCTTGTCATCCTATATTACACCTTGTTATTGTATACGTAGCATGTATCCTGTATCAGAAAGTATGGCATTGTTAAGGAATTGGCGTGAGACTTAAAAAATCACATGATACAAGGAACGTAATTGACAGCTGTTTGTTGGTAGAAGGGTGTAGTTATGTGTTAACACTTAGAATTACCCACTCTATACATACATATATGCTCTTAACACTTGGTAAACCATGACATTTCTGACTCTACTAGTCTACATAAATTTTTTGCTGCCCATCTGCTTGTTGCCTAGTATTTAGTTGTCGTTAGAAAACATCGACTTACTGTGGTTGTTAAAAAAATAGCTATTCATTGGGAGGTTTGCGGTGCGCTATTAGCAGCTTTTCTGTTGACTTTCTCGCGCAAATCTGTTTCCGCGACCATTCAAAGTCTGGTCACCTTCTCTGGTGTCGTCCCTGCATTTCCATCCTGCCTATACAATTAGTTTCTAGTTTTGGGAACTTTTTATTTTATTTTGGGTCTTCAAATTTCAGTTTACTGTTTTTGTCCTAAGGTGGTGTCTGTTTTAGCTAGTTTTCATTTGGCTTTCATTGGGCTCCCTTTTTGGGCTTCCTTTATGTTGGGTTAAGACTTTTGTGTTGGTTATTGGGTTGTGGTTGAACTTGTACAATTGGTTAGATATAAGTACTACCCTATTATTTGTGGCAATTGTTG
This sequence comes from Euphorbia pulcherrima, assembly GCA_947683365.1. NCBI lineage: Eukaryota > Viridiplantae > Streptophyta > Magnoliopsida > Malpighiales > Euphorbiaceae > Euphorbia > Euphorbia pulcherrima. The sequence goes on along the minus strand of CANTUS010000001.1, from coordinate 11,758,525 downwards.
GGATGATAGTTCCCATTTGGATTCCTCGTTTTGGTCTGCCAAGGAGTGCAACGTCTGTGGGTCTCAATTTTGGATACAGTTTCTGCAGTGGATTGGTGGTTTCTCATGTGTTATTCACTTCTCAGTCCTCGGTGTTACAAGTTCTTATATATGTTTTTAGTTCCTTTTGGTTATATTTGGATTTATTGTTTTAGCTTTGTATCAAGCTTGATCATGTATGCTCCAGCTTGAGGGGAAAACAGCTATATAAGGTTGTTAGAAAATAACTAATAATTAGGAGGCTGGTTAGGAGGTTTGTCTTGGGCTGTTGGTGGCTTGTCTGTTGACTTTCTTGCTTGTATTCTCTGTATAAATCTGAGTTCTATCAATGAAATAACAAGAAAGATATAGGCGAAATGCAGTCTTTTAATTTTAACAGCTGTTACCAATGATTTCTTACAGGGTTCTGCACCCGTTATTTGCCTTTCTGAAAGTTCGTCTGATGCTGATGACTCTGAAATGTACCCTAGTGGCAACCTTGGTGCAAGTGATGTTTTGAAAATGGAACGTTTATTCTTAACTGGAGTTCTTGATGAATTAAAGATATCCTTCAGTTACAATCATAATGTAAGGCATCGATTAAAACTTATGACGTTTGTTTTAATGGAACTGCTTTGAAATCCTAAAACCATGTTCCTTGTTCTTCTATTTATTTTATATTTAATAGCATGAATTGAGTCAGTTCATTTGCGCTTTCACAAAACTATCCACTGTATGAGTCAGTTCAACGTCCTCTGTATTGTTTTGAACAGTACCAGTAGGTAATAAACCAGTGACTCGACTAAACCTAGGAGGTTTCAACCATGCATTGTCAAATGGAATTGAGTCAGTTTATTTAATTGGGCAACAATACATTGAGCTGCTGTTCACCGTAAGTTTTTTTCTCTTTTTTGCTATTTGTGCTGCTGTTCTCCTCCGAAAAGCTGCGCTAGCTTTTACTCCGCTGCTTGAACGGGAACAAATTTTGAACTGCAATTCTATTCCTATTGCTATATTTAAATTGTCGACAATGGCTGGGTAAATTACTTGTAGCCAATGGTATTTTCATTTTAATGAGATTCATAGTATAAACCAACTGCCATTAGCCAAACACCAAAGTCTGTCTCATCTGGTTTTCATCGCTGCACTCAAGGTGTTTGTTAAAAGTCCTGACTCAGAAAAAGCATTGATTTTCAATTCTGCATCACCCGGATTCTTTGTAAGATAGTTTTATCGGTTAATCTTTGGTTGAAAGTGCAGTTTAACTGAAAGTTTAAACAAAAATCAAAAACCATGGAGAGAAACCCTACCCTAACCCGCACCCATCCTGCCCCCCTACACAGCCGCCACCATCGCCCATCAACCAACCTTTTCCGATCGGACACTAGCCGCCGTCAGCCCCAACACCGAAACCCCTTCCATGAGCCAACCCGAAATCGCCAAACCACAAACCCTCGCCGTAATCCCTTTTATGTGCCCTTTACCGCCACTTCGCAGATTAGGGATTCAAATCCTAATCATATTGCCAACACCAGGAATCCGACAGCGAACAAGATCTATTTTGAGAATTTTCCGAATGGCTACGATGCGCTAGCCCTGAAGAAGGTTTTTGGGAGATTTGGAGTTTCTGGCTGGGTGTTTGTCGCACAAAAGAGAAACGCCAGGAACTTGAATTTTGGGTTCATTACGATTGATGTAAATGTTCCGTTTTATGAAGCTTTGAACAGGATGAATTCTGTTGAAATTGGGGCGGTTCGTTTGCGGGCGTATAAGGCAAGATACTCAAGGCCTTCGAACGTTCAGAAAATCCAGGGGCCGATCCGAAAGTCAGCTAGGCGTGTGAACCGAGTGTTTCACGAATCACCTCGAGATGGGAGATCATATGTTGATGTCGCGGCCCCTCATCGTAATTCTATAGAGGAGGCAAGTAAGGGGCAGCCTAAGATTGTGACGAGCCCAATGGATAAGAATGAGTCGCAGAAGAGTGAGGAGTGCATGGTGCAGTCTACCTCGTGGAAAGATAAGGCCTGCCTGATTCGGCTTCACAATATATCTCATATTCGAAATATATATGATTTATTGTGTGAGCGTGGTTTTAATGTTGAATTTGCCGCTCCTGTTGGTGGGGAGTGCGTGATTGTCTCCTTTATCACAGGAGATGCGATGTGTAATTTTATTAGTCATGAATGGAAGGTTCTCAGCCACCTTATGTTTTCGGTTGAGCGTCTGGCGGGGAATTTTATTCCCTCCGAGTGTGTCATGTATCTTGATCTCATGGGTATTCCACCAACTATTATATGTGAATCATTAGTTCGCAGCCTTGCTGGGAGATTTGGTCGGCTGGTGGCTATGGAGTGCAACTTGGAACGGCCGGATCGATTGGATGTGATTTCTTGTTTAGTGTCAGTTCCTATAGGTACTATGAGCCGCAATCTGAAGTTAGCAATGGGGGAGAGGGAGATTACGATTTACACTTCTATGCGTCAGGCCGTTAGCTGTCCGAGGTGTCAGGAGGATTACTCTAGCTCGGAGGACGAGTCGGATGAGGGTTCAATGGCGGACAGGATATCTGAAGAAGTGGCTATATCGGAGGAAGATTGTGACATGAGAACGCTGCGGGATAATGGTATTTTGGAAAATTCTACCTTACGGGAGCTAGACGGTAATGAGAGTGCGAACTCGGCAGCTAGAGGAAACCCAGAGACTAGCAGAATGTCTGGATCATCGGGGCCAGACGTGGCAAATAGAAACAGGGTGATAATGAATGCCCAGCTTACAGAACCGCGCGAGAATGAGGCTAGAATGGTCGTTAAAGTGGGTGAGATGCTGGGGCTGTTTCAGGAGCAACATGTGGGGCAAATTGTGCAGGTACTGGAAGAGCCAAGAGTTTGAATAGCCCGTCTGAATCGAGGTTTGGTACACGTTTCTTTATGTCAGTAAACCTTCTATCTTGGAACTGTCGTGGGGGGCTCACGAATGGAGCAAAGCAATTTTTTGTTCGTTCGTGTGTCCGCAAATGGTCCTTGCATGTTGTTGTGTTAGTGGAGACGAAGGTGTCGGATATATCAGAGATGATTGTGAGGAAATTATGGGGCCATAACGATTTTTCATATTATTGTGTTTCTGCTCAAGGTTTGTCGGGAGGGATAATTGTGTCATGGAACTCTAAAGTAGTTAGGGGTACAGTTAGAGCGGTTGGTGTAAGATGGTGTATTCTGAGCTCGGTCGTGAATCAGGTTGAGATCGATATTGTATGCTTATATGGGCCAGTCACAGCCGTTGAGAGGAATCAATTATGGGTTGAATTGCTGCCCCTTATTCGGGATGTTGGTAATGTATTGTTATGTGGTGACTTTAATGAAATTCTTCATTATTCGGAAAGAGCGGGTAGGAATGGGAGTGTTTCTAATTCTATGATAAGATTCCAAGAATTTGTGAATGCGAGTGCGTTGTATGATGTTCCTTTAGTTGGAAGGGACTATACGTGGAGTAACAGTCAGTCCTTTTCGAGGATCGATCGAGTGTTGGTGGCAGGTGGTCTATTAGATAGCTGGCCGAATTTACAACTCATGACGGTAGACTCAACCCTATCGGATCACTTACCCATTATTTTCCAGTCGCATACTCCGAGGAGACGGGAAAGGAGAGTAGATAGATCGCTAAACTGTTGGTGGGATGTTGATACTTTTTTGCCATTTATCACTAGTAAGTGGCGTTCTATTTGTGGTACGGCTGGGTGTAAGAATAGAGATGTCGATTATAAGCTGCGAAAATTATGGGGATTTATCCGTCCTTGGCATTCGTCTAATTTTGGTCAATTGGATAGTAGATTGAAATCGTTGGAAGCCCGGGTTTTAGAGTTGACTGACTCTAGTATGGGTCGGCCTTTGGATGCTTCAACCATGTCTGAATTACAAAACGTGAAAACTACATTGTTTCAGGTTAGACGAAACCAAGAAAAAATTCGGCACCAACAGTCAAGAGTGAAGTGGACTTTATTGGGTGATGACAATACTGCATTTTTTCACCGCATCGCTTCGGCTAGGTTCAGAGGTAATCGGATTTCACAGTTGGAAATTGGTGGGAGAGTCACTAACGATCCTATAGAGATCACAGCTACGATTCGAAACTACTATTTGAACCTGTTTTCGGAAACTACAGCTATTCCATTTGAGTTGGAAAGACTAAAGTTCAGAACGGTCGATGCATCGGAGAATTGTCGCCTAGTTGAACCATTCTCAGAAGCCGAGATATGGGATGCAGTTTGTTCCTGTAATGAGGGGAAGGCGCCTGGACCTGATGGATTTAATTTTTTCTTTTACAAACGATTTTGGGGTGAACTGAAGCCTGAGCTAATGGACCTATTTGCGAAGTTTCACGCGACGGGACGGCTGCCGAATGCTATTAAATCGTCATATACAGTCCTAATTCCTAAGGTACCAGGTTCTTCTTCGTTGAATAATTTTAGACCGATTGCCTTGATCCATGGTATATATAAAATTGTGTCTAAGGTGCTGGCTAAAAGACTGCAACCATTGCTACCTAAATTGATATCAGAAAATCAATTTGCTTTCATTAAAGGTCGTAATATTCATGAATGTTCGTTCATAGCCTCGGAGATTATCCATTCGGTTCATAGGAATCGTCAACCATGCTTGGCTATTAAGTTAGACTTCCATAAGGCTTATGATTGTGTTTCGTGGAACTATATGAATGCGGTTTTTAGACAAATGGGTTTTGAGGAAAGATGGGTTCAATGGCTTGACAACTGTAGAAGAAATTCGGTCACTTCAATTCTGATCAATGGGACGCCGTCGGAACCAATTAAATTAGCTAGGGGGGTTAAACAAGGTGATCCTATTTCCCCGTTTCTTTTTGTTCTGGCGAGTGAGGGACTGAAACTAATGTTTGAGGAGAGTATTCGAATTGGCCTTTTACCGGGCTTTCGGGTTGACGGATCAGAGAAGGACATGTCTATCCTGCAATTTGCTGATGATACGCTATGCTTTTTACCGGCCGATGAGTCTCTATTACCCATTTTTGTTAGAATTTTGCGATGTTTTGAGTTGATTTCAGGCCTGAAAGTCAATTTTAATAAGAGCTCTATTATGGGTATTCATATACAAGAGACGGTCGTTTCATCTTGTGCAGGAGTCCTGGGATGTCGAGTGGAGAACTTTCCGATTACCTATCTGGGAACCCCTCTCAGCGTTAGGCGTGTTCCCATTTCCGCTTGGAACCCATTAATAAGCAAGTTTCAGAGTCGATTAGCGAGTTGGAAAGGACAATGTTTATCCTATGCGGGACGAATGGTGCTTGTGAAATCGGTATTATCATCTCTTCCAATCTTTTTGTTATCATTGAATAAAATGCCAGGAGCGGTAATTACGAAACTTGAGCAGCTGATGCGGAATTTTTTGTGGAGGGGTGATTCAAATACTACGGGCATTAGTAAGGTTAGTTGGGCGACGATCGTCCTACCCAAAAATCTTGGGGGCCTCTACATTAGGAACTTAAAGTTGGTTAATTGTAGTTTGTTGATGAAGTGGGTATGGAAGGTTAGGAGTGCTGATCATGGGTCATTATGGTACGAGATTTGCGTTAGACGATACGGGTTTGATTCATGGTGGTCCATTGGAAACTATGATTCATCTACATTGTCACATACTTGGAGAGGAATTATAGCATGTTGTATTAGAGGTGGGGAGTGGTGGGAATTTTTTAGGTCGAGCATTCGGGTTGCTGTTGGAAGTGGGGAAAATTGCTCATTCTGGCATGACAACTGGACGGTGAATTCGGAGTTGGCGGTCTTGTTCCCTGACCTATACCGGTTGTGTAATAGGAAATCGTGTTCGGTGGCCGAGGGGTGTCATTATCTTTTCGGGTCATCGGCCTTTTTGCGGCCTTTTTGGAAACGGAACTTAAGGATTTCAGGACAGGAGAGAGGTGCGGAACTTCGAAATTGGATCGGTATAAGCTGTCCGAGCTTGTTTCTAGAGGGTGACAACGAGTTGGGGCAGGGTCAACGGCAGCCTATCTTTTCAGGGACGGCTGATAGGTTTATATGGGAGGTGGGGGAGAAGAAGGAGTACACGACAAGCTCCTTTTGTATGGGCTACTATAGTTCGCCAAAATGGCCAAAGCCGAGGCTCGAATTTTCTGTAATATGGGAGGCATGTGTGACCCCTAAAGTTTGCTTCTTTGGGTGGCTTGTTTTTCACGGAAGATTACCAACAAAAATGTTCCTTTTCCTCCGGGGCTGCCAATCTATAACGGACGGTCAATGCCCTTTTTGTGATTTGGAGGAGACTATGGATCACGCCCTGCTCCATTGCAGTAACAGCTATAAGGTGTGGACGCAGGTGATGAGATTGCTCGGTATCTCGATGCCTATACCGTGGAAGGCGGTGGATTTTCTAGCCATGTGGCGCGGCTTCTTTGCTGATGGAAGGGGTAGAGAGTTCGGAACGGCGCTATGGTTCTTAATTGCTTGGGCACTATGGAAACGAAGGAATAAATTTGTTTTCGAAGGCAGGATTGGCTCAGAAGACATTATTGGATTATGCATTCATTTATGTTGGTTCATCTTTAAAACTAGGAGGCGGGATGTTAATTTTGTTACTTCTGATGTATTTATTTTCCCGAACTTGCTACTCTCGTGTAATTGATTTACTCATGTTCTCGCATTGAGACCGTGAGTTGATTTTTATTTAATAAAAGAGGGGTAGGTGTTTTGTAGGTAAGCGGGGAAACCAGCCTAGCTGGAGACTCCGCCCCGAAATTTTCACCTGCTCCAAACTTTTAGCCTTTGAAGGGACACAATGTTCCTTCGGGGTTTTTCAAAAAAAAGTTATCTGTGACCAGAGCTCTTTTCTGTACAAGAACATTGATATGCAGGTGGCGAAATTTCTGTTCTAGAGTCCTGCCCTCACTCTATTTGTTTTTGGCTCTCTGACTGATTTGTAAATGGTCATAATCAGGTCTCTGTCACATTGGCTACACTGTCATTTTTTTGTCGTAGACCAACAATTCTTGCCATTATGGAGTTTGTCAATGCAATTAATATTGACATAAAAAGTGAAGCTTTAATTGATCTTGATCCAGCTGTCGTGGTAAACCTCGAAAGTTCTGGTGATGATGTGGTTGATGATCCATTAGCAGGCGTTGAGAAGCCTTTTGTCAAAGATTTACTGGGCAAGGGAAAATCCAAAATTATTTTCAATATAATATTGAATATGGCTCATGCTCAGATTTTTTTGATGAATGAGAATGAAACTAGACTAGCATCTTTCTCCCAAGAGAATTTGCTGACTGATATCAAGGTTTGCTTCAGCTTTTCCTCTTGTTTTACCATTTTCATATTCAGTACTTATATTAATTAATGATTCAATATGTTTACTCTTGTTGGTTACATTTTTCCTTTAAGGTCTTTCCAAGCTCTTATAGTATCAAGGCAGCTCTCGGAAATTTAAGAATAAGTGATGAGAGCCTTCCTGGAAACCATTCATATTTCTGGATCTGTGATATGAGAAATCCTGGGGGCAGCTCGTTTGTTGAGGTACTTACCATTATATATTGTGGAACAATGGCCAACTCACTCCAAAAGGTACTTCAAAGGGTGAGGGTTGCCTCACACATATAAGGAGCAACATTGCTCAAGCCACGATCAATGTGGGATATCCAACACACCCCCTCACGCCCAAATCTATTTGGAGCGTGGAGCTATCAACGGGTGACCCAACATCATAACCGGGCTCTGGTACCATGTGTAACAATGGCCAACTCACCCCAAAAGGTACCTCAAAGGGTGAGGGTTGCCTCACACATATAAGGAGCAACATTGCTCAAGTCACGATCAATGTGGGATATATATACATACATACATATATTTATATATATATATATATATATATATATATATATATATATATATTTCTTTTTTATTATTATTCTAAGACTTTTTGCTTATACATAATTATAAAATTTATATATTCAAATTCTACATTCATATATTATAATAGTAAATAAATATAACTTTTACATAAAATACTAGTCATTTATGTTGCATGAAAGGCATAATTTCGTATTAGGCTATATAAATGTAATATCAAACGCTTTGCATTTTTTATGTGACTCTTCTTCTGTACCAGTCTTGTTTCTGGTATCATGGGTAGACACTTTTTATTGTTTGATATCTTTTCAGGTGTTTTTATTATCATCTTTTTAATATTGTGTGTCTCATATGACTTGTAATTATGCAGTTGGTTTTTACTTCATTTAGTCCTGATGATGAAGACTATGAAGGTTTTGAATATAGTCTTCGTGGCCAGCTTTCAGAAGTGAGGATCGTTTATTTGAATCGATTTGTGCAGGAGGTAAATCAACATTAAATATTTTGATTATTTTGCATGAATTTGTGTCATTTATGATTTCTTTTAAATATCTGATATGCAGATAGTTAGTTATTTTATGGGTCTTGTTCCATACAACCACTCAAATGATGTTATTAAGTTAAAAGATCAGGTGACAAATTCTGAGAAGTCATTTACAACCAGTGAAATTGAAGGGTTGCCAGCTTTAAAATTGGATCTTTCTCTCAAGAAGCCTATCATATTGATGCCTAGTCAAACTAGCAGTCCTGAGTAGGTTTACATTTAATTTTAAAAAAGTCAAATGTTTTTTACAGTCACTATAACATGTATAATTGGATTTTCCCTAAATTTTAACAGTTACTTGAAGCTTGATGTGGTTCACATAACAATACGAAATACCTTCAACTGGCTTCATGGTGGAAAGAGTGAGATTAACGCTGTGCATGTGGAAACATTAACGATTCAGGTGAGACTTTGTAAGGACAGCTGAAAGAATTATAGCCTGATTCATTTCGACAATTTTAAGTGTTCACAATATAAACTAGTCATAAATGCATAATAATTATCAAACTTTTTCATGACTGTTAGTCTTAAAGTTTTGAGGTATGCATGATTGGATTGTTGTCATTGTGTAGCCAAAAATGGGAATACCATTGTACCTAATTATTCGTTTATTTCTTATTAATTGCAGGTTGAGAACATCAGCTTGAATGTTGGGTCTGGCACTGAATTAGGTGAAAGTACAATTCGAGATGTTAAGGGTATTTCTATAAGCATTCAGAGATCACTTAGGGACTTGTTAAATCAAATACCAAGTACAGAGGCTGCTATTGAGGTATCCTAATTGAAATTAGAAAAATTCTCAGGTGTTCTCATCAATGGTTCATTTTTATTGTTTCAACATCCTAACAATTTTTTCTCTTTAATTTTTTTATTCAAACTTCACAAAAGACACAAAAGTATCACTTCTATTTGACATTTTGCTTTATCAGATAGGGGGAATAAAAATGGCTCTTTCAAATAAAGAGTACCTGATTATTACTGAATGTGCTCTGACTAATATAAATGAGACTCCGAATATTGTGCCTCCACTTAAGCATGATTCTTGGACGTCTGCTGAAATGATAGAACCCATTGTGGATCAGAATTCAGTTGGTAATGAAACTGGATCGCAGAATGGAGAAGCATGGATATCCATGAAAGTTTCTGTTCATATCAAGCTAGTTGAATTGAGCTTACTTACTGGGGTATCCAGAGATGCACCTCTTGCTACAATACAGGTAATCTTATATGGTGTTCACAATATATTTTTAAGGCTCAGTCCCAAGGTTACTTTTTATTCATTATCCTTGAGATTATTGATGCCCTACAATAACATTGTCTTTTACCTCTTGTGTTAACTCTATCTTTCTGTGTCCAGTTTTCTTTGTCCCATGGAATTACTAAAGGTTTCAAATATTCTGTAAGATTGTTAGTTTTCTTAATCATTTATCCAGTGAGCAAATTGATGGTGATACTAAAATTCAATTTTTTGTTTTTTTTCTGATTCAAATTTAGAAACCTGATCCACAAATATTATGATATCCCGTTCATGTTGGTGTAGTTTTTTGGTCATGCTATAGAGTAAGTTAACTCTCTTGTTTCTTTTTCATATTTGTATTTTTCATGCCCTTGACCTTTGTTTCCCACGATCTTAGTTTCAGTTTTTTTTCCAATTTCAGCAACCATCTTGTTGAGTACTTTTTCCATACTCTGTTCATGTTACTGTTTAATTGAATTTCCTGTCAAGTAAGTGTTAAGCTTAGTTCGTACAACTATGCATGCTTCTTTACTGCCTTGGATGTTAAAGGGAGGGGAAATGTTATATTAAAGGTTTATAATTCTAGTTTTCAATGTTCTTTATTTGAAGCAATTTCAAATGTTTCATTTTCTTATAACTTCATATTCATTTCTGTTATACAAGAGTTTGGGAGAAAATGTTCTGCCTATTACATGTGAATGTCTCAGGTATTTATACTGCAAATTTGGTCCTAGACAAGAAAAGGAATACAACATTTCCCTGTGATCTTGCCTACAATCTCTCATATACTGTAATAGCCATGTATAGTGTATGGCATTGTGGCTATAAACAATCTGTTACAATTTCTATCCTTGTTGGGCTGATTCTGGGATGTATTATTACATGGCCATTTTTCAATTAGACTTTTGAGGTGGTGTGGACACTACTTTGTACTTTTATGCAACTTTTTGTGTGCTATCGTGTAGGTTGCTGGTGCATGGCTTCTGTACAAGTCCAGTAACATTGGGGAAAGTTTTCTCTCAGCAACTTTTAAAGGCTTTTCTGTGATCGATGATCGATTGGGGACTGAAGAAGAATTCAGATTGGTGATAGGAAAGCCTGAGAAGAATGGCTATGGTCCTCTTTACTTTCAGAATGACAACGGAAACCATCATATAGCTGGTCCAAGTTTCAAAGATTACAATGAGGTGATACCAACTCCCGCGATGCTTATACTTGATGCCAATTTTGGTCCAAATTTGACACACACGTCTGTCTATGTTCAAAGGCCTCAACTGCTTGTTGCACTTGATTTTCTTCTGCCTTTTGTTGAGTTTTTTGTTCCAGGAGTTGGCAGTATGCTGTCTAACGATGAAAGTAAGGAACCTTCACATGTGGTTGATATAATAGCTTTGAATGGGCCAATTTATAGGCAACCTTTTTCTGAATTTTCAATCTCCCCATCAAGACCACTGATCGTCGATGATGAAAGATTTGACCATTTTGTTTACGACGGTGAAGGTGGGATATTGTATTTAAAAGATAGACAGGGACATAATCTTTCCGCACCTAGCAAGGAAGCAATTATACACGTGGGAAGTGGAAAAAATTTACAATTCAAAAATGTTGTGATTAAGGTGATACTTTCTGCTTCTTATTTTGATCTTAGAAAATATTTACTTGTCCCAAATGCTGATAAATTATGATTGTTTTGTTTACGTAGAATGGGAAATTTTTGGATTCCTGTATTTTATTGGGAAGCAATAGCAGCTATATTATGTCAAAGGAAGATGCTGTCTATTTGGAGGAAGAGGATGAAACTTCTTATTTGGAATCATTAAGAGAAAGTATTAATGATTTGCAATCTCAGAACCCTGGGGTCAAGAGACTGACTGAGTTTATTTTTGAGTTTCAGGTCAAGCTTTCTTTAATATGTTTACTCAAATCATTTAACAATTTATATTAGAGTCATTGTAAATTCTGTCTTATCTTTACTATGGGTCCATGGTGTTTATGAAAGATTTTCTTGAAAATTATGGTCTTTCTTGTCATTTTCTTCTTTTTTTATGTCTCGCCCTTTCTCTTGCACTTTAATGAGTTAGATATTTCTTCATAGGCTATTGGCCCAGAGCTTACCTTTTACAGTGCATCACGAGAAGTGGGAATTTCATCAATCGTCTCTAACAAACTTTTGCACACACATTTGGATGCAGTTTCCAGGTTTGTTTTGTTTCCTGATTGTTTTTTTGATGTGGCATAAATGAGTACACTAAACTGATTTCTTCATGAAATTGAGTAACTGGAATTTATAAATACTCCCTCTATTTATATATAGTTTTCGTTTTACCCATTATTTGAGTTCTCTTTTTAGTTGTCCTTCCTAACTTTCTAGGTATTTTTTCACAAGTTTCCACTACTACCCTTATTAATTGTTGTTTTTGTTGAAAGTATTAATTGCAAGCCTTGAGATTGGAGTAGAGCATGTAGGCAGACATTATTTTGATGTTGATAAATGCTTAAATTAGTAAATCACCCCATTCAGTTAATTGTTTTATTAAAACTGTGAATTAGGTAGAATGACAACTATATATAGATGGAGTAATAAAAATAAATGTCAATGTGAATGTAAATGTAAATGCTAATGTTAACGTGAATATAAATATAAATATATTTAAAATTAAAATTACAATATAAATTTAATTTGTTTCAAGGATTAAAATAGTTTTTGAATGTTTATGTTGATTATGTCATAATCTGTTTATGAGTTTATTTTATTATTTTCTTGGCGAATGTCGAGTTCGCCAAGTTTAAATTAACCTGCTAAAAATATTTGCGATAGTGGAAGCAGGGTCGATCTGACATGGAGTGATAAAACTTTGTAAAACCTTTTTGCTAAATGAAAACTGCAATAAAAATAAATTAGGGGGGTTTGGAAGTTTTGGTGAAAATTATAAAAACACAAAACTAAAAGCTAATGAAAAACAATAAATAAAAGGCATCCGATGAAGACATAATCCAATCTCGTTCCTTTATTCGATCATCGGTTCAAAAATAGTTCTAAATCAAGTTTTGCTAAACTGGTTATAGTTACCGAGAGACACCCCTAGCAACCAATTCTCCCTTAATTTTAAATCAATCACGAGACGCTCTATGATTGACCCTAACTAAACCATAGTACTTTGGAAACGTTCCTCAGTTTTAACTTGGTAATTGCTTTAAGATATAGGAGAACCCGATTCAAACCAATTTGTCAAGACTCTTGACTCATTTAAGTAAGATTGTTTATTCCTTAAGATAGAAAAATCTTAATTTGACACTATGCAAGCCAATATGACAATTACGGATCAAATCAACTTGTATGTCAACATTGAATTCATTCAATTGAAACAAAGGGCCCTTTTTGAAACAAGTAAATGAACCAAAATAACCTTTAGGAACCGAAATAAACAAATCGCAAAATGATAAAGAAAAGATAAAGCAAATTTAGACCTCAGGAATGAAAAGAACCGAGAATTGAATTAGCCTTCGATTGGATTATAGAAAGTAAAAACTACAAAGCTAATTACAATGTTTATTTGTCTGCATCAAAAGTCTACCTTAAAACAAAGAACTAATGTGCCTTATATAGGCAAAAATAAAACTAATTAACAATGCAATTATCCCACTAATCTGCCAAATGCTACACGTTCCAAGTAACTGCCAATTGGTCCATTGCTTTCCAATCACCCACTAATTAGCTCAGATGTGAATAATGACCACGTCCAAAGAGAATGAATTACTCCAATTTTATGAGTTGAATCTTCTACTTGGGAAATGCCACTCAAGCAGCCCATGAATTCCAATTAATGCCACGTCATCTTTAGTTGATGAAAATTAAGTCCAAGTAATTGACAAAGTGAATTGCACGAAATTAGCCTCATCAACTCCTTAAGTCATGGAATCCAACACAAACTTTAATAAATGCTCCATTATCTTTTACTTTTTCAATACTTGGCTTGTTCCTACAAAATATCACAAAATTTGCACAACTTAACCAATTTCCCAAAATTAATGAGTAAATCAAACATAAGATAAGATAAATAAAATGCATAAAATGCACTCTAACATTTCTCCGGGTTTGGAATAAGTGCAAGGCATGTAGATGATGTCAGGGGTTAGTTAGGCTTGGTGTATGTTTCAGGTTCATCTCCGTATCCCAAGCTGATGTAGAATAGTGTAACGATTTGATATTTCTCTTACTTTGTACCCTTTCCAACTTTGTTAATTAACTCCCTATTGTTGTAGAGAATCCGTGGGCCTCTCGAGAGTGTTGGGCTTGATAGCTTGAGTGAGCATACAAGTGGAGTTGAGCTCATCTAACACAAAACCAATTGGCTTGTGTTAAGGCCCAATCTACACCACGTATATTCCACTCTTTACTCTAGTCTATTTCCGATGTGGGATTCTCCACACATTTCCAACACCCCCTCAAGTAATCTATGTTACTCCATTATAAACTGCTTTTCTGAAGAAAATTGAAGTAATCTATGTTACTCCATTATAAACTGTAAATTGCCAAATTTTACCCTAGTGTTACTCCATTATATTTGCATTTCTGGAGTAATCTATGTTACTCCATTATAAACTGCTTTTCTGAACCCGCTAATTTCATGCATTGAAATGCAATCTAGTATTGTTAGACTGAACTTCAATTGTTTTTGGTCTAATCAAGTTATGAGAGTTCAAGTTTCTTTCCAGATGTATCTGGAAAACAGAAAGTTATTTCTATTTGGTGCTGCTTTTGTGATTCTCCAATATGGTGAAAATGAAAGTGCATCCGTGTATCTTCCAACCCATTGGTGCAGTCATTATAGTGTGATTTCACCTTTTTCAGCATGAAGGTTTCTTAGGAGTTGTAGGAAATAACTGTTGTAACTCTAACATTTTCAAACTTTTATACTTTTAAGGCTTGTTTCGAAGGGTGATATGACTGAAATGACTGCAAATGCACGCGGCCTGACAATGGAAAGCAATGGGATCCGCATTTTGGAGCCTTTTGATGCCTCTTTCAATTATTCAAATGCTTCTGGGAAGACCAGTATCCATATATCTGTTTCAAATGTATTCATGAATGTTACATTCAGCATCTTGAGACTGTTCTTAGCAGTAGAAGATGATATTTTGGCATTTTTGAGGACATCGTCAAAGCAGATAACTGTAACCTGTTCTGAGTTCGATAAGGTTGGGACAATAAAAAGTATGTTTTAATTTACATCTTCCCTCTTCCTCTCATAATGTTGGAATGGTGATTTAATATGTTGCCTTAAGATATTAATCTATAACCCTGTCATTTTGCTTTCAGATTCATATAATGACCTAGTATATAACTTTTGGAGACCTCGTGCACCCCCTGGATATGCAGTCCTTGGTGATTATTTGACTCCAGGGTTAGTAAAATCTTCTAAATTCCCTTTAAACAGTTGTTCAAAGAATTTTTTTGATCTTGACAATCATATAATTGCTTCGTACATGACAGGGATAAACCACCAACAAAAAGGGTTGTTGCTGTGAATATGAACTTTGCTAGAGTCAAACTACCCACATCTTTCAGACTAATTTGGCCGCCATCAACATTCATAGAAGCTTCTGCTCAAGGTGTATCCAGTTCTAACTTCGTGAATGGTCTCAAATATGGGGACGATAGCTGTTTTGTCTGGTTCCCAGAAGCACCTGAAGGTTATGTGGCATTAGGATGTGTGGTGTCTGCTGAACCAAAACAACCACCTCTCTCTTCTGGTTTTTGCATCTCAGATTCTCTAGTTTCTACTTGTTCAGTGAGGGATTGTGTTGCTATCTCTACCAATCCGTATGTTGAAACCGATTAGTTATTTCTATTGATATGCACGAAAGCATTTATGCATGCTGTGGATGCAGATGCATGCTTCATTGGCTAACATGTGTTTATGATTATATTGTATTATTATTTTCAATGGTTTGAATTTCTAATTTGTATTGAAATTTCAGATATTCATCAAGTTTATCCTTTTGGCGTGTGAAAAATTCCTTTGGGACGTTCTTGCCTTCAGATCCAACGAGTCTTTGCATGATAGGTGGAGCTTATGAACTATGCCATCTAAAATTTGGGCTTCCAGAATTTTCTCCTAAAGCCTCCAAAATTCATGACACACAAACTTCTCCATCAGAGAAAGCAACATCTTTGAACTTCAGTCGACGTGTCGAAGCTGTTGCTAGTTTTCAGTTGATATGGTGGAACCGAAATTCAAGCTCGAGGAAGAAGATATCCATATGGCGTCCGGTAGCCCCCGAGGGGATGTTTTATTTTGGTGATATTGCTGTTAAGGGGTATATGACATTTTTCTTTCTTTACCTTACGGAGTCATTTCCTTGTGTCCAATATTAGAGAGTTATTCAGGTTTTAAGACCGTTTGAATACTAGGTATGAACCTCCCAACACTTGCATTGTCTTTCATGATACTGGAGATGAAGAACTTTACAAAGCTCCTTTGGATTACCAACTTGTTGGACATATTAAGAAACATAGGGGAATGGAGTGCATTTCTTTCTGGATGCCTCAAGCCCCCCCAGGTTTCGTTTCATTGGGTTGCATAGCATGCAATGGTTCTCCAAAACTAAATGACTTTTGCAGATTAAGATGCATGCGAAGTGACATGGTTACTAGAGATCAGTTCCTGGAGGAAACTATATGGAATACATCTGAGGCCAAGTTTGTGAAAGAACCATTTAGCATGTGGACAGTCGGCAATGAGTTGAGAACCTTTATTGTACGTAGTGGTTTCAGAAAACCTCCAAGGCGGTTTGCTTTGAAATTGGCAGATCCCAACGTGCAGAGTGGTTCAGATGATACTACAATGAATGCAGTATTTGGAACTTTTTCTGCATCAATTTTTGATGATTATGGTGGTTTGGTGAGCATGCGTTTGAAACTTCCTTTTATATTTTTTGTAATTATGTCCAAAATCACACACGAGTAGAATAAGTGAAATAAGCATCATATTCTGGTTTACAGCACTTCATAAATCATGGATACAGAAAGTTTCGGCTAGAATAATTTTTACATCTGTCTGTAATCTTGTCAAAATTTGGAACTTTTTTAGTGGGAAATATGATTTATAGAGAATGACTTGTGAAGTCGTGATGTTTGGATCAAGAAAACTTTACAAAGAATGTCTCTGATCAAAACATCCTTTTTATATTGAGTCTTGCATATTGTTTTTATGTAAACTAATAACTCGGGCAAATTTGAAGGAGATAATTTCTCCGCCATTGATAACAATTATATATTCTGGTTTTGAGTAGCAAAGGATGAAAGAAAGCTTATCCTAATACACAGCTAGTTGGATTTTAAAAACGCGCTTCAATGTCTTCTTCACCATGTGGATTGAATTTACTTTTGCATTTATATTCATAAAATTTGTATGTAAAAATGATCCATTTTTGCATTTCTATTCCATATTTTTCGCTTCAAGATTGCGTTAGTAGTTGAAGTATTTATTATGAAAACAGAAACCTTGTTTTGATTCTAAGAGGATGGTTTAGTTCATGTCACCTATTGTGGATGGAATGAAAATTTTGTGCTCTTACTCATGAGATTTCCGCATTATATTAATCCTTTTTAGTATTGTTTTCCATTTCTCCTCTGCAAGATTTTGATTAGCTGTGGTATGTGTTATATTCTGCCTTGCTACTTGAGGCCTTTTGACAGCATCAGTTGCAGTTTCTGATGTGAAGAACTACAACACCTGTCCCCTTCCTTAAGTTCATATCCCATTGTTGTGTGTTCTTTTTGTTTGGCAGTTTTGTTTCCTTATCTGTTTGAGATTCTGTCAGGATTGTTCGTGTATTTTACTAAACGTTTCAGTTGCTCACTATGGAAGTATGGATTGACGTTGATCACAATAACCAAGTATGAGATTGCTCTAATCTTGGTTCTATTTCCTGATACTTGCAGATGGTTCCCTTGTTCAATATATCTTTGAGTGGAATAGGATTCAACTTGCATGGACGAACCGATTCCTTGAATTCAACTGTAAGCTTTTCTCTGGATGCTAGGTCATATAATGATAAGTTAGAATCGTGGGAGCCACTTGTTGAGCCAGTTGATGGATTTTTAAGGTATGCTATTTTTTCTACAGATCCTTTCCATATGTTCAACTTTTGAAAGGATGGGAGGATAGAGCTATTTGAGTTCCTCATAATGCCTTGTATTGCTTAGGGTATATTAAAGTTGCTTTCATTTATGTTATTGCGAAGCAGACTGTATGTCTTGAAGTGACAAAAAGAAGACCTTAAGAGATTCTCTATTCCTTTAAATAAATTAAGCTATGAGCCCTTGTATCGTATTGAACCTTCCAATTTCTTTCTAGTCTAGCAAGGGGAAACACAAATAGGAAGTTGGTTTATTTTTGTTAATTTCTTCAAAAAAGAACAAAACATAGTACACAAGGACAAAAAAAAACAGAACCAAAAAAGAGAGAACCAAAAAAACCAAAAGCTCTAAAAGCATATGCTTTTATCTACATTGTTGTTTTTCTATGTTCACAGGTGTAATAAGAAAAAATGGATAGGAATTTGATGTTTGGACTTTAGATATTAATGGAAGTACTTGTCATTATTGTTACTAATTATTAACTCTGTTGGAAGTCTTTCTGCATGTTCACTTGTAGTTAGCAGTGGGGTTTTCCAAATCAAACAGCGAAAACAAGAGTTCGACTGGGGGATTCCATGGAAACGAACTCATAAAGTTAACAGGCATCTAAACGTTTTCTCTTTCCTGAGAGATTTGTAATTTCTCAAAGGAGAAAATTATCACATTTCTAAAACTTCCCTCAAAATAGTCCCTGTCCCTACATTTAAAGCTCTGTACTTTTATAAATAGAATTAATTATCACATTTCTAAAACTTCCCTCAAAATTATCACATTTCTAAACCTCATTGTAAGATTAATTTTATTTCTTGCCTTGTTTCTGGTTGTTTTCTTCTGGATTTTGTAGTGATCTAGAAATTGTCTTTCCGTTAAATCAGTCTTTTTTTTGTAATTTGCAGATACCAATATGATCTTAATGCTCCAGGGGCAGCTTCACAGCTACGCTTTACCACCACCCGGGATTTGAACTTAAATGTTACGGTTTCTAATATGAATATGATCATCCAAGCTTATGCAAGCTGGAATAATCTTCATGTTGACAAAAATAAGGTTCCTCATTCCTTTCCTGCTCTCTCTCTGTTGACACTTCTTTTAATAATTGTGCTACATGCTTTTTTCAGTTTCGTATTTTCATATTTAACCAATGGTCATTGATCAAAATAGGAAGTCCTTCCTTCAACTTATGGTGCAAAACCCATAATGGGCATCCATCAGAAGAAAAATTATTATATAATCCAGGAAAACAAGCTTGGTCAGGAGATTTTTATTTGTGCAACTAAAGTCAGGGGACCCTCAGATATAATAAGAATGCCATCTGGGGATATGAAGCCTGTTAAAGTCCTTGTTTCAGAAAATATGTTGGATTCTCACTTGGAAGAAAAATTTTGTCGAAAAGTTAGAGCAGTTGCAACAGTTGTCATAATGGATGCAGAGGTAAGCTATTTGTATTTTGTCTTTCCTTTAAGGGATGTTAAGCATTTCATCTGTATCTAGGGTATAAGCAAACCGATTATAAAGATAAGCGCTTTGAAATTGATGATATGCTCAGGATATATATGATCTTGAAATTTTCATTAACAAGATTGAAGCTTATGTTAGTATATTCCTTATTTGCTGCAGTTCAGAATTTGAATTAGACTGTATTATAGATGAGCCTAGTGTACCTTATTTGCTGACTCTTCATGGATAGCAGGGGTATGAAATAATTTTAGTAGGATTGGCTTTTAAAAAGTAATGAATAGGTGTGAAGTAATATGTGCGAAGTACTTGAGGACTCATATACCTTCTGTATCAAGAATGGGTTTGCTTATTGCATTTGTCTGCTTATGTTTATGATGTAGTTGCCAAGAGTAGAGGGGTTAACTTCCAATATCTACACAGTAGCACTCTGTCTTACCCCGCATCAAGGTCTAAGCGGTGGTTCTCCTTTTCATCAACAAAGTGCGCGTACAAGTGGAAGCATCTCAAACTCAACTTCTTCTGAGCTTGAATTGGTCAACTGGAATGAAATATTTTTCTTCAGAGTTGATATCCAGGTGAGAAAGAAGATTTAGTTTCTATCATGTGCTAGTTTCTTATATGCTTCTCTATTTATTGCTGAACTCTAGCTAGCTGCTTCAAGGACTTGTAACATACCTCTGTATTTTCTCATCAAGACTGACAGTCCTCGAGTGTCCGACACGACACGGACACGGACACGCGGACACTCCAATTTTGAAAAAATACGCATTTGGACACGGCTAGGACACGGCAACTAAAAAATATTATCAAATATAAATATTAATACATAAGAAAACTCATATCATTCATAATCAATTAATCAAATAACAAAACAAAAAAAAAATCCAAAATAACTAACGAGGTAAGCTTTAATTCTCCATATCTTCGTCTAAACTTTGAAACTATACACTTCCCATCCAAGTGCCAAAATTTTGTAACTACTGAAGAGGGCTTCACCCAAATTTCACAAGGAAGATAATGAAATGAAGACATTGATTAATATCATACAGAAGGACAGTTTATCTATTTCCAACTAAATCTACTTCTTAATTAGCTAAAATCAAATCATGTTTTCAAAATCGAAAAGCTTCAAACCTTACCTTCGTCAGCGCCGGAGTCTGATGTAGCGGCGGTCGTCGTCGCCGGAGTCAGTGTGGGTCGTCGTTGCCGGCAGTGTGGGTAGCAGTCACCAGCAGCCTTGTGCCGATTTGAGTTGAACAGAAACAGGTTTGAGAACGCAAAGGGGCAGAGGAATAAAAGTAAAAAACCTAATATTTTGTTACCCAAAACGGCGCCGTCCCGTGTCCAAAAACGTGTCCCCAGCGTGTCCATGAAGTGTCCAGTGGTTAGATGCCTACGTGGCGTGTCGGATTCAAATCCTACGTGTCGGACACGTGTCCGACGCGTGTCCGTGTCGGACACGTGTCCGACACTTGGACACTCCTATATTTGGAGTGTCCATGCAACATAGAATTTATGTACTTGATGTTTTCATCTTTCTCTTTGTTGAAGACGAGCATGCTTATATCACAGTGTTTGCTTGCTCTGTGTGTAATAGCTGGTTGCTTTTAATCATATTTAGCTTCCAAATTTCTGCAGGAGAATTACGACTTTGAACTCATTGTGAGTGACATGGGAAAAGGTATGTGTTTGGATTTTTGTCTTATAGAAATCGAAATGATTTCATTACGTCTGTGGCGAATGTCTTAGCCTAGTAGTTGGGACTGATTTTGTGACCTCTAGAGTTCTCAGGTTCAAGTCACATTGGGGTGGGTTTGAGATTTTTCTTTATGTTTAACATAAGCACTTGCACAAATTAAAAAAAATCTCATCAAGTCTGCTTGAGAAAAGTCTTGAGTTTCTTAGCACCTAATCCATGCTAACATATTGAAATTTTCTTTGGTTATTGGCACCTTAAGTAGATAGTGCCTTGATACTTCTTATGCCCATATATTACATGGAGACCCTTGTTCTGCTCAATGGCTTGAGTCTCAGATTGTGGCTTGTTTTATTCCCTTCATTCCTAAATAGATCTCTTTTTAGCATTTTCAATAAATTATCTTCATATATGTCATTTGTTATTATTTGTGTATTTTTATCTTTTACTTCTCCATTTTACCCTTATTTTTTATTAGGAGGTAGGTTTAATATTAATAGAATTTATCAAATAATGAATTATGTTACTTAAGAAAAAAGAGAATTTAAGGAGGACAAATTAGTCATTTAATATCCCAATTATTTCTGTATTGGTTTTGATGAATAGACTAAAAAGACTTATAAATAGGAATCAAGGAGAAGCTTTTTACGTAACTTGAACTTTTTGCATTAGAACTTAAAATACAAAAGTAACAAATATTTCAAAATATTAAATAGCTACTACATATCTGTATAGAAAAAATTACTTATACAGGTTGCATGATGACTACATTTTCAACGAGTTCCAGAATTTATATGCTAAAATTATATAACATTGAAGTAAAAAGCTTAACTGTTCTTTATGTGTTTGGTGACCATTACGATGCATGACTTACTTTTATAAACAAACATTTAAAATTAAGTTATGCCTCGCAATTGCTTAACACATAATGAACAGTCAATTATTAACTTTCAATATTGTTACCCAGTATCAACTATATGAACCTCTTAAACCAAGCAAGCCCCGTTGGTATTTCATGATCAAACTACATTAGGCTTCTGATTATTGATTTCATTCTTTGGTTCTACAGGTGATGCTGTCGGGGTTTTCTCTGCGTCTTTGAACCAGATTGCTAAGCATTTGAAAAAGAATCTTAAGCAAACTGATTATCTGAATTACTCTACCTGGATAGACTTGTCTCCTGCAAAGCATACGGTGATGTTATCATATACATCAGTTTAATCGTGTTAGATGCAATTGTCTCAGTTGTTGACTTTTTGTGAGTACTTAGTGCACTATCGTCAGCCAATATTACTTATTATGAATTATCTTTGTACAGACTGCAACTCAAGGAGATAAAAATAGGAAGTCGTGTGGGAGAATAAAATGTGCTGTACTGTTGTCACCTGGGTCTGAAGACAAAGATGATATTCTTGTCAGTGGCAGAAAGTCTGAACTTATTCAGATCAGTCCTAGCATGGATGGGCCTTGGACTACTCTAAGACTGAATTATGCTGCACCTGCTGCTTGTTGCCGATTTGGCAATGAAGCAGTTGCCAGTGAAGTAAGTGTTAAGGATGGAAATAGGCTTGTGACCATAAGGTCTTTGGTGTCAGTACGTAATAAAACAGACTTTATACTCGATTTGCACCTTGTATCCAAGGCTTCCATTAATGCAAGTGAACCTGAAGATTCACACAGTTATGATGAAGTTCAGACAGATGCGTTCTTTGAAACTGAAGTCTTCAAGCCAACTGTTGGTTGGGTTGGCTGCTCAAACTCAGAAATAGTAGGCCGCCTTGAGGTAAATGATGAATAAAAGCTGTTTCTTATGCCCCTTACAACTTGATAAGCGTCCTAAAAATAGGTCCTTGATGTGAATTTCTTAAAAAAAATTTATTAGGATTAGTCAATTCCTACAGGCATAGGCACTTGATGTATACTATGCCTGTTTGAGCAGTAGGGATTACTTAATCATTTTAGCTTTGGATTTTTTGCCTAGTATATTTCTAATACCGGGCATTCTAGTTCAAACTTTTATTTAGCTGTTGCTGGATGTGTTAGTTGGTTAGGGATTCCTATCTGAATAAATAATGATAAAAGATACCATTCTAAAAGCTGCATAGGTTAAGCATGCAAAACACCAAGAAGAATAACACCTTGTTGCACTTTATTGTTGGAGTCGGAAGTTTTTATATATATGCAACTGAACCATCCATATATCAATATATGTTATAACAAGACAACTTGAAATCGCAAGTTGTTATACTACCGAATTCTCAACATTTTGATGAAAGTAGTATTTCTTATTAATGCTCTCGATTTTGGGACCAATAAATTGTGGTGCTTGAGTGTCTGACAAGTGCTATTGGTGAAACAGCGCTCTTTTTGAACTTTTGTCATTTATCCATTTTCAGGGTAATTTTAAAGTTGAATTACCCACAGATTGGGAATGGATTGACGATTGGCACCTGGATACTTCATCAGTTGATAATCCTGAGGGTTGGGTTTATTCTCCAGATGTTGAAAGCCTAAAGTGGCCTGACTCATATAATTCTCAAAAGTTTGTCAACCATGCAAGGCTAAGGAGATGGGTAAGGAACAGGAGGAAAGTATCAGGGAAAGTGAAGCAGGAGATACCTGTCGGATTACTGAAACCTGGAGATTCTGTTCCTCTTCCTTTACCAGGCTTGAAACAGATCGGGATGTATGTCTTGCAATTGAGACCTTCCAGTCTTATTTCCACCGAGTATTCCTGGAGCTCTGTGGTAAATACATCTGTTCGATCTGCAGCACATGGCCAGATGAAAGATCCTGAAATATGTGTATCAACTCTCAAAGAGTCTGAAGAACTTTTATATTGCACTGAAATAGGCAATACCTCTACAAATGGTTCTCACAAATTGTGGTTTTGTGTAAGCATACAGGCTACACAGATTGCTAAAGGCATTCATTCTGATCCTATACTTGATTGGAGTCTTGTGGTGAAATCCCCATTAAAGATCACCAATTTTCTTCCACTTGTAGCTGAATACTCTGTTCTTGAAATGCAAACCAATGGCTATTTCATTGCATGTCAAAGGGGAATATTATCTTCTGGAAAAGCCGTGAATGTCTATACTGCTGACATAGGAAAGCCTTTGTTCTTTTCACTGCTTCCGCAGGGAGTTTGGCTGCCAACACAGGTAAGATTTTCAAATAAAAAATGTTCGCAGTTCATAAATATGACACAGCATGCATCAAATGATATACCTTTTTAACCTTTTTTAGGTTTTCTTTTTTTTTTTGTTTCAAAAAATGCAGGAAGTTGTTCTCATTTCTCACCCTACTGATCTTCCATCTAAAATGATGAACTTAAGAAGTTCTATCTCTGGAAGGTTCTGGCACATTAAACGTGTTTTTTTGTTATAGAATGAAACATGTGTTTAGTAATCTAAAAGTACATTTGATTTTTCAAATGCGCAGGATAGTTCAAGTAATTCTTGAGCAAAATTATGAAAAAGAGCAGCTTCTTCTAGCAAAGACAATTAGAGTCTATGCCCCTTACTGGTTTTCAATTGCCAGATGCCCTCCTCTTACATATAGGCTTGTCGATCTGACTAGTAGAAGAAATGTACGGAAGATAGCTATGCCATTTGAGTCGAGAAAGAGCAGTGAAGTCATCCTTGGGGAGATAACTGAAGAAGAAGTTTATGATGGTTATACAATTGCTTCAGACTTGAACTTCAATGTTTTGGGCCTTTCTGTATCAATTGCTCAAACTCGCCAAGGCCAGCATTTTGAGCCTGTTAGAGATCTTTCCTCCCTAGGTGACATGGTAGACATCACAAATTTGTGTGTTGAGCCATAATTTCTAATCACAAAAAACATCTTTAAAATCTTTTTTTATTATTATGATTGTTATCAGGATGGATCCCTTGATCTTTATGCTTATGATGCTGATGGCAATTGCATGAGGCTATTTATATCTTCGAAACCATGTCCCTACCATTCTGTACCAACCAAGGTAGTGACTGAATCAAAACAATTTTTAGAAATACTGAGTATTTAATACGTTATTCTTTTGTAGGTAATTTCAATCCGTCCTTTCATTACCTTCACAAACAGACTAGGTCAAGATATATATATCAAGTTAAGCAGTGATGATGAACCAAGGAAACTACATGCATTTGATTCAAGAATCTCTTTCGTATACCGGAAAACTGGTGGCACTGATAAACTTCAGGTCAGTCAACTGAATAAATCTGCAAGATGATGTTTGTTTATCTTCTCACCTATTGGTATTCTCAGAAGTTCAATACTGAATTAAAATAATGTACTTGGCTTCTACGTTTGCTCATTGATCTAGTGCTTAACCTCAAACATCGATGGCTAAGATATTGCATAGAACTGTCTTCTTTCATGCAATTATAAGATTATAGTGTTTGAATCTTACGTGGAGTAAAGTTTTTTTTCTTAAGAGTTTCTTTAGTTCGATAGTATCTGTTGCTTATTGCAATGCTTTTTCTTACAAAACATAGAATACTTAGCGTTTACTTGAGGGGATTTGGAATGCTCAAACTTCTGACTAGATGTTATGTGTACGTGTCTAACTTAGAACTAGTGGAATCGAATTTACTCTGACTACAAGAGTTAGAAATCTTTAGATTTTTCTCCGACAGTTTGTATTCAACAAATTTGTATGTAGACTTAAGGGAGTGCAATTATGTTCTGGTGTGGGATCAAGGCTTAGTTAAATGAAATGAATTAGTTGATCACTGCTTTCCATCCTTTTCCATTTATTTCCTTCATCTAGTTGGTCCAACTACACCAAGCAGATGTCCTACTTTTAACTAGGATACAGTGGTTAATGTGAACTTAACTATCTTTCTTTTTCTCAAGTTACAATAAATTTCATATTTTTTATCTTTTAGGTTCGGTTAGAAGATACAGGATGGTCATTCCCTGTTCAAATTACTAAAGAGGACACCATTTTCTTGGTTGTAAGGAGGTCAAATGGTACTCGACAAATGTTGAGGACAGAAATACGGGGCTTTGAAGAAGGATCGCGTTTTATAGTTGTATTTCGTGTTGGGTCAACTGATGGTCCAATCAGGTATTTCTTGTCTAGAAACACCATGTCATACTTTCTATTGATAGTGTGATTATCCTTTTTATCCTTTTGAAAACAGGATCGAGAACAGAGCAATAAGTAAGACGGTAAGCATTCGCCAGTCTGGATTCGGAGATGATGAATGGATTATGTTGGAGCCCCTGTCAACAACAAACTTCTCTTGGGAAGACCCATATGGTCAAAAAATCTTTGACGCCAAGATTGATTGTGATGGTAGAACTAGTGTTCATAATATTGATTTGGAAAGTGCTGGGAACTCACCTGTGGAGTCTGCTGAAACAGCGCTGCAGTTCCATGTCATAGATTTTGGAGATATTAAGATATGTAGGTTTACAGATAATATGGCTTTGACATCACATGGAGAAAGAAATTCTTTGATGCATTGGGGAAATCTTCACGGGCATGGCGAGACAGAGAATGAGATCACACCATTAGAGCTTATAGTTGAGCTAGGAGTGGTCGGGATTTCTGTTGTTGATCATAGACCAAAAGAGCTCTCTTACTTCTTCTTGGAGGGAATTTTTGTATCGTACTCAACTGGCTATGATGGTGGGACAACAAGCCGGTATTGCCCTTTTAGATAAACAAGTTTTTCTATCAGTTATGATTAGTGTCTAAGGTATCAGATGTGGCAGGTTTCTAACCAGTCAATTAATTTATAAAGGAGAATTGGGTTTCAAGCTTAGCATCTTCCTTGACTGATTTCTGTTTATCCAGTCCTATATAACACTAAAAAAGGAAATGTAAGACACCCCGTTGACATTGATTGATTATCTAATTAGTTATATTTGATTGGATATATGAATTTTTTTAATTTTTGAAAAAAGGTTTATTTGTCCCGTAATTAGTATGTCTTTTATAAGTAGAAAGTTATTTGTTCTGTTTATTGTAAACTTTAGACTATATATTATCAGTGCGTTCTATGCTGTGTTGAATAGAAACTTGTCCACCTTTGCTTTGATCTTTGTAATTTATACTTCTCAAAGACAAAACATAACTTGCGACCCTGCATGACGATTACACTTTTGGCCGTGATACCTCATATACTGTCACAGTGATGGTAACTTAAGACCATGCTTTCGTTGTGTCCGCTATATCTTGATCACTATATGTATCTATATAATCCATGATATGGATGTGTTTTATCCTTACTATCATTAATGATTTCTGAAATTGAGGTTGTCTTCTTGTGTTGTGACAGGTTCAAGCTCACACTGGGTTGTTTGCAGTTTGACAATCAGCTTCCATTATCCTTGATGCCTGTGTTGTTGGCACCTGAGCAGACCAGTGATATTCATAATCCAGTTTTTAATATGACTATTACACAACGTAATGAGAATAGTGATGACATCCAATTCTACCCATATGTATATATCAGGGTAATGCTTATAAGTACGTTTGTGCTTAGAAGAGAACATGTAATCTGTTATCTCACGGTCATCTATTATGATATTCAGGTGACTGAAAAGGTTTGGAGGCTTAATATCCATGAACCTATTATCTGGGCAATGATTGATTTCTATGAAAATCTCCAGCTTGACCGCGTCCCCCAGAGTTCCAGTGTCACACATGTTGATCCAGAGATACATGTTGGGTAAGATTCTCAAACGTTCTTGGTTTGTGATTATCCATTTTATTGCATCTGTGAGGCGAATTCTAAAGCATAAAAAAGCTTTACATATGTTACCTGGAAATATGAGTAGGCTTATGAAAAACTTTTTCTTTCCAATCTTCTTCATTGTTTTTGTTCTTCGGAAAGCCAATATTATGCTTTGCATTGATATCATGGTATCCAATGTACTTGTCTCATTCAGTTACCTTCTTTATACCTCTCTGTTTCTCATGTTCTCAGACACAAAAGAGATCAAATGTTTCTTTTTTTCTTATATTTACTGTCCATTGCATTTTGGTCTCTATCACTTCAGTTTCATTATGGTTTGATACATTTTGATGATTTCGCTTGTTTCTACTGTATGGGCCTTGTTTTCTTTGAAATGGAATGTGCCAAGCTCATTAAATTTGTGTTAGATTATCTCTGTTAGTTGAATTTAATTTGAGCAAAAACTCAAGTGGGGGAGGACCTCAAAGACATGTTCCCTTTATAAGCTGCATTTTTATTAGTTTATTAGCTGAACATCCTTGCTTCTCAAGAAGTGATTTTATCCTGTCTATGGAATTCTAAATTTTAAGATATATAAACATATATACCTTTTGGATTTGAATCTAAAACAGGCTTTTCTTCTCATCGTTCAGGCTAATAGATGTTTCAGAGATAAGGATTATGGTTTCCCTAGAGACAGCACGAGCACAGAGACCTCATGGTGTTCTAGGTGTTTGGAGTCCCATTTTGTCTGCTGTTGGAAATACATTCAAAGTACAGGTCAGTCCAGAAACTTAATATAAAGTAGAGGTGTCTTGTGCATGCTGCTCCTAAGCTTTGGGTCCAGTTTCACGAAACATTTTTTTCTTATTTAGTGCTTACATGGAGTTAAGTGGCTTCAATATGGCATGAAATAAATGTGTTGTTCCTGTTAGCTTAGTATTTCAGTCAGGATAGTGATGGAATTTGGTTTTCAATGCAATTATTTAGAAGTTTTGTGAGCTGTTATTTTTCTTTTTATTGAAGTTTTGCTGCTTTCTGAAACCTGATTCAAGTTTAGAATGGTCTATGCAATTTACACGTTTAAGTAATGGAAAAAGTTATCCAGTTCAGTTACTTCAACAATATCCAGCTTTTTTCACCTAAAGTTCTAGGCCTGTAATTGTATGATTTACCTTTTAAGTGTGTTCAACATTTTCCAATCTAAACACGTGCACTGTAGAATAGGTTCCTTCTGGATTAATTTGTATCAAGAAAAATGTAAGAGCTACGATTGGGCCTTACCTATTAGCTTAAGTTTTTGGGTCAAACAGTTCCATGACATTGTATCCGAACTTCTTGGACCTAGAGGTAGAAGGTTCAAATCCTAGCAACTCCATTATGGATTTCAACACATGGTAGAGTGAGCCTGTGTTGCACCCGCTTCAGGCCCATGGGGCATTCGCATGCAGGGGAGTGTCAGGAATATTGTAAGAGCTACGATTGGGCCTTACCTATCAGCTTAAGCTTTTAGGTCAAACAGTTCTATTATAAATTGGGTTATATAAAATTGATCATTGCAAATTATTTATAATTATATAAGTTACATATATCTTTTGATTTCTTTGCCAAACTAGTGCAATAAAGATTGCAAGTTGACTTATCAATGATAAATGATACCAAATAACTAGCTTTAGCAAATACACGTTATAGCACTCCTATGTGCTGTTATTTTGCGAATAACAGTATAACTCCTTATGTTTCTGTTTGTTCCCAGTTTCATTAACGCGCTTTGGATCTATCATTTTCTGTCCGTATATTGACTCTAGAGTTCTTTTCTTCTCCAATCAGTGAATAGATGTTGCAACTTAATGGTTTTTTTGGCTTGACTCTGTTAAGAATTATCCTAAAACCTTAAATGAGAGGTAAGGCTCTTAAATTTCCAAAGATGAATGGTAACAACGTGGTGTCTCTGTTTAGGTCAATTTGAGGGGCGTTATGCATAGAGACAGGTTTGCGCGAAAGAGTTCTATTGTTCCTGCCACTATAAACCACATTTGGAGAGATCTGATCCATAATCCTCTGCGTCTAATATCTTCTGTTAATGTGCTTGGTATGACAAGTTCAGCGCTGGCGGCTTTAAGTAAAGGATTAGCTGAACTATCATCTGATGGACAGTTTCTGCAATTACGCTCTAAGCAGGTAACTTTGTTAGTTACTATATCTAGTGGTGCTATTTGCATAATTTAAGTCATAAACTATATATTAACATGTGAGCAGGTTTTATCAAGGAGAATTACAGGGCTAGGTGATGGAATTGTTAAAGGAACAGAAGCTTTGGCACAGGGTGTTGCCTTTGGGGTATCTGGAGTTCTGACAAAGCCAATGGAGAGTGCCAGGCTAAATGGTCCCTTCGGACTTGCTAATGGATTTGGGCATGCATTTTTGGGATTTATTGTGCAACCACTTAGTGGTGCATTTGACTTTTTTTCACTTGCAGTTGATGGAATTGGTGCTAGTTGTTCCAAATGCTTAGAGGGTCTGAGTAATAAGACCACCTTCCAGAGAATCAGGCACCCTCGGGCAATTGGTGCTGATTGTATACTCAGGGATTATTCTGAGAAAGAAGCTATGGGGCAGGTACATTTTCTATTGCTTATGTATTAATTTAGGGATATTTTGGCTTCTGCTTGAATCTGAAAGTTTGGTATGTAATAACTGAATTAGTATTTTTCATCCTAACTTGTGAACCTGTTTATCTTAATATTTCCTAATTATATAGATCTCGGAAAGGAGGGTGAAAAAGTAAAAAACTAATGCCGTGTGCTAGTATGCAATTGACATGACGGAATTTGTAGTTATGGCATGTGACATTCAGAAAAACGAAATAGAATAACCCCTGATTCCTTCTTTTGATCATGTTATCAATGAATATATAGATTCCATGTTTACGTCCAAGATCAGTACAAACCTAATTTCCCGGGAAATTTCTGACACAATTCTTATTATGTATTTTTTTATTTCTCCTATTCGCTATTGGTGTCCAGATGATAATTTACCTTGCGGAGGCAACTCGGCGTTTCGGCTATACTGAAATATTTAAAGAGCCCTCAAAGTTTGCTTGCTCTGATTATTTTGAAGAACTCTTTTTCGTACCTTATCAAAGGATTGTTTTAGCGAGCAATAAAAGAGCCATGCTGCTGCAGGTTAGCAAAAGAGGATCCTCACATTTTCACAAATAACTTTCTAACTTTTTTATTTTTTTGTATTGTTTGAGATAGCCTGTTTTGACAAAAATACTTTCCGTTTCACTTGTATCTAGTGGTCATCTCTAGACAAGATAGATAATAAACCTTCCAAGATCATGTGGGATGTGCCATGGGAAGACCTTTTGGCTTTGGAACTGGCAAAAGCAGGCCATAGTCAACCTTCTCGCTTGCTCCTCCATCTCAAGAATTTTAGAAAATCGGAAAATTTTACGCATGTCATAGAATGTAATGTTGAGGATGAGTCTGATGAGACTGAACCTCAAGCTGTTAGAATATGCTCTGCAATTCGTAGAGTGTGGAAAACATACCAGTCTGATATGAATAGCTCAACTCCAAAGGTACATGTGATTTTTACTTCATTGATTTTGGGCTTAATGCATCTCCAGATACCTGTACTTGTCCCAGAAAACCTACTGTCCCACTAAACTTCAAAGTGACCCCGTAGCTCCCTCAACTCTTGAAAAGTGCACCACTTTGCCCCTAGAACACCATGTGTCAGATTCTGGTCGGTTTGACTTTTCAAAGATGTCATTTTTCTGATTTTCTCTCTCCATTCAGAAGTTGACACGTGGCGTTCAAGGAGCCAAGTGATGTATTTTCTAAAAGTTGAGGGAGCTACGGGGTCACTTTCAAAGTTCAGGGGGCAATAGGTTTTTTGAGACAAGTTAAAGTACCTATTGATGCTTTAGGCCTTGATTTCATGGTGAGTGATTTAATTGTGTGATTCCAATTGGGTTTTCTTCATGGTGATTTGCTTAGGTTCCTTCAAGTCAGAGACATGTCTACTTTTATGCGGGCGAAGCCGATGAAGAACAGCATATCCTGAGTAAAACAATGATTAAGTCAAGAGAGTTATGTTCATCCAGTACAGCATCAGATGAAGGGAAGTTCATCGAACACAGTATCAACTTTGCAAAAATTTGGAGTAGTGAACGAGAACCTAAAGGTGGATGCAGGTTATGCAGGGAACAGGTGCCTTGCTAAATGACTATCTACTCTAATTTTTTTTCAAATATATGTTTTGATTTGGGGGGTAAACTGTTGCACGTTTTGTTTTATTTTCTTGGATTTTTTTTTGAAAGCATGGTCGTTTTTTCAGGATATGGAGAATGAAAGAATATGTAGCGTTTGGACACCCATTTGTCCCATCGGGTAACTTCTGTTTGTTAACATCACATCATTGAATATGCAAATTTTCTCTTTACTCTGGCATATGCTCTCTATGATATAAATTTGTAGCCTTTCTTGGATATAAATGATGTAGGATGAAAATGTTAACAATGCTTGCTTTTTTCTTGTCATTTTTTTTAGATGGGTTAATGAATATTTTCTACTTCTTTTAGTCTCTTTTTCTTTTTAGATTAGGGATCTATCATTGGTCAAGTAAGCAAGAATTACTTCAACTGTGTCTTGTGTTTGGAAATTTGTAGTATAGACTTGGTATGTATGTATGTAGCTACTTGTGAAGTTGCAAGATATTATATAGCATAGGATTAAATAGACAACAGGTGATGAGTTCGGTCCAAGATAAAGATAATCTTCAAGATGCCTTTAAAGCATAAAAAAAACACAATAAATAAGATTCGTCAATCGACTTATTGCTTTGAGATATTACATTAATGTAATAGCCCAAGGTACACGAGGCAACTATTACAAGCATAGTGTTAAAGGCGCACTCACACAAGGCTCAGGATCCTACACCTCGCCATATCTCAGGCGAGGTAGCGCACCTCGAGCACACGCCTTTTAGTGTGCGCCTTTGTGCTCCTAAGAGACTTTTTTTCAAGGTTTTCACTTACTTTAATATGTGTTGTCCATCTATTTTAAGTGTTTCAACAGTAATTTAAGGCTAGATATTCCTAATTCAATTTCAATTAAGGCTAGATTAACTCAAGGCGATATATTCCTAGTGCAATATGTAAATTTTACATACATATGTACATCTAACAATTCTCTTAGTCCGTTTTCTAATATTGTTATTGCAATTAACTTCACTTTTCAAGAAAATATTATTTGCAAATTTTTTTGTGCCTAGCGTACCGCAGGCGCGCCCCTCACCTTGAGGCGCTCCTAGGCTGCACCTAGCGCCTTGACAACTATTATTACAAGGTTCTGTAACAGATTTGTATTTTTGAGAGGATTAATCAATTTAGAGTCCAGTTGCATCTTAGTTTTTCACTCTTAACAATCCAACAACTAAATACTTATATAATGTAAATCCAGATATGTCTCCATTGGAGATATAGCCCATGTTGGCATTCATCCTCCGAAAGTTGCAGCTATTTACCGATACACCGACAGATTGTTTACAGCTCCCATAGGTTATGACTTGGTAAGAAATCTTGGTTTCGACTTCTAGAAGTACTTGTTAAGAGGAATCAGAATGAAAAGGTCCATAACATTAGTATAATAACAGGTATGGAGGAATTGCTTGGATGACTACAAAAGTGCTGTGTCCATTTGGCATCCTAGGGCGCCGGAGGGATTTGTAGCCCTGGGATTTGTAGCAGTTGATGGTTTTGAGGAACCAGAAACGAATCGAGTATGGTGTGTTGCGGAATCAATAGTGGAGCTAACAGACTTTGATCAGAAGATTTGGTCGGCTAGAGATTCGTTTCCTTGGGAATGTCATATATATCAAGTAAGAAGCGATTCACTTCATTTTGCTGGTTTGAGGTTTGTGAAAGAAGATTCTGATTGGAAACCAATGAGGGTGGTAGATGATCAGCAGTCTTCATAGTAACCTATTTGAAATGTGTTTGCTTTTGGCTGTATATGACATTTTTGTAAAAGTAAAAATATCACTGGAAAGGTGATTGAGAATTGAAATATTTATAAATATATATTACTTGAAAAGGTTAGGTTATACACAGAAAAACCTTACACTTGTAAGACTCTTATTGTAATTCATTTATTCAATTTGAGATCGTCTGGAATAAAGGTTTGTTTCTACCTTTATGGAACTTTATGCATTTAGAGTTGTATGATATATTGGTAAGTTTAAATATGCTATCCAGTGAATATAATACTTCTTCAGGCTAGAATCAATCCATGTTTTAATTTTTTAAAAATTGGATCGCAATCTTGTAGAAGAACACACTATGTATTAGAACAATTTGACTTATCCACATTGTTGATCATATTCTTTTCAAAATTTCAATTCATTTGAAATCATTTTGCATGCATATAAAATTCAAATCTATTATACATGTAATAATTTGAATTGAATTGAATTCGAAAATTTGAAATGAAGTGAATACTTTCAAATGAATT
Organism: Euphorbia pulcherrima; assembly: GCA_947683365.1. Classification (NCBI taxonomy): domain Eukaryota; kingdom Viridiplantae; phylum Streptophyta; class Magnoliopsida; order Malpighiales; family Euphorbiaceae; genus Euphorbia; species Euphorbia pulcherrima. The sequence goes on along the minus strand of CANTUS010000001.1, from coordinate 11,724,322 downwards.
AGATGAATTGTTTCTAAAAACACATTTGGTGATTTTGAAACATTTGCTTTTTTTTATATAAAAGAGTTGGTTTTGGGCTTTTTGCCAATGTCCAATATACCTTGCTCTCCTTAATCCAGTTGAGCTTTAATATCTATCTTATTGTGCATATTATATTAGTCTGTTTTGGTATAGATAGTAATATCTTGTATACAAATGGTATATTTTATTTGAAAAGAAATAATAATTTTCTTAAAAAGAAATAAATAACGCTATAGTTTGAAAAGTTTGACACAAAAGAAAGAAGAAACCTATTGAAAAGGTGAGAATAATAGCTAGTATAATAATAACAAATAAATAATTTCTTATTTGGTTTCATAATAATTCAATAGAGACGTTGAGAAGTCAAAAGTACTAGTAAGGTACCAAATCTATGGCAATTTTACAGATACTGCCATTAACGACCCGCCATATTCGTTAGCATTCAACTGCCTAACTGAATTCGCCTGCACTGTATCAATTTCTACCTGGGAAATGGACGGTCTGATTAACGGCTTGATGGACGCTGCTCTTGGTGATAAAGACGAAGACTCCGAATCACAGCTCCGAGATGAACGGTCTACATCCTCTTGGGCTCAAGTCAGTTCCATCTTCCTCTCTATTTCCTTTTTCCTTTTCTTATTCACTCACATTGTCTCTACATTACGCAGGTGGTTTCTGGGGACTGCCATCACGATAATCGAGTCACCAGTGGCCCTAACAATCACAAAAATCAGTGTTCCAATCAGGTAGGTAGTTTTTTCTTTTCCTTCATTTTGTTGCAAGAATCCGTTGTGTTTTATTCATATCTTATAGAATTTTAATTTCAATATCAGAGTGAAGGAATCGAAGACGAGAGGTATTCGAGACCTTCAAGGAGATCGGAACAGGTTTTTTTAATAGATCTAATCACTTCAATTTCACAAGCATATATATAATGGATTGAAAATCGGAGATCATCAGATTTTTACCTGACCTTCAAATTTTACATGTAGGATGAAGAGGAAAGCAATGGTGGTTGGGAGACTGTTGGCAAAAAGCATCCAAAGCAACACCACAGGGTAATGCTACCAGTTTACCCCTTTCATGAACACCACTTTATTAGGATCCTCTATGTTGGATTATGAAAATTGAGTACAGTAATATCTTCAGAAAAGCCTCCAGTTCGCTGGGGATGTTTTCCGTAAATATAGCATCAGGAAAGTATCTCAAACTTTTATCCCTATAATGTATTTGTTCCAAGTAATTTGTATCTCTTAGGTGTGTTGTGTTGCGGAAACTATTAGCAAACTAAAACTACTGCTAAAACAAAATAAAGAAGAAACACTAAAATTAGACTACCAACTTAATTTTATAACAAAATATTACAAAGAAAAGGAATAAGAAGAACAAATGCCTTAGAGATGAGAAAGACTTTGTTGGTGTGATTTCAACTAAGGCCATAGGCCTTTTTTTATACTACAAAATCAGCCCCTATGCCTTACAATTGGCAATGTGGGACAATTTCCATTTTTCTTTCTTATTCACTTTGCCAATGTGGGACTTGGTAATCCCACAAATCTCCACCTTGACAAGTTCCACATCTTTAATCTCTTATCTTGTGTAGTGTCTTCCAATGCAGTCTTCAAGTTTTGACAGTATTGATCAAATCCAAACAATATTGAAATTTGATTGGATTTACTGCCTTTGTCAACATATCAGCTGGATTCTCTGTGGTCTGAATCTTCTGGATTACAACTCCACCTTCTTCGAGAACCTCTCGTATGAAGTGGTAACGAACGTCGATATGCTTCGTCCTTGCGTGGTAAACTTGATTCTTTGCTAACAAGATAGCACTCTGACTATCGCAGTGCACCTTTATGTGCTTCTGTTGAATACCCAATTCACCGAGCAACCCTTGAAGCCAAATTGCCTCCTTTACAGCCTCTGTACATGCCATATATTCTGCCTCTGTCGTAGACAAGGCAACTGTCGACTGTAATGTAGACCTCCAACATACTGGTGCTTTTGCCAAGGTGAACACATAACCAGTAGTTGATCGACGTTTATCCAGATCACCAGCATAGTTGGAATCACAATATCCAATTACATGTTGACCGCCTTTATCCTGCTGATATACCAATCCAACATCCACGGTGTTCAGAATATACCGTAGAATCCATTTCACAGCTTGCCAATGTTCCTTTCCAGGATTATGCATATACCTGCTCACGACCCCAACTGCATGTGAAATGTCCGGCCTTGTACACACCATAGCATACATTAAGCTACCAATAGCACTTGCATATGGTACTTTTGACATATATGCTTTCTCTGCTGCAGCTTTTGGAGATAATGCTGCACTGAGCTTGAAATGAGAAGCAAGTGGTGTACTAACAGGTTTTGACTGCTTATTTATGCCAAAACGCTTCAATACCCTTCCCAGATATTCCTTTTGAGTCAAAAAAAGTCTCCCCACATTCCTATCTCTGCTTATCTCCATGCCAAGAATCTTCTTTGCTTCGCCAAGATCCTTCATTTCGAATTCCTCATTTAATTGAGATTTTAACTTCTCAATTTCCTCTTGGTTCTTGGAAGCTATCAGCATATCATCAACATAAAGAAGAAGATATATAAAAGATCCATCTTGCAGCTTGCGCAAATACACACAATGATCATATTTGCTTCTTGTGTACTTCTGCCTCAACATAAACTTGTCAAATCGCTTGTACCACTGCCTCGGAGATTGCTTTAATCCGTACAACGATTTTTCAAGTTTACAAACCCTGTTCTCTTTTCCAGCAACTTTGAATCCTTCAGGCTGAACCATATAGATTTCCTCCTCCAAGTCTCCATGTAAAAACGCTGTTTTTACATCCATTTGAAATAGCTCCAGATCTAACTGTGCTACCAAAGCCAATAAAATACGGATGGAAGAGTGTTTCACCACTGGAGAAAACACTTCATTGTAATCAACTCCCTCCGTCTGAGCGTACCCTTTAGCTACCAACCTTGCTTTGTAGCGAACATTAGACTCGTTAGGAAATCCATCTTTCTTTGCATAGACCCATTTGCACCCAATTGCCTTCTTTCCCTTTGGAAGATCAACTAACTTCCATGTTTTCTTCTGAAGGGACTGCATTTCTTCAATCATGGCATTCCTCCACTTATCTTCTTCTGAACTTTTGACTGCTTCTTTGTAAGTGGTAGGGATGTCATCATTTGCAATTGGAGATGCAAAAGCCACCATATCAACATAGCGAACAGGCTTTCTTACTGTTCTTTTTGGCTTTCTCAATGCAATTGGTTCAAGTTGCTGTGGAGGTTCATGGGCTTGAACCTCTTCCTCATCAGACTCCTCATCTACCATTGGAGTTTCTACATCTTCATCATTTGCTGGACTAATTATCTGCCTTTCAAACTCCACCTGTTTCGGAGTACCATCTGTTTGTTCTGTTGTTACCTTTCTTAACATGGTAGATTCATCAAAGGTAACATCCCTGCTGATGATCGTCTTCTTGGTCTCTAGGCACCAAAGACGATACCCTTTTACTCCCGAAGCGATCCCCAAGAAAATTGCTTTCTTTGCACGAGGGTCCAACTTTGATTCCTTCACATGATAATAAGCAGTGGAACCAAACACACGTAAGGAATCATAGTCAGTAGCAGGTTTCCCAGACCATTTCTCGAGTGGTGTTTTACCATCAATAGCACTAGATGGTAGGCGATTGATGAGATGGCTCGCATATGTAACAGCTTCAGCCCAAAACTGCTTGCCCAACCCAGCATTGGACAACATACATCGAACTTTCTCCAGTAAGGTTCGGTTCATGCGTTCAGCCACTCCATTTTGTTGTGGTGTATGCCTAACTGTGAAGTGCCTGACAATGCCGCTATCATCACAGGCTTTCTTAAATGGATCACTCGTGTACTCTCCACCATTATCTGTTCGGAGATGCTTGATCTTTCGACCCGTCTGAGTTTCCATCATATTTTTCCACTTAAGGAAAATTCCGAGCACTTCATCCTTAGTCTTCATAGTATACACCCAAATTCGCCGGGAAAAATCATCAACGAAGGTGGTATAGTAGTGCTTCCCTCCAAGTGATGCCATCTTGGAAGGCCCCCATACATCAGAGTGAACATAGTCCAGAATACCTTTAGTATCATGGATCGCAGTTCCAAATTTCACCCTTGTCTTTTTCCCTTTGACACAATGCTCACAAAAGTCCAATTTGCAAGCCTGGACATCTTTTAATAATCCTTGTTTTACCAGAAGATTCAAGTATTTTTCACCAGCATGCCCCAATCGCATATGCCACAATCTGGATGCTTCCAATTCTTTCTCATCATTAGAAGCCACCGCTGCAGTTCCAATAACAGTAGTACCTTGATAGTGGTACAACCTGTTATTCTTTCGAACTCCCTTCAACACCACCAATGCACCAGAAATGATCTTCATTACTCCATTTTCTGCTTGAACTTTGAAACCCTTTTCTTCTAGGGCTCCCACAGAAATGAGATTCTTTGATAAATCTGGCACGTAGCGAACTTCCTTCAATGTTCTGATTGATCCATCTTGGTTTTTCAACCGAATGGAACCAACCCCATGTGTGGTGATAGGGGAATTATTTGCTGTGTAGACAACACCATCTTCTAGTTCTTTAAAATCATAGAACCATTCTCGATTAGGACACATGTGATAACTGCATCCTGAATCAAGAAGCCAAACACTAGAAGAGTTGGTAGAAGCTGAAAGAGCAAGTGAACAATCTGAGTTATCATCATACTCAGCTACTGCAACAGTCTTTCCCTTGTCAGATTGGCCTTTCTTTTTCAGCTTAGGACAATCTTTCTTCCAATGCCCCTTTTCACGACAAAAGGCGCATTCATCTTTCCCCAATTTGGATTTTGACTTTGATCGTTGCTTCATTCCTTTCGCCTGGTTCCCCTGGCGTCCTCTAACAATCAAAGCCTCGGTAGCTCCATTTGAGCTTTCCCTTTTCTCCTTCCTCCTTAATTCATAGCTGTACAAAGCTCCACAAACTTCATTGAGAGTTACAGCAGCCTTCCCATGGAGTAGAGTTGTTTCGAGGAACTCAAACTCCTCCGGAAGAGATCCCAACAACATTAAGGCAAGATCCTCATCTTCAAAGGTCACATCTAGGTTCAACAAATCAGCAACTAGTTGATTGAAGCTGGTGATATGATCGTTGATTGTGGTACCAGGAATGTAAGTGAATCGGAACAGCCTTTTCTTCATGTGAAGCTTGTTCTGACTGCTCTTTTTCAAGAACTTCTCCTCCAGTGCCGTCATCAGTTTTCTAGCAGAGGTTTCTTTGTAAAATGCATACCTCTGTTCTCTAGATAAACATGACCGAATTGTACCACAAGCCAGTCGATTGATGGTCTTCCATTCTCCTTCTCCCATTTCATTTGGTTTCTCTCCTTCAACGGCAATATCTAGACCTTGTTGAAATAATGCGTCTAGAACCTCACTTTGCCACATGCCGAAATGACCACTTCCATCGAAAATTTCTACCACCAATCTGGAATTTACTCCAGCGGCCCTCTGAAGAATACTTGAAGAAGCATTTGAAGTGGATATCTTTCCGAATGGATTTTCTTCTTCCATTTCAGCTCAAACCGTAAAATCACAAATAATAATATTACTCAAGTGCTAGAAAAATTCCCAGGTAATTGGTCGAGTCACAAACGGTCTCAGTTAAATACCAATTTCCTTAGGCTCTTATCGCTTGGTGACAGAATTTTTCCAGTTACTCGAGACAGTATACTATTATTATTCTAGATTTTACCGAAAGATTATTTTAACAATAATTTTAAATTTGCTAAATGCCAACTAGACAACAGGCCCGAAAATTAGAAAAAACTTTCTGATGTGCCGACTGTAGTACACCTACAGCGCACAAAGCATACTAATTTTTCCTAAAACCAACGCTCTGGTACCAATTGTTGCGGAAACTATTAGCAAACTAAAACTACTGGTAAAACAAAATAAAGAGGAAACACTAAAATTACACTACCAACTTAATTTTATAACAAAATATTACAAAGAAAAGGAATAAGAAGAACAAATGCCTTAGAGATGAGAAAGACTTTGTTGGTGTGATTTCAACTAAGGCCATAGGCCTTTTTTTATACTACAAAATCAGCCCCTATGCCTTACAATTGGCAATGTGGGACAATTTCCATTTTTCTTTCTTATTCACTTTGCCAATGTAGGACTTGGTAATCCCACATGTTGAAACCTTAAAAAATGAATTAAATTGAATTCCTTCATTTTTTTAGGGTTCCAAATGCTGGGTTAGGAGGGGGGAAAGGGATTTGCAACTGATTTTTTCAATGCCATCTTGACAGATACAAAAGGATCACTGGAGTGGATATAAAAGGCCTCCTTCAGAGCAACAATACTCTCACGATATTGAAGACAACGTGTCTTTAATACCTTCAGAAGAGCACCTATCCGACCTTTCACAAGCTTGCAACAAGCTCTGGGAATTGGACAGAAACCGTCTGATTCCTAGCAAGGACTATGAAATCGACTGTGGTGGAGGCAAGAAGGTATATCAGAAACACGATATGGCACAAGGAACCCTATTTAGCTGGCTAAATGATGATGTGCTAAGGAGGCCTACGATCGCTCGCTTTTGTTCTCTGCTCGATAATTACAATCCATATGAAGGGTGCAGAGAAGTTGTCACTTCTGAAGAGAGGCAAGAGCAACATGCTTTTATTGAAGAAATTAGCAGAACTGCTCCTATTAAATATCTCCACAAATATCTTGCAACTAAAGGCATTGTATCAGAAGATTATCGCGATTTTAAAAGGATATTGACGAATCTGTGGTTCGATCTCTATGGTAGAGGTGGTACTTGGGGTTCATCTTCTGCTTTTGAACATGTTTTTGTTGGAGAAGTTAAGCAACGTGGGCAACAACAAGTCTCTGGCTTCCATAACTGGCTTCAGGTTTGCCTAGCTTGTTAAAATTTTACAGGATGTCTTTCAAAAACATATTATGTTGTCTTTGTTTCAAAATGGGTTCCCAATGTGATCTCTAATTTCTCAATGGACTTTTGTTTACTTGTGTTCTAAAACATAACATCTTTTATGATTATCCTTCATATGTTTTGCAGTTTTACCTGGAAGAAGCTAAAGGGGCAATTGATTATCAAGGATATATTTTTCCCCGGCGGCGCGGACAGATTGTAAGTGATTTTACTCTTATCCAACCAACCAACCAAGCCTTAAATCCCACGCTAGGTGGGGTCGGCTATATGGATCTTCCGACGCCATGAAGCTCTATCCGGAGTACTGTTATCATGTATATAAATTTTAAATAAGGGGGAGAAAACGTTAATCAGGCTTTTTACGAGTACTTTGCAAATCCGGAGTATATTGTACCTTTTTTTAGACTAATGTCTGTCGCTCCCAAGTGCTCTCTACGAGGTTTGATGCTCAAAACCGAGGCATCTCTAGTAGGAACACCTTAATGCACAATAAATTTACCAACTACGCTAACCCTGTGGCTTGCTGCAGATTTAGTTCCTTTTTTGTCTTACATCTCCATATTCTGATTTCTATATCCCTTTCTAGTCACCCCAATTCTTGATTTTTATGTTTTCTGATGACTCACTATAATCACATTCTTCAGCAGTTCAATTTATTTTCGGTTCTAGAAGTGTCAAATATACTTTTTCTAATTGAAGGTGTAGTATCAAAAATTGGAAGCAATTCTAATTATGTGGAACAATAGTATAGTCATTGTAACCCTGTGAATCTAGGAAGAAAATTCTATCAGAAATGGTCTCATTTTAAAGCTTTAATAGAACAGGCTTGATCTGTTTTCTTATTATGAATAAGGTGACAGCAGCTACCTTGGACTTCATTAAATCGCTGCCGCTACATTTTGTATCTTATGTTCACCTATTCTCTATTTTACAGCCGGACTCTGAAACCCAGTTGCTAACAGTTCAGTTCGAATGGAATGGAGTTCTAAAATCCGTGTCAAGCATATTAATCGGCGTGAGCCCTGAGTTCGAGGTTGCACTATACACCTTATGTTTCTATGTAGGTAGAGAGGATAACCATGTAGAGCTGGGTCCATACCCTGTTAACATCAAGTGCTACCCAATGGGCGATCGGATTGGCTCGGTCTTCCCAATAGCAGAGTCTTGAATTTCATTTTCTTTGTTGTTTAAAGCCATTTGACTTTTATTGTTAAAACACCATGAGACTGAAAGTGGTGCAATATTTTGAAATAAATTATCATTGTTTTGTTTCTGACGGAATTTATTGTCATTGTTTATCTGATAAATGAAGGTTCAGATTTTGTGTTTTAGTGAAGCAGAACTTATATTTCCAAGTAAATGGTACCTGTCCCGTGTGGCATATATTGGTGAAGTGTTAAATGTGATAAGCTTATCAAACTGTAATTGGTATTATTAAAACCATTATTATATTATTACCTATATCAGATAATCCAAAAGAAATTTAGTTTTCCTAAATTTGAATAATTAGTGTTGCATGAGAATTCAATTAAATCGAAAGAAAAATCGATTGATTATGTATTCTGTCAACTCATTCAAACATATAAATTATTGTCTCAATTCTTAGCTTTGCCTTATCATCATTCATTTTTTTTTTAATATAACTTTGTTCAAGGCTTAGTCACAGTTAAGACTCATCACCCTCCCAACAAGTGTATTTAATGGGATTCGAACCTTGTTCTCCTCCAACTTACACAGTCTACGTTGCCAACTGAACTACACACCTAATCATCATTCATACGAGTACAACACAAATAAGGTGTCAATTTTTTCTCACAATTGATCCAACTTTGAAGAAGTTTGCAGTTTTTAGATCCGAAGAGCTTTCTTTTAGCTCCCTTCTCAATTCATCTTTATAGTGTATCGAATTATGATCCATTAGTTAGAGTTCTAATTAGGTATCAAACCGGAATATATAGGAAACATACCAAAAAAATGATGAAAATTTATTTATTAGAAGATGAAAGATATGGCAAGAAACTAGACTTTATATCCATTAATTTGCTACCAAATAATAAGTGTAGTGATTCTAAATAAAAAAAAATCAGTAAATGAAAAATAGACACCCCGGAATAGGACAAATATACAAGGAACCCTTCGGAAGAGGATTTTCAATCCCAAGAGAAAGTATCTCAACTCAGAAGAGAAGTAGGATATTTTGCTATGTATTACAGGAATATCTTGCTACATTTAGGATATTTTTCAGGTATTCAATTTCATAAGCCAAAAGGAAAAAGAATTAGAATTCATAATTTGTAAAAATGGTATTTGTAAAAGGGTACTATTTATAATGGAATCACTTATCATTAAATTCAAATATCAATGTGAGCCTTAAACATAATATTTTTGAAATACTTAAACATATTTGGGATCGAAGTAGCCTAAAATTGCCGAATATTTAAGTTAAAAGAAAAACCAATCTGATACAAAAGCATGTTATTTTGGACTGATTTGATCCCAAATACTAAGCTGAAAATTCAAATTAATACCCAAACTTAATTTTAGATCGCATTAATTTAAACAACCAATTCACCCACTATCCACTTTTTAAAATAATATATTTCTAATTTCAGCATTTCACAAAAACGAAATTCAGTGTTCAATAATAGAATTCGTGCAAGTATATGCCAACAAAACCTTTGGCCCTCAAAGGCAAAAATTTGAAACCCAACTGTCACAATCCATTAATAAAAACACATTCATTCCAACTTTAGCAATACGTGGTTAGGCCAGAAAAATTCAACCTACAATACTGATGTAGTGAAAATGAAGAAACCTAGATAATATATTCTAAAACAACTATAACATAAAAGTAAACTTTTCTCTCTCATGTGAAATTTGATCTTTAATCGTATGATTTCCGTTTGGATCAAAATGGCAATGCAGAACCACATAACATAGACGAGAGAAGGAATATGAACACAATAAGCTTGTGGGGGACCCCTCTCCCCACTTGTCCTGCAACAATACATTCCCACCATCACTGTCAACAAACTTTTTCATATGATACGTATATCTATGATTTTTCTGTTAATAACAGCAGGCGCAAATAAACCTTAAGATTACTTGAGAAATTCTTTTTTAAAAATGTGTTTATTTGATTTTTTTTTGATACTATTTATTTGATATTAATGGGCTATAATTACTATAATCAACCCCACTTAGCGTGTGATTAATGCTTGATTGTACTAATACAATGTTTTAAAAATCCCGCCTTGCCGCTATTTTGGTGCTTGCCGCCCGACTTTTCATTCCTCGGGAGCTATTAGGTGTTGGGCCGATACTTACAATAAACATTGTTCAATTTTTTCAATTAAAAAAATATTGATCGGTTGGTAGAACTAATGTACACCAAAATATTCTCACCATACAATTCTCATTTTGAATCTCAAACCAAGAAATAGTACTCTGTAAACCACAAAAATAATTGTGATGACGTGTTTTTAAGGAATTGATTTTAATGTTAATGCGTTTTTATGCAAGAATTGATTAAGACTTGTGTTTTCATATATTAAACTATGTTTTTGTAATATATTATTATAATTTATTTTTTAGTTAAATTTATACTTTTATCTATTAATAAACATAAAAAAAACACAAACGCCTAGGCCCTGCCTAGGGGCTTCCAGCCATGGGCACCCAACTAGTGCCTAGCATTTTTTAAAACATTGATAATTAATATAGTCAACCCCCACCTAGGGTGGGATTAAAGCTTGATTGTGGGTTGTACTAAACCGCACTAAACTATCCACCAGAGAACATGCATTGGAATCACTAGCCATAAATATTGGAGTTCTAATGTTGGGATGCAAATACCATAGTTGCTCCTACTGAAACATGAAAAATGATGTCCAAGGGCATATTCGACATTAACAACTTCAACAACAATGGCTTTTTGGCTACCTAATGCTTTCAAACTAGAGAGAGTATCAGACCACACATAACACGTTTGATCTTATCTACAAGGATAAAATAAGAATGGTCAAATTCACAACCTCGGTGGACCAACACCCCAGTAACCAAATGCAGGAAATGCCAATTAGCGATATGTAAATAGCATACAAAAACAAAATTCCAATAGCAAAAGCAGATACCTAACTACATACAGCCACAAGTTTTACAATAAAAAGCGCCTTCAAACTTATCTAAACCCAAATGGACCGAGAAATATTTAAATTTCTCAAGCATTTTATTCTAGCCACATAATTAGGAAAGTACATCAATTGAAACAAATTTTGCTTTGCTGGAAACAGATGAAACATAATCAGCGATTAGTTATCAAACCAAGAGATTCAATGTGCAAGTTGGATGATAACCAAATTATACAGGAAATTATGAATAGTGGTGTCCTTTTACTGGTCTTGCAAATCAACAACAAAAACAAATATACTATAACTAAATGTACCTGTCTAATAAGAATTCTATGTGCCAGTTTGGCTAAGTTTTTTTCAGCATACAAGCAGCAGATCTTATTTTGGAAAAAACAAATCAAACAATTACTAATTAATTAGTATGAAGGATCAAAATGTGTTGTTCAAAGCCAAAATATGTAGGTCTATTCAAAGTTTGTGAGAGCAACTTATTTTGACAGCAGCTTAAAACACAATACCAAACTGCCCCTATATACAGTAGCAAGCCTAGTGTACTAGGCTGACTAGGAAGTCTATATGCATCAACTATGATTTCATAGCATTGAATAGAACTTGAACTAAAGGTGGAGATATCCAGGAATTTACAGCTCTTAATTATGTTGTTACATTAAACAAACTCAAAAATCTTCAAGGATTGATGCAAATGTAGCATTTAGTTCCTAAATATCAGAGTGCTTCATCTTTCTAGTTACTTCAACATAGTAAAAGGAAGTATACGAGAGTGAAAATGTTTGCCTGACAACCCAGGTATGGGGAAAATACACAACAGACAAGTTATAAAATGCAAGATATCAAATAAATCTCGAGTCAACATCATTAAATCACACACAAAATTCACCAAATCAATGGATGGAAAGTAAATATTGGTGCATTAATATTCTATGGTTTGATTAAATATGGATAAAGAGCTACCACGTAAGATGAAAAAGACTTTAAAAAGGCGAGCCGACTATTTTTGATTTTTTGCACATTTTCACTTTTTAATTCAGAGCCCACCAGAGTTGTCTCCTTCAAACCCTGAATTTACACTTCTCCTTATAAAAATGCATCAAAACTTCATCAATTTCTACAAATTATTCTCTCCATTTTAGATTCCAAAAACACCAAATCGAAATATGACTTTAACATTACGTTCTTCAACCTCTTTCATAAATCTAAAAGACCCCAAAAGCCTAAAAACTCCCGATGGCATCTCTAGCACGATTTGCTTTGCGCAAATGATGCCGTCTTTCCACCTTCGAGCAAGGAATACAACGCAAGAAGCACAGCTCTCACGTGAAGATATTTTCGTGATGGAAGGCAGTAAAAGGAATAAGTGGGAGAAGGTACATGAAATATCCATTCCTCATAATAGCAATGAAACCAAGGTACCAGTGTTTGTGATGTTGCCACTCGACACAATAACACTTGGAGGAAATTTGAATAAGCCACGGGCAATGAACGCTAGTTTGATGGCCTTGAAGAGCGCGGGAGTTGAAGGAGTAATGGTTGATTGTTGGTGGGGTTTGGTAGAGAAAGATGGACCCCTTAAATACAATTGGGATGGGTATGCTGATCTTGTGCAGATGGTGCAAAAGCATGGGCTCAAGCTTCAAGCTGTTATGTCCTTCCATCAATGTGGAGGAAATGTTGGAGATTCATGCAGGTAATTTAGGATCTAGGTTTAACAGTTTGACAGTGAGCTGTTAATTGATAGTTGTAGATAGTTAACAGCTTTCAATTCCATTCCAACTTTCCTAGTGAATTATTCTTCAGTTTTCAGTTCTGCCATCTTCAGGCCTTTACCACATCTAGACAAAGAACTGTATTCTGAAAAATGGTTGAGTAGTAACTAATCCATATTTTTCTGGAAATATCAGCATTCCCTTGCCTCCATGGGTTCTTGAAGAAATCAGCAAAAACCCAGATCTTGTTTACACAGACAGATCGGGTAGAAGGAATCCTGAGTACATCTCCTTGGGTTGTGACTCTTTACCAGTGCTAAGAGGGCGAACACCAATACAGGTCTACACGGACTACATGAGAAGCTTCCGTAACAGATTCAGCGATTACCTAGGAGAAGTTATTGTGGTAAGCTTTCATGTTTTGTTCCTTTTTGATATTCTGTTGAAAATGAGTCTACAATTCATGAAAATAGATAACACAAACATCTCCTATCTCCTAATTATTTTGCAATAGAAATCACGGGTACATAGACCTACCCTGTGATTTGATTAGAACTTTCAAGGATGTGTTTTTGATTGATAATTTGATATCAGGTTATTATAAGCTTTGAAACCAAGTCACAGCCTTGGAGTGCCGAGCCTCAAAACAAATGATAGTTTAGTGTATGTTTCCCAAAAACCAAATAATATACTTGAAAAGTGACTTGCATCTAGGAAGAAATCTTATTTGCTTGTCTAGAAATTCTTCAAACCACATACTAAATTATGTTCTCTACAATATTCTGTTGTCGGAAGAAACAAAAGTGCCATCAACAGAATAAAAAGAGGATGCTGCTTTAGCTTTGGGATTCATGAATTCAAAGCGTACTTATTGGCAAGTTTTCATAGCACGAAAGAAACTGCTTAAAACAGATTCAAATGCATAAAAAATAAAGTAAGAAAAACAAGTAGGAAAAATAATTGATAAGGCATAGGAATGTCTTATAAAAATAAAGCACATATGTCAATCACGATGCAAAATGCAAATATCAGGAAACATGGATAAGTGAACTATTTAAGCTTGAGAAGTAAAATCCTTGGTAGTACCTGGTAATAGAACTCATAGGTCTGTTACCAAAAGGAAAAACAAAGAACTCATAGGTCTGAACAGATGTTCACATATGTAGAAGCATATGGAAACAAAGAAAGGCAATAATAGAAGAAAAGATAGAACGAATATGTCACTCATTCGAAATCTGTAACCTAATTCAGAAAAACACAAGAGAAAAAGATAAGCAACGAACACAAATCTCGATATACAGAGCCATCCAATCAAGTGAATCAGATTAATAGATATTAACACATCCTAAAAGCACATAGAATGCAACTCACAGAATCACTTTGTTTTACATGACTGAAGATGTTACATTTTGGAGTTTGTGAAACTTGACTCAATTCAATTGCAGGAAATCCAAGTGGGAATGGGTCCTTGTGGAGAGCTACGATATCCAGCTTATCCAGAAAGCAATGGAACATGGAGGTTTCCTGGAATAGGTGAATTCCAATGCTACGACAAGGTAATAGTTCAAATAATACGAAAGAATAACTAGCCTATTTGGGGTTGCTAGGATTCACTAACTGAAATTCTATGTTAAACAGTACATGAGAGCTTCACTTAAAGCATCAGCTGAAGCAATTCAAAGGAAAGAGTGGGGTCAGGCTGGGCCCCACGATGCAGGCCAGTACAAACAATTTCCGGAAGAAACTGGATTTTTCCGAAGAGATGGAACATGGAATACTGAATATGGTAAATTCTTCCTCGAATGGTACTCAGGCATGCTATTGGATCATGGTGACAGAATCCTAGGGGCTGCAAAAGGAATATTTCAAGGAACCAGAGCAAAGCTATCAGGAAAAGTAGCCGGCATTCATTGGCATTACAGAACAAGATCCCATGCAGCTGAACTCACTGCAGGCTACTATAATACTAGACACCATGATGGCTACCTACCAGTGGCACGGATATTCGGCAAACATGGAGTTATATTCAATTTCACCTGCATGGAAATGCGAGACCATGAAAGCCCTGAGAGTGCAAATTGCTCGCCAGAAGGACTAGTTCAGCAAATCAAGATAACTACAAGTGCCACCGGAATTAAACTGGCTGGAGAAAATGCACTGGAGAGGTATGATACAGGTGCATATGCACAAGTTTTGGCAACAAGTAAATCAGAATCAGGCAATCGATTGGCAGCTTTTACATATCTAAGATTAAATAAGAATATGTTTGAAGGGGATAACTGGCGAAACTTTGTGGAGTTTGTCAAAAGTATGTCAGAACACGGTCATACCAGAAGATTGCAAGAATGTGACACCCGTGGAACAAATCTTTATGTTGGCCTTGTCAAAAAGAAGAAAGTCGCAAGAAGCAAGGAAGTTGCTCTTATGTAAAAATAAAGTATAAAGCTTCATAAATGTACTATAGACAAAGGAGGGGAACCAAAAAAAATGTTCTCATCGATATACATCGCGCTTTTGGCATTAGTCATCGTCGGGGATGGTTGATAAGTGAACACAAGTAGCAAAATATGTAAACAAATATCTAGGGCAGTATCACTGATAAGAATACTGGCCATATTTTCAGGGCGTTTTCATGGAACCCTGAGAGATTGGATTTAACTAGTTAGAGTTTGATACAATCCAATCAATATGTATGTTTCTACTACTGTTATAAAGACATGTAAAACTCATCTTCACATTTTTGTTTCTTCTTCATCCCTCGGCTATTTAGCCAGCTCTAGAATTAGTCTTAGTATTGCAGAAACAGATAGGTAAAGCCAGAAACAAAAAAATAAAAGCAATTAAGTAATAGACTGATAAATCATCCACACTATCGCACAAGGCTCACTAATCACTGTTATATGGTGAAATATAGTTGAATAAATACCAGTTAAGAGTGCGAAGGAGAATTTGAAGTGGAATTTCCACGGCGAAGATCATCAATCAAGTCACCGAGCTCTTTCCGAGCTGATTCTCTTCCAAATATAAAACCATACCTGAAAATTTCAAAAAAAAATCAGAAACAGAGATTGTCGAGAGGAGAGTGTGAGAAAGCAAGCACAAGACAGAGATTAAGATAGAGAAACTAGGGATTGACCAGAAGGAAATAGCAGAGAAAACGCCTGCAGTGGCTACTGTTTGAAGGACAGTTATCGTTTTCTCCATTCTTTCTTCTTTGATTTTGAATTCGCTCGATCGTTCAATTTCACTGGTATTATGCCCTAACCACTTTTTTTTTTTTTTAATTGGCTATCGCTAGTTTATCTTTCAGTGCCTTCGTAATATAAATTATCCTTTTATCACTGTGATATTAATTTTGTTATTAATTAGTCCCTTTTTTAATAAATTTATAACTCTCCAGCAGACAAAATTCACACGGTAAAAAATTGATTAGATAGAGCGCTTTAAAATGAAAAAAAAAAATTTGTTTAGGGGCTGAACTGAGATTATGTATTTTCATATAAACTATGGGACCTGTGTAAGAAAACCATTAACATTTGAAGTTCTTGGATTAAATCCATTACCACCTGGCACCAGCAGAACGATATATAACAATTTTATTAAGTAAATGCATCAATTCATGAAAGCAATTCATTTCCAAAATAACGCAGTGGAATTCAATTGCAAATTTTCAATGTAATTAAGCAAACTGTTTTCCTTCTTAGCTTTATGACTTTCTTTCCCCCTTCAATACCAGCAGTGGCCTCACCAGACACAATTATCATTTGTAAATTGTATCAAAAGTTTTCTTCATTTTTTTCTAACCCATTGGACGACCATGTCCAAGCTTAGTCCTTTTAATTATACTTCCCTCTCCATCATCACCATTGGTATTACCAGCTATTTTCTTATCCTCATCACCTAAATAATCAAACATCCTGTTCTCTGTACCAGTAAAACAAGGAGAACTAATGAGATCGTTTATTAAATAGTATGAAGCACATCGAGTGAGGGAGATGAAGAAGACGCATATATAATTCTGAAATTGAGATTTTTAGGGTTTGGAGCGAGGAAGAAAGGGGAGAATTGAAAAATGCCGATTCTCATCTCAGTCCCCCGACGAAAATTCTTTTTTCATTTTAAACTCACATGGCTCCACCTAATCTTTTTTTTTCCCACGTGGATCTTATATGGCGCGGGAATTCTATGTCCGTTAAAAAAGGACTAATTGGGTAAAAGAATTAATACCACAGAGATTAAAAGGGTAACATGTATAGCAGAGAGACCAAAATGATAAACTAGTTATAGCACAGGGGCCAAAAAGGTGGTTAAGTCATTCTAACTTTAGTTTCAAATTTCTAAAATACGGGGCCTTACCTCTGCCTGCAGATTAATCTCTTTGTGTCACGGTTTTATATCATATCATGTTAGGATGCTCGGAATCAAAGAGTATTGTTTAGAGTCACGGTAGCTTGAATTTGAAGTCAAGAATTTTTCGGTTACAATCACGGGTGCCAGACTTTGATTGATATTGAATTTACATCTGAATTGTCTGAAACTATTGGGGTTGAAATGAAAGGGAAAGAAATATGGGACGATATTTTATATGAGAATCTCCGGGTGTTTTGTAAGTTGTGCGGGGTCTGTTGGTCACCTTCCCTCTGATTGCAAGCACAACGAGCAATATGTTAAGGAGAAGTATGATTCTTTGCATATGAATAATGATATCATGACTAGAGGTAGTTCGCAACAATGGAAATTACGACAACCATTAAATAAGGAACGCGAGTTAAGAGGCGTGAAACATTCAATTCCAACTAAACAGGTTTTTCAAAGCATTCATTCTAATTTACAATATATTCCTACTGTGGCAGATAATCATAAAACTCAGGATACTAGAAAATGATCACCAATTGTTAATTTGGATCCACATGATAATGAATTAGAAAATGATCATCAAATTCAAGTTCGCTTTCATCGGGCTCAAGAAAATCAAGAGAGTGAATTTAGTAAGGATTATCAAGTTCAAGACTGTCGAGAAAATGTTTAAGATTATCTTAATAATCAAAATCGGATTGTTGAGATGACAATCACGTTTTGCAAGAGTTACGAGATCATCAAGAAGTTAATCTTGATGTTCATCGACAACTTGTGGGCACAACTAATGATCAAGCAATTCAAGGCATTCTTGATTCCCGCCTTGAAGGCCGGGATTTGATTGACGGGAGATCAACAATAGATTTAACTTCTCCTAAACGAAACGTGTTTTGAAACACGATGCTTCAGATAATAACGATTCCAAAACGGGGGATAATATTGAGGACACCGAGTCAGATTATTCATCACCTGAGTGAGAAGTTCCGGGCTCTTGGGCAGATTCAACAGAAAGAGGAGAAGTTAAACAAAAAAGCAAAGTCCAGGAATGTTTTTAGTCGAAAATGTTTCCTAAATTACCTTCTTGATCGTTTAGTTTGTCGGATATAATTGGTCTCGAGTGTTCACAATGTTTTTATGATCATTTTCTATTTATTGAAAACTAATGTGTGTCAAGACATGCATTGAAAATTCAATTCCTGACTTCCATTTATTTGTTTTGTTTTTTTAGGCTTTTAGCTGTATCTTTAATTTTTTTTTTTAAAAAATAAGTCTCCTACTAGTATGTTGTTTGTTGTTGGTACTTTTTTTTGGGTATTAACATTTTTTACTTCTGCTAATTAAACTTAAAATTATCATTTAATGAAACAAATGGCTTTTAACACCCACTGGATGAATAAAACATTTGATTTTGAATATAGTAGTGTAATATAATATTCAAAACTAAAATTATACAATTTATATTTGTTTAAAAAATGATATGAATTTATTAACCTCGTCCAAAAATAAAAGTATTAACTTAAAATGAATAGGAAAATTGCTGGCTCTTCTTCTGGAGGTATATGAAATCAAAATTTCAAATACAACCAAATTACTTATTTTAGTCAAAATATCCATACGAATCATGCAAGCAATTAGGTACAAATAGGGTACTCTAATTAATTTCTTAATATGTTATTTTGTGATGTTTTTATTCCTATTAGTATTTTTATCAGAAGTTATTTGTATTATTATTACGGCATATTCTATGATTACTTTGTTTAACTATTATTTTGCCTTTTTCATAATTAGATCAAAATAACCACCGCTCATCCTATGATGAAAAGGTGTAAAATAATGAATATTTTATAAAAAATAAAGTAATTATAAAAATCACCTGTTATCACTATTAGAAAAAGATTTTTTTTTAACTGACAGAAGAAAGGGATTAAATTAGTACACAAGTTCTTCACCATTTGAAAAAGACCGTAATGAGAGTCAAAACGCCACTTCCATTGATTTAATTCAATTCACGTCCAGTGTGTTCAAGGACTCGAAGCAGGGAGGCATTGTTGTTCAGAAAAATGCACCAAGAAATTAGAAAAAAGAAATGTGAAAATGGAACCTCTTCTTCTTCCTCCTCTAGGGTATCAAAATGTCTAGCAATTCCAGTTCTAATGGTTTCAGGTTCAGTGGGTTCGAAAAAATCGAGGTGAAAGATAAAAGGAAGAGAACAACAAATGGGTCTGTTTCTGGGTATTCTCAGAACTGTAGTGTAAAGGATTCTAACTTGGGTTCTTCTGATTTTAATTTGGGTTATTCTGGTAATCCATTAATGGAGGTTGAAGAAAGTTGCAGTGGTCCCAAATTTGGGAATTTCAGGATTTTTAGTAGTCAAGATAATGAAGACGATGAAGTTATACCAGATAATAGTTTGGATTTATCTACTGATTCAGAGAGTGAAGATGTTACTGTAGTTCCATCTGATGATGAATTTCAGATTTCTTCCAGTTCCAGTGAGAGTGAAGAAGATGAGGATTACAAAGAAAAAGAAGAATATTTCACTAACATTATTGAAAGTGATCAAAGGAAAAAACTTGAATCGCCTTTTAGGAAGAAAAAGAGATTCCGAATTTCATCAGACACTGAAGATGAAGAATAAGTTAAAGTGGTTGAGGTTATGTCCAAGAAAAAGAAGAAATCGAAATCTCGGAATTCCAGAATTGACGTTGTTGACATTTTGGGGAATTCCATGTTTAATGAAGATGAGGTGGAAGAAGAAGCTGTTATTGCTGAACCCAAGTAGCCTATACTTCAACCGAAGTTCTTATTTGGGGTTAAAGTAGCTCCAGTAGTAGAGAAAACAGCAGCAGAAATCGAAGAGGAACAACTATGGGCCGGAATGAATCTTGCTCTCTGTGAAGAAGATACCACATATAATCCTCAGGTATAATATCCTTTCCATTAATCCTATTTTACTATATTTAACACTATTGTTTTGTAATCAAGGCTGTTTATGTTAATTAGCAGGTTGGAAATGACGCATTTTCTTGTGCTGCAAATGTTGAAACTACAGTAGCTGAAGATTGTTCCCAAGGGAAACATGTTCTTATACTTGATGAACAGATCGGTGTTATTTGTAAATACTGTGGATTTGTTCAACAAGAGATTAGAGATTATACAGTTGAAGTGTTTATAAATTGCAGAACAAAAATCCTTTTGGAAGATCAGACAGGCGGGGTTCTTACAGGGGAGAATTTGACAATTTCGGAAAATTTCGTCTGCATGACTTCGAAAACAATGAATCTGAAAACGATATCGAGTACAATGTTCGTGGCAAGTTTTGGGACATTGTGCCAGGTCTTTGAAAGGACTTACATCCACATCAGCGAGATGGGTTTGAGTTTCTATGGAGAAACATTGACGGTTCAATATATCTTGATAAATTAAAAGAGCCAATGAGTTTCGATAAACCGAGTGGCTGCATAATTTCACACGTGCCTGGCACAGGCAAAACCCGTCTTGACATTGTGTTTATCCAGAGTTACATGAGAATGTACCCGAATTGTAAACCAGTCATAATAGCCCCTTGTGGAATGTTGCTCTATTGGGAATCGGAGTTCAAGAAGTGGGATGTTAAAATTCCGTTTCATAATCTAAACAACCAGAAGCTATCGCGAAAGGAAAATGAAACTGCATTGAAAATGGTGAGGAACAGAAAGATGGCTAGAGCTACTGTACGGATGGTGAAATTGTATTCATGGAAAAGGGATAGAAGTGTTCTTGCTCTTAGCTATAAGCTTTTCGAAGAGCTCGTAGGAGACGAGAAAAAAGGAAAAAATAAGACCAAAGATTCGAAAGTGCAGCAGCAGAAGGCATTACTTGAAGTCCCGAGTCTGTGAATCCTCGATGAAGGTCATATGCCCCGAAATGACCAGAGCTTAATTTGGAAAGCTTGATCGAAAATTCAGACTACAAAGAGGATTATTCTCTCTGGAACTCTTTTCCAGAACAATTTCGATGAGCTTCATAATACTATTTGCTTGGCAAGGCCTCAATTTGCTGATTTGTTTGGTAATGAATCTGATGAATGTATTTCTAATAGGAGGCTGAAGCATAGCACGAAAAAGAAATGGAATTCTCTGACCAGTCCAATCGGAAAAGATGATACGAATTGTAAACAAAAAGGAATTCGGTTAGAGAAAGTTCGGGATTTGATCAGTCCGTTTGTTCATGTTTACGAGGGGAATATTCTGGATCATAAACTTCCAGGCCTGAGATCGGCCGCGGTTATTCTACAACCGGACGAATTTCAGATGAAATTACTTGACAAGGTTAAAGAAGAGGAGAGCTTGCCGAGTTTCGAGAGGGAATATTTAGTCTCTTTGCTCTCTCTTCATCCCTCTTTAATGCCTGAAAAGTGGAAGCTTTCGAAAGGATGAAACTGGATTCAGATTCAGGAGTTAAAACGAAGTTTCTAATGGAATTGGTACAAATCAGTGTTCATTTGAATGAGAAGGTGTTGGTGTTTAGTCAGTACATCAAACCGTTGAAATTGATATTCAAACAACTTAATCAACGGTTCAGATGGATTGAAGGGAAGGATATTCTATGTATGGATGGATCAACTGAGCCAGAGGATCGGCAGACGATGATAAAAAATTTTAACAATGTTAGAAACGAGTCGAAAGTGATGCTAGCATCGACGAAGGCTTGCTGTGAAGGGGTAAACCTTGTCGGGGCTTCAAGGGTTGTTTTGCTCGATGTTGTGTGGAATCCATCGGTCGAAAGGCAGGCTATAAGCCGGGCCTATAGGCTCGGGCAGACCAAAGTTGTTTATGTTAATCATTTGCTTACGTTGGTAAAAATGGAAGAGGATAAGTATTGTAGGCAAGCGAGGAAGGAGAAGTTGTCCGAACTTGTGTTTTATTCCTCGGATAGGGCTCAAAACCACGGGAAATTGTCGGCCGAGATATCTGACGATAAAAAGGACAAAATTTTGGAATCCATGGTCGAGGGGAACAAGCTCAAAGAGATTCTGAAGAAGATTATTTACGAGCCGAAAGCTAATTTCAATTCCTCGTTCAGTTTGCCGAGTCTGAAGAAATTGTACTTATGACGGTATCCTTATATAGATGAGTGCATCAACTGACAAACTCCATATATGTATAAAGTTCCCACGACGTGTTTTATGGCACAAAAATAAATTGTTATTGTAAATGAAAATGTGTTTGGTGTGTGTCTTTATTGATTGGTTACCTTGCTTCAATTTGATTGACATGTTTGGAGTTTTTTAATTGTAAAAAACAACTGAACTAAACAGTAAACATATCATTGGCATTTACTCAACAATTTAGTACACAATTGCAAGTGTTATGGAACTCTGCTATTCGTTTGGTTTGGGATCGGTTCGAAACTCAGTTGTGGAGGCATCGGTATTTTTTTTGTTACTAGTATCTTCATTGAGATAATTTAATCCGTGGCTTAATCATAGCTAAAGCTCCTCACCCCTCTCAACAAGTGTAGTTAGTAGGATTCGAACCTTGTTTTCCTCTAACTTACTCAGCCTGCGTTGCCAACTGAGCTACACCTTATTGGTGTGGAGGCAACGGTATTGAGCAACCTGCTAGTGCGTCCTACTAAAAACGGAAATTTTGTGGACCATTTTATGGTTATGTTTTATTCATTATGGATTTGGATTCTCTAAATTTAAGGCATGTTAAAGTTATACATTTCAATCAATTTTAACCATTCATTGAGTTTAAATGATTGAGATTTAGTTTTAGTGATTTGTGAGATCCAATACAGTTAAATCTCCACCATTCAAACTCAATGGATGATTGAAATTAAATAAAATATACAACTTTAGAAAACTCTAACTTTAGAAAACCTTAATCCATATATTATAGTTATGCCATTTATAAGGCAGACAAATTCCACGTGCATGTTATTAAATATCAAGGTCTATATCTTGTCCGACAAAAATATTATTATGGCTATGCATTGAAAGTGTTACGTATGTTTGGTGTGTGTTTTTATTAGTTATTTTGGTTCAGCTTCTACAAGGAAGAAAATCATGTGACGAAATTTGAAAAAAAAAAAAAGTTAGTTCCTATTATTTTTAATTTATATTTAATTAAATTTAATTTAATACATATAATATATACATATATACATATAAATTTATATTAAAATAAATATTTACCAATTAAATTCAATCCCATATTACGGCCTTAAAGTTAAAAGAGAGAAAAACAATTGGGCTGACTTTGAATACAGAGTAATGGAATGAATATTTGGAAGCTGGACCACAAAATCACATCTCAAGTTGTACTAAGCTTTTTTTTTTGGCTCCATTCGAATTGTACTTATTTGGACTGAAAGATTTGCACGTAATATCGTCGTATTCAGTAATAGGTACAACAAAAGCTGCAACACAAAATTCTAATAAAAAGATAAAATAATTTATGTCAAAAGATTAAATAATAACAAAAAATACTGTAAAAATAGCAAAGTATTACAAAAAATACAATCCCTTTCAAAAAGAATTACAAACTTTCTCATATGCTATGGACACTGTAGAACTAATTATTTAATTTCTCTTACAATCCCTTTCAAAAAGAATTACAAACTTTCTTTTACATGGTGTTATGCGCACTCGAGAATTAATTATTTTTTTTTTAATTTTATATTTATCATTTAAATCGTTAATTTTTTTATATGTCATTCTAAAATTTTTTATTCGTCTCTTTTTTATCTTCGAAACAATATTTATTGTGACATATTTTTTCCAATTATTTGTTTGAACTGTCATATATCCAAAAGATATCCAATAGAAGTTCAATAGAAATTAGTAAGTATAGAAGAGTTTTGATTTAAAACACTAGATGATTTTTTTATATATCATACTTTAAAACATACTTGTACACATGTTTAATATCAACTTCAAATTAGATTTTTCTAAATAGAAGTCCGGTAGATATTCAATAGATGTCCAATAAATGTCCAATCGCATACGTCTTGAATTGCTGAATCCCAAATGTATACACTGATATTGTATGATCTTCTGCAACTAGTTTACTTCAAATTATAAAGAATTACTGCAGAATCTTCATCACAAGACCAAATGAAGAACAATAATTAAAACTTCTCAATTTAATGAACAACAATCAAGACCCTGAAGTGGAGTTGCAACGCTATCCGTGACTTCATCATAAAGGAAGCTCGGACAGTTTAATGAATCATTTTGCTTTAGTTCATTCTGCTTTGATGAAACATCCAGAATAATCTAACAAAATACTATAGACAACGAACAGTTATCCAATAAACAGCCAATATATATCACTTTTTTCCAAAAAAAAGAAATAATAACAAAAATGATCAATATTCAATATACAAAATATCAATAATAATCTATTAGAAATCTGTTGAAACGTAAATCGAAAAAACACAGTCAATTACACATACTTGTACAAATGTCTAATATCAACTTCAAAACAACTGATAACTCAAATTTAAAATATATTTGTACAAATGTCTATTATCAATTTCAAAATAGATTTTCTAAAAGAATTCTAATAGATGTCTGATAGATGTCCAATAGATACTCAAAAAATTTCTTTTGAGCCAAACTGATGTTGTTAACCACTGTGTGAAAAGCCCATCTTAGAACACCAACAACCGGTGCTGCTGCTAGTGACGCAAACATTGCTGCAAACAAAATTGAACTGTACCGTATATCAGCAAAAATGAATGAATTAACGATCAAGTTATTGGTTTCTAAGATTCATGCCTAATTGAAAAAGTAGCAACTAATTCGCTACGAGAATAAATACTAAAACAGATACCAATCTTTGCAATCAATCACCAAAAGTATTTGTGATCTAATTGAATGTCATATCATATATGCTGAGACTCAAATAGAATTGTAGCATTTTTCCATTTAAGTCAGAAGCATACCATTAACAAGCATTAATTAAGGGATTCTTCGCTTAAAACCAAAATTAGACTAGAGTTCTATAATCCAATAGATGTCCAATATATGCTCAATAGATGTTCAATAGACATTCAATAGATGCCTACTGTTAACATGATTATAATGTAGGTCACTAATAAACAACGATTTTATCCTTAATTTGGAATACAAGCATACCTTTCAACAACAAAATTGCTTGCTCCACCAGCGGCCTAATTAAATTGGCAATTGATATCAAAATAACTACCTTGACATTTTATCAAACACATGGCGTGTACTTTAATTTCTAGTCACATAACATCATACTCTTGATTACATTAGGTTTAAAGTCACAAAAGCCAGTTAACCTAGGAATCAAACCAGCAACTATACAAAATTACGTTCAATAGTCAAAATTCCATTACGTAGAGCAAGACAATCGAAAAAAATAATTTCCCAAAAAAATTGATCTAGCAAAATCCCATTAAGCAGAAAAGCAAAATTGAAAACAAACAAAATCGATCAGATCCACTGTAAAAACATATCATATCTATTTGATGATTAATTATGCAATTATGTAATTGAAGAGTGGATGAAATTCTACATACATCAACTATAGCTAATCTATTAACGTCAGATTTGCATAACTCTACACCTACAAGCATTAAAGAGTTTCATAACCAAAACAAGAACTAACCTCAACATTGTCGGCACTTTTAAACTCAAAAGCAATCTTTGATTGAAGGCATTAACTATAAAATTGACAGTCCAAATTTGAAGATAATCGACTAAAAAATAACGATCCCTAACGAATGCCGGAAAATCAAAAAGAAGATGAAGAAGAAGATAATCGAACTAAAAACAAATCAATGAAGAAGAAGACAAGGACGAAGGTAACTATTGCAGATCTGGAAGAGAGAAAATGCGTAAAAGAAAGAGGAAAAATCGTTACCGCCAAAACATGCCCTTATATACGACGAATTTATGTAGAAAAATTGTTAAAAAATATAAAAATAAAAAACATTATGTTGTTATGTCATTAACTTAAATAAACTGAAAAAATTGACTCATCTTGACAAATCCCCAAATTCATTTCACATACCCAACCCATAACAAAATGAATTATATATAATTTTTAGTAACATTTGGAAAAATTTAAATAAAAAGGGAGCAGAAAATTGTATATTCTTTTAGTTATGCCCATCACCTTTTCCGATATCAAACAACAATTTTACATGTTTGATTATAACTATTTTTAGTTTTTTTTGGCAAAAAAAATTATGACCCGAAACAAACAACTATTAGTAACAAGATTTGATTTTTTGTAAGCACGACCTATAAAAAAATAAAAGTCGGGTTTGAACCAGACCAGACTAGACCTTTATAAAATAATCAAACTCAAGCCTGACTCACTGCCCTATTAATTATTTTTTTATAAAAAAATTAAAATGTTTATTAATATAAAAATAATTATTTTTTTGTTGTAAGCACAAGTAAAGCAGAATAAAAAGATTAAAAATCTGAAAGTTTTAAAAGAAAAAACAGTAGTTCAGCTGCCTACAATTGTTCAAATTGTCCATGAATCTCATGTAAGGGAAATTGTCCTTTTTGATTCATTTGGGCAAAATAATTTCAGCCTAAGTTTAGCATAATTACCTAAAGCTTATATTAAGTTTTCAAAATTAACCACTATACGTTTTCCCTAACTTTTGCACGCCATCTTACTTTGCCACTTACTTTTATACGTTTTTCATATATATATATATTTGATATATATCTGATATATGACAGATTTTGTAATGGATGTATAACAGATTTGTAGTAGATATATAACAGATTTGTAGTAGATATTAATAGATGTATAACGGATACAAAAGAACATCCAAATCAGTGTTGAAACAAAAAAACGCAGCAGAATTCCTTAATGCATGTTTCAAATTCTATTGCATCAACATCATTGGCATCCAAATTACGTATAGAAGACATAAATGTGTCATTTCAATTCAAAAATCCGTTTTATTACACTTATATCAGGTTTATATCAGAATTATAACACATTTATATCAGGTATATGATAAGTAAAAAGTAATAGAGGATTTTTGGGCTTAATATTATGCAAAAATCATGAAAAGAAATCAACTTTTACCTTGTTTTAAGGTAATCTCAAGATTTTTAGCAGATTTTGAGGAAGTCTCCCACAGATCAGGAAAAGGTTGGAGGAAATCAGCAGGTTTTAAGGAAGGTTTTCCCGCTAGAGACTGTCTGCTGCTGATGTGGCATGAAAGATGGAGTTAAATATGGTAAAAAAGTCAAAGTTAGTGAGAGTGGATGCTGATATAACTTGTACCAGATGATTAGGAGAGTAGTTGACTAGATATTTACTGATTGTGCCATTAGCTTTCCTTTAAAGCCACTTTTGTTTGTGGACACAATTTAAACTAGATTTTATTATTGTAATATTTTATTAGTTAACTTTTTTACCAAAGGGAGATATATGGACGTCCTCTCTCATTGATTCATCATCTCCCACCTCTAAATAACTCTTTACTTTGTAACTTACTCACCATTAATGGAGTTTTTATGTTTCTTCATCAATATGTGTGAGCAGTTTCTCAGCAGGCAAAGCCTGTCTCGCAAGGCTGTCTAAGATTTCCTCCAATTCAATGTAATGTATTTCTTTCTTGTATTCTTGGTTGATTGTGTGGTTGAGTACTTATTGCTAATTGAGTCAAAGATCTAGCTCATATAAAATCATGTTATTGAGACCGATAGGAGATTTAACATGGTAGAAAACACAACCACACACATACACAATGCATGAGACCGAGAGGAGATTACGTGTATGCTTAGGGTTTCAAATTTATATTTGAATGCTCAACTAAACTTGAAGCAAGGTTTTTAGCTTATTGAGACCGAGAGGAGATTTAAGTTAATAGCCTTAGAAACCGGGTGAGGCCAAGAGGTAAATTTGGGAAAACTTGGTTGAGAAACCTAAGATCCATGTTCTTAACACAGGTTGTCTGCAACTTAATAGCTAAGGGATAACTTGGTTGGGGAAAGACTTAGATAGCTAAGAGATATGTGATGCTTGTGCTTTCTTTTATTGTTAACTTTACATCTTTTAACTCATATTTTCATTTTCATGCTCATTAGTCTTTAATCAACAACAACCTTTAATTAAAGAAATTTTTAGCAACAATCTACTAGGGGAATTGTAAACTGATACAGTTTGCTCCTTGTGGAAAAACGACACTTGTGCTTGCTCTATACACAACACGAGCCTAGCGCACTTTCTAGGTAGTACCATTTGGGCGCAAGAGTTTATAACACATATATAGTAGTTTTGTATTAGATGAAGACTTACATATTGTCAAACACTTTCATAGTGTTATGTAATACAATACTGTTATGAATATAATATATTTTCATCAAACACTTGCATCAGGTTTATATCAGAATTATAACACTTATATTAGGTTTATATAGATATATATCAGATTCGTAACATATACTAAAGCATTAACAAAAATCAGTTTAGAGTTATACAAGAACTAAAGAATTACTTTCTAAACATTGATGGACAACTGGAATTGTAGATATGCACATAGGAAATTCAGTTATCATCATACTTGGAGCTTTGAGTTGCATAATATATTTAGAGAAGCCTCATTCCTTATTTCCATAGTAGGATAGCAAGATGTAACTTGAAACTCGATTTTAGGGTCAATTGCCTAAAATCAATTCGAAACTGTTTTTAGAGAGAAAAAATTGCAGATGCAAGGAAAACACATATCGACATTATTTGATTGGGGTAGAACAAAGATTATAGAGGGAAATTGATAACGAATAAAGGATTCAAGATGAGAAAACGCAAAATCGAAGAACTGTGATCTCTGTTAGGGAGAAAACGAGACAGAATTTTAAATTGGAAGGACTGTGATTTTCTTGTTTTGATTGAAACGAGACATTTATATATGGCATATTTTGGTTATTAACTTTTCAAAATATTCCAGATGAGAGATGCGCGTTTTCTTGTGGAAGTTAGGTAATTATTTTGCACAGTTTAGTGCATTTAGGTACTTTTCCCTAGATGTAATTCAATCTGAATCCTCCAGCAACGAAATTACAATAAAAATAGAATTTTTTAATAATTTTTTAATTAGTATTATAAATAATAAATATATATCTATTTAATATATTAGTTATTAGTTTGGGTCGGGTCGGGTGGACCCATCCTATACTTTATTTGGACCCGACCCTTCGGATTAGGCCAGGCCAAGCATATATTCTTTAATTAATTTTTTCAAACCCGACTTATGAAAGGCAGACATGAACGGCCTCGCTGGCTGGCGAGCCATGCCCAAGTCTACTTGATATTATAAAAAAATATATATTTCTGAGTTATTTTAGTCAAGCCTAAAAACCAATAGACTGGCATATAAAAAATCTAAAACCATTATTGGTTATGATATATAAATATATGGTAAATAAAAATAATTTTTAATTGAACCGAACTCGAGTATTTACATAAAAACTAAACTCAACTTATAAAACTTTGGACTTTAACTATTAAAGTGAGCTCGAAAGACGGGACCGGAGTGGGGACATTCAACCCATAAACACTACTAGCAACGGCTAAAACAACCATAATATCTACACTATATTGACTAAATGCTATTATTATCTGATTAAAATATAATTAACTAAAAAGGAGTGCCTAAAACTAGAACTGCAATTGTTAAAAATGACTAGTTTGCCTAAACTGTTTACATTTCCTCGTTCATTCTTTGCCCTCTCTAATCTAATTTCAGTTTTCAATACCAATTGGACTTAATACAATTTGTAAATCCACAAGAAGTGGATATAGATGACCAAAAATCAAATCTTGGCTCCTTAAAAAATTTCCTTGTTATAAAACAAATCCATTTTCAATTTTAGCTTATATGTTCTATATAAAATGTCTCTCTTTTCATTACTGGGCGTTTTCTTCACTAAACTGGAAACAATTCTCTCTACGCCATCTCTCTCTAACTATTCTCTTCTCTAGGTTTCGATCTTTAGCTTATCGATCTTGCAGTTTCTCTCTGCAGAATTTAAGGTTTTTGTGTTTTTAATTTAGAAACTGCAATCAACTTTTGTTATGTTTTTTCACAATCGATTTGGATCCAATGGTTTGCTTGAGTGTGAATGAAAAGAAGGGTATCTTATTACTTCTTTTGATATATTTTGTTTGGATTTGATTTTGAATATTCTATAAACATTTGATTTGAAAAATTACATACTTTAAGAGTTTGCATGTTTGATGAATTGCCCGATTGGTGGTGAGATTTTTGGATATGAAGTTGTTGGAGTTTCACTACGCCATAGATCATCTGATGCAACAAAAAAACATTAAGGTTACCTCGAAAGGGTGGCAATTTTAATTAAAAAATATCCCTTTTGCAACGTAAAGTACCAAAAAACGGTTGCAAAAAGTATGAAAGCAAAGAAAATCCGTTTCATCTTCAATGGAATTTGTAACTTGTAAGTTGGTTGATACGAACAGTAAAATTTCAAGGCCGGAATTTAAAATTAAACTGCGATATTAACTCCCGCTAGTTTTATTTTAAAAAAAAAAAATATTACAGTAATTATATAACTGGCACTTCTCTCTCCTCAATTGCCTCTTTACTTCCCTTCTTTCCCTCTGCACTATCGTGCTTCCTCTTATCTTTCACTCCCTAAACCATCGTCACTTCTATTGAATTCACAAATTAGTTTACCTAACTTGTTATATTTCTCTATTTAGATCTAATTCTATTGTTTGATAGTTGGATTAAAGAGTTTTATTTTGTTATAACTTATAGGGAAAATCAATTGAGAAAATTCCAAGTTTGCAATTTCATATATTGTACTCAATTGTAGAACTATAGAATGTCAGTCGTATGAGTTCTTGAAATAATAAAATTGCTCATTGTGAGGGAATGGATTGTTTTTAAGTTTAGTGTAGGGGTTTGAATATGCGGATGGAGAGGGGCATTCAGCTTTTTAAAGACTAGTTCTTAACCTCCATGTTGCAATCTTCATTATAGCCTCCACCTTTGAGCTCACCGTGGAAGGACTCTCTGCCTTGAAGCTCCTTATTATGCCTCTCAGAAGAAATCGGGTTTTTTCTATGATTTCATATCCGTTATTGTCTTTTTTGCTTCAATTTAAGCTTAGAACTTGATCTGATTTTTAAATCTTAAATTAATATATTGACATTTGATGTAGAATTTGGATATTGGGGATTTTTAATATAGATGAAATTCGGTTCAATTCTGTTTTGACTGAACCAAATAATTTATTTTGGCTTGGTTAATTCGGTTTCACTACTTATTTGGTTTGGTTCAGTTCAAAATATTTTCCTTATTTGGTATTCGGTTAATTTCAGTTCGGTTCGATTTGATTTGGTTTTAACCGGATGCATACCCCTATGTGCCACATTGCCTTGTGATAACACTGAGTTGATCCAGATTCATATGACAAGTATAATATTCTCTTATCTCTCTTAGTTGTCATATATATCTTTGCCTTTTGTACAGTGGATCTTGTGCGAAAAATATTCCTTGAATATATCTTTGTAATGTGCATTTGAAGCAAAGATACCTGCTTTTCTCTGTTATTGTTCTGCTTTTGTGCAGTTTTTAGTTATTTCTTTGATCTGTTATATTTATAATTTAGATGAAAGCAGATTAATGGCATTTTATTGCTTTTTGAACGACTATATCTGGATTTTCATATAATTAGTTGGTACCTTTTTTTTGTAAAGAATTAGATGGTGCTTTTGGCCGAATAATGATTGTGTTTATTTGTGTCTTTCTAAGGGTCTTAAGCGTTTGGAGAAACACAGAGGTAGGAAGTAGCATTAGCAGATGAAGTACCGAATAATAAATCTAGCATATAAAATCAAAAGCTTGCCAAATTTTGCAGGGTATTATTCCACATATGCAGACATACTTTTTTTAATATGCAACCTATTTTCGCTAATGTATTGGCCCTTAAACAATCAATTTCATTCTGCAAGAAACTTTTTTTTAGTCTTGTTGCTGTAGGTGATGATTTGACCTCTGGAACTCGAAGCCTGGAAGTGCATGTTGTGGGTGATGTTGCTGTTGTTGGCTGTTCTGCAGTTGATGCATTGGGAGTTAAGGATGAGGCTTTGGTGATGATGGTTTCTCGTGCTTCACATAGGTACTATACTATGTAATTTTACAATTTCAGTTAGCTAAATTCGGATTGCACATATTCTACAATATACGTCCATATATAGACTAATATTAATCTCAAAAAAAAATTTAAATCAATTAATCAATCTCAATACTTACTAACTTGCTATGCATAAGAGAAACAACAAGCCAAAAGTAAATTTACTAGAAAGAAAAATTTAAGTCAATAATTATAAAGAGTACAAGTTGGAAGGGCACTATTAAATTTAGATAACACTTGAGCTGATTGTACCGGTACATATTTATGCATAGTATACAACAAATAAAATCTGTTTGAACCATCTTGTACTGGTACGTATTTGCTTGTTTATAGGGAAAGTCAATTTAACTTAACATGGCTATAGTAACATGAATGCATATTAGTTATGTCACTGAAACTATGAAGTAATTGGGCGAGGCAGTTTTGGTCTCTACTTTGGTCCTAACAACACCCATTTTTGCAAGGTAAATAGATAATCATTCAAGTTATATATACTCCTAAATTTGTATTTTTTTCATATGATAGCATATATGCATTATTAATGTCTAAATATATGGGTCCATGAAAACAATGCATATTATATGCTATGTAAATATATGGGTCCTAATTGACCACAAGAAATCTCTTCTTCATAAATGTATGGGTCTTACAAAATTTTGGGTGATGTCTCAAGTCTCTGTACATTGCTTCTGACCATTCCCTATTTGTCTCATATTCAATATAGACCACATAAGAATTTTGGATTATGGATTTTTTTTGTTAATGTGTGGTTACAGCTTTGGTAAGATTTCTGATTCATTTCTCCTTCTTATTTTATCTCATTACTTTTAAAAAAATTATTTCTTTTTGTATTTCTACATCTTATTATGACATCAATTCCTTTTCTGTGCAAATAGTTTTTTTATGGAGCATATTTGGTGGCATTTGAGTCTGTCACTCTCTGTTTTCCTTTTGTCTCTGATCGTCAGCTTATATGTTGTCGGGTTATACATATTTCTGTGACTTTTGAATGTGTTAATACACGTGCAAATACTTAGTATTGCCAATAGAATACCATATCAAATACTGCTTGGTATTGTCTTAGTATTGCTATTGCTATTGCATATATCCTATATGGCTTTCCCGAGTTAGCTGATAAAGGGTTAAATTAGCTCCTGAGTTTTCCATTATGATCCAGTTATTTTGGATTCGGCAGTGGTACTACTGGTCTGCTTCATCATAAGAAATTTTAGATTTTAGTTTTTTCAGTTCACACGGTCACTTCACTTCAGCAGATTGCTGTAAATGTTCACCAATGGTGAAACCAAATTAGTAAATTGCTCCAATTGGGTGTAGCTCAATTAGTACACAACTTCAATATAGTTGTGGGAGGTCCTAGGTTCAATACCTAGCCTCTTCAAAAATCCTTAATTATCAAAAAAAAATTAGTAAATTACGATAGTTGCACTGGATTAACATCTTTCTTGAGCAAATCAACGTTTCAATATTGAGTTTTGAATTCTATCTATGAGCTCATCTATGATCTTCTGTACAAATTTTACTCAAAAAAAATACTTGATTTTGTGTACTGTTCATATGAAATCTATTTGATATTTGCATGATTGATAGTGTAAGAAAGAGGAAATAGATATGTGGAATTATTCATTTATCTAGCAGTTGGCAGCTTGTTAAAGAGCTAAATAAAATGTGAAATAGTGCAGGTATTAACACTTCATGAAATTAGCAGCGAGGGCTATCTTGTTCGATCTATATAAGAATGCGTTCTCATCAAACTGAAGGTAAGATTCTTTTTCAGAATGGTGAAATTTGAGCCATATTGAACCATTTCAGTTATGTGTATTTAACGTATGTTGGGAATTTGTTGGTCAGGCGCGCGTCTTGCCTTGGGAATGCGTTCTCATCAAACTGAAGGTAAAATTATCAATGTACATTCAAACCATTGCGGTTCATTAGGGGCGCGCCTTAACAACATTTATTGGTCACTTCATTTATGTTTAAGTGTCTATAGAGCACTATCGTACAAGTAGGATTTGAAAATTTTCTACAGATATTGTTAACCTATTTGTGTGTTGAAGTTTCGGTTAATAAAGAAAGCTAAAGTCTATAATTCTTAGATACTTTAAAACTCTATTTTAAGTTTTTAACATGGCAATACAGTAGTCCATTGACTATGTTATTGGTAACCTTTTGCGAAAACTAGTTCTTATTGGGTTATTGCCTTGCTTTTGTTTCATTTTCTTACTTTGGATTTTTTTGTAGGTAACAACTCCAAACCCAGAGTGTGCAATGGCGTACAATAGTTGATATACGACGATGCCTATTGCAGATAGATAGATTAGGGTGTTTTAGTTTATATCCTGTACTTTTTTATGTTATCTTATTCAAATTAAGATACAATTAATTATTATGTACTATGAATTATTTAAATTAGAAAAATTTGAATGTATATTGAATTTTATATTATTATATTAATAATATTGGTTTCATAGGAATTTATATTATATAAAAAATTTGCTATTTAAAAAATTTGGGATAAAAAGGGTTGCAAAAACACAAAAATAAGTTGCAATCGACTAAAGTATTACAGTAAAAATGGTTGCAATAATTGATAAACTGGTTGCAAATGCTAAAAAAGTATAGTAAAAAATGGTTGCAAATGTGGTAAATAGGTTGTCATAGCATATGTAGGCGTTGTCAAGAAAAACAATGCAAAGATCGTTGCAATTTTCACTGTTAACGGGCCGACGTTTGACTCTATGGCAACGGTGTGAATTGGTTACCTTGGGTCCAAAACCGTTGAATTAGGTGCTTCTTGCATCGGTTGTGGACCGGCCTTTTTTCGGAAAAGGTTGCAAAAACCCCTATTGGAGCCTTTTGACCCCTTTATGCAAGCTTTTTTTGTTGTTGCAATAAGTCATCTATGGTGTAGTGTTTTGCTTTCAAGTTTATGAAGCTTTGATTTGATTCGTAACTTATTTGTTTGATTAGAGCTTTTAAATTTCTGTTTTAAATGATAACAATCAAATACATTGATGTGTTTTTATCAAATTTTTATTTGATTTTGCATTTTCGTTTTTTGCGCATCTATCTGGTAAGAAGCTAATAGTTTTATGAATTCGTAATTTTGTTTGTTTATAGCTTTTGAATGTGTGCTTTTGATGAAAACAAAAGAATAGAAACGAATTCGTACCTTTATCGTATGCCCGAAATCATAAACTTGATCAACAGCCAGACGACGACGAAGAATGATGAGCGAAACGATTTTTGAGATCACTTGCTCGGAGCAGAGTGAATGAAAGTGTAAATTGGGACAAAAATGAAAACCAATAATTTTTTCATACATAATACTCAATATCCACGTGTGAATTGAATTTTTTATTAATTCTATTGTTTGCAATTACATTTTAGAGTTTAATAACTTTTTAATTAAGTTCTTAAATTTATTTAATTTTTTAATTAAATCTAATTACTTATATTAGATCAAATTCTTTGACTCAATTGAACCACTAAACCACCGATAACAATGTTTTTATTCCTATCAATTTTTTTCAGAAGTTATTTGTTTTATTATTAGTACTGGGAAAGAGATATTTTTTGGACTGACAGAAGAAAGGGATTAAATTAGTACTACATTTGAACAACGGAAGTCAAAACGACAAAATCACTTCACTTCACTTTCACCCGTTTTCTTTTCAGCTTCCATTGATTCATTTCAGTTCTCCTCTACCTTCTTCTTCATACTCAACTTTTAGCCCTAGAACCTCTCTTTCTCTGATTTCTCTGTCTGACGAAAATTCAGTTACTGATCATTTTCAGCCTTTTTTTCTCTCTGGGCTCGATTTCTTTTTCATGTTTTCTGCATGTTCTGTGCTGTTTTCACTATTTCGTCACTAAAGTTTCGATTTTTATTTGGTTTCCAAGGGTAAATGGAACGTCCAGTATGTTCAAGGACCCGCAGCAGAGAGGCATTGTTGTTCAGAAAAATGCACCAAGAAATTAGAAAAAAGAAACATGAAAATGGAAGCTCTTCTTCTCCCTCTAGAGATATCAAAATTTCTAGCAATTCCAGTGCTAATAGTTTCAGTTTCGGCGGGTTTGAAAAATTCCAGGGGAAAGATAAAAGAAAGAGAACAGCAAATTGGTGTGTTTCTGGGTATTCTCAGAACTGTAGTGTAAAGGATTCTAACTTGGGTTCTTCTGATTTTAATTTGGGTTATTATGGAAATCTTAAATTTAGTCCATTAATGGAGGTTGAAGAAAGTTGTAGTGGACCCAAATTTGGGAATTTCAGGATTTTTGATAGTCAAGATAATGAAGACAGTGGAGTTATACATATACCAGATAGTAGTTTGGATTTATCTACTGATTCAGAGAGCGAAGATGTTACTGTAGTTCCATCTGATGATGACTTTCAAATTTCTCCGTCTAGTGAAGAAGATGAAGACTATAAAGGACAAAAAGAATATTTCACTAACATTACTGAAAGTGATAAAAGGAAAAAACTCGAACCGCCTTTGAGGAAGAAAAAGAGATTTCAAATTTCATCAGACACTGAAGATGAAGAACATGAAGAAGATGTTAAAGTGGTTGAGGTAATGTCCAAGAAGAACAAGAAACTGAAATCTCGGAATTCCAGAATTGACATTGTTCATATTTTGGGGAATTCCATGTTTAATGAGGATGAGGAAGAACAAGAAGAGGATGTTATTGCTGAACCCGAATCGCCTATACTCCAACAAAAGTTCTTATTTGGAGTAAAAGTACCACCTGTAGTAAAAAAAACAGCAGCAGAAATTGAAGAGGAACAACTTTGGGCTGAAATGAATCTTGCTCTCTGCGGAGAAGATTCCACATACAATGCTCAGGTATTTTATCCTTTCCATTAATACTGATTTATTATATTTAACACTATTGTTTTGTAATATTAAGGATGTTTATGTTAATTAGCAGGTTCTAAATGAGGCTGATTCTAGTACTAATGTTGAAACTACAGTAGCCGAAGATTGTTTCCAAGGGAAACATGTTCTTATCCTCGACGAACAGATCGGTGTTATTTGTAAATACTGTGGATTTGTTCAACAGGAGATTAGACATTATACAGTGCCTTTTGTAAGTATTTGCCCTTGTTGATTTTGCAGAAGTGCCTTTTTTTTATTTCTGTTTGTTTTTATTTTCGTAAATTTGATTTTGTAAAACATTTCGTTCGAATCTGATATGTGTTTATAAAATGCAGAACAAAAATCCTTTTGGAAGATCAGACAGGCGGGGTTCTTACAGGGGAGAATTTGACAATTTCGGAAAATTTCATCTACATGAGTTCGAAAATGATGAATCTGAAAATCCCGATATCGAATACAATGTTCGTGGCAAGGTCTGGGACATCATCCCTGGTCTTCGAAAAGACTTACATCCACATCAGCGAGATGGGTTCGAGTTTCTATGGAGGAATATCGGCGGTTCAATTGATCTCGACAAGTTAAAGGGGCAGCCAACGAGTTTCGATAAACCGAGTGGCTGCATTATCTCTCACGCGCCTGGCACAGGCAAAACCCGTCTCGCCATTGTGTTTATTCAGAGTTACATGAGAATGTACCCGAATTGTAAACCCGTCATAATAGCCCCTTGTGGGATGTTGCTTTATTGGGAGTCAGAATTCAAGAAATGGGATGTTAAAATCCCGTTTCATAATTTGAACAACCAGAAGCTATCCCGAAAAGAAAACGAAACGGCTTTAAAAATGGTCAGGAACAAAAAGATGGATAGAGCTACTGTACGGATGGTGAAATTGTATTCCTGGAAAAAGGATAGAAGTGTTCTTGCTCTTAGCTATAAGCTTTTCGAAGAGCTTGTAGGAGACGACAAAAAAGGGAAAAATAAGACAAAAGATTCGAAAGTGCAGCAGCAGAAGGCTTTACTTGAAGTCCCTAATCTGTTAATCCTCGATGAAGGTCATATGCCCCGAAATGACCAGAGCTTAATTTGGAAAGCTTTATCGAAAATTCATACTACAAAGAGGATTATTCTCTCTGGAACTCCATTCCAGAACAATTTCGATGAGCTCTATAATACTATTTGCTTGGCGAGGCCTCAATTTGCTGATTTGTTCGCTAATGAATCTGATGAATGTATTTCTAATAGGAGGATAAAGCACAGCGCGAAAAAGAAATGGAATTCCCTGACCAGTCCAATCGGAAAGGACGAAACCAATTGTAAACAAAAAGGAATTCGGTTAGAGAAAGTGCGGGATTTGATCAGCCCGTTTGTTCATGTTTACGAGGGGAATATTCTGGACCATAAGCTTCCTGGATTGAGATCGGCCGCGGTTATTCTACAACCGTGCGAATTTCAGATGAAACTACTTGACAAAGTTAAGGAAGAGGAGAGCTTGCCGCATTTCGAGAGGGAATATTTAGTCTCTTTGCTCTCTGTTCATCCCTCTTTAATGCCCGAAAAGTGCGATCGATTCGAGAGGCTGAAATTGGATTCAGATGCAGGGGTGAAGACGAAATTTCTAATGGAATTGATTCGAATCAGTGTTCATTTGAATGAGAAGGTCTTGGTGTTTAGTCAGTACATTGAACCGCTGAAATTGATTGGTAAGCAGCTTAATCAACGGTTCAGATGGATTGAAGGGAAGGAGATTCTATGCATGGATGGGTCAACCGAGCCAGCGAATCGGCAGACAATGATAAAGAATTTTAACAACTTTAGAAACGAGTCAAAAGTGATGTTGGCATCGACTAAGGCTTGTTGCGAAGGGATTAACCTTGTCGGGGCTTCGAGGGTTGTTTTGCTCGATGTTGTGTGGAATCCATCGGTCGAAAGGCAGGCTATAAGCCGAGCCTATAGGCTCGGGCAGACCAAAGTTGTTTATATTTATCATTTGCTAACGTCAGGAACAATGGAAGAGGATAAGTATTGTAGGCAAGCGCGGAAGGAGAAGTTGTCTGAACTCGTGTTTTATTCCTCGGATAGGGCTCAGAACCACGGGAAATTGTTGACGGAGATATGTGACGATAAAAAGGATAAAATTTTGGAATCTATGGTCGAGGGGAACAAGCTGAAAGAGATTCTGAAGAAGATTATATATGAGCCGAAAGCTAATTTTAATTCCTCGTTCAGTTTGCCGAGTCTATGAAGAAATAGTATTTATAATGGTATCCTTAAATTTGAGCTGGTTTTGTTAGTGAGAATTGGTGTCATTTTGGTATGTTGTAGTGAAAAGGGAAACTTAATCAACTAGTTAATTGTTATTTCTTGTTTTTAATTTTAGGGAATATTTTAAAGTTGTAGAGCTAGGACTTTTTCCTTATATAGATGAGTAGGTAAAAGGCTGCATCAACTGACAAATTCCATATATGTATGTTATGTATGGCACAAAATTAAATTGTTATTGTAAATGAAAATGTGTTTGGTGTGTGTCTTTATTGATTGGTTACTTCAATTTGATTGACATCTTTGGAGTTTTTTAACTGTAAAAAACAACTGAACTAAACAATAAACATAGCATTGGCGTTTACTCAACAATTGCGAGTGTTATGAATATCAAGTTATGTTGTCTGACAAAAATATTATTATGGCCATGCATTCAAAGTGTTGTGTGTTTGGAATATTTGGAAGCTGGACCACAAAATCACAACTCAAGTAGCACTTACTTTTTTTTTTTGGCTCTATTAAAATTGTACTTATTTGAACTGTAAGATTTGCACGAAATATCAGATTCATTAACAGGTGCAACAAAAGCAGCAACACAAGATTCATTTCACATACCCGACCCATAACAACTAAGGGAATGAATTATACTATATGTATTTTAATAACATTTGGAAAAGTTAAAATAAAAAAGGAGAAGAAAATTGTATTTTCTTTCATAAAACCAACTTATGCTGAAAACATTTTTCCATTTTTTGTGTTTGGTTAGAACTGTTTACTTCTTTTTGGCAAAAAAAAATTAGGACCAGAAACAAACAACTATTACAACTAGATTTGATTGTCGGACGGGCTAGGTCTCATCGAAAGTTTTACTAAATTATCAATTTGATTCCGGCCTGGCCCAAACTTTATGATTACGAGCTCGGGTTGGATTTACGTGATCATTACCAAGTCCGAGCCATGAACTATAAATAATTTTTTTATCTTAAATTTAAAGTGTACTAAATATAAATATAAAGATAAATTTTATATAAATATGTCCAAATATTATGAATAGTTATATTCTTTACTTGATATTATAAATAAATATATATTTCTGACTTATTTTAGTGAAATGTAAAAACCAATAAACTAGTATATAAAAATTCAAAACCATTATTAAATATAATATTTAAATATATGATAAATAAAATAATTTTTTATTGAACTGAATCAAATATTTACATAAAAACTAAATTCTGCTTACATAACTTTGGGCTTCAACTACTAGAGCGAGCCCATATCGGGTGGGGGATATTCAACCCATAAACACTTCTAGCAACGGCTTAAATAGCCTTAAAATCTACGACTTAAATATTTTTTTTTGTCTTATTCTATACATCAAATGTTTTTTTGGTGTCTGACATATTGAAATCGCCTTTTTGGTGCCTGACGTATTCAATATTTGCCTATTTGGTACCTGACATATTCAATTTCAGTACGATAACTTAATGGAGTAATGAGGGTTGACAATCTCATGTATGATCAACAAAATATATTCATGTTCCAAACGATGTTATAGGTATTTCACGTTCTTTGTGTTGTTGGAAGGATGTTTAATGTACTAAAATCAAATAGATCAGACACCAAATAGGCTAATGTTGAATACGTGAGGCACCAAATAGGTGAAAAATGAATACATCAGGTATCAAATAGGCAATTTCAATAGGTCAGACATCATAAGGGCATTTGATGTATAGAACAGGACCAAAAAAGGTATTTAAGTCTAACATCTACACTAGACTGACTAACGTCGTGTTCTTTTCAACTTTTGAAAGCTGAACTGAAGTTGACTGAACTGAAGTGAGTTGAACTTATTTCAGTGTAAATTTATAACTACGCATAGCTGAATTGAACTGAAGTGGTTTGAACTGAACTGAATTACATTGAATTGTAGTCCACAAGAACAGAGCCTGAATGCTACTTCCTCCGGTGCAAAATTTATGTCATTTTAGAAAACATTTTATTTTCCCTTTTGTTTGTCATTTCAGAATTTCAGTGCATCATTCAACACTTTTTTCCTAATTTACTCTTGTATTAGTTAGGAAAGAGATTAACTATAAATGAAGTTATAAGGTAATAATTAAGAAGAAAGAGAATTTTATAATAAAGTTAAGGGATAAATTAATTATTTTAATAATGTAAGAAATATTTTATTAATCTTAATAAAAATCCTAAAATAACATATATTTTACACGGAAGGGAGTAAATTATTATCACGATTAAACTATAAATTAACTAAAAAGGAGTGCTAAAACATATAAAATTAAAGAATTGAAAAAGGTGTGTTTTTTGGTGTTGCTCTTCCGACGGATTGACTAAGTTCTTTTCCGATCTAATTTAATTCAGTTCAGTTTAGATTATTTCAATCTAATTTAATTTAGTTTAGTTCAATTATATATAATTATAAATTTATATTAAAATAAATTTAATTTAATTCAATTCAACTCACTTTATTTTATTTTAATTTAATTAATTTTAATTTAATTTAATTTAATTTTTAAAAGTTAAAAATAACTTAGCAATAGTTCTAACTTCCTTTTCCTTTTATAAAAAAGGTCTACTTTTTGGCTTTATAATACAACCTATAGTGTCAGTCGTAGGTTAAAGGATATATTCTTTACAACTTTTTAAAAATTGAATTGAATTGAATTGAATTGAATTGAAATTGATTGAATTAAATTGAACTGAACTTATTTCAATATAAATTTATAACGATACATAACTGAATTAAACTAAATTACATTAGTTTTCAAAAAAAATAAATTACATTAAACTATACTAACTAAATTATAATATAAAAGAACGAACAGCGCCTCAGTACAATTCCTATACAAATTCCTTAAATTTTGAAATCAATTATATGCCATATCTAATTGGGAAAGTCTTCCTGGATACCTGTCATTTATCTAAAACTATTCAAATTACCATACTATTAATTACCCAATTACTCTCAAGTACGAACATACCGTATTCATTTCCATTTCCTTTATATGTAAATTTTTCAGAGCAATTAATTTTTTTAAAAAAAAGAAATAAAAGCTTTGATTACATCTTTCAAACAAAAAAAATTAATCTACCTTTAAAAATTGATGAAGGTTATGATGACTTTATTTTTTTAAAGTAAAAGTTACTTTACTCTTCATCACCATTGGATTAATAGGGTGAAGTTCAATCCAATGGTGATGATGACAAAGTAAGAAAAATTGATAAAATAAGAAAAAAACAAAGTCACCATAAAATAACCTTTACAAACTAATTTAAATTGTATTAGACTTTTAAAATTATTGCTACACCTACTAAAGTGGAGGTGATTGGTCGAACTCTTCAAAAATCTATTTCAATAAAAAAATATTTGTATATTTTTATTATCAAAATATAATTCCATCGTAATATAATGTTTAGGAGGATAAATAACAAAAAATTATAATTAAATAAATAAAAATAAACGAAATAATTACAATTATTTTATTTTGGTTGCCCATATAGTTTATCAGAACTTTGCTCCGATTATGTTTTATATCCGGCCCGAGTCACGTATCTGATTGCTGTGGGTGAGGCAATTACAATTGTTTTGAACCAACACACGGCATGTTATCAACCATTTTTTATATACATACATTAATAAATACTAGGCTGCACGAGGGATCCAAAAAAGTATGAATGCTTAGTTATCACTAAATAATGAGGAATACCTATGTTAGTAGCAGAAAATTCTTTGGCGCTGAACCAAGGTGTTCAAGAAGAATAGGTTGCGATAGCTTGAGGTCGTCAAGAATTCGTGACCTTGGACCGAATCAACCTAGCCGAAATGAATTTTTTTTGGTAATAAAACCTAGGTGAAATGAATGGAAGTGAACAACTAGCAAGGTTTACTTGGAAAAAAAATCCTATACGAGCAGCAATACAGAAAGTTGAAACCTAGCCCATACGTTGGTGCCTTCGTGTTCCGCCCAGTTTGCCGTGATATATTGATCGAATTTGGGAGATAATATTTTAAATTTTATTCCGCCTGACCCGAATTCATTAAAGCCCGTAAGGTATATAGGAAGCGTTTGGGAATAATCTCAAATCCTATTGGGCGGTCCAACCCACATTCTTTGTATAAAAAAATATTTTTTATATATATAATGTAATATTTGTAATTGTCGAGTTAAAAAATATAAATATTATTAGTTAAAAAAATATTTTGCACCATTCGAATTTGTAAAAGTTTAATATAATATTATTAGAATAGAAAAATATTTATATTAAGTATTTATAATTTAGCATAGTTTGCAACAAAATATACATGTATATTTTTTTGGTAAATCCGAGTTCAGCCCAACCAAAAAAAATATTCTAGGTAAGTTAGAATGAATTTGGGATGAACTTTATATTTTTTTGGTAAACTCGAATCCATCCCAATCATGAGCAGGTATCGTCTCCTGTTTGGTCACAAGTCAAAATAGGACAAAATCTGGTTTTCTTCC
Organism: Euphorbia pulcherrima; assembly: GCA_947683365.1. NCBI lineage: Eukaryota > Viridiplantae > Streptophyta > Magnoliopsida > Malpighiales > Euphorbiaceae > Euphorbia > Euphorbia pulcherrima. The sequence continues at coordinate 11,680,267 of CANTUS010000001.1, read as the reverse complement.
TATTTTGCAATTGCCGCCTTTTTCAATCCCTACTTCTTCTTCCTCACCATTAACGCTCCCCTGGTTACACTTCATCGCTTTTTCAGTCAAAGGTGATTTATATTCTTTTTTCTTTTTTTTTTTGTTTTTTGTTTGTTCTATATTTGCTAACGTCTTTCTTTGTTATTTGTGTGTAAGTTTCAATTTTTTGTATTAGGAACAATGGAGTCTGTAGCCTCAAGGACACGAAATAAACAGGATCAGATGTACAGGAAACTCCACGAAGAGATCAAGAAAAAGAATCTCGGTTCCAGTTTTGGAGGATTCAGAGATATCAAGAGGAAAATTTCGAGTTGCAGTTACAGTGCTGCTGAGTCCAAAAAGAGCAAGGGAAAAAGGAAGAAGACAGTCAATTGTATTGGTGTTTCTGATTCTGAATCTGATGTTAAGGTCGAAGAAATTAAGGTTTCAGTTCCAGACAGCGACAAAATTAAGATTGCGAAAAGAAAAAATACAGTTGGAAAGGATAATCATGTTTCTAAGAGAAAAAGATCAGAATCTACTTCAGAATCCAGTGGTATTTCAATGAATCATAGTGATTGTAAATCGGGAAACAGCGAAGAATTTGAACTTCCTATGAAATTCAGATTTGGAGTTGAAGAATCAGCTCCTGTTGAAAAATCTGAAGTGGAGAAAGAACTGGATGATATTTGGGATGAGATGAATCTTTATTATCTGTCTGCAACTGATGATCTAATGGTATCATTATCATTAATCCCTTCAATTTTAATTAATCAAATTTATGTTTTTGTTTTGAAGTTTTGTTCTTTATGCTGATCAGAAGGGTGCAAATGTTGAACCTAAAGCGGTTGGCAAATGTAGTAACGGAGAGGAACATGTTTTTGTACTTGATGAAGAAATTGGACTAAAATGCAAATTTTGTTCTGTTGTGGGTCTTGAGATCAAATATTACACACACCCTTTTGTAAGCCTTGTCTTCCCTTTTGTCTAGTTACATACCTGGGTTTTTTACGGGAGCCCGGTATTTGGAGTACTATGCTCTTGATTGATAACATTAGTGCAACATATGTCATCAATTAAGAGCAGGGTACTCCAAATACCCGGCTCCCTGTAAAATTTCCTTAAATTGTACCAATTAAATTTGGTTTTCATCATCTCTTGTAGTGCAAATACCCTTTTGGACATTCGGGAAAGCGAGGCAGTTATTCTGATCAAGTCAACATCTTTGATAAACTCGATCAGGATTTTGATATGGACACTCAGAAAGGCGGCAATTTCGACTCTAGTATGCAAGGCACAGTTTGGGATATTGTTCCAGGCATTGGACAGGGTCTACACACACATCAAAGGGAAGGTTTTCTGTTTTTATGGAAAAACATCGGGGGCGAAATCGACCTTGACAAGTTGAAAAACTTGACAACAGGATACGATAATACGGGCGGCTGCATCATATCACATGCCCCAGGAACTGGAAAAACCCGACTGTCCATCGTGTTTTTACAAACATATATGGAATTGTATCCTAACTCTAGGCCTATCGTTATTGCGCCTTGTAGTATGCTTGATTCTTGGGAAGCCGAGTTCAAGAAATGGAAAGTCAACATTCCGTTTTTTAACCTGAAGAAGTCCTCAGGAAAGCGAAATTCCAAGTTGATGTCTTGGAAAAAGAACAAAAGTGTACTTGGAATTAGTTATCGACTTTTTGAAGAACTCGTAGGCGAATTCAAGAAGAGAGGAAAAAACAACTCAGAAAACGAGACAGTGAAACGAATTCTGCTTCAAGTTCCGGACCTTTTAGTCCTCGACGAAGGGCACAATCCACGGAACGATAATACACTGATTTTGCAGGCATTGTCGAGAATTAAAACGAAAAAACGAATAATTCTCTCTGGAACGCCTTTTCAGAATAATTTCAATGAGCTATTCAATACTCTATGCTTGGCAAGGCCTCAATTTCCGAATTCCCTCTTAAATAAAGATCCAAGGCTTCATAATCAAGCAATCGAAGCAGCAAGAAGGGAGTGGAAACGAATCACTGACCCGATTTGCCAGGAAAATCTCAATCCAGTACTGAAATCTGCCTGTTTGAAGAAAGTAAGAGACATGATTGGCCCATTTGTGCAGGTTTATAAAGGAAATATACTGCAGGAAACACTTCCAGGACTTAGAGAAACAGTGATTAAACTAAAACCTGATGAACTCCAGAAGCAATTTATCGATAGACTCGAATCGAAAAACGAGGTCGTTGGTTTAAACTTGGAAATTGGGGTTTCTTTAGTTTCTGTGCATCCTTGTTTAATGCCTCATGAACTAGTCCAGGAAAGCGAATTCGATAAATTACGAAACCTGAGACTCGATTCAGAATCTGGAGTAAAAACAAATTTTGTGATACAACTGATTAAAAGAAGTGTCGGTCTGAACGAAAAGGTGTTAATTTTCAGCCAATTTCGAAGGCCGTTGAACTTGATAAGTGAACAACTAGTTTCAGGGCTGAACTGGAGGGTGGAAAAGGAAATTTTGGAAATAAACGGAACGGTTAGTTCAGACGAAAGGCAATCGAGGATTAAGCGTTTTAACGATGGGAAAAGCGTTGCAAAAGTGATGCTTGCAACGACAAAGACATGTTCTGAAGGGATTAATCTTGTCGGGGCGTCGAGGGTTGTTTTGGTTGATGTTGTGTGGAACCCACAAGTGGAAAGACAGGCTATAAGCCGGGCTTATAGGCTTGGACAGAGTAGGGTTGTTTATGTTTATCATTTGATTACTTGTGGGACATTGGAGGAAGATAAGCACCAGAGGCAGATTGAGAAGGGGCGGGTTTCGGATTTGGTGTTTTGTCCATCGGAGAGGTATCAGGATCGGCGGGAATCTTTGTCTGATGGTAAAAATGATAGAATCTTGGAAGCTATGCTTGAATCTAACAAGGTGAAAGATATTGTTGAGAGTGTAATTTACCAGCCTAGAGATTCTAGCTTTTGTTGATTGACTCTTTTTGCTTTGTGCTGGTGTTTTTGGAATTAATAATATGTGCCCTTTATCCAACTTTAGAATTAATATAGTTCATATTTTGACATTCTTTTCGTTCAATTAATTCATAAGATTTGCTATTTGGGTTGATTGGACTAACAGATGCTAAGTTAATGGACGTAACTGGTACATAAAATTCACTTTTGGGCAACTTCGTATACATGCAAAACTTGGTGGGTCAAATTGATATGATTTAAAAATTACATAACTGTTGCGTTTTAGGCAACAGAATAGCCACATAGGATATGAAAAATAACAATAATGTACCTAATGCATTACAATTTATGAAATACTGTCTTCTATTGTCTATAGATATTCTTGTTGTGGGTAAATTTTTTAATTTGAAATTTAATGATTAGTTTGGGATAGTTTTCCCAAAACCTCAATTTTTAATTTTTTTTTAAGACATTAGATTTTGGCATTGGAAAATTAAAAGTAAATAGATCTTAATTAATTAGTATTAAGAGTTAAATCTGTTATTTTATAAAAAGTTTGTGAGTAATACTTCTCACAACAACTCTAATAACAATATCAAACCCACCCTAACAAAGTCGGTTATTAGACCCACCCACAGCTTATACCTTTATATAATTGAGATGCATTAATTGTTGTGAGTTAACCAAATGTGATATGGTATCAACAAATTTATGATCTATTTTTTTTATAATAGTATTACATCGATTGCGATTTTCGCGGCTGTTAAAAATATGATTATAGCTAGGGATAGAATAGTAATTAAATAAGTAGATATGAATTTAGGGTTTTAGGAGATATATAAATAGATCTAAGGGGGGAAAAAGGTAGCTTGAGGCATTTTATATTTGGGGTTCCCGCCAGTAGCTTGAGAAAGGGCTTTTGCCTGGGGAAGCTTGATAGGTCTGGATTATTCTTAATATTTAGCTTTTCCTTTCTTATAATTTCTGCCATGAATATCTATTCGAAGTAATACTACTTTGATTTATTATTTTTGATCTATTTTCTACATCAGTCCTCTATCAACAGCTGTTAGAAATAAATTGCTAAATATTGACTCGTCTTAGTTGTAATTGCAACAGGTTAACACTACTACTAACATATTGAAAATAACATAATATTGGCCCAGACACTAATATAGACCCTCGTTAATTTTTTATGCTATTAATTACTTTCAAAATTGTGCCAGAAATTTGGATGAAGTTTTTGTTAACCTTGCTATAAGTAAATTTTTATTTACAAGGTATGTGTGAACTTATTTTTGTAGTCTAATTAGATGTGTACAATTTATTTGTATACGAATGATTTTTACAATGTTAATATACTGAAAAATGGTTATTCTATAGTTTTTTTTTGGAAATAATGGTTATTAAAAGGTAAAGTAACGGTATTTTGTAAAAACAAATAAACTATAGAAAGCACAACTTAAATAATGATTATTATCATAATAATTTTGTAGAATTTCCCTAATTTTGTATACGAAATAAAAATAAGAACAGAGACTTAATGGATCGGCCCATTTGAGCATGGACCTTATCTCACCATTCGAAGGTTTCTATAAAACCCTAACATGAAACCCTAGGAGATTTACTTTCATCTTTGTCCTCTGTTGCCGCTGTTTTCAGAACCAGAGATCCTTCAACCCCAACAACAATGGTACGCTCTCTTTCTTTCTGATATTCTATGGTGGTTGAGTTGTTGAATCGTGATTACTTTTTCTGCGTTTTTTTTTATTAGTCTTAGCTATTATTTACTCATCTGTAAAATTAGATTTTGTTCTGAAAAATTGTTGTCGATCTCCGAAAGGTTGTGCCGTTAGTATGCTGAAATGATTTCTTTAGTCTTTTGTCTTATCCTGCGTCAGATTTGCCTCTTCTCGTGACTTAATTGATTTGTGAATGGATGGTTAATTGTTCAAATGCACTGATGTGTTGGAAATTTATTGTCCAATTATATGTCTAAAAGAATAAATCTGTATATGTTAAAATTATTCAATTTGCATATCGCGTTAGTATTATTTCACTTATGATCTGCATCTTCTTTTTTTGTTTCATATTCGATAAACTTTACCTGTTATCCGGTCAAATGCTTGATTTTCTGATGCTTATGATGATATTTTGCTACGTTTATGAAGATGTTATGGTTGCCTAAGCTATATAATTCATTTGAATGACAGAAAAAAGCTGTCAATGATGTTATTATAGCTGGTTTTTGTGTTCTGGTTTAGTTATTGAATGGGTATGCTTTTAAAGTTTTACGCAAGTGAACTTCTAATTTGATGTACACTTTGGAACATTAAATTGATGCACAATCTATATGTAATGCAGACCAAGCGAACAAAGAAGGCTGGTATCATTGGAAAATATGGTATGTGCTATTTAAATTTGTAGAGAGTTCCAACTTTTCTGTGTTTTAGCTTATTGGTTAGTTAATCAGGTGTCGATTTAGCCAGCTTAATTTGTACTCACTATTGTAGGTTGGATTATAATGTGCAGGTACCCGATATGGTGCCAGTCTGCGTAAGCAAATTAAGAAGATGGAGGTTAGCCAACATAGCAAATTTTTCTGCGAATTCTGTGGGAAGGTATGCCTTTTCTTTTATTTGGTCATGGTTATATCATTGTTATATGATTCGGTGTTGATTTATCTTGTGTGGCTGTATAGTATGCTGTGAAGAGAAAGGCTGTGGGAATTTGGGGATGCAAGGATTGTGGGAAAGTCAAAGCAGGCGGTGCCTACACTTTGAAGTATGTTCATCCCTGATTTAACATTTCACTTTAGTTTTAAATTGTTTTTGAATGGTTCGTGCACTACAGGCTACATTTCTAGATATTATGAACTGACTGTTGGTGCTTTGGTTATGTGATAGCACTGCAAGTGCCGTGACTGTGAGGAGCACAATTCGAAGGCTGAGGGAACAAACTGAGAGCTGAGCTTGCTAGTTTTAGCCCTTGTTTTGACTGCTATTCTGAATTTTTCCATTGTTTGTTTTTTAGGCACTAGACTATGAAGTGTTTTGAGAATGTTAAAATATGCATTTTTGTTGATCACTTGAATCAATCGAGCCTATGTTTTTCACTTGTGATCTGATTATATCTTGTTCCATAAATGTGTTACCTTAGTGCTTAACTTTTATTGTGTTGGTTGGAGGACTCTGTTTTGCACGGTGTTTTAATAATCGGCCTAGGTGGCCTCGTAGGCGGGATTTTTTACAACACCGCCATGATTTTAGGTAGTGATTTTAGGTAGTCGAGCGGTCTTGAGCGATTTAGGCAGGACCATATGGTCCTAGTGTTTTGAAATTGGGTTAGGCTGCCGTCTAGGCGGAATTTTTTCAGAATAATGTAAAATTTTAGCTGAATTAATTATATCAATGTATTAATGTATATTAATAAATCAAAAAAATCTGTCTAAGCCCCAATGGGCCTGGTTGCCTGCCTAGCCTCGCCCTTTTTTGAAAATTGGTGTTGCATTGTTGAAGACATGATTTTGATTTCGCAACCAGAGAAAGCAAATCTCTGTAAACTCAATAATAGTTGGCCAATTGTTGCTTATTTCATTCAAAGGATCTTAGTAAGTGTAAAACCATTGAAGATAGAACTTGTTTTTGATCAATTAAACTCGGCTAGTACATCCATTGCCTTCTAAGCTTGGTACATGTCAATCCAAACTTTCATTACTGTTACTTTGTCCCATGAAGTCGGCCTTTTGATGTAACATAACCTCCTAAACCGGACTTGTCCAGTCTGAGACTGCATTACACTAGCCTGATGGGGCACATATGCAAGGAAAAAGTTAAAAAAATTTGAAAGGTCAAACCAGTAGAATTTTGACACACATGGGGTAAAAATTTTCAAAAATTCCCTTGAATAATTTCATTTAAATTCCTACTCAAAATTTTCTTTTTACTGAGATCATCTTTTCCAAATAATTTCTATATTATTTTCTCTTCATTATTCTACTTCTCTAAAAAATATAAAAACAAAATCATAATACTCAGAATCATAAACTCGAAATCACAGACACAAATTCATAAATACAAACTCATAAACACAAACTCAACCTATAATCTAATTAAAAATCAATTACAATCTCAATTCAATTACCAATTACCAATTAGCAATCCCAATTCAATTTCCAGAGCAATTAAAATCAAAGTCAAGACCTAACTAAAAACTAATGAATGAACAAAAGGAAATGAAGAAGATTACAGCAATGCTATCCTTTCATGACCTTATTCTCCTCTAACCCGATTTTCCTCTTTCCAAAATTCAAATTTCCCTTAGGACCCAACCCAACACATCACTGGACACTAAATCCTTAGCATTACCCACGCAAGGCCGCCGCTTGGCCACCGGTTTCAACCCCCATAAAACTGGAACAGGCGAACCACAATCCAGCCATGAAATGTAAACAAACAGATCCAGTTGAATCTCGTCACTGTAAATCAAATCCATATCCTCATCTTGTACTTGAAATGCTTACATTTAGGGATTCTTTAATTGAAGAAATTACCTTCGATAATTTGAAGTACTCAAGTTGTGGGAGGTGTAATTCTATTGGAATGAGGGATTTTTGAAAAAAAAAGAGAGATGTTCTTGGTAGGGAGTTAAAAAAACTTGCAGGGATTAGGAATGAAGAGAGAGAGAGAGAGAGGGGGGAGAATATTTTTTTATTCAATTTTTTTTTTCAAATTTGGAAACCAACTCTCTCAAATGGTGAAGACATGCCACATGACACATAAGATTTAGGGGTTATGTTACATAAAAAAAGTCAACTTAAGGGGGTAAAGTGCCGTCGATGAAAGTTTGGAGTGACATGTAATAAAACGTGTCAAGTTGAGGGGGATGCATTAGGTTATTAAACTCTTATCACCGTTAGTCAAATGTAACTAGTTATGGTTGGTTTGAAATGTTCTGAAGACGTGGTAGTCGTATTTCACTAGTTGAAAGCTATATATAATATGTTTCAAATCAAGTTGTGTGTACTGAATTGAGTTTTTTAAGTTCAAAATGATGTAGAACGTTAAGATTCAATTAAAATAGCTTCTCTTACATATAAAAGTGAGTTACAGCAGTCACAGTAAAATTGTGAGCATCAGCTAACAAAACATAGAAAAAAAACATCTAATTACAGTTATAAGCTATATTAAGCTACTACATAGCATCTCCACAAAACTGGTTAACTCAAACTATGTACATTTTATTTAGGGTAAAAAAAATGTTAGGATCTCTCTTATAAAAATCGAAAATCTTTGAGGCCACAACTGACATTTAGTTATGATTCATTTTTCTCTGAACTGCTTTCACAGCTGCAACTCTTGCAGCAGTGGCGGCTTTATTAGCTGCAGCAACTGTTGTATTCACTCTTTCGTCTATTCTTCCCACTTTGTATGCTTTCTCAGCAGCTCGCCTTGCTTCCTGCTTATTGCAAATCAATAGACAAAAATAAATGAAAAAAAAAAAATTCATTCCTTTTACAGTAACAAGTACTATTTCATGCTCTATAATGCAAATTCAAAAGCCCTTAGCAGAAAGAGGTGCTAATTGACACTAGTCTTGAACAAGCAGTTGGTTACCTGTGCAGAACTGAAAACTTTGGAATGGTTGATGGCGAATGGACGGTTTTCGAGAAACCCATTTTGCCAATGACCGGATTGCACTTGTCCGTTTCGGAAAGTGTACATGCCAAGGCCTTGCCTTTTTCCCTCATGCCATGCTCCTTCATACCGGTGCCCGTTTCCAAACTGATAAACTCCAAAACCATGCATCTTGTCTGCAAAATACTCCCCAGCATATGTATCCCCATTTCTACATATATATATTATATATAAACCACACACAACTCAAGTATCCAAATCTAGAATTCAAGCCACAATGCACTTCACTACCTGAGGACTGCAATTTCAACTACCATGCAGAATATTCAACTGCTTAAAGCTCAAGATTCATAGGGCCTGTTTGGGATTGCTGTTAGAGTTGCTGTTACGAAAAGTTCTACTTACAAACTTTTAAGAGAACATATTTTGACATTGGATAAAAGATTTTGACTCTTAATACTAATTAATTAGGAACTGATTCCTGTTGATTTCCAGAACTTTTCAGTACATCAACTCAGAAAAGCTTAAAAATGAAGCTTTTCATAAAAGCAGTCTGGGAAAGCAATTCCAAACCGGCCCTTAGACACAGTACAAAAGTGAATCCTTAGTTGATATAGTGCCAATTCAACTCTAACTAAAACTTCTATTGGATATTCCTACTAAGAGGGTAATTTCTTTTCATTTTCAACCAACAACAACAAACAACAACAATAAACAAAAAATTATAAAGACTCAACTAAATGAGAGCTTATACCATGCACCCGGTGCACTCCTCCCTCCCTGCTCCCTGAATGAATGACAAGTGTGCCAGAAACTACTTTATGCTATTACTTTTTACTATTTTATTCATTACTGGGACACTTGTCAATGCAGGGAGGTGAGAGCAATGCACCGGGTGCATGGTGTAATTTCCCCAACTAAACAGGCACTAAATCAAAACTCATTTCTTTCTACTTTTGCAGTTCAAATGATAATTCAAAGAAGCAAACATCAAAATCTACCTGAAATGGTAATGTCCAAACCCATGCTTAACACCCCACTTGAACTCCCCAACATATTTACTCCCATCTTCACAGTTATAAACTCCACATCCATGGCACTGCCCATTAGACCATTCCCCTGAATAAACATCACCTGTAAAAAACCTATAAACCCCAATTCCATGCCTCAATCCCTCTCTATACTGCCCTCTATACCTGCTCCCTTTAGCCCATGTTTCCACTCCAAATCCATCACACTTATCATCAATCCAATCCCCCTCATATCTCCCACTCACACAATAGTAATAAACCCCACTCCCTGAACACTTCCCCTTGTGAAATTCCCCCTCGTAAAAATCCCCATTGCTATAAGCTTGAACCCAAGCCCCTGAGCCCTGTCTCTTCTCTAATTCCGGCTTCGATCCAATTGACCAAATCACTGGTTTAGCTGAATCGGTCGAGTTCATCTTGATTGGAAGCGAACGGGAGAGAAAGAGGCGAATTGAAGGCAGGCGAGGGATAGCGAGACTGAGAGATACTAAAAGAGTGATTGAGAAAGCAAATGTGGAAAACAAATTGAGGATGAAAATGCGCTGGGGATAGAATACGAAGAAGTAAATTGAAGGCAAAGACATGATTACGAAGATCCGTAGATGAACGCAGACTAAATGCGCGCGCCTGAAATGGTAACTGAGTAGGGTTTTGATTGAAAAAGATGGATTGGAATTGAAATTTGAGTTTGGAAAGTGATGAGGGTTTAGAGAGGAAGAACAAGAGGCCATGACTGTTAGACTGTTTCTTCTTTGATCACTTCTGTGATCTGAAATTCTTTTTTCTTTAGGCGCATTGAAATTCAACAATTCTTCTGCTATTTGCAGAAATTTTATTGTGAATTGGACGATTACTGAGTTAACTGAGATTGTAAGATGACTGAAATGAAATCCGCCTCAAAGTTTGAGCTTTGGTTTTAATGGTATTTTGAATAGGGAGAAGACGACAAATGGGAGTATTGACCGGTAAGTTGATGTTTCTTACCAAAATGCCATTTCAGTTTGTTTTGTCTGCTTCAATTTTGCAAATAGTTAGACCAAAATAATGTCTTAAATACTATAAATTCTATAATTAGTAATTTATTACACAATATACATGCTGTAACAACTAAAATAATAGGCTGTCTGAAATGTTCGAAATCAAAATTATTACTAGAATATGATTTAACTCCCTCTGTACTATAATCATTACTCAGTAGTCCAAATTTTTCCTTGTTCGTTAAATTTCAGTTTAAATCACAAAATAAGGGACTAAAATACTTGTAAGAATGTTTCAAATTAATTAATCTCCAACTAATGAATTTGGATATCTCCCTAGAATAGTTAAATTTACAAAATAAATTTCTATCTTATGTAAATAGTCCTTAGTCACTATACTTAAAATTTAGTCTTTAGTTTAGTGTTTATTTGTTATTATTTAATTAGAAGGAAAAACCAAAACTAGACATTCAAAAATACACATAACAATTCTTAAACTTATGAGTTGGATCTAAAAAAAGATTATTAAGATCTTCTCAATTCTTTGACGAGTATATTTACCATATAGAGATATTATGATAACTATTATTACTACTGTTATTATTATTATTATTATTCTTATTATTTTAACAAGTTACATCATCAATTTTTACTGTCAAAGGAAAGTTTCTGTGATGAATTCTGTTGTTATTGGACTTCAAGCTTCATTGTTAATTACTACTATTGACAACTCTCACCCAGAAAAAACTTTCTGACATGGTTATAATTTTTTATTCCTATTTTTAATAAATAATTTTAATCAAACATCCAACTAAAACAAGAGAAATGTCAATTTTTTCTCAAAAAAAAAGTTGATAGACAAGCTAAAAAATAGATAAACACATTGCACTAGCTGAGTCAAGGTTGTGTGGTGAGTGATATAAATCTAAAAGGATAGTGAAATTTAACGAATCATAGGGTTTTTTTTTATTATTCAAGATTAGAATGGAAGGCTCCACATGTGCAGATATGATAATGAGTATAGAAATGGGTGGCTTTATTTTGGTCTTATCCAATAATATGTAAATATTTTATCGTTTTCATGAATGGCCGTATCGTTTTTATATTTCTATAACGGGATGCAATCTCACATCATATATATCAATCGAATAGGATAAAGTGCACATAACTATAGTATGCACTTTTCTCCCTATTTGGCAAGAAGAAAAAAAAACGAAACATGAAATTGAAAATGATAGATTTGGAATCTACTTGGTTGATCATTAATAGGCATGTTCAAGTCGGGTTTCATCTCATTGCCTTCCAAACGAAACATCAACATTATACTTTTAATAAGAGATCAAATAAAAATATCAAATTTCTCATTATAAAATTTGAAAATAACATTATAACAAAAAAATTATCGTAGTGGTCAAACTAAACGATGTTTATAAGCTTTTTTACCTGTAAAATAACTAATAATAGTGTAATATATAGATTATAAGATAAAAAAAATTAAATACATTACCTCAATCACTTTTGTGAACTTTCGTGACAATAATTTAAACCCCCACTAAATGCAAAGCATGTAATAACCAATTCAGATTTTTTAACCGAAATATTAGATTATCAGTTGAAATAAATTGAAAATAAAGACAAATAATTTTGATGTGGATGGCAGAAGAAATAAAGAATTATTTATAGGTAATAAAGGGCTTGAATGAGTATGTAATTTGGAGAATAATAATTAATACTCTTTTTTCTATTTTCAATTTTGGAAGCTCAAATACTAAAGAAAATTTAAAGAAAAAGGAATCATTGAGAGATAATATTAGTGTTAACGGAGATCAGAAAAGTTAATCAGATAAGAGTTTAATTCCATAATTAATATTTATTTTTTTATTTCATGATTCAAACAAAGAAAACCCACAATGTAACTAACTAATTACTTTATATTAAATTTTTAATATTTTTTTATAAAAGAATGATTTAATTAACTTAAATTCTATTTAAGTAAACATAGCTCAATAGTCATTAAAAATTGGCTCTTTTTTCGTTGGGCCCCCGGCTGTCGCCCCTATTGCCCCGGCCTAAGGACGACCCTGATGATAGATTTGGGATCTACTTGGTAGATCATATGTAGACATGTCCAAGCTTGGTCAGATCGGGTTTCATCTCATTGTCTTTCTAACGAAACATCAACTTAGGTTTGGCCTAATCTGTAATTTTGAGAATTTCAGGCTCGAGCTTATAAATTCATTTTCAAGTTAGTTTATGATCCATCCATAGAATATAAAATCGTACTTAATAATTTACAATCAGTAAAATATAAATATAAAGTTAATAAAATTATTATCACTGATCAAATAGTTGGAACCTAAATATTTGCATAAATCTCAAGTTCAATAAAAAAAAAACTATGAATTTAAGCGAGTTCAAACCAAACTTAGTGAAAAAGATAGATATTCAAATCAGACTAACAAAGAGAAACAAAGGCCAGGCGGGTACCGCTAACATGTCTAATTATTTGGAATAAAAACATCCTTCACTTAAATGATTTCATGTCATTTCTAATGTGAGCTTTTTTTTTTGTTTCAAAATTATTGTCTTCATATCTAATGTGAGGCAAAACTCATTTTTTTATGTGGTATATTTAGCGTAGTATTCATTTCAGTATCCAATTGAGCTGTTTAATTAATGGAGTTAGGAGTGCTAGCTCAATACAACATTAATCAACAGTGAGTTTTGTGGAATGTAACTGACCCATATATTTTGGCCTAAATGAGTTATGAGACGAATAGCACAGAAACTATTCAAGTAAAGTTGCTGCTGGTTTGTCCCTCCATTCAGTTTCTATTTCATGTATGTTGATCAGCACATCTAATTTAGCTTTAATTTACGGTGGATTGCTCATAAATGAATTGAATACTGTCTAGTAATGAAATATAGAAAATTTTAAAAATACATATTTTTTACATCTTTCGTGTTAAACTATTTCTCATTGAGATTGGTACCAGATCACGAAAAATTTCACTTACAAACTTTCAATAGAACAACATATTTTAACATTTGACAAAGAATTTTGACTCTTAATACTAATTGATTATAAAGTGTTTACTATTGATTTTCAGAACTTTTCAGGACAACAGTTTGAAAAAGTTTCAAAATAGAGTTTTTTTGGGAAAAACAGCCTGAAAAAGCGATCCCAAACTAGCCGTAAAAGTTCACTCATTTTATATACAATACATGCATATCATAAGAACACATACAACTCAGCCATCAATTACAAGCTTCAAACAGCTATTGTTAGTATTTCTGAAAGACTGTCATTCGCTCATAAGATAAACCAGCTGTTGTTAGATAATCTTGGTAAATGCTGAGAGCGTATTTGGGTCTTTGTGTATAAAAGAGGCAAAATGAGAGCATAAAAAAAGCTACGAAGCAATTTAATGCTAAAATAAGTACATATGATAAACCACCAAAGTCGAGTTATAAATTCGTCTCGTGTGAAAAATGAAAGAAAACGAAAGAGACACTTACTGTTTAGATGATAAACTATAAACTTTAAGACTGCCCCACTTGACATGCCAGCCTGCTTGCATGTATTTCTTTATAGTGCTTAGTTTCATCTACCAGGCTCCTCATTTCTTCTCTTTCCTTCCTATTTCTGTCCCTCTTTTTTTTCAAGGATCTCTAGCACAGTGATGTTTCTTTCGACTTTGATTGTCATGGTTTGTGCAATTTGTAACCAAAAACTCTAGGAACATATGCCTGTGAGGGCTTTTGCGGCTTCAGGTGTCCATATGTCATCATAAACAGGTGAGGAAATGTTGTGCCGAAGTAGGCCCCATCCACGTCTAATAGAGTTGAGGAAAATTATGAAATGACGATACAGGGAGGCACATGAAATTGAAAAACACCAAGCTCATATCGGTTGCAGCTTTATAACATACTCATGCTTGAACAATGCTGTAGCTCAAGTCAGCGTTTTAACAAATAAGGCCTATCCCTGGTAAGTCAGCTATCATATGACCAAAATTGTGTTCTTAAACAAGTTTTAGACTTGGTAATTTCCTTTAATGCCTTAGTACATGTACATGCTTAAATGACTAATGTATTTAAAGAAAAAAATAGTGTCCATACAAACAAATAAAGTTGGTGACTATTTAAAAAAGCCAATAATACATACGACCCCCTGAAGTTGGCTCTAACCGCCCTTGGCCTCCCCGAACTTTCAACTGTGACAGTTTACCCCCTAAAGTTGGCGAAACTGATACAGTTTGCCCCCTCAATGTCACATGTTAGTTTTTTGTTGGTTAGACTTTTCAAAGATGAAATTCTTCTGATTTTTTTCTTGCCAATTAGAAGTTGACACATGGCATTGAGGGGGCAAACCGTATGCCAACTTTAGGGGGTAAACTGTCACAGTTGAAAGTTTGGAGTGGCCAAGGGCGGTTAGAGCCATCTTTAGGGGGTATGTATTAAGGCCTTCAATAAAAAAAGAATCATGTATACGATGCATGTAAAAACAACTCTTACAAATGAGTTTACCTGCGCCTTGCAATCTAATAGATCGTTGACCAATTCCAAGATGAAAGCAACACAATGGGCAAAAGTAGAATACGCACAGATGAATGAAGAAAATTTGAAAATACATCCCCTATTCAGAGCCGTAATTCTTAAGACTTTACCCTCTGTTTGGAAACATTCTTTTCCAAGGAAATTAATTCGTTTGAGATCATTTTACATACAAGTTCCGAAAATTTTATACATAAAATTATTTGATATAAATTGGATTCCTTAAAGAAGAATGTTTCCAAACACACTCTTTAAGTTCATTTTAGCCAGAAATCACATTAGCCATAGACCATAGCGAAAACTGCATAGCTAAAGAGAAGGAAATTCATAAGAGTAAATGTTAAATGATGACCTGAACAAAAAAGGATACTACCTTGGTATTTGGATCGTGGGTAGTAAATATCTTCACATCTAGGGCAACATATTTTGACAGTGCTTGACCGAGGGATGTCAGATTGACCTACCGGAAGACATGGTTGCCCACAGCAGTAAACTCTTGGGCATCTTCCAAAGTCGCAGTTCTTCAACTTCTCCAGCTATAGAAATCACAACAGTAATTCCCCAATATCGAAGCTGCCCAATTATTTATAACAATATCGCAAAAACTTAAATTAGAAAATACGTACCATGGCTGCCATCCCTTTGCTAGTCAAGATGTATCGGGCATGAATCATACCATAAAGCATCTCTGCAGCCGATTCAACCAATTCATGTTGTTCCTCTGTAAACATATCCCCTATCCCAATCAATTGCAACAAACAACTGAATAAGTGACCGTGGCCACAAATATGCAACTCCAATAAAAAAATGTTGATAATGTAATTATTTACTAAGCTATCTAAATAAAGAGTGGATAAAATGCACATCTAAAATGAAGGACGAATAAAAGAACTGCAAATTCACATAATTGCATCACATTCCTCGTTACAAGCTTCGAAATGAGAGCATATATAATAAAAAAACACATGTTGGTTGCTTACCATGAGAGGATTCTACATCCAAAATCAAATCAAGAGCATAATCATAATAAGGAACTTGACTGCTCAATCCACAAAGGTTAAAATCATCTTGAATGTAGTCCTCGTCAACTTCACAAAAGAATTCATTGCCTCGCAAATTGCAAAACCACGAGATCCAAGAATTGTCCTCCGCTTCAGAACCACTTACATCTGACTCCTCAGCATCAGTTTCAGATTCCTCTGCAGTATATGAGCAGACGGACAATATTAGTACATGATACCTCTAACTCTAAGCAGAAGATAACAAAAATCAATAAAATAACACAAACATCGATAACCCCACTCTACCACAAATGAAGGGGGCTTCGGTGGAATCAAAACCTCTAAAAAGGAAGAAACTGCATATCCAAAATTTTGCGGCGACATTGCCAGATAAAAGAAAGAAAATTTTACAGACGATGCATCTTCTCAAAGAATACCATATGAGGCATTTTACACAAGGAAACATACTATAAAACATCATTTTGTCGAATTTCCCAGGAAAACCTCAAGGAAGAAAACTTCAAGAAGTAACAATCACGAACTCAGAGTATGACTTCCAATCAAGTATAAGATAGTAGATTACTTTATTTGTTTCAGTCTTTCAGAGATACAACAACTGTAATTGCAAAGCTTTAGTGTTATGATTATGTTCTGGAAAGAAATTCCATCAATAGTTTGTTTCGCAAATTCATTGCTACACTGGCAGCCATATATTATACACTAATACACTGCATTTCCATGCGACTAAGTAAAGTCTAACTATTAAGACTGCAGAAAACATAGTCAAATAAACATCAATCATCATTTCATTCAGCTAATAAACTCCCAGAAGCATGAAAAATTATCTCAATTGAAGAAGAAATATTTAGACACTCGAATTCAGAGGTATATAAAGTATGAACTCAAAAGAGTTCTCTGAGGACTAATGATTATGGCAGTCGTTAACAATATAGCCAGTTAAAGATGCAATTATCAGCCTCAAAATATAGCAATTATGACTACTCTTTTTTAGCAATTTTAGATTCAAAAAAAGTCTGTTCCTTGTTAGTACCGCACAAATAACAGCAGCAACTAAGATTTTTCACACCGAAGAACATCGTTACATAATCAAAATTGGAGGGAATAGATCATCATCCAAAATCAAATCAATACCTAGAAACTCACAAAAAAAAATGAATTCAAAATAAAACTGTTCATACAAACAATAATATTTAGAAATGAAAATACCATCGGAAGCCTTGTTTTTTGAATGGAGATCCCTGTGATCAGATTGCTGCTTTCCGATGAGAGACTGTGAGGAAAAACCCTTACCACTAACTACTCTAGAAGTAGAAGGAGAGGATCGCTCAAGATGCTTATCAAGAGCATCATTAATTCGCTTCCGATCGGGACCAACCTCCATTTTGGAGCCACCGAGCCCTCGTTCTCTATACATGAAGACGGAAACGGCGACGGCGACGGCGACGGCGACGGCGGCGGCGATTCTTCAAGCTTGACGACGGCGATAACTTCCGGAGCGAAATTCCGACGCAATTTCCTAGAATCTGAGGTTTACCATTTGGCGGAGGAAGCGTGAAGGGAGAGAGAGATGGGACTGTGAGCTTAAGCTATTCTCAATTTTCTAAAAAATATCTTGCGTTGGGGTTGTTTGGAAATAAAAAGAAAAATGAGGGATTGATTAGCAAATAAGGAAAACTGTACATGGGTGTTCTTCCGCTCTTGTTTCTCAAACTACTGAATTTGGATATGTGCTCAGAATAGTTAATTTTACAAAATAAAATTTAAATAGTTCTTAATCACTTCAGTTAAAATTAGTCTTTAATTTAGTGTTTATCAGTTAAATATTTAATTAAAAGAAAAAATCAATACGAGACATTTAAAAAATACACGTAACAATCTTAAATATATGAGTTCGATCTAAAAAAGATTATACAGATTTTTCCAATTATTTGACGAGTATATTTACTATATAGATATGTTTTTATAATTATTATTATATTAACAAGTTACATCATCAATTTTTACTGTTAAAAGAAAGTTTCTCTGATAAATACTTCTATTATTGAACTTTAAGCTTCATTATTAGTTACTACTATTGATAAATCTTTCTTGCGGAAAACTTCATAATTTTTCTGATATGGTTAGTAGTTTTTTAATTCTATTTTTAATAAATATTTTTAATCATACATCCAACTAAAATAAGAGAAATGTCAAATTTTTTCAAAAAAAAATTGATAGGCAAGCTAAAAAAAAGATAAACACTAGCTGAGTGAAGGTTGTGGAATGAGTGATATAAATCCAAAATGAAAGTGAAATTAACTAATGAATCATAAGGTATTTTTATTCAAGATTAAAATGGAAGGCTCCACATATGCAGATTGAAATGGGTGGCTTTATTTTGGTATCCAATAATATATAAGTATTTATCATTTTCTTGCATGGCCTTATCATGTCTATATTTCTATAACAGGATGCAATACCACATCATATATATCAATCAAATATGATGAAGTGAACATAACTATAGTATCGTTCTTTGCACTTTTCCTATTTGGCTAGAAAAAAAAAGAAACATGAAAATTGAAAATGATAGATTTGTGATCTATTGATCATATGTAGACATGTTCAAGCTTGGTCAGGTCGGGTTTCATCTCATCAGCTTCCTAACAAAATATCAACTCAGGTTTAGATCTATAATTTTAAAATTTTGATCTTCAGATGGGCTTATAAAACCATTTTCAAATTAGTTTATGATCCATCCATAGTAGAATATAAATTGCCGTCCCAGAAATATTCAATCAATAAAAATAAATATAAAATGAAAAAAACAATTAGTGTTAGATAATATTTGCACCAATCTCGATTTCAATTTGTAAAACTATGAATTTGAGTGAATTCGAGTTCAAATTGTACTTAGTGTTCAAGTCCGGTCAGTTACAAATCTAGACCAAGTAACTACCCAACCCCCGAACATGTCTAATTATTTGGAATAAAAACATTCTTTCGCTCAAATGATTTCAAAATTAGCCTCGAAGGCGTGTCATTTCTAATGTTAGCTTTTTTTGTTCCAAAATTAAGCTAATTATAGACAGAATACCTTTTGTGTCATGTGGTATATTTTAGTGCAGTATTCATTTCAGTATCCAACTGAACAATTTAATAATTGGAGTTCGATGTGTGAGCTCACTACAACATCACTCAACAATGACTTTAATGGGCCTGGCCATATATTTTGGCCTATATGGTTATGAAATGAATACCACACATTATTTAAGTAAAGCTGCTGATGGTTTGTTCATGCAGTTTTTCTTAAAAAATATTTAATATTAATAAAAGAAAACCTTATCCCACCCTGCCCTAACGTAGACTCGAACCTACGACCTTTAGGATCATAACTTCAAGACTCAACTATTAGACCAAGCCTTTAAATAGTCCAATATTTTCGTAGTTCATACTCCATAATCTTAGTTCGAAGGATAAGGTTCACTATATCATGTTTTTAATATGTTGATTTAGGATATCTAATTTAGCTTTAATTTACGCCGGATTGCTTTTGCTTTTTCATATATGTATTGAATTTGAATATAAAGTTGAATTCAATTTATTTTTGTGCACCCAATTAAAAAAAAACTTTCGTGTACCCTTTGTTCAAACAAAGAGAAAAACCATGTGCACCTTTAATTCGTAAATCACAGTTTTCTTAAAAGTGGATTCCTAACTGAAAATCGTCCAGATGTCTGGTCCTTTCAATGTTTTAAAACCCAGATGGACTGAAGAGAAGAATACTGTTTAGTAATGAAAAATAGAAAATTTTAAAAATGCATTTTTTTTTACATCTTTCATGTTAAAACTATAGAAATGTAAAGTTCACTCATATTTTATTTTATTTTTGGTTTGTTACCCATTTGATATACAATACATGCATAGCATAGGAACACAGATACAACTTCGCCAGCAATTACAAGCTTCAAACAGCTATTGTTAGTATTTCTGAAAGACTCTCATTCGCTCATGGGAAGTCAATTCATTCATAAACCAGCTGTTGTTATGTAATCTTGGTAAGTGCTGAGTGTGTATTAGTGTGTGTGTGTGTGTGTGTAAAAGAGGCAAAATGAAGGCATAAAAAAGCAGAAGGAAATATAAAAGCAATTTAAGGTAAAAGCTGGAATTTTGTGACACTGATGCTAAATTAAGTACATATGATAAACCACCAAAGTCGAGTTATAAATTCGTCTTGCGTGAAAAATGAAAGATAACGAAAGAGACGCTTACTGTTTAGATGATAAGCTAGACTTCAAGACTGACCCACTCAACATGCCTGCCTGCTTGCACGTCTTTCTTTATAGTGCTTCGTTTCATCTACCAGGCTGCTGCCTCATTTCATCATTTTCTTCTCCTTTCTTCCTTTTCTTTCCCTCTTCTTTCGTCTTTTTTCTCAAGGATTTATAGCACATTGATGTTGCTTTCGACTTCCATCGTCATGGTCTGTGCAACTTGTAACCAAATACTCTGGGAACATATGTCTGTGAGGGCTTTTGCGGCTGCAGGTGTCCGTATGTCATCAAAAACAGGTGAGGAAATGTTGTGCCGAAGTAGGCTCCATCAACGTCTATTAGAGTTGAGGAAAATTACGAAATGATGATAAAAGGTAACTCACATACTGCAGCCAGGCACATGAAAACACCAAGCCCGAGACATTTATCATCCTGGTTGCTCAAATTCTTTAACACATGAAATTTTATGCAGCTTCTATTGCATAGTAATGGTACCAGATTTTATCATTATTGCCAATGTCACAGTTTACAAGCACAACAGAGAGGATAAAATAGATACTATATCCCTCCAAAATGAAAAATGAGGTTCAATGCATCATTTAGAGAGCAAACTGGTACATTTTTGCCGAGTTGAGGTAGTTACAGGAACCTTTTTCATTGGGCCACTGATGCATTAGGCCAAAAATAAAACGAGCCGAGACATAAATGGTTGAGGCACAAATATGCAGCTGACTATTGTTTGCATGGGCATGGGCAGGGGCAGGGGCCATCTTAGCATGGCTACAACTATGCAAGTATAACATACTTATGCTTGAACATCGTTGTAGCTCAAGTAAGCCTTTTAACAAATAAGGCATATCTTTGGTAAGTCAGCCATCATATGAGCAAAACAGAGTTCTTAAACAAGCTCAGACTTGGTAATTTACTTTGATGCCTCAGTGCATGCTTAAAGGACAAATGTATTTGAAGGGAAAGAGAGTCCATACAAACAAATAAAATGGATGACTGCTTAAAAAAGGTCTAATGCATCACATGATCCCTCAACTTGTGTCATTTCACCAACTGCCCCTGAACTTTAAAATGGTATTGTAGCCTCCTTAACTTTCAAAAGATACACCAGTTTGCCATTCAACATCACGCGTGTTGGTTTGACTTTTAAAGGATGTCATTCTCCAGAGTTTTCTATCTCCAACCAAAAGACGACACATAGGCGTTCAAGAGGCAAATTAGTGCATTTTTTGAGAGTTTAGGGAGCTACGAGGACTTTTCAAAGTTCAGGGAGCAGTAGGCGAAATAGGACAAATTGAGGGAGCTGGTGATGCATATGGCCTTTTTTAATCAAAGAACCACAAATATAATGCATGTAAAAGCATCTTACAAATGCATTTACCTGCGACGTGCAATCTAAAAGAGCATCAACCAATTCCAAGAAGAAAGCAACATAATGGGCAAAAGTAGAATATGCACCCATGAATGCAGAAATTTTGAAAATACATCCCATACTCAGAGCCGAAATTTTTAACCCTTTTACGTTCATTTTAGCCAAAAAAACACATTAGTTGCAAAGCGAAAACTGCATAGCTAAAGATTACGAATTCATATTTCATAAGAGTAAATGTCAAAGATGACCTAAGGTCCTGAACAAAAAAAAGGATACTACCTTGGTATTTGGATCGTGGGTAGTAAATATCTTCACATCTAGGGCAACATATTTTGACAGTGCTTGACCGAGGGATGTCAGATTGACCTACCGGAAGACATGGTTGCCCACAGCAGTAAACTCTTGGGCATCTTCCGAAATCACAGTTCTTAAATTTCTCCAGCTATAGAAATCACAACAGTAGTCTAGCAGGTTTCCCAATATTGAAGTTGCCCCTTTATAGCAATATCGCAAAAACTTAAATCACAAAATACGTACCATGGCTGCCATCCCTTTGCTAGTCAAGATGTATCGGGCATGGATCATACCATAAAGCATCTCTGCAGCTGACTCAACCAATTCATGTTGTTCCTCTGTAAACATATCCCCTATCCCAATCAATTGCAACAAACAATTGAATAATGACCATGGCCACAACATTGCAACTCCAACCAAAAAAAAATATTGATAATGTAAAGAGTGGATAAAATGCATTATGCCTACAGAAACAGCTAATATGAAGGATGAATAAAAGAAATGCAAATTCGCATAATTGCATTGCATTCCTCGTTACAAGCTTTGAAATGAGAGCATACATAAGAAAAATCACATGTTGGTTGCTTACCATGAGAGGATTCTACATCCAAAATCAAATCAAGAGCATAATCATAATAAGGAACTTGACTGCTCAATCCACACAGGTTAAAATCATCTTGAATGTAGTCCTCGTCAACTTCACAAAAAAATTCATTGCCTCGCAAATTGCAAAACCACGAGATCCAAGAATTGTCTTCCCCTTCAGAACCACTTACATCTGACTCCTCAGCATCTGTTTCAGATTCCTCTGCAGTATATCAGCCGATGGACAATATTAGTTGATGATACCTCTAACTCTGAGCAGAAGATAAAAAAAATCAATAAAATAATACAAACATCCATAACCCCACGCTATCACAAAAGAAGGGGGCTTTGGTGGAATCAAAACCTCTAAAAAGGAAGAAAATGCATATCCAAAATTTTACGACGACATTGGCAGATAAAAGGAAGAAAATTTTACAGATGATGCATCTTCTCAAAGCTATGTAGGACAGAAATGGGAAAGGGTTCCGGAAATCGGAAACGCACACTGAAAACGCAAAAAATAACGTGATTTCAGGTTTCCGAGACGGAGACGGAAACGTTAGTGTCTAGGAGTTTCCGTGCTTCATAGTCTCAAAGAATACCATACGAGGCATTTTACACAAGGAAACATACTATAAAACATCAGTTTGCCGAATTTCCCAGGAAAACCTCAAGGAAGAAAACTTCAAGGAGTAGCATTCACGAACTTCAGAGTATGACTTCCTATCAAGCATAAGACTGTAGATTACTTTATTTGTTTCAGTCTTTCAGAGATCCGATAAATGTAACTGCAAAGCTTTAGTGTTATGATTATGTTGTTATCCTCTTTCAGGAAAGAAATTCCATCAATAGTTTGTTTCGCAAATTCATTGCTACACCTGCAATTGTATATTATACACTCATACAGTGCCTTTCCATGCGACTAAGTAAAGTTAAGCTATTAAGACTGCAGATACACATCAATCATCCTTTCATTCAGCTATTAAACTCCCAGAAGCACAAAATTTCTCTCAACTGAAAAAGAAATGTTTAGACACTCTAATTCAAAGGTATACAACGAATGAACTCAAAAGGTTCTCTGAGGACTAATTATTGTGGCAGTCGATAACAATATAGCCAGTTAGAGACGCAATTATCAGCCTCAAATTATAGCAATTATGACTACTCTCTGTTAGCAATTTTAGATTCAAAACAAACGTCTGTTCCTTGTTAGTACCGCACAAATAGCAGTAGCAACTAAGATTTTTCATACCGAAGAACATCGTTACACAATCAAAATTGGAGACCATAAAGGAAAAGATCATAATCCAAAATCAAATCAATACCTGACGGCGAGGTTAGAAATTCACAAAAAAAGGAATTTAGAACAAAACTATGCATGCAGCAATCATATTTGGAAATGAAAATACCATCGGAAGCCTTGTTTTTTGAACGGAGATCCTTGTGATCAGATTGTTGCTTTCCCATGAGAGACTGTGAGGAAAAATCCTTACCATTAACTACTCTGGAAGTAGAGGGAGAGGATCGCTCAAGATGCTTATCAAGAGCATCATTAATTCGCTTCCGATCGGAGCCAACCTCCATGTTGGAGCCACCAAGCCCTCGATCTCTATACATGACGGCGACGTCAACGGCGACGGCGTTTCTTCAAGCTTGACGACGGCGATAACTTTCGGAGCGAAATTCCGATGCAATTACCTAAAATGAGTAAAATCTGAGTTTACCATTTGGCGGAGGAAGCGTGAAGGGAGAGAGAGAAAGGACTTTGAGTTTAAGCTATTCTCAATTTTCTTAAAAATATCTTGCGTTGGGGTTGATTGGAAATTAAAAGAAAATGAGGGATTGATTAGCAAATATGGAAGACTGTACGATTTAATTTACCCTCAGATACAGGTTTTAGCTCCAAAACCCTCCATTGCACTTTCAACAAGGCTCCCTCTTCCGTCTCCCATTAATCAGGTATAGCTTCACAATTCATTTTATTCTTCTCTTCTTCATTGTTGTCTAACTATTGAATTTCTTCGAAAGCTATGATTTTGTTTCAGTCCTTGTAATTTATCTGAAATTTGTAAGATTAGCTGTTACTTCAATCGAATCTGAAATTGAAATGGTGGCTGTGGTTAAGGGTTCAAATTGTTTCAATTTATTTGAAATTCACTTAATTTGAACGCCAATCATGCTCTAATTCACTTGATTTTCATTTGCAGTTTTTCATGGTTTCACTAGTCCGTAGCAGTCTTAGAACCAGAGGTGTTCTTATTCACCCATCATTTCATCATGCTTCATCGAATTACTATTATTCCGCTCTTTCTTCATTGTTTGTTTCTTCTTCTTTGGAATCTGTACAACCCTCTCGTTTTGTAAAACCTAATTTTGATCAAAATCAAGACTCACCAGCAGCAAGACAATCCGATATTGATATTCTAGTCAACAAAATCCGAGTGGGTAGCACTTACAATGAGGTTTACCAGTCTCTTATGGGTGATCAAGCTTGTAATACCATACAGATCTCACACGATCTTGTTCAAAAGTTACTGTTCCGGTTTAAAGACGATTGGAAATCAGCACTGGGTGTCTTTAGATGGGCGGAATCGCGCACAGGCTATGAGCATACACCGAATTCCTACGACTCAATAGTGGATATATTGGGGAAAATGAAACAAATGGATCAAATGAAGGCATTCTTAGAGGAAATGCAAAAAGGCGGTCTAGTTACTCTCAAAACAGTTGGTAAGGCGATGAGAAGATTTGCTGGAGCTGGACAATGGGAAGAAGCGGTTCGAGTTTTTGACAAGTTAGGAACTTTTGGGTTAGAAAAGAACACCGAGTCTATGAACTTGTTGCTCGATACCCTTTGCAAAGAGTGCAAGGTAGAGCAAGCGCGCGAGATTTTCTTAGTGCTGAAATCTCACGTTTCCCCCGATGCTAACACGTTCAACATTTTCATTCACGGGTGGTGTAAAGTATACCGAGTTGAAGAAGCATATTGGACCATCCAAGAAATGAAAGGGCACGGGCTTTCCCCTTGTGTCATAAGCTATTCAACCATTATCAAATTCTATTGCTCGAAATCCGATTTTTCCGAGGTTTATACCCTCCTTGATGAAATGGAATCACAACAAGGGTCTTTACCAAATGTTGTTACTTACACTTCGGTCATGAGTGCTCTAGCAAAGTCAGGGAAATATGATGAAGCTATAATTGTCGCTGATAGAATGAAGAAAATTGGATGCAAACCCGATACGCTTTTTTACAATTCGTTGATACATTCGTTAGGCAGAGCCGGTAAATCAGAGGAAGCTTGTTATATTTTTGATGTAGAGATGCCAAATGCTGGAATTCTGCCTAATACATCGACTTATAACTCAATGATAGCTATGTTATGCCATGAAAATCGAGAAATTAAGGCATTGAATCTGCTTAAGAAGATGGAAGCCTCGAAGATATGTAAGCCTGATGTTCAAAGTTACTATCCATTGCTTAAGGCATGCCTCAGAATGGGAAGGGTGGATAGTATGTTAAGGAAGTTGTTGGATGAGATGGGGAAAAAGCATAATCTGAGTCTCGATATTTCAGGGTACAAGCTTTTGATTCATGGACTTTTAAAAGCGAACAAGACCGAGTGGGCTTACTGCCTTTTCGAAGAAATGGTTTGTAAAGACATGACACCGAAATACCAGACTTGTCGTTTGCTTTTGGACAAAGTGAAGCTAAGTCATATGTATGATGCTGCTGAGAAAATCGAATGCGTGATGCGAAAATTATAGATATAATAAAATCTATAGATCAGTTCATTTTGGTAGTTTTTAGCACTGTTTTAAGAATCCCCGACTAGTCCCGCTTAGGCACTATTTTGGGGCTTGCAGTCCGACTTTTCATTCCTAGGGCGTTAACAAGCGTTTGACCGATTTATTGTCACATAGGCATTGCCTAGTCTGATTTTTTCCGCCTAAACAGCGCCTAATTTTAATTTTTTATGTTAGCATTATTTATAATAATGATAATTTACCACCAAAAAGTAGTTTAGTTGGTAAAAGTGAAGTACATTATAGTGTTCTCACAATAAAATTATCATTTTGAGTCTCAAACTGTGAAACAAAATACTATATGCCACTAATAAGAAGGTCCCTATAGTTCAATTAACACTTATAATTTTTTAAAACATGGTCTAAATTATATTTTTTTAATATTCTATATTAGTATAATTTACTTTTTAGTTGAATTTATATTTTTATATATAATAAATATTCTAAAATAAAAATTACAAATACGCCTAAATTTCGTCCAGGTGTTTTGAAGCTCCGGTCATCCGGCTAGTGCCGGGCGCTTTTTAAAACACTTTGGTGTTAGTTTCCAGATTTTGATTTTGTACTAATTGCAATCAATACAAATACAAATAGTAGCATAATGGTAAAATAGAACAAAGGATCAAATTTATTACAAAATTTTATGTGGGCAAGGGGGCACTCCCCTACTTCCAAATCATAGTGTTTTTTAGGCATATAGTAAAAATTCCAGTTTCTACTTGGAGCTTAGAAAAATCTAACCTAAAATTAAGCACAATCATTCTGTATACATGATTCCAACGGTAACGCAACTAGCGAAAACCGACACAGAAATTCCTAGAAATGTAAAGAAAACTCTATCTCAACCCTTTTTTGTTTGTTTGTTTGGAAAACAAACTATCGATTTAAGACAGCTATGGTTAATATGAATGAAAGATGGGGTGATGTTAGTCTATTTTGAACAACGGTTGCTTTACAGTTAAAAAAAGTTGCTTTTTTTGTTATTGTTCTCTAGGCAATGGATCTTTAGAGCGAAAAATCCAACCGTCTTTTTCGTTTAAGCTAGCTTCTATATTTTCTCATCTCTTTCAAGTAGCAATTTCATCCACCTCTGAGTTGAAAACAAAACTAGGAAATGTTGTGGTGATATCCCTGAAATCATTTAACAAGACACAGATTATAAGGGAATCCAGATAAAATAAAAGAATAATCCAGAAGAGAGATATTTGTATTAGTAACTGAAATTACCTTAAGTAGGGAAGAGTCATGATTTTGAGCGAAGACGGGTTTTTACAGACGAAGTTTTTCCATTCGGAAATGTCGATCTTCCCATCACTGTCAGCATCAGCCTCTAAGAAAGTCTGTCTCAATTGAAAAAAGCACGATTAAATCGACATTAAATATGAATACTATATATCGAGACGAACAAAAACGTACCTTGTCCAGAATTATCTCAATTGTCTCATCAGCCAACTTGAGTTCTGACTCACAGAGAAGTGCAATCAACATTTGTTTAACCTGCCAAAATTTAAACACAATGACAAAGAGTTAAGTTTTAAATAAAGCAATTCATATAATTGAGATAAGTTCGATTAATGTGTTTCATTTTAAAAATCATGAGAAATTTATAAAAGAGTGATCCAAGACATTCAGTGGTTGAACAAGTCGTACTTATTTAATACTTTCAAAGATGACAAACGAAAAATAACTCTTATCGTACCTCTTGGCGCTCAATAAATCCAGTATTGTCCAAATCATAAAGCCTAAATGAAACTGCAAAGTAATTACAAACAATCAATGTAAGTACCCAAAGAATTTATGCAAAAATAAGAATACTACAATCTATATAGCATTATTATCCTCTCAACTTACAATCTATTTTGTCTTCCTTAGGGGCATTTGGATGGAACACACTGAGTGATCTTGCAAAATCACCAAAATCAATTACCCCTTTATGCTTCACATCGAATAGATCAAAGATCTGCACGAAAAATAAATTTCCGGCTCAAAACTACATGATTGAAAGGTACACAAAAACTATATGACTGAGGAATTGCATAGAGGGAATCAAGAGGGTAAGAAAAGCACCCTGTTAGCAAAGAGATTCTCTCTCCTTTTGTTATTGAATATAGCCAATTGAAATTCCTCCTGCAAACACAAAGAAACACCTTGATAAGGAAAAGTTCAAAATGACATTTTCATGTCATACTAGGTTAAGTAAAACTGAAAAAAACAAACTACTTTCGACGTAAAAACAAAAAAGTAAAGTACCAGAACAATAAAAAAAATCCATTGAAGTAATAATCAACAATGAACCAATCCAACATGCTACCATGTTCCTGGTTCCCTCAACAGTCAACACCATTCACCAAATAAACAAACTCTAAGAAATAAGCATAGGTCATTAATACAAGATATCTTCCGGGGATTTTTAGCTGAATTTCTTCATCAATCAATTGGACAGCAACAACAAGGAAAACAGACTACATCTGCGATAAGAGCGCCCAAAAGCGAAAAGATAGAAAGAAGACCGAGTTATGATCATAATTGAGCCGTACCTTGTTTATTAATCCGTCATCAACCACAGAACTGCTAATGCTCTTAAATAGCTCAAAGAGCGCTTCAACTTCGCTTACACTGACTGAGAGGTTAAAAAAAGAGAGCCATCAGTCAAACAGGCAATCTATTGATCCACAAAAGTGACGGCAGAGCAAAAGAAATTGAAAACTTGAGGATATATATAGTATGTTACTGGTGACTACAGAAATTTAGTTCATATAGATTTAGATTAAATTAAATGTTAACTAATTTTCAACTATAAGATAAGATATCAACCAATAAGGAAAGGAACAAACCATTTTTAACAAAAAAAAAACAAAGATGGGTATAAAAATCTACTTTGAAGAATGCAACAAGCCAAATATTTTTTTGTTTTTATTATAAAACATTTTCACCAAAAGCTGCAACATTCTAATCCAAATCGAAGCAAACACAACTAACTCTCAAAAAATATTAAAGCATTTTAAATAGGCTTTAATACATCATTTATCTCTCAAAGGCGGCGAGAACGAAAAGTAAAAGTTTCAATTTATCATCTAAAATTGATAAGAGTGAATCAGTTTGCCCCTAACTTGATAAAAATGTACTGATTTATCCACGTGTTATTGGGGAATTCCGTTAGAATAAAGTCTGGATAATTCTGAAGTCGTGACGAACACTTTCAGATTGAATCTTATCTAGTTTCTAGTGGTTCTACCAAATAGATCAATCGAATAAAATCAGAATTAACAATAACTTAAAATGAATTTCTTGTTATGAAAAAGTGAACCAAATT
This sequence comes from Euphorbia pulcherrima, assembly GCA_947683365.1. Lineage (NCBI taxonomy): Eukaryota > Viridiplantae > Streptophyta > Magnoliopsida > Malpighiales > Euphorbiaceae > Euphorbia > Euphorbia pulcherrima. The sequence continues at coordinate 11,650,449 of CANTUS010000001.1, read as the reverse complement.
GCAACAAGATTGCTAAAAATATTGCCAATGCCAGATATTTATAAGCCTAATATGAACAGTTGCAACTCTTCAGAACAGAAGTGTTACGAAAGGACATATCCATTCGAGCAGCTGCAACAGTTCATAATAGAAGTGTTGCGAAAGGTAGCTCCCGGGCCCTCGGAAGCTAAGTATCGTAATAGAACTCGAACAAGCGTGCACTCCGCACTCTCTTAACTTGTTCGATGAAATATTACGGCTGCATTGATCAACTAGTTGATCCAATTACACTAAAATACTAACACGTGTCAGCTTCCTTCGATTAATTTGACTTTTGAAAATGTCCATTTTTTTTATCAAACTGATTTTTTTTAAAGTTAGGAGGGGCTTTTAAATATAAAATAAATGGAACAAGCAGAAGAAGTAATGCTTACAAGTAGTTTGAGAAGCAAGGGCAACAGGGTTCTCATGACCGGGAAACTGTCTAGCTACCTTGGAACTAAAGCAGCCCATTTCCGATGAAGGAATATATCACAGCCACGGCCAACGCTGGACTCGGAGCCTAGCCCTCAGCCCTTCGCCTACTACAATTTATCATCAAAACCATCTTAACCTTGCAAATTTCAAAAAAAAATCCCAAATATCCAAGACAAGAACAAACCAAAATCAAAATCAGTAACAGGAAATTCATCCCATAAAATTCGCATGCAAATCAGATACTACGAAATCCTTTTTCAACGCTTTCAATTTACCGACGCAACAAACATAAATCAATCGATAATATAGAGAACGAAGGGTAAATTCATTAAAAAAAAATTTGCAATTAACAGGACAAATTGAAATAAAAAAAACGAACAAGAAAGAGAAGTCACCCAAAAATCTGAGTCCAGAAAATGCCGTGTCCGTAGAAAAGAGGGAATTGCAAGAAAAATTGAAAGAGAAAGGGAGCTATAAATAGCCAAAAAAAATGGAGCTAAAGATAGAAAGGCGGAGAGATTATGGACAACAGAAAAGCCAGCGAGAGAACGATGGGAAACACAGAGACTGGCGTTTAACTCAGCCCTTGATTAACGAACTTTATACTAGCTCATCTACGGCTATTATTATTATTCACTTTCCTTCTTATTTCCTCCATTCATAATTATTCAAGCTTGTTTTTTTCGTTTTACTATTAGCATTGTTTAACTTAATTATATATTCACAATAATACTCACAAACGGCTTTCGGTCGCCGCCGCTGACTCTGCTCAGTTTAATGTCTCACTTTTTCTGTTCTGTTTGTCATTCTTCGTTTCAAGAGATTAGGTTATATATTTCTAACAAAAAAAAAATACGTATCAGAAAAGGATTATGATTCCTTAATTAGTTGAATTTCACTCAAGTTATAAAGTGTAATCAAAACTCTACAAATAATAAATTAAACTTGAACTCATAATTTCAACTTTGCATCTAACTTGACTCTAGAGAATATAAACTCATTGGAAAAGGCTTGGTGAAAATTGGTTGTCGTACTATTGTTTGTGAAATACTACAAAAGAGATTTAAATTCTCTAAGATTAAATAATTACTTTCCACCATCTTTGGATAAATTTTATTCTTTATACAAGTTTGGTTAGCTACCATTTGATACATAATTCGGTAAATTTTTTTTTCTTACAGCCTCTCGCCTTATATTTCTTAACTTTAAAGTAAAGTTAATGTTGCAAGTCTTTTAACCGTGCCATCGTGTTCTTAGTGTAATAGCATATAATGCATGTCCATAGGGTTGTTAATGGATTGGGGATTCCCCGAATGACATGGAGATCCGCCCCGATGGGGATGGGAAATCCCTGATAAGATCTCCGTGGGTATGGATATGGAGAATTTTTTATACCCGAAACCTTAATGGATATGGATATGGATATGAAGAGTGCATATTCATACCAGAAAATTCTCGAACCCGACCTCGATAGATATCCATTGGATATCCCCGAATAATCCCTGAAGAATACCCGAAATATAAAATTAATTGTAATATTTTATATCGACATTTGATGTTGTTGGTGGTTCTATGGTGATGAAATATGAAGTGCAAGCTACATTCACAATAGAAAATTCGTATTTATTAGTAAATTATATGATGTAGACATTGGTATTCCATTAATCATATCCTCTTTGTTTCATATTTTTCTTTCTTCTTTTATCTAGTAGTACAAAACTTTGGTCTTGAATAAGTTTTGCATTATTATCTTTTGTTTATAAATTAGTATTTGGTTTAGTCTTGTACTTAAAAAACTATTTTTATTATTTGAAACCTTGTAATATATTGTATATAATTTATCTTTAATGGGTAATGGGAAATATTCGATGGATAATGGGGAATCGGGAAATTTTTTTACCTGAAACCTATGAGGAAATATTTCTACTCAAAACCATAATAAATATGGATATGAAGAATATATTATCCGATCCAATAAAATCCGTCGACAACCCTACATGTCCATCGTTGGTCGGCAGGTGCTATGGGTTGAGGAAATTTGGATTCTGATGTGGTACTTTCTTCAGAAGTTTACGAAATTCCTTAAGTTGAGTGATAGCTTCTTGATGTGACAATGCTCCTGATTTTTTTTACCTTTCTTTTATTTAATGGTTAAGATGAAAATTGATAAGAGAAGATTTAATTAATATGAAAGAATATTTAATTAAGTGTTAATCAATTCTTAACCATTAAGGAAGGGTATTAAAAATCTGATTTTTTTTAAAAATTCTCGTCCTTTATTGGCAGGTAGAATTAGCTGAAATAACTTTTCTCTCCGTTCCACAAAATCTGAATCCTAGGAAAGAAATTACTCCCTCTATCTTTTTAAAATATGTATTCTAGCCACTTTTTAAAATATTTTTTTTACTTGTTATTATCAAATTTCTAGAGACTTTTTAGATTATTTTTCCAGTTATACCATTATTTGTCTCATTATCATTAATTGCAATAAAGTGAAAAACTAAACATTAATTAGAGGATAAAATAGTATTTTTCTGCCTTAATTAATTCCTTAAAAAATGTGAAATGTGTTAGAAGACAAGTAAAAAAAGATAAGGGGGTACATTGTAAATATGTATATATTTATTTTTATTAATTTTGTTTTAAAATATATTCCGCCTAAATGGATTTGTAAATTTTTTATTTTTTATAATTATTAATAGATAAAAGTATAAATTCAACTAAAAAATAAATTATAATATAATAATATTTTATAAAAACATAGTTTAGTATATGAAAACACAAGTTTTAATTAATTGTTACATAAAAACACATCAACATTAAAATCAAATATCCTCACTATTTTTTTGATTTATAGCGTACTATTTCTTGGTTTAAGATTCAAAATAAAAATTGTATGATGAGAATATTTTAGTGTACATTAGTTTTACCAACCGTGCTTGGGAAAAAATCGGACTAGGGGATAATATATCGATCCAACGCCTGATAGCCCCTGAGGAATAAAAAGTCGGATCGCAAACTTTAAAATAGCATCTAAACAAAGTCTAAATAAAACTAGACGGGAAGTTTTAAAATACTGAAGTTTTATCTTTTGTTTGACTAATTTAATTGCAGTTTAGTGGGTATAACTTAAATGAAAAAGTAGAATCAATAAAAGAAATACATTTTATTTTTAATAAAAAAATAATTACTTTTCTTTAATGAAGACACAAATAATATTTACACGAACACAAAAAAAAGAAAAAATAAAAATAAAATTGAAGCAAGTGGAAGGAACTAGACTAGTACAGTAAATTATTAGGATCGATAATAGGGGATGAGAATTTGAAAGCCGAAAGTAGAATCTTCTGCATCACTACGTTGGAATATTCTGGTTTGATTTTGGTTTTCCATTATTTCGGTTTTTAATTAGCTTTCACATTCCATACCCAATATTTCAGTCAAAAAAGCACAAAATATCGTACCAAACGTGGCCTTGTTCAAAGTCTAAAACTAACCTTTCAACATCGATTCCTTTGTTTTTAAAATTCACGTGATCTTTTACGGAAAAAATTGTCCAATTCATGATGTATCTGTACTGTTGTTTGTTTTTTTGTTAAATGTTATAGTGATATTATTTTATATAAATTAAAAATTATTTTGTTATTCATCACTATTAAATTAGTAGTATAAAATTTAATTCATCAGTGATAGTAATAAAGTAAATAAAAAATAAAATTACAATAAAATTTGCCTAATTTTCATATGTACACATCCCTAAAATGTGGAGTTGAAAAATTATGAAATGACGAGAAAATTAAAAACAAAATGGAAGAAGAACGTTGTTTGAGATAACTAAATAAAAGATATGAAAGAGATTAAATTTTTTTTCAAGCATTTTGTTAACATTTGATAATCGAATTGAATCCTTTAAAATATGATGACCGCCAAACTATAAATTGATTGCCAGAAACATTAAGTTTCATATTTTCACACACTCTAATATACTTTGAATACATTTTATACACTTTAATATCATTTTAAAAACTCTGCACAGTTCTAAATGTCAAAACACAAATACCCTAAGTGATACTATATTTTTGTAATACAAATCTACCAATTGGAAACAAATGTTTTCTTTGAAATTATGAATTTGAAGAGGCTAGATATTGAACTTAGGACCTTCCATCACTACATTGAATGGTATACCAATTGAGCTACACCCAATTGTTAGTGAGAACAAATATACACACAAGTCTTGTAACAAAAAAAAATACTATAAAGTATCATGTCCCAATGATCAATGTGCCAAACAAACAAAAACCTATATCTGCAGTAGAAAAATATATCAAAGGAGAGTAAAATAAAGGTGTAGCATGGGAAATAGAACAAATTTGACAATTTGAGGTAAAGTTGTCTATTTTCTGTAATTGGCTGTTTAGATTGTTCATTGTTTTTATATTTTAATGTCATATTAAATTATTAATGTATTTGCTCTATCTTTTTCTTTAGTTTGCTATTTGTATTTATATATTATTATAATTATAAATAAGTATTAATTTTTAATTATTATTTAATCTTTTTCATATTAAATACAATAATAAATTAAATAAAATAGAAAAGTTGCATTAATAATTTAAGTTAACAAATAAAAGGAAATAATATAAAAGACCAGAAACAAAATTAAAAGAACAGAAACAAAATTAAAAGAACAGACTGAATTATTTAACAAAAGAACATATATGTAATTTTTATTTAATGCCAAAAAGGTAAAACATATACTTTCCAAATACCTACCTAATTAATTTGTAGTCTTGTTTTGCAGTCTAAAAATCAATGGGTTTCCAACATTAATTTAAATTTTAAAGATGATATAAGCAACAAAATGGACAAAAGTAAATGAATAAATGTACAACCAAATCTAAAGTGAAGAACTCTACTAGTTGGGTCGAGAGTTGAGCCAATATGTGCACATTATTCAAAGAATCTTTCACCTTTTCCTACTTTTTTTTTTACAAATAATGGGTATTACTGTAGCCCAATTTTATTTTACGTCCCCTCTGAAAAAAATAAATTTATCCTTCAATATATTTCTTATTTGACTTTAAATTTTATTTTTTTCTTTAACCTTAATCTTAAACTAATTTAAATTTTAAAATTAATTTTTTTTAAATTATAATTTTTCAGGACAAACTGGTTGAATTTTTCGACCGATCAACCCTAATATATTCCGGGCGTCCACTGTGGACGCCTGTATTTCAAGGTGGCTCCTCTAGGAAGATTCTATGTGTGCATAAAGATGGGCTTTTCCCTTTTATATCAGAAATTGACCATCCAAACGCTCCTTTATGCTCTCTTAATACTTTGAGTAATTTTTCTTTCATTTCCCTGTCAAAGAAGAAGAAATTACTACAGGTAAAGATGATGGAGGATTAAGAAAAACATTTTTTAGATGAGAGGGTAGAGGTTTTAGTTCTAAAACAGGAGTTTCTTCGAGTGATGACTTTGCTCTTGGGTTGTTCCCATGATCTAGATCCTCGTAACGGTCTTTTACCCACAAGCAATCTTTAATGCTACTATCAAGGTCCCCTAGTGATTCTTTCTCATCAATGTTTTCCTGAAAAATATCTTCAACACAATCATCGGTAATGTCAATAAAATTCACACTTTCATGATCATTACAAGGGTATTTAAGTGAATCATAAACATTAAAAACCACTTCCTCATCTTGTAGTCGAAGAATTAATTTCCCTTGTTGAACATCAATCAAAGTTCGCCCTGTTGTAAGGAAAGGTCTACCCAAAAGGATAGGGACCATTTCATCTTCTGCCATATCGAGTACTACAAAATCAGCCGGAAAGATGAATTTATGAACTTTTACCAATACATCTTCCACTACCCCCTTCGGATGGGCTATTGATCTTTCCGCTAATTGCAAAGTTATGTTGGTTGGCTTCGGGTTGCCCAACCCTAATTTCCTGAAAATAGACAAAGGCATTAGATTAATGCTAGCACCTAAATCACATAATGCTCTTTGAAATGTGAAATTTCCAATAGTACAAGGGATAGAAAAACTCCCTCGATCCTTAAGCTTTGGTGGTAGCTTGTTAAGGATAATGGTGGAACACTCTTTAGTAAATGCGATTGTCTCGTTATCTTCAATCTTCCTTTTCTTTGAAAGTATCTCCTTTAAGAATTTAGCATATATAGGCATTTGTTCTAAAGCTTCTGCAAAAGGTATGTTAATATGCAATTTCTTAAAGATTTCAAGGAATTTAGAAAATTGTTGGTCTTGTTTCTCCTTTCTCAATCTTTGTGGAAAAGGTAATTTTGGCACATAAGGTTTTATAATTGGATCAGCAAATAATTTAGCATGAATATGAGTGTCAATATTTGTTTCAGAATCATTTACCTTTTTTGTTTCCTTACCTTTTTATGGTGATTCAATTACCTCTTTTGGTCCCACTTCTTTTCCACTTCTTAGTGTGATGGCTTGGGCTTGCTCCCTTGGGTTTGGTTTGGTGTTGCTAGGGAGAGAGCCCGAAGCTCTCTCCGTCTTTGCACGATTCAGTTGTGCTACTTGAGTGCCCAAATCTCTATAAAATGCCTCATTGTTTGCCAGACGAGTCTGAATATCTTTTAGAATGGTCAAGACATGATCGGCTGGTTGTGACGTTTGTCATAGTGCTTGTGGCACATGTTGTTGTTGATGAGTTAATTGCTCATTCCCATTGAATCCAAGAGGTCTCAACACATTTTGTTGATTTCCATATGAGAAGTTCGGATGATTCCTCCATCCTGGATTATAAGTGTTACTATAAGGGTTATTTTGAAATTTACCTTGATTGGTCCTCATGCAGCTCACGTTGACGGTGTCCTCCTCGAAAGGGTTCCCCAGTTGACAATCATGGCTTTAGTGGTCTCCTCCGCAATTTCCACACATCAGGACTTGTGCGGATTGCTTCAGGTTCAGGTGGGCCATCATCAAATCCATTTTGCATCTAAGTTCAGCTACTACAGGATTACTTGGCCCTGCTTCCATGGAAAAGACGTTTTGCCTTCTCCCACCTGGCTTTTCTGATTGCCATTGAGAACTTTTCTTTGCCAACTCGTTCACGAGGTCATAAGCTTCCCCTTGAGTCTTCTTGAAGATGTATCCACCTGCAGCAGAATCAATAGTGGCACAATTAGTAGTGTTAAACCATTGTAAAATGTACTTACTTATTGCTATTTAGGAAGGTCGTGATGAGGGCAATTCCTCAAAAGCTTCTGAAACCTCTCCTAAGCAGTGAATAAGGTTTCGAATTCAAATTGTCTGAATGCAGTAATCTCATTCCTCAAAATTGCCGTTTTAGAAGGAGGGAAATAATATGAGAGAAATTCCTTTTCTAGCTCATCCTAAGTTGTAAGTGATCTTGGCTCCAATGATTTCAACCAGTCTAAAGCTTTCCCTTTGAGTGAGAGTGGGAAGAGCTTCATACGGATTGAATCAATCGAAACCCCTTCTTGCTTGAATGTGTCGGCATGCATGAGAAATTTGTCTAGATGATCATTTGGATTTTCATCATGCTCCCCTTCAAATTGGCCACAATGTTTGATCAATTGCAACATTCCGGTCTTGATTTCAAAATTTGCCGCATTTATCGGTGGAGCGACAATGCTAGAGTTGTTTTGGTGTCTATGTGGAGCTAGAATCTCCATGATTGGCCGCTCATTTTGTTGTCTCCTTTCCTCAGCTACACGAGCTATTCTTCATTCCTCCGTTTCCATAGCTTTTCGTTCATCTCGTTTAATCTTTCGATTCCTGCGACAACCCCTTTCAATTTCAAGATTAATAGGCAAAAGAATAATGTTACTGCTTCTTTTTAGCATAAACAATAAAAAGAAAACCTAGTTTATCAAAAACCTTCTTATCTAGTATTGTAAAAAAAGTAGTCCCTGGCAACGGCGCCAAAAACTTCGTGCGGACAATTAACTACATACACAATAGAGCAAGTGCACTCCGTCGATCAAGTAGTAAAGAGTAAAAAGGATGTCGATCCCACAAGGACTATGCTTACAATTTCTAAATGTAGTCGGGTTTTGTTTAACTAAGCGAGATGATATTATAATTTTTTGGATTTGATTCTAAGTCTAAGAATGAAATTAAAATGAATGATAAGCAAAAATAGAATAAAGTGATTTGTTATTCAATAGTGAAACTAGATAACGCATTTGGTTTCACTTGACATTTATTTTAGCAATTCTCAAAGCAATGCGAAATTTCTATCATATTCCAAAGATGGCGAAACCTGTAAATAATTAACTCCGGTTAAGGTTATTAATTCTAGTTCTTGATCTAAACACTTAGACTTGGTCCATCTTAAGCACCTAGACAAGAAAAGCATTAAGTTCATGGAATCCTAGCACAAACTAGTGAGCCACAATAGCAATGGTCATGCGATATCGACATGTTATGTATTTTCGTTAGTTTAGTCATTTGGTCCATTATAAACTAACTATAAACATTAAAATAGATGGTCACACATTCAAAGCATTAAGCATATCATAACATGTTCAATGAAAGTCAATAGGAAATACTTGCATAAAACTTCAAGAAATTACATAAAACTAATGCCAAGATCCACCATAGCTAAGGCTATGGTGGAATTAGTTCAGAGCTAAAATGAAAGTAAACAAATTAAGGATTGAAAATATGATAAGTAAGAGTTGAGAATGAAACTAGAAGATTCAATAAGCTCTTGTGGATGGATGATCTTCTATAGTTGATGCTCCTCCTTTACTTGTATTCCTCACTTGAAGTATGCTTAGAAACCAAAAATAAAAATTTGTACTTTTTCACCAATATGTCCTTGTGCTATTCTACTTGTAGAATGCTCCTTTTATAGCTTGGTCTTTGATGAAATTTGCTGGAGAGCAACGTGCAAGTTGGCACCCTTGATTACTCAAACTTGGGTAAATAGTTGCTCAAAAAAATTCAATGCCCATACTTGATAGCTAAATTGTCATAAATCATGAATACATGTTGCATATATTGACATAATGACACAATTTGCTCCATGCTTTTGTAATTTGTCATATCTAATAACTCCTCAAAGTCGTTGAATCTTGCATCAAGTTCACTCCCACTTACCAATTATTGAAGTGCAAGTTGCTAGTTGATTGAGTTCACTTGCTTGAAATGATGAATTCCAATAACAAAATCAATAAATGTAGTCATCAAATAATCAAGTTTTGTGTTAGAATTTTTGGCTCATATTAAGTAGGAAATGTGACGACTCCACATGTAAGGTAGCTCATCTCCTCTCCTAAAGCATGCTCATGCCTTAATTTGCACTTCTCTTTTTATCTCATTTTGACTCCATTTAGCAAGAATCTCTATGACACCTAAAATGAAAGAAAACATACTAAATACTATCATAAATCATAAATAAAAGTCCTAAAACTAATGGAAAATATAATGAAAATAATATGCTAATAAAGTACACATCAGTGGCCGTCCACAGTGGACAGCCACCGTGTGGCGAGCATCTATCTTGGATGCCCACCTCACATAGAAGGCGTCCAAAGTGGACGCCCATCAATGATGTAAGGCGTCCTGGGCATGATGGGCGTCCACTTTTGACGCCTTACGTTTCACGGTGGCCGTCCACTGTGGACGACCACCATAAATATAGGCGTCCCAGTAGGACGCTCACATATATTTTCTGGAAAAAAATTCTTAAAAAGTCTAAAATTAGTTATTCGAATTGATGATTTATTATGTTGTGTATCTATTGAGCTTAATTGAGTCGAAAGTGAAATTTATAAGATGCTATTTAGAGAACTTTAAAATTTTAAAATTTAATTTTACATTAAGATTATTTGATAATTTTTAATGAAAAGGAGAAAATAATAAAATTTAAGGCGAAATAAAGAAAAATAGGTTACGGTTAAGTGAATTATTGCAGAATACATTAAATCCAAATCGTTGTCTGTCATCTACATATGGTTGAAAACTCGAACAAGTGGATGAAATTTTAGATTTCAAATTAATTACTATCAAGGAATTCATTTTAACAAATGATAAAAAAATAGTAATTATTACTAATATTTGCTCACTCTAAAGTCAATAGAAAATAAGCTTTTTATAAGTATAGAAATAAGGTTGTGTATATTTGATTTTTTTTATTTTATTTATATGGGAGCTTTATTAAGAATTGGAGTAATATTATTATTCTATTTGGACACTCTCTACTTTATTAATTACTTGTAATCACTCCATCTAATCTTATTTCATAAAATAGATTACAAATTTTACATTATTCCAAGCTTGACTTCTTATGTATGAAACACAAATATATATTTCAAATCCCTTTCATTATATTATAGTTTGATTATAACATTGGTATATATAATGATATTTTCTATGAGGAAAAATTCCTTAAATATTCACACCACTTAAGATTTAATCTTAACAGCTTCTTTTGTTTATACATGTGAACTATATTCTCTTTGATTTAAATTTTTGAACCGAATAAAACAACTTTTGTCAGTATAATTAATTGCAAACTGATAACTGTTACTATTAAATTATGATATTTTTCTGAAACCCTATCCATATGCTACTAACAACCAACGAATCGACAACAAGTCATTACAAAATATCTACATTTAATAGTCAAGTTGGGCATACTTTATAATATATTCTTTTATTAAAATTAGAAACGAAAACCAATAGTTCTTCATGTTGACTTGGTGATCAACTAACTATCGTTTCTTCATTTTCAATAATAAAACCAAGTTCCTTTATTGCTAGCATTTCTCCCCATGCTTCATGTCAGTTCCTCCTCGTTGACTTCCTATGCATGTGTATTCAAAATCAAGAAAAATTATTACTATTTCAGTATGTGTGTAGATCTAAACTTTTTTAACTTATTCTTAAGTATGTAGTGCAATTGAAAAAAAAAAGTATTTTCACCAAAACTTTTACATGTCATGATTCTTATTACTTTATTATTTTTAAGACTTGAAAGTATAAATTTTAGGACGTTCTCAGCATTAGACGTCTCATAATTGTTAAATGTTATTTTGATTAGGTCCTCAAATATAGCAACACGATTTTGTAATATTTATAGTTTTTACTCGCTAAAATTAGCGAGTAAGCTTTTCTGTATTATGTACATTATTATTTATAGAATTGATTGATACACGTAAAATTTGATTAAGATACAATTAATTATAATTAACTTGCAATATGAAATCTGTAACATTAATTTTACCATTATATAAAGTTAAGATAAGGACTTTGCTAGCATATTTGTTTCAAATAAATTTTATGATGACTTTATTTTTTTTACTTTATCATAATTATATCGGATTAAATTAAATTAAATTTCAGCCAACAACCTAACGGTGATGATGAAAAGTCACCATAATTTTTACTGTTCTTTCATAAATTTATAATATGAGCTCTTATATAGGTTTAATTATCCTTTTACTTATAAATCCACGTTCATGAATCAAAACCCATATTATTCGTGAATTATAATCACGTGAAAGTGTACTTGAAAAAAGATTAAATCAAAACTCATAAGAAATAAAGTAGAAAAAAAAATTTTTGAGTCTCCCTACCAAATTTAATTAATATACAAATTTTAAAAATCAAAATAAAGATAAATAAAGTACTATTATTTGACAAATGGAAGCGTAAAGAAGAGAATAATAAATTAATAATAATAAAGGATAAGCATATTAATTTAGTGCATAGGTTGTATGCATGGTCGGTCCAATTACTTGTCTTTTGAAAAAGTTAATGATTAACATTATATTATATAATATTTATACAAAACGTTAAAAACACAATTGAAACATTTTACTATCTGTAGTTTTGCTTTCTCCTCTCTCATTTTTGTTTTCACTACTTCCCATTTTTTTATTCATTTCATTGTGTTCAATTTTCCGTATGTTTATTGTTTGAGAATTTATTATTACATTAGATTATTTAAGTGCTAAGTAAGTCTCCTTACTGGGAATGTCAACTCTGCGGGTTGCATCTAATACTTTTCGTGTGTAATTTTGGAGTTTTCCGATTAGTGTTCGGGTATTTTTTGCACTCATTCCGTGCTTATCTGAGTTCATGCGATTTTCGGGGAATCCCCGTCCATCAATAAATTTACAAAACTTTAGGTGTGTTCTCATATTTATTAATGATCAGAGCCCATATTCGAAGATATATCAGTAAATTTTAGCTATAGAAAATTGAATCTTAATCTATACTATAATGTGAATTAAATTATATAAAAAAATTATTAATTATTCTAATATGTATCTGTATATTTCAATTTGATCAAATTTTGATAAACTTCATGTTTATTAAGGAAATTAAATGATAAAATAAAAAAAATTAGCCGAATTTCAAAAAAATTTAGAGAGTTCATTCCTATCAACTAAGTAATACAATGAAAAAAGCCTTTGTTATGGCTTAGTTGGCGAGCTAATAAGAGAAAATACATAGGAAAAAACAATTTCAAACTAACTAACTAATTTTATAATTGTTGTAACTAACTATAGTTTTTTGAAATCTATAGGATTTAATGCTTCAATTCAATGTGTTTTATTTTTATTGTTTTTGTCAATAAAACTCGAATATCCAATTGTTTGGAAGATGATTTTTTTTAATAAATTACATGTTATTCAATTAAAAGCTTTTCTATATATATGCGTGTGTATTCGGGTGTTTGTTTGGGGATTTATTTGGTTGCGGTGTGGGTTACCCAACGGTCCGTAGATAGCTCCACCCACATCCGCCCACGTTTTTTTATCGGGGGTAACATTTCACCCATCCCCGCCCATGCGGGTGGAAATTTTCGGTTATTCTAAGCCTACAACGGTTCGAATGTCAGGGTTTTAGAATATTTCCCGCCCTATTGACATCCCTACTCCTTACACCAATTAGACGTAATGCAATTAGTACATTCATATAGTGGGGCAGGAATGACGATGATCGGATCAGTACTTGGCTTCTAAAAAACTCATTTCAGTAAAAAAAAGCATCTTTGCCATTTGAGAGATTCTAAGTAATAGGAGATCCTAAGTTTAACACCCAAGCACTTCAAAGTTTAGTTGCTATCAGAATAAAATAAGCCTCTTTTTACCAATTCCGGGGACTCCGTAGAAAATCTTGGACTTATATTTTATATTTTCAAAATTTGCAAAGCCCTGTAAATAATTCACTAAGAAATAAAAAGATGCATAAAGATTTGACGGCATTGGTTCTTTTTTGTTTGATTTGAATCCAAACCCATCCATATGAATTGATCAAACATTTTCCCCTTATTTGGAATTCGGCATTACGAGAGAATTTATTTCAACAGAATTCATTTTGTCCGATTATATTGTTTATAATGAGAATTTATTTTGTAAATGTGTGAATTAGAAATCATACAAAATATTACATAATTTTGAAAGAATTCATTTTGTTTAAGTTGTTGAATATTAATTTTATCTTATTACCCCTTATATACTCCTTATATATAGTTTGACTATGACATAGTCAATTTCATGATAATAAAATGGACTATGAACATACAAATTTTTAGACAATCAATTCAATTCTTTGATGTGAATGGAGATTATAAACAAAATAAATTAATTTGAGAAATCTATTAAGTGAATTCTATTTAATTATTTTCCTTTTGCTCAAGAAATTGTTTCCAAATATAGTTTGCAGCAAAAAAAATCCAGTTAAGGATTCTAATCTAGATATTTAATGGTTGAAATTTAGAGGCATAGTAGGAGTTTTAATGAAATACATAAAAATATTGAAGAACACAAAAGGATAGAAAAAAAAGTACATTGTAAAATTAATTGGTGTTTGAAGTAATCTAAATTAAACAAGTTGGATATTGAAGTTCACCCACTTTTTATATTATTTTTAAAAGTAACGTTAAGTGCATTTATCTTCACCCAATTTAATTGAATTCTTTTTTTTTCAATTCTATAGTTTGGAATGAAAACTTGCTGAAATAATTAATTCATCAAAGAATTGAATTATGCAAATATGAAGATTAGAAGAAATTCATTTAATTTATATTGTTGAATATTACTCTTACCTTATTGCTCTTGTATATAGTTTGAATATAACATAGTCAATTTCATGATAATAACACGGCTATTAATAATGAATTGAATTCTTTGATATAAACAAAGATTGTAAAGAAAGAAATTAATTCGAGCAATCTTGAACTAAATACAGCAAATTCAATTCAATTCATTTCTATTTAGTCAATTTGCAAACATAGCATGAAAGAACACAGAAAACGGTTGTGAAAACGAGAAATGCAACCAACATGACACAAGGGCACAGACTGATTTCTTGTTTTTATTTTTCCTTATTATAGGTTATGGGCTTTATAATGGATGTAATTAGCAAAAACTCTTCTGGAGAGAGTCATCAAGTAATATTATGTTGGGCTTTTTATGTTAGCCTTGTGTAGGCCTGTATGTCCACATCCCTCGTCAAATTAGTCTGGATTTTCAACAAATGGAAGTCGTTTTAAAAGAATATTAGTGTGAAGGCTATGGTGACTTTATTTTTTATAAAGTAAAAGTTACTCTGCTCTTTATTATCATTGGATTAGTGGAGTGAACTTCAATCCAATGATGATTGTAGCAAAGTGAGGAAAAAACAAAATCACTGTAGAATAAAAATTAGATATACAGTACAATAGCTGAGGTACATAGAGCTAGAAGTGCAAATATATAAGTTTACCGTACCATATACATATATTATATCACTGGTTATAATTTAACACTGGTTTTATGGCCTGAATTTATGAAGGATAAAGAAGAAAAGGAAATAACAAATGTGCTCTCTTTGCTTAATTTTTAAGGTTTAAAATAATTAAACCAGTGTTAAATGATCATCCTTTTCCTTTTCCACAATATCATTCTTCACCTCCTTATTGACATTTTGTATATATACATAAAATAAAATTATTATCTAATTACTAATTAGTTTATGCATTCCTTTTTATGTCTCCCTTTGATTTTACTAATATCAATAAAATATTTATTGATCTACTAAAATAATTAGTTTATCCTTTAGTATATTTTGTATTTAAATTTTCTTTCTTTTTATTTATCAACTCAATATATAACCTTTATATTAATTCAGACAAAGGTAAATAAGAGAAAATATGGTGAAAACTACATTGATGATCTAAATTAGAAGATAAAAAAGATAAAACGAGAATTATTTAGGAATGAATGGAGTACTAATTAAGTCAATAGTGTATATAATAGAAGATCATAAAATGTATCATCAAATTTTGTTTATTTATGTAAGTTTTTGGATTAAATAACTTCATGACGTAATATAAATAAGGAGTCTTATAAATCTTATAGTCAAAAGTTTGAATTCTCCAATTTAATTGACATGTATAGAGCATAACTATCATCCCTAGGACTTATGATTAGCTAGCTTAAGCTAATTACATGTTGATTATAATCAAAGGCGTGTTGAGTTGGACTCGCACCAGCACTAACTTCTCGTTCACTGGTAAATTTTTTAAAATTTCTCTGATAACGTACCTCATTAATTAGTCGTTTTTGTGAAAAAATATGATGATTTTTTTTTCCTTGTAAAATTCTCATGTGGTGAAAATGTCATGGGCACCACCACTACTTATAATTGGCATTAATAAGTCGAATCCACACAAATAAGCGCGATAAATAGAGATACAGGAAGAAGTAAAATGATACTAGTAACACGTAAAATAATGAACAATTTGTAAATTCTCAACTAGACATATATAATTACAATATTACTTATAAAAAATTACTGCTATACAATTTCCGAAACTGTTCAAACTATATAATGTCTCGGTGCGTATTTAAAAACAGAATACAATGATGTATCTACCAAACCTTGGAACACAATGATAACTTTAGTAGTGGTATAACATATAGTACAGGTTGTTTTGTTAAAAGAAATAAAAAAAAAACTTTCTGTATCATAATTGTTTGTTTTTTAGCATGTAGTTGACAAAGCAAAGAGAATAAAAAAGGGAGAGGGTATCTAGTAGGGGGTAAATGAGCTGAACTATTTGTGAATTATTCGGTGTTTGGTTCGGTTAAAGCTCGTTCGAGCTTGGTTCGTTAATATATGAGCTTGTTCGTGAATAAAATTTCAGGCTCGTTATCGTAAAGAACTAAGCTTGAACAAGGGGATACTCGGCTCGAAAGCTCGTGAACATGCTCGATAAGAGACTCGCGAACTAGTTCGCCAATAAGCTCGTTATTAGGCTCATTAACATAATTGAAAAGTTTAAACATTATATATAAAATAAATAGATTATGAAAAATATAAAATAGTGTACGTGTAAAATGAATATAAAAATGTATATAGAAAAATATAAAACATAAGATAAAGAGTAAAGGAAAAATACGTATATAGTGATATATAAAATATAGATAGAAATAAGTAAAAAAGACAGTTAAATTCGGATATAAAACATAATAAAGGCAATTCGGATCCAATCCAATCCCTACTATATACATTCATCAATTTTTATATGCTTAGTAAAACCCTAATCTCATTTTCCTATGAAAAACACAGCCTCCAACACAACACTTCTCCTCTTCCTCTTCTTAGATTAATTAAAATCATTTGTAGTGCTTAGATTATTCATTTTCGATTCTTCATCTCATGGATTTTATCTTTTTTATAGGCTGAACTCTCGATATAAACAAAGCTCGAGAAAGGCTCGAACCTCGGCTCGACCTCGGTTCAAGTTCGTTAAAATTTAAACGAATAAAATTTAAACAATCAGTGTTCGAGCTCGGTTCGATCCATTTAGAGCCCCGATGTATGCGATAAGAACATTGGACATGGTCAGATTTGGTAGAAATAAATTGGACATGGTCAGATTTGGTAGAAATAAATTACTAGTACATGAATTTCAAAGTTAAAATAAAATGATAAAAAGAAAGAAAGACAGTTAAATTAAATTATTATGTAACGAAAGGCAGCAACTAGCAAGTGTATTAGTATCTGTATTATAGTAAGAATAAAAAGCCGACAGCGTGTGGGATTACGCAATAGGCTGTCTTTTTCCGTCGGTTTGTAAGGTACAGTCGACACTTGTAAGCCACCCTTTCCTCTTTCTTTTTTCTTCTTTTCTTTTTAGACAGTGATTCCGTTTCAATTATGTAAATTTCAACATGTATACTTCTATTTCTAATACTTCGGTTCTATTGATCCACATTTTAAAAATTTTATATAAAATATTTATTCTATGTAAAAATTCCTCGTAAGCATTTTTTTTTCTCATCTGGTTCACCGGAGTTTTATTTCGATTACATCCAGATTTAACCCGAATCGCGCACCTGATTGTGATGGATGAGCCTTTCAATAAGAATTTTTTACATTCACTAAAACTCGAACTCGAGACCTTACTTAAGCAATACCAAATCGCTTACCACTTAAACCAACCCTTATTGATATTCCTCTTAAGCATATAAGACTAGCAAATTCTAGGTGCTTTCTTAACTTAACGATAAAAATAAAGTAATAATTACTGAAAATAATCATAAAAAACTTTAAATATTATTTAAGATTTTTGGTGCAAAATGTCTGTCATTTTAGAATTTTTATTAAAACCAATAAAACATTTATTACACTATTAAAATAACTAATTTATCCCTTAATTTTATTATAAAATTCCCTTTCTTCTTAATGGTTTTCTTATAACTTCTTTTATACTTAATCTCTTTCCTAACTAATATAAGGGTAAATCAGAAAAAAAGGTGTTGAGTGATGCATTGATATTCTAAAACAAACAAAAGAAAAAATAAAATGTTAAATAAAATGACATACATTTTACACCAGAGAGGTAAAATTAAAATAGTGCACGTTATCTTTGTGACATCCCAGTACATACATTATAATTGCATTTGTAAACATCCATTACATGTCATGAAATTAGATTATTTAATATTTTACATGTTATAATTATAAGAAATTGATTAGTTAAAAAAATAGTTACTTGATGATAGAAAATACCATATCTTAATGTTTAGATAGAATTTTAAGAAATAAGTATAGTAATGTTATAGATATAAAGTGATTTAATAGATAAAATATCGGTATTATTTATTAGTATTATTGTTTTAGTATTGAGGACAAATATAAGGGTATAGTTATAGTATATAAATGTATATAGTTATAAATATATTAGTTACACATGATATATTTTTATAAATAGTTATTATTATTAATGTAATAATTGTATGTTAAAAGGGGTATAGTTGGAGTATATAGTAAGTGCAGATATATATGAGAAAAGAGACAGGATTAAGATGAGAACTCTCATCCTTACAAATTCTCACACGCACAGAAGAGAAAAGAGAGAGAGAGAGAGAGAGAGAGTTAGAGGAGAAGTGAAGAGAAGAAGAGAGGAAGAACCATGTATGAAGTTGAACTTGTGATTTGATTTTTATGACATTAGAAACAGAATTAGGAGATATGATAAACTAGAGATTTGTTCATCTATTTCTTAAGAAGCTCTCTGAAAAATTTGGAGATTTTTGGATGAGTAGATCAATAGCTATGATTTTTATAAGATGAAGTGTTCAGACTTGGATGATCAAAGAGATGAGGTGAGTTTCAAAATTAATCTGGATTATTATGCTGCTTATAAAATTCTGAATTTTTGATATGTTATTTCCTTATGTGTATAGTTTAATTAGGAAAAATAATCAGGTCGATCCATGTTGTTTATAGAAAGTTATGGTCGTTTTACTAAGATGTTGTCCAGGTAGAACCGGTTGAAATAGGGCGTTGAAGGAAAATTCACTATAAATAGTACAAGGCTTTGAAAATTTTGAGGTTTTAGTATGTTATGTAATTGTGTATTAGGAATTGAACAAAAGAAGAATTAGAGCAATTGAGTTAGTGAGTTGAAAGTTATGAATTTTGAAGTGAAGTGAGGTTACAAGGATACTGGTTCTAAATGCAGGAAAAATAGGACAAAATTAGAGTTCAAAATATCAAATTCGTAATAAATGGAAAAGTAATCAGAAAATTATGAATTTTTGATATGTTATAAAGCTATGTGTTAATAGTAAAATGAAACTAGAATCAGGTCATTTGGTTGAGTACTTTAAGAGATATGATTGGTTATAGTCAGTAAGGTCACGGAGATAGTAATTCTATTCTAGTTTATGTCAATCTTTATATATATACAAAAGGAAATAAGATGTATATGTTTATATTTTATATGAATTTATGTTATAGGAGATCAAAACAGTGAAGGGATTCCAGAGAAATGTCGCAGTCGTTTACGAGAGAATTAACTCGGACAATCTGTGAGTATAAACATGATATGAATTTATGGGTGAAATGTGTTGATGTGTTAATTGTATGAATATGTGAATTGTGGCGATAAGTGAATATTTGTGAACGATTAATGTGAATTATTGAATAAGTATAAGTGAGTATAAACATGATATGAATTTATGGGTGAAATGTGTTGATGTGTCAATTATATGAATATGTGAATTGTGGCGATAAGTGAATATTTGCGAACGGTTAATGTGAATTATTGGATAAGTATAAGTGAGTATAAACATGATATGAATTCATGGGTGAAATGTGTTGATGTGTTAATTGTATGAATATGTGAATTGTGGCGATAAGTGAATATTTGTAAACGGTTAATGTGAATTATTGGATAAGTATAAGTGAGTATTGTAACACCCCCTTTATAAGAAGTGCCACGGTAACTATAAACACCCAATAAACAACTCTACTCCACTATATGAAGTTCAATACTTATAGATTTAATATGTACAAATACAAATATAATATTTTGAACTCCAAATTATTTCTCAAAGCTAATTATTCTCCAAATATTTCTCAATGCCTCTTTACATTTCTCACACTATCTAGTACATGCCATTATTCTACAAACCATAATATTACATTAAAATACAAATCCACCTCGAGTCTTTCCTTATTTACTCTTCAAGCTGATCCACTTATACCACTTTGGTCCAAGCTATCTACAAATCTCCACCTACGTGTAGAAAAACAACTACACACTAAGCAATTTGCTTAGTGGTGTCCATAAAAGAAATATAACAACTTTGAACATTTTTAACACTTTAAAAATAGAAACAAAGTAAATTCATAAGTAAAAAACAAATTAAACGACTTTATAAAACCAAACACAAAACTTATATTATAAACCTTTCAAAGTACAATCAAATTTATTTCTAATTTTTCCAAACACTTTAACCATATATTGCCCAAAGTAAACAAGTCATGAATAACGATAAAATGGATACGGGAGTGGACAAGCCCGAAGTTGAAGCTTCAATTTCAATGTATCGGTCAAGCCCGAAGTCGAAGCTTCAAAATCAATATATCGGTCAAGCCCGAAGCCGAAGCTTCAAAATTAATATATCGGTCAAACCCGAAGTCAAAGCTTCAATATCAATATATATATATCAGAATATCAGTCAAAGCCCGAAGCCAAAGCTTCAATTATTTGTACAGTACTGTACCCCCCTTTATTGGCGCCAATCTACCCTGACCCATATTCTACTCGTTTAATAAGGACAATAAATCAAAGTAACATCGTAAAAATTCTAGCATAAACCATCAATCATAATTCAACATAACTTCAGTAATTAAGAAATCCAAATCCCAAATTTTTAAGCATCAAACTTCAATTAAAACTCAATAAAATCAATATTCATACTTTCCAGAAATTTCCAGATTCTGTGACTTGACTTCCCTTGCATTTTTCACTATCAAAAACATCACCCAATCAAAGAACTTTCTTCTAAACATAATTAGCCACATGTCTCAGCTTTCCAAAGCCACCAGAATCACAGAAATCCAAATTGTATAACCAAAGTTATGATCAAAATACTAAACAGTGTACAAAGCTGAGATTTTCCGAAAACAGATTTCATGACTCAACTTCAAACGAAAATTTCTCATTGAAAACGAACTAAATTCATCAAGGTTTCTTCTAAACATATATTCCTTAGTTTCTGTAGATATCAATAGAATCAAGAATCATTCAAATCGGATTTATGTAATAAGAGAAAACATTAAAACAAAACAGGGATACAATCTGGAAAATTTTCCAAAAAACCGATAAATCAAAATTTGAGACACAAACCTTTTTCTAAGCTCTTTCTAGCTCTCTTCTTCCTTTTTTGCCTTTGATTTGCTTGCACTAGCTTCCTCTACAATAACTATATATAATTCTATCAAGATATTGTATAAATAAACTTCTTAATACCATAAATATGCTTAATCTACCATGAATTCTACTAATTAAGCTTTAATTTTATAAAAAATCACTCACCTCAAATTTGGGTTACTATTCATCCAAATCTTAAAATCTGAAATCCTCCTCTTCTAGTCTTGATTCACTGAAATTGATGATGATAGAGGGATTAAGGATCGATTTCTAACAAGAATTCGAAGTTGAATCGAAGAAATCGGAAGTTTTTAGGTTAGGGAAAAAATTTGATAAAGGAAAGGAAATGTGTAGGAGAAGGAGAAGGAGAAGGATGAAGAATTTGAAAGGGAGGAAGAAGAGATGTTACGTATAGATTTTGGATTTTTTTTTTCAATTTTCAATAATGCCCTTTAACAATTAATTAAATGCCCAATTCATCCCTCTTACTTAATTAACTCTTATTTCCTCATGTCTTATATCCAATAACAATAATAATAACTACAAAAAAATAATTTCCATGATATTTTAATACCATAGTAATTTATTATAAGTAAATTCCGAAATTTCGGTTCGTTACAAGTATAAACATGATATGAATTTATGGGTGAAATGTGTTGATGTGTTAATTGTATGAATATGTGAATTGTGGCGATAAGTGAATATTTGTGAAAGGTTAATGTGAATTATTGGATAAGTATAAGTGAGTATAAACATGAAATGAATTTGTGATTGTGAATTGTGTTGATATGTGACTATATATGTGAGTGGAACTTGATATATATGAAGTGTGTTGACATTATTTGAGTGTTAAATGAATTGTATTGGAAATGTATTGTTGTGTGAATATAAACTTGATTTGAATTGTTAAGTGAATCATGTGCATATAAGTTTATAATGAGAATTGTATTTGATAAAGCAGAAATTATATAATATATGTATGTGGAATATATGCTAAAATTCAATTGCATTAGTATATGCTAATTGTAAGTTCAATGGTTCGTATAACAAAAATTTGCACTTGAATATATGAAAAGTATAAGAGACGTTGTGATATAGCCGATCAAACATTGCAATACATGTTCTATTCATCTAGACCTATATGGTCAACCAATTGCAATATCTGACAAATGGACCGAAAGGTCAACCAACTGTTTATCTGGACTGAAAGGTCAACCAA
The DNA here is from genome assembly GCA_947683365.1 of Euphorbia pulcherrima. NCBI lineage: Eukaryota > Viridiplantae > Streptophyta > Magnoliopsida > Malpighiales > Euphorbiaceae > Euphorbia > Euphorbia pulcherrima. The sequence goes on along the minus strand of CANTUS010000001.1, from coordinate 11,627,595 downwards.
TTGTTACATAGCGGGCCAACAAATCAATTGACAATTGCTACAAATGTTACATGTATTCCGGGGCAATAGTTTGGCTAGAAATGTCACAATAATTAAATAACCGGTTTATTCATTCTCATATAAGTGTAACTGTTTATTGAATTTGTAATGTGTGTATATATGTGAGTTGCTAAATTCATAGATTGTTTATATTCACTGAGTTGCGCCTCATATAAAGCGCTAAATTTTTCAAAGGTGATAAAGTTTGTAGAAGCTCATTACCTGTAGATATCATGAACGAAAGATTGGTTGGCTGTGTTCCATCTCACTCCCTCTCCTTACAAAACAAGCATATAGAATAGAAGTTGGTCGGATTTTGATTTTGCTTTGTATAAGATTGTTTTGTAAAAAGATATAATATTACAAGTGATTATATATATAAATGAAGTATAAGTATAAAAAAAAATTATATATTGTGATTACAATTTTGGTGATTTAGTATAAGGTATAGGTTATTTCAATCTTAAAAATATTTTATAATTCTGGAACTTATTCATCAATTTGCAATATTTTTCTTTAAAAATTAAGGATATGAAAATGCCTATAGATTACGTACCAATATTTACAATACTAACAAGTTAAATAAATTTATATCCTTTTTTAACTTCACGGATTTACAACGCCCGTTAAATGGACTAATTTGATTCAAAATAATAATTTATTTATTCAAATATCTTCACATGTTATTTAGCCCTTTGTCCTTTATATTTTTATATTAAATATCAAATTTTAATTTTTTATTAATACAAAATTTCTCTCCTAGTTAGAGATAGATAATGTATTATTGATATAAATGGACAATCAGTAGAAAAACAAGATCGAAATCTGCTGTCTCTAACTATGTGTTTAATTTCATATTCTCCATTCATATTTTGTTATGTGTTAGACACGTAGGAGAGAGAAATAAAAAAATAGAAAATAAAATATGAAAATAAAAAATTAAGAAAATCTAACACATGACAAAATCTGAATAAGGGACATAGAAGAGGACACACAATTGAGGACAACAGATTTAAATCCAGAAAAATAATGAAAAGCCCGAATACACAATTTAAAAAGAAGGAAGAGAATATCTTTTTTAACACTACAACAGTGCTTAGGGCACTTTCAATGATTCCACATTTTGAGGAATCATTCCCCATATGATATGGAGAACTCCATTTTGGAGAATTTATTATTATAATATTACCCCTCCGTATTTTTTAACTATCGCTTTGGAGTCAAATGGATTTTTTTAATAAGTGTCACTCTCAATTTCCAATGTAATTATTTGAGCAATTTTCCCATTTTGCGCCTATTTAATGTAACATTGGAAGTGACAAAAATAATAAAAACCAATCATCTTTTCAAACAATTATTAGTATTAGGGGTATTTTAGTATTTTTATTCTCTTAATTAATATTTTCTTGGTATTGACAAACTCACCCAAAGCGACAGTTAAAAAAATGGAGGGAGTACTTTTTATAGTTTTGATTTTTTAAATATATTGTTAGTTGAGTAGAATAGAAATGATGTAAAAAAAGTAATATAATAATAAAGTATATTATTTCTAGAGAATATAATATGGTGAATGAAAAATGAGGAAGATGGTTGAAGCAAAAATACTGTACATTTCCCTGAATGAGATTTGGAGAATGAAAAATGGGAAAAATGGTGTCACTTGCTCTTAGGGCATCTCCATCCCCACCTTAAAATGGGGTTGGAGATGTGGAATAAAGCTCCTTGCTCCAAAATAAAGGGGAGCAATGGTGTTGCTCCATCCTATCTAATTTAATATTAATATTAATTTTTCTTTTACTTTTTTTTCCTTTTCTTTTATAATTTATTTAGTTAGATTAATGTTATTTGTTGGATATTACTATGCGTCACCCAATTTTACTTTGCGTCGCCCCTTGAAAAGATAAAGTCGCCCTACAACACATTTCCAATTTGAATTTAGATTTCAATTTTTTTTCTTTAACCCTAAACTTAAACTAATTGTTTTTCAAATTAAATTTTTCTTTCAAATTATAAATTTTCAGGACTGGCCGGCTGAATTTTCCGGCCGGCCAACCCCAATATATTCCGGGATCCACCGTAAACGCCTGCCTTATCAAGCCGCCGTTTAGAGTAGACGGTCACCCTTAGTGGCAGGCATCCACCATAGACGTCCACCAACCATAATAGGCGTCCCAAGTGGACCATTGCATGCCATTGTTTGAATGGCATGCGGGCGTCCACTTGGAATGCCTACATGTGATGATGGGCTTCCATTTGGGACGCCCCCTTGTGATGTTGGGCTTCCATGGTGGACGCCTGACACCAATGGTGGCTGTCCACCCTAAACGGTCACTATGGATTGCAGGCGTCCCAGTAGGACGCCCACGTGTATTTTTTTTTAAAAAAATTTCTAAAAAAATCGCAAATTAGTGATCCGAATTAATGATTTGTCACATTATCCATCCACTGAACTCGATTGAGTCAGAAAGTGAAATTTATAAGATGTTATGTAGAATTTTTGGAATTTAGAAGTTGAAATTTTTGAATTAATGTATTTATTGATGAGTTAGTAAGATGAGTTGGGATAAATTAAAATTTAGAAGTTGAATTTTGATATAAGTTAATGAGATGAGTTGGGATAATTTGAAACTTAAAAGTTTAATTTTGCATTAATGATCAGGGTCGGCCATTAGGGGAGTGAGTGGAACGACCGCTCAGGGGCCCAAGTTTTTGGGGGCCTCAAATCTTAGTTCGGTATAGTATGAGTACATGAAAAAAAATATTATATATATTTATGTGTAATAGAACAGTGTAGAATGACTGTAGTATAGTGGCAGGAGACCGCGTTTCTTTACATGTAGGGCTGTAAACGAGCCGAACTACTCGTGAACTACTCGGTGTTCGGCTCGGTCAAAACTCATTCAAGCTCGGTTCGTTAATAAATGAGCTTGTTCGTGAACAAAATTTCAGGCTCGTTATCGTAAACGAACCAAGCTTGAACAAGGGGATACTCGGTTCGAAAGCTCGTGAACATGCTCGATAAGAGGCTCGCGAACTAGTTAGCCAACAGGCACATTATTAGGCTCGTTAACAGGCTCGTTAACATATTTGAAAACTTTATACATTAAATTTATGAAATAGATAGATTATGAATAAGTATAAAATAGTGTATGTGTAAAATGGATATAAAAATGTACAAAGAAAATATAAAAAATAAGATAAATAGTAAAGGAAAAATATGTATAAAAGTGATATATAAAATATAGATAAAAAAAGAAAAGATGGATATAAAGCCTAAAAAAGGCAATTCGGATTCAATCTAATCCCTACTATATATATTCATCAATCTCTATATACTCAATAAAACTCTAATCTCATTTTCCTCTGAAAAAACGCAGCCGCCAATACAACACCCATCCTCTTCCTCTTCTTAGTACAACGAAAATCATTTGTGGTGTTTAAATCCTTCATCTCTGATTCTTCATCTTATGGATTCTATCTTTTTTTATAAGTGAGCTCTCAATTTAAACAAAACTCGAGATAGGCTCGATGCTCAAGCTCGAGCTCGGTTTGACCAAGCTCGAGCTCGGCTCGGACTCGGTTTGACCAAACTCGAGCTCAGTTCGTATTCGTTAAAATTTAAATGAACATAACTAGAACAGTCAATATTCGAGCCCAACTCGATTCGTTTACAATAATATTTACATGAGGTGCAGGGTTCAAACCCCCAAGAACCCTTTTTTCAAACAATATTCTTTTTTCCCATTAAAAATATAACCTATTCATTTTCAATAACAAAAAATTCATATTTCAATTATATTTATTTATATTAAAAATGATATTGACATTTAGAATATAATTTTTATTTATTTTAATAATAAAAAATTGTATTTATTTATATTTATTTATATTAAAAATGATGTTAACATTTAGAATTTTATTTATAATTTAAAATATGAACATTACTCGTTCTTTCGCTTTAAAAATATAATTTATTTATTTTCAATAATAAAAATTATATTTTAATTATATTTATTTATATTAAAAAGGATATTAACATTTAAAATTTTGTTTATCAATAAAAAAGTTAATATCTAATAATAGTCATTGAGGTTAATAATTAACTTTGTAAGTTAATTATTATGATTAAAGTTATTACAATATTTTTTAATAGAAACATTATATATTTTAAAATTGTTAAATTTTCCCATTTAAAAATATAATTTATTATTTTTAATAATAAAAAGTTATATTTCAATTATATTTATTTATATTAAAAATAATATTAACATTTAAAATTTTATTTATCAATGTAACCTTTTTATTTTAAAATGGTTAATATCAAATAATAGTCATTTAGCTAATAAGTTAATTGTTATGATAGAAGTTATTACAATATTTTTCAATAGAAACATTATCTATTTTAAAATTGTTATCTCTCAGGTCTTTTAAAGTAAAAATAATTAACAAGAATTTTAAGTATTTATAAATTACTGTTTGTAAGTAATAATGTAATACTTTTAACTAATATTTATAAATTACTGTTTGTAAGCAATAATGTAATACTTTTAACTAAGTTTTGTTTCAATTTCGTATTAGTTTAAACTTATATAAGTAAACTTATTTTTTTATCACAATGAAGCAATTTTGATATTCAATTTTTTTTCAATCTTTTATTTATAATATTAAACACTAAAGTTAGTATCACATAAGTACTTTTATTGCGAAAAAGAAACAAATATAAGTATAATATTTTTAATATATATTATAGATATTTCGATATCATATATTAATTAAAGCTATTTTATCAAATAAATTTAAAAGATATTGTATTCTTATATCTTCAAAATAAATATCAATTATTAAAATAAAATTTACTATAAAAATATGATTAAAATTTGCTTTAAAAAATGTGCATAAAAATAATTTTCAAATGAATCTAAAACTTTCAGGGGCCCATTTATTTTTTTTGCTCAGGGCCCCAAAAATCTACGAGACAACCCTGTTAATGATGTTAGGGAGTTAATGGAGTTGTTTAGTGATTTTTAATAGAAAGAGCAAAAAGGTAAAAGTTGGGGCGAAGTAAAATAAAATAAAGTGATGTATAATAATTTAATATTTATTAAATAGAACGGAATAAAATAATAATATTTATATTTTGAGATAAAGATTTAAAGTATAAGATTGGAGAATAAATATAATAGCTGCTTTAAATTATAGGGTTGTGGGGAAAAAAAACGGTGGGAGGGTCGAGATGCTCTAAGATATGTAACATGTGATTTTGCCCCGTTTTTATTTTTGATCACAAACTAGTAAAATGTCCATATATGAAGAGGCAAAGAATATGGGGCTATCCCTGCAATTTTTGACTTACTAGTTTTGGCAGGACTAGCTTTTTAAAACTCAATTAAAAGGACACCCAAATCATTTTATATAATTAAGAGTTTGAATTGGAGTAGTTAGGTGGGATTATTGCTTTCAGTGAGGCCAGCTTCTGGTACGCCGCTCTGTGGATTTTTAATTTTATAATTAGTTTACTGGGTTGTTCTGTCGTTTATTAATCAATTAATTAGTCTCTTTCTTTCTTAATTTCTGTTAAATTTTCCAATTTGGGGGTTTCTCTTTCTTTTTGGGTTGTTTTCCTATTCTAGATTGTCTGTAATGATGGAGGAGAAATATGAGCCAATCAAGCAACTGGGTGCTGGAAATTTTGGTGTGGCAAGGTTAGTTAAAGATAAGAAATCCCAGGAGCTTTTTGCTGTTAAGTACATAGAGAGAGGCAAAAAGGTATTTCCTTCTTTTTAATTAGTTAGTTTACCTGTTTTGTTCTTGACATTAATTGTTAGAATGTTACTTTCTTTTGTTAAATTTGCCAGATTGATGAGAATGTTCAAAGGGAAATTATCAACCACCGATCCTTAAGGCATCCAAATATTGTCAGGTTCAAAGAGGTAACTGATTGTTCAATTGGAAATTGACTTTTTTAAACATGTTGAAGACTAAGAATTGCTGTAGTTTATTTAAGATTTGTGCTATTTTTGTTGATTGTTGTATGAACTTGTGCAATTTGTTCTTCCTTTTTTTGCATACAAGTCACTGTCGTTGAAAAAGAAAAGGCAATTGTTGGTTCTCTTGCTTACTTGGTATGGTTTTAAAGGGAAATTTTAACCTTAAATTTCTTTAGTCTAAATTTGGTCCCCAGGATAAGTATTCTAAGGCAAAATTAATACTTTTTCTATAATCTATTAATCCACATATGACTTGTTTTTTGAGTACAATATAGAGTCTACAGACAAAAACATGAGAACTGAGATAGCTTTTTCGTTGCAGGTTTTACTGACCCCGACACATTTAGCAATTGTAATGGAATATGCAGCTGGTGGTGAACTTTTTGCAAAGATATGCAGTGCTGGTAGATTTAGCGAGGATGAGGTTGTTTTTCGAGTTGTTTTTCAATTCAAATTCGAGTTTTTTTTCAATTCAATTTACATTGATGGATTTCTAATGGGAACATCGTTTTTTTGGCTACAGGCGAGATTTTTCTTCCAGCAGCTAATATCAGGAGTCAGCTATTGCCATTCTATGGTATGCCCGACTTACAAGCCAAACATAGATTTCTCAAGTCTTAACTTTTATGTTAACATTAAGTTGCTTGACTTGTGATGTCTGTTGCTTTTGTTATAGGAAATTTGTCACAGAGATCTCAAACTTGAGAATACACTTTTAGACGGAAGCCCTACTCCACGGCTTAAAATATGCGATTTTGGTTACTCCAAGGTTTATTTTTTTAATCCTGTGTGATATGTTTTTCCTTATTTGTTTCAATTTCGAGTTGTTTTTCGCTAATTTGTGTCGTACAAATACAGTCTGCTCTGTTACACTCGCAACCTAAATCAACAGTTGGAACGCCTGCGTATATTGCTCCTGAAGTTCTGTCTCGAAAAGAATATGATGGAAAGGTACTTACTTATAACTAGCTAAAAAGGCCATTTTTAGTTTTTTACAGTTATAAGTTGCAGCCCCTTTAATGGTTTAGCGGTTTTAGATTGCAGATGTTTGGTCCTGTGGGGTGACACTATATGTAATGTTAGTGGGAGCATACCCTTTCGAAGATCCGGAAGATCCTCGAAACTTCCGGAAAACCATCGGGGTGAGTTTGAGATAATAGATATTCGTCTCGTTACATTACTGAACCCAAATTTATACTTAAATTTTTTTTGCAGAGAATAATGAGTGTTCAGTACTCCATTCCAGACTATGTGCGAGTTTCTGCAGATTGCAAGCTCCTTCTTTCTCGTATTTTTGTCTCCAATCCTGCTAAGGTATAACTATGATTCTGCAAATCCTTTTAAAATGGACCGACTCTAATGTAACGTTTATTTTAATACGGTTTGATTGTGATTGAAGAGGATTACCATCCCGGAGATTAAGCAACACCCATGGTTTTTAAAGAATTTACCGAAAGAACTGATTGAAATTGAGAAAAAGGATTTTGCGGATTCGAAAGTTGACCAACCGAGTCAAAGTGTTGAGGAAATAATGAATATTATACAAGAAGCGAAAAGACCAGGGGAAGGAGCCAAAACGAGCAAACAAGTTGTTGGGAGTACATCAGATGACTTGGAAGATGGCGATTTAGAGTCGGAGATTGACATCAGTGGTGATTTTCTGCCTTGAACTTGGTATTATTGTGTTTCTGGTTTTGTATACGGTTTAATATATAAAGTTTGAGTTATACATGTTTCAGTAAATAATATTGTTGTTGCCTTAATATGGTGAAATGGGTAAATTATGAATGTGTGTATTTGTCTATTTCTACAAGTTACCTTTTCCAACAGTGCCTTTTACATATTGGAAATTCTCCGGAGAATCGGGTATTTTGTACCATTTTCATTGGATAATTAACACGTAGCCACTTTTTATATTGTAATAATAAAAGTTGCTACTTATTAATCATCCAACGGAAAGAGTAGAAAATACCCGGTGCCATGTATTAGATCTACGGGGTTGAACTTTAATTCAGAGTGAAGTGAATCAAAGTTTCTAACTATTAAAGGCGAGTTTGAACTTATTTATCGCCTGCGTGAGAGCATATTTATGGAAAAAACATCTTGAAAGCAATTACAGCCGACATAGCAATTAGCAAAGCATAGATATAGTCTGAAATGAACATGTCATTATTGGAAGAATTTTTATATAAAAAATATTGGTAGTTGCCGACATAGTTCGGTTTAGAAGTAGTTTTCATTGGTTTGCTTGTAAGGATAAAAAACTTTCTAGGTGGATAAAATACATACATTCACTTGTATTTTTTTTAATCATAACTAATAAGCTAATTTAAAAAAGTATAAAATAAAGGCGGGTTATGTTAGTCTAATGATTAAGAGTGAATATGTGAGTATAGATTTTACAAGTTCGAGTCACACCCGATTTTTTTTTGTATTTGTAACTGAAGTAGAAAGCCATGGTGTCTCTTGGGTCTTCCCTCAGTAAATGGCCAATCAAGAAAACAAAATTTTGACTATATTATGGGGAAGACACATAAGAAGATACGAGGTTAGAGATTGGGATGGAAGTTACTTTTAAATCGGTCGCTCAAGCCTTCCTTACTTAAGCTATGCAAGCTTTCCTATTACCTTCTCATACTACTGCTACCCTAGAATTTTTTTTCGAATTACTGGTGGGGTAACTCGGTACACTGGATGCATTGGGAGCGATTATGTCAGCCAAAAGAGAGTGGGGGGCTTAACTTCCGGAGCCTTTGTGAATTTAATCTTGCCCTTTTAGCAAAACAAGCTTGGCGATTTATTAGTGACCAAAATGCGTTAGTGAGTCGTATTTTTAAACACCGTTACTTCCCTCGGTGTTCATTCTTTGAAGCTAATATACGACCTAATGCTAGCTACATTTGGAGAGGTCTTTACATGGCACGACAAATTGTCGAGCAAGGGGCAGCCTGGCGGATTTGTGATGGGTTGAGAGCTAGAATTTGGGCTGAAAATTGGCTTAACTCTCTTCAACGACCAACAGTTGAGTCAGATGTTTTCCTGGGGTATGGGGAGGGTTTGGTTAATTCACTGATAGGCGAAGATGGAGGAGTTGGAACGAGGAGCTATTGCAATTGTTTTTCGATAATAATGACCAACAACCCATTCGACGTATACAATTACCATGGACGAGTACATCAGACGAGCCTTTTTGGAGATTTGAACAATCGGGAATCTTCTTGGTTAAGTCTTGTTATTATGTTCTCTTACAACATGCCAGAATCACTAGTTTATGGTCAAATTTCATTGCATCGGATTAGGGGGATTTATGGATCCTTAAAGTTTTTTCACGTGTCAAGTCTTTCTTGTGGAAAGTAGGAACTAATCTCTGTATACTCTATGTCGCTTGAGGCAAAGGTATGTTGATGTTGATAGCTTATGTTCTATTTCGGGGACGGTAACAAGGACACCTTTCATGCTTTATTGAGCTGTGCATTTATATATCCTACATGGGATAAAGTCTTCGGAGAAGGATGGTCGGTTAGCATAACGAACATCAACTCTTGGTGGACGTGGCTTCAAACTAGGCCCAAAGATGTTAAAATTGTATCATGTATCCTATGGGCAATATGGGAGAGAAGGAATAATTTCGTATGGCAAGGTAAGTTCCGAAGTTCAACTCAAGTTCACCGACATGGACTAAGCTTTTTATCGGAGTGGAAAGCGGCAAATCCCAGCACAGATGCACAATCTAGAGTGACGAGGTGGTCTAGGCTGCATACAAGATGGTTTAAATGCAATATAAACGCATGCTTGTTTGATTCAGGTGATAGGCTAGGCCATGACTGCATTCTCTGGGACTCGAGAGATGATGTGCTCGATGCTCGATCTGTCCTAATGAATGGGGGTGGCGACGCTTTTGTAGCGGAGGTAGGGATGGCGATGGATAAGATACGAATTCAAATCCGTGTATTTATATCCATACTTTATTAGATCTATTGGATATGGATTGGATTTGGATATGGATCCAACATATTTTTTATGAAACCGATCTCCGAAACATATTTTCACATTTTCAGGCCCTTCCAGAAACATTTTCTGGAAATTTCTTGCACCAAATTTATTTTCTTTATTTTCCATAGTTTTTTTGGGAGTTTTCGATTTTTTACGAAACAGGGGCCCGAAGCGTATTTTCACAATTTCTGAAAATTTCTTGCACCAATTTTATTTTCTTTATTTTCCGAATTTTTCATAATTTTTTAGAAATTTTCACTTTCTTTACGAAACCCGGCCCCGAAATGTATTTTCACATAATACAAAGGATAGGAAAAATCCGTTTTAAATTCGTTTTGTATCCATATCCGTTGGATTTATATCCAACGGATTTGGAGCGGGTTTGGATTTCTCAAAATAGAAATGGATTTAGGTCGGATATATCCAAATCCAATCCAAATCCGCTCCATTGCCATCCCTAAGCGAAGGTGATGAGTTGTAGAGAGGCACTCAGTTGGTTAAAGGAAAACAACTACAACGACATTTTTTGGAGTCGGACGCATTGAACGTGGTGAATACTTTAAATAACCATACTGCTTTTTCTTCCCCCATTGTTCTACTTTTATTGACTGTTTACAACTTAACAAACATTTTAGATCTTTACGTTTAGTTTATGTTTGTCATAGTGCGAACCATACTGCACATTTGCTTGCTAGAGCAACTGGTTCTTCGGCTAGTAGGAGGACTTAGCGTAATACTTGTCCCCCTTTAATTAGAGCTATAATCGCCTTTGTTATGAAAAATTTCTGTAGTATAAAAATAATGTAAAATTAAAAGAAAAAATAAAAACGAAAGGCTAATTGAAGATCCAACTATAATCTCATATTTATGTAGGCCCGTAACAATTTAAGTTAGAAGACTTAGCATCCAACTTAGAAAGGCCAGCTTGAGAAATCATCCCATTGTAAATGTCAACTGCCCTTAGCACAAGTGCCTCATAAGACGACTGGCTTGCTCTCAGATACTTTCTGGCTTGCTCTAGGCTCCTAATCAAGCAAGTATTACAAGTGAACTGGGATTTCTCTTCGGATTTACTGTGAATATCCATCTAATCACAATCCATTTGCAATGACATAACCATTGATAAATACTTAACCGATTTTCATTAAAAAGACAACTTTAAAAGCCATTGGAAATGTCTCATGAAATCAACAGCTTTTTCAGTTCTCTCCCAATTTCACAAATCACTACTTGAATCTAAACCAACTATTCTAACATCAACTTCCAAACACACCCGGAAACCGAAACACTCCTACACTTTCTCAGGTATGCTCGAAAGACTCCGAAAAAACCCCTCGAAAAAACCCCTCGAAAAAACGCTATGGTCGCCCACCATTCAAAGCAGGCGACGGGTAATAACCCTTTTGATTACAAGGAGAAAGCTGCGGCTTTATCGGCGGCTTTGGTAAAGTCCTTGCCGCTCCCTGTACCACCCTACTACTCCTATTTCCATTTCTATCCCTAGTATTAGACCCGCCTTGCTCAGCCTGCATAGCCTGAAAGTGAGATGAAGAACACGCCGTATCTTTCAAGTGTTGCAAAGGTTTCAAAACTTGAACAACTTCACTCATTAGAGGTCTAGATTTGGCGTCTCGGCTAAGACATTGAGAAGCTAAACGAATCGCCTTTTGAGCGCCTTTTATCGAGAAATGCCCTTCGAGCCTAGGATCTATAAGTCTGTAGAATTGCTGCCTTTCACCTAGCTGTGGTCTTGCCCATTCTACCAGATTATGCTCGCCGTTAGGTCGCCTTTTGTCCATTGACCTTCGGCCGGTCAACATTTCGAGTAAAACCACTCCAAAGCTATACACATCACTTTTCGAGGTTAAGTGCCCTGTCATTACATATTCGGGGGCTGCATAGCCATATGTTCCCATTACTCGAGTTGACACGTGAGTCTTGTCTCCTTCGGGGGCATCTTTGGCAAGGCCAAAATCGGAAAGCTTTGCATTGTAATCCTGGAATAAATTCGGAAAAAATCGAACAAATTCAGTTATAATTTAGGGATATGAAGATAGGACATAGACATTAGTTACTAACTCCATCAAGAAGGATATTAGATGCTTTAAAATCTCGATAAATCACTGGCCGTTCAGCTTCCTCGTGAAGAAAGGCGAGGCCTAGTGCAGCTCCAAGCGCGATCTTTATCCTTGTGGACCATGGAAGAGGCAGGGACCCTGGAATATTGTTATGATGACCACAGGGACGATTTAGTAATTGTAAAAACGTGTCGGTTTTCAATTGGAGTTGGATAATTTTCATGCACTGCATTATTTCTAAAACCATCTTTCCATAAAAACAGCATCCAAAAGCCGAAAAAATCCAAACTTTACGCATATTTTATAATTCTGTGATAAATTGCTCATTATTAAGCGCATCTCGAAAGTAAACATTGCACACGTGCTGTTCAAAAATGAACAAGCAAAATTCGCGCATATATATGGAAATATAACTCACTTCTAAAGAGGTGATTTTCCAAGCTTCCACGAGGCATAAACTCGTAAACCAGAAGCCTCTGATCATCCTCAATGCAGTACCCTACTAGCTTAACCAAATTAGGATGAACAAGATCACCAAGATAATTAACTTCAGCCTGCCAAATAAAAATCAGTCAGAGAAACGAATAAAAAACGATGTAAAACCTAGATTACGAGGTTTATTTCTTACAAGCCATTCTTTATGACCCTGAAGACCATCATGGTTAAGAGTTTTGACAGCAACAGGCATCCCATGACCAGGCTTAACAGGAGAAGTTCCAGAGTCACTAATCCAACCTTTAAATACACAGCCAAAACCGCCCTCACCGAGGATACTTTCAGGCCTAAAATTCCTTGTTGCTGACTTAAGCTCATTAAACGAAAACTTCCGCAGCTTAGACGAAAATTTCAGTTCTCCACTTATGTCAGAGGTAGATGGAGTAGTACTTCCCGTATTGTTTGTAGTTGAAGTTGACCCAATCGGAACAACTGGTTGACCTCTGCAAGTACCGTTGGTCGTATCGCTTGTACATTTACTTTCCCCTACAAAATCGAATACCTTGTAATGTGCATAATGCTTCCATTTATAAATGAATATGAAATGTTCTTTCTATCGATAAGCTATTGACCCTAATGACATATGCGGCGGAAACAATCAGAATAAGATATGGTTACCATATATCAAATGGCGGCGGACCTACTCTATACATAAAGGATTTGACAACTTAGCGCCGCAAAATGTGAGAAATAACTATATGCCATAATTTAGACTAATCATTACCCGAATAACGACAAACAAACAGCCAAATCGGGATAAGAATTCCATATTATAGATGCAATAACTTGAAGTACTAACAAAATAAGCAAACATAGCATCCAAACAGACATTAAATTAGCATTTGATCATGAACAAAACAACCATCTAACAACCAAATTAGAAAATCGAAACAAAATCAGTAGCAACAAAGGACAAAGATATACCATTTGGTGTATTGGGGGCATTTGTGTTGATATCATCTTTGGCCTTTGAAGCAATACAGTTCCCCAAAAACCTAAATTTAATCCAACAGCCACCCCCTTCTGCTTCTCCATTTTCAACCTTCTTTACCTCAGATTTTCCCATATCTTAAAAAGCAGCCCCACAAGCAGAAATTTATAATGCCTGAAAAATGCCAATAAAACAAAACGAATCAAATTGAAAAGTAGACAAAAAAATCTCATAAAGGAACAAACTCTATCAACATATCAAGCACCCAATTGAAAATTACAGCAATGTCACTCAAATTTGAACCCAAATTCAGGCTGAGATGAGCATGCAACACAAAAGAGACACCCTTAAGAGCAATGAAACAGGTAGAACTAACAAGAGGGTGAATTTAAAAGCAATGGAAACCCTAGAAATAGAATCAAAACACAGAAATAACGGCTAAAAAAGAAGAATGCAAATGAATATAGAGTTAAAAGGAAACACATTGAATGACACTCACATACGGCATTGGAATGGCAAGGAAAAGGTGAGAGCGTAAACTGAAGAGCAGAGTTTATAGAAAGGTACAGAGGAGAAAAAGAACGTTACTTTAGAGAGAGAGAGAGAGAGAGAGAGAGAGAGAGAGAGAGAGAATTTTGTTTGGATAACAGGGCAGTGAGACAGTGAGTTACATGGATTTTGGTATTCGGTTGGCTAATGAATAGCTAACAACGTGCTTTTCAACAAATACAAAAATAAAAACAAAATAAATATACATATGTACTTTGGTAAGTCCCATGTCGTATTTTTGTCCCTTCATTTTGTTCTTCTCTACCATTTTTATTTCCTTTCCCCCCTATGTTTTCTTTAATTATCACAGGAAAAAATAATTTTATTGTAATTATAAATGAACGTTAAGATAAATTAGTTACTTTGATTGGCAGAAGCTCAAAATTTCTAAACACCATCAATCATCTTATTATAATCAAGCCATACATTTTAAGTGTCTCGTAAACTAATCATAAATAATTTTTCTAAATTCATAAATTTAGAATAAAGTGAGGTTATATTAGAGAATTATCAATGATTTATTAAAGTGTTATTATTCGGTGTCTCCACATATTCTTTTTAAATTTGTGAAATGATAGACTACTTTATAACTTCAAGTGAGTTGAAGAAAAATATTTATATATGAATTATTTTTTTTTGTCTCTCCTTGAAGTTTGCACCACTAATCGAGAAAAAAATGTAATATTTTTATTATAAATTATCTAAATACATATTAAGTAGGTGTACAAGACATGCAGAAATTAAATTCTGAAATAAGAAATTGAAATATAATTTTGAACTAGTGGTTGAGTTTTAAAGCTGTGATTTTAGAGGTTGTAGGTTCGAGTCCATATTCAGACGGGGTGAAATAAAGCGGAACGAGATAAGGTTTTCCTTTATTATTATTGTAAACTCACACTAGTCAAATGTTTTTTTTAAAAAGGTGTACAAAACATGAAGAAATCAAATTCTAAAATAAGAAATTGAATTATAATTTCGGAATAACTGATATGAAAATTTGACTATCTTTATTTGGTAATGAGATAGTATTACATACAAAAAAAATGTTGTTTTGCACCAATATTTAATAGCCTACCTCATATAAACTAATGTTTTCCTTTCTTATGTATTCCATTGGAAAATGCAAGATTCATTTTTATTTTTGTAACTGAAAGCTAAGTATAGTAGCATATAGTTAATTTGGAATTATTAAAATACAAATCATTATTCAATTTTGACTACAATAAAATATTTAGTCTAATATTTGAATTGAGATTGGCTTACGACTTATAGTCTCACTCTCGGCATTTGGCATCTGTTTATATTTTTACACTGTGTTGCTATTGCTGAACTGATGTGGTTTGAACTAAACTAAAGTAAAGAAGTCTTTAATATGTTATAAAATTGACCGCACCCATTTGAAGCTGCATGTATTGCAAGTTTGCAACTGAACAAAAAAGTGAACATGAGAAATTTGGAACAAAATCCAGAAATGCATACAAAATCCAAAGTGCAATACCAAAAGGAGTATATACAGTCATTTATTTGTTTAATTAAAGGAAATAACAAGATAATTTATTATATTCAAATCTTTTACAATCTATTGAGATCACGTGGGATTTTCAACAGTAGAAAATGCATTCCAGGGAGCTCTTTTTCGATTTTTCCCCCTTTTTTCTACAAAATGCATGGTCTAAGATTTTGTAGACAAGATTTATTCTAATTTTTCTAATTAAG
This sequence comes from Euphorbia pulcherrima, assembly GCA_947683365.1. Classification (NCBI taxonomy): domain Eukaryota; kingdom Viridiplantae; phylum Streptophyta; class Magnoliopsida; order Malpighiales; family Euphorbiaceae; genus Euphorbia; species Euphorbia pulcherrima. The sequence goes on along the minus strand of CANTUS010000001.1, from coordinate 11,611,807 downwards.
ATTATATTTTATTATTTAAATAAAGAAAATAAACGCACATAAAATATAATTCTCATCTAAATCTAGATGAAAGTTAGATAATAGGTCAAACGCATCCAAAGCCTCCTTAACTTGATACGTTTTGTAACATATCACCCCAACTTTTAGCGCCATCACTTTACACCCTAAAATTGACAAAATTAATACAGTTTGTCCCCTCACTACCACTTATCAGTTTTTGGTTGGTTTGACTTTTCAAAGATTCCATTTTTTAGATTTTTCTCTTTCTAATCAGAAGTTGACACGTGGCATTGAGAGGGCAAACTGTATCAGTTTTTCCAACTTTAGAGGGTAAAATGATGACGCTAAAAATTAGAAGTGACATATAATAAAACGTGTCAAGTTAAGGGGACTTTGAATGCATTAAGCCTAGATAATATGCTCGTGTTGATTGATATATACTTTAATTATAACATTATTATATCATACGCTAAATATAAATATTTTAATTAATAATAAAAGGGTAAACCGCCTAATTCAGTAAGATTTTCAAAATAATTACTTTTTTGGCTCAAAAAAAGTGTATAACCAACCTAATATCAACACACCATAATTACAACATATCGCATTTTGCAGGTAAGATATTCTCTTCTCAATTCTCTCCCATAATCGATTCAACGATCCAGTCCAGGTTTTATTTTGCTTTTCGATTCAATCTTTGTTTTTCATTCTCATCAGATTCAAATCAAATCGATTTCATTTGTGTTATTCATTCTCGATTTCAAATTTAATTTTTGATTTCAATCTGTTCATCATCCGCGATTTCTTTGCCCTACTACGATCCAGATTTGGAATTGAATTTCAGAATTTAAATTTCATCTGTGTTCTTCGTTCTCGATTTCATTTGTGATCTTCGTTCTCAATTTTAGATTTGATTTCTAATTCAAATATGTTTTTCTTTCGCGATTTCTTTGTTCTTCTGCAATCCAGATTTCGAATCAAATTTTTGAATTCAAAGATGAATACACTCCTGTTTTGCTTTATGCAAACGAAGTATGGACTGATGATCACAGATTTATCTGACTTGCATGTTCTTAAGCACCTGTTACACATCTAGTATATACCTATTACATACATGTTACATATCTGTTATATGCCTTCTATAAGTCTAATAAAAGTGTTTGATGAGCATATAACAGACTTGTACCATCATTGTATTAGATAAGAATATACATATATGCTACAAATCTATTACACGTCTAGTACAGACCTACTACATACATGTTACACATCTTTTATACAATTGCTACAAGTCTAATAAATGTATAATACAAAATGTCTGATGAATATATAATAGATATGTAACAATATTATTCTCTATATAATTATTAATGAAGTCTTTGACAAAGTCTTTATGTCTTTTATCTATTACAGGTCTACTACATACTTGTTACATGACTTCTTTTTTTGAACTGGAGGTAAAAAAAAGATATGCGCATATGAATATGAGCACTATATAACCAGTTAGAATGTTTGAAATTCCAAAATGCATATCCAATCCATTTTGATCATTACAGAGGAGTTTCATATGTTATTTGAACTCTCTGTTACAAGTCTGTTACAAAGCTGCTATATATTTATTACAAGTCTGTTACAAACCTAATTCAAATCTGGAATTCGGCAAGAACGTAGGAAAGTTATGAAGAGCATATGAAAGATATGGAGGGCGTATACAAGTTATTCAGAAAACAGACCAGAGGCTTTAGGTAATTGGGCTAAACTTGAGCCAAAATTATTTTGCTCAGATGAGCCAAATCCAACAATTTCCCATAATAGAAAGGGGCTCTTACAAAAAACACCCCTCTTCATAAAATAATTTGGACCAGAAGACAAAAAAATTCCTTTCCTCCACGTTGTACTGTTCATGGGTTTTTTTATTTTCTTTGTTTTTTTTGCATTTATCTTTCAAACCGTTCATTTTTTTGACAAGCCGCTTAAGAATTTTTTATTCGTCTCTTTTTTATCTTCGAAACGACATCCACTGTGACTTTTTCAAAGTTTTTCAACTGATAGACATGTGGTAGATGTCTGGTAGACATGTTATAGAAGTCTGATAGACATGTGGTAGAAGTCTGGTAGATGTGTGAAATCTTTTTTTTTCATTAGCCCCTTTTCTCTTATAATCTGTATATTGTACTTTCTCTCTATTGGATCTGTTCTTGCGTTCTTTTATTGATCTGGAAATTGTATCTTGATTCTCTTCTCTTCTTGTTATTTGTTTGATTTTTGCCACTAATTTATCATTGTTTACCTGGTGGTTTGATTTAAAAATTTGCACAAACTAACATAACGTATCCATAAGAAAACCATAAAAAACTAATATCTACCATATGTTTACCAGATTTCTATCACATGTCTATTGGACATCTATCAGATGTCTACTGGTTCAAAAAATTCGAAAATGTCACAGTGGATGTCATTTCGAAGATAAAAATAAGACGAACAAAAAACTCTAAAGCGGCATGTCGAAAAAATATATGGTTTGAGAAATAAATGAAAAATAAGAAAAAATCAAAAAAAAGGGAGAAATAAGTGGATGACATGGTATGTAAATAAAATTGAAGAGTATGTATTTTTATAAATAATTTAACTTAATATAAATTTATAAATAATTTATAAAATATAATAACATTCTTGACAGTTTGTCTAATAGAAAATGGTAGGTTTGAAAAGATACAGTGACTGTGACGAGCAATATAAAAATGGAAACGAATATTAGAAGAAATGAAGATCAATTTCCTTCTTTCTCCTAAAAGTTATTCAAATAACTTTAAACATATATAGGAATGTAATGGGCCTAATATTTTTAATTGGGCCTTATAATAACTTATTACTTTGGGTTTTAGAGATTCACAAACACTTTTTCTTTATTTGAATTTAGGTTTATATCTTCAGAATTTATTTTATATTCGCTTTTAATACAAAACAACTTTAAAAATTATTTATTGTATTATTTGGAAAATTTCTCTCACTTATACGTGATTTTCTTTCCTTAGGCTCGCAAGTTTTTCATGAGAAATGAGAGGGAGGCTTTTAAATTCCATTGATCGGGAGCAATGGAAGGAGAAATAAATTGGATTTGGCAAGAATTCATTTTTTTGCCGCATTATTAAAATGCTCAATTTACAATTCCACCAATTTGATGAAATTTGGAGGGATTGTACTTAATTTTTTTATTTTGACCATTTTCTTAACTTAATTTACTATTGTAACTAACTATCCAAATATAATATTCTAAGGACATATGTGTAATTGTACTACAATTTTATTTTAAAATCCATCTCTTTCTTCCAAATATCATAATTTTAAAATTTTTACATTCCACTTAAATTCTATCCTTTCTTTTCTTTTCCTTTCCATTCCATTACTTTAAAATTCTTGAATACTTTGCTCCCAAACAAAGCCTTACTGGTTCATATTCTTCTTTCACATATTTGTATTTTTTTTTATCATATTCAAAATCTATCTTTCAAACAATTTTTTTTATAAAATATATTTTTTATTTTTTATTTCCAAAATTATATTTATAGTCATATATTTTCCAACTTTGCATTAAATTTCCAAATATATCTAAGCTCGGTATTACTTGTAATAATAGTGCTCAAACTTTCTTTTGTTGTTTTTTATTTTAATTTTCAAATGATTGTTAGATGGGTTTACGTAGTGATATATTTTGTGTTAATTAAAGAAGTAAGGTTGACCTATTTGGTAATCATGTGGGAAGCAATAGTATATGTTGGAAATTAATACTCAAATCAAGAGGCATGTTGTAGATCGTATTAAATGATATATTCACATCAATATCCTTTCCGACTATACTAATCATAAAATCACAGACAAGCCAATAGAATTCCGGTTATTTTGGATCTTCAAAATATTACTATCCTAATCTATACTAGTCATACCTCCACTTCCAAAAAAAAAAAAACTACTCCACTTGCAAGTTACTTACTTAGTAACAACTTAGCTAAATACAAGATTTTGAGCTTTCAATTTTATAAATATCAACCCAATATTTTTTAAATCCCACCATAAAAATTACTTCTCTTAGTTACCTAAACTCTTTCTTAATTACAATATTTTAACTTTTGAATTTTGTTTTTACATGAATGAATACAAGAACCCTCGTTATAACACATCTCTCTCCTAATTAATTTGATTTTTGCAACTTAAAAATGACTATATCTCACAAACCATTAATTTTTTCGATACGAGCCTTTAGAATATTTTATTCGTCTTATTTTTATCTTTAAAACAAAATCCATATTGAATATTTTTTGAGCAAAAATTTGTTTTCGCATCTTATACCAATTTTACCAGTGTTTCGTAAATTCTTATACCTGGTATAAGAGTGGTATAATGTCTTTATAAAACCAGTTTTTCATTTATTTCCAGGTAGATAACATAAAACATTGGCAACATTGTTCTCTTTAAAGCAAAAAAAAAACTCTTATACCTGGTATAAATGTGGTAAAAAACTGATATCAGATTGCAAAATTTTTTTTGCTCCAAAAATATTCAATATGGATTTCGTTTTAAAGATAAAAATGAGACGAACAAAATATTCTAAAGGCTCATATCGAAAAAATTAACGGATTGTGAGATATTGTCGTTTTTAGTTGTGAAAATTAAATTAAATATTAGAGAGAAAGTTGTGGTAAAGTGAAAAATAATAACTTAAAAGTAGTAGATAGCTAACGAAACGAAAATTAGGTATATAAAAAAAATCTTATAAAGATGGTGTTTCCTTGTATTTCCCTTACTAATAGACCTATTCACGGCCCACTGTACGTATCCATACAGCCCGAGCTCGCTCAAATGAACTAGTCTTAAATAATCATTTCTTACAAAGTTTGATCCAAACCCGTTAAAGCCCGAAGTTTTAGGGCCATGACTTGGTTTTTATATAATATAAACATCCAAGCCCGATAAAAATCATGATAAATAATAATTCAGTTTATTAAATATTTATATATTATATAATACTTGTTTTGAATTTTTATATTCTAATCTATTGAATTTCTACAATATCTCATACTATTTATTTAGTTATTCAAGTAAAAAATGTAATTATATGTAAGATTTAGATATATTTTTATAAAATTTATCATTTTTACTCTCTTTAGTTTAACCCAAATTTTTTAGAAAAATATGTATGAGTTTTGGACGGGATTTGAAAATGACCTATTATGCCCAACCCGAAGTTTTAAAGAGTAGGTTGGTTTGGACTTGAGTTTATGTTTTTGACAAACAGCTTGAAGAGGCTAGGCTCAATCGAACTCAGCCAAGCCAATCCGACAAGCATGTCTAATTACTAGTTACTATCAAACAAATAAATGTTATAAATATGGGGTTCTTACAAAAATCCTAAAAAAAATCAAAATAATTTGATGATACCATAAATAATTTACAAGTTTACAAAAACAGGGGTAAATAATTACGAAAATACGGTCTGATTTTTATTTGGTAAATATCTGGTAATCGTCTGATTTTTATCTGGTAAATATCTGGTAGTCGTCTAGTAATCGTCTAATAGTTATATGGTCAGACCGTATTCATGTAATTATTTTCTCTTGTTTTTGTTAATTTGTAAATTGTTTATGATTGGACAATAGATATGTAAATAGTTTAACTTAATAGTCAATTTTATAAATATTTTAATGAAACATGTATATTTTTAACAATTTCCCAATAAATATTCAAAATTGATCCATACATTTAAAATGCTTCTTCTAGTTGATGGATTTTTTTATATCTATGAATTCGAACTCGAGATATAAAAATTAAAATATTAAAACCATTTTACTAAAACTATGCAAACAACAAACTAATATAATATCTAATATCTGAATTTTATATTTTACATTAAACATCCATATATATTTGAGTAATATGTTAGTGATTTTAATTTTTTTGCTATTTGTGGATTTTCTTCAATTTGCATAGTTTTGAATGTCGATATCTTTCCAGAACGAAAAAAAATATCTGCAAGTATCAAATTCAACTCCAATAATTTAGTAAATTATTAATTTGATAAGAATGCTAGTCTAGTAGTCTATACTATAACTAACAACTTTTAAACTGTCGATGTGTACGGGTTTGAATTTGACTATTCAATACAACGTTTCTCATTTATTTACTGAAAACTTTCCGACCATATTAAGATTCAATTTCGATGGCATATTTGATTATTGTGGTTGAATCTTTCAATAAAAATATTTTATATAAATTAGGGCTCGAAATTAAAACTTTGTTTAAATAATATTAAGTCACTTACCTCTTAAACCAATCCTTATTAATACCATTTGATACAATATTAGATCAATAAATTAACTTTTACTTGTAACTGCATTAAGGGGTTTTTTTTATTGTTTATTTTTGGGTAAAATTTAAAAACACATCATTTGGATTAACTTGTTTTAAAAAAAGAGGATTAAAATTTTTTTTATTTTAAATTGGGGTTTGTGGTTTTAAAAATTATCAAGTAAATAATAAAAAAATTATTAATTTAAAATTATGTTACGATAAAGGGTAATTTTATTCATTTTGAACTAAAATTTTATATGTTGATTAATAAAAATATGATACACATTCATAATGATTTTTGAAATTTTTTTTGAGAAACGTAGATATGGTTTTTTAATTAAAGGATGATAATAATTTTAAAAAATTATAACAAAGTGAAATTTTTTTAAAACTTATTCAAATCTTGATATATAATTGGCCAAATACATAGTAAACCCTCTAAACTTGTCATAAAAAAATTTACTGCCCCCTCAACTTTCACAAGGTTCTCTCAGAGCTCCCTCATGTTGGTAAAAGTGCATCTCTTAGCCCCCCGGATACAATAACACCAGTCTCACTTTTCAGAGAGGGTAAACCACTTGTGCCACATGTCAATTTTTAAAAAGTCAAACAAATCAAAATTTGACATATGACACAACTTACAAGTTTTCAAAATACCTAAAATATAGAAGGACCCAATGGACATTTTTTACGTTCTTCTTCAAATTAAACACAACGCACCTTCTGCATTTCGATTGTAAATTCCCAGATTTTCAAACCTTCAATTCTTGTCCAAATCAAGTACGAGACACTAAATTTTACATGAACAAAATAAATTTTTTTACTTAATTTCGAATTTGGTTAAATGATCCTTCATGTAGAGGAAATCGAACAAAATTACAAAAATGATAATCGACGGAACTCCGACAACGATTCTGGGGGACCGGCTGATTATGTGTTTCCGGCAGGATATAACACTGCCTCTTCTTCTTCTTCTTCTTCTTCTTCTTCTTCTTCATACTGTTCGGAGGCCAAATTGGGAATGGAGGTGCAAGGGAGCAAGTATGACGAAGGAATTGTAACCGGCGTTCATGTCTGGTGTGCCACTGGTGCTTAATATATTGAATTTAATTTCATAATTTATTCTTTTAATTTTGAAAAAAATAATTGGAATTTGATTTGTTGTTGTTAGGGAATTGAACCCGACAGCGGAACAAAATATTTACTTTAAGCGAATATAGCAATAATAAAATAATTCACTAATTAATCGAGAAATGTAATACAAAAGAAATGGAAAAGTAAAATACTCAAACTCTTAAACTTAATATACCCAATTACCTCACACACTCAATACATATATAGTTTGTGTATATGTATATAAAAGAAAGGACTTATTTGCTGAAATTTTTGGATGATCCGAGCAAGTATGGATGCATCGTGTTTATAGTAGAAAAGAAAAGAAAATGACAAAAAAAAAGAAATATATGGTATTTTCGGTGCAAAATTATTTCATACAAAATATTATAGACTTTTAGGGAATTATTTTCTAAAATATGGTAAATAATTTACCGACATTTGATTTTATTGAATATGTGGCTTTGAAACAAATTCCCATAGATAAGATGTAAGGTTATGGACAATTTGTGAATCATATTGTTCACAAATCTCAACCTTGACTTCAAATTGTCGAAGCAATTGTCCTTCAAGGCAAGTTATCAGTCATAAACACCAATCAAGTCCAAACAATGCTTGAACTTACTGATCGAAAGAGGCTTCGTCATCATGTCGGCTGGATTGTCTACTGTTCCAATTTTAGTAACACTAATATTTCCCTTGGAAATAATGTCTCGAATAACATGGTACTTCATGTCAATGTGCTTCGTCCTTTCATGAAATATCTGATCTTTTGTTAAACAAATAACACTTTGACTATCGCAATGAACGACAATCTTCTACAGTAGCTTCTTTTACAGTAGCTTCTTTTACAGCTTTGACTACAACCATTTATTCTGCTTCGGTAGTGGATAAGGCAACTGTGGGCTGTAAAGTAGCTTTCCAACTAATAGCACTACTACCAAGGGTAAATACATAACCCGTAATGGATCTTCTTCTATTAAGATCACCTGCATAGTCTGAATCAACATAGCCAACCACCATGTTCTTACTTTTTCCGAATTCTAAACAAGTGTTAGTAGCACCCCTTAAATATCTCAAAATCCATTTCACAACATGCCAATGCTCTTTGCCTGGATCAGACATATATCTGCTTCAACACTGACTGCATGTGAAATATCTGGATGAATGCAAACCATAGCATACATTATACTACCAACGAACACTAGAGTAAGGAACATGTGACATATACTCAATATCATTCTCAGATTGAGGACATAGAGAAGCAGAAAGTCTGAAATGAGCAGCAAATGGAGTACTTACAGGTTTGACATTTTTCATGCCAAAACGCTCCAATACTTTCTTAACAAAACTTCTTTAAGTTAAAATAGCTTTCCTACAACTCTATCCCTTTGGATCTCTGCGCCGAGAATTTTCTTAGCAGTTCCCAAATCTTTCATCTCAAATGCACAGCTAAGATATGCTTTCAACCTGTTGATATCAGACATATCCTTGGCAGCAATAAGCATATCATCAACATAAAGCAACAAATAAACAAACTAGCCATTTGCAAGTTTTCTAAAATACACACAACTATCATATTGGCTCCTTGAATAGCCATGTCCAACCATAAAGGAATCAAACCGCTTGTACCATGTCGAGGCGACTGCTTTAATCCGTACAATGATTTTCGCAGCAAGCAGACATGGTCTTCTTTGCCTTCAACTTCAAAACCTTCTGATTATTTCATATAGATTTGGTCCTCCAATTCTCCATATAAGAAAGCAGTCTTGACATCAAGTTGCTCCAACTCTAAATCATGTATAGCAACCAAGGCAAGCAAAACACGAATAGAGCTATGTTTAACAACAGGAGAAAACACATAATTGAAATTGACTCCTGGTACCTGACTATAGCCCTTAGCCACCAATCGTGCCTTGTATCTAGCATCCTTAACTCCTGGAATGCCATCTTTCCTTTTGAAGACCCATTTGCAACCAATGATCTTCTTTTCTTTAGGCGGTTTCACCAATTCCCATGTTCTATTCTTGTGTAGAGATTCTATCTCCTCTTGCATAGCTATTAGCCATTTTCCAGGATCATTAGGAGAAATGGCTTCTGAATATGTGGAAGGTTCGCCAACTCCTTCTATCTCTTGTGCAATAAAAAAGGCATAAGTGATATAATCTGCAAACTTTACGGGCATTCTTCTTTCTCTCTCTGGTCTGCTCTCAACAATATGATGCTCCACTTGTTCGACAGTAGTAGTTTCTTCTTCTTCTGAAGGCTCGGATAACTGTTCTAAAATTTGCTCCTCTGTGGCATTGGATGGAGCAAATGATTCTTCCAACTTAAATGGAACCTCCACATGCTTATCAAAATTCTGAATGTTGGTGTCAGCTGCAACTGAGGACTCTTTTCTTGGATGAAGTATGGCATATTCATCGAACACAACATTTCTGCTAATTATAGACTTCGGTGACTTAGGATCAAGAAGCCAAACTTTATATCCCTTTACACCAATATGATAGCCAAGAAAAATGCCCTTTTTAGCTATAGGCTCCAATTTTCCATCTTTGACATGGACATAAACAGGACACCCAAATATCCTCAAATCAAAATAATTAGCAGGTTTCCCAAACCACAACTCTTCAGGAGTTTTACAGTTAATGGAAGTATAAGGAGAGCGATTCACCAAGTAAGCAGCTGCTGAGGCTGCTTCAGCTCAAAAAGCTTGAGACAAGCCAGAATTTGACAACAATCATCGAACTTTCTCCAATAGAGTTCTGTTCATCCACTCAGCTACACCATTCTGCTGTGGTGTTCCAGGAATTGTGAGATGTCTTAAGATGCCCATATTTATACAAAATGTGTCAAATTCTGTATTAGAAAACTTCAAGCCATTATCAGTGCGGAGATGCTTGATCTTCTTGCTAGTCTGATTTTCCACCAAGGCTTTCCACTGCTTGAAAGTGGTAAATACATCATTCTTGTGTTTCAAGAAATAGGTCCAAACCTTCCGAGAGTAGTTGTCAATAAAGGTAAGCATGTATCGAGCGCCACCTTTAGAAGGAACACGAGCAGGGCCCCAAAGGTCATAATGGATATAATCCAAAGTACTTTTTGTTCTGTGAACACCACCACTGAAGCTGAATCTTTTGTGTTTGCCAAACATGCAATGCTCACAAAACTCTAGCTTGGAAGTACTTTGGCCACAAAGGAGACCCCTTTTACTTAGCATGGACAAGCCTTTTTCGCTCATATGGCCAAGCCTTATGTGCCATAATTTTGTAACGTCTGAATTTGACATGGAAGAAGAAACTGCAGTGACTCCTGTAGCTGTTGATCCTTGCAGTACGTACAATCTTCCAACTCTTCTGGCTTTCGTCAAGATGATGGCACCTTTTAAAACCTTCAAAACTCCACCTCCACCAGAAAAGTTGCAATTGTTATCGTCTAGAGCAGACAAAAAGATAAGGTTCTTCTTCATGTCTGGAACATGTCGCACATCAGTCAGGGTTCGGATAACACCATCGTGCATCTTGATTTTGACGGTACGGATTCCAACAACTTTACAAGGATGATCATTGCCCATCAATAAAACTCCTCTATCTACAGGCTTATAAGAGGAGAACCAATCTCTGTGGAGACAAATGTGGAATGAGCAAGCAGAGTTCAAGATCCATCCTTGTCCTGATCTAGCACCATTGCGGATACAGCATAGACTTCACAGTGCACCTCATCTTCTACAACACTGGCTTCGGCAGGGCTATCATATTTATGATTCTTCTCTTTATTCTTTCTCTGAAGCTTGAAACAATCAGCTTTAATGTGCCATTTCTTTTTACAGTAATTGCATGTTAAATTACTGTAGCGAGATTTGGATTTAGATCTGGAATGATTATAGTTGCTGCTACTAGGATCTCTTATAGTAGATCTCCCTCAAATGACCAGACCTTCTGCAGGACTATTTCTATCACCAGAAAGCTCCTTATTGATAAGGTCTTTGGAGAGCAAACACTCTTTAACCTCCTCCATAGTTAAAGTGTTTTTACTGTAAATCAAGGTCTCGCAAAAATTTTGTAAGATGGAGGAAGAGACCGCAACAACATAAGAGCTTTATCCTCCTCTTCATACTTGATGTACAAATTTTCCAGATCCAAAAGAATGGAACTCAAATCATCAAGGTGTGACTTTAGGGATGTACCTTCAGCCATATGAAGCATATGGAGACGATGCTTCACAACAAGCTTGCTGGTGAGGTTTTTGGACATATAAAGAGACTCCAATTTCTGCCATAATCCTTTAGTAGTCTCCTCGTGGATGACTTCTCGCAGGACCTCGTTTGACAAGCATAACTGAATGGCAACTAGAGCTTTGTCCTCCAAATCTTATTTCTTCTCCTTTGTTACCGTATCGGGCAACTCCTCCACCATCGCCTTATACAAACCATTTGTGTTAAAATGGCTTTCATCTTAACTTGCCATAAGGCAAAGCTAATAGGGCGATCGAATTTCTTGATATCGAATTTTGCTGTCGCTATAGTAAAGCTCAAAATAAATATTGATAGGCTTTGGTACCAATTGTTAGGGAATTGGACCCGACAGTGGAACAAAATATTTACTTTGGGCGAATATAGCAATAACAAAATAATTCACTAATTAATCGAGAAATTAATACAAAAGAAATGGAGAAATAAAACACTCAAACCCTTAAACCCAGTACACCCAATTACCTCACACACTCAATACATATATAGTTTGTATATATGTATATAAAAGAAGGGCAATGCTATATTAACACCCAAGTATCGACACTCTATGACACCCAATCAATCTCTACCATTCATCTAATTAGATGAAAAGGAGATGAAGGGTGGAGATGGTCTGGGTGTTAATGAGTGTCGATACTTGGGTGTTAGTATAGCATTACCCATAAAAGAAAGGACTTGTTTGCTGGAATTTGTGGATGATCGGAGCATGCATGCATGCATGGTATTTATAGTAGGAAAGAAAAGAAAATGACAAAAAAGAAATATGGTGCAGAATTATTTCATACAAAATATCATAGATTTTTAGGCAATTATTTTTCAAAATGTGGTTAATAATTTGCCGACATTTGATTTTATTCAATATGTGGCTTTGAAACAAATTTCCATAGATAAGATGGTAAGGTTATGGACAATTTGTGAATCATATTATTCACAGTTGTAGAATTGGAGAAATGGAAGAGATAACAGAATTAGAAGAAGATGAAATGGATGAAAGGTTGAAGATGAATGGAGAGTTACAAATATACCCCTAATGTGTCTAATCTTAAGCATGTCCTTTTTTTTAATTCAGCAAAAAAACTCGGACGCTTGGCTTTTCAACATAAGCCACGTCAGCCGCCACGTCAACAATAAGTGGCTAATAGATGCACTTTTGCCAACTTGAGGGGGCTGAGAGAACCTTATAAAAGTTGAGGGGTAATAGACTTTTAATGACAAGTTCATGGGGTTTACTATGTATTTAGCCTATATAATTCATAAATAATATGGTTAATTTATAAGAATGTTGAATTCATTAAAATAGAATTAATAATATTAGATTAGAATTATTTTGTAAAATTTTTCCTTTATTTGATACTGTTTTAAACTACAGTCCTCATTTTGAAAATAAAAATTTTTTGATCCTCTTTTTTAAAATGGGTGAAACCACATGGTATATTTTGAATTTTACCCTTATTTTTTTTATAAAGTTACAACTATTTTTTTATCAATTAACAAAGGACCAGTGGTATTCAATTTGATTCATTGATAATAATAAAGTAATGGTTACTTTTTAAAAAATAAAGTAACTATAGATGTTAAGTTCCATAATAAGTAACAGAAAATAAAATAGCAAAAAAAAAAAATATAATAAGATATTTTGGGGCCATATGATTTTAGTACAAAGTCCAAATAATCAATTAATAAAAAAAATGTTTAGCTTAGTTGACAATGCAAGTTAATTAAGGCCTTATTCTTTTGGACTATAATTCAGACCACTTCAGTTCAGTTCACTGCAGTTCAATTCAGTTTAACTATGTATAGTTATAAATTTACACTAAAAATAAGTTCAGTTCAGCTCACTTCAATTCAGTCCGGTTCAGTTCAGTTCTGTCAACTTCAGTTCAGTTCTATTCAGCTGTCAAAAGTTGAAAAGAACATGGCCTAAGTATGCGAGATGAAAACAATGTTTGATTCTCACTAAATATATTTGTACATGTAAGGGTGGAAAGCCTTAAATGTAACTAACCTCAAACAAGATTCTCTCTCTTTTTATTATTTTTTTTGAAAAATTATTTTGAAGAGGCTAAGTATTGAACCAATGACCTCACACCATTAATATTGTGTGGTATATCAATTAAGTTTATTCATTTTTTAGAAAATATTATATTAAAAAATTATTACTAAAAAGCACGAAACAATAAAAATAAAAATAAAAATAAAAGAAGAAACAAATTAAAAAATATATCAAATTTCTTTTAGAAAAGAAAAATGAAAGATTGTACTTTAAAAGTTTTATCAATTGAGAACACAATTATATAAATAAACCAATGGAAAAAGTAAAATAAAGAGAATTAAAAATAATGGAAAATTGATGACGATATTGATAGTGAATTTGAATAAAAAAGGAGAATGAAAAACACTGTAGCACTTTTTTTACGGTGCACTTTTTTTATAGTGAACTAATACTTATGAAAATTTTAAAGTTTGATTGAACAACTAGGCCATGTTCTTTATTTTCTGCGATCGAATTTTCAAAGCCTATGGAAAAGCGATGAAACTCAAGTTCATCGTTCTTCTTCCTTTTCTGATCAGTCTTGATCTGTTTCTTGTTTCTTCTACAATGAATGATTCATGTCTTTCCTTTTATTGTAAATCAAAGGACAAACTATCATTGACTCGACATCAAGCTTATCCTACCAAACTCCGATCACCGGATACCGCAGCAGTTGCCGGATCATCTTTGGCCAATCTCTTGCAGTCGGGCAATACTGCCTGTCTTTTTGGCCAGGAAAGCGACATGAGAGCCGCTGCTAGGGCTTTGGATCAACAAAACTCTAACCCTAACTTCAGGAAAAATGTCGAGCCAACTGCAGTTTCGAAGGATTTAAGGGGTGTAGAGAACCCTAATTTTCAAAAATCAATTGATATTGCCCAACCTAAGGGACAACCTAGTTTCACAACAATTGTGAAGAGGAATAATAACTCATCGATTTATGCAGTTGCTACTACGGCTGAGGTCTCGACCAAATGGGGGTACACATCTATCAAGATTCCACTAGAACTTTTAGATAAAAGAATTGCTATGTGTTCAAATTCTTTGATTGGAAGGCTGATTTTACAGAGGGGGGATGCGCCATACAAGTTAACAGATTTGAAAGAAAAGCTTACCAAGATTTGGGGCTTAAAAAGAAGCATGGAGATTGATCTCGTTAGGTAAGGGATATTATCATATATTTCTTGGTTCTAATGATCTAAAACAGAGAATCTTGATTAAGAGAACCATAGGTTTGAAACCTAGAACTTTCCGTGTTCAGTCATGGCAACCAGATTTTAATCCGGATGATCAAAAGACTATAAAAGCCCTAGTTTAGGTCAGGTTACATGGTTTACCCTGGGAGTATTGGGATGCTGCGATTCTAGCCTGTATCTCGAAGGGCATAGGAGGTTTCTCTAGGGTTGATAAGAATACTATTGAAGGGGATTTTGGACATTATGCCAGGGTTCTAATAGATGTAGATCTCGCTACCATCTTACCTACTATGTTGGGGGTTGAAAAGGAAGGTAAATAGATTTGGATTGATGTGCAATATGAAAATATACCAGACTTCTGTAAGATTTGCTCTTCTATATGCATTCTTGGAGAGATTGTTGACATAATAAGCAGCCAAAGGATGCTGGAAAAGTTATGGGTAAGCGGGTGAATGCTGGGAAGAATGTGACAGCAGTTAATGTTCCCTATAATAATGATCCTCTTATTCAGGATCAACATCGAATTAGGGAGGATTTGGGAAAAGACAAGGCTCCGGAACAAGACTTTGAGGAAATCCGAAAACATCCTAGTCATGTTTCGGCAGTTCAGGATGAAACTATTATTGTTACTTTAGTGATGACTAATCTGATTGAGTGGAATATGCTATTTCACTTATTACAGAGGCACCATGTTTCGACAATTCAAGATGGACGGGCAATTAAGTGATGTAAGTGAGTCAAGTGATTCGGGTTCTAAGAATGTGGAGTCGGGATCTAGGAACAATGATTCTACTCCTGCTGGGAGTCAGTTGGCTAATCAAGGAAGGAAATTTTGGGGCGATTCAGCTTCCGAGGATGAACAAGATTCGGTTTCAGCATCCAGGATAGTTTCGGCTTCTACATCAATTGTCCATGAAGAACCATGGCAGGTCCAGAGTGGTAAAAGAGGTGCTAAAACGCAAGGTGAGGGGGCAGCCTAGTAAAGGGGCGGGACGTCAAAATCCCCCCAGAAATCGGGAGTGCAAACCTCCACTAAAGTTTTCTCCATAGTTTATAGTACCTTTTTGTTGGGAACTGACAGTCAATTTGAACATGCATAACAGGCATGGCGGAAATTCAAAATTTTATCCCTGTCCCCAGGAACTCCTATTAGTTGCATATAAATTAAATGAAGCCTTAACTAAATAATTCTCTACCAAGGTTAGCATGTATAGACTAGGCGTATCATAATTCTAAATTATATCCTAACATAAATATTTTATATTAAATATGTTATAACTCTAAGTTATAATTTAAATATAAAATAAATTAAGCATGCGTTGTAACCTAAGCATAATAATTATTAAGTCTAAAACGCTTAAAGAAAAAGACCTAATAATTAAAATAAAACATACCAGTTGAAGCGTGCTTTGGCAGAACCTCCTTGCACAAGCCTCCAAGAATAGGATAACCTGTATGAGTATCCATAAAAACCCCACCAACCGAAACCTCCCCGAGAGGAAGAGCTAAGGAGCTTTGAGTAGTTGCTAAACCACTCCAAAACCCCACCCAAAAATATAAAATAGAGATGTTCAAGTTATTCTTGAACTTGGTGCAATTTAGAAAGGAGAAATGGAACTCTATTTATAGGGGAAGCAAAGGCTCCCCGGATGTGGAATTAATATTGATTTAATGCGAGATTAAATGCGTGATTAAACACAAGATTTAACTGTTGAATTAAATCAAATTTAAATACTTAATTTAATTACTGCATTATATCCAATTTAAATATATGTATTAAATCCAATTTAAATACGTAATTTAACTACTGCATTATATCCAATTTAAATATATGTATTAAATTCAATTTAAATACATAATTTAATTAATTCTCCTCCCTTTTATTTTATGATCCTAATAAAATTAGTTACCGGTCAAAATAAATTCCTGGCTTAGCCAAAAAATGATCTAATCATTTTAATCAACACTTTAATTCATTTGTAACCCTAATAAAATCAGTTGCTGTCATAAATATCTGGCTTATCCAAAATGATCTAATCATTTTAACCAATACCTTAATTTATTTATGACCTTAATAAATTAGTTACCGGTCAGAATAAATTGTTGTTCTAACCAAATAACAATCCAATTATTATTATGTCATATTTTTGTAATAGAATAAATCTATTAATTCTTTACTTAGTCAGATAAAGGCCCAATGTGTGTGACCTTATAGGATCCTGAAGTATTGAGCTATTAAGGCTTAACCAACCCTTGTTCTATTGGAACCATTGACTTGAGGTTCTAGATCGTGAATAGAACTTGATTACTTTAAACGATTGTAGTAGGCCTCTAGCAAGGGTCTACCATCCCCCATTACTCGGAACGCCATTTATGCTTATGACTTAATCCCTGTTAATGCAATAATTATCTAGTGCGATGAACTCCTTCCATTCTTTAATATTAGTACCATCTGGTTTATAGGGTTCGGTTAAAGTGTTAACCCACTAATAGCAAGGTTACTCCAAGCTATCCCAGTTATTAACTTGTTACCGAAATATATTGCCTTTTACCATAGCTTGTTTCACTAGAAACTATATCTATCAAACACATACTCTGATCAAAGGTTTATAACAATCATCACTTAACAAGCGACCAGGTACAACTCCTTAATATATCTGAAGCAATGGATTCTTTCCGACTACATAGCTTACCAACGAGCAGTCATCACTTTACCCGTAATCACCCATGACACCCTAAATTAATGAGTGTATAGGAATGAACCAAAGTACAACAATGAACCCACACAAGGTAACTGGCATCTCAACTATGAGGATATTCGCAAAACTTATTGCATGAAGATAAACACTAACACATTGATATATACACTAAGTGTTTACCTTACTGCGGTCTCCAATATATCTCCCAGATATATCCATGTGTCAAACTTAAGACACCACCTTCAGTCCATAGGAGATTGACTGCTTGGACCCTTTCCTAGAAAGTTGACCACATGCTAGTCTTTTCGCTTCATCAATATCCTTTCTTGATGAAACTATCACCAGGGATAGTTTAGACATAATCATAATTGCACATGAAGCATATCTCACTAAACATAGTCCAACTATAATTTCTCTGACTTCATGGTATGATATGTCAAGGACTTTTGTATACATATATCAATGAATATATTTTAACCAGCCATAATATATTTACAAGCACATCGATATAAACAAAAGATTAAATGCCTTTATTAATTAAACAAATTATTTGTACAATTACATAATTAAGATATATCGCCGTAATTGCCTTAAGGGCATACATCATATCTAATAAACTCCCACTTGCACTAAGGCCAAAGCCATATGTCTTAATCCATATGCTTTAACATGCTGGTCATGTTTGACTTGAGTCAATGGCTTCGTCAGACCATCCGTGAGGTTCTGATCAGTGGGTACATATTCTAGTCTTATTATCTTAGCATCAACAATCTCTCTGATTATATGATACTTTTTGGATACTTGGCTATTTTTTTGGTAAGACCGTGGTTCCTTTGCCTGAGCTATGGCACCATTGTTATCACAATACAAAGTAATTGCATCAACAGTTTCAGGCACCACACCGAGATCACCAATAAATCCCTTTAACAAGATAACTTCTTTTGCTGCTTTGCATACAGCAATGTATTTGGATTTCGTGGTTGAATCAGTAATATTTTCTTGCTTGGAACTCTTCCAGCATACCACCCCTCTATTTAACACATACACAAAACTGACTGAGACTTAAAGTCATCCTTGTCAGATTAAAAACTCGCATAAGTGTAACCTCTAATTATAAGGTCACCATCTCTATATATCAAGAACCCATCCTTAGTCCTTCTCAAGTACTTAAGAATTGCCTTGACGACCATCCAGTGCTTTTCACCTGGATCTGACTGATATCTGCTCGAAAAGCTCAAAGCCTGAGAGACATCCGACCTAGTACATATCATAGAATACATGATGGATCCTATCATTGAAGTATAGGGAATATCCTTCATGCGCATTCTTTCTTGAGCTGTCTTCTGACACTCAACCTTAGATAGGTTAATCCCTTTTATAATCGGGAGATGACCCTTTTTCAAATGCTCAAGGTTGAACCTATTCAATACCTTGTCTATATATTTGCAACAAACCTTACTTTATAGGTAGTTACATTATCGTCCATGTTAGTCTTCTTCTTGAAGACCCATTTGTACCCGATTGGTCTAACCTCTTACGGTGCATCATCTAAATTCCAAACTTGGTTCTCATACATGGAATTCATTCCTAATTTCATAGGTTTTAGCCATTTATCAGAATCTGAGCTATTCATTGCTTCATCATAGGTCCTTGGTTCATCATCCTCCATGAGATATAGTTCCTTATCATTAGTGATGATAAAACTATATCTATCGGGACCTTTATGAACACGACCTGATCTTCGCAATGATTGTGTTTTGATAGGTTGTTCTTGGATCACACTTTATTGTGTATCTAGAATGGGGTCAATCAGCTGATTATCTGTTTCTTCTTCTTGAACCTCCAGTTCAATATTAAGTCTTCCTTTTCCAAAAAGTGAGCACTCCAAGACACGAATACCTTTTATGCTTCGGGTTGGTAGAATAAATATTCAATAGTTTCCTTTGGATATCCAATGAACATACACTTTTCAGATTTGGTGCTTAGCTTATTTGACACTATCCTCTTTACCATCGCAGGACAGTCCCATACTCTAAGGTGACTTAGAGATGGTTTTTTATTACACCATCTTTCGTAAGGTGTAAAATCAACTGATTGAGAGGGCACTCTGTTTAATACTTAAACTGCGCTCTCTAGTGCATATCCCCAAAAGAATTTATTGAGATATGCATGGCTCATCATGGATCAAACCATATCTAATAAAGTCTTATTCCTCCTTTCTGACACTCCATTGTATTAGGGCATATAAGGAGGGGTCCACTGGAGGACTATTCCATTTTCCTTTAGATAATTCTAAAACTCCTGACTTAAGTATTCTCCACCTTGATCCGATCAAAGTGCTTTAATACCTTTCTCAAGCCATTTCTCTACTTTAGTTCTTAATAGTTTGAACTTTTCAAAACTTTCAGACTTGTGGTTCATTAAGTACAAATAACAAGTATCATGAATAATCATCAATAAAGGTTTTGAAGTAGGAGTATCCTCCTAGTGCCTTAACACTCATTGGATCACATACATCTATTTGTATTAGTTCCAATGTACTTGTGGCTCGTTCACCTTTTCCCTTAAAAGGTAACTTTGTCATTTTTCCTTTTAAACAAAGTTCGCAATCACCATAAGACTCCAAGTCTATTGGGCCCAAGTCTTCACGCTTATGCAACTTGGTTAAGCGATCTTTGTTTATATGGCCTAAACGACAATGCCATAAGTAGAAAGATTTCTTATTATCTAAATTTCTCTCTTAGCAATGTTTACATTTGAGAATATGTTTTGTAATTTCAAAATATCATTTGTCACATTACAATAAAATATCATTCATAGCTTTGATAATACCTTTTATCAAATTGGAATAAAATTCCATCTGCTGTGAAGCAGGAAACAATATTTTATAATGACAATTGAATTTCGTCCTTTTACAAATTTTAGCAAAATGGAAATTTCAAGTTCCTACATCAATAGCAGCCATCAAGCTCTAATGATTTTTCGTAGGTACAACTCTCCTTTTTGCCAAAACTCTACTTCTCAACAATATCTATACAATCGTATGGATATACAATTCTAATTAGGTATTCCATACCAATTTTGAATTTCCTTGAGATGTAGAAATTCTAAATATTAAACATCTTGAAGTGGAAGCTCTAAGCCTCCTCTTCTCATGATATGAGACTTTAGCCATTTTGATCTTATTTCCAATATCTCATATTGAAATGGAGGTCTTGTTTCCAATATTTTATATTAAAACAATCATTTTGTCTAGTAGATAAAATTCTCAAAATTCTTTTTACTTTTCCTCTTTACTCTACTCTATCCTGCTTCAAAACTAGACATCATGTGTGTCCCTTTACTTTTTTGAGATATGAACCATTTAAATTTCTGACTAATTGGTCCTACCAATTTCTATCAAAATACTTTGGTTCAAATTTTCCACAATGGAAATTCCTTTCTCTAAGATGTAAAGACATAGACTTTCAAGTCCATGATTTTATGATGCCCTTGTAGCTAAGGTAACAAGGATCTTAACATCTGACTTGATGTTTAACCTTGTCTCCTGCCATCTACTTACATAAGGTAACAAGGATGTTAACAACCTCCAAGGTGTTGTATCCTAGTTTCCTTCATATATTTCATGCATATCTATTTTAAGCAGAATTGCTTGCATCATGTTGTTTAGATTCGGGCTTATACAATGTAAATGACAAGCCCAAGGCTTTGAGGACTATCTTCACATTTATAAATAAACTCTTTGAAGCTAGAGCCAATCAAAATTAGTTATCAATGCGAAGGTTTGTATTTAATTAAAGACTTCAACCAAGAAATAAGAAAAGAATTATTGTTTAGATATTAGTTTTAGTACATGCATTTAATATAAGGTCTTTTAATTAAATACATTTGTCCTACTATGTTCTTCGAAATTTACAATAGCCCATTCTATTGAATTCTGGAATTTTAGCCGAGCTAAATTTTCTAGCAGGTAGCATCTATAACTAGTCTATTATAACCCCCAATTTTATGAGTTAAGTCATGTTAGTAAGTTATAGTTGGAATCCTATTCCATTTGCATCGTATGCAATTGCTAATACATTCAAGTTCCCTAATCCCAAGGGACGTGTGCTCTTATTTTAACATCTCGTTAAATATGTCTCAGTCCTGCGGCTAGCCTCCAATTTTATGGTGGACTACCCAGTCTTGTTAAGATAGGCCCTATCTCAATTTTTATAACTGATCAATGTGAACGAAAAGAAACGCTTTGCGCAACACTTTTGTAACTCAAAGAGACCGTATTATAAATTTGGGTAAGGAAGATTATAACTTGCCTTAATATATATACTCTGGGATTTTATTGGTGTCAAACGTCTCACCTAATCTAGAATTTTATCATATGGACATATTTATAATAATTTATATTAATTCAGAGAATTTTAGAATTAATTTATAAGGTCCAACCTTAAGTGGGTTCAAACTCTTTATTATAATTATTCCATCAATCTAGATTATATGCAAAATAATTAACACTTTTATTTGTTATATTTATATTGCATTTCCTTTAAGCTTTTATTCAATAAATTTAATTTTTACTTTGTTATGAAAATATTTATAAGCACCATCTTATATACTAGAAATAAATTAGTCCATTTTAATCTCCCAAGTCAATTCGAGTTGCATCGATATAGGTTTCTAAGTAGGAGAGGTGCCCTTGAAGTGAGTAGACACCAAGTCCAATCCTTAGCTAAAACATATACAGGCACAAACTCGAAGACCAATGGATCCCTTTGAACTAATTAATTTTGTTCTTTCAATTCATGTAAATTGGAGGCATCTATAACCCATGTAACTTGTATAATTTATTGAGTCTTATATAATTTGAGTAAATTGAGCAGGCTTATTCAAAATTTTTCATAACCATTTTCTAACTTTAAAATGAAAGCACACGTTGATCTATTGTTTCAAAACAATTAATAAAACTTAAAACATTTCGTATAGAAAATAAAATTCAGTTTGCTTCTAACTTAATTATGCACTAAATAGGCAGGCACTGATACCACTGTTAGGAACTGACAGTCAATTTAAACATGCATAAAAGGCACGACAGAAATTTAAAATTTTGTCCATGTCCTCAGGAACTCCTATTAGTTGCATATAAATTAAATGAAGCCTCAACTAAATAATTTTCTACCTAGGTTAGCATGCATATGCTAGGCGTACCATAATTCTAAATTATATCCTAGCATTAATAATTTATATTAAATATGTTATAAATCTAAGTTATAATTTAAATATAAAATAAATTAAGCATGCGTTATAACCTAAGCATAATAATTATTAAGTCTAAAACGCTTAAAGAAAAAGACCTAATAATTAAAATAAAATATACCCGTTGAAGTGTACTTTGGTAGAACCTCCTTAAACAAGCCTCCAAATATAGGAAAGCCTCTATGAGTATCCACACGAACCCCACCAACCGAAACCTCCCCGAGAGGAAGAACTAAGGAGCCTTAGAAGTTGCTAGACCACTCCAAAACCCCACCCAAAAATATAAACTAGAGATGTTCAAGTTATTCTTAAACTTGGTACAATTTAGAAAGGAGAAATGAAGCTCTATTTATAGGGAAAGCAAAGGCTCCCCGGATTTAATGCGGAATTAATGCTGATTTAATGCGTGATTAAATGTCAATTGAAACACAAGATAATTGCTGAATTAAATCAAATTTGAATATATGTATTAAATCCAATTTGAATACATAATTTAACTGCTGCATTATATCTAATTTAAATATATGTATTAAATTCAATTTAAATACATAATTTAACTGCTGCATTATAACCAATTTAAATATATGTATTAAATCCAATTTAAATGCATAATCTAATTGCTGCATTATATCCAAGTTAAATATATGTATTAAATCCAATTTAAATACATAATTTAATTAATTCTCCTCTTTTTTTTATTTTATGACCCTAATAAAATTAGTTACTGGTCAAAATAAATTCCTGGCTTAACAAAAAAATGATCTAATCATTTTAATCAACACTTTAATTTATTTGTGACCCTAATAAAATGAGTTACAGGTCAAAATAAATATCTGGCTTGGTTAAAATGATCTAATCATTTTAACCAATACCTTAATTTATTTATGACCTTAATAAAATTAGTTACTGGTCAAAATAAATTATTGTTCAAACCAAATAATAATCCAATTATTATTATGTCATATTTTCGTAATAGAATAAATCTATTAATTCTTTACTCAGTCCGATGAAGGCCCAATGTGTGTGACCTTATATGATCTTGAAGTATTGAGCTGTTAAGGCTTAACCAACCCTTGTTCAATTGGAACCATTGGCTCTAGGTTCTAGAACCTGAATAGAACTCGATTACCTTAAACGACTGTAGTACGCCTCTAGCAAGGGTCTACCATCCCCCATTACTCGGAACATCATTTGTGCTTATGGCTTAATCCTTATTAATGCAATAGTTATCCAGTGCGATGAACTCCTTCCATTCAATAATATTAGTATCATCTGGTTTATAGGTTCGGTTAAAGTGTTAACCCACTAATAGCAAGGTTGCTCCAAGCTATCTCAATTATTAACTTATCATAAGTATATTGCCTTTTACCATAGTGTGTTTGACTAGAAACTATTTCTATCAAACACATACTCTAATAAGAGGTTTATAGTAATCATCACTTCAACAAGCGGCCATGTACAACTCCTTAATATATCCGGAGCGATAGATTCTTTCCGACTACATAGCTTACCAACGAGCAGTCATCATTATACCCGTAATCACCCGTGACACCCTAAATTAAAGAGTGTATAGGAATGACCCAAAGTACAACAATGGACCCACACAAGGTAACTAGCATCTCAAGTATGAGGTATTTTCGCAAAGTTTATTGCATGAAGATAAACACTAACACATTGATATATACACCAAGTGTTTACTTTACTGCAGTCTCCAATATATCCCCCAGATATATCCATGTGTTAAACTTAAGGCACCACCTTCAGTCTTTAGGAGATTGACTGCTTGGACCATTTCCAAGCAAGTTGACCACATGCTAGTCTTTCTGCTTCATCAATATCCTTTCTTGATGAAACTATGACTAGGGATAGTTTAGACACAATCATAATTGCACATGAAGCAGGTCTCACTAAACATAGTCCAACTATAATTTCTCTGACTTCATGTTATGATACGTCAAAGACTTTTATCAATGAATATATTTTAACTAGCCATAATATATTTACAAGCACATAGATATAAACAAAAGATTAAACGTTTTTATTAATTAAACAAATTATTTGTACCATTACATAATTAAGATATATAGCACTAATTGCCTTAAGGGCATACATCATATCTAACACTTTTTACTGTCGTAATGGTTGTTTGACATTTATTATTTTTTGCTATCTTTGTTTCTTTTCTTTTATTTAATAAAACGAGTCCGGTTCTCCGGCCTCCACCTTTAATAAAAAAAATTAGGCCATGTTCTTTTGGACAGCAATTTTATGAACTGAACTGAACTGAAGTTGGCTGAAATAAACTGAGCTGAAGTGGACCGAACTTATTTCAGTGTAAATTTACAACTACGCATAGCTGAACTGAACTGAAGTAGACTGAACTAAAGCGATCTGAACTGAACTGAACTGAACTAAATTTTATTCCAAGAGAACAGGGCCTTAGTCTTCTGTCTTAGAATTAGGTTTATATAAAATAATGCATTAAAAAATCTAAGTATGATTAAAGTTAACATCTAAGATACTGTTCATTAATAAACGTTTGAAATAAATGTTTATTAATTTAAAAAGTATTATATTAAAAAATATACCTAAGAGCATGAAACAAAAAACAATAAAAATAAAAGAAGAAAATCAAAATTTATTACAAAGTTTTATTAATTGAGAAAATAATTATATATAAAAACCAATGAAAAAAAGTAAACTAGAATGAACAAAAAATTAATGGAAAATAACAAAGTTTGATCCCAGGCGCTCAAGAGAAGCCAAGAGAATGTTCAATGGTACTCTATAGTTAGAGTTTTTGTTATTTTTGGAGTATAGTATATTAGAGCTTTTGTTATTTTTTTTGAGTATAGTAGCAGTCCAACCTTACTCTAAATTCTTATTCCATTTGTGGAGTGCAATATGGAATACTACAAATTTATAGTATCTCATGTCCTACTCAGAAACCGAAGAGGATCATTTTACTATTATTTTTATTTTTGAATTTGCTTTTAATAATTACTAATTATATTTGATTTATGTATGTCTTATATTAATATATTTTTTATTTTAATATAGCCAACCTTATCTAGTAAGAGATTTAAGGCTTAATTGGTTGGTTGGTAACATATTAAATTATTAAATTTTATTATACTTAAATATTTTTTATTTTTGAAAATATATTTAAACTTTTTAATAAGAATATAATGATTTTCAAAATAATATAATAGCGATGAGATATTGTTTGATGGAAGAAGTCTTTTTTGAATAAAAAAATAGAGAGTTGGATTGAATTAATGTAGCAATTCTATAAATAAATGGAATGCTGTAAAATAAAGTTTAGACTAGAAAAAGATTAATGAGTTGAAAATGGCCAAATGAAGCTAAAACCATTGGAACACAATACTATAGTTACTTAGGTTTAGCCATATAATAACACTAATAGTTAAATTTGTCCATAGACCGCATTTTCCGGCAACCTGTAAGACATGTGCCCCAATGTACTCGACCCTTCCTCGGCCCCGGCTGCAAATCATATTAATCATACTTTAATATTCCCTATATGTATGTAACCTGAGGATCCAACTATAATAATAATAATAATAATAATAATAATAATAATAATAATAATAATAATAATAATAATAATAATAATAATAATAATAATAATAATAATAATAATAATAATAATAATAATAATAATAATAATAATAATAATAATAATAATAATAATAATAATAATAATAATAATAATAATAATAATAATAATAATAATAATAATAATAATAATAATAATAATAATAATAATAATAATAATAATAATAATAATAATAATAATAATAATAATAATAATAATAATAATAATAATAATAATAATAATAATAATAATAATAATAATAATAATAATAATAATAATAATAATAATAATAATAATAATAATAATAATAATAATAATAATAATAATAATAATAATAATAATAATAATAATAATAATAATAATAATAATAATAATAATAATAATAATAATAATAATAATAATAATAATAATAATAATAATAATAATAATAATAATAATAATAATAATAATAATAATAATAATAATAATAATAATAATAATAATAATAATAATAATAATAATAATAATAATAATAATAATAATAATAATAATAATAATAATAATAATAATAATAATAATAATAATAATAATAATAATAATAATAATAATAATAATAATAATAATAATAATAATAATAATAATAATAATAATAATAATAATAATAATAATAATAATAATAATAATAATAATAATAATAATAATAATAATAATAATAATAATAATAAATTTTATTAGTTCAGTTTTGTTTTAGTGAAAAGGCAATCAGTTACATTTTTCGTGGAATAAGATAATTATTTTTTTTAAATTACGCACTTATATAAATAAAAGGAATTATCCTCACTTATTCTGAATGTAGTTCGAACTCAGAACCTTCTAAAGATTATAAATTCAATTTTAACCACTTAGTTAAAACAAAGTGAAATTTATTTAAAATCATTATAGGCATATACATAAATGTATAAAAATCTGTTTTTTTTATATTTGAAATTTTCTCATACTTAGTGTGAATGCTATGCAGCATTATTTACTCATTAATAAATTATTTTGCATATTTTAACTCTATTATTCAATTTAGATTTAAATCTAATGTCCTTAATTATGTGTCCCCTTTCATGTCCCTCATTTAGATTTTATCATGTGTTAGACACGTAGGAAAGAGAAACAAAAAAATATGAAAGAAAAGTTGAAAATAAAAAAATTAAGTAAGAAAATCTAATACAAAGCAAAATCTGAATGAGGGACATGGAAGGGAACACACAATTGGTTACAGCAGATTTGAATCCATTGAATCTAATCAAATAAACAAAAATTCGTTGAAATTAAATGAAGTTTAAATCAGCCATACTAGGGATTTAATTGAAGTAAACATTTTTTCGGACATGTATTACAAAATAATTATTAATTTTTTTATACATTAACAACATCAGATTAATGTGCATATAAATAATATGCAGTAAGAGGAATATTGTGTTTTTTTTTATCAAGAGGAATATTGTGTTATTCCAAGTTTCTTTTACAATACATTTCAAATTGAGATTAATTAAAACTATTTGTCTTACACAACTGATAAAACCATAGCTACCTCTAATTCTCTCACACCTTCTCCCCGTTTGAATAAGATTCAAATTGAGGAGAAAAAGCACAGGCCCGGTTATGATAATTTGGGGGTTTTGGATAAATTAATATCAACAATAGTAATATGGGCCCTCAATAAAAAAAATAATGTAATAAAACATATTTTTTTTTTAAAAACTAGAAATTGAATTCATGCCCGGCTTTAATAAGCGCCTTACCAAATCTACTAACATTAAAGTGTGCCTACTTTCATCTTTTAAATAATAACAAAAAAAATAAATTTTGGGCTCTTTCCAGCTATGGATCCTAGGCGGTGGCACCCATTGCCCACCCTAGGGCTGGGCCTGTAAAAAGATAGCTCTTCTCCTTCCTTATCAGTTCTTTTATATTTTCTAGTTTTTGTGTGGAATAATATTATTGAATTTCTGGTACGCTTGATCTGTGTAACTTACATGAAAGATTGACATATATCTCTAACACTGTACCACTTCCAAATACATTTTAGGCTTGATGTGTGTACACCATTGACTCATATTTTACCATGTTTAAATTTGATCAACGATTTATGATTCTAGATTCGAATGTTCAACCTCCAAGTTCAAGAGGCTCTAATACCGTAACGACACTCCATATAAATTGTGAGTACTAGATTTTAATTGAATGAGTAATTACACAATGAAATAAACCCACGTAACAAACAACTAACTTGTCGATTTATATTAAAGCCTAGTTGACATTATTTTTATACTATAAGTATATGACAAGTAACAACTGATCGAGAAGTTCAATTTCAAAGAGAGTGTTAGTCATCACACACCGGAAGTAAATAATATTGAAAAACCATAAATTGGAGCTTACAACAGAATCAAATAATATACATTAAAGTATGATCAACACCAAGAGAAAAAAAACTAAAATTACAAAAAAATAAAAGGGAAAATACAAATTAGGAGGTAGAGAGTAGTGGACATATTTATAAACAAAAGAGGTGGCAGTGGTTCACATGGAAATCACACAGAAAAAAAAGAGTGTACAGACTCATTACATACTTTCTCTTATTGTCAGATCAAAAAATCAAAAATCAAATTTCCTTCTTCTTTTCCCATTTCCTTGGCTTCTTTCTCTTCTTTGTTTTCCATAATTAAGGCCCCATTTAGTTAAGCGTTTGGTGTGCCTTTTAACTACTTTTTGCGTATTTTGGCTGACAAGATGGACAATATATCTAAAGCAGACTTTCTTTTTTATTGACTACTTTTATATCGAATTTTTTGTGCTACAATTTTCTTAAATAAATTCGACGCAGAAAAAAATTTATGGGTTCAGTGAAAAACTTCATTTCAAAGCACTTCAAATTTTTTTTAAAAAAAAATCATAGAGGATCCTAATTTTGAAGAAAAAATAAAATGCATGGCCCCATACTTCATGCCAGAGCTGGAAAACTACTCACTACCACATGTACAAGAACTATTTTTTTATTTCCTTTCTTTGATCCAGCCAATCTAGCTAATAAATTTAAACATTATTAATTAATATCCAAAAAAAACTCAAAACATTATTAATTAAAATTTTCAGTACTTAATTTTCATGCCCAAATTGATATTCATTAACCAAATTTCTTCACTTCTATACACCCATCTATAAAACAAATTAAGATAATTAAAACAAAAACTGGGAATTGTAAAAAAACCCTAACAATTAATTAATTTTATTAATCTCACTTGCTTATAAGTGCAAACATTGATGATAATTAATTATTGGAGAATTGGGATTGATTGAGTGAGAAAGCAGATTGGTGTTGATCAGGCCATGTCCAATACTGTTGCTGTTCTTCAATTCCATTAAACATGTTGCAGAAATTTTCTTCTTGATTAACCAACTGGTCAACTTTCAGACATTGAAGGTCTTGTCTTGATGATGAGCTTTGAAGCAGTTGAGTCATTGATGTTGGCCTAATTGATGATGATGATGTGTTGAACAGATGCTTAGTTGTTAACTGAGTTGAAACTGACATGTCCAAATTTGCTTCACAACTGTTTTCACTTCCATTACTCCATGATCTCTGATCTGTTTTTACTTCATTTGAATCTATTCCTTTTAGATTCATTAACTGCAACAAAAAAATTATTAATTTTTTTCGATTTTAAAATCAATTCATCAGCATATAGATTAGAGCAGTTCGAGTTAATTCTATACCTCGGCGTGAAGCTTCTTGTTATGAGCATGGAGAGCATCATTATCAGCCTTAAGAACATCAAATTGTTTCTTCAAAACTTCATAATCTTTCTCCAACTGTTTAGTCTTCCATCTAGCTCTTCTATTCTGAAACCAAATAGCAATTTGCCTTGGCTGTAACCCTAATGCTTTTGCCAGTTGCATTTTCCTTTCGGGCTCGAGTTTATTCCCAATCTCAAAGCTTTTCTCAAGTGCTTTCACTTGCTCCATGTTAAGCCTCTTCTTCTTCTCCCCTAACTGCGAACCATCATCGGATAACTCGTCCTCTTCGCATTTTTCCACCCCCGAAAAGGACATCGATCTCTTCATCAAGAAATGCCCACCACCTGAAAAACAACAATAGCACCACAATTGTACTACATAACTCGGTTTTTGCTATTAGGTCAAACCAGAGGGAGGTTAATTAAAATCGGACATACCAGGGAATAGCTGGGGAGGGCAAGACGAGAGGTTAGAAGGGTCGTTTTCTTCTTGAGAATGGAATAAAAAACCGGCGTGATTAGGAGGGAAAGCCATGGGAGGATGATCAAGATTGAAATGCATTGAAAGTGGATTTCAGTAGGATTTTAATTGAAAGGTGATGAATTGTGTATAAGAAGAGGAAGAACTAGAAGACATAAATGAACAAGAGAAGAATGAATGAGAGGTGTAGATAGGTTTGTGTAATAGTAAATATATGAGAGATTAAAGGAGGTTTCATGGACCCATCCTTTTTGATATGGGTCTCTATCTGTCAGTCTGTCTCTCCTTTGATCTTCTCTCTTATTTTATAATGTTTTTGCTAATCATTTTCACATTAATTTACTTGAGCTAATCATTTGATATTTATAACTCACTAACATACACATATATTTGAGATATATAGGTTGGTTAAAATTGTATCTAGGCTCGTTAGCCTAGACAAGGTGCCTACAAAGATACTGTTCTTTTTAATTATCTGTTATAGGCTTTCAACTTTTTTTATATATATTAATGAAAAAGGCTGCTAGTTAGTAATTA
The DNA here is from genome assembly GCA_947683365.1 of Euphorbia pulcherrima. Classification (NCBI taxonomy): domain Eukaryota; kingdom Viridiplantae; phylum Streptophyta; class Magnoliopsida; order Malpighiales; family Euphorbiaceae; genus Euphorbia; species Euphorbia pulcherrima. The sequence goes on along the minus strand of CANTUS010000001.1, from coordinate 11,580,516 downwards.
TTTTTTTTTCACATTTTCTGGTTTTACTATATAAAACTAATCACATTCATTTCGAGATTGAATACCTAACAGAATCACTATATGATGAATAATATAATATTTTAAGTATGGGGTTATGCATGAGAGAAGAAATAGTAATCCCAAGTATGCTGACACTATTTAGTAACTTCTGGATAAATATCTCGGGTTAGTTTCCTTGGAGTCGGACCAACCTAGTTAGAATGTTCAACTCCATTAATTTCTAACTCGGTTACCTATAAAAAAATTCTAATTAATCAAGACAAATAACTTGAAGATACATTAATAAAATTGAGAAGAGGTAGGAATCACAAAATAGTTGACACGAGATTTGCAATTACACCAGATACATGAAACGAAATGAGGTTTTTGAAAATAAACGAAGTGAGTGACCATAGGAGTGGCTTATTTTAAATTACTAAGAATTTAATCTATAAACTTCCATATGTTAATTTCCAAACTCAATTAATGTTTACATCTATCACACTAAAAACTAAACAAAAAAATTATGGTGAATTTAGCCAAAGCTTTTCTATAATATATATTTCTTAAATGCATGTTCTCGCTTTTTTTTTACTGAAAAATGCATGTTCTTTTTTATTTGATTTGAATTTTTCACTTCAAATAAATTTATCTTACAAACAGTTAATTTTTCAATACGGATATTGAGAATGGTTTGTTAGTTTTATTTTTATTTTTTAAAACAAGATTGATTTTGATATATTTTTTAACAAAAATAATTTTTTACCTTAAATTATTTACATATGGCAACTTTTTTTTCTCCTACCATAATATATACATGGACATTCATTTTTATTATTCTCCTTTTTAACATAAAATTCAGCATTGGGAATTATATCATAATTATTCCTTTGTCATATACGATTCCACATAATGCATTATATATATACAGTTAAGATTTTAAAAATTATAATTATTAATGCCTTCTTAATTTATTATTTTTATTTACAAAACATTTTCTCTTGTGATGATATTAATTTTAATCATTGATATGCAACTTATAAATACCAAATTAATTGTAACTTTTTTCATAAGTAGTTTTCAATTTATAGTGTATTTATTTCAACTGCCGATTTGACCTGGAGTCCACATCGGAGTAACAAATTTACATGTGAGAAAATCTTCTATTTGAGGCAACTTTTGCTATGAGTTAGACCTTTATTTATATAGTGATAGCTTGGAAGATAAATCCTATCTAAGATAATTTCTCTATAAGAAAGATGTGCAATTCTACTCCTTAATGACTACATTACATAGTATTGAAGCATGGTTATTATGATGTTTGATCACATATTGATATTTTCTTCATGCTCTAATTAAATGTGATTGAGTGTATTAGATGTTCCACACCTGAAGTTTGAGCTTTGTAACTATTTATGTTGATATTTTAGTGTAATTGGATCAACTAGTTGACCAATGCAGTCGTAATATTTCATCAAACAAGTTAGGAGAGTGCGGAGTGCACGCTTGTTCGAGTTCTATTACGATACTTAGCTTACGAGGGTCCGGGAGCTACCTCTCGCAACACTTCTGTTATAAACTGTTGCAGCTGCTCGAATGGACATGTCTTTTCGCAACACTTCTGTTCTGAAGAGTTGCGACTGTTCGTATCAGGTCTATAAAATATGGCATTGGCAACACTTATAGAAAGAGTTTTTTGCAACGATTTCTGCAATTTTTGGTTCACTTTTCTTCACAACAAAAATTCATTCTAAGTTCTTGTCGTTTCTGATTTTATCCGATTGATCTATTTGGTAGAACCACCAAATAAGATTCAATCTGAAAGTGTTCGTCACGACTTCAGAATTATCCATGCATCATTTTATTAGATTTCTTCAACAAAGATTGAGAGATGTTTTTTACAGACATTAAAGGCTTCATTCTACCGGAATTCCCCAACAATTTATACATGTCATGCAATCTTCTCATTTTGATTTATATTTTGATATGAGTACTTATGCCTTTGTTTATTGTTCATCAAAATATATAGAGGTTTCAGTTTCAAACCTAAAACCTAAAAGAAAACACACATGTGCGATGGAAGTTGATTAGACCACAAAAGTACATGATACTCTGGACCAAAGGCAAACTATTATTTTTTTTCTTTCGCGTCCAACACCCGGTCCATTAGCCGACCATAACCCAGACTTGGGTACTGAACATGGCCAGTTTACGAGGGTGACTTCCTCCTAACTCGATCAGTTTGCTCTATACGTCTCCAAGATTTGAACCATATTTAATGATTAAAGAATTCGAATTCCTCATTCAACTCAACCAACTAGTACGTAGTACTCGAAGGTAAATTATTGATTGAAAAAAGAATGAAAAGTAAAGAGGGAAATCTGAGCAGTTAGGCACCCACTCCATACCTTTGCAACATAAAAAAAGATGGCCAACAATGAAAGTAGTGTCATTTGTCCATATTCATCCGTTCATATACATTTTCGTCCAAATGCAACCGATACTAAAGATGTCCACATTCCATCCACTGCCCTCTAAATTTTGAAAAGGTACTCGTAAATTTTTTAATTTTTTAAAAAATGCATTAGTTTGCCATTTAATAACAGTTTTTGATCGGAGGGATAAACATAAGAAGAGTGACATATTTGAAAAGTTAAACCAACAAGAAGCCGACACATGTCATTTAGGGACACACTATTGCACTTTTTGAAATTTTAGGGGACTATGTGAACCTATTCAAAGTTTAGGGAAACAATAGGCGAAACGGAACAACTTCAGGAAATCTTTTCAAAGTTTAAATCAATTTGAAACTATAGATGTTATTACAAATTTACATGTGTATATTGTGTCAGAACTTAAATAAATTTTTTTTATACTTACTAATAACTATTTTTTTCCTTCATCACCATTGGATATAAATGTGATAGAAACCACTAATTATATCATAATCAAAGATAAAATCATGATTACTTTAAAAAAAATTAGAAAAAAACCCATATAAATATAATATTATTAAATTTTTTTATATAAATTACACTGACGTGCTTATATTAAATATAAAAAAAATCTTCAACCACGTATTTATTATTGTATTAGATATTGCATCAAAATCAGTCTTAACAGCTGCAGAAATATATTATTATTTTGATATATTATTTGTTATCTATTAGTCAAAAATGACTAGTCCAGTCCAATTTTAAGAAAATCAGGGCAAGAATACTAGTTCAGTCTCATTTCCTATTACAGTTTAATTAATTTTGAATTTCTCGTAATTAACACCCATGAAAATCAAGGGACAAAATTCCCTAAAAAAGGTAAAGTTTTTTTTATCATGGAAGTAACATAATGTATTCTCTAAAAATAAATAAATCACATGTCCTTAATTTAATTTGCCCTTTTATATTCCCTATTCATTCTTTACACGTGATATTATTTATTATTATTTTATTATTTTTCAAATTTACTTTTCTATTTTTTCATCCCATCTCTCATATAAATTTTCCACGTGTCAAAAAATGAATGGAAACATAAACTGGGACACTAAATTGAAGACATGCTATTTTTTCCGTATTCTCTCAAGTAACTCTGATTTAAATGAATCCTAATCCGAAACTATAAGTTAACATTAATTATATAATATTTTGTTAAACCAAAATATTAAGAAAAATACAGTTAAGGAGGGTAAGGGGAGATGGGAGCTTTGGTTACAACCTTGAGATTGTTTTCGCATGACCATGGCTTCAAACTGTATAATAAATTATCAACATATAAATCATAACAGTAGTGTAAGAGAAGAGCAGAAGGTGGAGATGGGTCCAACTAAGATTGTGCATTTAGCCTGGCCTACACCAAGCTAATCACATGGGTTCTCATATATATAATATATTAATATTGCAAGATTAGAGAATTAGTTAATAAAGTAATATGGCTCTATACATCTAAAGTCCCCCGATTTAGCATAAAATTTTAGGTGTCATCTTAATCTTTCAACAGATATTATTAACACATTAAATTTAGTAAATATGATCACCCCAGCTCCTAAATGCCATATATCACCTTTTAATTGGAGATCGAAAAATATAAAATTTGACATCTTTGAAGAGTTAAACCAATTACAATGTGACACGTATCATTGAGGGGACTGGGGTGAACGTGTTTGCCAAATTCAGAATGTTAGTAACAACTGTATAAAATTGAGAGCGACACCTATAACTTTGTGTCAAATTGGGGGCTTTCAATGTAGGGGCCTAATATATATAAAAAATGGAAATAGGTTGGATATATGAGATAGCATGTTATTCCTATGTTATTTCAATTTTATTATAATTCTGAATCTTCTTCACATGCTATCCTGTTATTTCCCATATGCTTTGCTTCTCTACCACATTTCTTAATTCTTTCATTAATTTACTAATTCAATTTGCTCTCTTTCTATTCAATTACAGTTTTTTGTTAATCCAATTATTAACTCGAGTGGTAAAATTATTGTGCATTAAGGTTATCAAGAAAGTTTTGTTTCTAAATTTTAAATTCCACCATGAACGCTTTAGATGTACACAATCAATGAATACAAAATGATCTTCATAAACAGAACGTTACATTTTTCGATAAATCTAATTTTTATAAGAAGGAGATAAGATTTTTCTTTTAAGTTAATAATTAAGTTAGGAAGATAGGAGCCCAACCAGCAAACACATATTTTTTCTTTTTCTTTGCTCCACCAAATATCAGGGATAGCACCTAAAAGTGTGACATGGAACCATGACTTTAATTACTTTTTCTTTTTTATTAGTATAAATTTAGACGTAAGAGAAAATTGTTCAATAATTATTTTATGTGTTTTGTAATTCTAAGTATTTAATATTTACAACTTTTAAGTATTTTATGGGCTAATTAAAAAATTTCAACGACAAATAACAATAACAACGGAGAAATTCAACAGACAACTTATTACAGTTTGTTGTCATAATTATTTTTCTTATTGTTGATAATTTTTATTGCTGTTAATTGTATCTTTTCTTCAGAGCAATTAGAAATGGTTGTTTAATAACGGAGATCGAACACTTAAATTATTAATTATTTGATCGTGAAAATTCCAAAATTAATTAGATATTCAAGAATTTTTCATATATTGGAGATGATGGAATTTCACATCTGAAATAAATAATATTGAAAAGTTAGAAAAATTATATGGTATATGACAAGCACCGTCATGTACGTAACTTTATCTGAAATATTTAATCAACCCATTAATTATATTTATAATTAATATAAGTAAAGGAAACAAAATATTTTTCTTATCTTTCCTAAATATAGTTTATATTTATTGAATTATTGATGTATCAGCAGCTTGTTACTATGCATGCGGCTGATATATAATTGACGTGGGGTCTATGTCATTAATATTTGACATAATATATTTTCTATTTGATGTAATATGTTTCTTACTTATTTATCGTTTTTACCGTTGGATTTCTCTATAAATAGGAATTCAATTCTTCATTTGATATATACTTCAGAAATAATAATTAAAAGTTTCTCTCAAATTCTCTCTCTGCCTTCTTTATTATTGTTATAATTTCTTTGCATATATAGTCAATTTTCAACATGTTATCAGCACGAGCTTGCTCTATCGATCAAGGATATCACCAAATAAATCGAAAGTAAGGCATAATTATTTTATTTCCTATAAACATATATTATACCTATAATTTTTAATATGTCTAATATCAAAAGTTTAGACTTTATTCCTCTTGATGTATCGGGAAAAAATTATCTTACTTGGGTGCTGGATGCAGAAATGCATCTAGAGTCAATGGGTCTTAATAATACTATTATTGAAAATAATAATATTACACCCCAATACAAGGCAATAGCTCTAGTTTTTTTCCGCCGTCATCTTGATGAAGTACTTCAATCAGAATATTTGACTGTCAAAGATCCTGCAGATCTTTGGAAACAATTAAAGGAGAGGTTTGAACACCTTATGCAAATATCTCTACCAAATGCTCAGTATGAATGGATAAACTTAAGGCTTCAAGATTTTGAATCTGTTATTGCATACAATTCGAAACTTTTTCAAATTACATCCACATTAAGATTATGTGGAAAGAAAATAACTGATGAGGATTTACTGGAAAAGACATATTCTAATTTTCATTTGAATAATATTGTATTATAGGAATAATATGGAGCAAAAGATTATAAGAAATATAGTGAACTAATTACTGCTCTTCTCCTAGCAGAACAGAGAAATCAACTCCTGTTGAAAAACCATGAATTACGACCTACCGGAACAAATCCATTCCCTGAGCAAATGCGATAATTCATAATAATTTTAATGGGCGCGGCCGGCAGAAATGGTCATGGTCGTGGCCGAGGTAGATGTCATGGTAATGGGCGTGGTAGAGGATATAATAATAACAATTTCCACCAGAAGTGGAAACTTGGTAATAATAACAATAATTTTCACCTGAAGTGAAAAAATACAAATAACCACCAGAAGTGGAATGATCAAATTGAAAATTTTGATAAAAGAAATAATAGTCAAGCTAATGAAAATAAATGCCATAGATGTGGTATGACTGGTCATTGGTCAAGAACTTGTAGAATAGCTAAACATTTGGTAAACTTATACCAAGCATCCCTCAAGAAATATGCGGAACCAGAAACCAATTTTATATTGAATGATAATAACTCCACTAATGACACTATTGATATCCCTAATATGGAGTTAGATGATTTTCTGTTACTCAGCAACAGTGGCAAGGAAAAATTTGAATAATTACTTAATATATTTTACTTAATTAATATCTTATAATTTTTATACTATTATTGATTTGCTTTTGTTATTGCTGTTTAATGTAATTTTTGTATAATGTTTATTTATAAATAAATAATAATGCATCTTTCGTTTCTTAAATGAAGAAAATGAATTCTTTTTCGGTACTATATGACTTCAAGAAAAATGAAGCAAATTTATGTATTGTAGATAGTGTCACCACCCATACTATTCTCAAAGAGGCAAGATATTTTAATACTCTTAAAAGGGTTGAAACTGTTGTTACAACAATATTGTGATAAACAAAAATGGTTGAAGTATTATATTACAAAGGGGAACAAAACTTATTATAAACAATGCATTATTTTACCCAAATTCTCATAGAAATTTATTAAGTTTTAAAGATATTCGCAGAAATGGACTGTGAGCGAAGACAATAAATAATGTCTTTATATTACAAAAATAATTTCAAGTAAGAAATGTATACTTGAAAAATGTTATACTCTTTCATGTGGCTTATACTACACATATATTAATATGATTGAAGCCAATTTAACTATAAACAAGAAGTTTATAGATTCATATACTTATAAAATTTGGCATGATCGACTGGGTCATCTTGGTTCGATAATGATAAGAAAAATTATTAAAAATTCACATGGGCATCCATGAAGAACCAGAAGTTTCTTCAAAATAATGAATTATTTTATACTGCTTGTTCGCAAGGAAAATTAATAATAAAACCTTCCAGAAGTAAGGTTGGAATAGAATTGCTAGCATTTTTAGAGCGCATACAATGTGATATATGTGGACCAATTCATCCACCATGTAGACCATTTAGATATTTTATGGTTCTAATTGACGCTTCAACTAGGTGGTCACATGTATGCTTATTATCTTCATGAAATATAGCATTTGCAAGGCTACTTGCCCAAATTATAAGATTATGGGCACAATTTCCCGATTTTTCTATTAAATCAATTCGTCTTGATAATGCTGGAGAATTCACGTCCAAAATATTTAATGATTATTGTATGTCGATTGGAATAAAAGTTGAACATCCTGTAGCATATGTTCATACACAAAATGGTCTAGCAGAATCATTTATAAGACGTCTACAATTAATTGTACGATCACTAATTTTGCAAACAAATCTCCCTACTACAGTTTGAGGTTATGCAATATTACATTCAGCATCTCTTATACGTTTAAGACCAATAAGTTATCATGATTATTCTCAATTACAATTAATTTCTGGCCATGAGCCTAGTATTTCTCATCTTAGAATTTTTGGTTGCGCAATATATGTGCCTATTGCTCAACCACAAAGGACTAAAATAGGTCCTAAAAGGAGATTAGGAATTTATATTGGCTATGAATCCCCTTCAAATATCTTGAGCCATTAACTGTCGATATGTTTACTGCTCGATTTGCAGATTGTCATTTTGATGAAAACACTTTCCCAAAATTAGGGGAGAGAATAAGAGCCCAATTTTGGAAAAGAAAATAATATGGAATGCTTCATCACTTTCTCATATGGATCCTAAATCAAATGATTCTGAACTAGAAGTTCAAAGAATAATCCATCTTCAACATTTAGCAAATCGATTACCTGATGCACTCGCTAATCCTAAAAGAGTGACGAAATCGCATGTACCAGCAGTAAATGCACCAATTCGTATTAAGATTCCTGAAGAGCAACCTACGAATAATACTCTAACTCGCCTGAAGCGTGGATGACCTATTGGTTTAAAGAAAAAAATTGTAAAAGGATGAGAGTTATTGACAATGAAGATATTCCCATTGAGGATATAAATATAAATACATTTCTGGAAGAAGTGCAAGCACCAGAAGTGCAAATATCTGAAGCTATTGAAAATGAAGAAATTCAAATAAATTATATCAATATTGAAAGAAGATGGAATTGCAATAAAATAGTTATAGACCATATTTTTTCATTTAATGTTGCGATTAATATTGAAAATGAAAATATAGATCATGAGCCAACATCTATTGAAGAATGCCAAAGTAGAATTGATTGGCAAAAATGGAAAGAAGCAATTCAAGCAGAGCTGAATTCTTTTGAAAAACGCAAAAGTATTCGGACCAGTAGTTCGAACTCCACAGGATGTAAAACCTATTGGTAATAAATGGGTTTTTATTAGAAAGAGAAATGAGAAAAATGAAATAATAAGATATAAAGCCAGATTAGTTGCACAAGGTTTTTCTCAAAGACTTAGGATAGACTATGAGGAGGCAAATTCTCCGGTGGTGGATGTAATAACTTTTAGATATCTTATTAGTTTTGCAGTGCAAGAAAATTTATAAATGCACTTGATGGATGTTGTCACAGCTTACCTTTATGGTTCGCTTGATAATGATATTTATATGAAAATCTCCGAAGGATTAAAGCTGCCCGAAAAATATGGCAAACGAGAACTTTACTCGATAAAGTTACAAAGATCCTTATATGGATTAAAATAATCTGGGCGTATGTGGTATAACCGTCTCAGTGAATATTTATTGAAAGAAGGATATAAAAATGATCCAATTTGTCCATGTGTTTTTATAAAAAAATTAGGATATAATTTTATTGTCATCTCAATTTATGTTGATGATTTGAATATTATTGGAACTCCAGAAGAGATTCCAAAAGCAGTTGATTCTTTAAAGAAAGAATTTGAGATTAAAGATCTTAGAAAGACAAAATTCTGTCTTGGTTTGCAAATTGAGCACCTTGAAAAAGGAATTTTAGTGCATCAATCCAACTACATAGAAAAGATCCTGAAACGATTTAATATGGACAAAGCATATCCATTGAGTAACCCAATGGTTGTACGATCACTCGATGTGAAAAGGGATGTTTTTAGTCCTCGAGAAAATAATGAAAAAGTTCTTGGTCCTAAAGTACCATATCTAAGTACAATAAGTGCTTTGATGTATCTTGCTAATAACACAAGACCGGACATTGCATTCTCTGTTAATTTATTATCAAGATACAGCGCTGCACCTACAAGACGACATTGGAATGGAATTAAACATATAATGCGCTACCTTCGAGGAACTACTGATTTAGGCTTATTTTATTCATATGAGTCTAAGCTTAAATTAGCTGGATATGCGGATGTGGGTTATTTATCCGACCCACACAAAGCTCGATCTCAGACGGGCTATTTATTCACATATGGAGGAACAGCTATGTCTTGGCGATTGACAAAACAAACAATTACAGCTACTTCCTCAAATCATGCAGAGTTAATAGCGATTCACGAGGCAAGTCATGAATGTGTGTGGTTGAGATCATTAATCAAACATATCCAAGAAGCATGTGGAAAAGTTACGGTCAAAGAAGATCCGACGATAATATATGAAGATAATGCTGCTTGTATTGCTCAATTGAAGGAAGGCTATATTAAAGGAGACATAACAAAGCATATTTCACCAAAATTTTTCTTCACTCATGATCTAGAAAAGAATGGTGAAATCTGTATTCAACAAATCCGCTCTTGTAACAATTTAGCAGATTTGTTTACCAAGGCTTTACCTTCCTCAACTTTCAAGAAATTGATTTACAGCATTGGAATGCGTCGTCTTAAGGATCTCCGTTAACTCGCGAATAGAGGGAGTAAGCACTATACTCTTTTATCCTTAACTGAAGTTTTTATCCCACAAGGTTTTTCCTTAATAAGGTTTTTAATGAGGCAGTGTCCCATTCGCGGCAGATGATATATCAAAGGGGGAGTGTTGAATTATTGATGTATCAGCCACCTGTTACTATGCAAGTGACTGATATATAATTGACGTGGGGTCCACGTCATTAATATTTGATATAATATGTTTTAACTTATTTACCGTTGGATTTCTCTATAAATAGGAATTCAATTCTTCATTTGATATATATCTCAGAAATAAGAAATAAAAGTTTCTCTCAAATTCTCTCTCTGCCTTCTTTATTATTGTTATAATCTCCTTGCGTATATAGTCAATTTCCAACAATATTATTTCCATGCATACATTTATTTTCTACATTCTTCCTAATTTCTTTATTTAATTATTTATTTTCAAATTAAATTATACATACGTAATTTTTTCTTTTCAAAATTATACTATTTTATTTATACAATAATTATTTAATTTGAAACATAAACCCTAGACCTTTTTTAAAATTAATTATGATCAAACTAAACTCCTAGACCTTTATAGTCAATAAAAATCTTAAATATTTAACAATGTAATATATTTCTCTTTTCTTTTCATAATTTTATTATTTTTTATTTTTTTACAAAATTCACACTAATATACAGCACAAACTCCTAAACTTTAACCTTTTACCTTAATATATGACACATGTTTTTTTACTTTTCTTTGATTTATTCTTATGGTTTCAAATACCAATATTTAAACAATATACCATAGTTTTATATGATTTCATATCAAACTACTCTAGAATATTTAAATATTGGTATTTGAAATCATAACAATAAACTACAAAAATTGAAAAAGATATGTGTTATATATTAAGATAAATGATTTAAGGTTAGGAGTTTCTATTGCATGTTAGGTTAATTTTGTAAAAATGTTCTCAAAATTAATTAATTTGTGAAAAGAAAATAAAAATATATTACATTGGTAAAAATTTAGGATTTTTATTGGCTTTAGGATTTGAGTTTACAAATAATTAAATTTATAATAAAGGTTTAGGGGTATATGTTTCAATCTTGTATAACATGAAATAGTATAATTTTGAAAAGAAAAAATTAAGTAGGTAAAATTAAATTTGGATAAACTAAATAAAAAATAAATTAAGAAGAAAATATATATTAGAAATGCATATAAGGTAAGAATAAAAAAATTATCTAGGAAAAATAAGAGAATGATTTTTTTTCCTTTACATTTATTATTTATAAATATTATTATTGAGTTCATTAAATTCTTTGAATGCTTTTTAGATTAAATTAGAGTTGATTAATAGGTTATTAAATATTTTTGGATAAACTTAAGGTACATGACAATACACGTCATGTACTGTATACATTTTCATATAGTGTAATCCAAAATTTATCAAGGACCACATATTATTTTAACTTGCAAAATTTATACGGTACATAGCAAGCACCACAGTTTAATGTAATTTTATTTAAAAGCATTTAATAGGTAATTTCTTCTCATACTCACTAATTCAATATTATTTCTTACCTAAAATGAATTTAATACCATATTGTTATCTATTTATATCATATTCTCTTATTTCCTAATTCAATATATTACATTTATTTTGTGTATTAATGGGGTCTAATATTGAGGAAAAATGAATCTTCATATATTCTTTATTTTCCTAATTACAAAGAATCTTTGGAAAATTGAAGTATTTTTTTTAAATAAAAAAAATTAATAATAGAATTATTTAGATATGTATGATTTTTATTTGAGGTTAAAGACTCGGGTTAAAATTAAAAAAATAAAAAAAATTGTATTTTGATAATTTACACAAGAATTTAATTATTTTTTAATCTATAATTATCATTTATATTGTTATTTGTGCAGGGTCAATTTGCATAATTCGGTAATATGCAAGTATATGAAAAATGAATATGATATACCATAGACATATAAGTTATATTTACCATTTATATCACTAAATGATCAAAAAATGTGTGTTAATATTTGTACTCATTAGGAAATATATATTGAAATTTAAGAAACATATTTATGTGTAATGACATGTGACAAGCTCAATCTTAAATTTTACCGCTGTATATTTTTTTATTCAATTTATTACCTTTTTACATTATGCAGTACAAGTAAAGATATTATATGTTCATGTATATATTATAATATCTATAATATTATACAAAACTATGCTATGATGTTCATATATTAGTATTTGAAATCATAACAATAAACTAAAAAAGTAAAAAATATGTGTCATATATTAGGATAAAAGGTTTAAGGTTGAGAGTTTGTGTTGCATATTTGGGCAAATTTTATTAAACAAATCACCAGTAATAATAAATTCATGAAAAAATAAAAATATATTACATTATTAAATATTTAAGATATAGGATTAGAGTTTTAAATAATTAATTTATAAAGGTTAGGGTCTCTATATTAAATTAGAATAAATATTTTATTCACCAAAAAAAATTTAGAAATAAATATTTTATAACATGAAATATTATAAATTTGGAAAGGAAAAATTAAATAGGTAAAATGAAATTTGGAAAAATAATTAAAAAATATGTAGAGAAGAAATGCATTTAAAGTAAGAATAGAAAAATTACTTAGGAAAGATAGGAAATTTTTTTTATTTTATTTCCTTTACTTTATTCATATTAAATATAACTAATGAGTTCAGGAAATATTTTTAAATACCGAATAATTATTCAAAAAGTTATATATAGTTGGTTTACATTGAAATTTAACCCAAGGAAAGATGATTATTTCAAATTTACTTCATTAATGAATAATATTATTTTAAAATTAAAATTAATAGTAAATCTTAAACTCTTTCATGACGCTTTCTCATGGCAAAATTACTATTAGCCATATCAGAAATAAATTCAACTAATTTTCTACTATTTTAACCCTTATTCCAAAATTAACATAAACCTATAAAAACCATTATTAATTAAGATGAAAATATAGTATATTTAGCATTTACAAATTATAATAATCTTTTTATTTCAAATTTTAGAAATAGTTTTATCTTTCTGAATTAAATTTATCTTCTCTACTTAATTACTTACATGGTTTTATATTCAATAAATATTGACCTCATCAATCCCCTCAGCTTTTATTTAAAAAATGAATATTGAGCTTAAACTTTTATGTGATCAATAATATCACCCCAAAACATAGCAAAGGAATTTGGTGAAATAATCATCAATGGACCATTTAACAAAGCAAATTCATATTGCAAATGTCCTATTACTAACATTTCAAATTTACAATTCCGATACAAATAAATTCACATACATATCATATTTAAATCCAATAAATTAGACAAAATTACTTATATGGTTTTGTTAGTTGAATATTTTTGTTCATTATATATAGTCAACCATATCTATGATTGATCACCTTAATATAAAGCTTATCTTTTCACTTTTAAACATAAAAGGCAATCTTTTGAATAAAAGTTGATCTTTGATTTATATCAAGAGATGACTCAATTATGCATAGAAGTCTTTTAATATAAAGTTGATATCCCCCCAAAAAAATGAAATTGTCCATTTTTTAAATATAGAAAAGAAATAATTTACTAATACCTAAAGTGGCCGCCAATATTTTCCAATTGAACAATCAATTTTAGCTAAGATATTGAAGCTATATATATTATATTCACAATTTGTATAGTGAAATCGTGTTTGATTACGCTGTGGACCAATAAATGATTTTTTGTACAGCTTACTTTAGATTTTCTTACAGCTTATATTAGATTAAAACATAGGGTGTGGTTTGGGTAATTTTTAAAAGGAGGATTATATAATTATTGTTTTTAAAATGAGGGTCGTGGTTTTAAAAGTTAGTAAATAAAGAAAAAATTTATAAAATATCTATTTTTAATGTTATAAATGGTATTTTAGTTAATTCAACAAATATATAATTTAACTATATTATTTATGAATTATATATCAAGGTTCGAATAAGTTTTAAAAAATTTTCATTTTTTTATAATTTTTCAAAATTATTATCATCTTTTAATTAAAGAAAATACTTAAATTTGTCAAAAAATTTCAACATTTATCATTAAGGTGTATTGTATTTTTATTAGCTAACCTACAAAATTTCAGTTCAAAATAGATAAGATTGCCCTTTTTCGTGACATATTTTCAAAATGAGGATTTTTTTATCATTTATTTGCTAACTTTTGAAACCACAGTCCTCATTTTAAAAATAAAAATTTTATAATCCTCTTTCTCAAAATGACCGATACCATATGATATATTTTTAAAATTTACTCTAAAAAATAATAATCTAGGGATAATATATTGTCATTATTATAAGAATATGGTTGTACGACTCATGGCATGTTCCAGATCAATTAGATTTAATTTCTTGGGTTGTGATTCCATGTTGGCTTGTTAGGATTAGAAAGTTGAGAAAAGTCTAGAGAATGATAGGGTATTAACTATACACAAAATTTCAAATAAGTTATTAATTAATTTACTAATTTGATTGTTGTGATTACAATAATATAATCATGTTTGAAATAATAGATCCGGATCAATCGGGTTAAAAGATTCAACCTAATTGAATAATTTGCCTTTATTAGAATAAATAAGCTCAAAGATCTTACTAAATTATAAAGATTTAAGTGCAATTATTTTTCTCTTGCAGGTATAAAAAAACTCTTTTACACTAGATTAAATTTTTTAATGAAATTTTAGTTATATTATAATTTGTTCTGTTCCTCGGATTTCTTCCTAATACAGAGAAATCTCGCAAAATCGATTGTCATCAATCTTTTACCGTTGTAGAAGTCTGAAAAACTCGATTGTTATATAATACATCGTGATTTAGTTTTGATTTTGGCATACAAGTGATATCGTATGTGTATTTTTTAATTTCGGGAAAAAAAAAGGTAGATATGGATTTATTCACTTTCCATCACACGTGAAGGAGATAAAATATTAATTTAGAAAATATGTAAGTGAAACTAGTTAGTTGTTTACTTGTTTAACAAAAACATAGTAACTATAGTTTTATATGTATTTCCCTTTGATTTTGATCAATTTTTTCTGGCTCAAACTAATCTTCATCACACTTTCTAAGCGCATCCTAAGAGTGGAGATTCGAAACTGGGTAAAAGCTTTTTGATGTTCAATAATTTTACAAACTCAACTGATCATGTGGTTATTTTTTTTATGGCAATCTACTAATCATAGTATATCATAATTTCTAGTTCTTAACGATGGCAAATTAACTTGTTTCAATCATATAGTTTTTAAGAGATATAACAATTGCTAAACACAATTAATATGTTCTTTCCGACACTATAAAATAAAAAGCCAAACAATTTATCTTGGACTCTTTCCAATTATAAATCTTGAGCAGCCGCACTAGCTGTCGACTCCATAAGGATGAACTTGATCACTTATTTAATCTACTCAAGGTGATGTGAATTTTGTGAATGAACATCTAACTAACTTCCCCACCAACTGTAACCTATGTAGCACGGAAACGAGAGAGGAAAAGTTTCCGATTTTCGGAAACACACATTAGAAAGGCAAAAAATCACGTGATTTCAGGTTTCCGAGAAGGAAACGGGAAACGTTAGTGTTTAGGAGTTTCCGTGCTTTATAGACTATGACTCTAGAGCAAGAACTAGCTTTAGTGATATATAGCCGACTGCATATTCTTCATCTTGTAAACCATCATACTTCAACTTATGACGCTTCAAGATGAAGGGCCAGTTTGACATTGCTGTTTGAGCAACTTTTAAAATAAGTTGTTTTTATAAACTTTTAATAGTACTACATATTTTAGTTTTGAACAACTCATTTTGATCTTTCAAAGTAATTAATTAGGAACTGTCTGATTTATTTTTTCCAAAATAAAATCTGCAGCTTTCAAAAAACGCTTGAAAATGGAAAGCTGCTGAAAAAAGCTGCAAAAACTCAGAAGCAAGATGCAATGTTATGTTTCTAACATCTGCGTGCTAGTTGTTATCTTGATTAAACACGGGGACAAGATTCCTAGCAATAGCTATTCAACTCCTGTTGAAGAACTACTAACTAACAACAATTTGCTTCATAGTTTTCCACGAAATCAAAGTCTTTCCAAGAGAAATACAATATCATGTTAATTATAGTACTAATGAAGACATGCTACTCAATCTTCGTCATACTATGCCTTGATTTGCATTTCTCAATAGTTTGCTGTGGATATATTAAGCCACAATATGCAAATTTTCATAGATTTGTGCAGTTCCGTATTGAGTACTTGAGAACATATAAAGTTCACTGTCTAATTATACATTTGATAGGCTTTTGAAAGTTGATTGGCTTAATTGCTGTGTCACCTCACCTAGCCAATGACAGGCCCTATGTTACCCGCACTCTTCCACTTAGGCTTTTATAGGGTGAACTGGGTCCTTTTAGGACCAAACAATCCAAATGCTGATATTTAATAAAGACTTAATTAAATATTTTCTCTTTTCAATTAAATATCTTTCTAATATTTCTCAGCTCTTGATTATAAAATGGCCTGAAGAAATTTGGTTTAGTTGGGCTTTCATATTTTAATCTTTATGTGGGCCTTCTTCCGTACTGGGCTTACACTGTTAGAAATTACCCTTATTACATAATAACAGGGGCTTTTTACCGTGTAGCTACATTGTTTTAAAATATATTCTTAATTATATAGTATCCCATATTTTAAAAATGTAGAACTGAATATCGGATCCGAACAGTACCCGAGTCCTAATAACATGGGGCAGAGTTAGTGAAACTTAGATAGAGCAATCTTCCAGCAATTGCTTCTATACAGCTAAGAATCTGCTCTAAACCAGCACAATATGGACACCACTATTTATAATCCATCTCCAGCAAGTGCAAAATATAAGATGGTGGCTTCAGTGGCTAGCCCTTCTAGGAAGTCGACACACAAGTTACCTTCTCAGCAACTATAAATAACTCTGAATTTATTGACATATAAAAGGCAAAGTCTAATACTATCAACTATCAAGTATGTTACTAAGAGGGTGCTGGGTGATTAGTTCCTTAGCCCATTGAGGATGTCTACAAATTCTAGAGCCGCCCAAGCCTCGGCTAGAAAGGAAGTAAGGAATCCAAAATGGCACACATGTTTCTGCCCTGATCAGGAAATGGACTTAAGAACCGAATCAATTAATCATGCATTTGTAATCATGTCTTGGATCTACTTGGCTTGAGAGAGAGTTAAAACAGTAGATCTTTGAAAGCTTGAATCATTTAATCAAAATCGTGGCAAAGGTTTTAGACTAGTGGTTGAGTCTGGAGCTGTGATTTCACAGGTTCGAGCCCACATTTAGGTAGAAGTTTTTCTTTATTATTATTATTATAAGCCTAATGAGGTGTAAATCGTTGAAATAATATTGTAAAATATTGTAAATTGTCTAACTTTTTCCGTTTCCAATTGGTAAGCCAAAGCCCGTCTTAGTTTCCATATTTCCAAAAGAATACCGATAAAAACATGCAGAACAAAGAATTGATCATGACCTTTTAATAGCTTAAATAGTTATCAAAATTTTCCAAAAACAATATATTAGTAATACTGTAAGCAAATAATATTAGATACTATATTTTGTTAAACAATTATCATAAATTGCACATATATTTTTTTATATTCAACAAGTATCTTCATTACAATAATCTTGTTATATTTACTTAGTTACACTTATATATATATAATATCAAATAATATGCAATAAAATTAAACAGATTTCAATACATATTGAATGAATCATAATAAAAACATCATATTGGTGAGAAAAACAAGTCATCAATGCAAAAAAAACTACATCCTATATATTGTAAAACTTACCATGTCCTAGGCCAGGTGTCACCATATAACTTATTACATCTGAATAAAACTCTCAAATATTCACCCGAAGACGCGACTGCTCATCTAGCCTATATGAATACAAAATCATTTCATGACTAGAAGTCATAAAAAAATTTCTCAAAGGATTCAATATGGTCAGCTTGTAAGAAAATAGATAATGATACTGTGGTTTCATTAATTGGACTTGGTAACATGAAAGCAGTTCCAAAATTGGCTCGACCCACATGAACTGGTCTTCCCCACCCAAAATCAGCTTCGTAAAATGGCAATTTTGCCCAACTCCCCATACTAAAATTAAGACGCTTAGAGCATCTGCAATAGATAGTTATATGAAATAAATAACCACATTGATGACATGCCAATAATTTTGAAAATAGATAATATATTTCAAAAAACTAACTACATTAGAATCTCTATTTCATAGTGGATTTCATTAAAAAAATAATTAATTATATTTCTTTCAAAAATAACCAACGTGTAAATTTTAAATTAAGCATTAAAATATTAATAAAATTGATGAGTTGACTTTTTATTTGATTGTCTACATGTAGAAAATCAAATAGACAATGTGTGTAGAGTCATTTTCTAGTTGATTGTCTATTTTTGATTATATATCAAGACTATCATTTAAATAGACTAACTACTAAAAACTCTTATATGTCTCATATCCTTTCCTTAAAACCGTTGGATCAGGTTGCTTTCTTATATAATCAAGTGTTGATCTTAAATGGACGGATTATCTCAATCGTTTGCTCCAATGGTCTTGATTTGATTTCACCAACCGGGCTTACAACTGCTGTTGTAAATTGTACATTACCAAAGTATCCCCGTGGTAGTGGAGGAATCAATTTGAGTCGTCCATCAGTTGGAATATAAATCTTTGTTTTCTGATCATCAAGTAAGCCACGTGCACAGTACCACATATGTGCTGCTAAGATTTCATTAGTGGTATAAGTAACTCCTGTCTCGTTATTATTGAACTTGAATTTTAGAATGGAGAGTTGATCGGGTGTGATTTTGAGTACTGTAGTACGTGAGGGGGCTGAGGTGGAGGGGTTAATCATCGTTGGATAAGGATCGTACTCAATGTGATGAAAGGTAGGTGTCGGAGGATCTCGAGCATGAAGAAGGGTCCTGTCAATGAACGGTGGGATGCTAATCGATTTGCCACGTGCAACATCAGACCATGAATTGGTGAAATGGACGGCAGATGTACCATCTACGACTATATGATCAAACATAATCCCAAGGCAAACACTTCCGCACTTAAATGAGTCAACTGCATGTAATAACGAACAAACAAAAACAAAAAGATTAAAAATAGATTGGTGCCAATAACAATTTTTATATAATGAATTAATCACCGATCCATTACTAAATTTCAAAAGAGAAATCAGATTTTTTTCAGAAATTGGGTACCAACCATTATGAAAAAAAAATGAATTCCAAGGAAGTGGTTTAAAAATTTATTATAGTTAATCACTTTATTTTGGCATTATAAATAATTTATTAATTATTTATTAATTTTATTTCTTCTCTTACAATAAAACATCTATAAATTAATAATGTTAGGATCGAGATATTTTATTAATTTAGCAAGATATTATTATATCGATAAATTAATAATTTATTAATTTAAAGAGGTTTTACGTGTGACCTTTAAATTTCCAAATCTAACGTACATTTTCAAATTAATTGAATTTGTCAAGTTTATTGTTTTTGAATAAGTAAAAAGTTAGTTTATGGTACCAAAAAATAAATTAGAAAAACAAGTTTCAAGGCACATTTCTTCTCCATATACATTAAATATGGTTAGAATTTGATCACAAATGTCCATTGAAATTTTTTAAAATCACATCAACTATGGCTCATAAACTAAAAGGTGTTCAAGAGGTCATAGCAAATTGCTTTCGACACTGTAAATACGAGAAGTCTTCACAATTCTTCACAACTTTTTGTTGCAATACGAGAAGACAATGCCCCAACTCTTAAGTGCAATAAGGAGATTTAAAGATGAACTCAATATAGATTTGAAGTTCAACAAAAAAACAAGTGACTATAGATTCATTTTTTACTAGACAATCTTAGAATTTGGATTCTTTTAGTAATTACTAATTAATAATTTCGTTGGAACCAATATATATATACTGGGATTTCAAAAAAGTTATTATCTTATTATTTTATCGATTCGGGTCCAATTTTGTATTGGTACCAAGTTGGGACTGGGCAAATTATTAATTTTATTGAGGTTATTAATTTATTGAGTATTAATTTACAGAGGTTTTACTGTATTAGAAAGTCTCTACCAAGGTAAAATACTTGGGCCATTACATTACACATATTTCTATTCTAAATTCTATTTTTACCGCAATCTTCTTATTTATAATTAAATTCAAGTATAATAAAAAAGACATATATCACCGGAGTAATAATAACATAAACGGAGGGATATTGAATATGTCATTAGCGAAATTCTTTCAAAATCCATATCTTATAATGGTGCACACAAATAAAAGTGTAAACTATTTAGGGTCGAAAGTGGAGTAGGAATATGGAGTAACAATTACTCCAAATACAGAGCACAATTAGAGTTGCTCTTATGAAAATAATGCATTAATGAGAGGAAAAAAGAAAATACCTAAGCAGCAAATAAAGGCTTAGAAGAGATATCCAAAGAAGAATCAATAGTAGGAAGAAGATTCTTCATTTCAGGGTCTGGGGTGAAATCTCCAAGATCATCAACAACACAGGTTGTTTCAGCTTCGACGAATAAAACACCATTGCCATTACAGTTTATATTAATTCTACCATTTTCATCGGTGCCAAATACTCCTGCTATAGGATAGAATGGCACTATTACATCACTCAGTGCATCTTTAAGCACTTGTGCTTCAAAGAAATTCGTGTTTTTGTTTACATTGTTTGGGTCTTGCAATTGCTTGTAGAAGTAAACTGTTGGAACATAAGAAGATCCAAGTCATTTAACCATAAACTTGGTTTTGGTGTTTCTTTATTAGGCTTTATGATGCTTGTCTCCTTAATATTGACTATCATCTTGTTTGCTGGGACAACTCCTTTCAACTTCAACTCCTTTATATAACTAACCAATCTGCACTCCAACTCATTTTGTAAGTAAAAGCTGCACCCATGGACCAATATCTGGTCTAACGGCAGACTAATTTGAACTCGGGTACAAAGGCCCAGTTACGGGAACAATCATTCCAACCCAGTTTGCTCACATCTTTAGGATATGAACCACAATTGATACTTAAGTAACACAGGTTCTTTATTCAACTCAACCAAACTAGTAGCAAATTGTTGATCAAAAGAAGAATGAAAAAGTCAAAAGGGAAATCTAACCAATTAGGTACTCACTCCATATCTATGCAACATAAAACGGATGGCCAATTGTCCATATCCGTCTATTCATATATATTTTTGGGCAAATGTCTTACTAGTTTGTAAAGTTATACTCATTTCATCGACTATCTTCTTAAATTTTGGAAAAGTTATATAACTTCCTTAACTTTACAAAAATATATCAGTTTGCCCTTAATATCAAATGTCCGTCTTTTATTGGAGAGATGAAAATAAAAAGAATAACATATTTGAAAAGTTATACTAACCAGAAGCTGACACGTATGGACAAACTGATCCACTTTTTAAAATTATAAGGAACTTCATAAACCTTTTCAAGGCGAATAAGAACAACACAATTTTTATGTAACTTTCTAACCATTAATACGTATGAATGGTGAAATTGGTCTTTAAGCATGGTTTTAGAGTCAATTGTTTAAAAGAAATTTTTTTTACTCCACTTGAAGACTAGACGTCATTATATATTGATACGCTTACATTGTGTAGAACCCGACCTCAATGACTTAAATAGATATTTGTTCTATACTTTACAGTAAATATTATTTTGGCTTTCATCATTATACCTCTAATTCAATTATAATCAAAGACAGTCATAACTATTTTGCACAAAAAAAAAACCAAATAATAGTAGAAAGCACCCATATGTATTAACTTTTTGAAACGAATGAACATACATTAAATACTACGAAAATCTTCATTCATCTCGTATTTATTAATACATTAGATATAATAACAAAGTCAATCTTAATCATAAGTAGGGGTGTGCAAATGGTCTGATAACCGAATTACTGAACCGAACTAAATGAAATATTTATTTGGTTTGGTTATTTCAAAAATTTGGTTCGGTTCGGTTTGTAAAATGTCGATTATTTTGGTTATTCGGTTTAGTTTTTGTGTAGAAAGAACCGTAATAACCGAACCGAAATATATATAACACATAATAAAAATTTAAAATATACTCATATATAAATTATTTTAACATCACATCCTTATTCCTCTTTTCCAAAATACTCTTTTATTCCTTTATGTGTTTCTACTAAGCCATTTAATCTATTGCAATACTTGTATTAGATGTGCATTTCATATTCTAAGTGTTAGAATTTGAAATTTTAGTTAATTAATTTAAAATTTTGGTTTGGTTCAGTTTTTTACCAAACCGAATAATTTATTTCGGTTTGGTTAATTCGGTTTTAATTCTTATTTACTTTAGTTCGGTTAATAATATTTTCTTATTTCAGTTCAATTTGATTCGGTTTTGATCGAATTCACACCCCTAACCACAAGAGCCTAACATTCACCGCTTTAATAAATTATTATTTTGATATATTATTTAATTTCAGAAAGATTATAACCAAGTAATTCTAAGTATTTGGTGTTGACAACTTCTAGGTATTTCATTGGTAAAAAAATTGTTAACAACAATTAACAATAATCATAGCAATGAATGACAACTAGAGAAATCCAAACAAGCATATTGTTACAGTTTGCATGTTGCAGTTGTTTTTTTTATTCATAGTTTCTTTTTTTTGTTTTAGTTGTATTTTTGTCTCCGAAGCCATTAGAAACGCTTGGGTAATCATTGTGACCGAACACATAAATTATTAATTATTTGATAGTGAAAATGAGAAAATTTACTAGATATTCAAGAATTTCCCATATGGAGATGATGGAATTCCACATCCAAACTAAATAATTCTGAAAAATTATATATTATGTTAAATGAATTCAACCACATTTATATATTCCCTCATTTACTAAGGCCAATGTTTTCAAGACTCACTAAGTTTTTTCATGGCATAAGAACAAAAGGAGATATGATAGTCAGAAAAGATCTTGAGTCCTTAATCAAATTGAACCTTAACACACAATTATTTCAAGTTTACCTCTATAATGAATAATATAGTTTAAAATTATAACTAGTAATTCTTTAACTCTTTCATGACACTTTCTCATGACAAAATTAGCCATTTCAGATATAAATTAAACTTTTCTGCTATTTAACCCTTGTCCACAATTAACATAAACCTATAAAAACCAAAAATAATTATTAGCATCTACAAATCATAAGAATCTTTTTATTGTAAAATGTTAGAAATAGTTTTACTTACTGTAACTAAGTTGATTTCTCTACTTAATTACTTATATATCAACTGATCTTGAACTTAAATTTTTATGTGCTAAATAATATCCCCGCAAAACATATATAGCAAGGAATTTTATGATATTATCATCAATGGACCATTTAACAAAGCACGTTTTTTTTAAGCAAGTTGATATTGAAAATGTCCTAAGATTTCAAATTTACAATTCCATAAAAATAAACTCACACACATAAATAAATCCAATAAATTAGACAAATTACTTATATAGTTTTGTTGGTTGAATATTTTTGTTCATTAATTATATATAGTCAACCATATCTATGATTGATCACCTAAATCTAAAGGTTATCTTTCCACTTTTAAACATATAAGGCAATCTTTTGAAGAAAAGTTGATCTTTGATTTATATCAAGAGATGACTCAATTATGCATAGAAGTTTTTTTAATGGAAAGATGATAGCTTTAATTATAGAAAAGAAATAATTTACTAACCTAAGGTGGCCGCCTGTATAACCCCAAGGTGGTCTAGTGGTAGAGACTAGTTCATCCTTAAGCATCCATTAGGGATCAAACCTTAGAATGCACATGGAGCAACCTTAAATTTTGGGGTCAGTCATCCTGCCCTTCGAGGCACCCGTAAATTGACGATCGGGGATTAGTCCAGATGTGGACATGGCTCAAAGGAGCCGCCTACATTTAGGACTCATCCAGGACCACCTCGTGGTTAAGATTTATTACAAATTTACGATCAAGTCAAACTAATCATAAAACTACTTTCTTTTTTAATTTATTTACAAACATACATTCCACACCTTTCTCCCATTTTTCTTTTCTTTTCTTTTCTTTTGATTTTATTTTTATTTTTCATTAATCTCTTAAACCGTTTATTTTTTTAACATGCCGCTTCAGAGTTTTTTTTCATCTTATTTTAATCTTTGTTATGATATCCCCTGTGACATTTTCAAATTTTTCTATGTAGTACTTATCTAGTAGATATCCTGTAGATCACTGTTAGTTACCTAATACATATCTAGTATATCTTAATTTTAATAGTTTTTTTATGGAATCTAATGATATTTAACGCATATCTAATATATATATATAATAAATGTGTATATGATGATTTCATGAATTATAAATAGATTTATATCTTTTTTACGATGATTATTTTATAAAATATAACATCTAGTAGATATCTGGTAAACATCTAGTAGATTTGTATTAGATATCTAGTAGATATCTAGTGGATCTTAATTTTGACAGTTTTTATGGAATCTAATAACATCTAACATATATTTAACAGATGTGTAATAAATGTGTATACGATGATTTCATAAATTAGAAATAGATCCGTATCCTTTTTACAATGATTATTTTATAAAATATAAGATCTAACAGATATCTAGTAGACATTTAGTAGATATGTATTCTTTTAAAAATTTATTAGATATTTGTTATATATATGTTTAAGAAATTTATTTGAAGTTATGATTTACTAGACAACTACTACACATCTATTAGATAACTATTAGATATCTTGCTGTTCAAAAAAATTGTGGGAAAAAATATAAAAAAATGATGTCGTTTCAAAGATAAAAAAATAAACAAAAAATTCTAAAGAGGCATATAAAAAATGAATAGTTTGAAAGATAAATGCAAAATAAGGCAAAGAAATTAAAAAATAAACATGTGATACACATTTTTTTGTGGTTGAAATAATTGTTTTAGTATGGGAGGCATTCTTGTAAGTTGTTTTTAACTTCTTTGTACTCCTTGTAAATTATTTTCAACTTGCCCAAATTATTTTGAGAATTATGAACATTTATGTAAAAAGCTCCTATTAAAAATTGTTGTAATATCAATTTTAGTGTTTTGAAGATGATAAACCAATTTAGAATTTAAATATACTCACTTGTATTTTGTTATAGTGATTCTCAATGTTTATGACATATTTTTTTTTTGGGCACCGCGTATTTATTTCTTGAAATATCATATATATATATATATATATATATTGCTTTGAATAAATTGTCTTTTAATTGTCGTGTATGCCTCATATAAAGATGCCATGATTATAAGTTGACTAACTTTGTGTATTTGAGAACCAAAATTCTTTTTTGAGTTGCTTTGGTTTAAGGAAACAAAGAGGAAAATGTCCATATATGCAAAAAAAATATTTTGGAAGATAGAGCTTTACATTGGACAAGAAAATAGAAATCTATCACAAAGCTCAACATCTGGAAAAGATGCTTGCACGGAGCCCAACACCATTGAAAAAAACAAAGATGCTTGCACAGAGCCCGACGCTATTAAATAAAGCCAAGATGCTGACAATTTCCCAATATGGCAAAAAGCATTGTCGACAGAATCTAACAATGACTTGCCAATATCATGAATGGCAACTTCTTCAATATTTGAAGGAATCTTCTATTTTCAACTCAAAGTCAACATGGTGATCAAGGATAATTATAAGACATGCCATATGAAGCAATTAACGGCTAGATGACTACTTGGAGCTTCAAGCTCACAACGGTTGGTTAAAGACCAATAGACTACAAGATGAAGCTTCTTAACAATTCAAATGGTCACAAACGACTATATTCTTCAAGGATACTATAAAATGAAGCTGTTACCGGAAGAAGAAGGTGTTTGAATATACAGAGATCACACAAGAGAGCTTAATCATTCATATTCACAAGCAAAGAGATATTGTGTATCATTTCTACAGAGAGATCTCAGAAACACTAAGCTAGTGTAATCAATTTTTTAAAATAGCTTTTGAAGAAAGAATTTGATTCATTGTAATATTTATTCACCAATATCTACTTCTCACTTATTGTTGTGGGAAACACTACTTGGGTTATAAGTAGTGGGGATACACTGTTTGGTATAAGTAATGTGGAAGACTTAGTTTGTATTCAAGACTCGTAAAGGAGAGAGCTTTGATAAGTGAAAAATATACTAAGCTGTAAATAGGTTTGAATTCTATCCATTGGAAAAAATTCTTAGTGGATTAAAGCGCGGTAGTGGGAGGCACGTGGACTGGAGGTAAGCACGGGGTTGTTGAACCAAGATATATCGTTGAGTTTGATTTTCTAACTTTGAACCTCTTTACTTTCCTTGCTATTGGTATTAGTGTATTTCTACTATTGGTAAATATTGTGTATCGGCATACTTGTATCATATTGCTCTGATTATTGTTGCTTGTATAACTGCTAAAGTATGTATCGAATACTATTAGTCAGATTATCAACAATGTATCTTGTTATTTCTATTGTATGCTGATATTGGTTTTCTTGTGCTATTGGTTATATATTCTTTATCAGACCAATTTTGACATTGGTAACTGAGGTGATCGGCTATCTATCTATTGTGTTACTAATATTGGTACGTGCTCACTATTGAACTCATTATTACTATTGGACTAGTTCTGATATTGGTAACTATGCCTATCTGCTATATATCTATTGTGTTACTGATATTGGTACATGCTTACCATTGAACTTATTATTAAAATATTGTATGCTATCTTTTTTTTGGTAATATTTACAAGTATCTTCATTGAGATTATCCTGTTCGGGGCTTAGTAACAGTTAAGGCTCCTCACCCCTCCCAACAAGTGTATTTAGTGGGATTTGAACCTTGTTCTCCTCCAACTTGCTCAGCCTGCTTAGCCAGGTGAGCTACACCTTGTTGGTTGTATTACTGATACTGGTAACTTTGATGATCTGTTATCTATCTATTGTATTACTGATATTGGTAAATGATTGATTGCTATTGAATTGCATTAGTTTTATTAGGCTGCTTTATGTTGGCATATTGGCTGATATGTTATATTGCTATTGAGACTATTCACACCCCTTCCCCCCCTCTCGTACTAGTAGACCATAAGAAAGACCATCGAGTGGTATCAAAGCTTAGCTCTATCTATTGGATCCCACGATCTTAGAGTAAATGATTTGTTATGGCTGATTCTAGTATGAGACGCTTATCCGGTAATGAGTTTAGACAAATCTTTCCGAAGGAATGCGTCCTTCTAGACCTCCACTATTTTTTGGTGCTAATTATACTTTTTGGAAGAACATAATGTGCATTCAAAGAATTTGATGGCAAAACTGTTGAGAAACCCGATGATGAACTAACGAATGATGATCTTAAGAAACTTCATGTTAAAGCAGCTGTTACTAACATTTTGCATTGTGCTTTGGATGAAGCTGAATATAATAAGATATCAGGTTGTGAATCCGCACAAGACATATGCAAAAATCTTGAGGTTATTTATGAAGGAACCAACCGAGTTAAAGACTCCA
Source organism: Euphorbia pulcherrima (assembly GCA_947683365.1). Lineage (NCBI taxonomy): Eukaryota > Viridiplantae > Streptophyta > Magnoliopsida > Malpighiales > Euphorbiaceae > Euphorbia > Euphorbia pulcherrima. The sequence continues at coordinate 11,552,398 of CANTUS010000001.1, read as the reverse complement.
AAATCAACCAAAGTATGATGTGCTTTGAGCTATTAAAGATGAAGGATGGTGATACCATTCCTGAGATGAATTCAAGTTTCACAAACATTGTGAATGAGCGAAAACACCTTGGAAAGGATATTCCAGAAGATGAGTAAGTCAAAAAAATTCTTCAGAGTCTACCAAAGATTTGGGAAACCAAGAAGAATGCTATTGAGCAAGTCCAAGGTCTTTCAACGTACAAGTTTGATGAGTTAATGGGTTCATTAATGACTCATGAAATCTCATTGAACAAATTTGATAGCAAAGAAAAGGCTGTTGATAAAAAGGAAAAGCAAATAACATTGAAGGATGATAATAAAGACAGAAGGCAATAGTATTGAAGGTAACTGACTCAGTCAACATCACTGATGATGAGATGGCACTTTTCACAATAAAGGTCATGAAGTTCTACAACAAGAAATATTAAAATCAGTACAAGAAGGGTGAAGCGAGAAAGTGATCTCTTTTCATGACATAGTCTAATACTATTAAGGGAAATGAAATGCTATATAACTCATGACATAGTCTGATACTATTGAGTATGTTACTAAGAGGGTGCTGGGCGATAAGTTCCTTAGCCCATTGAGGATTTCTACAAATTCTAGAGAATCATATACGAGAACATGTTGAAGAACTCTAGAGCCGCTCAAGCCTCGGCTAGAAAGGAAATGAGTGACATTTACCGATGTTAAGAATTAATTTGATCTAGCTACCACAAGTTCATCAGGATTCTTAAATGGCACTCATGTTTCTGCCGAGATCAGGAAATGGACTTAAGAACAAAATCATTTAGTCTGGCGTTTGTAATCATGTCTTGGATTTGCTTGGCTTGAGAGAGTGTTAGAACAGTAGATCTTTGAAAGCTTAAATAATTTTATCAAAATTGTGGCAAAGGTCTTAGATTAGTGGTTAAGCCTAAAACTGTGATTTCACAGGTTAGAGCCCCACATCTAGATAAAGTTTTTCTTTATTATTATTGTAAGCTTAACGAAATCAATTTACTTTTTAAAACAATGATTTTATTAAAATCATTAAAATGATATTGTAAAAAGAAGTAAATAGTCAAACTTTCTCCATGTCGAATAAAGCCCATTCCATATTTCCAAAAGATTGCCCATAAAAAAATGCAGAACTGATCATGACCTTTTAATAGCTTAAATAGTTATCAAAATCATCCCAAAACAATATATTAATATTGCAGGCAAATAATAATAGATACAATATCTTGTTAAATAATTATAAAAAATTGCATATTGTTAAATTATTTGATGTGATCTATGGGGCCCACGTCCTTAATAATTTGATGTAATATGTTTTCTACTTTTCTACCTGTTATTATTATTTTCGGTAATATGTTTCTTACCTATTTACCATTCTTACCGTTGGATTTCTCTATAAATAGGAATTCAATTTCTTCATTTGATATATCTCAGAAATAAGAAATAAAAGTTTCTCTCAAATTCTCTCTCTGCTTTCTCTCTTTATTGTTATAATCTCCTTGCATATATAGTCGATTTTCAACACGTTATCAGCACGAGCTTGCTCTAATCAACTGAGGATATCACCAAATAAATCCAAAGTAAGGCATAATTATTTTATTTTCTATAAATATATATTATACCTATAATTCTTAATATGTCTAATATCAAAAGTTTAGAATTTACTCCTCTTGATGTATCGGGGAAAAATTATCTTACTTGGGTGCTGGATGCAGAAATGCATCTAGAATCGATGGGTCTTAAGAATACTATTATTGAAAATAATAATCTCGGACCTCAGTATAAGGCAAAAACTCTAGTTTTTCTCCGCCGGCATCTTGATGAATCACTTCAATCAGAATATTTGACTGTCAAAGATCCTGCAGATCTTTGGAAACAATTAAAGGAGAGGTTTGAACACTTAAAGAGAATATCTCTACCAAATGCCCAATATGAATGGATAAACTTAAGGCTACAAGATTTTGAATCTATCAGTGCATACAATTCTAAACTTTTTCAAATTACATCCACATTAAGATTATGTGGAAAGGAAATAACTGATGAAGATTTACTGGAAAAGACATATTCTACTTTTCATTTGAATAATATGATATTACAGGAACAATACAGAGCAAAAGACTATAAGAAATATAGTGAACTAATTACTGCTCTTCTCCTAGCAGAACAGAGAAATCAACTCCTGTTAAAAAACCATGAACTACGACCTACCGGAACAAATCCATTCCCCGAAGCGAATGCGATAATTCATAATAATTTTAATGGACGCGGCCGCAGAAATGGTCGTGGTCGTGGTCGAGGTAGAGATCGTAGTAATGGGCGTGGTAGAGGATATAATAATAACAATTTCCACCAGAAGTGGAAATATGTAAATAATAATAATAGCAATAATTTCCACCCGAAGTGGAAAAATACAAATAACCACCAGAAGTGGAATAATCAAATTGAAAGATTTGATAAAAGGAAAAACAGTCAAGATAATGAAAATAAATGCCATAGATGCGGTATGACTGGTCATTGGTCAAGAACTTGTAGAACCGCTAAACATTTGGTAAACTTATACCAAGCATCTCTCAAGAAATATGCGGAACCAGAAACCAATTTTATATTAGATGATAATACCCCAAATATTGAGCCTATTGATGTCCCCAATATGGAGATGGATGATTTTCTGTTACCCAGCACCAGTGGCAAAGAAAAATTTGAATAATTAGTCCATATATTTTGCTTAATTAATATATTGTAATTTTTATGTTATTATTGGTTTGCTTTTGTTATTACTGCTTAATGTACTTTTTATGCAATGTTTATTTATAAATAAATAATGATGCATCTTTCATTTGTTCAATGAAGAAAATGAATTCTTTCCCGGTATTATATGACTTGAAGGAAAATGAAGGAAATTTATGTATTGTAGATAGTGCCACCACCTATACTATTCTCAAAGAGGCAAAATATTTTAATATTCTTAAAAAGGGTGAAACTGTTGTTACCACAATATCGGGACAAACAAAAATGGTTGAAGGCTCCGGAAGAGCTAGTATTATATTACAAAGGGGAACAAAACTTATTATAAATAATGCATTATTTTCCCCGAATTCTCACAGAAATTTATTGAGTTTTAAAGATATTCGCAGAAATGGATATCATATTGAAACTGTGAGCGAAGACAATAAAGAATGTCTTTATGTTATAAAAATAATTTCAAGTAAGAAATGTATACTTGAAAAATTTTATACTCTTTCATGTGGCTTATACTACACATATATTAATATGATTGAGGCCAATTTGACTATAAACCAGAAGTTTATAGATTCAGATACTTATAAAATTTGGCATGATCGACTGGGTCATCCTAGTTCGATAATGATGAGAAAAATTATTGAAAATTCATATGGGCATCCATTGAAGGACCAAAAGTTTCTTCAAAATAATGAATTATTTTGTGCTGCTTGTTCGTAAGGAAAATTAATAATAAAGCCTTCCAGAAGTAAGGTTGCAATCGAATCGCCAGCATTTTTAGAGCGCATACAATGTGATATTTGTGGACCAATTCATCCACCATGTGGACCATTTAGATATTTTATGGTTCTAATTGACGCCTCAACTAGGTGGTCACATGTATGCTTATTATCTTCACGAAATATGGCATTTGCAAGGTTAATTGCACAAATTATAAGGTTACGGGCACAGTTTCCCGATTATCCTATTAAATCAATCCGTCTTGATAATGCTGGGGAATTCACATCCAAATCATTTAATGATTATTGTATGTCGATTGAAATAAAAGTTGAACATCCTGTAGCTTATGTTCATACACAAAATGGTCTAGCAGAATCATTTATTAAACGTCTGCAATTAATTGCGAGACCGCTAATTTTGCGAACAAATCTCCCTACTACAGTTTGGGGTTATGCAATATTGCATGCAGCATCTCTTATACGTTTAAGGCCAGTAAGTTATCATGATTATTCTCCATTACAATTAACTTCTGGCCATGAACCTAGTATTTCTCATCTTAGAGTTTTTGGTTGCGCAGTATATGTGCCTATTGCTCCACCACAAAGGACTAAAATGGGTCCTCAAAGGAGATTAGGAATTTATGTTGGCTATGAATCCCCTTCAATAATTAAATATCTTGAGCCATTAACTGGCGATATGTTTACTGCACGATTTGCAGATTGTCATTTTGATGAAAGCACTTTCCCAAAATTAGGGGGAGAGAATAAGAACCCAATTTTGGAAAAGAAAATAATATGGAATGCTTCATCACTTTCTCATATGGATCCTAAATCAAATGATTCTGAACTAGAAGTTCAGAGAATAATCCATCTTCAACATTTAGCAAATCGATTGCCTGATGCACTCGCTAATCCTAAAAGAGTAACGAAATCGCATATACCAGCAGTAAATGCGCCAATTCGTATTGAGATTCCTGAAGAACAACCTACAGATAATACTCTAACACGCCTGAAGCGTGGACGACCAATTGGTTCAAAGAATAAAAATTCTAAAAAGAGGAGAATTATTGATAGTGAAGATATTCCCATTGAGGATATAAATATAAATACACTTCCGGAAGAAGTGCAAGCACCTGAAGTGCAAATACTTGAAGCTATTGAAAATGAAGAAATTCAAATAAATTATATCACTAACGAAAGAAGATGGAATCGCAATAAAATAGTTATAGATCATATTTTTTCATATAATGTTGCGATCAATATTGAAAATGAAAACGTGGATTATGAGCCAACATCTATTGTAGAATGCCAAAATAGAAATGATTGGCAACAATGGAAAGAAGCAATTCAAGCAGAGCTGCATTCGCTTGAAAAACGCAAAGTATTCGGACCAGTAGTTCGAACACCACAGGATGTAAAACCTGTCGGTAATAAATGGGTTTTTATTAGAAAGAGAAATGAGAAAAATGAAATAATAAGATATAAAGCCAGATTAGTTGCACAAGGTTTTTCCCAAAGACCTGGGATAGACTATGAGGAGACATATTCTCCGGTGGTGGATGCAATAACTTTTAGATATCTTATTAGTTTTGCAGTGCAAGAAAAGTTACAGATGCACTTGATGGATGTTGTCACAGCTTACCTTTATGGTTCGCTTGATAATGATATTTATATGAAAATCCCTGAAGGATTAAAGGTGTCAGAAAAATATGGCAAACGAGAACTTTACTCGGTAAAGTTACAAAGATCCTTATATGGATTAAAACAATCTGGGCGCATGTGGTATAATCGTCTTAGTGAATATTTATTGAAAGAAGGATATAAAAATGATCCAATTTGTCCATGTGTTTTTATAAGAAAATCAGAATCTAACTATATTATCATCTCAATTTATGTTGATGATTTGAATATTGTTGGAACTCCAGAAGAGATTCCAAAAGCAGTTGATTCTTTAAAGAAAGAATTTGAGATGAAAGATCTTGGTAAAACAAAATTGTGTCTTGGTTTGCAAATTGAGTACCTTGAAAAAGGAATTTTAGTGCATCAATCAAACTACATAGAAAAGATCCTGAAACGATTTAATATGGACAAAGCACATCCATTGAGTAACCCAATGGTTGTACGATCACTCGATGTAAAAAAGGATGTTTTTCGTCCTAGAGAAAATAATGAAAAAGTTCTCGGTCCTGAAGTACCGTATCTAAGCGCAATAGGTGCTTTAATGTATCTTGCTAATAACACAAGACCGGATATAGCATTCTCTGTTAATTTATTATCAAGATACAGCGCTGCACCTACAAGACGACATTGGAATGGAATTAAACATATAATGCGCTATCTTCGAGGAACTATTGATTTAGGCTTATTTTATTCACATGAATCTAAGCTCAAATTAGTTGGATATGCGGATGCGGGTTATTTATCCGACCCACACAAAGCTCGATCTCAGACGGGCTATTTATTCACATATGGAGGAACAACTATATCTTGGCGATCGACAAAACAAACAATTACAGCTACTTCCTCAAATCATGCGGAGTTAATAGCTATTCACGAAGCAAGTCGTGAATGTGTGTGGTTGAGATCATTAATCAAACATATCCAAGAAGCATGTGAAAAAGTTACGGTCAAGGAAGGTCCGACGACAATATATGAAGATAATGCTGCTTGTATTGCTCAATTGAAGGAAGGCTATATTAAAGGAGACAGAACAAAGCATATTTCACCAAAATTTTTCTTCACTCATGATCTAGAAAAGAATGGTGAAATCAATATTCAACAAATCCGCTCTTATAATAATTTAGCAGATTTGTTTACCAAGGCTTTACCTTCCTCAACTTTCAAGAAATTGACTTACAGCATTGGAATGCGTCGTCTTAAGGATCTCCAGATAACTCGCGAACAGGGGGAGTAAACACTGTACTCTTTTTCCCTTGTCTAAGGTTTTTATCCCACAGGGTTTTTCCTTAGTAAGGTTTTTAACGAGGCAGTGTCCCATTCGCGGCAGATGACACATCAAAAGGGGGAGTGTTAAATTATTTGATGTGACCTATGGGGCCCACGTCCTTAATAATTTGATGTAATATGTTTTCTACTTTTCTACCTGTCATTATTATTTTCGGTAATATATTTCTTACCTATTTACCATTCTTACCGTTAGATTTCTCTATAAATAGGAATTCAATTTCTTCATTTGATATATCTCAGAAATAAGAAATAAAAGTTTCTCTCAAATTCTCTCTCTGCTTTCTCTCTTTATTGTTATAATCTCCTTGCATATATAGTCGATTTTCAACACATATATATATTTTTTATAATCCACAAGTATATTCATTATAATAGTCTTGTTATATTTGCTTAGTTACACCCGCAATATAAATACCAAAAAATATGCACGAAAATTAAACAGATTTCTATACATATTGAATGAATCATAATAAAAATAATAAAAATCAGTGTTATTAATACCGGATCGAGCATCAAAGCATTGAAATTAATGATACGCAGTATTAACCGGTATAATTAGTAATTTACCGATTTTTTATTTTTAAAATATGTATTATTTAGGACTTCTAATGGATATTGCAACGCTTTTGGGTCTTTTACAATGCTTCTACGTGTTTCTAGAGAGATTTTGAAATGCGCTACGTGTTTTAAGTGGTTATTGTAACGGTTTCTGAAATTTTTGCAACACTTTTAAGTATCACCATAACCTTTTTAAAAATTAATTTAAATTAAACCATACCAAAGTCATTATCATTTTCTAGTAATACCAGTCTAATCAGCCGATACGATTTTAATAACACTGATAAAAACATCGGTAAAAAAATAAGTCATCAGATGAAAAAAAAAATTAGCATAAACAAATCAAAGCATAATTAATAACGCTACATCCTAGATTTTGTAAAACTTACCATGTGAATCCCGACATCCTGCTGTCACCATATAATTTATTACAACTGAATAAAACTTTCAAATATTCAACAGAAGGCATAGACTACTCATCTAGCCTATATGAATACAGAAAAATTTCATGACTAGAAGTCATAAAAACATTTCTCAAAGGATTCAATATGGTCAGCTTGTAAGAAAATAGATATTGACATTGTCTTTTCATTAATATTTGGACTTGGTAACATGTGAGCAGTTCCTTCAATTCCAAATTTGGCTCGACCCACATGAACCGGTCTTCCCCACCCGAAATCAGCTTCATAAAATGGCAATTTTGCCCAGCTCACCATATTAAAATTAGGACACTTATATGTATCATATCCTCTCCTTAAAACCGTTGGATCAGGTTGTTTTCTTATATAATCAAGTGCTGATCTTAAATATCCATCGTCCATTTTCCTTAGGGCTAGACGGATTATCTCAATTGTTTGCTCCAATGGTCTTGATTTAACCTCACCAACCGTGCTTACAACTGCAGTTGTAAATTGTACATTACCATAATATCCTTGTGGTAACGGAGGAATCAATCTTAACCGTCCATCTGTTGGAATATGAATCTTTGTTTTTTGATCATCGGGTAAGCCACGTGCCTTGCACACACAGTACCACATATGTGCGGCTAAAATTTCATAACTAGTATAAGCAACTCCTGTCTCGTTATTGTTGAACTTGGATTTTAGAACGGAGAGTTGATCAGGTGTGATCTTGACTACTGTAGTACGTGTGGGAGCTGGGGTGGATGGGTTTATCATCGTTGGATGAGGATCATACTCAACGTGATGGAAGGTAGGGGTAGGTGGATCTCGAGCATCAAGGAGGGTCCTATCAATGGACGGTGGGATGCTTATCGATTTGCCACGTGCAACATCGGACCATGAATTGATGAAATGGAGGGCGGATGCACCATCTACCACTATATGATGAAACAAAATCCCAAGGCAAACACTCCCGCACTTAAAATGAGTCAACTGCATGTAATAAAAGTCCAACAAACAAAACAAAATTTATTACTCTGATCTTTTAGATTTTTTAATTTGATTTCAAATAAATAACCGTTTTAAGACATAATTTTTATAATCTGATTTTAAATAAATAATTTTTTAAATTTTTTAATTTGATTTAAAATAAATAACCGTTTTAAGACATTGATGTAATTTTTATAATCCGATTTCAAATAAATGATCTTTTATATTTTTTAATTTGATTTCAAATAAATAACCGTTTTAAGACATCGATGCAATTTTTATAAGTTTGTTTCTAATGTACCCTTTCATTAATCAAGAAAGAAATTAAGTATTATTAAAGTTATAAGTTGATAATTATGAAGAAAATTTTTTTTATTGAGGATAAATAAATTATTATAGTAACATAATAAATTTTTTATTAATTTAGATGAAACATCATTTATTTCAGAGAGGAAAGAGAAATAATTAACTTTGTACATCTATTGCTAAAAGTAGTGTTGTAACATAGTACTCTCTCCATTTTTTTTATTTATTTTTTAACACATTTTATATTTTTTTAAGTAATTAATTAATTAAAACAAAAAAATATTATTATACCCTTTAATTAATATTTAATTTTTTACTTTATTATAATTAATAATAACGAAAAAATTGAGGATATAATTAAAAAATTAATTTAAAAAGCGCTAAAAATTTTTAGAATGGCAAGCAAAAGATATTAAAAAAATGGTTAGAACTTCTATTTATTTTAAAAAGATGAAAGGAGTAATGAATTAATAACCAATCCACTAGTAAAAAAACAAAAGAGAATTGAAACTTTATTTAGAAATGGGTACCTACGAACCCTAAGGAAGAAATTAAATAATCGCTCCATTTTTAAAAGTTCCGCAACTTAATTTTTTTTGATTTTTTTAAAAGTTTAATATTTTAAAATATTAATAAATTTTTTATTATATTTTTTTAATTTATTTTTAAATTAATTAGGAGGGAAATAATTGATTATGAGTAATTAATTTAATAATATAATAAATATTTCATTTATTTTAATAATTTAATTAAAGTAATAAACTTTTAAAAATAAAGGGGTAAAAGAAAGCGTTTAAAATTTATTTCAATTTATCATCTTCTTTTTCAATGTAAATAGGGAAATTTGGGGAAAATACAAGCTTTAGGAATTTGTCTTAATTTTACATAATTTTCTTATCCTTTACATTTTAACTACTTTATAGGTTTTTTTTTTCTTTACCATAGTTCTCTATTACTCTTGTAACAATATTCTCTCATATCTAATTTAATTTTTGCAACTTAAAATGATTATATCTCAAAAATTGTTAATTTTTGAGAGAGAGTCGTTACAATACAAATAATACTACGTATATCATCATCAACCGGCTATAAGACTCACTTTTAACAAATCTACGGACTATAAGATCCACTTTAACAAGTTTCAGGGGTTATATGGAACATACAGAAGCTTAGGAAATAAATGAATTTTTTAGGGACAAATATAGCGGGATCCACGTGTATTAGGCCACAAATTTTTTAAGAAAGAATGCATGAATGAGAAAAAGAAGAATATACCTGAGCAGCGAACAAAGGCTTAGAAGAGGTATCCAAAGAAGAATCAATAGTAGGAAGAAGATGCTCCATTTGAGGGCCTGGAATGAAATCTCCGAGATCATCAACAACACAAGTTGTTTCAGCTTCAATGAATAAAACTCCATTTCCTTTACAGTTTATATTGTTTCTACCATTTTCATCAGTGCCTAATGTCCCTGCTGTTGGATAGAATGCCACAGTTACCTCACTCAGTGCATCTTTAAGCACTTGTGCTTCAAAGAAATTTGTATTATTTTTAACATAGTTTGGGTCATGCAATTGCTTGTAGAAGTAAACTGTTGGAACATAATGACTGGGAACTATAAGATCCAAGTCTGAAACCCATAAATTGGTTTTTGGTGTTTCTTTTGCCGGCTTTATGATGCTTGTCTTCTTTATATTGACTATCATCTTGTTTGCTGGGTCAACTCCTTCCAACTTCAACTCCTTTATATAACTAAACGACCTGCACTTTCAACTCATTTTGTAAGTGAAAGTTGCACGCTAATTAATAATAATTACAATAACAATGATGATAATACTGACCCAAGAAGAGATGCTTCGAAAAATCTTACTAGGAAAGTAAATTAATTCGTTTTCTATAAATTTATATAGAAAAAGTATGTATTATAACATTATTAAAAGTCTAAAACAATGGCTACGAAGAAGTTATGAAAAGTTATGGACCTTTAATGATGGAGAATAGAGCAGTTAAGCAAAGGGAGAGCAGGACAGACACAAGAGGGAGGGCGCGTAGACCAAGGTTTATATAGAAATAAAACGACATACGGGAAGGGATAGGATTTGAGTGGATGGAATTCTTTGGAAGAACTTGAAAATTATACATATTTTACAGAATTTATGAGTATTGTAATTAAAATTATACTTCCCTCATTTTTACTTGTTTCGTGTAAAGTTTACGTTTCTTAATAAATTTATTTATTAAATATATAAAAATATGAATAATTTATTTTTATATTTTAAATTAATACTTTAATTTTTTAGTCTAATGTGCAATATTTTAATATTAAAGACATAATTGGAATTATAATGAAAAAGTATCTATAAAAGTACAAATAATAAGTATTTTGGTAATTCAATTATAGGCTAGAATGTCCATTTTAAAAAGATGCAGGGAGTATGGTTCAAGGCTTAGTCGCACTTTAAAGTCTCTCATTCCTACCATCAAATATATTAAGTGAGATTTAAACTTTATTCCCCTCTTACTTGTTAAACCTACATTATCAATTAAACTATGCTTTATTAATACTTAAAAATTATATTTATGGTTATATACTTAGAGTCTGTGTTTAGCTATGGAAACTAACACAAAATTAAACAGCCCTAAACGTCAAATACCCTAAAGTTAATAAATAAAATATAATTTCACTTACAATAAGAGAGGGTTTCCAATTAGGTACGGAAAAAATTCAATAAATTCTTTCCAATTAGTTTCATTTATAGGAGCATGAACCCTAGCCGCCTTGATATTCTTACCTTGGCCGGATTTTTGATCTCACATTGCAGTTTGATAGGACGATGATTAGGCGCCTAAGCCTAGCCGTTCAGATTTTTTCCATCAGCATTTGGCCGGGTTTTCGATCTCATTCTACAGTTCGACAGGACGACGATTAGGCAGCTAGACCTAGTCGCCCAGATTTTTTTCACTGGTGTCTGGCTCGCTTTTCGATCTCACACAGCAGCAGACTTTTGACAGGAGGGTAATTAGGCGGCTAGGGTTCAGTTTGGCCGGCGTTTTGACTAGGGGTCGATCGTTTGTTTCTCCTTCTTGGGATTTCTTCTAACCGGCGTCGTTCCGGTAGTTCTTTGGAGGGTCCAAGCGCCCTTCCCTTATAGCCCACTTCCACCGGCGGTTTGGCAAGCAGTTTTCAACAAGGGGATTGCACTTGCATCTCCTCCTCCGTCAAGGTGCGGGCGGCTAGGGTTAATCCCTAGTCGTACAGCTGTCCTATGGCGATTCATTGCGGCTTGGATCTTTAGAGTGGTTTCTTCCTTGGTCAGCTGCGGTTATACTTGGAATGTGAATTTGTTTATCAACTTGGATCTCGGTTTTGATCTGTGTCGACGGTTAGATGTTTTGACGTTGTGTCTAGGGGTGTTAATAAGCCTAGTGGCTCGCAAAAATTTTGAGATTCGGCTTGGTCAAAGCTCGGTTAGAGTTTGAATTGATAGAGATCGACTCAAGTTCGGGATCGGCTCGAGCTATTAACAAGCCAAAGCAAGCCTTCTAAGGTTCGGCTCGAAAACTCGCAAACATGTTCGTATAATTTTTATAGTTAATAAATTAGTGAAAAATAAATTAATTGTATATAATTAGTTAGTAATAATTATTCATTTATGCTAATTATTCGTAAAACAATGATTTAAAATAACTTGCTACTTCTTTGCAAGAGTGGTGATGAATATGGAATTGCATGGGATAAAACATAGAAAGAGAAGAAATGAGAGTGATTACGAATCATGGTAAAAATATTATGATGTTAGTATAAATTTTTTAACATTATGTATTTCCTTAAGTGCGAATAAATTGCATTGTTTTTTTGGAAATGTATTTTTCGATATTTTTTTTGAAAAAGTGTAACAAAATGTCATTTTACTAATACAATCCTTTTTTAACTAGTGTTGCCAAAAATAAGTTTTAATCATAAAAGTTGAAACACTTAGGGGCAACACTTTTATTTTGTGTTGCAATAGTGCATATATGTTAGGGCTCGTTTAGGCTCGCGAGCTCGCGAACTCGAGCCGAGCTTCATTTTTCGAAGGTCGACGAGCTTCGAGCTGCGCCGAACCCGAGCAAATATGTTCACGAGCCGAGCCGAGCCCTGCACTTTTCAATCTCGGTTCGGTTGGTTAACACCCCGAGCAAATATTCCACATTTTCTATTCTCTAAACTCCATTTTACATTACAATATCTTTGCTTAAACCCTCTGATGAGGACATCTTGAGCCCTCCGGGAATGAAGTCGCCTAAAACACTAAGGACGGCTGGAAACACCAATCCGGCTGAAACACCGAGAACGGTTGGAAATACCTATCTGGTTGAAACATAGAGGATGGCTTGAAACAAGTCTCAGCCCAAGCATCTAGCTTAGGTTACGAGGCATTACGAAGCGGCCTAGAAGAGAGGACAGATAGAGCGCCAAATGCCATCCTGAATAAGCATAAGAAAACCTCCAGCGTTGAGTCTGCAGACATGCTGAGTCAAGGTTGCCTCAAGCAATATGGATGGATCAACTGGCAACAGTCTTCTCATTTTGAATCTCTGATCACATCAGAGATAAGATAATAAGTGGGTGACGTAATTGGCTAAACCAAGTGGAGAAGCTTCCATAATTGTTCTTTTTGTCAGATGTCCAATCATCTTTATCTTGTAATATTTTATTATCCACTTGTGTAATATTTTATTGATGTAATTGGATATAAAAGCCCACCTTTTGTATTGAATTAATCATTCCAAATTATCGATATAATTCTAAGATTTTTCTCTCTTCTTTGGGTTTAACACCTTCAAGTTCTAGCTTGAGAAGTTCTTAGGAAACCTGGTTTCTAGCAAGTTTAGCTTGCAAACTCATCTTCTTTGTTGCTTTTGTGGTTAAAACCTTCACCTAGCCTTTTTAATCCTTATTAGTTGGTATTAAGGCCCAAAGTTTCCCTTTGGAAATTCTCTTGAAACCATGGTGCAATAAAAAGCCATTCAAGAACGAGTAGAGGCGTTGGAGACACAGATGGATGAATTCTGGGAAAAGTTTTGGACTGAAACTCAGAACTTGAGGAACACTATTATTGACGGTTTTGCTAATTTTCGATGAGAGCTCCTTGGGATTATTCATCCCAATCAAGCGAATCCTCAAGGAGGAAGAGATGCCCAGAATGAAGAACCACCACCTGAGAACAATCTTGTTCAAGAGGTTGAAGATGAAGTTATTCCACCCAATATTCATCAAAGGAACCCAGTTTTCCATATAAGGCATGAAGGTGATCCATGGGCTGATGATGGTGAGAGTAGTGAGGAGGAGTATTTTGATCATGCGAGGAGAAATCCACCTGAAAGAAGGGGAAGAGGGATGGAAGTACCATTCTATGGAGGAGGTGGTTATGGAGTTGAGAGGAGGTCTTAAGGAGGTAGATTTGAGGAGCTGCATAGAAGATGATTTGAGGAGGATGGCTATTTCAAAACCAAGGTTGACTTACCCTCATATAGTGGGGACATTGATATTGAGGGAGTCTTGGACTGCCTCACAGAGGTGGAGAGATTCTTTGATTATGCCAATGTGTCTAATCACAAGAAGGTGAAGTCAGTGGCCTATTGGTTGAAAGGGGGAGTATACGTCTAGTGGGAGTAGAGTAATGAGCAAAGGAGGAGGAGTGGAAGGGAACCTATAAGATCCTGACACAGAATAAAGGCAATGCTGAGAGGAAGGTTTATGCCCCCTGATTATGAGCAATGCATTTATCTGGCTTATAATTGATGTTGTCAAGGAAGTAGAAGTGTGCATAAGTATACGGCTGAGTTTTTAAGGCTCTCAGCTTAAGCCGGTTTGTCTGAGACGGAGGTACAAAGAGCATCCCATTATCTTGATGGGTTGTGACCAAACATAAGGGAAAAGATTGGAGTGTAGAAGATATTAAGTGTTCAGGATGGCCAAAATTTGGCACTTAAGGCGGAGATGGATTTGAGCAGTCCTTACCGGAGGACGACTGGAACAGATCCTAATTCTTTATAGAGTCCTCAAAGGCCGCTTGAACGAGGTGATAATGTAGGTGGAAGTGGTAGTAAACAAGCTTGGGGAAAGGCACCATCTGTGGAGTCTAGGAGGAATGTCGCCTCGAGCTCCAATCCACCTAAAACCAATAATCCTTATGCCAAGCCAGTTCCATTTAGGTGTTTTCGATGTAATGAGCCCAACCATTGTTCTAATGTGTGCTCTAAGAGGAAGATAGTTAATATGGCAAAGAGGTATAATGGCGAGGAGGGAGAGTCTGAGGAAGGTGTTGAGGAGGTGTACTGTCAACTGCTTGAAGGAGGAGGTCTGGCCGGTGAACATAATGTCTATGTCATTAGGCGATTGTTGATGTCCAACTGGACTAATCAAGGACAACATAACCAATTGTTCAGGACAATCTGTCTCGTGCAAGGAGAGAAGTGTAGCTTGATTATTGATGGAGGTAGCCAAGAGAACATAACCAGTCAACAAGCTGTGAGGAAGTTTGGCTTGATTCCTGAAGCTTATCCGGAGCCGTATGGATTAGATGGATAAAAAATGTTGGCGAGCTAAGGGTGACTCAAAGGTGCCGTGTGCCGATCATAATTGGGAGGTATGTTGATGAGGTCTATTGTGATGTTGTCATATTCTATTGGGAAGGCCTTGGAAATTTGATAATGATACGGTACGGTCTGGGAGGAAGAATACTTATTCTTTCACCAAGAATAAGGTAAAGTATGTGTTGACGCCACTACCGGCTGACCGTCTGGACGGCTCGAAGAGCACCATTGCCAATTGTAGCACCAAGAACGCTTTCCTGAAGGAGTGTGATGAAAGTCAACAAATTTTCCTTATTATTGCAATTGCCTCAAAGAAGATGCCAGCTGGAGAAACTAATGATGTCCTGATTGAGTTGAAAGAGTTGATTGATGAGTATAGGGATATCTTTCCTGAGGAATGCCTGGACTGCCACCTTTGAGGGAAATCTAACATCACATTGATTTGGTTCTAGGTGCCAGCCTACCTAACTTACCTCACTATAGAATGAGTCCCAAGGAGAATGAGACTTTGAAGAGCAAATCGAGGAGTTGTTGATGACAGGACACATCCGGGAGAGTGTGAGTTTGTATGCCATCCCTATTGGATATGATGTATGCCCTTAAGAAAATTATGGCAATATATCTTAATTATGTAAAAGTACAAATATTTTGTTTAATCAATAATGGCATTTAATCTTTTATTTATACCAATATGTTTATAAATATATTATAGCTGGTTAAAATATATTCATTGATGTATGTATACAAAAGTCCTTGACATATCATAGCATAAAGTCAGAGAAATTATAGTTGGACGATATTTAGTGAGACCTGCTTCATGTTCAATTATGATTATGTCTAAACTATCCCTAGTCATAGTTTCATCGAGAAAGGATATTGATGGAGTGGAAAGACTAGCATGTGGTCAACTTTCTTGGAAAGGGTCCAAGCAGTTAATCTCCTAAGGACTGAAGGTGGTGCCTTAAGTTTGACATATGGATATATCTGGGAGATATACTGGAGACCGTAGTAAGATAAACACTTGGTATATATGTCAATGTGTTAGTGTTTATCTTCATGCAATAATCTTTGCGAATATCCTCATACTTGAGATACTAGTTACCTTGTGTGAGACTATTGCTATACTTTGGGTCATTCCTATGCACTCATTAATTTAGAGTGTTACGGGTGATTACGGGTACAATGATGACAACACGTTGGTAAGTTGAGTAGTCGGAAAGAATCCATCGCTCCAGATATATTAAAGGAGTTGTACCTGACCACTTGTTGAAGTGATGATTGCCATAAACCTCTAATCAGAGTATGTGTTTGATAGAAATAATTTCTAGTCAAACGCACTATGGTAAATGGCAATATACTTCGATAACAAGTTAATAACTAGGATAGCTTGGAGCAATCTTGCTATTAGTGGGTTAACACTTTAACCGAATCCTATAAATCAGATGGTACTAATATTAAAGAACGGAAGGAATTTATCGCACTGGATAACTATTGCATTAACTGGGATTAAGTCATGAGCATAAATGACGTTCTGAGTAATAGGGGGATGGTAGACCCTTGCTAAAGGCGTACTACAGTCGTTTAAGGTAATCAAGTTCTATTCACGGTCTAGAACCTCGAACCAATGGTTCCATTAGAACAAGGGTTGGTTAAGCCTTAATAGCTCAATACTTCGGGATCCTATAAGGTCACACACATTGGACCTTCATCGGACTAAGTAAAGAACTAATAGATTTATTCTATTACGAAAATATAATATAAATAATAATTA
The DNA here is from genome assembly GCA_947683365.1 of Euphorbia pulcherrima. Taxonomy (NCBI): domain Eukaryota; kingdom Viridiplantae; phylum Streptophyta; class Magnoliopsida; order Malpighiales; family Euphorbiaceae; genus Euphorbia; species Euphorbia pulcherrima. Next base: position 11,535,350 of record CANTUS010000001.1, on the reverse strand, counting down.
GATTATTATTTAATTGGTTAAAAATAATTAGATCTTTTTTGATAGACTAAGGGATTTATTTTTGACCGGTAACTAATTTATTAGGATCGAAAAATGAATATTTATTTGAAATGGATTAAAAGAGAATTTTGCCTTGACGAGTTAAATTGGACCGAGGGTATAAAATATATTTTATACAGGCTCGAATGCGCAAAAATACACCAAAAGGTGCGCGAGCAATCCCATGGAAATGAGCTGCCTAAATACTAAAGTTGTCCACATTCCATCTACTACCCTCTATATTTTCAAAAGGTTCTCATAAATCCTTTAATTTGGTAAAAATGCACTAATTTATCCTTCAATAACAGTTCATAATTGGAGAGAAAAACATAAGAAGATTGACATATTTAAAAAGTTAAACCAATAAGAAGCTGACACGTGCCATTTAGGGACACAATTACACTTTTTAAAATTTTAGGGGACTATAACCTTTTTAAAGTTTAGGGGGCAATAAATAAAATGGAACAATTTCAGAAAACCTTTTCAAAGTTTAAATCAATTTAAAACTACAGATGATACTATAAGTTTACGTGTGTACATTATGTCAGAATCGAACCTCAATAACTTAAATAAATTTTTTATACTTATTAATAATTATTTTTTCATTCATTACCATTCCACGTAAATATGATCAATACCACTAATTATATCATAATCAAAGATAAAATCATGACTACTTTAAAAAAAATATAAAAAAAACCCATATCAATATATTATTATTAAGTTTTTTAAATAAACATGCTTACATTAAATATAAAAAAATTTTATTAATTAACTTTTGATTAAGTAATACATTCTTTAATTTAAATAAAAATGATTAAAAATTAAACCTTAACTCCTATAAAAAAATTCTACTTAAAAAAATATAAAAAAAATCTTAACTCACCACACACTTATTATTATATTAAATATTATATCAAAATTAATCTTAACCACTACACAAATATATTATTTATTATCTATTAAAAATGACTAGTCCAGTCCAATTTTAAGAAAATCAGGGCAAGAATACTGTTCAGTCACATTTTGTACAAGGAATTTCAGTTTAATTAATTTTGAATTTCTTGGGATCAACACCCATGAAAATCAAGGGACAAAATTCCCTAAAAAAGGTAAGGTTTTTTTTTTATCATGGAAGTAATATAATACGTATTCTATTAAAAAATCATGTCCTAATTTATCCTCTTTCATATTTTTTGTTAATTTTTTTTCACACGTAATAATATTTATTATTATTTTATTATTTTTTAAATTTATTTTTCTATTTTTTATTATATCTTTAGTATAAATTTATCGTGTGTCAAAAAATAAATGGGGGACATAGATTAGGATACTAAATTGAAGATATAATTTGACACGAAGTTATACGTGCCGCTCTCATCTTTCAGCAGACATTACTAACACCTTAAATTTGACAAACATATTCACCAGTCAACCCCTGAATGCCACATGTCACATTCTGATTAGAGAGCGAAAAATATAAAATTTAGTATCTTTAAAGAGTCAAATCAATCATAAAGTAACACGTAACATTAAAGGGGACTGAAATGAATATTTTTACCAAATTCAATATGTTAGTAACTACCGTATAAAATTGAGGGATAGGAGAAATCTAATTTTTATAAGAAGGATATAAGATTTTTCTTTTAAGTTAATAATTAAGTTAGGAAGATAGGAGCCCAACCAGCAAATACATTTTTTTCTTTTTCTTTGCTCCACCAAATATCAGGGATAGCACCTAAAAGTGTGACATGGAACCATGACTTTAATTACTTTTTCTTTTTTATTAGTACAAATTTAGACGTAAGAGAAAATTTTTCAATAATTATTTTATATGTTTCTCCGTTAAACTGTAACTTTAAGTATTTAATATTGACAACTTTTAAGTATTTTATGGGCTAATTAAAAAATTTCAGGACAAATAACAATAATAATGGAGAAATCCAACGGACAACTTATTACAGTTTGTTGTCACAATTATTTTTCTTGTTATTGATAGTTTTTGTTGCTGTTAATTGTCTCTTTTCTTTAGAAACAATTAGAAATGGTTGTTTAATAACGGAGATCAAACACTTAAATAATCAATTATTTGACCGTAAAAATTTCAAAATTAACTAGATACTCAAGAATTTTTCGTATGTCGGAGATGATGGAATTTAACATCTGAAATAAACAATATGGAAAAGGTTCATATTGCAAATGTCCTATTGCTAACATTTCAAATTTACAATTCCATACAAATAAATTGACATACGTATCATATTTAAATCCAATAAATTAGACAAAATTACTTATATGGTTTTGTTAGTTGAATATTTTTGTTCATAATATATAGTCAACCATATCTATGATTGATAACCTAAATATAAAGCTTATCTTTTCACTTTTAAACATAAAAGGCAATCTTTTGAATAAAAGTTTATCTTTGATTTATATCAAGAGATGACTCAATTATGCATAGAAGTCTTTTAATATAAAGATGATATCCCAAAAAAAAATGAAATTGTCCATTTTTTAAATATAGAATAGAAATAATTTACTAATACCTAAAGTGGCCGCCAATATTTTCCAATTGAACAATCAATTTTAGCTAAGATGTTGAAGCTATATATATTATATTCACAATTTGTATAGTGAAATCTTGTTTGATTACGCTGTGGACCAATAAATGATTTTTTGTACAGCTTACTTTAGATTTTCTTACAGCTTATATTAGATTAAAAAATAGGACATCGTCTAGGACAATTTTTAGAGGGAGGATTATAAAATTTTTATTTTTAAAATAAGGGCGATAATTTTAAAAGTTAGTAAATAAATGAAAAAATTTATAAAATATCTATTTTCTAATATTACAAATGGTATTTTAGTTAATTCAATAAACCTATAATTTAACCATATTATTTATAAATTATATATCAAGGTTTAAATAAGTTTTAAAAAATTTTCATCTTTTATGATTTTTTAAAATTATTATCGCCTTTTAATTATAGAAAATACTTAAACTTATCACAAAATTTCAACATTTATCACTAAGGTGTATTATATTTTTATTAACTAACCTACAAAATTTTAGTTCAAAATGGACAAAATTACCCTTTTTTCATGACATATTTTCAAAATGAGAATTTTTTTTATCATTTATTTTTTACAATTTACCCTAAAAATATTTTTTTAAAACCACCCTAAAAAATAAGTCTACAGATAATATATTATCATTATTACAAGAATATCGTTGTACGACTCATGGCATGTTCCAGATCAATTAGATTTAATTTCTTGGGTTGTGATTCCATGTTGGCTTGTTAGGATTAAAAAGTTGAGAAAAGTCTAGAGAATGATAGGGTATTAACTATACACAAAATTTCAAATAAGTTATTAATTAATTTACTAATTTGATTGTTGTGATTATAATAATATAATCATGTTTGAAATACATGTGAGTATTCTCTCTCCTTTAGGTTTAACAATTTAAAGTTTTAGCTTGAGAAGTTCTTAGGAAACCTGATTTTTAGTAAGTTTAGCTTGCAAACTCATCTTTTTTGCTGGTTTTGTGTTTAAAACCTTCACCTGGCCTTCTTAATCCTTAGTAGTTGGTATTAGAGCCCAAAGTTTCCCTTTGGAAATCCTCTTAAAACCATGGTGCAATAAAAAGCCATTCAAGAACGAGTAGACGCATTGGAGACGCAGATAGATGAATTCCAGCAAGAGTTTCGGACTCAAACTCAGAACCTAAGAAACACTATTACCGACGGTTTTCCTGATTTTCGGCGAGAGCTCCTTGGGACTATTCGTCCCAATCAAGCGAATCGTCAAGGAGGAGGAGATGTCCAGAATGAAGAACGACCACCTGAGAACAATCTTGTTCGAGAGGGTGAAGATGAAGTTGTTCCCCCCAATTTAATCAAAGGAACCCAGTTTTCCATATAAGGCATGAAGGTGATCCATGGGTTGATGATGGTGAGAGTAGTGAGGAGGAGTATTTTGATCATGCGAGGAGAAATCCACCTGAAAGAAGGGGAAGAGGGGTGGAAGTACCATTCCATGGAGGAGGTGGTTATGGAGTTGAGAGGAGGTCTCGAGGAGGTAGATTTGAGGAGCCGCATAGAAGATGATTTGAGGAGGATGACTATTTCAAAATCAAGGTTGACTTACCCTCATATAGTGGGGACATTGATATTGGGGGATTCTTGGACTGCCTCAAAGAGGTGGAGAGATTCTTCGATTATGCCAATGTGCCTGATCACAAGAAGGTGAAGTCAGTGGCCTATCGGTTGAAAGGGGGAGCATACGTCTGGTGGGAGCAGAGTAACGAGCAAAGGAGGAGCAGTGGAAGGGAACCTGTAAGATCCTGGCAAAGGATGAAGGCGATGCTGAGAGGAAGGTTTCTGCCGCCTGATTATGAGCAATACATTTATCAGGATTATAATCGATGTTTTTAAGGAAGTAGAAGTATGTATGAGTATACAATTGAGTTTTTAAGGCTCTCAGCTCGAGCCGATTTATCTGAGATGGAGGTGCAAAGAGCATCCCATTATCTTGATGGGTTGCGACCAAACATAAGGGAGAAGATTGGAGTGTAGATGATATTGAGTGTTCAGGATGGCCAGAATTTGGCACTCAAGGCAAAGATGGATTTGAGCCGTCCTTACTAGAGGATAGTTGGAACATATCCTAGTTCTTTCTAGAGTTCTCAAAGGCCACTTGAACGAGGTGAAAATGTAGGAGGTGGAAGTGGAAGTAAACAAGCTTGGGGAAAGGCACCATCTGTGGAGTCTAGGAGGAATGTCACCTTGAGCTCCAATCCACCTAAACCCAATAATCCTTATGCCAAGCCAGCTCCATTCAGGTGTTTTCGATGGAATGAGCCCAACCATCGTTCTAATGAGTGCCCTAAGAAGAAGATAGTTAATGTGGCAAAGAGGTATGATGGCGAGGAGGAAGAGTCTGAGGAAGATGTTAAGGAGGTGTACTGTGAGCCGCTTGAAGAAGGAGGTGTAGCTGTTGAACATAATGTCTATATCATCAGGCGGTTGTTGATGTCCAACTGGACTGATCAAGGTCAACGCAAACAATTATTCAGGACAATCTATCTTGCTCAAGGAGAGAAGTGTAGCCTGATTATTGGTGGAGGAAGCCAAGAGAACATAATTAGTCAACAAGCTGTGAGGAAGTTTGGCTTGATTCCTGAAGCTCATCCGGGACCGTATGGTATTGGATGGATAAAAAATGTTGGAGAGCTAAGGGTGACTCAAAGGTGCCATGTGCCGAGCACAATTGGGAGGTATGTTGATGAGGTTTATTATGATGTTATTGAGATGGATGCATATCATATTCTCTTGGGAAGGCCTTGGCAATTTGATAATGATGTGGTACATTCTGGGAGGAGGAATACATATTCTTTCACTAAGGATTAGGTGAAGTATGTGTTGATGCCGCTACCGACTGACCGCCTACATGGCTCGAAGAGCACCTTTGCCACCTGTAGCACCAAGTGCGCTTTCCTGAAGGAGTGTGATGAAAATCAACAGATTTTCCTTGTTATTGCAGCCGCCTTAAAGAAGATACCGGCTGGAGAAACTAATGACATCCTGATTGAGTTGAAAGAGTTTATTGATGAGTATGGGGATATCTTTCCTAAGGAATACCACCTTTGAGGGATATCCAACATCACATTGATTTGGTTCCAAGTGCTAGCCTACCCAACTTACCTCACTATAGAATGAGTCCCAAGGAGAATGAGATTTTGAAGGGGCAATTCGAGGAGATGTTGATGAAGGGACACATCTGGGAGAGTTTAAGTCCGTGTGCTATCCCAACACTATTAACCCCCAAGAAGGATGGATCTTGGAGGTTGTGTATGGATAGTTGAGCCATTAACAAGATCACCATTTGGTACAACTTTCCCATACCACGCCTTAATGATATGCTGGACCAACTAACTGGGTCTAAGGTGTTTTCAAAGCTTGATTTGAGGAGTGGGTACCATTAGATTAGAATTTGAGCCAGAGATGAGTGAAACACTACTTTTAAGACAAGAGATGGATTGTATGAGTGGCTTGTTATGCCATTCGGTCTCACCAATGCACCAAGTACTTTCATGTGGTTAATGAACCAAGTGTTAAAGCTAGTCATTGGGAAGTTTGTTGTTGTCTATTTTGATGATATTATCATCCACAGTAAATCCGATAAGGAACATTAGGAGCATGTCAAGGAGGCGTTTGAGCTTTTGAGGAGGTATCATTTGTAAACCCATCCCAAGAAGTGTGAATTTATGTTGAGTTGTGTAGTCTTCCTTAGCTATATTGTCAGTAGTGATGGAATCCGGGTGGACAGCTCAAAATTAAAGCCATCAAGGAGTGGCCGGGTCCTAGTAATGTTAAGGAGGTAAGGAGTTTTCATGGGCTAGCAACCTTCTACAGGAGGTTCATTCACAAATTTAGCATGATCATGGCTCCATTGATCAAATTATTAAGGGGAGAGGCTTCAAATGGGGGCTTAAGCAAGAAGCTAGTTTTGCTTTAATTAAGGAGAAGCTAGGCACCGCACCTGTGTTGGCTTATCCAGATTTTGAAAAGTTATTTGAAGTTGAGTGTGATGCTAGTGGATTAGGAGTAGGGGTCATGTTGATGCAAGAGAAGAGACCAATTGCCTGCTTCAGCGAGAAGTTGAGTGAAGCCGGCTGAAATGGTCAATTTATGATAAGGAGTTCTATGCGTGGTAAGAGCTCTCAAGACTTGGGAGCATCGCTTGATTGGCCAAGAGTTTGTGTTATATACTGATCACCAGGCACTCAAGTACTTGAGTAGTCAGAAGCAATTGAGGAGTGCTATGCATGCTAGGTGGTCAGCCTTCATTGACAAGTATCCTTATAAGCTTTTCCAAAAGTCTGGAACACAAAACCGAGTGGCTGATGCTTTGAGCTAGCGGATCAACCTTCCCAATATTGTCACTCTTGAGGTTGAGACTTATAAGCATATGAAGGATGATTATGAAGGGGATAAAGACTTTGGGGAAGTCTGGAAGGCTTGTCAGGACAGCTCAAACAGTGGAGATTACCACTTCTTTAATGGATATCTTTTAAAAGGCAACCAATTGTGCCTTCCTGCCACATCCATCAGGAAGAAGGTTATTCGGGACTTACATAGAGGAATTTTAGATGGTCATTTTGGGCAAAATAAGATGTTTTAGGTTATTAGTAGTCGTTACTGCTGGCCAAGATGAGGAAGGATGTCTGGACCATTATTGAAAGATTCTTTATTTATTAGACGGCCAAAGGTGGTTCACACAACACTGGGTTATATATGCCACTACCTATCCCGAATACCAGATTTGTCCATGGATTTTGTGTTAGAGTTACCAAGGACACAAAGAGGGCTGGATTCAATCTTTGTGGTTGTTGACCGATTCTCCAAGATGGCTCATTTTATTGGATGCAAAAAGACGAATGATGCCTCATCCATCCGTAAGTTATTCTTCCGGGAGGTAGTGAGGTTGAATGGAGTACCCAAGAGCATTGCATCAGATAGGGACACTAAGTTCCTAAGCCACTTTTAGAGGACTTTATGGCAACTAATGGGGGCAGAACTCAAGTTCAGTACAACTGCTCACCCTCAGACGAACTGCCAGGTGGAAGTAGTCAACTGTATATTAGGTAACTTGTTGAGAAGTATTTGTAAGGAGAAACCCAAGACTTGGGATTTTGCAATTGCCTAGGCAGAATTTGCTTACAATCGAGCAGTTCATTCAGTAATAGGAAGGTCTCCTTTTGAGCTTGTGTACACTCATGTGCCCAACCGTCCCTTATACCTGGCTGGAACATGAACGGCTGGACAGCTTAACTTACCCACCGAACGGATGGCTTGAGAAATCAAGGAGGTGCATGATGATGTGAGGGCTAGAATTGAGAAGAATAATGCCAGGGTGAAAGCGAAGGTGGATGTACACCGCCATAAGGAAGAATTTAAGGAGGGAGATTTAGTCTTTGTTTACTTGAGCAAGGAGAGGCTTACTGATGCTACCAATAGCAAGCTCAGGCCGAGCAAGTATGGTCCATTCTGGATCATCAAGAAGATAAGTCCAAATGTATAAATACACTCTTTAATTATCTTTGTGGTTAGGCAAAATGTCTCCCTCATTCAACATCAAAGACTTGTCTTTCTACAATGATTACACGCCTCTACCTTACCCAGATACGCTGCTAGTGTCCAACTCTTTTAAAGAAGGGGAGATAATGAGGACATCTTGATCCCTCCTGGAATGAAGCCGCTTGAAACACTGAGGATGGCTGGAAACACCAATCCAGCTGAAACACCAAGGACAACTGGAAACACCAATCTGGCTAAAACACCGCATCTAGCTTAGATTACGAGGCATCACAAGGCTACCTGGAAGAGAGGAAGGCTGGAGAGCCAAATGTCATCCTTAATGAGCACAAGAAAACCTCAAGCGCCGAGTTTGCAGACATGCTGAGTCAAGGCCGCCTCAAGCAACATGGACTACTCAATTGACATTAGTCTTCTCATTTTGAATCTCTAATCACATCAGAGATAAGATAATAAGTGGGTGACGTGATTGGCTAAACCAAGTGGAGAAGCTTCCATAACTGTCCTTTTTGACAGATGTCCAATCATCTTTATCTTGCAATATTTTTATTGTCCACATACGTAATATTTTATTGATGTAATTGGCTATAAAAGCCCACCTTTTGTACTGAATTAATCATTCCAAATTATCAATCCAATTCTAAGATTTTTCTCTCTTCTTTGGTTTTAACCCCTTCAAGTTCTAGCTTGAGAAGTTATTAGAAAACCAGGTTTCCAGCAAGTTTAGCTTGCAAACTCATCTTCTTTGTTGGTTTTGTGGTTAAAACCTTCCCCGAGCCTTCTTAATCCTTATCACCATCTTTTTCATTTTCTATTCTCCGTTTTACATTCTCATAAATGTCATTAGTGAGAGCAGGGTACTTCAAATATTCAGTTCTCAGTAAAATTTCTATTGCCAGTGAGGACCAGAGTAAAGAGGAATGCTAACAAAAACTGGGTCTTTCTATTGCCTTTTTTTAATGGGTTCGGTTCACAACATAAAAACACAAATCCCTTTTTTCTGTAAAAACACACAACCACATTCCCTTTATATTCCAGCTTATTTGACAAAATAGATTGGATTTAAGCGAGGATGGTGAAGTTCAAATCTCACTGAAGCTAAATGTCACACTCAATGGAGATATTCAATGAACCTAGTATTCATGGAGATTTTGTTTGGACTCCATACAAATGTCATACACAAAATCAGAATTAACAACAATGTCAGGAAACTTTTTATATATTATGGAAATTATGTCATTGGACAAATGGCCAAGTCTATAAATCCACAATTCTTCTTTATTACATGTAAAAGCTAGAGTCTTAGTATCATTACTATTCACAGATTCATTATTCTCAAAAACATCCAAATGATATAGGCCGTTGTGCACCCTAGCTGAATAAATCCTCTTCTTGGTTTGCAAATCCTCTATAAAACATTGTTGAGCAGAGAAAAGTAATTCACAGTTCAAGGTTTGAGATAATTTGGTCACAGACAGCAAGTTATATGCAAAAGTTGGTACATGTCAGTCAATGTAAAGTCTTTAGAGAAGACAATGTCACCCTTAAAAATGGCCTTAAGCCTAAAATTGTTTGTTAATAGCACATGCCAGTTGTAAACAGGTTTTATATTTTTGAATTTTTCATAGAACATGCAATATGAGAACTAGCTCCTGTATCTACTATCCATGTATTTTTAGCCATTGTCTGAGTTTTAGTCATAATACTTGTACTTGGTTCATACTCCCTGCAACTGGTTTGGTAAGCCTAATCATTGTGTTCTACTCTAGCCAATGCAGCAAGAGAGTTATTGTTGTTGAAACTTCCCATTGCCATTTGTACTGACTGCTGAGTTTGCACTTGTATCAATTGCGCCAGTTGTGTAAGCTGCTCATTGGTGAAACCACCATTATTGACCATTGTGTTGTTTCTTCGTTCGATGTTAATGTCATTACTGAAGTTGACCACATCATTCTCCTGGTTATCATAACATTGCTCATAAGAGTCTTGATTTTCAATCTCATCCTCTTATCCCGTAATAGCATTAGCTTGACTGAATCTTGACTTAAAATTGGGAGGGTACCCATTCTTCTTCCAGCAGTTTACCACTAGGTGACTTCCCTTACAGAAGGAGCATGTTCCTTTCCTCAATTGTTGTTTCCTGTACCCATTATTGTAGCCATTACCTTGATTGCCTTCATTCATGCCAAAGTGGGTGTTTTGGTTGAATGAACCATATTGACTCCTGGCTGGTTTCCAAAATTTCCCCCTTTGTACTGATTATATTGATTTCCAAAATTCCCTTTCTTTACAAAAGCCGCGATTTCCAAGGTAGGAGTATCCTTTTCAAGAATGTCAAATTCTCTTTCGTACTGTAACAAGAGTGAAAAAAATTTGTTCATCTGAGGCAGAGGATCTATAGACATAATTTGCGATTTGATACTAGAGAAAGAGCCATTTAAACCTTTTAAAAAACATATAACAAGATTAACTTCTTGCTTCCTTCGCAACGCATCTGTGATATTATAGAAGCATCCCTCACAAACACATGTAGGTAATGGATTTAAAGTGAACTCATCCCATAGAATCTGGATAGAGGCAAAGTAATCATCAATTGACATGTTCCCTTGCGAAATATTGAAGATTTCAGACTGCAAATCTGCAATTCTGTAAATGCCACTTTGCGCAAATCTTTCCTTCAAGTTAGACCAAAGTTCTTGAGCCGTTTCAAATGTCATTGAAGTTTGTGTGATGGAATTGCTTAAAGAATGCAGTAGCCAAGACAAGACCATGTTGTTGCACCTCCTCCAAGAACCGAACAAAGGATCTACAGGAGCAGGTTTCCGAATGGTTCCGTTAATGAATTTTAGTTTATTCTTGGACATGAGCGCCATCTTCATGCTTCTTGCCCATGGATGGTAATTGGTGCGATCCAGTAGAGGTGTTAATAAAACTAATGAAGGATTTTCTCCCGGATGTAAGTAGAATGGACTGTTTTCATCTACGTGATTCTGGTTTCTATTTGCTATTGAAGAACCATAAAAAATCGATGATTTACAGAAAGAAGGAGAGGAACCCTAAAGATTTTAGAGAAATCGCTTTCAATGAAATAAAGAACAAAAACGAATTGCGGCAGCTAGTTAGATTCACTTTGATACCATGTGAATCAGCTCAACGAATCGAAATGAAAGAGATAAAAAATTGAGAGAGAGAATCAAATTGATTATCATTCAATACAGAAATTATGGATTTGGTTTTTATACAGGAAGAGGATAAGCCTCCAACGGCTAGTAACTAATTAACAATGGAAATGATCAAAATACCCTTATAACAAATAACAGCTTTTTAACTACATTTGTATTAGCTATTTAACTGCATTTCTACATCTTAACAAGGTAGGAAGTGTAGGATGGGTATTGCGCCGCGTATATAAGGGTATTCATAAAGTAAGATGGCTTATCAGTTGGGAGATATCATTGATATATGGTAGACAAGGGCAATTAATGCTTTGTCATTTGGTCAATCAATTACCAACGACTAGCTAACCCAAGCTTTAACAATTTTGGATTTGAACTATTTATAAAGTCTGGAGATTTTAAATAGGGTATAAGGTGTTTTGTACCTTTTTCATTGAAACTATTTTTTATATTATAATAATAAAAAGTGGCTATATATTAATAATTTAATTGAAAAAATATAAAATAATTAATTTTATATGTAATTTTTTGTAAAGTCATATGAGGGTTAAGATTTAAATGTATTTTTTGTGGAAATTCAAAACACATTAAATATCGACCATTTACATTTAATTGATGTTGAGATTTACTCAACTTTAAAACCTTTAATTACCATAACTCAATTTTAATTATTAATATCAATTGGGTGTAGCTCAATTGATACACCACTTAATATTAATGGTGAAAGATTATATGTTCAATACTTGATCTCTTAAAAAATTCATATATATATATATATATATGTATTACAAAAATTAGAGTATCATTATCCCAGTTACTTTAGGGTATTTTTGAAAACACCTCTATAAAATTGGGATAATCAGATATTGCTATGATACTGGGATAACAGTACTTCGTTAAAATTTAAATTTATCAAGTTTTTCAAATACCATTTAATTGGTACTAACTCAATCTCAGCTTGTGCTGGTAGAGACACAGCAAGAAATCACACTATATATGACAACTATTTAACTGTCATAATAATTATTGTTTTATTATTTGTTATAATAAATTTTTTCATGTCACAAATATTAGTATTGTGAAATTTTTTGACAATATTATCACAAATAATACATATTTTTGTGACAATTTTTGCATACTCGTAACTTATTGTTTTTGTTATAACTTAAGTTGTAACCTAAGATTTAGAATATATGGCAAGTAATTTTTTTTGTCACAAAACTATTGTGAAAGCATAAAAATCTTGTTAAATTTGTGTCAAAAAAATTTAGCTTTAAACAAATTTCTTTGTGATAATTTTATTATTGATAACTTATCTTTTTTATGTTACAACTTAAATAGTAACCTAAAATTTAGAATATGTTATAATAAAATTTTATGGTCACAAATGGTGATACAATTTGGAAATCTTATAGCAAATGATTTGTTAATTTTGTGACATTGACTTTATCTTGAAACAAATAATTTTGTGACAAATATTTATACCTGCAGCTAATGTTGTTATTACAACTTAAATTATAACATGAAATTTAGAACATGCTACAATAAAGCTTTGATGGTCAAAAAATTATTTATGTGACAATATAAAATACACATTGCAAACAATTTTTTTTTTGTTTTGTTGTAGCAAATCTAACTTAAAAGAAAAGCTTTTGTTACAAGTAAAACCCATTAAATGGAATTCAATTATATTATATTATATTTTTATTTCCAAACTCCTTTTATTTGCATTTTTTTTCTAATTTCCTATTTAGTCTCGTAATTCTTTTTCCTACTTAGTATTTTTTATCAACTTTCAAATTTTCTCTCCTTTTATTTTCCCACTTTATTTTCCTCATTTTCACACATGTTCCCCGCCCTTTAATTTCCCTATATGTAGCTTAATATTTTTCCTTTTTCTTTAAATTGTTTAGTTTTTACTAACTTCCTTTTTAATTTTTTGTCTTCTCATTTTCTTCCTTTTAAATGCATTTGATTAGATTTAGTAAAAGGATTGCTAGAAATCCTCTTTCCTTTTTTATTTTTTTTTTAACTTTGAAGGACATTTAAGGTAATATAATAATGTATGCCTTTATAGCATCAATAACCCACAACCTAATTTATTTCCTCCTCCAATTGCATTGATTTTGAAAACCTAGTGGAGCTGCAGATCTAGTAAGAGTGGCAAGAACGGTGTTTTTAATGGCGATAATGATTTTTCTTACAGGTTTGGCTTTTGTACATTAGCTTAGATTGAATTGAATTTTTTGCGATTTCTTAATTTGGGTTTGGTTTTATTTCAAATCTTGGGAGATCTTTGGTTCTTTGGTGTTTATTGCATTAATTTGTTTTGGCTTGCAATTATATGATTTGTTTGTATCTTAGTGCCTTTTTCACTCAAAAGTTTTATCAACTAATTAGCGCTTTGCATACACATAAGTAGGATTAGACTCTTTGAATGAAAAAAAATTCAGTAATAATGTCCATTTGTTCCAACAAAATACTATTGTGTGGCTTTTATAATAATGATATTAATACATAAAGAATGGTTCTTGTAGGAATCAAGGCTTGTTAATGATAAAATGTGCAGTTGCGGGATACAAATATGTGAAAATTATTACTATCGTACAAACCTTTACATGGTTCTTAATCTAGATCATACACTCTTCAATTCTACAATGGAGGATGAAAGCTAAGGCTTTATAAAAGTTCTACAGAATTTTTGTATAGAATCTTTATTAATAATTGTTTTTAGTTTATTCACATCTAATGTTATTTTATCTTTGCAAAACGAATATAAAATTTAAGTTTACTGCAAATGTAATCTGACAGCTAAAAGTTTGTCACTTACATTTTTTATTTAATTAATTCAGTAAAGAGTATATTGTCAATTTTTTTTGTCTTTGTAATAATAATTTTTTTTTTTATAGTTTGCATGTGTGACAATATAAAAGTAAAAATAGTAAGGTATTATAATACTTGTTGTATTTGTTACAATAGATAATTGTTACTAATTATATATTATTTGACAAAAATAACTGTCACATGTAGATTTAAAAAAAATACAATTGTTGCAAATATTTAATCACAACAACTTAAAATTGTAACAATAGATAACTGGTGACATAATAAGCGTTGTAACTGATATGTACATGTAACAGTACAAGTATTGTCAACAAACTACATTGATGTGACAATAATAAATAGTTACAAATACTCTTTTTTTGTGGTGACTTACTAAAGTTGTCACGTGAATTTACTTCTTGACATGTATCATGTTATAACTTTTTTAATTTGTGACAAGTAGTTTTTCTTTCCATTACAATAAAAGTTGTAACAAATCAGTGTAGTGTGACGACAATCTATCATCTAAAAAAATACAACTTCTATGACAACTATTTATTGTTACAGTTGAGAAAAACTTTCTGTGACGGAGTTTTACATGACAACCCTCGTGACAACTATTTATCATCACATATTGATTTATGTGACAACTTTTTCCTCTTTTGTGATAACTTCTACTGTCACAAATTGCTTGATTTCTTGTAGTGAGAATCCGTGAGTCTGCAGAGTATTGGACTTGATAAAATGAGTGGGTGTACAAGTGGGTTGAATTCATCTAACACCAAATCAATTAGCTTGCGTTAAGGCCCAATGTACACCACTAATATTTCACTCCTTACTGTTATTTATTTCCAATATGAGATTCTCCACACATCTCCAACACTCCCCCTCAAGTGCAACTGGGTATGTGTTAGATTCCGTATATCATTTCGGTAGCAAGGTGATATGTGTTAACTAAAATAGATGTTGCGACAACGAATATAAAAATAAATAAACCAATAAAGAGACACAAAGATTTAGATGGAAACCCTTTGAAAGGGAAAAACCAAGGAAACTTTTCCATCAGGAGCAAAATTGGTCACAGATACCACCAAGGTTTCCCAACTCTTCGGTAAAGAATTAAGCAACAATAAGGATTGTACCTCATCTTCAAGTGTGATTTTCATATAAGCTAACTGATTAATAACACTTCGAAATTCATTTAGAAATTCGGCAATAGGAGTACCATCCTTATATTTCATGTTGACAAGTTTCCTTATCCGGAACGACTTGTTTCCAGTAGTTTTCCTATCATAAAGATCCTGCAGCTTCTTCCATAGTTAATGGTAGACATTTGCTCCGAGACATGGCCTAACACGTTGAAATCTAGCTATTGGTGAATAGTCCCAATAGCCTTTCTATTCAACTTGCTCCAATCAGGATCTTTCATGTCTTTCGGCTTTGCGGTGTCTCCTTTAATTGCTTCATGCATATCTTTGAAGTATAATATATCCTCCATCATAGGCTTTCAAATTGACCAGTTCAAACCATTCAATTTGATCATGGATGTTGAAGAACCTTCCATTTTAATTAATACAACCACCTTTATGGAACCAACATATCTGATACCACTTGTTAGGTCCCGTATATCAATTCAGTAGCAAGGTGATATGTATTAACTAAAATAGATGTTGTAACAATGAATATAAAAATAAATAAAGCAATAAAGAGACACAAAGATTTACGTGGAAACCCTTTGAAAGGGAAAAACCACGGGGCGCCAAAAATAACTCCACTAATAAATAATGGGAATACAAAATGAAACCTCTCTCAAGTATACCCAAACCCGAGGTAAACAACAATTTAAGGACAGTTGGAAATAACCCAATTTTACTCATAAGGTAAAATCGCTCAACTCCCCCTCTTTAATATTTTCTCACTCTCTTATTGGAATAATGCTCTACAAGAGGAATTAACTCTCAATATTTTTTATGATGAAATTTGGATTGCAGGGAGTGCCTTTTATAGGCAAAAACTTCACCTAAAATACAGAAATAATAGGCAAGGAATCACTGATTGAGTTGGCAAGAAATGGCAATACGGAGTTGTAAAATTGGACTCATTTCTTTTGAAAAATGAGCAGACAAATTGCCACCCTATTTGTCTCCTTCTTAATTGATATGTGCCACCCAATTAATTGTGTTTGGACCCATCAATTCTCCCCCTCCAGACTCAAGGGGCACCAAGTCGGCTCCTAATTGGAGCTTATACTGATCAGCTCATTACACACTTGAGACCTTCAAACGCTACTCCTTTGGCAGTCTTCTTTAACCACTGCTCTTCTAGCATTCTTTCTTAGCTGCTCCTCTGGCAGTATTCTACAACTTTGTTTCTCGACGAGTGCCTTAAACTTCTTGAATGCTCCAAAAACTTCTGATTTCTCCTTCAAAAGATACACCCATGTTTTCTGCTATAGTCATCAATGAATAGCAAGAAATATTTATTGCCTCCCAATGATGTTGGTGTCATCAGTCCACAAACATTGGTATAAATGAGTTTAAGCGGTGCCTTTGCTCTAGATAAGGAATCCTTTGGAAAACTGATTCTGGATTATTTTCCAACAAGACATCCCTCACAAAGTTAATAAGGTTTGTCAATAGGGGAAAGACCTTGCACCATCTTCTTCTGATTTAAAATTTCAATCCTCCAAAATTGAGATGCCCAAATCTTAAAGGCCAAAGCCAATCACATTCCTTCATGCAAGCTTTTAAACACTTGGCCACATGCGTCTTGATGTTAAGAGTGAACATCCAGTTCTTTGACATAGACACACTAGCAAGTAGCTCTTTTCTCTCATTCAGTAGCACCAACTTTCAATTTATCATGTGCACTTGGTAGTTTTTCTCCAACAGTTGTCCCAAACTTAAAATGTTGATCTTCATGTTTGGAACATAATACACATTACTAATGAATTGGTGCTCTTCATTCTTTAAACGAATGAGAATAGTTCCTTTGCCCCACATAGGAACTTTTGACGATTCTCCAAAGATGACATTTTCACTAAACGACCTATCCAGTTCTACGAAAATTTTATCATCCCCATACATATGATTGCTCACTCTATTATTAAGATACTAGATGTTGTTTTCTTGACTATGGTCACCTTCACGGGTTAGTAAAACCGTGTCAATCACCTCCTCATCTTGGATGTTATTAGCTATCTCCTCTGCTTGGTTTGGTGGGCTCCAGTACTCTATTGTATAGTGGCCAAATCTCGAGCAATTATAGCATTGAACATTAGACTTATTTTGTCTGTCATTTTTTCTCCAATTGCCTCATCCTCATCCACGTCCATGACCTTTGCCTCATGTGGACTGATTATCCCCATTATTATTGTCATTTCATTCATATTATTGGTTTCTACCATGACCTCTTCCTCTTTCATTTCCTCCACGGCCTCTACCGCGTCCTCGTCCAGATTGGCTAGCAGCTCGACTATTTTCACGTCCTTTCAATGAAGCCTTTGCTGCCAAAACTTGTTTAATATACTCCTCTTTTTGTCTATTTAGTCTTTCCTCATGTGCTTGCAACGAGCCAACAAGTTCTTCAACAGTCATCGTACTTGTGTCTCGTGACTCTTCTATGACCACTACTAAATAATCAAACTTCGGTAGTAGCGACCGTAGAATGTTTTTGATGGTTCTCGATTCATCGAGTTTTTCTTCGTATTGCCGCATTTGATTTACGACGGATTTTACTCGTAAGGAATAATCAACAACAGTTTCTGTCTTCTTCATTTTCATCATCTCAAACTCACCCCTTAACATTTGTAGTCGAACTTTTTGAACTTTCTCTACTCCTTGAAGAGAAACTCACAGTATGTCCCATGCCTGTTTTGAAGTGGTTGTTGCAACATCATGTGTGAGTCATACAATATGGCTGAGAAGACTATTAAAGGAACTTCAAATGACATAACATGATCCAACAAATATTTTTATCGATAACAAATCGGCATTGGTGTTGGCAAAAAATCCAGTCTTTTATGATTGAAGTAAGTATACTGATACAAGGTATCATTTCATCCGAGAGTGTATTGAGCAGAAGGAAGTCACATTGTAGCATGTCAAAACACAAGATCAGATAGCGAACATCGTTACAAAGCCACTGAAGTATAACGTATTCAATCAATTGTGAGCGTTGTTGGGAATAACTGAGAATTAAGTTTAAGGGGGAGTGTTAAAATTATTTAAACTTAATTAAGAATATCCTTCAAAGATTGACACATTTTTTATTTGTTGAAGTAATCAACAAATATGACACTTGGGTAGAAATTTGAGCAAAGAAGAGATTATGAAAGAGACAAGTGATTGTAAGAGTTGAAAAAAATTAATGGCACAAAATCGCAACTGGAGACAAAATCAAAAGTCATACGGCTTGATGGTTGAGAAATGGACTAATAAAAAAGTTGCATTAATGTTGTCTCTATCGTATTAGTGAGTTGTATTCTATATAAGAATTTGTTTCATCTGCATATTTGTTATAGTAAGAGAAGTATAATAAAAATAGAGTGAGAGAGAGTGAACTAAGAGCATAATAGCTCAATTAAATAAAACTTGTTTGTAAGTGTGTTATTACAAAAATGAGCTATTATAATGTTAATATTCATAAAGATCTTTTATGTCATCAATAATTTAAGGGATATATAATATTTAAATTGTATAAAGGTCTTACACAAATTATAAATCAGTTATAATAAATTTTCATAACACAAATATATTATTATCATATTCAAATGGTATAAAAGTCTAATATCATGTACCTAAGATATTCATGAATTTGTTTGATTACCAGTCAATATGATTACAAATAGTTGTTGTATAAAAAAACTAATACCAGAGTATAAACTGGTATAATGTTTTTTTATACCAGTTTTAAAATTGATATAATCCGGTTTTAAAACCGGTATAATCCGGTTTTAAAACCGGTATAATCCGGTTTTAAAACCGGTATAATCCTTATTGTACCACTTCTAAAACTGGTATAATCCTAATTAAATCAGTTGAATTGGTATAATGTTTATTATATCAGTTCGAAAATTGTTATAATCGTTATTATGGATGAAAATTAAGATATAAAAATTGTATTGCATTAGCACTATATCGAATGCAATGGGAATGCTTTTAAAGGCAAAAAGGTCTTAGCTGCTACCTTACCTGATCCAAGTCTTCTTGAAGGGCAGCTCGGGACTCAAGGGTGAGAATCATAGCTGCTATATGGATGAGAAAATAGTCTGGAGAGCACCATGGATGGCACAAGTACCAGTCCTGTGCCGTTGCGTGGATTACCCCAGGGTCCTTTTTTTTATCTCTAACTCGAATGTTAGAGCTAATTTAACGGCAGTTTCCGGTAGTTGGAGTTGCCTTGATGTCGGAAAGGCGCCCAGTTCAGAAGGTGCGAAAGAATGGCTATTCTCTGACCGGTCTGATCCTAAATGTTTTACAACAGTCATTTACTATGTTTGGCATGAGATAAATTCCAGGCGCCATGAAGGGAATCCAAGCAGTAAGCAGAACGTCGTTTTGGAAAATTTAAGCGGAAGTGCGATGTGTCTGGAAACTCGGAATCGTAAAATGCATTTAAAACACTAATAACTAACTCTAAACCATTCTTTTTTACAGCATCTTGAAGATATTTTGTATTACTTGAGGGAAAAATGGAAACATTGCAAAGGTCTACAATACAAATTCACTGCAATTGATACAGGTTTTGAGTATTTTACGAAGTACTCAGATATTGAGTGAGTAATTGGCTGAGGGTGTTTGATTAAGCGTTGATTTCTCTTAGTAGTTGACTTGGCTCTGGCAGTCAACGCATCTAAGTTTACAAAGTGAATTGTTGATTAGCGCATTTCATGCTACAATGTGTATGATTTGTCTTAAGAGGAATTCGTGTGTTTTCCAACATTTGTAATTCTGTTGAGTTTTGTTTTTCTAAAATACAATTAGTGGTTAGATGTCAAATGGATCTATATAGTAAAATAGTAAAATCTGAGGATGATAGAGAGATGATTAATACGATACTTATACAAAGTGCTTTAATATGTCTAGTCTTAAGACTTGAGTTGTTCTAAATTTTCTTGCGCTATATATTACAAATTTCTAATAAAAAAGTGTATAAATTATTGCTAGAAGTCTTAAAATCCAAAGGAAAACACATATCAAAGTAAATTGAAAACCTGAGGCGCACCTGAGGCACGCACCACTCGCTTGTAATATGAAGAGGCACTAATAGTCACTCCTTTTACACGCTCGACGAGCGCCTTCAACAACTATGAAAGCATAATAAGTATGATCTAAAGCAGTAAAGTTCCAATTATCTAATATAGAAGCTCTATGTGGAGAAACTTCCTCAGATATTCTTAGAATTGGTATAATAAATTGATAGTCTTAGAACTGGTATAATGAGAATTATACCAGTCTTAAAACTGGTAGAATAAAGATTAATCAGTTTTAAAGTTAGTATAATACGGATTATACCAATTGTAAAATTCTTATACCAGAAAAAACTCTTAAGAATATACAAGTAAATTTACCAGAATTTCAACAATATACATAAAGATAAAAAAAGTAAATTTATTTCTCAAATTTGAATGAAGTGAATACAAAGATCATCGGTAACCGAGAACTCACAACGAAGAGAAAAGGAACAGTAAATAATAAACCGAATTGCTAAATCGCAACACATCTATTCATTGACTACACCTCTCCCAATAACATAGAAGCTAATTGCGTCCTCCAAAATAGACTTGCTAATATACAATTGGTCAACAAAAAGAGACTCAATATTACAATCCAAAACAGAAACACCACTGCTGCTCACGTCACCCATTTCGTCATCAATAGTATCCTTATCCATCTATTCCAATGCTATTTGTAATGTTTCGAAGATTAACAAAATGATCAGACTTGTCCTGTAGACAAGATAAAATGTTCTATCCAACAACTAATTCAGAATTTGACTCGTCTAAGGTGCAGCAGAACCTAAAAGGAAAGACCAAAAAAGTAAAACACATGAGTAACAACAAAAGGTATAGCATATGTTAAACCATAACTAGAAAAGCCATAACATATATCATACAACCATAGACTAATAATAAAACCATTTAATATGTTACACAACAAAATTAAGCAAAAATTATAAAAAGAAGTATAATAGAAATAACAAGTAACAGAAAACAAAAGAGGTATAATAAAACTAACAACAGAGGTATAATAAAACTAATACGAGAGGTATAATAGAACTAAAACACTAAAACAACATATATTATACCAGAAAAAAGAGGTATAATAAAACTAACAAGTAAAATAATCAAAAAAAATAAACAAAGTTATGAGATATACTACAAAATTACATCAGAACGATAAACATGATATAAAACATATCCAAGATAATATTACCAACACAAATAAGAAGCAATGTGTAATATATGTTAAACCAAAACTGGGGTATAATAAACCAAAACACTCAAACAAAATATATTATACCAGAAAAAAAAGAGGTATAATATAACTAAAAAGTTACAAAATCAGAATACATATACAAAGGTATGAGACATAATACAAAATTACATTAGAATTATAAACATGATACACAACAAATCCAAGATAGCATTATCAACACAAATAAGAAGTAATGTATAATTTATGCTAAACCATAACTGAGGTACAATAGAATTAAAACACCCAAACAATATATATTATACCAGAAGAAAAGAGATATAATAGAACTAAAAATTAACAGAAGTTGAAAAACATAAACAAAGCTATGAGACATACTGTAACTGCTTTTTGTTTGGAGTTTAACAATGACATGCATGCTTAGTATTATTTACAGTCCTTCAGTAGATCATTGGGAATTATTTACACCTCATACCATACGCAACCCTTGCTAGAAATACAAATCCAGAATTCCAAAATGTTGACTTTTAATGTTGGCTACTAAAAAATTGGAAAAGGTCCATGTTTAGATCAATACACTTGGAACTGAAAAAAGAAGCATTGATAAAAAAAATAATTGTCGAGTCAAGTTACCTTTACAATTAGGGCCATTTTAACACCAACATGCACAATATGCATTGGTGGTTTATTTGTAATTCCTCCAAACACAGTTAGATGGTAATCCATGTCATCTTTACTACCGAAAATTCCACCTTCTTCCATCTCCGAGAATACAAAATCCATCAAGTATGCATCTAATGGAACCTTGACTGAGAAAAAATAAGAGAATGAAGTGTAACTCAATTGAAAACATATTTTAACGAAGAATACTCTTATGGAAATTGTCGCGATATTTGTGAAAATAGAGCGAACGACGTTTCATGCGGCGGTAGCGGGGCCGGGGCCGGTCGGGCCGGCCTCTTGGAATGAGGGGGAAAATGGGTGTGATTTGATTGGAAAATGATTCTGCATATTTTAATGCTCAAAAGATACGAGATCAAAATCTTGTACTTAAAATAGAGTCGTCACTCGATTAGCTCAACCGGGAAATTTTTGGTACGATTTTCCCACCGAGTGGTTGGACCATACCTTAAGTAGAGATTCCGAGTACGGATGATGTTATCTTTTTTTCATTAGGCCAAGTTAAGATACTTCATTCTTTCTTAATCGGTTTAATCCATCCTATTTATTTGTGTTTTCAGTTATTTTGTTGTTTTCGCGTTTATCAAGCAATTGAAGCAATGAATAAAATATTTACAGCCATAAAAAAATAAGTGCGGAAAACGAAATTATTACAAGGCTTCCAAGTCCTATACATTTTTCTATGCAATAAATAAAATACCTGAATGTCTGATATACATCTGCCTACAGAAGATTGTTAGCACGGGTATAGCATATTTTATTTACAGTATCATAAAGCCCGGTCGGATGGCTAAACTGAGATTCAATCGGCGTTTTCAAGGAAATTCCATTTTAATCAGATTTTAGGCTCAATTGTTACTTTAACCGGATTATGAGTGAAAATACCCATACATTACGGGGTGGGGTCTGTTTGCAAGAGATTTTGAATTTCCCTCATTACATTATATATTCTAATTTCAGAAAATGAGCTTATCCGGGGAATAAATGAAAATAAAACTATTGTCCAGAAAGTCATATCGCCTGTGATACAACTGATGCAGCCGGCGACATGATTGATGTCGTTGGCAACATAGCTGATGCCGCCGATGACATCAATTATGTCACCGGTGATATTAGTTTATAGGCAGTAGTGGTGGCAGCAATAAATGACCGAAAACCCAAAAAGGAATATAAATTGATGAAAATTAACCCAAATCAGTAATATTAATGCCAAAGAGCTATGAGACTCAGGATTTTTACCTCGAGGCCGCGAATCCACCTCTTCGTGAATCGAAAGAAACACCTCCGGAGAGCTTGTTATGACAATTTAGCAATAAATTTAAGTGCTTCTAGTTTCTAAATCTAATTAAGTTAATTTTAACTTAAAGACTTGCTGATTTCAAACTCACGATCAGAGAATTCGAAGAAGAAAAACCAGGAAAAATGGATCGAAATCCTTTTTTTTCTATTTTATCTAATTCTTATCCCACTAAAATCTATTCCTACATTAAAATCCTAACCATTAATGCCCCCCCCCTCTTAAATGCAGCTCAAGGTGTGCTTTTATAGGTGAAATGGGGTGTTTTTTGAGGCCTTTTTGACCAATTTCGCTAAAAGTGGCCCTGTCTGTGGAGGGACCCATTTTAGGCCATACCGCTGGCGACATGGTGAGGCCTCCAGCATACCGACAGCTAACGGGCTCAAAAACAAAAAAATTCATGAAAAGTGGTTTAATAGTGGGTGGAAAGGCATCTTTTTGACTTTTAATAATATTTTAACGGGTATTTATTATTTGGGTGCCAATCATCGGTTCAAGCTCCTACCGGACGCGTTATCGGCCACGCCGAACTAGATTCTTCCAAGTATAAAATTTGCGAGGAATATTATTCTAGTAATAAAAATTCTAAAGAGAACTTTTATTTTGAGGCATTAAAATCGGGTACACGTCATCATCGTCTCGCGAGAGGGACTACAAAATCCCATGCTCATAGGCTGCCCCTTGGGAGATCACTACTATGATAGGTCAGTATGATCACATGAAAGAGGAAGGGATAGGAATGATACCTGATGGGTGACTGGTTTGCCCCTTGGTCGGACTTTGTGCCTTGTAGAGAGGTTGCCCCATGGTCGGGCTTATGTTTGGTGGAGCGATTGCCCCTTGGTCGGACTTACGCTTTGTGGAGAGTTTATCCTTTGGGCGAACTTTTGTTTTCTGAAGAGTTTGTCCCTTGGTCGGACTTTTGTTTTGTAGATTGGTTGCCCCTTGGTCGGGCTCACTCTTTACAGGGAAATTGTCCCTTGGTCGGGTTTTGTGTTTTATAGATTGGTTGCCCTTTGGTCGGGCTTATGCTTCGCAAGGAAATTATCCCTTGGTTGGGTTTTGTGTTTCATAGATTGGTTGCCCTTTGGTCGGACTTATGCTTCGCAGAGAAATTATCCCTTGGTCGGGTTTTGTGTTTCGTAGATTGGTTGCCCTTTGGTCGGACTTATGCTTTATAGAGAAATTGTCACTTGGTCGGGTTTTGTGTTTCGTAGATTGGTTGCCCTTTAGTCAGACTTATCCTTTGAGGATAAATTATCCTTTGTTTGGGTATTGTGTTTCGTATATTGGTTGCCCTTTGGTCGGACTTGTGCAAAATCTGAATTGGAGGAGTGATGCGATGTCGCCGGTGACATGAGTGCCATATGGCAGCTTTGACTAGTCAGGTAATTTCAAAATTTGAACTGAAAGGGGCGATATCACCGGCGACATGAGTTATGTAGCTGGCGGTATGGATTGATACCGCCGGCGGTATGAACGGGCAGTTTCAGATAAATTAAAACTCCTCAAATTCTGTGTGGTAGTTTAAAAGGAATTGAAACTCCCTTCTTCCTTATTTATTTATAAAACCGTACCTACTGCTTCACATCTCATTCTCCAACTCCTATGATTTTTCTTTCTTTTATTCAAATCATGAAGAGAATCACCAAGGCTTTTAGGGGCAAATCTACCAAGGCTAGGGAGAACCTGCCTGATTCTTCTATTGAGGGATTGAAAATTCTCTCCATTCCTACTACTTATGGCCTGAAGGAGACGGCCAAGAGGTATAGCTATAGGATCAATTCTTCCATCACCAATCTGACCCTAGAGAAGGAGAAGCACCTCTGCTATGTTCAGGTAATCCCTCAAAACTCGAATCTCCTCTTTTTGGGTTCGATTTGATTTGGCTTTAGGCTTGAAATCGTGTCATGGTAGGAGTAATAGACTAATTATAAACGGATATGGTATGTTTAGGTTCAATTTTTTTAGGCTTATTGTTTGATTGATTGCGATTTTTTATGGATGTAGCACGATGGGTGCAATTTTGGGGAAAATAAGCTCTGCCCACAGGTAGTGATGTCGCTGGTGATATGAGTGATGTCACTGGTGGCATCAGTCCTTATAAAAGGTGCTAGGGAAGTCTGATGTCGCTTCTGTTTGAAGTGATATCGCTGGCGATATCACCCATGTCGCTGGCGGTATGGAGTGATACCACCGGCAACATCACTTTTAGCAGAGGCGACATTAGTAACTCTTCTGATGAGAAAATAAGCAAGGCTGATCTATTTTGTTTCTAATTTTACAGCCATATGAACTGACCTATATAGGGGGGATGGGCACCATCGGCGAATGGTGGCACCATATTTCGGAGAATGAACCCAAGCTTGTGCTTGCCATCAATGAGATAGGATTCACGGACTTGGCCGGGATAATGCCAATGCTGCTGCCCAAGCTTTCTCATTCAGTGGTGACAGCCCTAACCGAGAGGTGGTCTGAGACCACCCATACTTTCCACTTCTCTTTTGGGGAAGCTACGATTACACCCTCTGATGTCGTAGCCATGACCGGCCTCCCTTGGACGGATGAGGTCATACACTTTGATGCTTACATGGACAAATACCATGTTGAGAGGCCCGTGGTGAGGTGAGTGAAGGAGCTGTTTGGTCTGAAGCCCATTTCTAGGCGGATGTCTTATGGTGAGTTGTACCAATACTAGACCCGGGTGGATGTAATGCCCGAGGATGAGAGGGAGGCTTGTGTCTGGTCCTTTGTGATTTCTTTACTTACTGTGTTGTTCTTCCTAATCACGGGGAGCGAGATCAATTATATGTTGATAACTATTGTGGAGGACATGGCGGGTATTAGGAGGAAGAATTAGCCAAGAGCCATCTTGGCATAAATATACCACGGGCTGGATGTGGGAGCCCTGAAGAGGGTGAAAGCCCTTTGCCTCTGCCATCTGCTACTCCAGGTACATATCTTTAGAAGTATTTTACTTGATAGTACACGTTCTCATTTATTATATGACGCTTTTTAAATTGATTGGTCGTTATTTGTGCAGGCTTGGGCTTTTGAGCATCAGATCCTCCCGACGGTGGAGTTTAAGAAGATTATACCACCAGGCTCCCACTTTCCCCCTCGCTGGTACAGGGGCATTGGTGGGAAGGCCAAGTACCCTACAAAATATAGGGAGGTATCGAGGAGCGCGCGGATGAGCTCGATATGAGACTTTTTAATTTAGTCTTTATTTTTACACTTAGACAAAACAAAAGGTGCTTATGAACTTATACTGGTTATTTTGGCTGATTGTTGGTGTAGCTTGTCCTGGATCCATTCGATGGGGTGGAGAACCTGGCAGAGGTTGCAAGGGTTAGGAGGGAGGTAGACGATCATCGGTTCGTGATTGAGTGCCCTCTATCCCAGCAGTGGTACCTGGATGAGCGAGTCCGGGGCTGGAGATCTATCCCAATTGCTGATAGACCGGTGCCTACTGATCCTCCCAAGGGCTTATGATGGCCCTATTTAATGATCACCACCGAGGTTGACAAGGCTGATTACATCGAGGGGAACGGTCGAGTGATCCCTAGCATCCCTGGCCTCTACTAGTAGCTCCAGCAGTGTCTAGTCCCTGTGTATCCCCGCATCCACAGAAATGATTCGATTGAGTATCATAATGAACAATAGTTGGAGGAGGAGAAAAGGGGCCTCAAAGGCATTGTGGACGTCGAGGAGGAAGAAGATGATGAAGATGAGGAGCTTGAAGGGGATGTTGGGATCGAGCCTGAGGGGGAGGATAAGGCGGGCGTAGACGTAGCTGGTGGGAGTGCGCCAATGTCCTAAGGGGAGCAAAGTTCTTTTGAGGTATGATTGTGTTTATGTGCATGATTTTAAAATTATTTAGGAACGCTGTTGACGTTTGGCTTTCATATTTTTCAGGAACCTGCGAGGAAGAGAGGCCGGGATAACCAGAGTGGGACACAACACTATGGTGTACTAGAGGGCATAAACTTTATGGAGGGGCCTCTGGTCAATCTGATGGAAACCACATTCCTGCTGATGAATTCCCGGGGCGAGTTCCTCCCTAGGAATATAGGCTTGAGCCGGCAGGCTCCAATTTTTATGCCCAAAAATACTACTTACGTAAGGCTTGGTAATTATTTTCTTGTTTAGCCTTGGATGCGGGTGTCTAATGATTTGTCTTTTGGATTTTTCAGGTGGCGCGGAGCCATGTGGAGCAGCTAGTAGAGAACAATTTTGTTCTCCAGGATACACTTATCGGGCAGTCGCTCCTTGCTCAGGTATTTTATGCATTTGTTAAGATGGGATGCATGTATGGATGTTATGAATGATATACATTGTTGATATTTTCTATGGTTTGCAGGATTTCTTGGCCCTTTCCTTGTAAGATGCTAATGCAGCCCGACGGCGGTACGAGGAGGAGACTGCAGACCTACGGTGTCGCGTGAGTGACCTTGAGGGTCAGCTGGCAGATACCATTTTGGAACAAAGAAGTAAGCAAAACCTGGACCATGTGCACCCTAGTAGTACCAGTTGTAGGGGGATTAAGATGTCTGCCGGCCGATGCCCGCCTGCCGTAGCCGAGGAGTCTAGCAGTGTGCCCATGATAGAGGAAGGGAAGAGGACGACTAAAGACGTTTCATCTCGCCCGGCCGGGTAGTGGCGGGCATGCCTAGTTTTTCATTTTGCTTTTTTTTATTTCCTTGTTTGTACCCTTGATGCATTGGGGTTGGAATAATTTGGTTTTTTCTATTGGGTTTTGTTTCCTTCGTGGTCTAGACATTTAAAATTTTTGGATAGTTTGTGCCTTCGGGCTTTTTATTTTGATTAAGAATGGGTCGCCATTTGGAAAGGCATTGGAAATGTGGTATAGGATTGTTTACAAGTTTGTACAGGTCTAAAATGGAAAAAATGCTTCTGATGTCGCCGGAAAATTCACTTCATATCGCTGACGGCATGACCCATATCACCCATACTCATCCAGCCCAAATAATATATATAGGGCTGTCTGAAATCCATATCACCGACGGCATCATCTGATATCGCCCAATCTAATCCATATCGCCGGAGGTATCATTTATGTTGCCGGCGGTATCAATTTTCAATAATCTGATTTCGACTATCTGTCCATTCCTGTCATGGCAACCTACAATTAAAAGCTACGGGGTTTTCTGCAGAGTCTGGGGAATGCAGACTAGAAGAGGCTTGAAAAATTCAGGCTTTAGGGGTTTCAATATGTCGCGGCGTGGCCCGTAAGCCATGAATTCCTCCGAGCGGTACTGTCTTTTTGGGATCCAATGGACCACATTTTTCGATTTTCATCGTTCGAGCTTTGCCCCTTACTCGAAGAATTCCACGCTATTTTAGGGACACCGTGTCCTAAACGTGTTACGCTGGCATTGCCAGACTTTCATTTTGGCATAGATGGAATTCCTCGAGGGTTATGGAATTTGAATTCTTTGGACCCATTTTTGTCTCGGTTGCCTGACAAACCTAGGTTTCAGCTTGGAGCAGTTCTAGAGTGGTGTCGTGGAGCATCCCGATCCCATCCTGCTTGGCCATTCATGTTGGCATTGCTACTCATGGCAGAGTTTATGTGCAGTGTGAGCCCAATTGCTCTGCTCAAGCTGATTTCGCTCATCAGCCCTATGTCGACAGGGACTTCTCCCGTGGCTGTGGGATTGGCCGATGTTTTACTGAACGTGGATGCTACTTCTGTTGACCCATCACTTATCCGAGATCAAGTCATATTATTACAGGTACCTTTTGTTCTTTCTAATTCCATACATTTCCTTCCCCAATCCTTACCTGAGTTTTGAATTATAGGTATGGCTGATGGAGAAGCTAAGGTTGAGGGAGGCACCAAGAGGGAACCCGAAAAGTATCTTTCTGTCCATCTGAGGGAGAGAGGGCTCATGCGGGCTGATTTTGACGAGTTGGCATATGACGATTGGGTGCCTATTTTGAGGGGGTATACTGAAGCGCAGGTTCAGTGGGTTAGTCAATAGTGGAGAATTCAGGATGTGGTTGTAAAATCTTGGGCAGCATGTGTTCAGCTGATAGGTCTGGAGAAATCTTCATTTTATACCCCTTACCGGCTGTGTCGTCAGTATGGCAAGAGGCAAAGAGTCTCAATCAAACTATCCCACAACCAGATCGGAGTTTATAAAGCTAGGTGGGTCAATTATATTCGGGAGAAGTGGTCCAGGGAGGCTGTATTTGAGATTCTGGATTATGATCACATGGAAACCATCAAAACTGACACACACTATAGGGGATGGCTTACTGAGATAAGAGACTTGCCGACCCATCGAAAACGGTCAGGGCCCGTTTTGAGGGGGAACGTGCGAAGCGGGGGGAGGAGCCCTTTTTTACTACCACATTGAGGTGGATCTCCAGGTACTGTGATGATGATGCGGGAAGTTCAATTTGAGCCTTGCTTTTGTCAGAACTATCAGGCCTCCTCTTTTTTTTGCATCTAAAATGAAATAAAATGAACTCTGTCCAAGGCTTGCTGAAGTTGTCTTAATCCTATGAATACAGGATCCACATAAGCCTTAGCATTTAGATTTCAACAAAAGAGAAACTTTTATTAATTGAGATAAAATAAAGTATGTAACACCCCCTTTATAAGGAGTGCCAAAGTAACTATAAACACCCAATAAACAATTCTACTCCATTATATGAAGTTCAATACTTATAGATTTAATATGTACAAATACAAATATAATGTTTCAAACTCCAAATTATTTCTCAATGCCAATTATTCTCCAAATATTTCTCAATACACTTTATATTTCTCACATTATCTAGTATATGTCATTATTCTACAAACCATAATATTACATTAAATTACAAATCCACATCGAGTCTTTCCTTATTTGCTCTTTAAGCTGATCCACTTATACCACTTTGGTCTAAGCTATCTACAAATCTCCACCTACTCGTAGAAAAATAACTACACGCTAAACAATTTGCTTAGTGGTGTCCATAAAAGAAATACAACAATTTTTAACATTTTTAACACTTTAAAATAGAAACCAAGATTGTTCATTAGTCAAAAACAAATTAAACAACTTTATAAAACCAAATCACAAAACTTATATAGTAATCCTTTCAAAGTACAATCAAATTTATATCCAATTTTTCCAAACACTTTAACCATATATTACCCAAAGTAAACAAGTCCTGAATAATGGTAAAATGGATATGGGAGCGGACAAGCCCGAAGCCGAAGCTTCAATATCAATGTATCGGTCAAGCCCGAAGCCGAACTTCAAAATCAATATATCGGTCAAGCCCAAAGCCGAAGCTTCAATATCAATATATATATATATATATATATATATATATATATATATATCATAATATCGGCCAAAGCCCGAAGCCAAAGCTTCAATTATTTGTACAGTACTGTACCCCCCTTTATTGGCGCCAATCTACCCTTACCCGTATTTGACTCATTTAATAAGGGCGATAAATCAAAGTAACATTTTAAAAATTCTAGTATAAACCATCAATCATAATTCAACATAACCTCAGCAATTAAGAAATCCAAATCCCAAATTTTTAAGCATCAAACTTCAATTAAAACTCAATAAAATCAATATTCAAACTTTCCAGAAATTTCCATATTTTGTGACCTGACTTTCCTTGCATTTTTCACTATCAAAACATCACCCAATCGAAAAACGTTATTCTAAACATAATTAGCCACATGTCTCAGCTTTCCAAAACCACCAGAATCAGAGAAATCCAAATTATATACCCAAAGTTATGACCAAAATACTAAACAGTGTACAAAGCTGAGATTTTCCGAAAACAGATTTCATGACTCAACTTCAAACGAAAATTTCACATTAAAAACGAACGAAGTTCAACAAGGTTTCTTCTGAACATATATTCCTTAATTTTTGTAGATATAAATAGAATCAATAATCATTCAAATCGGATTTATATAACAAGAGAAAACATTAAAAAAAACAGGGATAAAAATCTGGAAATTTTTCGAAAAATCGATAAATCGAAATTTGAGACACAAACCTTTTTCTAAGCTCTTTCTAGCTCTCTTCAACCTCTTTTGCCTTTGATTTGCTTGCACTAGCTCCGTCTACAACAACCATATATAATTCTATCAAGATATTGTATAAATAAACTTCCTAATACCATAAATATGCTTAATCTACCATGAATTCTACTAATTAAGCTTTAATTTCATCAAAAATCACTCACCTCAAACTCGGGTTACTATTCATCCGAATCTTCATATCTAAAATCCTCCTCTTCTAGTCTTGATTCTCCGAAATTGATGATGATAGAGGGTTTAATGATCGATTTATAACAAGAATTCGAAATTGAATCGAAGAAATCGTAAGTTTTTAGATTAGGGAAAAATTTGGTTAAGGGATATTAAGAAATGGAGGAGAAGGAAATAAAGAAAATGATGAAGAAGAAGGGAGGGTGGATACATGTATTATTTTTCTTTTTTTTTTTCAATTTCCCATAATGCCTTTGAACAAATAATTAAATGCCCAATTCATCCCTCTTACTTAATTAACATTTATTTCCTCATGTCTTATATCCAATAACAATAATAATAACTACAAAAATAATTTCCATGATATTTTAATACCATAGTAATTTATTATAAGTAAATTTTGAAATTTCGGTTCGTTACAATTCTCCCCCTCTAATGAATTTTCGTCCTCAAAAATTACCTGAAAACAATTGTGGATATTGAGTTTTCATTGTATCCTCCGGTTCCAAGTTGCTTCTTCAACCTTATGATTCTTCCAAAGTACTTTTACCAAAGGAATACACTTGTTTCTCAATTGTTTAACTTCTCTCGCCAAGACTTGTATCGGTTCCTCTTCATACGTCAGGTCAGGTTTGATTTCTACGACATCAGGAGATAAGATATGTGATGGATCTAATCTGTATCTCCTTAACATTGACACATGGAACACATTATGAATTTTGTCGAGCATCGGGGGTAGTGCCAACCGATAAGCTACTGGTCCAACCTACTCTATAACCTCATATGGGCCAATGAATCTTGGACTGAGCTTGCCTTTCTTGCCAAATCGCAGGACTTTCTTCCAAGGAGATACTTTGAGAAATACTTTATCCCCAACTTCATAAGTAATGTCTTTTCTTTTTAGACCAGCATAAGATTTTTGTCTATCCGATGCAGCCTTCAATCTCTGTTGAATAAGTTTTACCTTCTCCTTTATCTCCTGAATCAAATCCACCCCCACAAACTTGTATTCACTAAGTTCGGTCCAATATAATGGAGTTTGACATTTTCTTCCATACAATGCTTCATATGGCGCCATTTGTATGCTTGACTGATAGCTGTTATTGTAGGAAAACTCCATGAGAGACAAATACTTCCCAACTTCCTTCAAATTCAATGATATAACTTCTCATCATGTCTTCCAACACCTGAATTACTCTTTTAGATTAACCATCTGTTTGAGGATGAAATGAAGTACTAAAATGAAGTTTACTACCTAAAGCTTCTTGCAACTTCTTCTAAAATCTCGAAGTAAATCTTGGATCTCGGTCAGAAATTATTGAAATAGGCACTCCATGTAGCCTTACTATCTCATCTACATATAACTGAGCCAACCTATCAAGTGAATAATCCATCTTAACTGGAAGAAAGTGGGCAGACTTTGTCAATTTATCTACAACAACCCACACTCTATCATGTTTCTTCCGTGTAAGTGGTAAAGATGTCACGAAGTCCATTGTGATTCTTTCCCATTTCTATTCTGGGATTGTTATAGGTTGCAACAATCCAGAAGGAACTTGATGTTCTGCTTTCACCTGTTGACAAGTTAGACATTGAGCAACATAGTTAGTAATGTCTTTCTTCATCCCATTCCACCAATAATGACTCTTCAAATTTTGGTACATCTTGTTTGCTCCTGGATGCCTCGCATAAGGACTACTATACACCTCATGTAGGATATTCTTCTTTAATTCTTCATTATTTGGCACACATAATCTATCTTTAAAATATAGACATCCATCTTCTCGAACCATATAGTTGTCTACGATACCCACTTGTGTCCGTGCTCGAACAACCTTCAAGTCATCATCTTCATTTTATGGTTGCTTCACTTGTTGTAGTAGTGTAGGTTGAATCTTTAATTCTGCAATTAAGGCTCCACCACTGGTAAGAGCTAACCCTGTATTCATAGCCCTTAGTGCCATCATTATCTTTCTACTGAGAGCATCCGCCACTACATTAGCCTTTCCTGGATGGTAGTCAATAAGACAATCGTAATCTTTAATGAATTCCATCCACCTTCTTTGCCTTAAATTCAACTCCTTCTGTGCTGGTAAATATTTTAAGCTTTTGTGATCTGTGTAAATATAACATTTTTCTCCATAAAGATAGTGTCGCCAAATTTTCAAGGCAAAGACTACTGCAGCCATTTCCAAATCATGAGTAGGATAATTCCTTTCGTGATTCTTCAATTCCCTGGAAGCATAGCCAATCACTTTCCCTTCTTGCATCAAAACACACCTAACACCACTATGTGAAGCATCACTATAGATTACAAGTCTTTTCGAGGCTCTGGTTAGGTAAGGATGGGTGCTTTTGTCAACATTGCCTTCAACTTCTCAAAACTTTCTTGGCACTTGTCATTCCACTCAAATTTTGCATTCTTTTGAAGTAGTTTCGTCAATGGGGTAGCAATCACTGAAAATCCCTTCACAAATCTTCTATAATACCCTGCTAAGCCAAGGAAACTTCTGACTTCTGTAGGGTTCTTTGGTGGTTTCCATTCAACAACTGCTTCTATCTTTTTAGGATCAACTTTAATTCCTTTTGAAGAAACAACATGGCCTAAGAAAGAAACTTCTTCAAGCCAAAACTCACATTTGCTAAGTTTGGCATACAATATATTTTCCCTCAAAGTTTGGAATACTATCCGCAAATGTTGATCATGCTCTTCCCGTGACTTAGAATACGCCAAAATATCATTAATGAAAACCACTACAAACCTGTCTAAATATAAGTAAAAGACACGGTTCATAAGGTCCATAAATGTTGCTGGTGCATTAGTTAGACCAAATGGCATCACCAAATATTTATAGTGCCCATATCTGGTTCTAAAAGCCGTCTTTACAATATCATCATCTTTCACTCTCATCTGATAGTAGCCCGATCTCAAATAAATCTTGGAGAAGTATTTGGCACCCTTGAGTTGATCAAATAAGTCTTCAATCCTTGGCAATGGATACTTGTTCTTCACTGTCAATTTATTCAACTCCCGGTAATCAATACATAATAGGAGTGACCCATCTTTCTTCTTAACAAACAACACTGGTGCACCCCACGGGGATATACTCGGGTGTATGAATCCTTTGTTTAACAATTCTTGAAACTGAATCTTCAACTCTTTCAGTTCAACAGGCGCCATTCTGTATGGTGCTTTGGATACTGGCGTGGTGCCCGACAATACATCAATTGCAAATTCTACCTCTCTTTTCGGTGGCAGCCCCGGTAGTTCTTCTGGAAATACATCGGGAAAATCACATACCGTAGGAATATTCTGCAATTCTAACTCACCTTTCTTCAATTCTAGAGCAAAGATTAGGTAGGCCTGACATCCCTTCCTAACCAGTCTTTTAGTCTTCATAAAAGAAATTATGTTATAGAGATAATCTGATCTTTCCCCTATGATAACTATTTCTTCTCCATCAGAAACTTGAAGTGACATTCTTTTGTTTTTGCAATCCACCACAGCTCGATGTTCTGATAACCAATCCATTCCCAAGATAACATCATAGTCTCGAAAAGGTAACTCAATTAAATTTGCATGGAAAAGTTGATGTTGAATCATAATAGGGCAATTCATATACACTTTGTTTACTATCACACTGTGTCTTAAAGGATTAGTCACTTTAATATTTTCTCCTAATTCTTCTACATGCAACCCTTTCTCTTGTGCTAATGCAGTACATATATATGAAAGAGATGAACCGGGATCTATCAAAGCATAAACATCATGATTAAAGAATAAAAATTTACTGACAATAACTTCAGTAGATTCCCGAGTCTCAGGCCCTCGAATTGCATAACTTCGCGCCATTCCTCCCGGTCTACCACTCTGCGGTGCTTGTTGAGCCATATTATGTTCACTTACCTCACTAGCATTTCCTCTTCCCCTTCCTCTTCCACCTAGCATTGTAGGAGTAGGAACTACAGTAGGTGCAGATGTACTCATCTGTCTTTGAGGATAATTTGCAATCAAATGTTCCCTCGAGCCGCATTTAAAGTAGAATCTACCTTTCCCCCAATATTCCCTTGTATGCATCCTTCCACAATTAGAACATTATAGAATATTTCCTCTGCCTCAACCTGAAGGTACACTAGCCACTGACCCCATACTTGTGGTTTCTCTCAGTGAAAACCCTCTGAAATGAGATTGTGTTTGTTCTGATGTTCCCTTCTATTTCTTACTTAGAGATTCTGAACTAACTAGACCCTGC
Source organism: Euphorbia pulcherrima (assembly GCA_947683365.1). Lineage (NCBI taxonomy): Eukaryota > Viridiplantae > Streptophyta > Magnoliopsida > Malpighiales > Euphorbiaceae > Euphorbia > Euphorbia pulcherrima. Next base: position 11,499,286 of record CANTUS010000001.1, on the reverse strand, counting down.
GATCCCTTTTGAAATCCAGACCTTTTTGCCATTCTTTGTTGTCTATCTGTATTGATCTTCTCAATGCCCGTAGCAGCATCAACCAAGTCATTGAACACTCTAATCTTTTGTGCAAGTAAATGCACTCTAATTTCATCATTTAGCCTATCCTTGAATCTCTTACATCACTTTACTTCACTGTCAACGATATCACGAGCATACCTCTCGAGTTTGAGGAATCGAATTTCATATCTTGATACAGTCATTCATCCCAGTCTCAAAGACAAGAACAATTTCCTCTGCTCATCTTTGAATCATTCACTAACGTACTTCTTGTCAAATTGTTCTAAGAAAAGACTCCAAGTGATTTCTTCGGGGCGCCTTTCTCTCACAATGTTATCCCACCACCTCCTAGCTTGTTCTTTGAGTAGACCTTGCACACAATCTAGTCTCTCTTTATCTGAAAAATGAAGTCTAGTCATATACCATTTAGTATGATCAAGCCAATCTTCTGCAATTGCAGGATTCACTGTGTCCCCTTTGAAGTCATCAGCCGGAAGTTTCTTGATTCTTTCAAGAGGAGTTCTCTCCTCTCTTCTTTCAATATGAGGTACTAAAGGAACTTGGGGGATCGTTATATTTGGAAGTACTTGTGTGATTACTTCAGTAGTCATATGTTGAAGTAAAGCAGCTTGTGTTGGAGTAGGTTATTCGCGAAAGCCATGAACTGGTGGTTCATGTCTTTGTTCATCCCCTTGTCTAATACGGACCATACTCTCAGCATCCTCTTCCTCACTCTAGTTGTGACTACTACTAGCCATAACTTATTCCTGAAAGTGGGACCAAAGTGGATCAAATAACTAACATAACATATTTAGATCCTAAATGGCATGTACATCTAGTCCTAGAATCGCCTAAACCTCGCTCTGATACCAACAAATGTAACACCCCCTTTATAAGGAGTGTCACAGTAACTATAAACACCCAATAAACAACTCTATTCCATTATGTGAAGTTCAGTACTTATAAATTTAATATGTACAAATACAAATATAATGTTTCAAACTCCAAATTATTTCTCAATGCTAATTATTCTCCAAATATTTCTCAATACCACTTTATATTTTTCACATTATCTAGTACATGACATTATTCTACAAACCATAATATTACATTAAATTATAAATCCACCTCGAGTCTTTCCTTATTTGCTCTTCAAGCTGATCCACTTATACCACTTTGGTCCAAGCTATCTACAAATCTCCACCTACGTGTAGAAAAATAACTACACGCTAAGCAATTTGCTTAGTGGTGTCCATAAATGAAATACAACAATTTTGAACATTTTTAACACTTTAAAATAGAAACCAAGATTGTTCATTAGTCAAAAACATATTAAACAACTTTATAAAATCATAGCACAAAACTTATATAGTAATCCTTTCAAAGTACAATCAAATTTATATCCAATTTTTCCAAACACTTTAACCACATATTGCCCAAGTAAACAAGTCCTGAATAATGGTAAAACGGATACAGGAGCAGACAAGCCCGAAGTCAAAGCTTCAATATCAATGTATCGGTCAAGCCCCAAGCCGAAGCTTCAAAATCAATATATCGGTCAAGCCCGAAATCGAAGCTTCAAAATCAATATATCGGTCAAGCCCGAAGCCGAAGCTTCAATATCAATATATATATATATATATATATATATATATAAAGCTTCAATTGTTTGTACAGTACTGTACCCCCCTTTATTGGCGCCAATCTACCCTGACCCGTATTCTACTCATTTAATAAGGGCGATAAATCAAAGTAACATCTTAAAAATTCCAGTATAAATCATCAATCATAATTCAACATAACCTCAGAAATTAAGAAATCCAAATCCCAAATTTTTAAGCATCAAACTTCAATTAAAACTCAATAAAATCAATATTCATACTTTTCAGAAATTTCCAGATTCTGTGACCTGACTTCCCTTGCATTTTTCACTATCAAAACATCACCCAATCGAAGAACTTTCTTCTAAACATAATTATCCACATGTCTCAGCTTTCCAAAACCACCAGAATCACAGAAATCCAAATTGTATAACCAAAGTTATGATCAAAATACTAAACAGTGTACAAAGCTGAGATTTTCCAAAAACAGATTTCATGACTCAACTTCAAACGAAAATTTCACATTGAAAACGAACGAAATTCAACAAGGTTTCTTCGAAACATATATTCCTTAGTTTATGTAGATATCAATAGAATCAATAATCATTCAAATTGGGTTTATATAACAAGAGAAAACATTAAAACAATATAGGGATAAAAATCTGGAAATTTTCCGAAAAATCGATAAATCGAAATTTGAGACAGAAACCTTTTTCTAAGCTCTTTCTAGCTCTCTTCTACCTCTTTTACCTTTGATTTGCTTGCACTGGCTTCCTCTACAACAACCATATATAATTCTATCAAGATATTGGATAAATAAACTTTCTAATACCATAAATATGCTTAATCTACCATGAATTCTACTAATTAAGCTTTAATTTCATCAAAAATCACTCACCTCAAACTCGGATTACTATTCATATGAATCTTAATATCTGAAATCCTCCTATTCTAGTCTTGATTCACCGAAATTGATGATGATAGAGGGCTTAAGGATCGATTTCTAACAAGAATTCGAAGTTGAATCGAAGAAATCGGAAGTTTTTAGATTAGGGAAAAATTTGGTTAAGGGATAGGAATGGAGGAGAAGAAAATGAAGAAAATGATGGAGAAGAAGGGAGGCTGGATACATGTATTGTTTTTCTTTTTTTTTTTCAATTTCCTATAGTGCCCTTGAATAAATAATTAAATGCCCAATTCATCCATCTTACTTAATTAACTCTTATTTCCTTATGTCTTCTATCCAATAACAATTATAATAATTACAAAAATAATTTCCATGATATTTTAATACTATAGTAATTTATTATAAGTAAATTTTGAAATTTCGGTTCGTTATAAAGTACATGATGTTTGGTTAACATTCCCATTGATTTAACTCCCGGTGCCAGCTAGCCCACATCGATTTTCTAGAAGGCACTCGCTCTTTGCTCACATACCCTAACTTTTGCTTAGATTGCCCTTTTTGGGTTTTCGATCTAGTGGGTTTGTCTCATCCCCTATTTTTTGCACGGTTGGTTCGTAGGATACCAATCGTCGGGCGTCACCCTAATTTTTGCCCGATCAGTAAAAGACTGAAAGGCGGGTAATTATCACGTAGTATATATTTTTTGGTGTGTTGCTTTTCTGATTTGTTTCTTTTGAATTAAACATGATAACGCTTAAGCCTATCTTGGTTTACGGGATTTACGAACTCGTTCCCATCCATGTCCATAAGTTTAGCTGCCCCTTTGCTAAGCAGCTTCTTTATTACATATGGTCCTTCCTAGTTTGGCCTGAATTTACCCCTCGCATCAGTGGTAGAATGTTTCAGTTGCTTAAGGACCAAATCATTAGCCTTCAGGGGGAACTTCTGATATCTCACCCGACTGTTATATGCCCGAGCCATAAGTTGTTGGTACATCTGGAGGTTGTCAAGGGCCTTCATCCTTTGCTCATCCATCATGTTCAACTATTCAAATCTCACCCGAGTCCATTCGGATTCTTCTAATTTAACCTCTAGAGTGACTCTTAATGAGGTCACCTGAGTTTCGACTAGCAAGACTGCTTCCATCCCATAGACCAAGGAGAACATAGTTTGGCCCATTGGGGTACGTATGCTGGTGCGATATCCCCAGATAGCAAAATGCAGCTTATCTGCCCAATCCCTATAACCGGCTCTCATCTTAGAAAGGATCGTCTTTGCCGATTGGTTGGCTGCCTCAACAGCTCCATTGGCTTGTGGTCTGTATGGAGAAGATCTATGGTGCTCGATCCCATACTTCTCAATTAGAGAAGCAGTTGCTCCTTGAAATTGAACACCATTGTCCGAGACTATATGGTGTGGGAGCCTATATAGAGCGAAGATGTGTTTTTCTATGAACTTGGCCATCTGCTTGGCGGTAACATTGGTGAAGTTTTCGGCTTCTACCCATTTTGAGAAGTAATCTACTGCTACAATAATGAATTTGTGGCCGTTTATTGAGGAAGGACAGATTTCACCAATTATGTCTATCCCCAATGTCGAGAATGGCCAAGGGATGGATAAGTGATGGAGCTCGGTGGGTCGCAGATGCTGCATATCTCCATAAACCTGGCATTGGTGGCAATATTTGACCTGGGCGATACAATCGGCTATGAGAGTGTGCTAAAAATACCCCAGCCACTGGATTTTATTTGTGAGAGCAAGGCCATTCATATAAGGGCCACAGTCACCGGTATGGACCTAGGTTATTACGTTCTGAGCCTCGAAATCAATGAGGCAATGGAGAAGTAGGTCGTCGCTGGTGCACTTGAACAGATCATTATCCACAATACGAAACTGGATGGCGAGCCACCGTAGGGTGGTACGGTCCAAGTCAGAAGAATCTGTGGGGTATTGGCCGGTCTGAAGAAATAGGATGATGTCAGAATACCAATAAGGTTCGGATGAAATGGCGAGAACTAGAGGAGTTGAACATGATATGGGATTTTGGTGGACATCAAAACTAAAGGGCGGATAGGTTACTGTTGGGGTCTTTCCCACATAGATCCGAGAGTGGCGAGAGCATCTTCCATTTGATTCTCATCTCGAGGGACATGGCGGTACAAGTATGAGGTAAATTTCTTAGATAATTTGCGGACAGCCTCAACATAAGGACGGAGAGATTCTTCTTTAACTTCCTAATCTCCAATGACCTGACGGACAACCAGAGTCGAATCTTCGATGATGGATACATAGCGTGCCTGAATCTGAAGAAGAGCCTCGAGACCAAACAAGCAAGCTTCATATTCAGCACCATTGTAGGTGATAGAGAATTCTAAATGTTTGGACAATGGGATTATCTCATTATCTGGTGTAACGATGATGACCCCGAGACATGCTCCCCGACGGTTCACAGTGCCGTCAAAGTACATTATCCAAATGTCATCAAGGGTTATAATAGAGGCGAGCTGTTCATTAGAAAACTCTAAATTTTCCTTATAGTCAGAGCAAAGAATTAGCTAGGAATTCTGCTACGGCCCACCCCTTAATGACCTTTTGGGTTACATATTCAATGTCGAACTCAGACAGGAGAAGCAGCCATCGGGACAATTTGCCGACCAGGGTAGGGGATTGACAAAGAAACATTATTGGATCAATCTTGGCCACGGCTTGGATACAATAAGATTGGAAATAATGTCGCAACTTTTTAGTGAGCCAAACCATGGTAGTACAGGTCTTTTCTACAATCGAATATCGGGTTTTATAATCTAACAATTTATTGCTCAAGTAGTAGATGGCATGCTCGCATTTATTATCATGTTCTTCGACAAGGATGGCCCCGATGGAAGTTTCCTCAATGGCCAGATAAAGGATGAGTGGTTTCCCTGGGATGGGGGGTGTCAAGACGGGTGGATCAACAAGATATGCCTTGATTCTGTCAAATGCTACTTGGTAGTGATCGTTCCATACCATGGGTTGCTGTTTCTTTAATAGTTTAAAGATGGGTTCGTAAACAGTAGTGAGGTGAGCAATGAACCGACTAACATACTCCAAGGACCTTAAAAACGATCGGACCTCCTACTCTGTCTCAGGGGGAGGTATGTCCCTGATGGCCTTGGCTTTGTCCGGATCCATTTCAATCCCTTTCTGGCTAACCACGTGTCCCAATAGCTTGCCGGAGGTAACTCCAAATATGCATTTCTTTAGATGTAGGCAAAGATTATACTTTTCAATGCGAGTCATGAACTTATCTAGAACAGCAGGGTGCTCCTCTTGAGTGGCAGACTTCACAATCATGTCGTCCACATACACTTCCAATTCTTTATGGATCATGCTGTGTAGGAGGCGGTCACAGCTCGCTGATAAGTGGCCCCGGCATTTTTCAACCCGAATGGGATTACCTTATAGCAGTACACCCCTCATTCAGTGATGAACACTATTTTAACTTTGTCGATAATATTAACCAGAATCTGATTGTACCCCGAGAACCCATCCATGAATGAATACATAGCCAGCCTGGTGGCGCTATTAATTAGGACATCGATGTGCAGGAGAGGGAAGTCATCTTTTGGCGAGGCTTTATTGAGGTCTCAGAAATCCACACAGACTTAGACCCTACCATCCTTCTTCAGCACTAGGACGATGTTGGACAACCAAGTCAGGTATTCTACCACTTCTATGAATCAAGCTTCGATCAACCTTGAAACCTCTGTCTTAACCTGTTCTGCCCATTCAGGTCTCAACCGGTGGAGTTTCTGCTTGACAGGTCAAAATTTAGGATCAGTTGGGAATCTGTGTTTGACGATTTATCGGTCAACCCCAGGCATGTCTTCGTATGACCAGGCAAAACCGTTAACATGATTTTTAAGCACTTTTATGAGCTCACTTCTTTCCTTGGGAGTTAAATTTTTGGAAATGGTTACCATTTTGGGATTGTCATTTGAACTTAGGTTTATTTCACTTAATAATACTAATGCCAAAAATAGTATGCGTATTGTTATGTGAATGCTTGGATCCATCAGGAAAGATATCAAACAAGTAAGCAGAATGAGAGTTATTCATTGCATTAAAAGCCTCATAAGCAGCATTGTTTGCATCAAAAACAACAAAAATATTAAAAATTACATCGTCCATATCCTCCTCCACGGGAGGAGGGGCTTCGATAACAACATCGATGGGAGAAGTGTCCTCTATATCGTCTGTCAGAATGGCATTTAGGTCGTGCTCTAGAGCAGTCTTTTGGGCAATAGTGAGTGATGGCCCTTCAGACAGGTTGGCCTTTTGGGTGTGAGCCCTAGCGAGCTTTCCTACTATGGTTGTCATAGTGTCTTCTTCCCCGGTACCCTTCCAGCCTTTCCTCATTAGTAGTGCCATAGCTTTTGTCACGGTTGCCACAGCATTCTCAATTTCTGGATCGATAGACTCTTCATTATTTCTTTCAGGCTCATCCTTAGGATACATCTTACCTTTCCTTTTAGCCTTATCAGAAACAACATTGATAGGCGCATCAGGCTTTGTAGTCTTGTGTTAAGCTGAAACTATCATGCGACCAGTCTCAATGTTATAGACATCTTTAAAGATCTCAAAGTCGGGCCATATTTTCCCGCCATACTCGATTGGCTCAGGCTCTCCCTTTTAAGGCCTCTTACCTTGGATCTCACAAACAGTGACTATGAGGCAGTAGTAAGAAGGGATGCGTCGATAGGCTCTTCTAGGCTTATATCCCAATTCAGCTCTATGAATGAGGATTTTTGGCTCTAGTGGCTTAATAATTCCTTGTTCGTGTATTCCTTCACCTCTGTCAGGCTTGTACCCAGATTTCTTCATTAGTTTACCCATACCCACATGAAGATAGCTATGCTAAAGGGGAGGGGGGTTTTTGAACTTTGCTAATCATGGCAATCTGAAGGCCTTTTTCTAAATTAGCTTCAGCTTCCATAATAGCCATAACAGAAGCAGGATCGGCCTCTATAGTCACCATTCTGTCTTCATGAATTAGCTTAATTTTCTGGTGTAGTGTGGAGGGAACTGCACCCAAAGTATGGTACCATAGTCGGCCAAGCAACAGAGAATAGGTAATGGGAATGTCAAGTACAGTGAAACGCATATTGCTTGCCACACCTTCGACAGTGACTTTTGCCTCAAAAGTCGCAATTACATTACACTTTGAATCATCATAAGCTCTAATAACCGTGCTAGACCTTTCAAGCATGTCCACCAACAGTCCTAGATGAGGAAGGATTTTTGGAGGGCACAGGTTTAAAGCGGAGCCATCATCCACCATTACACACGGGATGAACTTATCGAGAATTTGGATCCGGATGAATAAGGCCCTATTATGATCCCTACCCTCGAGCGTGAGATCAAAACTATCAAACACAATTTGAGGCCCTTTTCTTGGGGGAATGCCTTCTACTATCGTGGCGAACATCTCAACGATCGAGGTGGTCAGATTAGCTTCCAGATTAAGGAGCCATTTGATTAAACCCTTGTGATGCATTTTAGAGTCAATTACCAGTTGCCAGATATTGTATAAGGCTTCGGAGTTTTTTAGCTGGGTAATAAGGGGGTTAACCTCAAGACTGGTAGGGACAGGCGGAGGTGGAGAAAGGGGTCTTGCAGTAGTTCCAACTCTGCCAGGAATTGAGTCTTTGTTTAGGTGAAGATATCGATCTTCTGGCTAATATATACGACCACTCGGGGTAATATTAAGGACATCATCGAGCAAGACGATCTTAGTGGCTCGTGTTTCAAATAGGTATTGTTACTCTTTGGAGTCCGAATCCAGGTTTTGTAGCTCGTATTTGTCCACGCTAAAAAGGTCATTGCGATCAACCTTGAATAAGTTGGTCCTTATGGCCTTGGTCCCTTGAGCCATTTCCCCATCCGCATAAGAATAGTTCTCCTTCGAAACAAAGGAATCTACGTTGAACAGTGTTTTCCCCTCAGCTTTTTTTCTTTTTGCCATAAATGGTTTAGACCTGCGGCTCTCTTGCTTTGGTTGGTTTGGATCAATTTCCATTCCCTGAATGGAGTTGACTCTCGGGTTGGCTTAATTGATAAGATCAAAACCGAGCAAGATGGTAGACTCAAACCAATGACCAGGATAGAGTTACTACTGTCCGGCCTCTGAGCAAGGAGATCGAAGTTCGTGGCTTTGGATAAACTAGATTGGACCATGCCGACCTTACTTCCGAAGTTAGGCAAAGGATTATTTATAGTGCTCAGAGCCTTGTCCAGTTCAGCTATCTTTGCTTTGCTAACCAACCGTTGAATTACTGAGATCAGGTCTTTGTAGTTGTTGGTTTGGTGTCCTACCTTAACGTGGTAATTATAGAAGTTATTCTTATCTTCAGGTCTAGGTGGTTTGTATTCTTGAAGGGACTGTATGAAACCTGCTTCCCTCAAGTGCTGGAAGATGACCCGTAGGGGTAATTTATAAGGGTTGGTCAAAACAAAAGGGGGACGAGGAGGTTGGATTATGGCAATCGTTGATGGAGCTGGAGTGACTGAGAGGGGCGTAGCAGGGGCATGAGAAATGGCTTGAATTGCAACCGGTGTTTTTGGCTTAGCCGGCGCCAGGGCTGAGGATTGAGCTTCATTCTTCCTAAACCACGGTTTCCCCGCTCTCTCGGTCTTCTCATACTCTGCCTCACGCTCAATTTTTTCAGCTTTCTCAAATATAGCCTTGTAAGAAAGAAAGGAATCTGTAGCCATTTCCTTGTAGAACAGGGGGAGAGACCCTTCGAGGAGTTTGACAATCATTTCCTCAAGGCTGAGCTTGGACTTTATTAAGACCTGAGTCGGCATCCACCTATTGAAGTATTGCTTAAAGGTTTTGTTGGGCATTTGACAGACCCTCTCAAGATGTTAGAGGGCCGTCTCCATCATAGTATTGAAACCATAAAGCACTTTCAATGCCTCGGATAAGAGAGTCCAGTCGACGACAATATATTGTGGCAAGGTGTGATACCATTCGAGGGCAGGACCCTGAAGGGAGCAGGGAAACATTTCAGCAAGCACCTTATCACTCAGCTTCTTCACGCGCATCACTCTTTCATACATTATAATGTGAGCGGTAGGTGCTCCTGAGCCATCATAATGAGCCATGTTTGGCATAGTATAATTATCGGGGACCCAATCTTCATCCCTCTCAGGTTTCTTATAAGTGATGAGGCAGTTGATGTAAGCTTGGATCTCGGGCGTCATGCCCGAAGGCTGCGTGACCTGGTCCCTGGCCAGTTTGTAAGAGATAGCCGGGGCTTCAGGTGTCATGCCCGGAGAATGCGCGGCCTAGTCATTGATAGTTTGAGAAGCTATCATTTATCGAACAAAGGCAGCTACCTTAGGTGTCACACCCGGTGGTTGGGTGACCTGGTCATTGAGTGTTGGAGGTAGCGGAGGGCGAATGGTCACATGGCTGGCAAAAGGATTTTGGGGGTAGGTGGTGCCTTTAAGAGTTATAATGAATTACGGAGGTGTGAATGAGGGTAGCAGCTGAGAAACTGGGCTTTGGTGAGTGAATATCAGAGGAGCAGAGCTTTGAGCGAAGGGTCTTGGATTGAAAGGCACAACTAATGGGGTGGTCGAAGTTAATAAGAAAGCCAGAGCCTGCCCAAACTGGAATGGACTTGCCATAGGTTGGGTTGATTGAAACATAGGTCCAATGGGTCTTGCCCCTACCAGATTGGTCAACATCTGTGCCAAACTATTTGGGGCCTGAATATCAGATGTCGATACTCAATCAAAATTCCTGTCTTTGAGAGCTCTCTTAACGGCTGCCTGAATCGTAGTTTGGATGGAAGCTTAAAAAGCGTCCGAGTTCAGGAATTGCATCATAGCACTGGTAAAGTCGAAACCAGGTGGTGGTTGGGATCCTATTCCTGAGCTAGAAGTAGGGCCAAAGGGCCCTTCTGGAGGAGGGGTCCTTTCATTTCTTGGGAAAGACATGGCTGGTCGAGAAGGATTTTGGCTTAACTGAACTTGTTTCGAATCTGACTCCCCACTAGAATCGGTGTGGGGAATTCCTTTGACTTCTGTGGTGACAATCGGGGTCAAAGGATGACGTATCAAATGGTGTTCCATCCTTTTCCAAACCGGGGTGCAATGATCAGTGCGCCTCCTCCTAGCTGAAATGGTAGGCAGTGGATCAGACCATGAATGGGTTGGTGGATGGTATGCATGGTGTGCATGCCTTTTGTTCCTTGGGAGTGATTCGTATGGTTGTACGTAGATGTGGTTAGAGATGACTTGATGGCTTATCCCTCCAATATACGTGGGACGTTTGTACCTCATGTCATACATAGTGATATGTGGTGACACAACGGGGGTACAAGAGAAGTCCTACGTGTGTTGCTAAACCTCTTCCACAGGTGGAAGTGGTAAGGGTAAGTTGATTCATTTTTGGCCCTTAAATCCGATGCATGGGGGTGCATGATCAAAGAGCACATAGCATGCAAATCGTCCCTTTTCGAACCTTATGACTCCCGCGTAATGCCTCTTTGGAAGGATGGAGTTTGGCCTCTTCACCGGTAATGGCGAAAGAAGCGCGTCCCAATTATTTTATTTATTTTGGGTAATCCTAAGGGGAATGATGTGCTAAGGCTTTTTTTTTCTAGCGCTGCTTTGGTATAGGGTTGTTGATGTAGAAGGTTCTCGTTTACCTTGATTCCACGTTACTCAACCACTACCCAGATAGGTGCGATCGTAGGAGTTTACATGTTGGTTAAAATGAGTGATCCACCCACTAGGCATCCTTAATTCCAACAGGGCATGAGTGATACTTCGTGAGCTTCTCGGGTAAAATAGGGCACCTAAAATTATCGAACTATCTACAGGCGTGAGGATAAAACGTTATAAAAAAGAATGAAGTTTTAATTTGGCCAATGATTTCAATACATCATCAAAATCTTTTAAACTTTATGAAAGAAAGTTCGAGTTTAGAGAAAAAGATTCTCCCCAGCAGAGTCGCCATTGTGAGCGGACGACGTTTCACGTGGTGGCAGGGGGCCGGGGCCAGGCCCGGTCGGGCCGGCCTCTTGGAATGAGGGGAAAAATGCGGTGTGATTTGATTGGAAAATGATTCTGCATATTTTAATGCTCAAAAGATACAAGATCAAAATCTCGTACCTAAAATAGAGTCACCACCCGATTCAGCTCAACCGGGAAATTTTTGGTATGATTTTCCCACCGGGTGGTTGGACCATACCTTAAGTAGAGATTCCGAGTTCGGATGATGTTATCTATTTTTCATTAGGCCAAGTTAAGATACTTCATTCTTTCTTAATTGGTTTAATCCATCCTATTTATTTGTGTTTTCAGTTCTTTTGTTATTTTTGCGTTTATCAAGCAATTGAAGCAATGAATAAAATATTTACAGCCATTAAAAAAATAAGTGCGGAAAACGAATTATTACAAGGCTTCCAAGTCCTATACATTTTTCTATGCAATAAATAAAATACCTGAATGTCTGATATACGTCTGCTTACAGAAGATTGTTAGCACGGGTATAGCATATTTTATTTACAGTATCAGAAAGCCCGGTCGGATGGCTAAAATGAGATTCAAATGGCGTTTTCGAGGAAATTCCATTTTAATCAGATTTTAAGGTCAATTATTACTTTAACCGGATTATGAGTGAAAATACCCACACATTACGGGGTGGGGCCTGTTTGCAAGAGATTTTGAATTTCCCTCATTATAGTATATGTTCTAATTTCAGAAAATGAGCTTATCCGGGGAATAAATGAAAATAAAACTGTTGTCCAGAAAGTCATATCGCCTATGATACAACTGATGCCGCCGGCGACAGGATTGATGTCGCTAGCGACATAGCTGATGCTGCCGATGACATCAATTATGTCACCGATGATATCAGTTTATAGGCAGTAGTGGTGGCAGCAAAAAATGACCAAAAACCCAAAAATGAATATAAATTGACGAAAATTAACACAAATCAGTAATATTAATGCCAAAGAGCTATGAGACTCAGGATTTTTACCTCAAGGCTGTGAATCCACCTCTTCGTGAACCGAAAGAAACACCTTCGGGGAGCTTGTTACGACAATTTAGCAATAAATTTAAGTGCTTCTGGTTTCTAAATCTAATTAAGTTGATTTTAACTTAAAGACTTGCTGATTTCAAACTCACGATCAGAGAATTCGAAGAAGAAAAACTAGGAAAAATGGATCGGAATCCTTTTTTTTCTATTTTATCTAATTCTTATCTCACTAAAATCTATTCCCACATTAAAATCCTAACCTTTAATGCCCTCCCCCTCTTAAATGCAGCTCAAGGTGTGCTTTTATAGGTGAAATGAGGTGTTTTTTTAGGCCTTTTTGACCAATTCCGCCGAAAGTGGCCGAAAGGCTATCTGTGGAGGGACCCGTTTCGGGCCATGCCATTGGTGACATGGTGAGGCCGCCGGCGGTGTGGCTGATGTCGTCGGTGGCATGGCTGATGCCGCCGGCGGCATCAGCCTCAGCATACCAACAACTAACGAGCCCAAAAGCCAAAAAAGTCGTGAAAAGTGGTTTAATAGTGGGTGGAAAGGTATCTTTTTTACTTTTAATAATATTTTAATGGGTATTTATTATTTGGGTGTAAATCATCGGTTCAAGCTCCTACCGTACGCGTTATCGGCCACGTCGAACTGGATTCTTCCAAGTATAAAATTCACGAGGAATATTATTCTGGTAATAAAAATTTTAAAGAGAACTTTTATTTTGAGGCATTAAAATTGGGGTACGCATCATCATCGTCTCGCGAGAGGGACTGCAAAATCCCATGCTCACAATTATCTATCTAGGATAGCATGAATTTTACAAGGTGCCATGAAATTAAGAAATGTCTTTTACCAATGATAATATCTCTTATTAAACAATATAACCGCTCTTGTACCAACCATTTTAAACTAAAATATTTCATTACAAGGTATATAAAAAACTGGTATAAGAGGCCTTATACCAGATATAAAATTGGTATAACATCATTTATATCATTGATTTAAACCAAATTGATTAATTTTAATGTATAAAAACTTGTATCAAAGGTCTTATACCAAAACAAAATTGGTATAACAAATCTTATATAAGTCATTTCAACAAAATTCTTTCATTACAAGGTATAAAAAAATAGTATAAAAGATCTTGTACCAAGAATGGAATTGGTATAACTAATCTTATACCACCAAATTAAATCAAAATATTGTATTTGACAAAAATTGAAAGCATCTATATATCCAAGCTCCACCATCTTGATTTAAAAACAATAATATGTTCCATTGTAATTGAATGAAGCTCCAAAAAGGAAGAAATATCGGGAAAAAATCCTTGTAAACACTACAATTACATTACTCTTTGATGGGATCATTAGCACTAAAAAAGAAAGTGAAGCAAGTTCTCCTTGGATTTCATTTCACAAAAGTTATAAAAAAAGAATAAAGTTTAGCTTGGATTTCTCATCTTCTCTCAGCTATCTCTTATTTCCTATACTTAATAAAGGCAAAAATTGTAACTTCACTCAAAATTCTTATTTAAATTAAAATTCTAGTAGTTATATCTAAAGAGGACATTCATCAAGCACCTTAACTGCATTCAAATTGAGAATGACACGGGTTGAAAACACAAAAATACCACATATATCCATCCTTTCAATTAATAATCTTATGAAACAGAAAAACGAAATGACCTTCATTTTCGTTCTACTCTTCTCCTTTTTTTTTGTCAACAAATTAACAATCATAAAATAAAAGGCAAATTAGGTTAGAAATAACTTCGTGGATCTTATCAAAATCAGAGAGAAGGGACTCCTTATCTTGATCAGTTGTAGCTCCCATATTCTATAATAAATTCTCTCAACTAGTTGAGGTATCACTTGCAATGTAGAATTAAGAACCTGAAAAAAAAAACTGTGGTTATTAATCGATCCAGAATTGCAATTTCAAGTACAAAATGCTCTTCAATGTAAGCCATCTCCCTTTCCTTCATTATTTTGTCTCTTGATAGAGAAATGTGTGATGAGCCAATCCGTAATAAAAAGAGTACCCAAGACACCATCAAGAGTAAAAAGAAAAGCTCCTTGTAATCTATCGACTCTTCACTGAAGAACCAGCCCGATTTAAGACGAAATGGATTGAATGAGACTTAGAAAGCTAACCTGTTGATCACAAGAAGACTATAAGCGATAGTGGATCCCAGAATTAGCTAGAACTATTCTGCTTCTCCACTCGACATGCAAAGCTTCCTTCAACTCCTTCACGAACTTATCGACAACATCCTTAATCCACAGCAACGACATCGTGAGTGAAGAGGGGGAAGACCTAATTGAAAAATCACGTATAGGCTAAAACCAAAACTTAAAAAAGGAGATAATTACTAAATAATGTTGTTTAGGACAACGTCAATAATAAAATCTAATTATACAGTATTCCTTACAATTTCCCAAAAAAAATTGAGCCCCTTTTAATCGCGAGTCATAAACCATCGCACTCTTAAACTATGCCCAAACTGACCCTGTGTGGGTCCCAATCGCCCCTCATATCTAAAATATACATTGTTACTATGTATATCTCATAAGAAAGTATGTTGGTATTGTACGGTGAGTATATTTAACAAATTGTTCTTTTCAACTTCTTTATTTTTATTGTTTCTATTCTTTTACATTGTTTCTGAATTTTATTTTTTACAAAATACCATAAATTAAATGTGAGTAAATCAATTTAGAATATAATTAAATGAAAGTTAGTTTAATTCGCTATATATGTGTACTAAATATTATTTATAATTCGTTGGTTAATATTAATAAACTAGAACAAGCCAACTAGGATTATACTCAAACTAAGGCTATGTTCTTTTGGACTGAAATGAATTGAATTGAATTGAATTAAATTGAACTAAACTAAACTCAATTGAATTGAACTCAATTGAAATGAACTGAACTGAACTGAACTGAACGGAATTGAACTGAACTTAACTGAACTGAATTGAATTGAATTTATTAATTATACATATTAATAAATGTGAATCATTATTAAAATAATAATAAAAAACCAATTATTTTTAAACTAATAATCATAAATACTAATTAATTAAAATAATAATACTAAATAATATTAATCAATTCAAATAGATAATAATAAAATGAATAATACTAATAAGTTAATGAATATAATAACATCTAGTTTCAATAAAAAAAAATTAATTGAATATCAATTTATAATAAAGATAAATATAAATAATTAATAGTAATAAATTATAATAAATAGTTATTAATAATTATAACCATATTCGATGATAAATAAAGTAATTATCAAAATTATTTCAAATAACCCTTTTTATAAGAATTCTAAGCAAATCAATTGGGAAGAAACCAAGATCAAATATGATTTTACTTTTTACTATTTTTGTGTCTTAAGAATAATCCTAATTAAATTAAAATATCAAGTCAAATGATGATGAAAATAAATTTGGAGAAATTAGGATTTCATTATATGGAAAATCAATATTGTTAATTATTATTGTATAAATCTCATGTAGATTGTAGTACATATTATACATGATATTAAGAAAAAAAATACACTTGATATTTGTTTAATTACCATATACAAATTTTGCTAAATTTGAATATTGTAGCTAATTTATAAATTATAAAAAATATTATTTAATATTATAATTATAACTAAAAAAATTCAAATATATTAGTAATAATAATTAATAATTATTTTTCAACATTATTAATAACTATTGTCATAATAATTATGAAATAATAATAATTATTATTATTTTATAATAATTCAATATTACTTATTTTATAAATACTATATTAATTAATTATATTTATTATTAATTATATTATTTAATTATTGATTTTTTGATATCAATAATTTTTATTGTTATTTGTCATTATAATAAATTATTATTATTAAATTAGAATGGTAATTTTTATTAATTTCTTTATTAATTAGAATTATTCACTATTTATATTAATAATAATATTTAAGATTGAACTGAACTTAACTTAACTTAATCAAATTATAGTCTAAAATAACAGAGTTTAAATTAGAAATTGAATATTAATATACCATGCCTGATAAATTTGGAATTATATGTATTTTGAATTGAAATCAATATTGGAATTTGAATCAAAATTAAAAGCATTGACCTATACATGTCTTTAACTAGAGTGATTTTAATACTTGTAAATAAGCATTATTAATGAAATTGTATTACTTGATCGCATGCGATTGATTATTAAATATATACTTATTTTTAATATACGAGAAAAACTCATATGAATTATTTCTATTTAAAAAAATATTATTGAAGAGAAGTCAAGCAAATCTTTTATTGCTTAATGTTTTGCATCAATATTATTCTACTACATTTTTAGGTATTTGATGGAATTTTGGGAAATAAAAATAAGGTTTCTTCTTAAATACATGGAGTTTTGCCTGGTGTAGGAGTGGTCACTGTTGGAAGTCTTTTATATATATATATATATAGTAACTCGTGGGGTAAAAACAAAATCACCTTCACTTAAATTATTGCCCCCAAGTGTCTCTGGTCAATTTTCAGAAAATAAGATGGCTCACCTAAAATGGGAAGACATATAATTGATGTACGGTAGACTTTTAGGTGAAGACATATAATTGATGTATGGTAGACAAGAGCAATTAATGCTGTTGTCATTTGGTCAATCAATTCCCAACGACTAACTAAGCCAGGCTTTAACAATTTTGAATTTGATTTCTTTGTGAAGTCATAAAAGAGGGTAAATTTAAAATTTATTATTTTTAGAAATTTATAGGACACTAAGGCCCTGTATTTTTATAGAAAAATATTTTTTAAATTTTTTAATATTTATTTTAATGGTAAAATATGTCGTAGAAAAATATTAAATTAATCAATAAAAAATAACTTAATAAATGTGGAAAATATTTTACTCTATAAAAAAAATAGGACAACATTTTCTAGACTTAAATGACGTCCTCTTCTACGTAAAGCTTCCATTCAAATTTGTTTTCATTTCCGTTCGTAAATATGTACATGTGTGCTGTGCACAAACATTATTTTTTAAATATAATTATATTGTTAAAATATATATATATAGAGCGAACTAATCTTGTTTTTGAAATGGAAATATTGAGCCAATTTATTTGTTGAATACGTGCACTAAAATGCGTTAGTTAAGGTTTATGGTAATTATCTGATAACATAATTTTTGATAAAAAAATATTAAAGCCAATGTATATATTGGCCTATGATGAAATAGTTAAAGAAAGTAGCAAGTTAAATTATTTAAAATCTTTAATTTTTTTTTGCATAAGTTAATTAATACACAAACCATAATATCATTAATAGTAGTAGATAATTCAATAACAATAACATATCAATAAATATATACTATATAATATACATGAATTTATGGTTGAAACATATTTTATAGTATTACAATCAAACACCAAAAAATATTTTACAATGTTAAAATCAAACACAAAAAAATATTTTATTTTCCTGTAAAATATTTTTTCTTATAAAATATTTTTTTTTGCACATTATTTTTCTACAAATAAACGGGGCGCCGAAATCTTGACCATTTTAGTTTGATCGAATGTTGAAATTTAATAAAAAAAATCTTTACCATAACTCAATTTTAGAGTGTCATTTTTAGTATAAAAATACAAATGAGAAATTAATGAGAAGATAAGCATCTCAATTACATTGACACCCTTATCAAAACTTAATAACAACCAATCTGAACTCATTAAAAAGTTTTTGAGAAAGGGACAAAGAACTTACTAGGAGAGGAACTTCAAAGGGTAACAAATACTCCTATATAAAACACCCTCGTCCACCTTTGAATTTTCAAAGACTAATTTATATATTCATGCATTTCCAAATCTCCCGGTTTAAGATCATCCAATGCGAAGTGCCCATATCCTCTTGGCAAAATTGCCCATCAAAAGTCCATTCACATGATAAAAATTAGAAATCCACTTGGGAGTCACAAAATTATCACCAATCTAGAGAAAAAGAGAATACCATATAGTTAAATTGTTCTTACATTGGAGACTGGCATGATCTAATGAAGTAGCTAGGATTTTATATTCGGTGGGTCATAATTGTGTATAAAAATTTAAATTTGACTAAGAACAAATTATCAACTTCATAATTAATATAATGGAGTCATCTTTCTCCTTTAGATTACGGCTCTTTAGCTAAAAATTGCAGCCGCCTCTGCGACACTCCCAAAAAATTCAGACTGAAGACATGGGGTAGGGGGGAGTTCCGACGCCGGTGGGTCACGTGACCCACCTGCCCCCCTCTGTCTCCGCCACTGATCTAATGTCTCAGTGGATTTACATGATGGGATACAGCAAGAGGCAACAATCTTGGTTGAGCCAAAAGGCTTCTAGTCGGCTATCTCTCATGTAACAACATTCATGTAAGGAATTTAATTCTGGGAAAACAAGCACTATGCCATACATAAGCTCCAGCGACCAAAATGGAAAGGGTTGCTCTGTAAGAGTTGCATAAATGATGGAAAAAGTGACTTAATGTAACTCTTTGTGAAATATTTAGAAAAAGTTGCATATAATATAAAATCCATTAAAAAAACTCTATTTATGCAACTATTTTGAACAATTTTTCAGTAAAAGACTAATGATAGTATTGAAGCATGGCAGGAAATACTTAATGTGATTAGAAAACGTTGCATTACATATAAAATCCATTAAAAAACTCTATTTATGCAACTATTTTGAACAACTTTGCAGTAAATGACTAATGATAGTATTGAAGTATGGCGAGAAATACTTAATGAGACTCTAATTCTATATACTGCAATAGTTTTGCAAGCGTTGCCAAAAAGCTTTGAGACGATGCGGTTTTATAAATAGGAGGAATAACCTTTAAAAAATTGGTGGAGTGGGGATTCGAACCTTGGACGTTGACCAAGAGGACCAAATTCTGTAACCAATTAAACTACTGTAAATAATTTATGCATTCACTCAAATCACAAAAAAATTATATTTTTTTAAGATTTGTCTCGTATGGGCTTACAATAATATCAAAGGAAAACCTTATCCCACCTTATTCGAGTGTGAACTTGAACCTGCGACCTCTAATATCACAGCTTCAAGGCTCAACCACTAGACCAATAAACATAAAGGCATTAGAAAGTTGTAGAAATTTTACATAAAATATAATGAAAAGGTATTAGGAAGTTAAAGAAATTTTACATATACTAATTGGGTGTAGCTCAATTGGTATACCACTCAATGTTAGTGGTGGGAAGTCATAGGTTCAATACCTAGCTTCTTCAAAATTCTTAACAAAAAAAGAAATTTTACATATTAATTAAAGGAAATGTATAAGAAAGCTATGAGAAGTTATATAAAAGGTATGAGAAAAGTATAAGAAAGTTATACATAATTTACAACGTTAAATAAAAGGTATAAGAAAGTTATACGAAAGATACATGTTATTTAAAAGTTATATAAAATATATAGAAAAGGTATAAAAAAGTTATAGGAAAGTTATTGATTTTTTAAAAAAGAAAGGTATAAGAAAAATACAAGTTATTTAAAAAGTTGTATAAAAGGTCTAGAAAATGAATGAAAAAGTTTTTGGCACATAAAAAGTTACATGATGATACTAAAATTTAATTAAACTAAAATCAAATTGAAATTGAAGGTGGCTGAACTGAACTGAAATGTATTGAAGTGGGTTGAATTGAACTGAACTTATTTTAGTGTAAATTTATAACTACACATAGTTGAACTGAACTGAATTAAAGTGGACTGAACTAAACTGAAGTTGTCTGAATTAAACTAAATTAAATTGCAGTCCAAGAGAACATAACCTTAATAATGAAATATGAAGAATTGGAAAGAAAAAAAAAGTTTAAGAAAGTTATGATTAACCTTTTACCCTAAACCCTAAAACTTAAACACGTAACCCTAAATAAGTACTTAATATAGCAATTGAATGTAACTCAATTGGTATATGTCTCAAAATAAGGAAAGGAGGTGGGAGGTCTTGGTTCAATACCCAACCTCTACAAATTTTATATTTATCAAAAAAATAAGTACTTTATATTTAAATAACTTAATTATTTATAATAATTATAATTAATATTATTTTTTATTGAATGTTTTTTATACCAATTTTTTATTAAATGTTAAAAAATAAATTGAAATCCTACAATATAAACTTAATATCCCACTTTAAATGACAATTATATAATTATTTAGTAATAACAATAACAAATAATAATAATAATAATCTATATAATATATAAAAGTAAAAAAGTTTTAAATAACTTTTTTAACCATTTTAAAAAAAATATTTTAATTTTATTATTAATTTTATTTTATTTTATTACCATATTATTTCAATTTATATTACTATAATAATGGTATTTAAAATTGGTTAATATTTATATTAATCATAACAATACCAAAATATAAAATTAAAATAATAATAATAATAACAACAACCACAATCTATATAATATATAAAAGCTAAAAAGTCCTAAATGACTTCTTTACCCCTATACCTTTTAAAAAAATATTTCAATTTTATTATTAAATTTGTTATGATTATTATGAATATTAACCAATTTTTAAATACCATTATTATAGAAACAAATTAAAGTAAACGTACAACCAATTAAAGCAATTATTACAACGTAAAATAATTCATAATTGCCAATAAGAATTATATTACACAACTATTATGGTAATTAATGATTATTCAACCTTTAAAATAATATACAAACATATATATATATATATATATAAGGAAAACTTACCAAAATAGTTAATATTTCACTTTTATTATAAATACTAACTAATTAAAAATTGTTGATTATAATTCTATTTAAGAGTTAATGTGACTTTTTTTTCTTCATCAAATATTTGACAGGTAATCACAATATAACTACAAAAAAGTATAAATTATATACTTGTTTAAGAAAAATTTGAATTTTATGATGGTACTTACTCCTATAATGGAATATTTTAAATTATTTGGTCAACTAATATATCTCCTAAAACTATTGATTTAAAATAATATAATTTAAATTTTATTTATTTATTTAAAGCTCCAATGAACCAAAAGGGCAAAAAAATCTATTTATTTAAAATTTAATTTGTTGTTCTTGATTTTATTTCATTCTGTTGGTCATAATTCTATTTAAGAAAAATTTGAATTTTGTAACAGTACTTACTCCTTCTTATTTAAGAACCAGTGTGACTCTTTTTTCTCATCAAATTTTGATAGGAAATCACAAGATAATTATAGAAAAGTATAGTATTCATTTTGTTGAAGCAGAAACATAATTCGGTAAAAGTAGAAACTATCGCAGAATTGGTGGAATGTAAACAAGTAATTAATACGTGGTAAACAATTTCTCCTTTTTTTCCTCAAATCATGCATAAATAAAATTATGCTTCACAATTATTTTTATGATGATTTTTAAAATTATTCAGGAAAGAGTTTTTTGGATTGTGGTAAAAATTATTGATTTAGAGTGTCAAAATGGTTGGTCATATCCGGGGTGTAGAAATAGCAAATGTTTCAAAAAGGTAGAAGTAAATAGGAACATGTTCTTTTACCAAAAGTGTAATCATTTTTATTACTCGAATTTCCACAGGTTATGTGCATATAAAATCTGGCTTTCAATTGTTTTTAATATAGTTAAAGTATTTCGATATTAAAATTGTAATGAATTAAACATTCAAATTGGTTTTACATATATAAGCTTCAATTTCGTGCAATGGGTAGCACATGGTTTATTTCTTTACTAATTTGAGACCGTGAAGCGCAACAACTGATTGGAAAAATTGCAAATGAATATATTGAGGGATACAGTAATCGAGGCATATAGTTATCTCATCTATCAATAATATATCTTCTTTGAATTCCAATTAATTTTATTTTTTTCTCCATTAGTAATGTTTTACACAACTTTTATTGGTTTTTGTCTTTCGAAATTATATTAGATGTCTGCTGCACTTGGTGAAACACCTATATCAATAGAATTGGAGAACATTATAGGAAGAGAAATTATATTCAAACTTTCAGTCAAGAGCAATAATATTATTGCACATGATAAAATGTATTATGTGGTTAAACTTACGGAGGATGAACAACTTCTGAAACAATATAATCTCTCTCTCAAAATTCATTGACTGTAAGTTTAATTTTATTTCATATGTAACTTCAAATTAGCACGGTGTATTATTTGCATTTTAGTTTATATATTTTTAACTTTAAAAGTTTTTTATAGTAGGATCCAGATTTCGATGTTGACCAATTTCAGGATGCAAATGAAAATTTTAAGGTATTTCTAACATTTATATTATAAGTACAAATGATTTATTATCTATACAAATGATTTATTATCTATTATGATCTGAATTAAGTATTTTATTTATCTATTTATTTATTTTATTTTTTGTTTGGCAGGATTCGATATCAGAAAATGAGGTCAAATCTCTTGTCACACCTGTAGAGATAAGAAATGGAGCTCTGACACCGTCGTTATTGATAGATGAAGATAATGCACAACTATCGAGTAAAACATATGAGGATTAAGGAGAAGAATAATTGATATGTATCTTTTTTAAGAAAGATTAGTATTTGTTTTGCAATTTAATAAAATCACAATAAATTAAATTTTAAAAAATAGATTTAGGAATTAATATGACTCTTTTTTTCTCATCAAATATTTGCCATGGAATCAATTATAAGATAACTGCATAAAATTTTAAATTATAATCATATTTAAGAAAAAAATTGAATTTTATAATAATACTTACTCCTGTATTGTAATATTTAAAATTATTAAGTCAATTAATATATCCCTCAAATCTATTCATTTAAAATTTAATTTGTTTTTAATTTATTTAATTTTGTTGGTTATAATCTTATTCAAGAAAAATTTGAATTTTGTAATAATATTTACTCCTTATTTAAGAATCAGTGTGACTATTTTCCTCATCAAATATTGGTAAAAAAGTATAAATTATAATCCTATTTAAGAAAAAAAATTGAATTTTATAATAGTATTTACTCTTTCTTATGGATAATTTTATAATAGTAACTCTTTCTTACGGAAAATAATGAATTATTTTTATTTATTTGATCAAGTGAATTCAATTTTTAAATTCCGGTCTACGATAATGATGGACAAATAACAAATGAAGCTGTAAATGTTGTATATAAAGAGGTTTTTCGCAATTTAATTTGATACACGATATAATATATTTTATATTTTTAATATTTTCTATTTTTTACTTTTATTATATCATCGATATACTTATTACAAATGACCTATCCGTGCACCGCACGGATATTACACTAATATTAATAATAATAAAATAATTAATAAAAAACAAAATTAAGACCATACATACGTATAGGAATCGTTGTTTGCCTCTCTAATGGAGCTCCAGCTTTACCTCCCACACTTCCATTCATCGCCACCTCCTCTCCTCTCTCCTCCGTCGTCGTGGCCGTCGTTCCGCCATCCTCTATCGTCGTCGCTCTGCCATCGCCTCCGTCCTCGCCACTGTCCGGTAAAGCTTTCGATTCCAAAACCTAATTTCACGAAATGGGTATTAAAGGACATAATAACCCCAAATCGACTTCTCTTCCCCCTCCTATATCGCTTGTGAGCGCTTAATCTTGATTTAAATGATATTTTCTTTATTATAATCGGTTTTTTTGTCCTTGGCGCTGCCTAGTAATTTCTCGAACTCAATTGCATATCGATATGTGTTAATTTGTGTTGACCGTGATGTTTTTTTTTCTGATATTCGGGTACGCTTATGTTCAATTGGAATCTTATTTTGCGAATTTCATCATTTTCTGTGAGTTATTTGCCGATAGTCGGGTGCGCTTATGTTTATTTGGAATCTTAGTTTATACCCAGTTGTGATTAAGAATGTCTTCCTCTCTGTTTTGGTGTTTTGAATCTTGATGTCTTGTTAAGGCCATGTTCTCTTGGAGTATATTTCCTCTTTTCGGCTTTTATTTTCTTCATACTGTTAATTACACTCTCTCCTTGAAAGTTATGATGGTATTAAATTCATATTTTCATATTAAGTTTTATGCATACAGGTTGGTTGTAAAGGATATCTTTTAACCTACAACCTCTGTAGCTTTTTTCTTTTTTAGGTAGTTCTTTCCTCCCTAAATTGTTTGTTGAATACTTGATCGAGGGAGAGGCCTTTTCTGTAGATCTTGTATGAAGTGTCAAATGGCATCTCCTAGTTTCACTGGTGTGTTTGCTGCATTAGTCTCCATGGTAAACACCAAATTTCCTGCATTAGTCTACTAGTTTCACTGGGTTAGGGTCACACAATCACCTTGTCCTGCTCTGCCTCTTGAACCGGAACAATTTCAAATTCTTAACAAGTTTGAACTGGTCCTTTGAAGTAGCCCACATGTCACAGCTGACACTGTCACTGCCTCTTTTTCAAATCGTAAACTGAACTTCACACTCCGGTAGTGCCTTTTGTTTTTGCTTGAAACCAAAATAATTGCAAGTTGTGTTCCTCACTTTTTTTTAGTTTATTGATTATCATATTTGATTCTACTTGGTTTACTTGATATGATATTTCAACCTATGATGACTTCTTATATCCTATGTCTTTCTTCTGTGAATTTATTTTATTTTGTTTGCAAATTTTGGTAATGCTGAAACTTGATTATTCATTGATTGAATTTGAGAAGAAATGTTATTTTAGAGCTAGTTCAATGTGTTTCTAGTTCTTACTTAGTGCTAGGCTGTTAGTTTTTGAATAATGAGTTTGAACAATAGAATTTTTGCTAGTGATTTAATTTGAATTGAGTGGCTTTTATCGAGTATTAAGCATTTTTCACAGTCAGGAACTAGTAGTTTACAATAGTATGCTCTTTTAGTTAGTCAAATTTGAAAGGGGACTATTGAAGAAACTTCAACCAAACTGAGATTGAGAATCTAGTATTAGTATTCTTGAGATTGCCGCTGAACTGAATGATTATCTAATTGGCATCTCAATATCCTTGTTACATGCATTTTTGTTCTTGTTAATTATACATTTACAAGGCTCCTTGAGCTCCTTTGCAACAATTTCTGGATCCATCAAGTTGGAAAAAGTGACATGGCAAATGAGTAATCTGGAGAAAATAGAAGCTGCTCGTAGAAAGAAAGAGGAAGGCAATCTACTATTTAGGAGTGGAAAATACCAAAGAGCAGCTGAGTAGTATGACAAGGTAGCTTAATCTTTACCATAAAATTGAATGAATAGAGTCCTAAGATCATGTCGAAGATCTTCTGGGTTTATATTAATCGTTAAGAGTCTCTGGCTGGCTAAATGGAACAGCATGTAGCCTCAAACTCAATGACTATCAGGAAGTAGTTAAGTTATGTCAAAGGTAATAGTTGTCTTAAATAAGCTGAACGCCCTTCCTTTTTCATTTTGAAACAAAATAAAATGTTATGTTCGAAATTTTGGTCTTTGAGGCAGGTATGGATATTGAGTTTAACAATGTAAAAGCCTTATTTAGGAGAGCACGAGCATATACTCAAACTGGGGATGTGGTCTCAGCTGAATTAGATATAAAGAAAGCTCTTGAAATTGATCCTCAAAACCGGTACTTTAAATTGTTCAAATTTCCTTAAGAGGACAGTTTTAGTCTGGTAATCTTAATTCTGTAATTGATCAAGTATGTAATTGATACTTGATCCGCATTTTATCTAGGTTTCAGTCTTTCTAATTTCCAGTTCATTTATTTGTTCTGTAGGTTACCTAGTTTGGGTTACAGAACAGTGATGTTCATGGGTTATTTGAAAAAGTCTTTTGAGTTTTGTGTTATGTTTCTCCTTAGGTTGGGCATCGAGGCTGTTATATTATATTTCTCGTGAGGTTTTTGGATTTGATCTGCTGATGGTGGTACAACGAGTTGAATCTATGGAGTCAACCTCGGTAAGTCTTGCTTATCTTCTGCTGATTTTTTAAGTTGAATATCTTACTAAATGTTGAATTCTTGAATATTAACACTATCAGGTTTCTATTTCTTCTGGATCTGTTTGTTGCTCTTATTGTTTCTTTTTTGGATTATGTCTGGATGTTAAATTATGTACTTTATCGTATATTTTTGGATTTTAGTTCCCAAACTTATTGAAATCAGTTCTACCCGTCTTTTTGTTTAAGAAAGATTCACTGCGGTTTCTCTGTGCAGCAGTAACAATTAGGAGTAAACAATCTTTAGAGTCGAAACTCCAACTAAATAGCTAGTATAAGTTGTGCCTGTAGTGATAAAGATTAAGTGATTTTAATTTTTGTCAGTAAAGTATGATTTACTCGTGTTTCTACTTGATTTATAAAACATACTGTATTTTCTTCTACTATTTGGAATAAAATAACAAATAGAGTATTGCCACAACTAAAGACCGTAAATCTCTGAGTTACTTATTGCTCATTATGCAAAAGTGACACTATTGTCAATTTGGTTTTTAGTCAGTGCTTATGATGCATCTATTTCAGAACATTTGAGCCTGAAAAACCCTTGAATATCACTTGCAACAATTGTTGTTGCTGGCTTTTCAAATTTGCCATTATGAGTTTCTAACAAGTTAAGAATTAATGATGATCATAGGATAAAAGAGCAGAGAATAAGTTACTGGACTTTTTAACTAAATATAAATGCAAAGTTGAAAAAAATGTAGTTATCATTTGATAATGATTACAGATGCATATATATATGGAAAATCAATTGGTTTAGCCCACTTTCTCAGATTCCATGATTATATTTTGTTAGGTACTTAACCCAGTAATTTTGGAACCTAGTTAATATTTATTTGGAAGGTGCTCTTAAATTACCTTCTTGAAGTTAAAGTCTTTAGGAACTTTAGTATATCAGCAGCTCCCTTCAATCCAAAGTTCATTATTCAATTGACAAGCTTAAAGTCCCTAATAAATAGACCTCCTAATTGTTTAGGTAAAGAAATAGTATCTCAACTAACTTTACATATTCCCCTAGAGTTCGCATCCCTCTTCCATAGAAAATTTCTCATAAGTTGGACAATCTTATCGTTAACTGAAGTGGGCATTTTATGGAGGGACAACAAATATAAAAGGAAGAGAAGATGAAACGGACTTAATAAGAACAACTCTCCCCGCATATGACAAACAATTTCCTTTCCAGCTAGATAACCTATCCTGGAACTTTCCAATCAACGAGTTCCAGTACGACACAGGAATGCGTTTCAAGCTAAGGGGCGTTCCTAAGTAAGTGGTCGGGAAACCCTCTAACTTACACCCCAATTTACCCGCACGAGACTGTAAGGACGAATCATCGAAATAAAACCCTAGATGGAACCTTTATTATAATTAATTCGCAAACCAGAAATCAACTCAAAACAACGTAAAATACGAACAAGAGTAGGTAAAAGGGACTCATCTGGTGGAAGGAAGCATATCGTGTCATCAACAAATTGAAGGAGGGAAATGTCGACATCCGACCCATCTATGGAACCCTGGTAAAAGACCCTTTCTAACACTAGCATCAAACATCTGCTTCAATCCTTCAACCGCTAACACAAAAATAAATGGTGAGATTGGATCTCCTTGTTTCACCCCCCCTTCTAACCGGATCGGTTTGCACGGTTGTCCGTTGATCAAAAACGATGTCTGCGAATTTTCCCTACAACTAGCAAGCCACCGAATCCATCTCACCTCAAAATCTATCCTCCTAAATACCGTATCAATGAAATTCCAAGATATACTATCATAAGCTTTCTGGAAATCAAGTTTCAACACTAGGCACAATTGTCGCCTTTGATGAACCGAATGTAGCTCTTCGGAAGCAATGAAAGAACATTCGTGAATGTTGCGACCCTTAATAAAACCAAATTGGTTATCTGATATCAACCTCTGTAGTAAAGGCTGTAATCGGCTTGCTAGTACCTTTGATAAAATCTTATATATCCCATGAATAAGGGCAATCGGCCTGTAATTCCCAATCGAACAAGAACCAGGGATCTTTGGGATCAGAATAGTGTAGGAAGCCTTAATGGAGTTCGGCAACCTAGAGGTCTCATAGAAACTAGCAAACATCTTCAGGATCTCACCTTTCAACTCTCCCCAGAAACGTTTCATAAAAGAAGAAATTAAACCCATCAGGTCCCGGTGCCTTCCCGTCATTACAAGAACAAACAGCTGCCCAAATCTCCTCCTTTGTGAAAGGTACCACCAAACTTTGATTAGAGGCAGCATCTACCGTATTGAAATTCAAACCCCCCAAATCGAATGGTATCTCTGGTTTTTTGGAGAAGTGATTAACATAAAAATCCCTTATTGTCGACGTGATCAATGAGGCATCACTGGTAATCGTCCCATTAACGTCCAATTGACAAATTCTATTACCCTTGAACCTTGCCACCCTAAGGAAGAAAGCAGTGTTGTCATCCCCCGATACAGTCCAAGCAACCCTAGACTGCTAATGTCTGATTTTCTCGAAACTTTTACGACACTCGGCCAATGTATTCCTCACCATATAAAGTTCTGAGCCTTCCCTCATATCCACGGGTCTTGCTACAGAGCTAGAAGTAAGCAATAATACCCTTTCTTCCAACTCTTTAATACGCCTCTCAAGACTCTCGAAATGAGTCACATGGCAAGGTCTATTCTGATCTCTCAAATGTTTCAACTTAATGTCAATGTCCCAATCTGGAGAATTCGCACAGATCTCACCCCACTTCAGTTTTAAGAAAGGAAAGAAACCGTCACTGTCCCACCAACAATGTAAGGATCGAAAAATTTTATTCACCGGTTTCCGCAAAGCCTGAGACTGAAAAATTATTGGAAAATGGTCCGATAAAGAAGAGTCGACTATGGATAGATGCATCCTCGGCTATAGGTCCAATAAATCACAGGATATTAGCACTCGATCAATCCTCGAATAAGATTGGCTATTGAACCACGTGTAATCTCGACCATGCAAGGGTAAGTTGAAAAAACCACAATCATTAACGAAGTCTTTAAAGTGCATCATCGAATTCGCGATCCGCCCCCTCCCCCCGATCTTTTCGAGCTGTGTAAAATTTCATTAAAATCTCCACAGACCATCACACTCTCCAGACTCTGCACAATCGGTTTCAATTCTCCCCAAAGGATATTTCTGTCATGATAATTTGGAGGACCATACAGAAAAACCAAATTTAATTCCAAAAGACCCGATGTCAGATGCAAAATACACCATCTATCCGAGGAGTGAGTAACCGTGCCAGTAATCATCGTAGAGTTCCAAGAAATTAACAATCCCCCCGATAAGCCTACGGACGGTATGCAATGCGAACGAAAATCGTTATGTCCCAAGAATTTACGGATACTCAAATCAGCCACCATGCCCACCTTCGTTTCAACTAACATGAAAATACTCAAATGCCATTTCCTGATACAAGAACGAACAAAAAACTGTTTTGCACCATTCATCACCCCCCTACAATTCCAACTCAGTAGACTAAACGACATAAGAATAAAATCACAAACCTCGAAGGAACCAATCGGTCATCATGATTCTAGAACCTCCACGATTTCCATTCGATGCTATTCCTTAAACAGTTCAAGTTGCTCACCTACTTTGAAAGTTAACACTGCCTCACTTTCCCTCAGGCCTGCATCCTCGGCTCTAATTATAATTCTGTTCATGTTGGAAATATCCGGACCTGAGGAAGACGATGGTCCATTCGATACTATCGGCCCATTCTCAATTCGTAACACTAAATTCACACTAGTCCTTGGATTACTTCCAGATTAACTTCGCTGCCCGTCTAAACTTGGACCGTTAACAGCTCCATTCCTTCTCAAATCCGAGTCCCCACACGCCATATGGGTATTCGTAGGTGAACTTCGCACCCCATCAGATTTAGAGCCATATTCAGTCCCAAGATCCACTGAATTTGCCGCTGACCTTGCCGAGACATCCTCCGACGACTCGTCCTCCTAATCACTCGAAGTGTAAACTTGGTCATCTGAACATTTTTGGCACCCTACACCTTGTCGTAGTGAGATCAGGATAGTTACGTCTTTCGACCCGATAGTGAGCTTAAATTTGCGGCTAGTGGTGCCCAAAGGGACCGAGACCAAGCAAGAAATAACACCAAGGCGATCCGACCTCTCGAAATCATAATCAATCGCAACTATACACCAAATCTCGCCGCCAACTTACGGACTAACGGTTCACATACAATAGCCGGTGGTAAGCCCATAAAGTCCAAGTACATTAAGCATTTCGATGGGGCAAAATCAGCGGGTAATAATTGGACTGAGGACAATATATGGTGCAACACCTTCTAATCACCGTTGACAAAACAGTGTAAATCAGCCATATTGAAGAAGGACATAATCGCCGAATCTCCACCGGCCGGGGCTGCCACATCCACATTAAAACCATAGTCTATCAATATGTCAAAAATATTTCTAACATTGACAATATTGCAAAGAGTAACTAAACAAGACTTAGCTTTCCATGGTGCAACTTGGATCAAAGTCTCAGACTCTTCCCTCACCTCCTCATTGCTAGGAGGGTCGCTTATGACATTCATGGAGTCTTTGATTCCCGATTCTTGTTCTCCACTCACAACATGCGCATAGGACCTATTATCACGAGCCGATTCCCTGAAAATCGGTTTCCTCACGGCAGTCCTTCTCGGCTGAACCTGTTGAATAGCAGTTCTAGGGTTTGAAAATCTAGCTTGAAACGCACGCAATCATACGACACCAATAATGATGCTATTCATCATGAGTATCGCCTCCTCTAATGGAATTGATCCATCCAAACTCAAGAAGCCGAAATTAAGGTTCCTCGCGTTCCTTCTTCTCGAAACAAAAACCCATCCAGTGACACCATATCGCCTCAAAACTCGTTTCATTGCCTCAGAATCGGACATATTGGGGAAATTTTCGAAATAGATTTTGTTGGGATTGAGGTTGTTCGGAATTCCAGAAACCTGATAGCGCCAATTCGGGTAGTTCAAGCGAGGGGGATGAGAGGTGAAGAGGCTAGTTTGGTTGGGGTGGTTGGGAAACGTCGCCGGTGGTTGGCGGTGGGGGTTGTGGACGGTGGAGGGTGCGGCGGCAGTAGGTCGTCGAGGGTTAGGGTTTCTCTCTCTTACCATCGCTCTGACATATACCTCATTAGTAATAAGTAAACATATATGTAAATGACTTATTTTGCTTAATGAAGACTAAATCAAGCATGATTGATGTGAACTACAAGGTTATCATCAAATGTTCATACTTCATATGATAGAGATCTTATAAAATCTTGGTTAATTACAATTCCATTATTGGGGAAAACCTCAAGGTGGTGGTTCTACTAGCACAAGCTACTCAACACAACATTTATCCACGAGAAATCTTGCCAACTTAAGATGTTCTGAGCCACTCAATTTCATAACCTCAGTCATAAATTTCTTGGTCCAACTTACAAGATGTAAAAATTAATCTAAAATTTCTAAAAGGATAATATGGCCTCATATACACACATATTTTTGAATTTTATATGAGCAAGTAACCACCAAAGAATAAGATTGCAAGACAAAATTCAATCAACATTAAAAACACAGTAACAGTATA
This sequence comes from Euphorbia pulcherrima, assembly GCA_947683365.1. NCBI lineage: Eukaryota > Viridiplantae > Streptophyta > Magnoliopsida > Malpighiales > Euphorbiaceae > Euphorbia > Euphorbia pulcherrima. The sequence goes on along the minus strand of CANTUS010000001.1, from coordinate 11,467,068 downwards.
TGACTAAAGTACTGAATATTTCAAAATAGTTGTGCAATCATTTTTTGTTAGAAATTTATCGTATAATATAAAATAGTGGGGCACCAGTGCAAGGTAAACATTTGCATAAGAAATAAATATTAGACATAACAAAACAATCAAATTACAGCACAAGTAGGCTAACAGAACCGAGGATTCATGTTGTTATGATAAAAACTTTATAAACTCGACTTACAAAATAGACCAGTTGCACATCTATCATTGATTCCTAGCTCCACTGGTTGAGTTGAACATCAATTATGATCAAGACAGGGTTTGGAATATTACTGCAATAGCATATAAAACAGATAACTATATCTATAAAGTGTAAACCAGGAGTGATAAAATGAATGTTATATTTAATTTCCAAGAAGAGACAATTTCGAGTCAGTTGTAAAGCATTCACACCAAGAAACAGAAATATAAACTCTAAAAACACGTTGACAATATATCTTACTCTAAATAATCCATGAATATCCAGGTCGTTCTCCCTGAGATTTGAACGTGCTGTACCAACCCACAACATGCTCCTTGGCTCGAGTCCTAATTTCTGCATAGGCTTGAATGAAAATCATTAATCCTCGTCCCCTTCCAAATGAAATTTCCCGCAAACCATTTTTAATGGAAACCAATCACATTTATAATCAAATGTTGAAACAAAGAAAAGTCCATCAAGAACTCTGATAACAATATTCGCATTCATGCATAGGTATCCTCAATCTCAAATTTAGCTTCATATCAAAGTACAATAGAAGACTAAATTATTGTACTAGAGATTTCTAAGAAGCACGCCCACCTAGCATCCAATTAAAAAAATTTATTCAACTAATAAAGTTCTTTAGGTCGATTGATTTAGACTTAGTTAAACTTCTCATTCACAACACTAAATCAAAGCCCAACATCATACCAAAGCCCTCAATCTAAATATTTTCACAATCTCAACCATCCAATCAAGCACAAACAATTTTCCAATCTAAAAATGTAATAAAATGTAACTCAAATAATTGAGCGTGAAGAATTCATAATCAGACTGACATTATAATATACCAACTAAAGCCCCGATTACAAATTACCTGGTTGAAAGAAATCATTACGATTAAGAATAAATAAAGGTTGAAGTTGAAAATCTTAAGGAGGGATGAGTAATTATGTACCAAAGATCTTGATGGGAGACTCCAGTCTGAGAATATTAAGTTGATAAAGGAAGATTTTTGAGAAGTTGTGCATAGTTGGTTGATTTCATTCACACTAAGCTGAACTTGCTGTTGTTTCAAATAAATTTGAAACCCGCAACATAACGAAATTAGAGATTTAGGTCAACAATATATCAAAAACTGACAATTGAAGTAATTGAAGGAGATTAAGGCTAAAATTAATACAGAAATTGGAACTTACAGTATAAAATTGTTGTTTTACGGAGAAGAGCCGAAGAGTGTGGCCATCAGAACAGTGATAGGAGCTTTTTTAAAGAGGGATAAGGTAGATCGAAAGAAGAGAAGAGAGAGGGATTACTGGTAATAACGACATTTCGCCAAAACAAGAGAGGGAGAGTGAAAGTCGATTTAGGCAAGTGAATTATGAAATTGATCTGATCGAAATTTTCAAAGAAAAGAGGGAGAAAAAATTGGTCGGCTGCGCAACTGAAAAGGGATATGGTTCTTAGGTTTTTCTTTTCCTTTAATTGTTTAATGAAACAATAAAAAAAGATTAAAATTGTGGCAAGTTTCGGATTCTCCCTCTACTCTATGTTTCAGTGGCGATTATTACTTCTCCACTATAGAAGAGATCTATTATGGCGATTTTTTAGTATTTTGCCACTGTAGTGTGTACTCTTGTGGCGTAAATAAAACTCGCCACTATTAAACTTCTATCGTGGCGAATTCTTTATTTGCCACAATACATTATTTTTAGTGGCGAATGTGATTTAGCCACTAAATTTTGGCTACTAAAACTTCAATTTCTTGTAGTGAGGGTAAAAGGCAGTTTTTGGTATATTAGTCATTTGGGTTCTCACCTTTTAGGTTGGGAAAGAGGCATAGCTTTGTGGGGACAAAGAGGGGGTTCTTTGTTCATTTTATCTTTCATTTAGTGCTTGTTCTTAGTTGATCTTAGGTTGTTATTCCTCTTTTGGTAATCTAATTTCAATATTACTAGTTCTATTTTCTCTATTTGTGTTCATCCTATATTCATTCTCTATCATTTTGGTCCGACCTGCTGGATGACAAAACTCAGTTTGATGTTGATGAATTCGTCAAAACCTGTGACTCAATCAAAGCTATGTTAGCTAGGTTAGAGAGGATTATAGACAAGAGATTTTATGGAAAGAAAGTTGTACCTGGAAATCAGATTAAGACCTCCAAGAGCTTGGAAAATGTGAAAAAGGGAGAAACAGAAAGAGAGACAGCTATGGAGGAACTCATGAAATCAGATTTTACTAATGGTGATGAGGAAGATAAAGCAAAGATAACACAAGAGGAAAAAGAGATGGAGAAGCCTTGTGAAGGAGAGATTTTTAACGAAAATCAGACAATGACGTTTGCGAAGCTGGAAAATTTGTCTGAAAATACTGGAGAAACTAGAAAGGAGGTAGTTTCGGAGACAAAGTCTGAATCTTGGCAAGATGAAATCGGAAAAGAGTTAACTCAAAGAGGAGACGAGGGGGAGATCCATGTCAAAGAACCTCTGGAACTGCCAAATCTGGTGCAGCTGAACGGTTTATCATTGAAAGATTTTCAAGTTGAGGTTGATGGAAAGAATGATGGGATTTGGGTTGATGTTTGGACTCCAAAATGTTCTGTGGCTGGCAGCGTACAACGTCCAGATTCTGGTTGGCGGCGGAGGAGCTCAACGATAGAAAGGAATAAAGCTGCGGGTGGAGAGGGTAACAATACTCACATTATTTTAATTAATAAGAATTTATGGGCCCCGTTTTTTATGAAAATGGATTAAGATGGTGGGTCTGGTAAAATACACATGGAGACAAACCCTTCTTTCAAAGAAGACAAGTTTCTACATTTACCAAAAGGATGGAATATCAACTTTAATCACAATTCAAAGACCCTAATTCTTACGACGTCAATGGGAGAAAGACAAACCAACAGATATCAATTTCAACAGTGGCCCTAAGATGGGGAAAACCTTTGAAGATTTGGATTTAACAGTAAATCAGATAAAGATAGCTTCTGGGTTGCGTGTTTCGTTTGAAAAATCGGCAATTGCTGTTGAGGATATAGGATCATCAATTGTTCTCACTACTCACATCTTTCGGGAAAAGAGTTCAATCTCCGAGATTAGAAATCAAGTCCAGAGATATTTTGGAAATGGCAGGCTGAAGGTGAAGAAATTAAAGGGCAAGTAATAGGGCATTCTGCATCTTCTACTGCTAATACCTTGTGGGAAGAGTGGGCCGAGGAAGAAATTTCAGGCGAAGAAGAGTTAGCTGAGTGATGCTGCATGTCGTGGCGTTAAGGAGAGGCTGCTGGTGGACTGTCGGTTGTTGGTGTACGAGCTTTGTCCTTACAGCAGTGGGGATTTGAAATTGTGTAGCAAGTGAAGGGGACCACTATTCACATGCTTTTAATTGAAAGGGTTTTAGGTAAAAGAGCTTCATAGGCTTTTATGTTTGAGGATATGGGTCGCAACATGACTATATTAAAGAGGGATTTATAGGCTTTAGTTATTGTAGCTACAGACCAAAAATGGGGTTTATGCAATTTGATATGCAGCTCGTTTGCAAGTTGCATTTCAATTCACCTACTCACCAAACAAATTAAGTCCCACATGTTGCCCACTATTGCCACATTTTCTACAGAGCATGCTTTCTCAAGTTTGAACTATGGATTTTTCAGCATTCAACGAAAAAACAGAATTGACAAAATTCTCCAACCAAGTCCAAAAATAGAAGAATATTTGCAATGGTTGATCCCATGGAAGGTAGCAAGGAGATGTCGTGGCACTACAAAGAAGTGTATGTGCAGTATGAAGTTTCTTTTACTCCAGTCTTGAGGACAAAACTATTTGAATTGGTGAGCAATGTTAGAGATGTGATTATAGTGAAGGGTAGAATAGTAATTAACTAAATAGATAAGGGTTTAAGGTTTTAGGTGATATATATAGAGAGTTAGGAGAGGGTAAAAGGCAGCTTTTTGGGATATTAGTCATTTGGGTTCTCACCTTTTAGGTTGGGAAAAGGGCATAGCCCTGTGGGGACAAAGAGAGGGTTCTTTGTTCATTTTATCTTTCATTTAATGCTTGTTCTTAGTTGATCTTTACTAATCTTAGGTTGTTATTCCTCTTTTGGTAATCTAATTTCAATATTATTAATTCTATTTTCTCTGTTTGTGTTCATCCTCTATTCATTCTCTATCACACATTATTCAAACTTTAAACATACAGGATCATATGTAAATAAACTTACACAAATAAACTTGTTACACACTGTAGATTACACTGTAGATATGAAAGCACTCTCAAGAACACTCTCTTAAACTTACAAATACTAAAACTTTTGCACACCTAATACAATACACAAAGATGCCATAAATAGATGGAGTAGACGGAGTCCTGTTCCTTCTGTAGCAGACTTTACAGCTGGAGGATAAGGATAGAGAAAAGTAATGGCCGGCAAAAGACTGACCTTATCTTTGGGAATCTTAACTTTGATAAAAGTATAGTGATAGCCGACAAAATATTTTATCTTTCAGAATCTTATCTTTATCACTTATTATCTTTTCTTTTGATAATTGTTGTAAGTGTGGGACCCTAAGAAATCCTGGTAAGGATTCTTGCTATGGATTCTTATCTCAATAATCGGCAGGGTCTTGGGAGTCCAGAAAGAGGTCCGTGAACTCATTGTCTGATATAGATGGTACTTTTCTAGCTTTGCTTGTTTCTTTGGATGAAGAGCTAGCTATATCTGCTGCTTTTCTTTTAGGGCTATCTTGTTTCTTAGGAAGAACAGATTTTAACAAATTGTGAGGATCAAAACCTGTTGCTGAGCTAGTAGGTGCTTCTTCATTAAGAAACTGAAGCACTTGCTGTTTTAAATCTTCCTTTGGAACAGAGGTTAATAAACCTTTTAAGAGATCAGCTACCTTATTAGGTGAGACCGAGACATCCGGGGAGTCCGGTGGGCAATTTGGATCTATTAATTGAATTGAATTTTCTTTCGAGAAAATTGAAGGAGGTTCAAAAAACTCGAATTTGTCCCACTATTTAATAGAGATCCTTCGTGTTAACCAAGGAACAAAAAACTCTTTATCTGAGCAATATCCCAGTTTTTTCCCTTTCTTTTTTGTGATGATAAAATCCCATTTACCAATCCAAGGGACTTTATATAAGAGTGCGAACATTAATCTACGGTAATCACAAATTTGTTTAATCGACAAATTGTGCATAGATTTCTAGAACCCTTAAAGGGAGGCTAATAGGAAATAATCCCTATTTCGAAATCATGAAACCAATTAGGGAAAGCCTCTTGAGGTTTGTCTAGGGAAAACTGGAAAACCTAACTAAACTTTCTTTGATGGTTTTCATAGAACAAGGCTTGAGTCCAAGCTTGGATATAATCGAAGTAGTCAAAGAATTTTGGTCTTCCATAGGACAATTCTCTACATGAGAATAAGTTTTTTCCCCACTCTTCCTAGGAAATAACCCTAGTGATTATGAACTTACTATAAGCCCATTCACCTCCACTTCTGGAAACGGGTTCAATCTTAACCGAATTGGTTTCAAATAAGATTGTTTTATAGAAATTAAAATCCTTTGGTAAAAAGGGTGTTATTGTACGATTCTGAGTATAAAAGGAGACAATTTCAAAGGGTTGCAAATTTGAATGCCTATCTTCAATGGGCATCATATGTTCATAGGTAATCGAGACATAAGGAAAAATATTTTCCTTTTCTGTTATAGCATCAAGGCAACGCTTATAAGCTTCTGTGGAATACGTATCCTCTTGGCTTTCTTTAGACGGTCCAGAAAAAGACTCTTTAGCCTTTCCTTTAGACAAGGAATTGTTACCTCGTTTGTTGTTCTGTCTGGAATTCATGATCTATAAGGAATTCATGAGTTAGAAAATCTGGGAGTGAATTAGATAGAGAAAAGTAATGGTCGACAAAAGTTTCTCTATCCTTATCCTCTAGCTGTAAAGTCTGCTACAGAAGAAGGAGGACTCCATATACTCCATCTATTTATTGCATCTTTGTGTATTGCATTAGGTGTGCAAAAATTTTAGTACTAGTAAGTTTAAGAGAGTTCTTGAGAGTGCTTTCATATCTACAGTGTGTAATCTACAGTGTGTAACAAGTAAGTTTATTTATGTAAGTTTATTTATATATGATCCTATATGTAAAGAATAATCGAATTGAAGAAAAGATTAAGGAAAGAAATATCTCTTTTGATATGAAAGAGATTATTAATAGGGTTAAGACTAGTAAAGGAAAAGAACCCACTATCAACAATCTTAAAATATAAGTTAATAAGTTAAAAAAAGAAGTTAAAAGTCTTAAAGAGAGAATTTCACTCTTAGAAGTCTCCAAAGAATCAGATTATAACTCTGATTTGGAAGAAGAACAAGAGACGAATCCTGAGAAGAAAAACCAATCCACACAGAAGGACCTCTAATACATTAACATGTTGGATAGAGTAGTCACTCATAAGTGGCATACTAAAATTACTCTTGTTATAAATAAAGAATGTCTTAAAGACAATCGCCCTTATAGATTCAGGAGCAGACCTTAATTGTATTAATGAAGGGTTAATAACATCCCGATATTTTTCTATAACGTTAGAACAGTTGCATATGGCAAATGGGGATAAATTAGCGATGGAATACAAATTAAGTAACTTTGTTATATGCAATAATGGGATGTGTTTAGAAATACCATTTATAATGGTGAAAGATCTATCGAATTCAGTTATCCTAGGGAACCCATTTTTACATATGTTGTTCCCCATATGTAGACTATTAGAGAAGGGAATTGAGACGCATATTGCGGGAAGAGATATAATTTTTGAGTTTATAAATCAACCCAAAGTAAAACATGTAGATGTCATTAAGAAAAGAAGTTCTTATAAAGAGAAATTTATTAATTCCTTAAAACAGGAAATTGTTTTCAAAACCATTGAGGAAAAGCTTAACAATCCTCATTTGAAAGAAAGAATTAAGACCCTAGAACAAGAACTTATTAAGGAAGTTTGTTCAGACGCTCCAACTGCCTTTTGGGATAGAAAGAGGCATATAGTTAGTCTGCCTTATGAGCCAGACTTTGATGAAAGACTAATTCCCACAAGAGCTAGGCTATTGCCATGGGTCCTCGCCACCTAGAAATATATAAGTTGGAAATTGCCGACTTAGAGAAAAAGGGACTTATAGGAAAAAGCAAGTCCTTGGAGTTGTCCAGCACTTTATGTAGAAAATGTTGCTGAATTAGAACGAGTACCCCGATTGGTTATCAAATATAAACCTTTAAATAAGGTTTTAAGATGGATCAGGTACCCTTTGCCAAATAAAAGAGACTTATTAAATACTCTTTGAAGCAAAGATCTTCGCTGCAATTCTTTTAGGGCTATCTTGTTTCTTAGGAAGAACAGATTTTAACAAATTATGAGGATCAAAACCTGTTGCTGAGCTAGTAGGGGCTTCTTCGTTAAGAAACTGAAGCACTTCTTGTAAATTCTTCATATTGAAGGTTTATAGGAGATGGCCTGTGATAATAAGCCTTATTTGTGTTTTTTTAGCATGAAAATTTTTATTTATTTGTGGAACATCATCTATTTTCAAACCTTGAAATAAAGGTTCTGATTTATTCGAGTTTTCCGAATGTCGTTCCAAACTCGAATCTAAACTTCTGAATATCAGATAAAAAATGCGATTCAACATATGCTCATGTATGCTATAACAAGTGTAATACATGGGAATTCAGATAAATCCATAGCACAAGCTATTATTGTAGGATTTTTATGACAACTTATAGGTTGGTGGGATTTCCAGCTAAATACTGAAGCCAAAAATCAGATCATTAATTCTGTTAAAGAAGAAAATGGACAACAACATTCTGATGCAGTCAATACTTTGGCTTATACCCTTATAAGGCAGACTTTGATGAAAGACTAATTCCCACAAGAGCTAGGCCTATTGCCATGGGTCCTCGCCACCTAGAAATATGTAAGTTGGAAATTGCTGACTTGGAGAAAAAAGGGCTTATAAGAAAAAGCAATAGTCTTTGGAGTTGTCCAGCATTTTATATAGAAAATGCTGCTAAATTAGAATGAGTAGTACCCGATTGGTTATCAACTATAAACCTTTAAATAAGGTTTTAAGATGGATCATGTACCTTTTGCCAAATAAAAGAGACTTATTAAATAGACTCTTTGAAGCAAAGATCTTCTCTGCAATTCTTTTAGGGCTATCTTGTTTCTTAGGAAGAATAGATTTTAACAAATTATGAGGATCAAAACCTGTTGCTGGGCTAGTAGGGACTTCTTCATTAAGAAACTGAAGCACTTGCTGTAAAGTCTTCATATTGAAGGTTTACAGGAGATGGCCTACGATAATAAGGCTTATCTGTGTTCTTTTAGCATGAAAAATTTTATTTATTTGTGGAACATCATATATTTTCAAACATTGAAATAAAGGTTCTGATTTATTCGGGTTTTCCGAATGTCGTTCCAAACTCGAATCTAAACTTCTGAATATCAGATAAAAAATGCGATTCAGCATATGCTCATGTATGCTACAACAAGTAGAATACATGGGAATTCTGATAAATCCATAGCACAAGCTATTATTGCAGAATTTTCAGGACAACTTAAAGGTTGGTGGGATTTCCAACTAAATACTGAAGCAAAAAATCAGATCATTAATTCTGTTAAAGAAGAAAATGGACAACAACATTCTGATGCAGTCAATACTTTGGCTTATACCCTTATTCTTCAGAGCTATTTAATTTTGTAATTCTGTTATAATTTTGTGGTATTACTTGCTTAAACCTTCTTGAACTTATTCTGAGTTCCTAGTGAAACCCAAGTCGCGTCTCTCCCTTTCCTTTGCTTGCCGTGATTAAGGCTTTAAGGTGGTTTAGAGTAAATCATTGACAGTGATATAGGAATATGGATAAATTCTTTGAACGTTTTTCTAGTAGTACTTCGATTAGTAGGCCTAGTAGTTCTCGAAGTTATAAAGAAAAAACCAAAAACAAAGAAATTCTGCTTGTTGAAAATATTGAAACCAATCTCCACAATTGGAAACTACCTGCTATTTCTTCTCACCACATATACAAATCAAATAACAATTTTCTTTTCAAATCTGATTATGTGGTTAAGACCGTAGAAGAATCAATCTCAATAGACAATAATCTATTGTCTTTTAATCTTCTTTCTCAAAATCTTGTAAGTAAGCATCAAGAGAAATATTCCTTTATTCATGTAGGAATGATACAAGTAGCGGTTAAACCTGCTACTAGGCTAGGATTAAATGTAACAGCCTTGTTATGCTTAAGGGACAAGAGAAACAATAAATTTACTGATTCCTTATTAGGAGCAGTTGAATCATCATTAAATGATGGATCAATATATTTTACTTGCTATCCGAACTTAACAGTTCCTCTAGATTGTCCACATGTTTTGGACATAGCCTCTTTAGATATAAAGACTGATGGTTTTGATATGAAACCCGGTTCAAAAAATTTAATTCTTATTTACAGAATCCATTATAAGGTAATGAATAACACGATCCCTAATATCAGGGATGATGCAGGAAAACTGATAAATGCTCATAAAGGGCAAACTACCTTGTTCTTAATAGATTTAAGTAAAGGTAGTCTTGTGGTTCCCAAACCAATTACATGGGACCAATTGCAGTTTCCAGAGTCTTGGAAAATGGAAGATGGTGTTCCTACAAAGAAGGAAGAAAATACAAGCCTAGATTATATTTTAGAAGATACAGATGGAAGCGTAATTATCAAATTTGATAGGACAAGAAGCTCATCTAGTAGGAAATCCTTTGCTGGAATTCCTAAGACTCCACTATATTTGCCACCAAGATCATCCTCGGTTACTTTACCAACTAGATATGAAAACGAAGGAATCAACTTTGTAGGAAGAACCCCAGTTAATGTAGGCAAGCCAGTCTATGAAAAACCCATGAGTCCTATGTCAGATATGGGTTATGCACCCAAAGAGGAGTTAGTAATTTCATCACTAACAAGCTTTGATAAATGGTTTGAAATATCTTTTTCCAAAAGGAGAAAAGAATATTATAAGAACCAATATTCTGTTTATCATCAGAAACAAGGAGAAAAGGATTTTCCTGAATTTCTAAGCCACATATTTAAAATTAAAGGAATGAAATTCCTTGAATTCGAAAATAATCAATTTCTTAGTATCATAGAATCGTCTTATAACACGTATATTGCTTCTAATAAAACAGTTAGAAGTATTCATCCTCCTTTAGCCGTTGTATCTTATGAAATAGATACAGATAAAATGGTTGATTGCAGTCCCTTTTACGAGGGAACAGAAAGTTAGATTAAATAGAACAATTTCACCAATCTTAGTCTCCATACTATGGGTGAGCAGTGGCGAATCCAGAAATTTTTTATCGTGGTGTCCATATATATATATATATATATATATATATATATATATATATCCGTTGTTTAATTTTGGTATCAGAGCCACGTTTGTTGTTTTTCGTATTATTAGTAGAATACTATTCAGAAAATATTCTAAATAAATCTTGTATAAGTTCGGTGAAACCCCAAGTCGTGAAGCCATTTGAGCCGTGTAATAGGCGTTGTTGGCATTGACATAAATCGTTGACAGTGATCAGACTTATGGAAGCAATATTTGAAAAATTTACGGGTAGTTCTTCTAATAGTAATAAGAGAAATAATAAATGTAAAAACAAAGAAATATTATTAGAAAGTAATATAGAAAATGATTTACGTAACTGGAGTCTACCTCCTACAAGTGCTAAAAGCATTTATAAATCTAACGGCAATTTTTTGATAAAATCAAATTATATTGTAAAGACTGTAGAACAGTCTGTTTCAATTGATAATAACATCAATTCGTTTAATCTATTAACTAAAAGTTTAATAGATAAACATAAAGAATTATATTCCTATATACATATAGGTATGATTCAAGTGGCGGTAAAACCAGCTACTCGACTAGGCCTACCAGTCACTGCATAAGTCTGTCTAAGGGACAAGCGGAACTTAAAGTTCACTGACTCCTTACTAGGAGCTATAGAGTCTTCCTTAACGGATGGACCTATTTATTTTACTTGTTATCCAAACATTACTGTACCTCTAGATTGTCCTCATATTATGGACATAGCTTCATTAGATATTAAAAATGAAGGTTTTGAAATGAAGCCAGGATTAAAGAATTTGATTCTGATCTACAGGATACACTATAAGGTTGTGAACTCTACTGTGCCTAATATAAAAGATGATGCCAGTAAATTATTAAATGCACCAAAAGGTGCCAACTCTATTTTTAACAAATTTGTCGAAAGGAAATTTGGTTGTTCCTAGGCCTATCCCTTGGGATCAATTGAATTTTCCAGATTCATGGAAAATAGAGGATGCTATCCCTTTGAAAAAGGAGGAAAATACACAATTGGATTATGTCCTTGAAGAGTCTGATGGTATTGTCATTTTAAAATTCGGCAAAGAAAAGTCTTTATCTTCTAGGAGATCTTTCACTAGAAGTATAAAAACTCTTACCTATCTACCACCAAGATCTTCTACTTCATCCATTCCGATAAAATTGGAAAATGAAGTAACGACAACTGAGAGAATGCCTGACAATGTGGTTAAACCTGTCTATGAACGCCCAGGTAGTCCGACTATGTCTAATATGGGTTACCATTCTGTTTTTGTTCTTACAAAAGAACTTTCTGCATTTGAAAAATGGTTTATGATAACTTTCACTGAAAGTGAAAAATCCAAATGGAATAGATTATATGAAAAGTTAAAACTGAAAGTTCAGAAAGTCTTAAAGATACTGAAATCGATGAATTACAAAGTCTTTTTCATAAAATGAAATTAGACAATAATGTTAACCAGGTAAATAAAATTTACCATTCTAAAGAAACCTCTAATAAATCATATTATCCTAGACCCTCACCTGTTAATCTTCAATATGAGGAATTTAGACCATCTCTTGTCTCTTATGATGGAAGGTCTATAGAGGAGTGGAATATTGAAGGTTATCTGAATATCAAATAAAAAATGTTATTCAGTACATCCTTATGTATGCCTCTACTTGTAGGATACATGGAAACAATGATAAAATCATTGCCGAAGCCATTATAGCTGGCTTTACTGGCCAACTTAAAGGTTGGTGGGATTTTTATTTATCTTCAGAATCTAAAAATTCTATCCTTAATTCTGTTAAAACAGAAGGAAACAGACATGAGGCAGATGCTATAAATGTATTGGTTTATACCTTAATCTTGCATTTTCAAGGATCTTCGTCTTCATTTTTTGAACAAACTACAGAGCAACTTATAAATTTGCATTGTAGAGATTTAAGTGAGTTTAAATGGTATAAAGAGGTTTTTCTAAGTGCTGTCTTTACTCGCGATGACTGTACCCAGGATTTCTGGAAAGAAAAATTTATTTTTAGTCTTCCTAGGCTTTTCGCAGACCGTGTTAGGGAAAGGATAAGGCATAAATATAATGGAACTATTCCTTATTCCTCTTTAACATATGGAGAAATCTCTTCTGAAATTATTACAGAAGGATTACAACTCTGCAACGAATTAAAAATTCACAAACAAGCTCAATCTGAAAGATTTTCGGGCAAAGGAATTTTAGGAACCTTTTGCGAACAATTGGGTTTTAATCCATTTAAAGGTAAATCTAGAAGACCTATTCATAAAGGTAAAAGATTTTTCAAGCATGACCAAAAGGATCAAAAGCTTTCTAAGTTCTCAAAAACAAAATTTTATAAGAAGAAACATTTTAAAAATGCTTCATCTTCTAAAAAACCCCATAAAAGTATAGTTTGTTATAAATGTGGTAAAATGGGTCATTATTCTAATAAATGCAGAGTTAAATAGCAGATTAAATCTTTATCTTTAGATAAAAATCTAAAGGATTCTTTGCTAAAAGTTTTGCTTATAGAAACAGACTCCCAAAAGGAAGATGTTATTATTGAAAATGATAACGATTATACTTCTGAGTCAAACTTGGATAGTAGTTCAGACATGATATTAACCTTAATAGACCAAATTCAAGATCCTTCTGAAAGAAGAAAACACTTGAAGCAAGATCTTGAACTGGTCAAGAATAATTCCGAGGCTAGTACTTCAAGTACTAAATCCACAAAAATAGAAAAACAATTAAATGATAAGACAGTAACCTATAATCTTAAAGATATTATTGATAGGTTTAAGGCTGCTAAAAGCAAAGAACCAACTATTGCCGATTTAAAGGCAGAAATTAATAACATGAAAAAAGAGATTAAAAATTTCCAAGAAAGAGTCACTAGTCTTGAAATGGGCAATGATTCAGACTCAGAAAATACAAGTGATAACTTAGATTTAGAACTTAAGAGTTCTAATCAAAATACTGAAAGTATTAATAAAAGTTCAAACCAAAACACTGAAAGTGTTAATGACTTAATAATATCTGAGAAAACTAAAAGCTTTCAATACATTGATTTAATCAATAGGGTCACCACTTATAAGTGGCATACAAAGATTACTTTAGTCATTAATGAAGAATTCTTTGTAACTACCATAGCCCTTATTGATTCTGGTGCGGACTTAAACTGCATCAATGAAGGGTTAGTTCCCTCAAACAAATTTCCTTTTGACAAATTTGTTAAAAATAGAGTTGTGACACCTTTTGGTGCATTTAATAGTTTACTGACATCATCTTTTAGATTAGGCACAGTAGAGTTCATAACCTTATAGTGTATCCTGTAGATCAGAATCAAATTCTTTGATCTTGGCTTCATTTCAAAACCTTCAGTTTTAATATCTAATGAAGCTATGTCCATAATATGAGGACAATCTAGAGGTACAGTAAGGTTTGGATAACAAGTAAAATAAATAGGTCCATCCGTTAAGGAAGACTCTATAGCTCCTAGTAAGGAGTCGGTGAACTTTAAGTTCCGCTTGTCTCTTAGACAGACTAATGCAGTGACTTGTAGGCCTAGTCGAGTAGCTGGTTTTACCGCTACTTCAATCATACCTATATGTATAAAGGAATATAATTCTTTTATGTTTATCTATTAAACTTTTAGTTAATAGATTAAACGAATTGATGTTATTATCAATTGAAACAGAATGTTCTACCGTCTTTACCATATAGTCTGATTTTATCAGAAAATTACTGTTAGATTTGTAAATGCTTTTAGCACTTGTAGGAGGTAGACTCCAGTTATGTGAATCATTTTCTATATTACTTTCTAATAATATTTCTTTGTTTTTATATTTATTATTTCTCTTATTACTATTAGAAGAACTACACGTAAATTTTCCAAATATTGCTTCCACAAGTCTGATCACTATCAATGATTTATGTCAAATAAGGTTATAAACTCTACTATGCCTAATGTAAAAGATGATGCCGGGAAAAGAGCCACTTTTTCTCTGTAAGAGATTCTGGTTTGCTGAACTTCCTGTTGATAGAAAGCAAAAGCAAATTTCTCCTCTAACAAAGAAAATCGATGAAATTGATGAAACAGATAATAGTTCCAAACTAGGTACTGAAAACTCTAAATGAGTTATTCTGAAATTGAAAATTTGCAGTCTTTATTTCAAAATATGAAATTAGAAAATATTGGTAAAACCAGTAATCAGATAAATAAAATTTATCAAAGTAAAGAGGGTTCTGAAAAACCTTATTATCCCAAACCATCCCCAGTGAATCTACAGTATGAGGAGTTTGGACCCTCTATGCTATCTTTTGATGGTAGATCCATAAAAGAGTGGAATGTAGATGGCATGTCTGAATATCAGATAAAGAATGTTATTCAATACATGCTAATGTACGTCTCTGCTTCTAGGATTCACGACAATAGTGATAAAGTTATTGCTGAAGCTATTATTGTCGGATTTACAGGCCAACTAAAAGGTTGGTGGGATTTCTGTTTAAACACAGAAGCTAAGAATAATATTCTTAACGCTGTTAAAATTGAAGGTAATCAGCCTATTCCTGATTCCGTCAATGTGTTAATATACACTTTGATTTTACATTTCTTAGGTTCTACTTCTTTATTCTTTGAGCAAACTACAGAGCAACTTATGAATTTGCGTTGTAGGGATCTCTCTGAGTTTAAATGGTACAAAGATGTGTTCTTTAGTGCTGTTTACACTAGAGATGATTGTAATCACGATTTCTGGAAAGAAAAATTCATTTCCGGACTCCCTTGATTATTTGCTGATAGAGTAAAAGAAAGAATTAGGAATAAATTTGGAGGAACTATTCCATATAACAACTTAACTCATGGAGACATTCCTGCTGAAATTATCTCGGAAGGAATGTTATACAATGAATTAAAAATTCATAAACAGATGAAATCTGAAAAAATGTTAGGAAAAAGAGAATTCTTGGCACGTTCTGTGGACAATTAGGTTATAATCCTATTAAGAGATCTAAAAGATCTATTAAAAAGGGTAACAGAGATTTTAAGTATAATCGTAAAACTGATCAGAAATCTTATAAAATTCCTAAAAATAATACTTTCAAAAGGAAATCCTTAAAGGATAAATCTCCAAAGAAGTCGGCTAAAACTGTTGTCTGTTACAAATGTGGCAAGATAGGACATTATTCGAATAAGTGTCGTGTAAAACAACAAATTAGGTCTTTATCAATAGATCAAAGTCAGAAAGACTCTTGAGAAAATCATGCTAATAGCATCTGACTCAGAAAAAGAAGACTATATAATTGATAATATAGATGACAATACTTCTGAATCAAATTCAGAAAGTAGTCCACAATGTGATGGTCTTTGCGACTATTACAAATCACTATGTTCATTAAATGGACTTCTGGTTCTTACTAAAAGTGAGGACTCCTTATCAACCTTGATCGAATAAATCCAAGATCCTTCTGAAAGAAGAATACATCTAGAACATTATTTAGAGTTGGTTAAAAATCAACGGTCAAATGAAGCCAGTACTTCTAGATCTACCAAAGTAGAGTAGAAGAACAAACTGCTGCTTATGATTTGAAAGAAATATTAGGCAGGTTCAAAACTCTTAAAGGGAAAGAACATACAGTTAATGATTTAAAATCAGAAATTAATGACCTAAAAAAGGAGATAAAAGATCTGAAAGATAGAGTTCTAATTCTAGAATCTGCAGACAAAGGGAGTGATAGTTCTGAAGAAGAAATTTCAGAAGAATTATTACAACTGGAAGATTCTAAGGCTATAAAGGAGTTAAAAATTCATACTCAAGAAACTAAAAGTTTCAAATATATTGATTTAATTAATAGAGTTGTCACTTATAAGTGGCGTACAAAGATTACTTTAGTTGTCAACAAAGAATTTGTTGTCACAACCATTGCTCTAATAGACTCTGGTGCTGATTTAAACTATATCAGTGAAGGCCTGATCCCATCAAAATATCTCACCAAAACTTTAGAAGAGTTGCACACTGCAAACGGTGTAAAGCTTGCCGTCAACTTCAAGTTGAATAATGCAGCAATCTGCAATAAAGGATTATGTTTAGAAATACCATTTATAATGGTTAAAAATTTAAATCAGACTATTATTTTAGGAAATCCTTTCCTTCACAGTCTATTTTCTATTGAGGAAATCTTTGAAAGAGGCATTAGTACAAAAATTTCGGGAAGAGAGATAATTTTTAAATTCTTATCTCAACGCAAAGCTAAAAGCTTAAACATTCTTAAAAGAAATATTCTTAACAAAGAAAAATTTGTCAATTCCTTAAAGGAAGAAGTTAGCTTTAATGTTTTAAAAACTAAAATAGAAAACCCCGATTTGCAAAAGCAAATCACCGATTTATAGCAATTAATGGTAAAAGAAATATGTTCTGATATTCCATTAGCATTTTGGGATAGAAAGAAACATATCGTCTCTTTACCATACGAACCAGATTTTAATGAGAGGTTTATTCCAACCAAAGCTAGGCCGATTGCTATGTCTGTAAGACATTTAGAAATCTGTAAAACAGAAATCAATGATCTCTTGAATATAGGTTTAATTAGGAAAAGCTCTAGTCCCTGGAGCTGTCCGGCCTTTTACGTTGAAAAGGCTGCTGAACTCGAAAGAGGAGTTCCTAGGCTAGTCATAAATTATAAGTCTCTTAATAAGGCACTTAGATGGATTAGATATCCACTTTCTAATAAAAGGGATCTTCTAAATAGACTTTTTGAGGCTAAGATCTTTTCTAAGTTTGATATGAAGTCTGGTTTTTGGCAAATTCAAATTGACGAAAAGGATAAGTATAAAACAGCTTTTACTGTTCCCTTTGGTCATTTTGAATGGAATGTCATGCCTTTCGGGCTTAAAAATGCCCCTTCTGAATATCAGAAACTTATGAATGACATTTTTTATGCTTATTCATCATTTTCTATCGTCTATATTGATGATGTCCTCTTATTCTCAAAGAATATTGAGCAACATTTTAAACATTTAAAAATCTTTCTAAACATTGTTAAAAACAATGATTTAGTAGTTTCTGCTAGAAAGATAAAACTCTTTCAAACAAATGTTAGATTTCTAGGCCATACCATCGAAAATGGTTACTTGTATCCCAATTAGTAGAGTAATAGAATTTGCTGATAAATTTCCTGATGAAATCAGAGATAAAAAACAGTTACAAAGATTTTTAGGCAGTTTAAACTATATAGCAGACTTTTATAAAGATCTGGCAATTGATGCAAAACCTTTGTTCGAAAGGTTAAAGAAAAATATTCCTGAATGGACCGAAAGTCATACTTTAGCAGTTAAGCGAATAAAATCTCGCTTCAAGGTTATACCTTGTCTAGCTATTCCCCATCCTGAAGCATTTATAATAGTTGAAACTAATGCTTCAGATCTAGGATATGGTGGAATCCTTAAGCAAAGGATCAATGAAATTGAATCCTTAGTCCGATTCACAAGTGTGGTATGGGTAGGAGCTAGAAAAAACTACTCCACAATCAAGAAAGAAATGCTTTCTATTGTTTTATGTATGCAGAAGTTCGAATCTGATTTAATAAATCAGAAATTCCTGTTAAGGATAGATTGCAAAAGTGCAAAAGAAATTCTAGTTAAAGATGTTAAAAACGTTGCTTCTAAACAAATATTTGCTAAATGGCAGGCTATATTGTCTGTATTTGATTTTAATATAGAGTTTATCAGTGGAGATAAAAACTCCTTTCCAGATTTTCTAACCAGAGAATTTATTCAAAGGCTAATAACATGAACCTTAAACGGTTTGAGGGCAGTAGCAGCCAAGGGTCTCAAAGACCAGTCTCTCAAAGGTCTTTGCCTCAAAGGCTTGTGAAGAAAAAAAACAATCGACAATCTATCTGTTGAAAGCAAAAATGATGAGTATGATACAGATGCTTATTAACTAGCATTAGAACCTGATACTCTAAAGGAAGAAATCTACCCCTTCATCCTTATTACTACTCAGAGAATATGTCCTATTGAAAATAGGTATGCCAATTTAAAAATTCATGAATTGGCGATATTTTATACGAGGAACCACACTACAGTTCCTTATCTCCCAAGGGATTATGGGTTTTATCTGACTATCCTAGAAGAGACTGGTTCAATAAAATTTGAACCAATGTCCCGGAGTAACTCCGAATGGGCATTTGCTAAGTTCACAATACTGAAAGTATTGTCCCCAGAAGAATGGGATAGAGATTTATTTACTCTTAAAAGAGGAAAGGAGGTAGCTTATAACTGCTTTGATTATATCGTTGCCTAGCAACAAGCACTGCTTTATAATAATAGTCTTTGCAGATTCAGCTGGTTTCTGCAGTTTCAATTGGTAAAACCAGTTAAATCTTTTCCAAATTGGTTCCATAATTGGTTCTAAAATTGGGGACTTTTCCCAATTTGCCTACCTAAGAGAAGTATTTGATCAATTTTGCGAAGTAAATAGTAGTTGTGAAACAGCGAGACTACAGTTTGCCTGCCTTTATCGAGTACCGTGGATCCTATAATGGGATTACATCATTTCTTATAGGAATGAATCTGAATATTTTCAGGCACCAAGCAATGAAATTGCTGTCCCTTGGCTCACCAGGAGAATCTCTACGAAATGGTGGGACAAATTTGAATTCTTTGAAAAACCTTCAGTCTACTCATCTGAAAATTTAATAATACTAGAAAAACATTTAGATTTGAGTAAATTGGAGCCTTCTGCCCCTTTGCTCTTTAAAGATCTCCTTTCTCAGATGACTGAAGAAGAGCTAAAAGCTCAAATGGTCGAATTTCTTAAGACCAAGGCTAAAACGCCCCCTATCCAAACACAATCCAAAGGAATCATTATTCTAGACAGTCCTAAAAGGAAGAATAATGAAGCGTTTCCAATGGAGACTTCCCCAAACAAAAAAGACAAATCAGAGGCCTCTGCGTCATCTGCTAAAGGCAAAGGGAAGGCTGAAGACAAGATAAAAACAATTGTCTCCAATCCTTTTGATCTGATGTACCAAGATGCTCAAAATCCAGCTGATGGAATCTTGGATGTTGATGACCTGCCCATGGGTGACATTGAAGACTTGCTCTAGACTTCAATGTGATTCTAATGAGGGACGCTGCTTGAAGCAAAGGTTTATGGTCATACCATGGTCAATCGGTTCTACCATACGAGTCAACCGGTTCTACCACTCGAAGAAGCCGGTTAAACCAGTCCAAATTACTATATAAGGCGAAGTGCTGCCCAAACTTCAGCATTCAAAACATTTTCCAAAAATCTAGAGAGAGAAGCTAGAGAGAGAAGCTCTCAAACACCGGCCTCTCCGATCACCTCTCCGGACCCTGTATTTACTATTCCGACATATTTTCCGGCACCTGTAAACGTCTAAAAGACGTAAGTTTTCTTTATTTTCTTTTCTTTCTTTTTGTAATTTATTTTCTGATATTCAGAAGGGGCATTTTTAAGCCCGAAAGGCATGACATTCCATTCAAAATGACCAAAGGCAACAGTAAAAGCAATTTTATGCTTTTCCTTTTCGTCAATTTGAATTTGCCAAAAGCCAGACTTCATATCAAACTTAGAAAAGATCTTAGCCTCAAAAAGTCTGCTTAGAAGATCCCTTTTATTAGGAAGTGGATATCTAATCCATCTAAGTGCCTTATTAAGAGACTTGTAATTTATGACTAGCCTAGGAACTCGTCTTTCGAGTTCAGCAGCATTTTCAACGTAAAAGGTCGGACAGCTCCAGGGACTAGAGCTTTTCCTAATTAAACTTTTATTCAAGAGATCTTTGATTTCTGTTTTACAGATTTCTAAATGTCTTACAGACATAGCAATCGGCCTAGCTTTGGTTGGAATAAACCTCTCATTAAAATCTGGTTCGTATGGTAAAGAGACGATATGTTTCTTTCTATCCCAAAATGCTAATGGAATATCAGAACATATTTTTTTTACCATTAATTGCTATAAATCGGTGATTTGCTTTTGCAAATCGGGGTTTTCTATTTTAGTTTTTAAAACATTAAAGCTAACTTCTTCCTTTAAGGAATTGACAAATTTTTCTTTGTTAAGAATATATCTTTTAAGAATATTTAAGCTTTTAGCTTTGGGTTGAGATAAGAATTTAAAAATTATCTCTCTTCCCGAAATTTTTGTACTAATGCCTCTTTCAGAGATTTCCTTAATAGGAAATAGACTATGAAGGAAAGGATTTCCTAAAATAATAGTCTAATTTAAATTTTTAACCATTATAAATGGTATTTCTAAACATAATCCTTTATTGCAGACTTCTGCATTATTCAACTTGAAGTTGACGGCAAGCTTTACACCGTTTGCAATGTGTAACTCTTCTAAAGTTTTGGTGAGATATTTTGAAGGGATCATGCCTTCATTGATACAGTTTAAATCAGCACCAGAGTCTATTAGAGCAATGGTTGTGACAACAAATTCTTTGTTGACAACTAAAGTAATCTTTGTATGCCACTTATAAGTGAACTCTATTAATTAAATTGATATATTTGAAACTTTTAGTTTCTTGAGTATGAATTTTTATCTCCTTTATAGCCTTAGAATCTTCCAGTTGTAATAATTCTTCTGAAATTTCTTCTTCAGAACTATCACTCCCTTTGTCTGCAGATTCTAGAATTAGAACTCTATCTTTCAGATCTTTTATCTCCTTTTTAGGTCATTAATTTCTGATTTTAAATCATTAACTGTAGGTTCTTTCCCTTTAAGAGTTTTGAACCTGCCTAATATTTCTTTGAAATCATAAGCAGCAGTTTTTTCTTCTAGTTTTTTCTCTACTTTGGTAGATCTAGAAGTACTGGCTTCATTTGACCGTTGATTTTTAACCAACTCTAAGTAATGTTCTAGATGTATTCTTTCAGAAGGATCTTGGATTTGTTCGATCAAGGTTAATAAGGAGTCCTCACTTTTAGTAAGAACCATAAGTCCATTTAATGAACATAGTGATATTGTAATAGTCGCAATGACCATCACATTCTGGACTACTTTCTGAATTTGATTCAGAAGTATTGTCATCTATATTATCAATTCTATAGTCTTCTTTTTCTGAGTCGGATGCTATTAGCATGATTTCTCAAGAGTCTTTCAGACTTTGATCTATTGATAAAGACCTAATTTATTGTTTTACACGACACTTATTCGAATAATGTCCTATCTTGCCACATTTGTAACAGACAACAGTTTTAGCTGACTTCTTTGGAGATTTATCCTTTAAGGATTTCCTTTTGAAAGTTTTCCTTTTAGGAATTTTATAAGATTTCTGATCAGTTTTACGATTATACTTAAAATCTCTCTTACCCTTTTGAATAGATCTTTTAGATCTCTTAATAGGATTATAACCTAATTGTTCACAAAACGTGCCTAGAATTTTTTTTCCTAACTTTTTTTCAGATTTCATCTGTATATGAATTTTTAATTCCTTGCATAACAACATTCCTTCCGAGATAATTTCAGCAGAAATTTCTCCATAAGTTAAGTTGTTATATGGAATAGTTCCTCCAAATTTATTTGTAATTCTTTCTTTTACTCTATCAGCAAATAATCTAGGGAGTCCGGAAATGAATTATTCTTCTCAGAAATCTTGATTACAATCATCTCTAGTGTAAACAGCACTAAAGAACACATCTTTGTAACATTTAAACTCAGAGGGATCCCTACAACGCAAATTCATAAGCTGCTATGTAGTTTGCTCAAAGAATAAAGTAGAACCTAAGAAATGTAAAATCAAAGTGTATATTAACACATTGACAGAATCAGGAATAGGCTGATTACCTTCAATTTTAACAGCGTTAAGAATATTATTCTTAGCTTCTGTGTTTAAATAGAAATCCCACCAACCTTTTAGTTGGCCTGTAAATCCGGCAATAACAACTTCATCAATAACTTTATCACTATTGCCGTGAATCCTAGAAGTAGAGGCGTGCATTAGCATGTATTGAATAACATTCTTTATTTGATATTCAGACATGTCATCTACATTGCACTCTTCTATGGATCTACCATCAAAAGATAGCATAGAGGGTCTAAACTCCTCGTACTATAGATTCACTGGGGATGGTCTGGGATAATAAGGTTTTTCAGAACCTTTTTTACTTTGATAAATTTTATTTATCTGATTACTGGTTTTACCAGTATTTTCTAATTTAATATTTTAAAATAAAGACTGCAAATTTTCAATTTCAGAATAACTCATTTCAGAGTTTTCAGTACCTAGTTCGGAACTATTATTTGTTTCATCGATTTTCTTTGTTAGAGGAGAAATCTGCTTTTGCTTTCTATCAACAGGAAGTTCAGCAAGTTTCTTTGTAATTTCCTCTATTAATTTTTCTTGAGTATTATCAAATTGGAAGTTTAACTTCTGGCTAGAGGTAGGTTTTATAATAACCTTGTCCTCTCCCCCCTCTTTAAGAGTAGGTTTGGGAATCGTATTTTCAATACGAGTAAGCTGTTCTCCTATGGTATGAAGACTAAGATTAGTGAAATTAGATTGTTTTACCACAACATCAGAACCTGCGGTAAAAGGACTAATTTCAATCTTAACCTTTGGCTCTATTTCATATGAGACTGAAGCCAAGGGTGGATGAACACTTTTAAGAGTTTCCCCCTTTGGAGTAATAAAAGTCTTATATGAAGACTCTAAAGTTTCTAAATATTGAGGATTATCTAACTTAGGGAATTTTATTCCTTTAATCCTGCGTATAGACTTCATGTAGTCAGAAAAGTCTTTAAGACCTTCACCACCATTTGATTTATACCAATTATATTTCTTTGTCCAACCTTTTCTTTCTTTTTTAGAGAAAGTTACTAAAAACCATTTATCAAAAGAATTTAATTCTTTTGTTAAAGTAAAAATGGAGTGATAACCCATGTCGGACATAGTTGGACTGTCATGTTTCTCATAAACTGGTTTTACCACATTAGAAGGCATTCTTTCAGTAGCCTTTATTTCTTCTTCAGTTCTAATTGGCATAGGCACTGGAATTGAAGAAGTTGAATGTCTTGAAGACATCATACTAGGGGCATTGGTTATCCTAGCAAAAGATCTTCTTGAAGAAGAGTCTTTTGTGAACTTTAAGATCACACTACCATTAGATTTTTCAAGTATATAATCCAAGTCTGAGTTTTCTTCCTTTTTTAAAGGAATTGCATCATCTATTTTCCATGACTCAGGAAAATTTAATTGTTCCCATGGTATTGGTTTAGGGACCACTAAATTTCCTTTAGTCAAGTTAGTTAGAAATAGGGTAGTAACCCCTTTAGGTGCTTTCAGCAACCTACTAGCATCATCCCTTATATTTGGGACAGTACTATTCATTACTTTGTAATGAATTCCATAGATTGAGATCAAATTCTTTGATCCTGGCTTCATATCAAAACCTTCTGTTTTGATATCTAAAGAAGCTATATCTAAAACATGTGGACAGTCTAGTGGAACTATTAAATTAGGATAACAGCTAAAATAGACTGGTCCATCTGTTAAGGAGGATTCAACGGCTCCTCACAGAGAATCTGAGAATTTATTATTCCTTTTGTCTCTTAGACAAATTAGTGCCGTAATAGGCAAACCTATTCTAGTTGCTGGTTTCACCGCAACTTCTATCATTCCAATATGAATAAAAGAGTATAACTCTTTATACTTATCTATTAGATTAGCAGATAACAAATTAAAAGATAACAAATTATTATCTATAGATATAGACTGTTCTACAGTCTTGATAATATAATCAGATTTAAATAAAAAATTGTTGTTAGTCTTATAGATACTTTTAGCATCTATAGGGGGCAAGTTCCAATTATGTAATTCATTATCTATATTATTAACAAGTAATATTTCTTTATTCTTACCTTTATTAATATTTTTCCTATTGCTTGAACTACCGTTAGAAAGTTTTCCAAAATTTTATCCATTATTTTGATCACTGTCAACGATTTACGCTAGTGAAATGCCTCAACGCCTATCCACGGCTCAACGTGTAACGCCCCTCCCCCTTAAGGGAGCGCCACGGTAACTATAAATACCCAATAAATAACTCTACTCCACTATATAGAGTTCAATACTTATAGATTTCAATATGTACAAATACCAATATAATGTTTTAAACTCCAAATTATTCTCCAAATATCACTTTATATTTCTCACACTATCTAGTACATGCCATTATTCTACAAACCATAATATTACATTAAAATACATATCCACCTTGAGTCTTTCCTTATTTGCTCTTTAAGCTGATCCTCCTGTACCACTTTGGTCCAAGCTATCTACAAGTTCTCCACCTACGCGTAGAAAATCAACTACACGCTAAGCAATTTGCTTAGTGGTGTCCATAAAAAAATATAACAACTTTGAACATTTTTAAAATAGAAACAAAGTATAATCAAATTTATATCCAATTTTTCCAAACACTTTAACCATATATTGCCCAAAGTAAACAAGTCCTGAATAACGGTAAAATGGATACGAGAGCGGACAAGCCCGAAGCCGAAGCTTCAAAAATCAATATATCGGTCAAGCCCGAAGCTGAAGCTTCAATATATATATATATATATATATATATATATATATATATATATATATATATATATCATAATATCGGCCAAAGCCCGAAGCCAAAGCTTCAATTGTTTGTACAGTACTGTACCCCCCTTTATTGGCGCCAATCTACCCTAACCCGTATTCTACTCGTTTAATAAGGGCAATAAATCAAAATAACATCTTAAAAATTCCAGTATAAACCATCAATCATAATTCAACATAACTTCAGTAATTAAGAATCCAAATCCCAAATTTTTAAGCATCAAACTCCAATTAAAACTCATTAAAATCAATATCATACTTTCCAGAATTTTTCCAGGTTTCGTAACCTGACTTCCCCTGCATTTTTCACTATAAAAAATCACCCAATCGAAGAAATTTCTTCTAAACATAATTAGCCACATGTCTAAGCTTTCCAAAACCACCAGAATCACAGAAATCCAAATTTTATAACCAAAGTTATGATCAAAATACTAAACAGTGTACAAAGCTGAGATTTTCCGAAAACAGATTTCGTGACTTAACTTCAAACGAAAATTTCACATTGAAAACGAACAAATTTCAATAAGGTTTCTTCTGAACATATGTTCCTTACTTTCTGTAGATATCAATAGAATCAAGAATCGTTCAAATCAGATTTATATAACGAGAGAAAACATTAAAAAAAACAAGTATATAATCTGGAAAATTTCCCGAAAAACCGAGAAATCGAAATTCGGGACACAAACCTTTTTCTATGCTCTTTCTAGCTCTCTTCTACCTCTTTTGCCTTTGATTTACTTGCAATAGCTTCCTCTACAACAGCCATATATAATTCTATCAAGATATTGCATAAATAAACTTCCTAATAACATAAATATGCTTAATCTACCATGAATTCTACTAATTAAGCTTTAATTTCACCAAAAATTACTCACCTCAAACTCGGGTTACTATTTATCCGAACCTTAAAATCTGAAATCCTCCTCTTCTAGTCTTGATTCACTGAAATTGATGATGATAGAGGGCTTAAGGATCAATTTCTAACAAGAATTCGAAGTTGAATCGAAGAAATCGGAAGTTTTTGGATTAGGGAGAATTTTGGTTAAAGGAAAGGTGTAATGTGTAGAAGAAGAAGAGAAATGAAAGGTGAAGAAGAGAAGATGCTGTATGTATTGATTTTATTTTCTTTTTTTTTTCCAATATTGCCCTTGGATAATTAATTAAATGTCTAATTCATCCTTCTTACTATAATTAGCTCTTATTTCCTCATGTCTTATATCCAAAAACAATAATAACAATAAAAAATAATAATTTCCATGATATTTTAATAGCATAGTAATTTATTATAAGCAAATTTTTGAAATTTCGGTTCATTACAATTCTCCCCCTCTTATGAATTTTCGTCCCGAAAATTTCCTGAAAACAATTGCGGATATTGAGTTTTCATTGTATCCTCCGGTTCCCAAGTTGCTTCTTCAACCTTATGATTCCTCCAAAGTACTTTTACTAAAGGTATAGACTTGTTTCTCAATTGTTTAACCTCTCTCGCTAAGATTTGTACCGGTTCCTCTTCATACGTCAGGTCGGGTTCGATTTCTACGACATCAGGAGATAAGATATGTGATGGAACTGATCTGTATCTCCTTAACATTGACACATGGAATACATTATAAATTTTGTCGAGTGTTGGGGGTAGTGCCAACCGATAAGCTACCGGTCCAACCTTCTCTATAACCTCATATGGGCCAATGAATCTCGGACTGAGCTTGCCTTTCTTGCCAAATCGCAGGACTTTCTTCTAAGGAGATACTTTGAGAAACACTTTATCTCCCACTTCATAAGTAATATCTTTTCTTTTTAGATCAGCATAAGATTTTTGTCTATCCGATGCAGCCTTCAATATCTCCTGAATAAGTTTTACCTTCTCCTTTGTCTCCTGAATTAAATCCACCCCCACAATCTTGTTTTCACTAAGTTCGGTCTAATATAATGGAGTTCGACATTTTCTTCCATACAATGCTTCATATGGCGCCATTTGTATGCTTGACTGATAGCTGTTATTATAGGCAAACTCCATGAGGGACAAATACTTATCCCAACTTCCTTCAAATTCAATGATACAACTTCTCATCATGTCTTCCAACACCTGAATTACTCTTTCAGATTGACCATCTGTTTGAGGGTGAAATGAAGTACTGAAATGAAGTTTGCTACCTAAGGCCTCTTGCAACTTCTTCCAAAATCTCGAAGTAAATCTTGGATCTCGGTCAGAAATGATTGAAATAGGCACTCCGTGTAGCCTTACTATCTCATCTACATATAACTGAGCCAACCTATCAAGTGAATAATCCATCCTAACTGGAAGAAAGTGGGCAGACTTTGTCAATCTATCCACAATAACCCACACTGCATCATGTTTCTTCTGTGTTAGTGGTAAAGATGTCACGAAGTCCATTGTGATTCTTTCCCATTTCCATTCTAGAATTTTTATTGGTTGCAATAATCCAGAAGGAACTTGATGTTCTGCTTTCACCTGTTGACAAGTTAGACATTGAGCAACATAGTTAGTAATGTCTTTCTTCATTCCATTCCACCAATAATGGCTCTTCAAATTTTGGTACATCTTGTTTGCTCCTGGATGTATTGCATAAGGACTACTATGCCCCTCTTGTAAGATATTCTTCTTTAATTCTTCATTGTTTGGCACACATAGTCTATCTTTAAAATATAGACACCCATCTTCTCGAACCATATAGTCATCTACGATACCCACTTGTGTCCATACCCGAATAATCTTTAAGTCATCATCTTCATTTTGTGCTTGCTTAACCTATTGTAGTAGTACAGGTTGAATCTTCAATTCTGCAATTAAGGCTCCACTACTGGTAAGAGCTAACCCCGTATTTATAGCCCTTAGTACCATCATTGTCTTTCTACTGAGAGCATCTGCCACTACATTAGCCTTTCCTGGATGGTAATCAATAAGACAATCGTAATCTTTAATGAATTCCATCCACCTTCTTTGCCTTAAATTTAACTCTTTCTATGTTGGCAAATATTTCAAACTTTTGTGATCTGTATAAATAAAACATTTTTCTCCATAAAGATAATGTCGCCAAATTTTCAAGGCAAAGACTATTGCAGCCAATTCTAAATCATGAGTAGGATAGTTCCTTTCATGATTCTTCAATTGCCTGGAAGCATAGGCAATCACTTTTCCTTCTTGCATCAAAACACACCCAAGACCACTATGTGAAGCATCACTATAGATTACAAAATCTTTTCCAGGTTCTGGTTGGGTAAGGATGGGTGCTTCTTTTAACATCGCTTTCAACTTCTCAAAACTTTCTTGACACTTGTGATTCCACTCAAATTTTGCATTCTTTTGAAGTAGTTTCGTCAGTGGGGCAGCAATGACTGAAAATCCCTTCACAAATCTTCTATAATACCCTGCTAAGCCAAGGAAACTTCTGACTTCCGTAGGGTTCTTTGGTGGTTTCCATTCAACAACTGCTTCTATCTTTTTAGGATCCACTTTAATTCCTTCGGCGGAAACAACATGGCCTAAGAAAGAAACTTCTTCAAGCCAAAACTCACATTTGCTAAGTTTGGCATATAATTTATTTTCCCTTAAAGTTTGGAATACTATCCGCAAATGTTGATCATGCTCTTCCCGTGACTTAGAATATACCAAAATATCATCAATGAAAACCACTACAAACCTGTCTAAATATAAGTAAAAGACACGGTTCATAAGGTCCATAAATGCTGCTGGTGCATTAGTTAGACAAAATGGCATCACCAAAAATTCATAGTGCCCATATCTAGTTCGGAAAGTCGTCTTTGCAATATCATCATCTTTCACTCTCATCTGATAGTAGCCCGATCTCAAATCAATCTTGGAGAAGTATTTGGCACCCTTGAGTTGATCAAATAAGTCTTCAATCCTCGGTAATGGATACTTGTTTTTCACTGTCAATTTATTCAACTCCCGGTAATCAATACATAATCGGAGTGACCCATCTTTCTTCTTAACAAACAACACTGGTGCACCCCATGGGGATATACTCGGGCGTATGAATCCTTTCTCTAACAATTCTTGCAACTGAATCTTCAACTCTTTCAGTTCAGCAGGCGCCATTCTGTATGGTGCTTTGGATACTGGTGCGGTACCCGGCAATACATCAATTGCGAATTCTACCTCTCTTTTTGGTGGCAAACCCGGTAGTTCTTCTGGAAATACATCGGGAAAATCACATACGGTAGGAATATTCTGCAATTCTAAGTCACCTTTCTTCATTTCTAGAGCGAAGATTAGGTAGGCCTGACATCCCTTCCTAATTAATCTTTTAGTTTTCATAAAAGAAATTATGTTACAGAGATAATCTGATCTTTCCCCCACAATAACTATTTCTTCTCCATCAGAAACTTGAAGTGACATTCTTTTGTTTTTGCAATCCACCATAGCTCGATGTTCCGATAACCAATCCATTCCCAAGATAACATCATAATCTCGGAAAGGTAACTCGATTAAATTTGCATGGAAAAGTTGATGTTGAATCATAATAGGGCAATTCATGTACACTTTGTTTACTATCACACTGTGTCCTAAAGGATTAGTCACTTCAATATTTTCTCCTAATTCTTCTACATGCAACCCTTTCTCTTGTGCTAATGCAGTACATATATATGAATGAGATGAACCAGGATCTATCAAAGCATAAACATCATGATTAAAGAATGAAAATTTACCGACAATAACTTCGGTAGATTCTCTAGTCTCAGGCCCTCGGATTGCATAACTTCGCGCCATTCCTCCTGGTCTACCACTCTGCGGTGCTTGTTGAGCCACAACATGTCCACTTAAACCACTAGCATTTCCTCTTCCCCTTCCTCTTCCACCTTGCATTGTAGGAGTAGGAACTACTGTAGGTGCAGATGTACTTATCTGTCTTTGAGGACAATTTGCAATCAAATGTTCCCTTGAACCACATTTAAAGCAGGCTCTACCTTTTACCCAACATTCCCCTGTATGCATCCTTCCACAATTAGAACATTGTGGAATATTTCCTCTGCCTCTACCTGAAGGTACACTAGCCGCTGACCCCATACTTATGGTTTGTCTCAGTGAAAACCCTCCGAAATGAGATTGTGTTTGTTCTGATGTTCCCTTCTGTTTCTTACTTGGAGATTCTGAACTTGCTGGACCCTGTGATCCCTTTTGAAATCCAGACCTTTTTGCCATTCTTTGCTGTCTATCTGAATTAATCTTCTCAATGCCCGTAGCAGCATCAACCAAGTCATTGAACACTCTAATCTTTTGTGCAAGTAAATGCACTCTAATTTCATCATTCAGCCCATCCTCGAATCTCTTACATCGCCTCACTTCACTGTCAACGATACCACGAGCATACCTCTCAAGTTTGAGGAATTGAACTTCATATTCTGATACAGTCATTCGTCCCTGTCTCAAAGACAAAAACAATTTCCTCTGCTCATCTTTGAATCGTTCACTAACGTACTTTTTGTCAAATTGTTCCAAGAAAAGTCCCCAAGTGATTTCTCCGGGTCGTCTTTCTCTCACAATATTATCCCACCACCTCCTAGCTTGTTCTTTTAGTAGACCTTGCACACAGTCTAATCTTTCTTCATCTGTAAAATGAAGCCTAGTCATACACCATTTAGTATGATCAAGCCAATCTTCTGCAATTGCAGGATTCACTGTATCCCCTTTGAAATCATCAACCGGAAGCTTCTTGATTCTTTCAAGAGGAGTCCTCTCCTCTCTACTTTCAACATGAGGTACTATAGGAACTTGAGGGATTTGTATGTTTCGTAGTACTTGTGTGATTACTTCAGTAGTCATATGCTGAAGTAAAGAAGCTTGTGCCGGAGTAGGTTGTTCAGGAAAGCCATGAACTGGTGGTGGTTCATGTCTTTGTTCATCCCCTTGTCTAATACGGACCGTACTCTCAGCATCCTCTTCCTCACTCTGGTTGTGACTACTACTAGCAATTCTTATTCCTGAAAATTGGACCAAAGTGGATCAACAACTAACATAACATATTTATATCTTAAATGGCATGTACATACTAGTCCTAGAATCCCCTAAACCTCAGCTTTGATACCAACAAATGTAACGCCCCTCCCCTTTAAGGGAGCGCCACGGTAACTATAAACACCCAATAAATAACTCTACTCCACTATATAGAGTTCAATACTTATGGATTTCAATATGTACAAATACCAATATAATGTTTTAAACTCCAAATTATTCTCCAAATATCACTTTATATTTCTCACACTATTTAGTACATGCCATTATTCTACAAACCATAATATTACATTAAAATACATATCCACCTTGAGTCTTTCCTTATTTGCTCTTTAAGCTGATCCTCCTGTACCACTTTGGTCCAAGCTATCTACAAGTTCTCCACCTACGCGTAGAAAATCAACTACACGCTAAGCAATTTGCTTAGTGGTGTCCATAAAAAAAATATAACAACTTTGAACATTTTTATAATAGAAACAAAGTATAATCAAATTTATATCCAATTTTTCCAAACACTTTAACCATATATTGCCCAAAGTAAACAAGTCCTGAATAACGGTAAAATGGATACGGGAGCGGACAAGCCCGAAGCCAAAGCTTCAAAATCAATATATCGGTCAAGCCTGAAGCCGAAGCTTCAATATCAATATATATATATATATATATATATCATAATATCGGCCAAAGCCCGAAGCCAAAGCTTCAATTGTTTGTACAGTACTGTACCCCCCTTTATTGGCGCCAATCTACCCTAACCCGTATTCTACTCGTTTAATAAGGGCAATAAATCAAAATAACATCTTAAAAATTCTAGTATAAACCATCAATCATAATTCAACATAACTTCAGTAATTAAGAATCCAAATCCCAAATTTTTAAGCATCAAACTCCAATTAAAACTCATTAAAATCAATATCATACTTTCCAGAATTTTTCCAGGTTTCGTAACCTGACTTCCCCTGCATTTTTCACTATGAAAACATCACCCAATCGAAGAACTTTCTTCTAAACATAATTAGCCACATGTCTAAGCTTTCCAAAACCACCAGAATCATAGAAATCCAAATTTTATAACCAAAGTTATGATCAAAATACTAAACAGTGTACAAAGCTGAGATTTTCCGAAAACAGATTTCGTGACTTAACTTCAAACGAAAATTTCACATTGAAAACGAACGAATTTCAATAAGGTTTCTTCTGAACATATGTTCCTTACTTTCTGTAGATATCAATAGAATCAAGAATCGTTCAAATCAGATTTATATAACGAGAGAAAACATTAAAAAAAAACAGGTATATAATCTGGAAAATTTCCCGAAAAACCGAGAAATCGAAATTCGGGACACAAACCTTTTTCTATGCTCTTTCTAGCTCTCTTCTACCTCTTTTGCCTTTGATTTACTTGCAATAGCTTCCTCTACAACAGCCATATATAATTCTATCAAGATATTGCATAAATAAACTTCCTAATACCATAAATATGCTTAATCTACCATGAATTCTACTAATTAAGCTTTAATTTCACCAAAAATTACTCACCTCAAACTTGGGTTACTATTCATCCGAACCTTAAAATCTGAAATCCTCCTCTTCTAGTCTTGATTCACTGAAATTGATGATGATAGAGGGCTTAAGGATCAATTTCTAACAAGAATTCGAGTTGAATCGAAGAAATCGGAAGTTTTTGGATTAGGGAGAATTTTGATTAAAGGAAAGGTGTAATGTGTAGAAGAAGAAGAGAAATGAAAGGTGAAGAAGAGAAGATGCTGTATGTATTGATTTTATTTTCTTTTTTTTTCCAATATTGCCCTTGGACAATTAATTAAATGTCCAATTCATCCTTCTTACTATAATTAGCTCTTATTTCCTCATGTCTTATATCCAAAAACAATAATAACAATAAAAAATAATAATTTCCATGATATTTTAATAGCATAGTAATTTATTATAAGCAAATTTTGGAAATTTCGGTTCGTTACACAACGGCTTACAGCAACGCGACTTTGAGTTTCACAAGAAATGAACAAATTGTTTTTAAAAAAATTTTCTATTAATAGTTAATCAATATTTAAATATTAATAACTATAATAATGAAAGAAATACTGCTCAGAAATAATATAGAAAAGAAAAGATTAACAGAATTTTATTCTGATGTTAGCTAAATATAAATCTTGGTATTTTATACCAATTCTGAACTTAAAAATAGCCTTTTAGGTTTACAAATTTTGAACAGTTTAACTGTAATCACAAGTAACTAGGCTCTGATACCAACTTTCGACGGATCGGGAACAATTAAAAATAATTTAAAAGGCAGCAGCTTATATAGACAATTTAGACAATTTATAACATATATAAATAATTGAATATATTATGATTTACAAACTAAAATTGAAAAGAAAAGAAAATTATTAACAGAGAATAAATTATATAAAGAAAGAAAAGAAAATAAAGAAAACTTACGTCTTTTAGGCGTTTACAGGTGCCGAAAAATATGCCGGAATGGTAAATACGACGGCCGGAGAGGTGGTCAGATACGGTGGTCGGAGACTGCCGGCGTTTGAGAGCTTCTCTCTCTCCAGCTTCTCTCTCTAGATTTTTGGAAAATGTTTCGAATGCTGAAGTTTGGGCAGAACTTCGCCTTATATAGTAATTTGGACCGGTTTAACCGGTTTCTTCGAGTGGTAAAACTAGTTGACTCGCATGGTAGAACCAGTTGACCATGGTATAACCTTAAACCTTTGCTTTAAGCAGCGCCCCTCATCAGAATCACATTGAAGTCTAGAGCAGGTCTTCAATGTCACCCATGGGCAGGTCATCAACATCCAAGTTTTCATCAGTTGGATTCTGGTCATCTTGGTACAGCAGATCAAAAGGATTGGAGACAATTGTTTTTATCTTGTCTTCAGCCTTCCCTTTGCCTTTAGCAGATGACGCCGAGGCCTCTGATTTCTCTTTTTTGTTTGGGGAAGTCTCCATTGGAGACGCTTCATTATTCTTCCTTTTAGGACAATCTAGAATAATGATTCCTTTGGATTATGTTTGGACATGGGGCGTTTTAGCCTTGGTCTTAAGAAATTCAACCATTTGAGCTTTCAGCTCTTCTTCAGTCATCTGAGAAAGGAGATCTTTAAAGAGTAAAGGGGCAGAAGGCTCCAATTTACTCAAATCTAAAGGTTTTTCTAGTATTATTAAATTTTCAGATGAGTAGACTGAAGGTTTTTCAAAGAATTCAAATTTGTCCCACCATTTCGTAGAGATTCTCCTGGTGAGCCAAGGGACAGCAATTTCATTGCTTGGTGCCTGAAAATATTCAGATTCATTCCTATAAGAAATGATGTAATCCCATTTTAGGATCCATGGTACTTGATAAAGGCAGGCAAACTACAGTCTCGCTATTTCACAGCTACTATTTACTTCACAAAATTGATCAAATATTTCTCTAACCCTTTTAGGTCGGCAAATTGGAAAAAGACCCCAATTTTGGAACCAATTATGGAACAAATTTGGAAAAGATTTAATTGGTTTTACCAATTGAAACTGCAGAAACCAACTGAATCTGCAAAGACTATTATTATAAAGTAGTGCTTGTTGCCAAGCATCGACATGATCAAAGTAGCTATAAGCTACCTTCTTTCCTCTTTTAAGAGTAAATAAATCTCTATCCCATTCTTCTGGGGACAATACTTTCAGTATTGTAAACTTAGCAAATGCCCATTCGGAGTTACTCCGGGACATTGGTTCAAATTTTATTGAACCGGTCTCTTCTAGGATAGTGAGATAAAACCCATAATCCCTTGGGAGATAAGGAACTGTAGTGTGGTTCCTTGTGTAAAATAACGCCAATTCATGAATTTTTAAATTGGCATGCCTATTTTCAATAGGACATATTCTCTGGGTAGTAATAGGGATGAAGGGGAAGATTTCTTCCTTCAGAGTATCAGGTTCTAATGCTAGTTGATAAGCATCTGTATCATACTCATCATTTTTGCTTTCAGCAGATAGATTGTCGATTGTTTGTTTTTTCTTCACAAGCCTTTGAGGCAAAGACCTTTGAGAGACTGGTCTTTGAGACCCTTGGCTGTTACTGCCCTCAAACCGTTTAAGGTTCATGTTTTATCTCCACTGATAAACTCTATATCAAAATCAAATACAGACAATATGGCCTGCCATCTAGCAAATATTTGTTTAGAAGCAATGTTTCTAACATCTTTAACTAGAATTTCTTTTGCACTTTTGCAATCTATCCTTAATAGGAATTTCTGATTTATTAAATCAGATTCGAACTTCTGTATACATAAAACAATAGAAAGCATTTCTTTCTTGATAGTGGATATATATATATATATATATATATATATATATATATATATATATATATAATGAATTCAGGACCAATAAATTCTAAATGAAACAACACTTTATGAATTTTTATTGATATATATAGGCATTTATTAAAAAGTTCTATTTTTTCTAGATTAGATGAGTATTTTCAATACTAATATGGGGTCCAATTATAATTTTTAATTGGGTCCAAATACAATATATCAATAATTTTACACCACCATTTAAAAAAATGGGGTCCATTGACCGCACATATTTGTATGTGGCTTCGCCACTGTGGGTGAGCAGCTTTCAAGAATTGAAAGTCAGATCTCAAGGACTTGTACTAAGCCTAATACGGCTTCAAGTTCAACAACTCGGGAAGAAGATAGGGTAATAATAAAACCTTCCACTTCAGAAAAATTAAACATTAAATTTAATGACCTTGCTGAACATTCTCAAGTAGTAGAGGAAATTTCAAAATGATTAGCAGAACTGAATATAGATCTTAAACAAAAAAACATTGCTCCTTTAATGGCTCATTTAACAACAGAACAAGAATCTGATTCAGATTCAAGTTCAGATTCGAGTTTGGAGCGACATTCGGAGGACCCAAATAAATCCGAACCTTTATTTCAAGGTTTGAAAATAGATGATGTTCCATAAATAAATAAAATTTTTCATGCTAAAGAAAACACAGATAAGCCTTATTATCATAGGCCATCTCCTGTAAAGCTTCAATATGAAGAATTTAGACCATCAATGAACTCCTATGATGGCAGGTCCATTGAAGAATGGAATATAGATGGATTATCTGAATTTCAGATAAAAAAATGCGATTCAGCATATGTTTATCTATGCTACAGTAAGTAGAATACATGGGAATTCTAATAAATCCATAGCACAAGCTTTTATTGCAGGATTTTTAGGACAACTTAAAGGTTGGTGGGATTTCCAGCAAAATACTAAAGCCAAAAATCAGATCATTAATTCCGTTAAAGAAGAAAATGGACAACATTCTGATGCAGTCAATACTTTGGCTTATACGCTTATTCTTCACTTTTTAGGGTCAACTTCAATGTTTATAGAATAAACCACTGAGCAACTTATGAATTTAAGGTGTAGAGATCTATCAGAGTTCAAATGGTATAAAGATGTCTTTTTAAGTACAGTTTATACTAGAGATGATTGTCATCAGGATTTCTGGAAAGAAAAATTCATAACTGGACTGTCGTACTTATTCTCAGAAAGAGTCAAAGAGAGACTAAGGATAAAGTATAATAACGTTATACCTTATCCAAAGTTAACTTACGGAGAACTTGCCTCCGAAATAGTTGCAGAAGGAATGCTTCTTTGCAATGAATTAAAAATTCATAAACAAATGCAAAAGGAAAAATTGCATGGCAAAAGAATCCTTGGAAACTTTTGCGGGCAAGTAGGATTTCCTTCTCTCTCGAATTCTTACACGAAGAAATCCAAACCTCATTATAGAAAAGGTCATAAGCCTTATAAAAGGTATCCTAAGAAGGATTATATTCCTAAGAAGTCTTATGAAAGACCAAAGAAGCATTATAATAAACCTAAGGGGCAGACTAAAGAAGTAGTCTGTTATAAATGTGGAAAAACAGGGCATTACTCTAATAAATGTAGAGTTAAACAACATATTAGGTCGCTTAATCTTAGTGACGATTTAAAAGAAACCCTAGAAAAAATTCTAGTGGTTCAAACGAGCTCAGAAAAGGAAGATAATGATTATACTTCAAAAAATGATTCAGACGAAAGCTCGCAATCTAATTCTAGCTGTGATGGGAATTGCGATTATTATAAATTGTTATGTTCTCTTAATGGTTTGTTAGTTTTAACTAGAGAAGAGAATATGATACTAGATCTTATAGAAAAAATCCAAGACCCAGGTGAATGGAGAGACCATTTAGAGTCTTATTTAAAAATGTGCAAAAATTTTAGTATTTGTAAGTTTAAGAGAGTGTTCTTGAGAGTGCTTTCATATCTATAGTGTGTAATCTACCGTGTAACAAGTAAGTTTATTTATGTAAGTTTATTTATAAATGATCCTGTATGTTTAAAACACATTATACCAAAATGATTGTAATGAATAGTGTGTGATAGAGAATGAATAGAGGATGAACCTAAACAGAGAAAATTTTCAATGTGTTCTTCTCCAACTTGCTCATCCTATTTGTGTTCATCCTATAATCCTATATTTCATTAAATAATTATATGAAGAAAATTCAAATATCATCAAACAACTTAAGAAAATATATATATATATATATATATATATATATATATATATATATTTTGATTGATTGATTGATTGATTGATTGAAGTAACTCAATTCATGATCAATTGTTCAAAATAAAAAGAATTCCATATATCTCACAAGAATGAAAATCTCTTGGAATTGGTTGACTTGGAAACACCTTTATAAAGCTTTAGGGTATTTTTGGAAACACCTCAGTGAAATTGAGATGATCAGATATTGCTTTGTTATTAACATGGCTGTCAGTCCTGGATCGGTTCTCGAACCGGTGAAAGGAGTGCGTCATGAATTTTAGATTCAATTGGATTAAATTAGTGGTCGAACCGGAAAACATATTAAAATATTGATATTTTCAATAATATTTAATATTTATAATCCATAAATGAATACTTCAAATACAAAAAAAACACAAGGTAATAAATAACTTAAAACATAATATGGTGCAAGAAGATGTCACTAATTTTGAAATAAATTGAATTTAGTTGAGATTAAACCGTATTTTATAAAGTAATTAAGAATTGATTTATGATATATGAAAAATATATATTTGATGAAGAAAATTACATCCATTCAGTGTCATTTTTAAGTCTACTAATTTTTAAGCTAATAATGAAATATTAATTGAATTTATATATTATTGAGATATATAAAAAATAAAAATCATAATTTAAAATCATAATTAAAAAGTGTATTTATAATATAATCAAATCGGTTCACAAAATAAATTAAACTAATTAACGTAAAAACTACTTATATTAATTGTAGTTTTCTCAAAAATAGAAAAAATAATTTCATCAAAATAATTTAGATTACTATTTGATAAAAATAAAAAATGAAAGCACAACATCAAATTAGTCTACTAGATTAATTTGTTAGTCAAGATGACTTAGAAGTGAAAGAGCCTAGGATCAAACCCCATCTCCAACAATAACTAATTTTCTATGACAATAGATACCAACCCAATAGCAAACTAGATCGGCTGGTCTTCGGTTTGGTCAAACCAACAGGTCTGATTAGTCAACAGTCGGTTCTGAGCCTTCCAAAAAACCACTTGAAACTAGATCGGACCAGGTACCGATTCTGGATGAACCCAGTCTGACCGGCCGGTCCAGTCCGAGTTTCAAAATCATGGTTATTAGGATAATTATACTTTGTTAAATTTTAATTCATCAAGTTTTACAAATACCACTTGATTGGTTCTCTACTCAATCCTAGCTTATGCTATGTCTTTATTTTAACTTTGAGTGAATTTTTGTGATGAAATACATAGTATGCATAATTTCATCCGGCGGGCATCGGATAATGGTGACTGATTGAGCATCAATTAGCAGAGATAAGAGTTTCTTCATAAGTGTAAAAAATTCAAAGACACGTTGTAGATAATGGTCATATCCCCAATTGTTAAATGACTACGGAATATGTCTCGTATATTTTTAAATGGCCTAATACATCATTAGTTACCCGAACTTGTTGCCTCTTCAAACTTTTGAAGTGACTTTATAGCTCCCTCATTTTTTGAAAAGTGCACCGTATAAAATTGGGAAGTGAAGTGAAGATTGATGAGGAATGTTGACATAAAATTGGGTCAAAAGTCATTTTGACTATTATTTAGTAAATAACTAAGTTTATGTACTTTAATATCAAGTTTATATTTTTTGCATCGTTATGTTAGTTCGAAAAATGTTGATGTATCACAAATGATTTCAAACCACTTTTTAATGGGTTCACAATTTAAAAACACATATCCCTTTACATTCTAGCTTATTTGACAAAATATATTAGATTTAAACGAGGATAGTGAAGTTCCAATCTCACTGATGCTCCTTAAAGTCATAGTCGTACCCAATTCTTCTATTAAAGTTTAACCTCAACTTTAGAGAATCGTTGTACAATATAGAATTTCTCATGATCTTCATGATTGTTAAACTCTGTTGCACCCAGCTGCGCGGGAAGTAACCACTTCTAATACTAGATCACAAGAAATAAGGCAATGCTGCCATGTGTCCAGCTCACATTAGCAAATATAACTGCCACAGTTCATAGCTCATAGTTAGTAGTATATAAACTGTAATATCTCATCTTGTATGTACTGTATTCATTCGAGATATTTTCAAACCATCAATAGAGTATCTCAATTCTTAATGGTATCAGAGCTACACAAAAAATGGTGAGATGCAATAATCAGAGAAGAAATTAGATCAGAGATCCTTATGCAGATGAAGTCAACAGAGAATTGAAGATCAAGAAGATGTGCCTGAAAGACATACATAGAATCCATGCCAAATTCTCATCAACATCACATTGAATGGGAGCAGTAGCTACATTGCCTGGAAGAACTTAACTATCCAATCTCTAACTGCAAAGGATAATGTGAAATACATCATAGATAATGAAGAAGCTCCAGCTGAAGGAACAACAGAGTATAAGAAGTGGATAAAAATGACTGCCTAGTGGTTTTATGGATTTTTAACACAGTTTTGAAAGAATCAACAGAAGGATTTACTTCTATATCCTCTGCTCAAGATCTTTGGAGAGAAATACAAAACATGTTTAGAGAGTATAATGGCTCTATTCTCTACAGAATCAGGAGAGATTTAAGCCTATTCACACAAGGCAATCTCTCAATTCTGCAGTATTACAATAAATTGAAGAAGTTTTGGGATGAAATGTTGTAATTGAGGCCTATACCTAGATGTAAATGTGAAGCTGAAAGAAGATGCGATTGTAATGCCTTTAAGAGGCTGTCATGCCAACAAGAAGAAGATAAGCTCATATAGTTCTTAATAGGGCTAGAGGAGTATTAGAGTCATATCAAAGATCAAGTGTTGTTAATCGATCCACTACAATCAATTGACAAGGCTTTCTCTATGCTAAGTAGAGTGGAGAAACAAACTGAGGCAAGAGTTGGCCTAGATTAAGGGTTTTAACATGTAAAACAAGCGTAACGGAAATTCAAAATTTAATCTAATGCCCAAGATCTCCTAAGCATGACATGATTGACAGCATAAACTAGTCTATAATTACTCTAGGTCATAAACACTTATAAAAGGACCTAATAATAATTTAACCATGTACCAGTCGAAGCGTGAATCCCATAGTCAGCAGAATGACCCCATCAGCTACGTGGACAGACTCCAAAGTAGAAGCCCTCTATAAATAGTCAACACGAGCACCACCGACCAAAACCTTCTAGAAAGGGAATACCGATAAATAAGTGAAAGATAACTAGATGTTCCCTACTAATTTATTCTAGAAGAAATTCCCTTAGTTTTTTATTCTAAGTAAATAAGTCTTTCGACGGATTACTTTTAGGAACTAGAACAACTAAGAAAATAAGAGAGCAAGAAGAATGGGATGGAAAATAATGAAAGGGAAGAGCTCTATTTATAGTGGTAGGAATAAATTAAAAGGACAATTTAATCCAACCATCAACTAATAGAATTAATTAAATAAAGGGCAAAAAGGTTAATTCGAAAGAACCATACTAGAGTTTAAAACAAACTCAAATGGAAGCTTGCTTAGGGAGCAAGCTCCCCACTTAAACTCAAACACTGCTGGCCAAAAGGCCAGTAGTGGCAGGTTGGGTCTGTGCAGGCCTGTAGGCCCAAAGCCCGCAGCAACACAGCGCTTGCGGGCTGTGCTGCACAACGCCACGCGCCTGCTGGGCCGTGCACCAGCGCAGCCCAGCAGGCTGCGCACTGTGCACAGTGGGCTGCCAAGGCTGCCCTTGGCAGCCCACTAAATCCCAAGGCCTCTTTTTTGTAGGCCTTGAGTAGTGTTGTTTACACACAAAACCACCTCGGCCCGCATGCGGATTTCAGTCTCAAAAAATGTCCAACAATTTTTCTTACCGATCCACTTGCACCAATTCAAGCAATACCTAGTATTCTTAACTATGTTGTTTGGTTCTTGTTTTTCCCTTATTATTTAATTCTCCCTCTCCCTATTATTTTACAACTTACTAGTCTAACCAGTAATATTGGTCTAACCAATAATTTCTGGTATACTGGTCCAACCAGTAAAAATTGGTCTAATTAAAATGGTCTAACCATTTATTTCTCTTCTAGATTAGACCAGTCTAACAGTTCTTTACATGGCTCGGTCGTAACTCAAAGTGTATGACCTTATAGGATTTCGTAATATCGAGCCGTCAAAGTTTGACCTAGCTCAAATTCCTTTTCATGGATTTGACTGGCTTAGAGCTCTAGACCGTTGTTGACTCCGATGACTTTGATCGATCATAGTGGCTCTAGCAAAGGCATATGATCCCTCAATATTCGGAACGTCATGTGCGTTGTGACTTAATCCCGGTTCTGCAATAGTATCAATACAATTCACTCCTTCTATCAACTGTTAAGTCCATCTAGTTTCTTGGACTCAGTTTAAGTGTCAGTCCACTAGTAGCCTTAGAGGCTACCCCAATAATTTAGTCTTGCTACTAAAGTACACTACTCAACCATATTAATGTGTTGACTAGGATCTCATCCTATCAACCCATACTCTGTAGAGGTTTATGAGTGTGTCACTTCTAACAAGTGACCAAGGTACAACTCCTTTTTATTGCTACAATGGAGTGGTAGATTCCATCTTGACTACTCAGCTTACCAACGAACAAACATCAACTATACCCGTAATCATTCGTTTCACCCAGTCTATAGGGTGTTTATATATGAACCAAAGTATAGCAACATCTGAACAAGGTAACTAGTATCTCAGGTCTGAGGATATTCGTATTGTGATTGCAATGAGACGATTAAACACCAACACATAATATAGATTACCGTGTGTTGTCTCATAATGGTCTCCATTGTATTTCCCTGAATACATTTATGTGTTAACCCAAGGCACCACCCTCTAGCACTGGAGATATGCTACTCAAAATCAAATTCAAGAGGTATGCCGACACATACTAGTCTTTCCGTATTCATCAATGTCCAATCTTGATGATACTATGACTAGGGATATTTAGACAAATCATAATTGCACACATACTAGTTCTCACCAACATAGTCCCACTATGCCCTTGCAATACGTGCTATGATTGTGTTATGGACTTTTACAAACACATCAATGAATATATTCTAAACCAGTCATAATGTATTTTCGCAGTCATTGATGCAACAAAAGAAATGCCTATATATTTGTTCATACAAATTTAACTAAGTAAGATATATCGCCCTAATTGCTCTAGAGCATACAACATATTTAGTAATCTCCCACTTGCACTAGTGCCAATTAGCCATGTACATTTATGCCATAGCTATTAAAATGCTGGTCATGCTTAATCTGTGTTAACGGCTTTATCAGACCCTTTCCCAAATTCTGATCTGTGGGAATGTATTCCATTATTACATCCTTATCCCTTATCATATCTTATATGATATTTTCTTTATACATGTCTGTTTCTCTGATGAGACCATGGTTCTTATGCCTGAGCAACAGCCCGAGTGTTATCCCAATGTCGTTACTATTGGATCATCATTGTTAGACACCACATCAAGATCACCAATAAATCTCATTATCCAGACAGCTTGTTTTGTTGATTCTAAAGCAACAACGTACTCAGATTCAATGGTTGAATCGACAGTCGTATCCTGTTTGGAACTTTTCCAAACAACTATCACTCCATTTAACATAAATAAGTAATCTGACTATGATTTGTAATCATTTTTGCCATATTGAAATTCACATCAATGTATCCCTTTATTGAGAGATCACCTTCTCCATATACCAAGAACATTTCCTTAGTCCTTCTCAAGTGCTTAAGGATTTTATTGACGGCCATCCAGTGCTTCTCAGTTGGGTCAGATTGAAATCTGCTTGTGATGCTCAACGCGTGTGAGACATCTAACCGTGTACATACCATAGTATACATGATAGATCCTTTCGCGGATGCATATGGTATTCTACTCATGCACAATCTCTCCTCTTGTATCCCCAAACACTCAGATTTAGAAAGGTTTATTCCATGAGACATTGGAAGGCAACCCTTTCTCGATTGCTCAAGGTTGAACCTAGTCAATACCTTGTCTATGTACGTAACTTTCGAAAGACCTAACAGCCTCAAGGATCTGTCTCTATAGATCTTTATACCTAGTATAAATGCTGCTTCTCCAAGGTCCTTTATGAAGAACTTTATTGAAAATGATGTTTTATCTGTTTGAAGAAGAGAAGTGTCATTTCCTATCAGTAGTATGTTATCAACATACAACATAAAGAAAGTGATTGCACTCCCACTAACCTTCTTATATACACAAGGCTCATAAGCGTTTGATATAAAATCTAACTCCTTAATCGTATCATCAAACCTTATATTCCAACTCTTGGATGCCTGCTTAAGTCCATATATGGATCTTTGCAATTTGCATACCTTCGAGCCATTGTGAGATATAAAACCCTCAGGTTGTACCATATATACATCCCAATCTAAGTTTCCATTGAGGAAAGTTGTTTTCACATCCATCTGCCAGATCTCATAGTCCTAATGAGAAGCAATGGCCAAGAGTATCCTAATGGATTTAAGCATGGCTACTGGTGAAAAGGTTTTATCATAGTCTATGACTTCTCACTGACTATAACCTTTTGCAACTAACCTTGCCTTATAGGTAATTACATTACTATCCGT
Organism: Euphorbia pulcherrima; assembly: GCA_947683365.1. Taxonomy (NCBI): domain Eukaryota; kingdom Viridiplantae; phylum Streptophyta; class Magnoliopsida; order Malpighiales; family Euphorbiaceae; genus Euphorbia; species Euphorbia pulcherrima. The sequence continues at coordinate 11,422,602 of CANTUS010000001.1, read as the reverse complement.
GTCGGTTTTCTTCTTAAAAAACCTCTTTGCATCCTATGGGTCTAACCTCATCAGGTGCTTTAACCAAATTCCAAACTTGGTTTTCATACATGGAATCCATTTCTGATTTCATGGCTTTTAACTATTTATCAGAGTTTGAGCTCTTCATTGCTTCCTTGTAGGTCTTAGGTTCATCATCCACCATTAGAAAGATTTGTTTATTATCCGTGATGAAAAATCCGTATCTTCCAAGAGCGTTGGGAACCCTATCAGATCACGCAATGGCTATTGTATAACAGGTTGTTCCTCGATCACACTTCCTTGTGTATCAGGTGTATGAATCATTAGTTGATTGTCTTGTTCACCTACCTCAACTCCAAGTTGAAGGTCGCTCCCACTAGCTTTTGCAAGCATTGTGTTCCTTCTCAAGGAACTGAGCGATCCTAGAAATAAGTACCTTTTGTTCCTCAGGATCATAAAAGGCATATCCTATTGTCTCTTTAGGATAACCAATGTACAAGCACTTGTCAGACCTAGTTCCCAACTTATCTGACACTGTCCTTTTAACATAGACAGGATATATCCAGACTCTCATGTGAGGAGTGGGTTTCTTACCATACCACCTTTTGTATGGTGTAGTATCAACTGATTTTGAGGGCACACGGTTTAGGATATAAACTATGCTCTCAAGTGCATATCTCCAAAAGGATTTAATGAGACTTTCTTGGATCATCATGGACCGAACCATGTTTAACAAAGTTCAATTCCTCCTCTCAAACACACCATTGTACTGAGGAGTATAAGGAGGGGTCCATTGGGACAATATTTTATTATCCCTTAGATAATCTTGAAACTCTTGGCTTAAATATTTCCCACCTCGATCTAACCGTAGTGCCTTAATATTCTTTCCGAGTTGTTTCTCAACTTCATTCTTGTAGTCTTTAAACCTTCCAAAACTATCTGATTTGTGCCTCGTAAGGTACAAATACCCATATCATGAGTAATCATCGATAAAAGTGAAGAAGTAAACAAATCTTCCATGTGTTTAGACATTCATTGGACCACATACATCAGTGTGTATTATTTCCAATGTACTCGTGGCATGTTCCCCTATTTCTTTAAAGGGCTTCTTTGTCATTCTACCTTTTAAACAAGGTTCACAAGCCCTATAAGACTCCCAGTATATTAGGCCCAAGTTATCACATTTGTGTAACTTAGTTAAGCATGTTTCGTTTATATGGCCTAAACGATAATGCCATAAGTAAGATGACTTGTCTTTATCTAATTTCTCTTATCATGGTTAATATTGAGAATATGCTTTTGTAATCACAAAATATCTTTCATTATACTTCTGTCCAGAATATTTTTCATAATCTTCGATAATATCTTTTATCAAATTGGAATTAATTATATTTGCTGTGAAGCAGGAAACAATATTCATAGAAGTATAACAATAATTTTGTCCTTATTACAAAATAGCCAAATGGAGATTATAAGTTCCTACATCAATAGCAGCTACCAAGCTCTAATGATATCCCATAGGTACATCTCTCCTTTTTCTAATCCTCTACTTCTCTTCAATACCTATACCTTTATATAGATATGTGATTCATTCACTTGGTATCCCATACCTTTGTTGAATCCCCAAGAGATGTAGAGCATTCTCAATTATAACACCTTGAAGTGGAAGTTTCCAAAACATCCTCTTCTTATGCTATGAGGCAAAAGTCTGTCAATCTCATATTTAAATGAAGATTGTGTTTCCAATATCCCATATTGAAACAATTACTTTGTTTCCAAAACAAAGCTCTCAAGATCCTTTCGTTTTCTCTTAACTTCGCTCTTTCTGCTTGTATATTGGACAACTCGTATCCCTTTACATCCTTAGAATACCCTTGAATCATTTTTCCTTTCTTGGAAAAAATCCTTGCTAAGATGTAAAGACATAGACTTTTAAGTCTACGATTTCATGATGCTTCCATTGCTTAAGGTAACATAGATCCTAACATCTAACTTGATATTTATCTTTGTTTCCTTCAAGCTACATACATAAGGCAACATGGATCTTAACAACCTCCAAGGTGTTGTATCCTCGTTTTCTTCATGCTACTTACATAAGGTAACATGGATCTTAACTACCTCTAAGGTGTTTTATCCTTGTTTCCTTCATGTAATTTCCGTATTTCTACTCGAGGTAGAAATACTTGCATCATGTTGTTTAGTATTGGGCTCATATCGTATATGAGCCAAGCCCTAGGCTTTGAGGACTATCCTCGCATTTCTAAATAAACCCTTAAAGCTAGAGCCAATCAAGTACAATTACCAAAACATGCAAAGTTTATGTGAAGTAAAGATTCAAACATAGATATAATAATTAGAATAAATGCTTAGACTTAGTTTTGTATATGCATTTAATTTTTAAGGTCTTTAAATTAAATACATTTTTCTACTATTTTATTAAGGTTTATTCAAAAACATAATCGCCCCTTCTATCTTCTTTCGGGAAACATGGTCTAACCATTCTCCTTAGTAGGTAACATCTATAACTCATTTAAGCTAACCCTCGCTATCACAAGTCAAGCTAACTTAAACAGCTATAGGAGGATTTAGTCCATTTGCATCTAATGCAATTGCTAATCCATTTGAGTTCCAACTAATGGACGTACATAACCAACTATAACTAATTTTAGGCTATAAGGAATTAGTAGGTCCAACCTAGGGGTCATGCTCAGTTGGTAATTCATAATCATTCCATCATGCCAAGACTCCACATAGCATGCAAAACAAACAAGGGTGTTCATTGTTCAAGTTCTTGCACCTATGTCTATAAGTTTTAATTTAACAATTTAAACTTTCATTGTAAAACCATATAATGAGTCCAATTCATTATACTAGAAATCAACTAATTCAAAACAGTCCCTTTGGTACTTAGAATCTAGAACCGATGCAAGTTCTCAGGTAGGAGAGGCCCCCTTGAAGTAGCCAATTCCAATCCTTGCCAGAACTAACACGGGCCCTTCTGACTCACTTAACCGTAGACTATTTAAAATTAAAGATTTTGTTATTTTCTAATTTAAGAATTATTTCACTTAATTCAAAAATTAAAGCATTTACAAACTTAAGTAAAACATTGTTAATTCTAAGATAACTACCCTGACTAAGTTTGAGCAACACTTAATCTAGTTATCACAATATTTTCTATTGCAAGAAATAAATTCCTAGGCATGGCATGGCATAGCATACTCGAAAATATTTCATAGAAAATTAGACCTAGCATGTTTCTAGTCAATCATACAATCGCATTAGGCAGGCTCAGGCTCATGATACAACTGTTGGTCTAGATTGAGGGTTTTAACATGTAAAACAGGCGCAATAGAAATTCAAAATTTAATCCAGTGTCCAAGACCTCCTAAGCATGGTATGATTGACAACATAAACTAGTCTATAATTACTCTAGGTCATAACATTTATAAAAGGACCTAATAATAACTTAACCACGTACCAATTGTAACGTGCATCCCAATGTCGGCAGAATGACCCCATCAACTACGTGCACAGACTCCAAAGTAGAAGCCCTCTATAAACAGTACACACGAGCACCACCGACAAAAACCTTCTAGAAAGGGAGTACCGATAAATAAGTAGAAGATAGCTAGATCTTCCCTACTAATTTATTCTAGAAGAAATTCCTTTAGTTTTCTATTCTAAGTAAATACGTCTTTTGACGGATTACTTTTAGGAACTAGAACAACTAAGAGAATAAGAGAGAGCAAGAAGAAAGGGATGGAAAATAATGAAAGGGAAGAGCTTTATTTATAGTGGTAGGAATACATTAAAAGGACAATTTAATCCAACCATCAACCAATAGAATTAATTTAATAAAGGGCAAAAAGGTTAACTCAAAAGAACCATAATAGAGTTTGAAACAAACTCAAATGGGAGCTTGCTTGGGGAGCACGCTCCCCACTTAAACTCAAAAAATGATGGCCAAAAGGCCAGTAGTGGCGTGCTGGGCCTGCACAGGCGCGTAGGCTCAAAGGCCGCAGCAGCACAACCCTTGAGGGCTGTGCTGCACAGCGCCATGTGCTTGTCTATTAGGCCGCGCACCTGCGCAATCGAATAGGCTGCGCATGGCACGCTGTGCACCGCCGCGCACCAGCGTAGCCCAGCAAGCCGCGCACTATACGCAGTGGGCTACCCTTGGGAGCCCACCAAATCCCGAGGCCTCTTTTCTTGCAGGCCTTGAGCAATGTTGTTAACATACAACACCGCTTCGACCTGCACGCAGATTTCAGTCTCGAAAAATATGTCCAATAATTTTTCTTACCGATCCACTTGCACCAATTCAAGCAGTACCTAGTATTCTTAACTGTGCTGTTTGGTTCTTATTTTTCCCTTAGTATTTAATTCTCTCTCCCCCTATTATTTTACGACTTACTGGTCTAACTAGTAATATTGGTCTAACCAATAATTCTCGGTATAAAGTTCCAACCGATAAAAATTGGTCTAGCCATTTATTTCTCTTCTAGATTAGACCTAGTCTAACAGTTCTTTACATGGCTCGGTCGTAACTCAAAGTGTGACCTTATAGGATACTGTAATATCGAGCCGTCAAAGTTTGACCTAGCTCAAATTCATTTTTATGGATTTTACTGGCTTAGAGCTCCAGACCGTTATGGAATTCGATAACTTTGATCGGTCGTAGTGGCACTCTAGCAAAGGCATATGGCCCCTGAATATTTGGAACGTCACGTGCGTTGTCACTTAATCCCGGTTCTGCAATAGTATTAGTACAATTCATTCCTATCAGCTGTTAAGTACAATCTGGTTTCTTGGACTCGGTTCAAGTGTCAGTCCATTAGTAGTCTTAGAGGCTACCCAGTAATTTATTCTTACTACCAAAGTACACTACTCAACCATATTAATGTGTTGACTAGGACCTCATCCTATCAACCTATACTCTGCAGAGGTTTACGAGTGTGTCACTTCTAACAAGTGGCCAAGGTACAGCTCCCTTTTACTGCTATAATGGAGTGATAGATTCCATCTTGACTACTCAGCTTACCAACGGACAGACATCAACTATACCCGTAATCATTCGTTTCACCCAGTCTATAAGGTGTCTATGTATGTCCCAAAGTATAGCAACATCTGAACAAGGTAACTAGTATCTCAGGTATGAGGATGTTCATATTGCTATTGCAATGAGACGATTAAACACCAACACATAATATAGATTACTGAGTATTGTCTCATAGCGGTCTTCAATGTATTTCCCCGAATACATTCATGTGTTAACCCAAGGTACCACCCACTACACCATAGATTGACTTTACCAACAAAAAATCAAAGTGTTGGCCCATAAGTGTTATGATTTTGATAAAAGAATTAGCCTGTGTCAACACTTATTTGTGCATGTTGATAAAAGCCTACCTATAATGACACATTTGTTACAAATATAAAAATGTTGGTAAAAAGAATGAAAAAATTGAATAAATGGAACTGGGAAGTTAAGCGCTTAAAATTTGGGTAAAGTTGAAGAAAAAAAAATTAAAACAAAAACCACCCCTTCCCTTGTTGTTCCTTTAACCTAATTAAACTGTAGACACATATCTCTTTTGAAACTGCAAGCCACCCCTTCCCCTTTTCCGTCATCTCGCACCTCCGCCGACTCTGTATCCGTCGCACCAGTCTCCATATCGCACATCCTCCGTCTTTATCAAGCACCTTCGCCTTTGCCTCTTCGTCATCTCGCACCTTTTATTCCGTCTCGATCGCTGATACAAGAAAAAAGGAAGAAATTGGAAAACCGATCGGAGGGAGAAGAGAATCAGAGATTATCGAATGGAGAAAGGAGATACTTCATTAATTTCACATAACTAGCGTGAGTACAAGTCTGGTATTCAAGGCTTAATATAGCCTTCTTGCTAATAGAATGAACCTAGCTAATTATCAACTAAAACGCTGCTGTTTTTGGGAATAAAAGGAAATAGCAAGTAACAAAAGTAATAGACCAAAACGACATCAATACTAATAAAACGGTAGCCACAATTTTTCTCCATATCATTCCACCCTCCTTAAGACCTTGTCTCAAGGTCAAGAGTTGAAACCTCTGTTTGAAGAGTTAGTCTGGATAGGTGTATAGAGTTAGAAGACCCAATTGCATTCCTCAAGGTTCTCTGAATACCAAGCTTTGGAGCTGAATGATCTTTGGATAAGTAACATTGACCAATTGTCCCATTGATCACATAACCCTGAGCTTTAAACATGGTAGTCAAAGAACGCAGCAATGGAGTGTCAATGCATAGTAAACTGGAACTCTTATATCATGATTCCCAACATAAGTGCAACCTTCACTTGTCTCTTTTGCTGTAATTTTCTTATTCTCCTTTGCATACGCTAAAAAAGTCACAACTACCGAGCCTAGAGTCAGTACCCTAATTATCTCTATAGTCAACTTGATTTGATGCCAATTATTTATAGAAATCCACGAAATAATCCAAATAACAAGACCATTAATGCATTTGAAATTTTGGGTTATATGTGACAAACCATCAACAACACCATTCCACTTCTCAAGATTATATGACAAACCATCAACAACATCTTTCCACTTCTCAAGATTTTCGAAACTCAAGTCATATACCTGAAACCTTTCAAAATATAGGCCAATATCATAGACCAAATGCAACTGTAACTCACTTTTGGAGCTCACTGACTGCGGTGCATTCCAAGGTTGTTTAATGGACTGCAGAACCTTATTTCTCAAGCTGGTATCAAGCAAGATACAATAAGCTTCCCACCTTGACCATGACTGAAAGACGATGCAATCATACCCCATTTCCTTGCACTCTGATACTATAAGCTCAATAGCTTTCGGTGAGCCTTCTTGCCACACTTGTGAGTCTATGGTGTAAATACTTGAAGCGAGCTGAATGCAATATATCATCACGGAGTTTGAGTCCAATATAAACAGGAGAGCTCTATTTTTATGCCTCATAAGTTCAACCCATGGGGGCTTACCTGCTTTTTCCCTATCTTCAAGATCACCAAACACAATCAAGCAAAGGACATTACTGATAACAATACTGTGAATTTGAAGGTCATGTGAATTTTGGATTCCTGTAAGCTCAGTAGCTAATGTGCCACTAACTTGGGTGGTAGGTTTAATGAATACTCCATCAGTATGCACAACCTTCAAATAATACTTTGGATTTTTTATCTCTAATATGCTATCTTTTCCTTCCATCAGAGACCTTCATGAATCTTGCTCAATTCCATCGTTAACCACATACACAAGCTTTTTATCATTCTCAAAGTCATCAATCACAAGATAAATTTCAACTCTCTCAAGCTCACTTCCTATTATATCAGGTCTCCAGCTTATTATTCTTTGACCATAGTCTTCTTCTTCATTACGAGCTATTTCCTTAGCTTTGCTTACTACCATACAATTGTCAACATTTTCTACCTCAGAATTTCCTTTTCTCTCACCCTTACTCCCACCTGGATCAAGTGTCATCTCACGCATATCACCACCTACAATTTATACACTGATAATAATACCAAATACTAAAAAGTTTCCACCCAAGCAGCTAGTATGCTGATAGGAGTACTATAATCACCAACACCTAAAACCTCAAGATAAACTTCCTTCTGAACCAATTCAAAAGCACAATTTTCAGGGTCAAAGACAGCAACACCATTAGTCCTATCCATAACCAAGAGCCAAAAGATACAAGAATCTCTCACACCAATCAATTTATCTTTAATACACGAATTAGAGTTGAAAAATAACCTATCAATGCCAAACATAGATTGCATTGATTGTGGAGCAGAAAATGGCTTGTTCTGTTGAAGCTCAGAAAGAATACCTGATTGATTGATAGGGCAATAAAAACAATTAGAGAGTTTGAGATGTAGAAAGAACCCTTGCCTTCGTTTTTCTCCTGGATCCGGTTCAAATTCAGGTACAACACCTTCATTCATTACTTCCAAATCCTCATTCTTATATGCTTCATCTTCCTTTTCAGCCTTGCGCAACCTTTTCCGTTCACCTTCAACTTCATCCTTGACGTTCAAATCAGTCGAGTAGCTCTCAGATCTGATCTCTGAAACAATCTCATAGGTTTTATTGTTCAGCAGCTTGTAACCTTCTTCAATCAACGGCTTGGGATCGGAGCCTGGATTAAGCTCAAACTCAGAGGCGTTTTCCTCTTCAGCTAATTTTGAGCTGATCGGAATATGTAAGTTAGTCACCGGAACTGATCCACCTTTCTCCATAAGCGGCTCAAGCTTGGAGTCAGACAGGGGCTCCAACTCGTCTTCTCCAGCATAATATTTGGAGAGTTCTTCAGTAATCACAGCTGAAATTTTCAAACTCAACTCATTCATTGATTTTACCCTTAATTTCTTCATATCGTTCTCAAACTCTTTAAATTTGAGAGATAAGAAACTCTCAATTTCAGCCATTGTAGAAGCCGCCATTGTTGAAGCAGAGATCTGAGAAAAGACTGCTCTGGTACCAAATGATACAAGAAAAAAGGAAGAAATCGGAAAACCGATCGGAGGGAGAAGAGAATCAGAGATTATCGAAGGGAGAAAGGAGAAACTTCATTAATTTCACATAACTAGCGTGAGTACAAGTCTGGTATTCAAGGCTTAATATAGCCTTCTTGCTAATAGAATGAACCTAGCTAATTATCAACTAAAACACTGCTGTTTTTGGGAATAAAAGGAAATAGCAAGTAACATAAGTAATAGACCAAAACGACATCAATACTAATAAAACGGCAGCCACAATTTTTCCACATATTAGTCGCACCTTTGCTCCGCCCCTGCCTCTGTCTTCGACTCTCCCTCCGACTCTCCTATCCCGTCTCACCTCTGCTTCGCATCCGACTTCGACTAGTAAGTTTCTCTGTTCTTTATTCGCTTCAATGGAGTGTCTGTTTTACTTTTTGGCTCAAATCCTTCTGGAATCTTTGATCATTGACCGTTTCAATTGATTCAGCGATTTGAATTGCACTGATCATTTTATTACACTTGAATCTTAGAAAACATTATGATAATCAAATTCAAATTTCTTACTCTAGAAGAGTGAATTTGATAGATGGAATGTCAATTGGATTAGGATTGAATATGCAGTAAAAAATGCCCAGCAAATAGGAAATCGATTTGTGCATTTGGTTTGAAGATAAATCTCTAAATGAATTTGTTGAATCATTTTATTTTTGTGGATTTAATACTAAGCTCTAAAATTCCTTGCCTTGGCCTATTTTTTGAACCTTCCTTCAGTTTTCTACTAGTACTCTCTGTTCTGCAGTCCTCTTTCAGATGTGGTCACTCATTGTTTCTAAAGATTTTTGCTGGATAAGTGTTGTGCTTGTAAAGTGTGGTTATTGTTTAATGGTTTAGGCAGTAAAAATTAAGCAAGCTTGTAGGTTAATGGCTTAATGGTGTTCCTAGCAGCTCTAGCTTTGATGGATTTGTATATGAGCATGGTATTTAATCAATCTCACCAAATTTTCTTTTTTAGATGCTTATTTATTGTCTAATGACCTTTTACAAGGCCAATTTTCATTTTCATAATTGATTTGGCACCTAAAATGCCCAACTGTTGAGCTATTTTGATGATTCTAATATAAAGTTTTGGATTTTATTTGACTCAATTCTTAGTAATATTGCACATTAAAAAAGTATTTTTTTTCCCGATTTCGGTTAATTTGAAATGAATGCATTATCCAGGTCCTTTCAATTTTGAAGCAGCAAATACATCTGGATCTCTACCCAAACTGCATCTCAATCCCTACAGCTGGTCCAAGGTTGAACTTGTTCTGAAATGCATATGTTACAATTATATTAAGACTTAAGACACTAATTGTTCTATTGGATTTTCCACAACTATTTGATCTGTTAATAGAAGTGTCCTGATTTTGCTTCTAATAGTAGTTGTAGATGCAATTTTTACATATATAAAAAGAAAATTGTGCTAGAGTTAGAATATACTTACGGTGCCTTGGTATTTATGGTTTTATAAATATCAATGCAGGAATATGGATTGGACATAAGTGATACATTGAGAAAAGTCAAGTATTTATTTAAATTACCTTTCTCTTGTCAATGTACCAAACTCTTGAAGAAAACTAGAATAAAATAATAGCTTGTGTTGAAGTTCTAAATTGGTCAAATTTTGCTTCTTCCTACAGTTTTGGATCAACAAGATACAATTATGTAACAATTTGGTCTCTTGAATCTATGCCATTTTGCATCAACCATCAACTCGTTATTGTTCCTGAGTTACTAGGTTAAAAATTATTCCACAAGATTTTATAATAGAAGAGGCTCTATTTTGTTATTCTACTGATGATGGCTGCAATTGGATCTCTTGGTTGTTGCATGTTTTTGTGCTTATTACTTTATTTATATGGCTTGGGAATGCTTGATACATGTGATTGATTGTAATTCGTGGTTTAGAATGGATAACTTAACTCTTTTTATTTGTCTGATGGAAGATTTTGTTTATCTGTAGATCCTATTTGGGATTCTTAACCATTGATGCAAACTTCCAAGAATCGGAAGATGGGACTCAAATCGATTAATGTTATTACAATCTTTGGCAATTACTACTTTAAGGATATTATTAATACTTGTTTGTAATTGAATTATGAGACATTGTAAAGAATTGTGGATGTTTTAGTTTGTTTTCTTGTTAAATTATGAGACATCTTAATGAATTATGGATGTTGTAAATTTATGATTGTTGAAGTAATTGTATTTTGACTTATCAGGGATTACAAATACGTGATAGAATTGCTCATGTATAGACAAATGTGAAATCGAAAAGTGTTGTCTATTCTACACACATAAGTGGCTGTTAGCATCAAATGTTAAATTAATAAGTGTTATCTAATGTTTAAAAGTGCCGATAAAAGGACAATGTAAAGTTTAAAAAATGTTGTAGTTACATACTAAATTGTTACCAAAAAAGAAAATGTATTATTAAAAAGTGTAGTCATTTCTGACGGAAGTGTTGCCATATCATTCTATAGTGTTATTTTCAGATTCATTTGACAACACCTTAAAAGAATCGGTAAAGGTCAGAGAAATGTTGCTAAATGATCCTATGCCAACACGTTTTACTATGTAGCTATAAATGAACAAAAGTGTTGGTATATGGACCTTTGGCGACATTGCAAACTCTAGCACTTTTTTTTACAAAAAGTGTTGTCTATTTCCCTAAGATGACACTTTTTTGACATTAGATAATATTTTTTGAGTGTTGGTAGAGCCAATTTATGGTGTAGGGACCCTCTAGCACTAGAGATATGCTACTCTGAATCAAATTCAATAGGTATGACGGCACATGCTAGTCTTTCTGTCCAATCTTGATGATACTATGACTAGGGATATTTAGACAGATCATAATTGCACACGGACCCGTTCTCACCAACATAGTCTCACTATGTCTTTGCAATACGTGCTACGATTATGTCACTACAAGAAATTTAGCATTTTATGACGATTTTTATTTTTTCATGACAAATTTAATGTCATAATGAATATAAACTTTTGTCACAATATGTATAATTATTGTGGCAATAAAGAAAATACCGTAACTTATTAATTTGGAGGCAAAAATAAATGATGACAAGAAAAATTTTATTTGTGACAAATTCATCATCGCTATAAATACAAATTGTTATGATGTCTAAGATTCGTCATTACTTACAAAAAATAAAACGACAAATTAAAATTGTCATGTACTTTATTTTTTAGTGACACTATTAAGTTTTTGTCATATATTCTAATGTATTATTACGAAGATATAAAAATGTCGTGACGATAAACCAAATATTTATTAATTTGGAGGTAAAAAATTTAGAGGGAAAATTTTTTATCATGACAAGAAAATGTTTATAAGTGACAATTTAATCGTTATGGTAAAAACAAATTGTTATGACATTTTAGATATTCGTCATTATCTTATAAATAAAAAAATGACAAATGAAAATTAGTCATGTATTTAAATTTTAGTGACACTATTAAGTTTTTGTCATATAGTTAAACGTGCTATTATGATGATATACAAAAATCATCACAATCATATTATATAAAGATAATTTAATTCTTTTATGTGTATTATATTTCTTATGGTGACTTTTTTTTGTCGATATTAATAAAAATAACATGACTATTTTAATTTTGGCATATATCATGATTTCGTCGAATCTTTATTCTTTTTTTTTGTCATATATTGTCTTTGTTTTTAGTGTATTTTGTGATAATTTATAGCATATATATGTCCCTTAAATGTTAACACATATAATATATGTTGTTATTTATGATTTTTTTGTGATTACACATACAACCGATTATTTAATTTGAAAAATATTTTCTATTTTTCCAAATTTTTGTATGAGAGCTGAATATATAGTGTTATGCCATTGAAATTAGAGATATTCTATGGTTATTCAAATTAATCTTTACTTTGTGTCCATCACCATTGAATGAGTGGACGATATTTTGATCTAATGGTGACAAGTGACAAAGTAATGTTTACTTTGTAAAAACCAAAGTAACCATGCCTTACACCTTGAAATTATTTAAAACTAAAAGGGAGTTGACGATTTTTTGATTTGGAAAGCAATAAAAAAATATTTTCCTTCTATTAATATAAAGTTCTAAATAATGAAAAATTTCCTATCGATGTATTATTGGGGAATATTTTAAATTAAATAGTTAGAAATAACTCATATTTTCTCAAACTATTGAGATTTTCTTGTTGCATAAGTTCTACAAATTAAATTGGTATAGTGAAGTAATCTAAAAAAATACAATAAAAGGAAATTACCCGTTTAGAAGAGAGATAACATGGAAATAATTGAATTAAGAAATTTTATATAATTATTTTATTTTGTTCAAGGTAAAAAGCTCATGGACTACATGGAATTAAAATATGTTAGATCATGGTAGTATAGTATTATTATATTCTAAATATCTTTAATTAATTAAATTGTTTAGTCTCGTAAGGGATGAAGCGTGATTAGTGGGTGTGGAAGTTATCAGAATAGTGTTTAAAATCACGTAGAGTTTATCCTTTCCTCACTATCAACCAATTTCAATTTCAGTTATAAAAAACATCGATTTGTGAAGATTTCTCTTCGGCACTAGTTGTTTAGAGACAATGACACAGAAATTCTTCTTTTAACTGATATCATATTGAGCGGAAAAGAGGATGTGTAGAGGATTCAGAGGAGAAATAGTATGAGAAGATCTGAACAAAAGATGTATCGACAAAAACTAACTATCTTGGTTCACCTGCTGGATATTTAAGGAAGATTTATTCTTTTCTAGGTGAATATGACTTTCAAATATTCAAAAGGATGATTTGCTTTACTATTATACAAACTATTGTCAATGCTTGAGACATTCTTAGGATAGTTTGTAATTTTAGGTTATTTACAATACTTGCAATTTAGTCTTTTGAAAATGATAATCTTTCTCTATTGTTATACTAATATATATTTTGGATTGTAGGAACAAAGGGCTCTTGGATGCATTTGGTTTAAGAAAATGAGAAAAGAAGTCTCTAATTATGCTTACTTGTCCCTCTCCATTGACAAGAGAGCTCCAAATTTGTGTAAAGATTGTTTTGTGATTGTGGTGTAATTTGTAAGACAATTAATTCATATTTTACTTATTGTCATTCGCCATTGAGAAAGCTTGAAATTAATGTAAAAATTGCTTTATCACATCAATATTGTCTCAACTTGTAAGACAACGGGTTCATACGATTTCACAAAATTTTATAATACAATTATAATTTATTGACAAACAATGTTTAATATTGTCACTGTTTTATCTTTTAGAAGACACAAAATTGTCATATTTTTATTTAATGACAATATATGTTTTGTCATAAATGTTAAATTACGACTATAAAAATTGTCAATTATTATGTAACTATGATGATGAAATTGTATATTTCATGATGTAAAAAAACTGTCACAACAAGTATCTATATAATGACGATAATATTTTGTCACCAATTAATAAATTTTAGTGACAACTTGTTATTATGACAAACATGTGCATTATTTATGACAATTACAACGTCACTATAATCTTATACATTTACTATTTACTTGTAATTCGTCACCATAACTGAAATTTTAGATGACAAAATGCATGATTTGTCATTCAAATACTCAACTTTAGAGATGATAGGGAATATAAAGTGACAACAAAATTTTAATAAAATGACAAAATAAATGTCACAAAAACAAAAAATTGTATTGACATATGTAATTTTTTGCCATATAAACACAAAATTTTGATGACGAATTATAAAATTGTCACATTGACAAAATACGATGGACATATAGTGACGAAGCATGCGACGATAATTTTTTGTCATTTTTTTATATATGTGACGAAATAACATGTTTTCGTGACGATTTCAGTTCGTCGTAAAATGCCAAATTTCTTATAGTGTGTCATGGACATTTGCAAACACATCAATGAATATATTCTAAACCAGTCATAATATATTTTTGCAGTCATCGATGCAACAAAAGAAATGCCTTTATATTTGTTCGTATAAATTTAACTAACTAAGATATATCGCTCTAATTGCTCTAGGGCATACACCATATCTAACAGCAAGTTATGAGAAAGCCTATGAAATAGCGAATCTCACAGCTAGAATTCAAGAACACCACAACGAACGAAGCAGTCACATCCAAGATTCTGCAAACTTCTCAAAGGGAGTAAATAAACCAGGATGAAGGTTCAAGAAGATCAATAAAGATAATATGTATTGTGATCACTGCAAAGTCACAAAACATACAAGGGAGACATGCTTTGAATTGGTGGGATATCCATATTGGTGGACTGGTCCTAGGGTGAATCAACAACAATAACAACACACCTCAACATACAAAACTCACACTAGTGGAAAAAGGCCCTAAGGCATCGCCAAATTAAACTCGGTTATAATGACAACCAAAGCTAAATAGGCCGAAAAAATTTATTTTGGCTTAAATACACGGTTTGGCAACGGTTCTTTACATACAACCGACACATCCTAGCATGATTGGCAATCGATGAAAAAATTTCAGAAGAGAATCCATCAATTCCATTGTCCTCTAGTGTCGGTTCTCCTTTTAATTTAACCGATGCCCACTTTACGTGCTCACTTACCCTAAAATCCCAGCACTCTGTTCTTTAACTCTCGTGCGCTCATCAGCCCCAAAGTTCGACTCTCTTCGTTTCTTCTCTTTAGGATGCCTTCGACGATCTGGTGAAAGAGAACATGGAAGATCTCGGTATGGATCCCACCGAAGCTCTTTAGGACGCAATCGTCACTCTCACTCTTCAAGGTGTTGATCTCTATGGTAATAATCTACTACTACTTCCATTCTTCACTCATTTTCTTCTTATTATTGTAATCGATTTTGGTGAAATTGAATTCGTTTGCAGGGATTGTGACCTGTGTCCCTGGGGAAGGTGCTGGAGGTAATCCAGTTATCGTTTGTTTGAATAGATTGAAAGAGTTGGATTCTGTTTCGGAGGATCTATGTAGTGATTGTATGTATGAGATTTTGAGCTTATTTGATAAGATAATTGAAGTGTGTGGTGGTGAAGGCTCTGGAAATTCGGCAATTGCTGTGAAAAACGGTGGAGTTCAGGATGAGATCTGTTCTATCTGTTGTAAAATACCGATAAAGTGTGCTAAGGTTCTTATTTCTGCTTTGAAGACATAGGCATTATTGCTTTACGGTATGCTTAGGCTTCTTGTTTGTTTCTTCTTATTTATTAATAACGCATATAATTCAGATTTTAGAGTTGAACTTGTAAACTATGGATATTGAGATTTGTTTTGTGGTTTTCTTGTGTATATATTGGTGATGTTTTGTTTCAAATGCAGCCTTGCAACTGAATAAGGATGGCATTGCCGCAAGAGATAAAGTTGGCCAATATTCCTTAGAATTCAACATAATCTTTAGGTTGTATTTATGGATAGTATTTTATGTTGTTTTATTTATCAGCCTAAATGTGATGGAACCATGTGATTCAAGAGTATATAATAGTCATGTGATGGAACCTTAAAGTTTTGAATCAAGTGTCATTGTTAGAGAAGATTGGTAATCCATATCAACTAGACAGGACATTATTATTATCTACTGCATTACCTGACTTCTATTACATTCTGGTTGTTACGATTAAATTTATAACTAAGGAGGAATACTCATTTCAATAATATGATAATCTTTGTGGCTTGTTTGTATATATATATATATATATATATATATATATATATATATATATATATATATATATATATATATATATATATATTTGAAACAAAATTTTCTTCTATTGATAAACAATCAATTCTCAGAGTGAACCGAAATCTGAATCTGAAGAAAGGATGTATATAGGGGAAATGATGATGGTTTACCCTGTTATTTAACATGTAGCTAGACAATTTGGTGGTTGGTGTTAAATGTGAATACAAGTTACTTTTAGTGTTTATCAATGCTCTGCATTTTCTAGATTATGAGCAGATAACACGTCTTCTGGAGAGACTACTGATGCTTCTGCTATTAGAACAACAAGTTGATGTGCAACACAAACAAAGAAAAATTCAGAAGGAGAATCAGTTGTGCCAAATAAGGCAACAAAAAGCGTGATAGATAGTATTGTAAGTGACATGATAAACATGGCAATATAATTTTGCAATTTTAGGATCAAGTTTACCTTATTTAACTGTCTTTTTAAATAATTTTGTAGGATGAATGGAATCTGAAAGTTCACCAAGGCGAATTCTATCCAAACAGGACGGAGGATCCCCTTAATCGTGGACCGGGTAAGAAAGAGCACCCCGGACGTGTACGCGGGATCGGATCAAATGTTGGCAACAAAAAAATCTTCGGTGCTCCTCAACGCAGTACATTGCAGCATACACAAAATCCAATTTGATTTGAGTAATCCAGTACATGCAGAGGCTATCAGAAGAGAGGTTTTGAAGGTACTTAGAAGTTAATAACTTAGTTCAGCAGCTGTTTGCAATAACTTAGTTCAGCAGCTGTTAGTATACTTAATAAAATGATTAAAATTAAGTAGTGAAACAGGATGTTATGACCTTGAAGTTGAAATATAATAAGCCAAATACACTAGTTAACTAATGCTAGTTTTAAATTGTTAAAATACAATAGGTTTCAGAATTACATTCGGTTTTAGTCGTGATACATCAAACAACCTATACCTTATACTAAATCACCAAAATCGTTATATTTTTTTATATATTTATACTTCTTCTAATAATTTCTAATATATATGCATAAATGACTAAAATGATGTGTGAAATGGGATGTTACAATTCTCCTCTCCTTAAAGAATTTCGTCCTCGAAATTAAATGCTAGAATCCGAAAAGTTATGAATAGTCATTTCTCATATGTTCTTCTGTTTCTCAATTAGCTTCTTCCACTAAATGACTTCTCCAAAGCACTTTGACAAATGGTATTTCTTTGTTTTCTAGTTGTATGGTCTTATATCCTATAATCTCTACTGGCTCCTCTACATAACTCAAATTATGTGAAATTTCTAATTCTTGATCCTCGAGTACATGTGTGGGGTCTTATTGATACTTTCTTAACATGCTAACATGAAAAATATTGTGCATTTGAGCTAATTCTTAAGGTAATGCCGATCTATAAATAAATAGACTAACTTTCTCAAGAATTTCATAAGGTCCTATATACTGTGTACTTAGCTTTCCCTTCTTTATGAATCTCAATATGTCTTTCCAAGGTGATAACTATACTTAATCCTATAGTGAATTTTTCATTTTTTTCAAAACTATACTTAATCCAGATTCATATTCTTTTTTACCTTACTAACTTTGAAAATTCATATCGCTTACAATACAAAACCAAATGATCTTGTTCTTACCTCGTTTTCTTTGTAACACACATGACTATAACATACTTAAATTTCGTAACCATCTGGTTAGCATACAATTTATACTGAATTTTTTTCTTTCACGTCCTGAATCTGCCCCATTTCATATGTACAACGCCTAGTAAAATGACTACAACTTTTTCTATATAACCTCAATTGACCTGATTCGTTTTACTATATCAAAATTTAGAGTATTCTATGTAGTAAAATATTTCCAGATAAATTTTAAACTTTACCCTAACTCATTGATCATGTTATTTTGAACACTTTCACCACCAAAAGTCATACTCCCTATAAACTCATTTTAGAATTTCCCAATTTTGTGGACAAAATCATATCTTGCAGAGGAACAATTCATCTTTATATGACAACTTCTAATTCTATTTCTAACATAACAAAAATTACAACACAAATTACTGAAGTATCTTATTCTTATGCCTTTTCTTCTCTCTATCTATTTCTCTTATTTTCTCTTTAATATTTTGAACCATATGTCTATCTCTAATATCAAGAAAATCGTATAACAAGTTCAACTACTTGATTCCCTTTACTTCCCTATCTCTTCTTTTGCTATTCTTGTTCCTCCAATACGTTTTCTGAATCTTCTAAAGGTTTTGTAGAGTTTAATATCAGGTTTTCCATCTATCTTATCTCTCAAATTAATCTTATAAAATACCCTGGCTTCTTGTAATTGATCAAATAAATCACCAATGCGAGGTAAAGAAATTTTGTTTTTCATAGTGCCTCAGTTCAACTTCCTATAATTAATGCGAATAGTACTATCCTTCTTGTTGATAAATAATACTAAAGCACCTCATAGAGACATACTGGTTCTTATATAACCCTTATTGAAAGAATTAGACAAGTAGGCACTACCTTACATTCACCTTGAAAAACAACTCGTGACTGACTTAACGACTCTAAATTAACTTCTTTGGTATAACAATCGGTACTGACACGTTGCTTCATCAACCAATTCAAACCCAATATCACATAAAAGTCTTTAATATTTCATCTAATCAGATTAGCAACTAACACTGCTTTATCAATTAGAGTGAACAGTTTCGTACACTTGATTTATAACAATCAATTCACTTAAAAGAATTCCTTTGAATCATATTGTATCATTCTTCTTCTATTCATCAAGTACCATTTCCCTTTGAGGAAATGGTGGAGACCCTTGTATCACAAAGCCTCTTGATGTACATTTGATGCACGTGAATGTACATATGATCCTATAAGTGGCGTTTTGGCTGGTTCCACTCTCCTCGGGTTAACATTTTCATCGGCCATATATAAAGGTGATATCATGTACAATCCTAACATGTATTAACTTTTATGTGTGTATGCATATGATGCCCTTGTGATCATATCCCCGCTCTAATACCAACTGAAAGAACCTATACCTTATACTAAATCACCAAAATCGTAATCACAACATATAAATTTTTTTTTGTACTTGTACTTCATTTATATAAATGATATACTAACAAAACTTAACATTCGGTTTATAATACTTATAGAATCATATCCTATTACAACAAATGTGTACAAAACAAAAACAAAAACAAAAACCCGACCACTTTCTATACTATATGCTTGTCATGTGAGGAGATGGAGCAAGATGGAACACAGCCAACCAATCTTTCGTCCATGATATCTACAGGTAATGAGCTTCTAGTACAAACTTTATCCGCTCTAAAAAATTTGGCGCTTTATATGAGGCGTACCTCAGTGAATATAAACAATCTATGAATTTAGCAAATCACATATATACATTAACAAATTCAATATACAGTCACACTTAAATGAGAATGAATGAAGCGGTTATTTAATTGTTTTGACATTTCTAGCCAAATTATTGTTCCGGGATACATGTAACATTTGTAGCAATTGTCAATTGATTTGCTGGCCAGCTATGTAACAATTGGTTGACCTTTCAGTCCAGATAAACAATTGATTGACCTTTCGATCCATTTGTCAGATATTGCAATTGGTTGACCATATAGGTTCAGATGAACAGAACAGGTATTGCAATGTTTGATCAGCTATGTCATAACGTCTCTTATACTTTTTATATATTCAAGTGCAAATGTTTGTTATACGAACCATTGAACTTACAATTAGCATACACTAATGCAATTGAATTTTAGCATATATTCCACATACATATATCATATAATTTTGGCTTTATCAAATACAATTCTCATTATAAACTTATATACACATGATTCACTTAACAATTCAAATCAAGTTTACATTCACATAATAATATATTTCCAATACAATTCATTTCACACTCAAATAATGTTAGGACACTTCATATATATCAAGTTCCACTCACATATATAGTCACATATCAACACAAATTACAATCAGAAATTCATTTCATGTTTATACTAACTTATCCAATAATTCACATTAACCGTTCACAAATATTCGCTTGTCGCCACAATTCACATATCAATACCATGTCGGCGCATTTTACATTTCATATCAATTATAACCACACAACACATATAACACAATCAAATACAATTTCAAATCAAAATAATCGTATCACTCAATTCACATTAAGACAATTTACACAAATCGAATATACAATCGCCCCAGACATTCACTTGTACACATATCCTTAACTATCAATAACTAATAACTAACTATAACACACAAGTCACATACAATACAATTCTAGTACATTTTCATATCAGAGAGTTCAACTAAGTTCAATCAATACAAATTCAATACTCACATATAATAGCACTCAATCATCTTAATTCACATCAAGATAAAACTCACATGTCCATTCAAATAATACATCAACACATTTAACCCATAAATTCATATCATGTTTATACTCACAGATTATCCGAGCTAGTTCTCTTGGAACGACTTGGACCTTTCTCCGAAATCTCTTCACTGTTTTGAGCTCCTATAACATACATATATACATCTTATATCCTTTTGTAAATATATAAAGATTAATATAAACTAGAACAAAATTACTATCCTTGTGACCTTACTGACTATAACCAGTCATATCTCTCAAAGTACTCAACCAAATGACTTGGTTCCAGTTTCATTTTACTCTTAACACATAGCTTTATAACATATCAAAATTTCATAATTTTCTAATCAATAATCCATTCATTACAAATTTTATATTTTACTCTAATTCTGCCATATTTTGTTTGCACTTAGAACTAGTGTTCTTATGACCTCACTTCAATTCAAAATTCATAACTTTCAACTTACAAACTCAAATGCACTGATTCTTCTTTTGTTCAATTCCTAATACACAATTACATAACATATTAAAACCTCAAAAGTTTCAAAGCCTTATACAATTTATAGTGAATTTTCCTTCAATGCCTTGTTTCAACCCGTTCTACCTGGACAACATCTTAGTAAAATGACCATAACTTTCTATAAACAACATGAATCGACCTGATTCTTTTTCCCACTTAAACTCTACACACAAGGAAATAACATATAAAAAAATCAGAATTTTCCATTCACTGTAGAAATTGCAGTAGGCCTTTGAATCTGAACCTGCTTCATTAATCATGCAATTATGAGTACTTCGATTTGTAAAATTCACAGAATTAAACCTAATTATTGAAAAATTCCCAAATTTTATAGAGAGCTTCATGAGACATATATAAACAAATTTCTAGTTTACCATATCTCCTAATTCCGTTTCTAACATCATAAAAATCGAATCACAAAAGATAAAATTACCTGACTCCTCTCTTGCTTTCTCTTCTTCCTTTTCTGTGTTAAACCTCTTCCTCAAGGCTCGTTTCCAGGGCTTTCTGGACTGAAAATCTAATCTTATCTTCACCTCTTTCCAATACATATATACAGAGCATAATGACAATTCTACCCTCATTCATCTTTACTAATTACAATAACAATAATAATAATAATAATAATAATAATAATAATAATAATAACAACTTATACAAATATGTCATGTGCATCTAATTGATTTATATACATACACTATAACTATATTCTAGTCTCTTCCTTATCCCTTTTCTAAGCTAAATGACCATTATGCCCTTCTTTTGCTTATTTAATTATAATAGTAATACTTTCATTTAAACAGTACCATACTTGTACCAATAATAAATAACTCAAGTACTAATTTAACTACCAACTATAATTTCTACTTTTATCTCCACAAAATTTCAAATCTCTTTTATATTTTTAAGTGTACATATGTATATATCTAATATATTTTAAACCAAATATACCAAAATTAATATATTTATTATATATTTATACTTCATCTAATAATTTGTAATATATATGCATAAATGACTAAAATAATGTGTGAAATGGGGTGTTACAATTCTCCTCTCCTCAAAGAATTTTGTCCTCAAAATTAAATGCTTGTATCCGAAAAAATATGAATAGTCCTTTCTCATCTGTTCTGTTTCTCAATTAGCTTCTTCCACTAAATGACTTCTCCAAAGCACTTTGACAAATGGTATTTCTTTATTTTCTAGTTGTATGGTCTTATATCCTATAATCTCTACTGGCTCCTCTACATAACTCAAATTATGTGAAATTTCTAATTCTTGATCCTCGAGTACATGTGTGGGGTCTTATTGATACTTTCTTAACATGCTAACATGAAAAATATTGTGCATTTGAGGTAATTCTTAAGATAATGCCGATCTATAAATAAATAGACTAACTTTCTCAAGATTTTCATAAGGTCCTATATACTATGTACTTAGCTTTCCCTTCTTTATGAATCTCAATATGTCTTTCCAAGGTGATAACTATACTTAATCCTATAGTGAATTTTTCATTTCTTTCAAAACTATACTTAATCCAGATTCATATTCTTTTTTACCTTACTAACTTTGAAAATTCATATCGCTTACAATACAAAACCAAATGATCTTGTTCTTACCTCATTTTCTTTGTAACACACATGACTATAACATACTTAAATTTCGTAACCATCAGCAAACAATTTATACTGAATTTTTTTCTTTCACTTCCTGAATCTGTCCCGTTTCATATGTACAATGCCTCGTAAAACGACTACAACTTTTTCTATATAACCTCAATTGACCTGATTCGATTTACTATGTATAGAGCACATACTCTTGAACAATATATCAAAATTTAGAGCATTCTATGTAGTAAAATATTCTCAAATAAATTTTGAACTTTACCCTAACTCATTGATCATGTTATTTTGAACACTTTCACCACCAAAAGTCATACTCCCTATAAACTCATTTTAGAATTTCCCAATTTTGTGGACAAAATCATATCTTACAGAGGAACAATTCATCTTCATATGACAACTTCTAATTCTATTTCTAACATAACAAAAATTACAACACAAATTACTGAAATATCTTATTCTTATGCCTTTTCTTCTCTCTATCTATTTCTCTTATTTTCTCTTTAATATTTTGAACCATATGTCTATCTCTAATATCAAGAAAATCGTATAACAAGTTCAACTACTTACTTGATTCCCTTTACTTCCCTATCTCTACTTTTGCTATTCTTGTTCCTCCAATACGTTTTCTGAATCTTCTAAAGGTTTTGTAGAGTTTAATATCAGGTTTTCCATCCATCTTATCTCTCAAATTAATCTTATAAAATACCCTGGCTTCTTGTAATTGATCAAATAAATCACCAATGCGAGGTAAAGAATTTTTGTTTTTCATAGTGCCTCAGTTCAACTTCCTATAATTAATGCGAATAGTACTATCCTTCTTGTTGACAAATAATACTAAAGCACCTCAAAGAGATACACTGGTTCTTATAAAACCCTTATTGAAAGAATTAGACAAGTAGGCACTACCTTACATTCACCTTGAAAGACAACTCGTGACTGACTTAACGACTCTAAATTAACTTCTTTGGTATAACAATTGGTACTGACACGTTGGTTCATCAACCAATTCAAACCCAATATCACATAAAAGTCTTTAATATTTCATCTAATCAGATTAGCAATTAACACTGCTTTATCAATTAGAGTGAACAGTTTCGTACACTTGATTTATAATAATCAATTCACTTAAAAGAATTCCTTTGAATCATATTGTATCATTCTTCTTCTATTCATCAAATACCATTTCCCTTTGAGGAAATGGTGGAGGCCCTTGTCTCACAAAGCCTCTTGATGTACATTTGATGCACGTGAATGTACATATGATCCTATAAGTGGCGTTTTGGCTGGTTCCACTCTCCTCGGGTTATCATTTTCATCAGCCATATATAAAGGTGATATCATGCACAATCCTAACATGTATTAACTTTTATGTGTGTATGCATATGATGCCCTTGTGATCATATCCCCGCTCTGATACCAACTGAAACAACCTATACCTTATACTAAATCACCAAAATCGTAATCACAACATACAAATTTTTTTTTGTACTTGTACTTCATTTATATAAATGATATACTAACAAAACTTAACATTCGGTTTATAATACTTATAACATCACATCCTATTACAATAAATGTGTACAAAATAAAAACAAAAACAAAATCCCGACCACTTTCTATACTATATGCTTGTCATGTGAGGAGAGGGAGTGAGATGGAACACAACCAACCAATATTTCGTCCATGATATCTACAGGTAATATGCTTCTAGTACAAACTTTATTAGCTCTGAAAAATTTAGTGCTTTATATGAGGCGCAACTCAGTGAATATAAACAATCTATGAACTTAGCAAATCACATATATACATTAACAAATTCAATATACAGTCACACTTATATGAGAATGAATGAACCGATTATTTAATTTTTTTGACATTTCCAGCCAAACTATTACCCCGAGATACATGTAACATTTGTAGCAATTGTCAATTGATTTGCTGACCAGCTATGTAACAATTGTTGGACCTTTCAGTCCAGATAAACAAATGGTTGGCCTTTCGGTCCATTTGTCAGATATTGCAATTGGTTGACCATATAGGTTCAGATGAACAGAACATGTATTGCAATGTTTGATCGACTATGTCATAACGTCTCGTATACTTTTTATATATTCAAGTGCAAATGTTTGTTATATGAACCATTGAACTTACAATTAGCATATACTAATATAATTGAATTTTAGCATATATTCCACATACATATATCATATAATTTTGGCTTTATCAAATACAATTCTTATTATAAACTTATACATACACATGATTCACTTAACAATTCAAATCAAGTTTATATTCACATAACAATACATTTCCAATACAATTCATTTCACACTCAAATAATGCCAGCACACTTCATATATATCAAGTTCCACTCACATATATAGTCACAAATCAACACAAATTACAATCACAAATTCATTTCATGTTTATACTAACTTATACTTATCCAATAATTCACAACCGTTCACAAATATTCGCTTGTCGCCACAATTCACATATCAATACCATGTCAACGCAATTTACATTTCATGTCAATTATAACCACACAACACATATAACACAATCAAATACAATTTCAAATCAAAATAATCGTATCACTCAATTTACACAAATCGTATATACAATCGCCCCAGACATTCACTTGTACACATGTCCTTAACTATCAATAACTAATAACTAACTATAATACACAAGTCACATACAATACAATTCTAGTACATTTTCATATCAGAGAGTTCAACTAAGTTCAATTAACACAAATTCAATACTCACATATAATAGCACTCAATCATCTTAATTCACATCAAGATAAAACTCACATGTCCATTCAAATAATACATCAACACATTTAACCCATAAATTCATATCATGTTTATACTCACAGATTATCCGAGCTAGTTCTCTCGGAACGACTTGGACCTTTCTCCGAAATCTCTTCACTGTTTTGAGCTCCTATAACACACATATTTATATATCAAACATACATATATACATCTTATATCCTTTTGTAAATATATAAAGATTAATATAAACTAGAACAAAATCACTATCCTTGTGACCTTACTGACTATAACTAGTCATATCTCTCAAAGTACTCAACCAAAGACTTGGTTCTAGTTTCGTTTTACTCTTAACACGTAGCTTTATAACATATTAGAATTTCATAATTTTCTAATCAATAATCCATTTATTACGAATTTTATATTTTACTCTAATTCTACCATGTTTTGTTTGCACTTAGAACTAGTGTTCTTATGACCTCACTTCAATTCGAAATTCATAACTTTCAACTTACTTACTCAAATGCACTGATTCTTCTTTTGTTCAATTTCTAATACACAATTACATAACATATTAAAACCTCAAAATTTTCAAAGCCGTATACGATTTATAGTGAATTTTCCTTCAATGCCCTGTTTCAACCCGTTCTACTTGGACAACATCTTAGTAAAACGACCATAACTTTCTATAAACAACATGAATTGACCTGATTATTTTTTCGACTTAAACTATACACACAAGAAATTAACATATCAAAAAATCAGAATTTTCCATTCACTGTAGAAATCGCAGTAGGCCTTTGAATCTGACCCTGCTTCATTAATCATGCAATTATGAGTACTTCGATTTGTAAAATACACAAAATTAAACCTAATTATTCAAAAATTCCTAAATTTTATAGAGAGCTTTATGAGACATATATAAAAAAATTTCTAGTTTACCATATCTCCTAATTCTATTTCTAACATCATAAAAGTCGAATCATAATAGATAAAATTATCTGACTCCTCTCTTGCTTTCTCTTCTTCCTTTTCTGTCTTAAACCTCTTCCTCAAGGCTCGTTTCCTGGGCTTTCTAGACTAAAAATCTAATCTTATCTTCACCTCTTTCCAGTACATGTATATAGAGCATAATGACAATTCTACCCTCATTCATCTTTACTAATTACAATAATAATAATAATAATAATAACAACAACAACAACAACAACAACAACAACAACAACAACAACAACAACAACAACAACAACAACAACAACAACAACAACAACTTATACAAATATGTCATGTGCATCTAATTCATTTATATACATAGACTTTAACTATATTCTAGTCTCTTCCTTATCACTTTTCTAAGCTAAATCACCATTATGCCCTTCTTTTGCTTATATAATTGTAATAGTAATACTTACATTCAAACAGTACCATACTTATACCAATAATAAACAACTCAAGTACTAATTTAACTATCAACTATAATTTCTAATTTTATCTTCACAAAATTTCAAATCCCTTTTATATTTTTAAGTGTACATATGTATATATCTAATATATTTTAAACCAAATATACCCAAATTAATGTATTTATTATATATTTATACTTCATCTAATTATTTCTAATACATATGCATAAATGACTAAAATGATGTGTGAAATGGGATGTTACAATACATATGTGTGATATACTGATATATCGTTTCCGTCTATGATCCCCTTCCTCTGAAACCAAGGAAAAGGAAATTCGTCATTTCACACTATCTGAAACAGTTAAGTTTTTCAATAAACAGGTGCTACTAATGTTCCCTAATAATGTTTTTTCACATCTTCCTTATTAATGTTTTTTCTCATTTTTTTGTCATGTAGAGCTGTATTAGACGCTAAAAATAAGAGTGCAGAAGACAAGCTTACAGATTTTCAAATTCGTTATCCTAAGGTAAATCTACTTTGTGGTTAGCACTTTCACTTTGACATTAAGAAATTAGTACATAAGTTCTGAATAGTTCTCTATAGAACTTTCATTAACCTACCTGTTGTAATTATGCAGAAATGCTAAGCTCACTAGATTAAGATCCGGAATTTCATAGTTTACATGAAGATCTTGATGATTAGCTGTCAAAAGGAGCCCCTTAGCTCTATTTATAGATGGTAATTACAACAGAGAGGATACATAAAAATTGAATAAAGTGTAGAAATTTTTTTGGTTCTGTTCATAATTTCTATGAAACAGAGCCATAGTATATATTGATTACATTCTACTTTTTGAGATTTACTCTTATCTACTTATAAGAGAATTTGATTTAACTTGTGAGTAGTCTGAATTGCAGATTGCCAAATAAACATATACCTAAATTCTAATCCAACTTCCTTAATATTTTTAGCAAGATTATTGCGCTTAACCACCTTTTTGGGCCTTATGCTATTGATAGTTTATCCTTTTGGTCCCTCCGTTATACACGTTACCCTTTTAGTCCCCGTGCTAATAATTCCGTTACCCAAATGGTCCATTTTTTAACGGAATTTCAACTCCCATGTTACATAGGATCCATGTGGCGAAAATATCGATTATGTGGCGCCACGTCATTTACTAATAAAAAGCAAATCAATTTAGTGACTAAATTTTTATTTGAAATATTTCAGTTTTAAACCTCTTATTCCTCGCTCGTCTCTGCAAACTCCAAAAATCTCAAACTTGGAAATTAACCAAATTCACAACTTTGTATATGTGCAATAATTTGAATTTTTATTCGGCCTATTTCCTCATCTAATAGCTTTTTTTTCTTACCGATAATATAAATAAAATGACAGTGGCTTGTTTAATTTGTTTGTATTGGAATTAATTTACTTGTTCAGACCCTGCTCCTAAAATTGCACCAGTTTTAAAGGATCGATTATTCAATATGAAATTGACGGCGAGAAGTATAGAAAAGCAATTTGAGTCCCAGAAAAAATAGACGCCTTATTTCTCTTGACGATTTTGATTAATTTCCAAATTTGAGATTTTTAGGATTTGCTTTGATAGAGAATATAAGCGAGGAAGAAGAGGTTTAAAGCTCAAAATATTTCAAATAAAGTTTATTCCATAAATTAATTTGTTTTTCTATTAGTAAATGACGTGGCGTCATATAATCGGTATTTTTGTCACATGGATCCTATGTAACATGGGAGTTGTAACTCCGTTAAAAAAGGGATAATTTGGGTAACGGAATTAATAGCGCGGGGACTAAAAGGATAACGTTCACATTGGGGAAAAACTTCACCAAAACGTCTGCCACAAGAAGAGAAAGAGTATCTAACAAACAAAATGCACATCACCATCCAATTAACCCACATAGTGCAAAAACCCATTCCGACTAGCATCGCTCTAACATATTCCCATTCAATTCTATCAAAGGCCTTTTCGATGTCAAGCTTTAAAGCCACCATCCCATCTACACCAAATTTCTTCCTATGAAGATAATGCCCAACCTCATATGCAATTAGAATATTATCAATAATTAATCTTCTAGGGAGAAAGGCACTTTGAGACTCAGAGACAACATCATTTAAGACGTCTTTCAATCTATTGGCCAAGACTTTAGATAGAATTCGATAAAGGACATTACATAAAGCTATTGGCCGAAAATCAGAAATACGGGTTGGATTGCAAGATTATGGAATCAACACAATATTAGTAGGATGCAAGAAATCAGGCAAGACACCATTATGCAAAACATCACAAAGCATTCGATAAATATCATCACTAATAATATGCCAATAGGTTTGATAAAAACCTGGATTGAAACCGTCAGGTGCCGATGATTTATCTGGGTGCATTAAGAAGACGGCCGAACGAACCTCGTCTATGGACAAAGCTCTGTTGGGGAATTCTGGTAGAATGAAGCCTGGATAATTCTGAAGTCTTGACGAACACTTTCAGATTGAATATTATTTGGCGGTTCTACCAAATAGATCAATCGGATAAAATCAGAAACGACAAGAACTTAGAATGAATTTTTGTTGTGAAGAAAAGTGAACCAAAAATTACAGAAATCGTTGCAAAAAAGAACTCTTTCTGTAAGTGTTGCCAATGCCATATTTTATAGACCTGATACGAACAGTCGCAACTCTTCAGAACAAAAGTGTTGCGAAAAGACATGTCCATTCGAGCAGCTGCAACAGTTCATAACAGAAGTGTTACGAGAGGTAGCTCCCGGACCCTCGTAAGCTAAGTATCGTAATAGAACTCGGACAAGCGTGCACTCCACACTCTCCTAACTTGTTCGATGAAATATTACGACTACATTAGTCAACTAGTTGATCCAATTACACTAAAATACCAACAATCCTCCCCCATTTTAGTGTAATCCATGATTAACTAAACAAAATCACAATAAATAACAAACTTATGCATAAATGAAATATCGTGACGATTGAATTTCATCTTAGTATATTACACATTCCAAATATTCGAATAACTAAAGGTGTCACTATGGATTGAACCTTGGTTATCCATCTTGAATACTCGAAGATAATATACACATAAGTTAACATTCTAACATGTTCTTACTTGACACTATCTTTTACTAGCCTTGTGTCCGTATCCTTCATAAGCATATCAAAGCCAAGTCCAAGCTTTTTGAACCGGCTAAACTTCATGCTTATCTAGGTAGCCTTTTTACTCTTGCACCTGCGTATGCAATTTTTCAAAAAGACTATTAAGAAGTTAAACTTCAACCTTCTTTACTTGCAGGTCTGAACACACACATTGGGATATTTTAATTAGTGTGTTCCAATCTCTAGATGTTAAGCTTTCCTCATTGAATTCAGTATCTAACATCATATTAGGTGGGAATTGGGTATCTTAACATGAGAGATTTCAAATGGACTTTAATTTCATCCCCATAACTGACTTTTACACAAGATCTTTCCTTAATCCTTTGTTTATATGATCGGCTAAATTATGATCAGTTTTTACAAACTCAGATTCCATTGTCGAATCACTCACGCAAGTTTCTTTCTTAGACACCCAAGAAGTAGCACCTCCCCAAAGAAGAAACACTCATCCACTTGCGGAAGAACTATACTCCTTCTAAGAAAAATAACTTGTATCCGACTAACCTTCCTAAACCGAAGGAAGCCATTAGAAACGCGCCATGTGGCATTATGTTGATTGGTCAACTTTGACTTTTGATTGATACGTGTCAGTCAACCATTGACATGTCAACCCCAAAAGTTAAACCAATGCCACATTAGATGACGATTAAAGTTGGTTAAGGACAAGTTCCTGGCGACGCTTAATTTCACTAAAGTGTTGCTAAAACTGCTCCACTTAGCATTCTGGTTGCAATCTGGTTCACTTTTTCACAACAAAAAGTTTTCTTCTAAACATAATTAGCCACATGTCTTAGCTTTCCAAATCCATCAGAATCACAGAAATCCAAATAGCATAACCAAAGTTATGATCAAAACACTAAACAGTATAAAAAGCTGAGATTTTCCAAAACAGATTTCACAACTCAACTTCAAACAAAAATTTCACATTGAAAACGAACGAAATTAAATAAGGTTTCTTCTAAACATATATTCCTTAGATTCTGTAGATATCAATAGAATCAAGAATCATTTAAATCGGATTTATATAACAAGAGAAAACATCAAAATAAAATAGGGGCAAAATCTGGAAGTTTTTCGAAAAATCGAGAAATCGAAATTAGAGACACAAACAATCATCGCAAGAGAACGGATCGAATCCGTACCTTTTCGGTTAAAAAATCAGGCTTCAAGCGACAAAATAAGATTCAATCTTTGTTGAGGAATTCTGGTAGAATGAAGCCTGGATAATTCTGAAGTCGTGACGAACACTTTCAGATTGAATCTTATTTGGCGGTTCTACCAAATTAATCAATCGGATAAAATCAGAAACGACAAGAACTTAGAATGAATTTTTGTTGTGAAGAAAAGTGAACCAAAAATTGCAGAAATCGTTGCAAAAAAGAACTCTTTCTGTAAGTGTTGCCAATGCCATGTTTTATAGACCTGATACGAAGAGTCGCAACTCTTCAGAATAAAAGTGTTGCGAAAAGACATGTCCATTTGAGCAGCTGCAACAGTTCATAATAGAAGTGTTGCGAGAGGTAGCTCCCGGACCCTTGTAAGCTAAGTATCATAATAGAACTCGAACAAGCATGCACTCCACACTCTTTTAACTTGTTCGATGAAATATTACGACTGCATTGGTCAACTAGTTGATCCAATTACACTAAAATACCAATAAGCTCGACAAAGTTCCAGATTTTGAGCTGCTGAAACTCGGCCAGTAATGTTCTCCGCAAACTGCAAATCAAGATTCCCCGAGCTTAAATTCTGATAGAACCCCAGGGACCTTATAACACTATGACACATAATGGTGCAAGGTTTTTCTTAACCATAGTAGATGAATATAGTAGGTTTACATGGATCATTATGCTAAAACATAAATTTAAAGTAGCATCAATAATAGAATTTTTTTTAACTTGGTTGGGAACCAGTTTAGTGCAAAAATACAAATTTTGAGGCGTGATAGTGGAATAGAGTTTGTTAATCAACATTGCACTAAATTGTTTAATTCAAGAGGAATATTGCACTAGAGGAGTTGCACATATATTCCACAACAAAATGGAGTGGTTGAAAGAAAGCATAGACATTTACTTGAAGTAACAAGGGCAATCATGTTTCAGTCAAAGGTACCTATTAACTTGTGGGGAGATGCAGTCATGCAAGAAGCTGCAATCATAAATGTCCTTCCCAGCAAACTACTAGGGTGGAAATGTATAATGGAACTTTTTACTGGAAAAAAGCCAGATTACATCAAGTTACATGTATGTGGAGCTTTGTGCTTCCACAAGTTACTATCACCTGACCAAAAACTAGAACCAAGAGCACACAAAAGCCTTTTCCTACGCTTTTCATAAGGCCAGAAGGGATATAAGGTGCTAGATTTAACAACCAACAAAGTTATAGTTACTAGAGAAATGAAATTCTTTAATAGTGTGTTTCCTTATACTAATAATGCAAGTCAACATGAAATTAATGAAAATAAACAACAGCCAGGAGAGTTTGAAAAAAATGAGATCAGAACTAGAAGTGGAGACAAGTTCACAAGCCAAGCTAGCTAAATGATTACATTTTAGCTACTGCAGCGATCAAATGATTCACATTGTGCCTTCCTATCAAAGATAATGTAGATAAAAGAGCCCAAAAAATTTGTTGAAGCATCTGAGGACCCAAATTGAGTTCAACCAATGGAACAAGAGATCATAGCATTAGAAGAAAATGGGTTATAGCAGTTAACAACTCTATCAGCAAATAAGAATGTCACAACATTGAAGTAGGAGTTCAAAGTGAAGTACAAGTCAAATGGAGAAGTAGAAAGATATAAGGCTAGATTAGTAGCAAAGGAGTTTAACCAAATCCCAAGGATAAACTTCAAAGAGTCATTTAGTCCAGTAGAAAAAATTGTGATTGCAAGACTATTGTTCTCAATTGTAGCTGCCAAATAATGGCATATACATCAAATAGATGTCAATAATGCCTATTTACATGGGCATATTGATGAAGAGCTCTATATGGTACCACCACGTGGCTACGAAAAGACAGAAAAGGGGCATAAACAAGGTGGAAGGAAAATGGCACGGGGAGATCACTGCAAAACTGTTGGATTTTGGTTTTGAGAGGTCAAAAAATGGCTATTGCTTGTTCTTGAAGCAGTTTACCACTGTTAATGTATGTAGATGATATTCTCCTCACAGGACCATCACTAGACCATATAAGTGAAGTGAAACCATTCCTTCACTCATTGTTTACCATAAAAGACCTTAGAGAGGCTAAATACTTCCTAGGAGTGGAGATCAAACAAAACTGCAAGGGCATTCACTTGTTATAGCCAAAATATGTATAGGACTTGATCATTGATGCAGGACTACAAAAATGCCAATCTATGACAAGCCCCATTCAATATGGAAATATATTGCCAAGGGAGGGAACAAAAATGTTAGACCCTAAAAGTACAAAAGATTGGTAGGACAACTTCTCTACTTAAACTTCACTAGACCTGACATGAGTTTTTGCAGCCAACAGTAGAGTCAATTTATGCAAGAGCCATGTGAACCCCACTATCAAGTAGGGTTACATGCCGTAAGATATCTAAAGGGCATAACTCACTTTGGACTGTTCTGTCCTAACGACAATAAACTATTACAACATGGTTATTATGATATAGACTGGGGAGCATGTCCAATAACAAGAAGGTCTATTTCAAGTTATTGCCGGTTTTTAGGGTCATCATTGATCTCCTGAAAGAAAAAAAAAGCAGCAGACAGTTAGTAGGTCATCATTAGAAGCAGAGTACAGAAGTATGGCTAGTACATGCTGTGAAATCAAGTGGATAACTTTCCTATTAGTTGATGTCAAAATTCCAATCACACTACCAATTTAGCTTTGTTGTGACAACCAAGCAGGTATTGTAATTGATAAGAATCTCATCTCCCATGACAGAATCAAACTTGTGGAGATAGACTACCATCTTATGCGAGACATGGTTGAAATACTGAATTAGGTTATGCTCTGTGACACCATGTTGTGGGCACGATGCTCACAGTTTCTGAAATCTTCCCAATAATCGTACAGTGATTCAGAATCTTTTTGTTTGATCAAACAAATATCTCTCCTAATTTGTGAAGCACAAGTTGCTGGGAAGAATCGCTCAAGGAATAGCTTAGCCATCTCGTCCCATGTTCGATAGCTCCCGGATGGAAGGTAGTAGAGCCAATCCTTAGCCGTATCTGCAAGTGAAAAAGGAAATGCCCTTAGTTTAATATGATTAACATCAATAGTTCATGACTTCATGCCTAAACAAACAACATGAAATTCCTTTAAATGCTTATGGGAGTCCTCATTTTCTCTCCCACGAAAAGTAGGTAAAAGGTGGATTAAACCCGATTTGAGTTCGAATGGGGCTGCAAGGTCTTCATAAACAATGCAGAGCGGTACTTGATCGATGGGGGCAGCATGAAGTTCTTCAAGAGTTTGCTCGTTGGCCATGGTTTCCGGTAGTGCAACGTCAAAAACTTTTTCTTCTTCGGTATGGACTGATTCTTCATTTTCAAAGTCTGAATGAGCGAGGCCTTCAAAGGTTGAAGCCAGTTTGAGCACTTTGGTTTCCTTTCTCAGTTTCCTGGCAGTTTTCTCTATCTCTTTGTCAAATTGTAAATCACCTGTACCAGAAGATCGAGTCATTCAACAAAATAAAATATTACAAAATTAAATAAATACTCCCCAGCAACGACGCCAAAAATTTGGCGAGTGTCAAATTGGCCAAGTTAAATAACCTACTCGGATTTATAACAAATGGAAGTAGGGTCGATCCCACAAGGAGTATTATAACTTCGTAAAATTCTTTTGTCGAATGAAAAATTGAAAAATACTGTAAAGTAAAAAGGGGGTTTTGTAGAATTGAGGTTTGATGGAAAATAAAAATAAAATGCTAAAAATATTAATAAAAATAATTGATGAAAAGCATTCAATCAAAGGCTCAATTTCACATTCCCGTTCTTACATTAGATCCTTGGTTCAAAGATTTTCTAAATCGAATTTGCTAACCTGGTTATAGTTACCGAAGACGCTTCTAAATAACCAATTTTCCCTTAATTGTAAACTAGACACGAGACGCTCAATGACTAATCCTAACTAAACCATAGTACTTCAGAAAATGTTTCTTTAGTTTAACTTGGTAATTGCTTTACGAATTAGGAAAACCTGATTCAAGCGAATTTGTCAAAACGTTTGACTCGTTTAAGCAAGATTATTTATTTATTAAGGCGAGGTACCTTAATTCGACACTTTTACAAATTGATAGGACAATTACGGATCAAACCAATTTGTATATCAATTTTGAAATCCTTTAATTGAAACAAAAACGTCTTCTCGAAACAATTTAAGAACCAAAATAACCTTTCAGAACCGAAATAAACAAATAGCAAATCGTAAAGAAAGTTAAGAGAAATTAGACCTCACAGTGTAAAGAAACAGGAATTGAATTGTACCTTTGATTGAATAAAAGAAGTTTAGCTAGACATAATAGAGAAACAAAAAGCTGAAATTATATTAAGCTGTATCTATTCTATCTGGTAACTGTGTACTTAAAAAGATAGGACAATTGCCTTCTTAAATAGGCTGAAAATTCTATAAAGAAAGCCCTTAATCCCACTAATTCTCCAACCAACTCAAACCATGGCCATATCAAGAGTAACTGGTAGTGGAATATTGAATCTGTTGAGCATTCCATTTCATCATGTAAGTTACTGCCTTTTAGGACTCCCCTTCAACTCTTGCCACGTCAAGCAACCATCAATTTTAATTAATCCCATTATGTTCACTTTGTCCAACAGCTATTTAATTGTGTAAGTCATGGTCTTCAAGTCAAATTACAACAACTTCTCCATAATCCACTCATCTCTATCTTTTCTCCAACTAATTGACTTGGTCCTTATAAAATAAAAATAATTTCACAATTAAGCCAATATCCAAAAATAATATATGATTTAAGCATGAGATAAAACAAAAATTAATACATTAAATGCACTTAACAAACTCCCCCACATTTATCATTTACTTGTCCTCAAGTAAATAGCCACAAAATTAAGCACAAAAATGAAACACAAATTTCCTTTTCTACCTTTAACCTCAAACCAAACCATCATTTTTAACTCAAATTCCAAATATTGAAGCATACAATCTTAGACCAGAAATAACATTTAAGCTAGATTATAACTCACGAAATCATTTTAAAGCCAATCGAGAAGTACTTAAATAAAATTTGGCAATTTTGTTTAACCACTCCATTTAACCCCGCTTGAAAGGCAAATTCAACAACTTAAATTTGAAAATATGCAACTAATTTTAAGTCACATTCCTTCACATCCATTGCCGATCTAAATTTACGAACCTTGAAATCTTTCCTTTACATTACATCGGTTACGAATTTTCGAGCATATTTTGTGCTCTCCCACTCATTAGCAATTTTTATTTGTTTTGCTAATGTTGGTATACCTACTCAATGTGACTTAATTGCCTTATACTAGCGGCTCCTTGTTCAAGGGGAATTGCATTTTGAGGCGCAACCCCGACTAGCATAAGGGAGTCAGAAAGACCTAAAAAACAAATAGCAATCAAACTCGAACCAATATCTTCAAGTAGCAGCCCAACATATAGCAAGTAATCAGTTGTATATCCCAAAATTAAGGTGAAAAAAACCAATCTTGCAAAGACTAGTTGAAAGGATTAAACAAAACTTACAAATTTTGCAGAAGTACTCACAAAAATACAAGTTAAGGTCAATTTTAAGTTTGCCAAATCTGGTCCAAAATTTTTTTCTTGATACTCTTCAATATTGAAAATTTGAGTGTAAAACATTGGTTTAATTTCAGCTCAAACTTAGAAAAGTAAAAGGTGTTAATTACGCGCTTCAATTATGTTTTTAAAAACTTGATTTTAGCAAAAAATTTCACAAATTCTAGCAGCATTTTGAGCACCAAAACATCAAGAACATCCACACAAAATGTAATATTCCCTCCCCTACACTTATTCTAACACATTACCCTCAATGTGGACACAATAAAGCACACAAGGCAGCAGTTAAAAATCAAAAGTAAAAGGGAACGAGTACTGCCCTGATTGATGGGGAAGGGGCATTTTTTAATGCTGCCCGAAAAATGGATGCTGAGGATCAGCTGGAAAATGGATGTTGCGGCTCCAGTGGTTTAGGATTTTGGTGAGCAGCCTCCCCTCTTATGAGCAAACGTCGGCGGTGAGTTTGAGTGAAACCGGAGGAGTGGTCGCTGTGAAGGAGTCTTGGTGAGAGGTGAATGACAAGAGCATTTTTGGTAGGGGAAGATGAGATTTCGGTGAGTTGAGAGGTGGAGGGGGCGTTTGGTTGTGGGTGGCGGCTTTTGGGAGAAAAACAAAGGAAGCTGTAATTGTGTTTAGGGTAGAAAAATGGTGAAGTAATTTTAGACACTTAAGTAAAATAGTAAACTGGGTTGAGCATGTCCCATGGGCCCAAACTCACAATAAACACATTTCCTTTAATTTCCCTTTGATTCCAGTTACTCCTCCATTTCTTTTAAGCTTTCCAAGCCCATTCCATTAATTCATCCTTTCTCTAAAGGTCAAGCTTATATCTCTTATTCCATGAACCCTTGCGACTCCATTTATCCCTTCTTCCATGGAAGTCCAAGCCCGCATTTTTTTTTCTTGGGCCTACGAATCACAACATAAGTAGAACAGAGGTTGAAGACAATTGCACAGAAACACAAATAAAACAAAAATAGGGAATTATAACTAAATTAAATGAAAAAAAAATACAAAAAACAAAAAGTTTCAAAAACACACAGAAGACCTATTCTAAAAGTTGAAATAGAACAAGAGAAAGAGAGAAATAGTTCTTATTTATAGTCTTAGCTGGACTTTTCACCAAGTTTTTTTTACTGTTCTGGAACAAGGTTGTCTAGTGCAACCTCATCATCCTCAGCTTCAAATCCTTCATAGAATGGCTTCAAATGGTGCACATTGACCTTGAAAATTTTCCCTGTATCAAAACTCTTAATTTCTACAGCACAATAAGAAAAAATGTTAGTAACCAAAAAGGGTCCTATCCATCTAGTTCTCAACTTTTCGGGAAAAACTTTCAAACGTGAGTCATACAATAAGACCTTTTGCCCAATTGAAAATTCTTTTCTACTCAAAAATCTATCATGGAAATGCTTAGTTTTCTCTTTGTAGATTTTAGAATTCTCATAGGCATCATTTCTTATTTCTTCTAACTCCTAAATTTGCAATTTTCTATGGTCACCAGCAACATTTAAGTCCATATTGCATTATTTTACAGCCCAATAAGCTTTGTGTTCAAGTTCTACGGGTAGGTGACATGGCTTTCCAAACACTAAACGGTAAGGAGACATACCTAAAGGGGTCTTGTAGGCAGTTCGGTAAGCCTATAGTGCATCTTCCAACTTGTCACTCCAATCTTTTCTACTCGGATTGACAATTTTTTCGAGAATTGATTTGATCTCCCGATTAGAAACTTCAGCTTGGCCATTCGTCTGAGGATGGTATGCAGTCGAAGTGCGATGCGTGACTCCATATTTCTTGAAAAGAGCGGCAATGGACTTGTTGCAAAATGGGTTCCCCTATCGCTAATGATAGCTCTCGGCATTCCAAACCTATTGAAAATGTTAGTTTTAAGGAAACCTGCAACCACTTTAGCATTGTTAGTTCTCGTTGCCTTAGCTTCAATCCATTTTGAAACGTAATCAACCATAACTAGTATATACACATTGCCATATGATGGGGGAAAGGGCCCCATAAAATCAATGCCCCATATATCAAAAATTTCACAAACATGAATAGGATTGAGTGGCATTTGATTTTTATAAGACAAATTTCCAGATTTTTGACAATTTGTGCAAGTCTTACAAAATAAGTAGGAGTCACGGTGGATGTTAGGCCAATATAAACCGCATTCCAGAATCTTACGGGCAGTCCTATTAGGTCCAAAATGACCTCCACATGAAGCTGAATGACAGAATTTAAGAATAGACTCAATTTCATGCTCATTGACACACCTCCTAATAATTTGATCAGAACAATGTTTCCAAAGATATGGCTCATCCCAAACATAAAATTTAGCATATTTCTTGACTTTTTCTTTCTCATTCCTAGACAAATAATCAGGTAGAATCCCAGTAGCTAAGTAATTAGCTATATCGGCATACCATGGCTGTTTGTTAGAAATTGAAAGAACAAACTCATTTGGGAATTCCTCTCCAATTGGTGTCCGGTCATTTGTAATTGGTAATCTGCTCAAATGGTCAGCCACTAGATTCTCATATCCCTTCTTGTCTCAGATTTCAATATCGAACTCTTGTAACAAAAGAATCCATCGAATGAGTTGCGGCTTCGCTTCCTACTTCTTCATGAGGTACTTGAGGGCTGCAAGATCAGAGTAAATCACAACTTTAGTACCCAATAAATAAGGAAGGAATTTTTCCAAAGCAAAGACAATAGCAAAAAGTTCTTTTTCCGTTGTCGAATAATTTTATTGAGCGCTATCAAGTGTCCTTGATGCATAATAGATCACGTGTGGATCTTTTCCATGTCGCTGCCCAAGTACTGCGCCCACAGCTTGATTGCTAGCGTCACACATTATCTCAAATGGTAATTTCCAATCCGATGGTTGAATGATCGAAGTTGTGACCAACATCTCTTTTAGTGTATCAAAGGCCTTCTTACATGAATCATCAAAGTTGAATTCCACATCCTTTTGCAATTATCTACAAAGGGGTTGAGCAATCTTTGCAAATGACTTAATGAACCTCCGATAGAATCCCGCATGACCAAGGAATGAACGAACTTCCCGTATAGAAACGGGGTAAGGTAATGATTTCACAATGTCAACTTTAGCCTTATCAACTTCAATTCCACGTTTGGAAACAATATGGCCTAAAATTAATCCTTGATCCATCATAAAATGGCATTTCTCATAATTCAAGACCAAATCCTTTTCCAAACATTGTCTTAAAACCTTTGTAAGGTTAGTTAGACATTCATCAAAAGAATTACCGTAAACCGTAAAGTCGTCCATAAATACCTCAATAATGTTTTCCACAAAATCTGAAAATATACTGGCCATACATCTTTGAAACGTGGCAGGCGCGTTACAAAGTCCAAATGACATCCTTCGAAAGGCAAAATTCTCAAATGGACATGTGAATGTCATTTTTTCTTGGTCTTCCGGAGCTACTGGAATTTGATAAAATCCTGTATATCCATCTAAACTACAAAAGTGAGATTTACCTGCCAAACGTTCCAACATTTGGTCAATAAAAGGAAGGGGAAAGTGATCTTTACGGGTAGAAGCATTCAACTTACGATAATCGACGCACATCCTCCACCCATTTTGAACTCGGGTGGGGAGTAACTTACCATTTTTAGCCTGAACAACTGTAATGCCTATTTTCTTTGGAACTACATGAATTGGACTCACCCATTTACTATCTGATATGGGGTATATTATGCCCGCATCCAGCAATCACAGTATCTCATTTTTCACCACATCCATCATTGGTGGGTTCAATCTCCTTTGACACTCTCTTATTGGCCTGTTGTCCATCTTTGTAAGGATCCGATGCATTCAAGTCAAAGGGCTTATTCCTTTGATATCGGCAATGGTCCACCCGATTGCATTTTTGTGTTCCTTCAAAATGTGAATTAGCTCTTCCTCCTCCCATGTCTTGAGTTTGTTTGAAATTATGATCGGTAATGTCTCTCCTTCACCTAGAAAAGCGTACTTTAAGTGTTCCGGTAATGGTTTTAACTCCAACTTGGGTGCCTGCAAAATAGGAAGGGGAAGTTTAGCATGAGAATTGATTAAATCAATTTTAGGACCCTCATTATGAATGGGAGGGCTGCCCGTTAATTCACTTTCTATTTCAAGCAAGCATTCCTTCACTACAATTTCATCTTTTAAATTTTTCATGCCACTTTCACACAAAACAACGTTCAATTCATCTTCATGATCAATTTCAAAGACTTTTTGCACTAAAGGTGTAACGACCCGGTCCTAAGAGGGGTGGCGCCGGGGTAGAAGACCTAAGCAAAGAGCGGCCATGAAGGATGTCGATGGGGACAGGAATGAACCGAATCCACACCCGAAAGAGAGGGTTTCGAGATTGTGCTGGTATGGGATGGTACAATTGAGAACGGTTAAGGATTTCGAGATTATGATGGTATGGGACGTTACAATTGAGAGAGACTTAAGAGATTTGATTGGTACTACCTATACCAACAAGGTGCACCTTCTTTTCGGGAGCCTACTCGGGAGAACTCCAAAGTTGAATGTGCTTGACTTGGAGCAATCTCGGGATGGGTGACCTCCTGGGAAGTAATTTCCAGGAAGTGAGCGAGTGAGGACAAAGCTCACTGGAAAGACTTGTGTTGGTTTGTGGGGGCAGTCGGTCGAACCCGGGGTGTTACAAAAGGTTCAATTGCATCAACATGATAAACAATAGACACATCAAGAGGGTGTTTCATAGCTTCATACATATTGATCTTAACAACTTCTCCATCAAATTCCATGGTCAATGTACCATCAAAAACGTCTATCTTAGTTCTGGCAGTGGTTAAAAATGGCCTTCCTAACAAAATATCATAGGCTTTTGGGGACATATCATCTTCCATGTGAACCACATAAAAATCTGCAGGAAAAATCAATTTATTCACTTCAACTAAGACATCTTCTAATAAACCATCCGGGTACACTGTTGATCTATCCGTCAATTGAATTACCACACCTGTTTCTTTTAAAGATCCTATTTTCAAAGCTTCATAAATAGAAAATGGCATAACATTAATTGAAGCTCCCAAATCACAAAAAGCCTTACCAACACCAACATTGCCAATTTTGCAAGGAATTATGAACATACCTCGGTCTTGGCACTTAGGCGGTATACTTCATTTAAAAATTGTGGAGACATTCTCATTGACACTTACCTTTTGAAATCCTTCTAGCTTCCTCTTGTTAGTGCATAATTCCTTCAAGAATTTTGCATAACGCGGGACCTGTTTTATCATATCAAGTAAAGGAATGTTTACCTCCACTTTTCACAAGGTTTTCAAGATTTCTTTCTCATCATAATCCTTTTTAGTCTTAGCAAACCTTTCTGGAAAAGGTGGCTGTATAACAATCGGTGCACGATCAGTGGTTTTCTTTTCCTCAGCAGGTTCTACTTTCTGTTCTGAAATTTCAATTTCTGCTTCCAGCTCGTGACCTGCCTTGTGCCTACGCTGTGGCTCACGAGGTTTATCCTGCAAAATTTTCCCATTTCGCAAAGTTACAGCATTAACATTTTGTTTAGGATTTACCTTAGGCTGAGATGGAAGGCGTCCTTGAGATTCCAACTTGCTAAGGGAAGTTGCAATTTGAGAAACTTGAGTTTCTAGTCCTCGAAATCTCGTATCCAAGCTTTGGAATCTCATTTCGGTGGCTTGTTGAAATTTTTGTATTCACAACGAGGGTTTTCACAGCATCTTCAAGAGAGTTGCTTGAGTTATCCTTATTCACATTCATGGGCCTTTGTGGTTGGAATTGACCTTGACTCTGAAAATTTGGTTGTCTAGGCGCATAACTGAAATTGGGATGATCTCTCCAACCAGGGTTATATGTGTTTGAGTTAGGGTAATATTGCCTTTGGGGCTGCCCTTGAAATCCCACCGCATTCACATACTCTTCCTCTTGGAGTGTTGGGCACATTTCAGTTGGGTGATTCGATTGAGTGCAAACCCCACATACTTTAACCTGTTTCGATTGTCCTGCAACTAGGCCTTGAACCATAACAGTTAGTTCAGAAATTTGAGATTGCAAGGAGTTATTGCTTACCATATTCACAAATTGCGTTGATGTTCCGTTGGATTGTTGGTTATTTG
Source organism: Euphorbia pulcherrima (assembly GCA_947683365.1). Taxonomy (NCBI): domain Eukaryota; kingdom Viridiplantae; phylum Streptophyta; class Magnoliopsida; order Malpighiales; family Euphorbiaceae; genus Euphorbia; species Euphorbia pulcherrima. Next base: position 11,379,446 of record CANTUS010000001.1, on the reverse strand, counting down.
CTGCCATAATTGAAATCAGATCTCGAGCAGCTCGGGGTGTCTTTTTTCTGATTGCTCTGCCACTTGCAGCATCCATCATCTTAGCTTCGATAGGTAAGAGACCTTGATAGAAATACTGAATCAGGTTATGCTCTGTGACACCATGTTGTGGGCACAACGCGCACAGTTTCTGAAATCTTTCCCAATAATCGTACAGTGATTCAGAATCCTTTTGTTTGATCGAACAAATATCTCTACTAATTTGTGAAGCACGAGTTGCTGGGAAGAATTACTCAAGGAATAGCTTAGCCATCTCGTCCCATGTTCGAATGCTCTCGGATGGAAGGTAGTAGAGCCAATCCTTAGCCGTATCTGCAAGTGAAAAAGGAAATGCCCTTAGTTTAATATGATTAACATCAACAGTTCGTGGCTTCATGCCTAAACAAACAACATGAAATTCCTTTAAATGCTTATGGGAGTCCTCATTTTCTCTCCCACGGAAAGTAGGTAAAAGGTAGATTAAACCCGATTTGAGTTCGAATGGGGCAGCAAGGTCTTCATAAACAATGCAGAGCGGCGCTTGATCGATGGGGGCAGCATGAAGTTCTTCAAGAGTTTGCTCGTTGGCCATGGTTTCAGGTAGTGCAACGTCAAAAACTTTTTCTTCTTCGGTATGGACTGATTCTTCGTTTTCAGAGTCTGAATGAGCGAGGCCTTCAAAGGTTGAAGCCAGTTTGAGCACTTTGGTTTCCTTTCTCAATTTCCTGACAGTTTTCTTTATCTCTTTGTCAAATTGTAAATCACCTGTACCAGAAGATCGAGTCATTCAACAAAATAAAATATTACAAAATTAAATAAATACTCCCCGGCAACGGCACCAAAAATTTGGCGAGTGTCGAATTGGCCAAGTTAAATAGCCTACTCGGATTTATAACAAATGGAAGTAGGGTCGATCCCACAAGGAGTATTATAACTTCGTAAAATTCTTTTGTCGAATGAAAAATTGAAAAATACTGTAAAGTAAAAAGGGGGTTTTGTAGAATTGAGGTTTGATGGAAAATAAAAATAAAATGCTAAAAATATTAATAAAAACAATTGATGAAAAGCATTCAATCAAAGGCTCAATTTCACATTCCCATTCTTACATTTGATCCTTGGTTCAAAGATTTTCTAAATCAAATTTGCTAAACCGGTTATAGTTACCAAAGACGCTTCTAAATAACCAATTTTCCCTTAATTGTAAACTAGCCACGAGACGCTCAATGACTAATCCTAACTAAACCATAGTACTTCAGAAAACGTTTCTTTAGTTTAACTTGGTAATTGCTTTACGAATTAGGAAAACCCGATTCAAGCCAATTTGTCAAAACGTATGACTCGTTTAAGCAAGATTGTTTATTCCTTGAGGCGAGGTACCTTAATTTGACACTTTTACAAATTGATAGGACAATTACGGATCAAACCAATTTGTATGTCAATTTTGAAATCCTTTAATTGAAACAAAAACGTCTTCTCGAAACAATTTAAGAACCAAAATAACCTTTCGGAACCGAAATAAACAAATAGCAAATCGTAAAGAAAGTTAAGAGAAATTAGACCTCACAGTGTAAAGAAACAGGAATTGAATTGTACCTTTGATAGAATAAAAGAAGTTTAGCTAGACATAATAGAGAAACAAAAAGCTGAAATTATATTAAGTTGTATCTATTCTATCCGGTAACTGTGTAATTAAAAAGATAGGACAATTGCCTTCTTAAATAGGCTGAAAATTCTATAAAGAAAGCCCTTAATCCCACTAATTCTCCAACCAACTCAAAGCATGGCCACGTCAAGAGTAACTGGTAGTGGAATATTGAATCTGTTGAACATTCCATTTCATCAAGTAAGTTGCTGGCTTTTAGGACTCCCCTTCAACTCTTGTCACGTCAAGCAACCATCAATTTTAATTAATCCCATTATTTTCACTTTGTCCAATAGCTATTTAATTGTGTAAGTCATGGTCTTCAAATCAAATTACACAATTTCTCCATAATCCACTCATCTCTATCTTTTCTCCAACTAATTGACTTGGTCCTTACAAAATAAAAATAATTTCACAATTAAGCCAATATCCCAAAATAATATATGATTTAAGCATGAGATAAAACAAAAATTAATACATTAAATGCACTTAACAGTCCAGCTCGTTAAATTTATATTAGGACATTTAAATGTATTTGCTCCTGTCATAAGAACCGTTGGATCAGGTTGTTTTCCGACATAATCAAGCGCTGATCGTAAATATACATCGTCCATTTTCCTTATAGCATGACAGATTTGGCTCATTGTTTGCTCCACTGGTGTCGATTGAATTTCACCAGCCGTGGTTATAACTGCAGCTGTAAATTGTACATTACCCAAGTATCCTTGTGGTAATGGAGGATTCAATCTGAACCGTCCATCTACTGATATGTATGCTTTTGTCGGTTGATCAACACGTAAGCCACGTGCCTTGCACGTGCAGTACCATATAAGTGCAGCTAAGATTTCAAAAGTGGTATAAGTAAATGCAGTGTCATTTTTGTTGAATTTTAGTTTCAGAGAGGTGAGTTGGTCAAGTGTGATCCTGAGTACTCTAACATGTGTGGGAGTTGGGATGGATGGTTTTGTCATCGTTGGATAAGGATCATACTCAATATGATGGAAGGCATGTGTAGGCGGATCTCGAGCCTTAAGAAGAGTCCTATCAATGAACGGTGGGATGCTTATTGATTTGCCACGTGCAACATCAGACCATTTTTTTTTTGAAAAACATGAATTAATGAAATGGATGGCAGATATACCATCAATAGCTGTATGATGAAACAACACTCCGAGACAAACACTTCCACACTTAAAACGAGTCAGCTGTACGTAACAATTAAAAATCAAACAATCAGAGTTACTAAAAGTATAAACCCAAAGATAACATGAACACTGGTTTTAGAAATGCAAGAAAATACCTGAACAGCATATAAAGGCTTAGAAGAGACATCCAATGAATCCATAGAGGGAAGAAGATGCTCCATTTCAGGGCCTGGAGTGAAATCTCCAACATCATCAACACAGGTTGTTTCAGCTTCAACGAATAAAACACCATTGCCATTACAGTTTATATTGATTCTACCATTTTCATCGGTGCCTAATACTCCTGCTATAGGATAGAATGCCACAATTACCTCACCTAGTGCATATTTAAGCACTTGTGCTTCAAAGAAATTTGTATTTTTATTATTATTGTGAACATTTTCTGGGTCTTGCAATTGCTTGTAGAAGTAAACCATAGGAACATAGTAGCTAGCTTCCATAAGATCCAAGTCAGAAACCCATAAATTGGTTTTTGGTGTTTCTATTGCAGGCTTTATAATGCTTGTCTCCTTAATATTGACTATCATCTTGTTTGCTGGGACAATAAAACTCCATTATAGAATAAACCAACCTGCACTTTCAACTCATTTTGTAAGTAAATGTTGCACACTGATTTACAAATAAAAATAACAAGTTACAATGGAAGTATTGAACATTCAAAGAAGGGATGTTTCTGAAAGTCCTTACTAGGAAAGTTAATTAAATGACTAGTTGATTATAACTATGTACAAACAGGGTATAAAAAAGTATTCGTGGATCTTAAAAAGCCTACAAGTAAACACATAGAGGCACTGGAGTAATGGAACGAAAGAGACCTTTATGAAGAGTTGAACAGTTACAGAAAGGGATATTACGATATGAACCTCATTCTTTATCATCTATATATAACTTCTAAAACGAAAATACTGTCATGAAATAACTGGACCCAAAAATTTAAGCCTATAGGTAAAGTGCTGGTGCTTATTTTATAAAGAAATATTTTTTTGATAAATATGTGGTAAAGAAGTAAAATTATATATAGAAGAATAACTTTCTCAGTAAAGATTTTTTAATCAATAATTACACTGTAATTTTAATTGTTACCATCCGGATAGGTAGAGCTTTTTATTCTATTTAATGAAAACGCACATGTGAAAAAAATGACATAAAAAACTTCAATTGTTATTACTGTTTTCGTTGTTGTTTTTATTATTATTAATTGAAAGTGGTGAATTAGTATCTTTTGAATATAAAAATACTTCTTGTATTGAAAATCAGTTATTCGGTATTTCGTGTTAACTTTTTCATTTATTATTATTTTTTATATTCTCTCCTATTTTTTACTTTTTCTTTTGTTCAAATTTTCACGTGTCAGAAATTGAATAGAGGACATCGCAGGACACAAAAGTTGGAGGGAACTGAATTTTTTTTCCATTGAAGGAATATTCTTAACTTGGATGAGTACCTTGTTAAATTATATATAAATGTTAATGCGGTAACAAAGTCTACGTGTGTTTGGTTGTTAGCTCAACCTTAATGATAGAACATTAACATTACATAAAATTTGGGTACAAGGGGTGTCCGTTGAAATATCGTATCACCTGGTTATGGGTATAAAATACTAGACTATATTGGTGAAGTAATTGTCACAGATACGACTGATCCAAAAGCTTAACTTATTCCTATATTTTTTTTTTGGCTTGAAGTGGATACAATATAAGTTTAAGGGGAGAGTATTGGTCGGTTCGATTCAAGAACCAAACCAAACCAAATAAATCAAAAACCGGCAAGAAAATTAGGAACCTAATATCTAACCTAATTAAATTCGGTTCGGTCCGGACCAAACCTAAATATTTAGGTTCGGTTTGGTTCGGTTTAGTATGGAACCAAATTTCCTTTTCATGTTAAAGATGTAATTATTATTTGAATTACTTATTATGAAATTTGATAACTTGCTAAACTCAACATTGATATATTAATAGTAAAATATAGTAAAAAAATTAATTCAATTAAGATTCAATTAATGAGTTTATTTGTATCTTATAAAATATAACAAATAATAAAAATCAATCAAAATTAATAATAGCATTTCAATATTCGCCATTTATTGAATTTTAATATGGAATTCTCTATATTTTTTCATATAATACTTATAATATTAATACTTAGAAAAACATAAATAAAAAATTTTAATGTTCACTGATAGTTAGGCTTATAGTATGAACTTCCCTACATTTTTTTTTGCATATATTTATATATCATCCTAATTAAGTTAGGTTCTTGGTTTTTTTGGTTTTTTTTTCCTCAAAACAGAGAACTGAACTGAATACCAAATAAGAAAAATATTAGAATCAAGTACCGAACCTAGTAAGTTAGGCCCGATCCGGTTAGGTTTGATTCGATTCGGTTCTTATTTCGATTCGGTTCGGTTATTTAGGTTTCTTGCTCTCCCCAAGCTCAATCCACCATAAATTGAAATTCTTTAAGAAAACAGAGATGTCGTGATTCGAACCCTGACTGTGTCTGTAGGTTTCTTTTTTTTTGAATTACCTTAAAGAGGGAAAAGGTAAGTGAAAAATATTTTCACATTCATTAAAAATCCTCCCCAATGATTTTTATAATTGAAAAGAAAATTACAAGGAGAGAAAATTACAAACATACCAAACTAATAGGCTTACAAACAAAAACTCTCGTTGATGTGGAAGAAGAAAGTTTTCCCTCTTTAAAATTTATGATGTTTTTCTTTTGTTTCAAATAATTTTGCTGCTATTTTTTTAGTTTCCATAACGAGATCGGCTTCTTCAATCATGGATCTGATGCTACACATCTCAATCTTGATTTTTGGGTTGGACTTCATCCGGTCTTTAGACAAGATACTTACATGATCTTTCACTGTAGACACTTAGATTTCTCCTTTAAGCAAGATTGCTCAAGATCTGCAACAATGATTGATGTTATGGCGTACGCAGAAGCGCTTATGGTTGTTGATTGAAATCGTTAGTTGAGATTAAGAAATATAGGTTGCAACGTTTATTTTTTTGTTTTGTTTCATTTTTTTAGTAAGTATTGTCTTATGGCTTGTTTGTCTTGCGTCAAAGCAAGTTTAGTATGTTTGTGTTGGTTGTTTTCGTCCGGTGTTTTGACCCCGGTAGTATCTTTAAATTAGTTTTTGAATTGTCTATATTAATCGGTCTGCAAATCATGCTTCACAATTGTTAATTAGAGCAGCTGATTCTTCGTGTAGGGGGGATTCATCCATCTTTGGATTAGAGCTATTATTGGTTCTGATTTAATATGATAGACTATACTGTTCAGGAAAAAAAATCGGTTTACAAACAAGAAAAAATCAAAAATTGAAACCGATACTGTGTCTGCAGGTTGCTTTCTTTCTGCTCAAATACATTTTTTACTTAAACTTAGTTTTGATAGCATAGAGATAAGATTTTTCTTTTAGCATAATAATTGCGTTAGCTGGGTTAGACTGGAGCCCAACCTGCAAACACATTTTATCTTCTTCCTTTCTCCACCAACTATCAGGGCTAACACCTAAAAGTATGGGCCAACACCAACTATCATGAATTTAATTCCATGACAATAACTTTTTCTTATAACATATAAATTTATATATCTTTGTACTTATTTCTAATACTACAATTAAATTCATTCGTTATGATTTTATAAGTTTGATTTCAACTTTTTTGTAAGAGATGAAATTACAGAGGCCAAGATTGAGGTTTAGTAAAGTTCACAGTAATAATTTTTTTTAATTGTAGGGGAGGCGAGAAAATTCGGGCAAGAAAAAAAATGGTCTAACAAAAGAAGAAAAGGAAAAGGAAAAGGAAAAAAAACAACAAATGCATTAAACAAACAACAATCAAGGCAATAATAAATTTACTAGAACTTTATTGTGTGTCGGAGATTGTCATGATACCGTTTGATCCATAAGCTTAAGTTTGTAGGTAAGGCCCAATCAGAGCTCATATAGTATTTTCGATACTCTTCTGCGCCCGAATGACATTAGGCTTGAAGGAGGTACAACACATTCTCACTCTATCATGTGTCGAAATTCAATTCAACATATAGAGCTGTCAAGATTTGAACTCTCAACCTTTACATATCATGAAATTATTTGACCCAAAAATTTAAGTTTGGAGGCAAGAGTCAATCTTAGCTTGGAGATAGAGAATGATTGATACGGTGTCTCAAATATATATATACATGTAAGAACACAGACAATAAAAGAATGAAGACTCTAATTAGAATGTGATTGGTAATTTTCTTAAAAAAATGTAAATTTACTTTAATTAATTAATTAATTATTGAAAATAACTAGTCCGCCCTTAAGCAGATCAATTGGGTCGAAAGGTCCGATCCAATTTGGTTAGTTATACTTAATTAGAGAATTAATAAGTTTAACGATCTAATTGAAAATATATTAACTTACATGGAAATAATTTTTTCCATATGGGCCAAACATGATATTTGCCCATTTTTCTCTTTATAAATATACGTTTTATGATTGATGAGATTTCATTTCCCTCTACCATTTTCTCTCTTCCATGTTTTTTCTTACGAACGATTGATATTCGGTACAGCAAATGTGGAAATCAAATATCTAATATATGATGACTCAATCTCAACTTGACATTTGTTGAGGTGTTAATCAATCTTTGGGCACGAAAGATATATAAGAATTTGGATCCATTCTCTTCATTTTCCATCATTAATTCATGAAGTAGTAATAAAATTTCACAAAATTGGTTGTTCAATTGGGGAAAAAAGTATTAGCCGCCACTTTAGGTTAGCAAAATGATTAAATGAATTTTAGTACTTTTTTTTTATATCACCTATATATGAACGCTCTAATTTTTTTGATTTATATTTCATTCACTTCATTTAGTTCAATATCATTCAGTTTGGTATTTAATTTAGTTCATCTAATATTCCCTTTTAGTATCCAATATTACATTTCAGTTTATACAATATATCTAGGCTAAACGCTTTGTCACTATCTATATTATTGATTAAAATAATTAATCATAAACAATAAATAATGAAAAGAAACTACAAATAATATTAATCATGTTTTAAAAGAATCATGTTTTAAAAGATCACAGATTATCATATTCTTTTTGAATGAATGATTTTTTATAATGAATAAATTATTAATTATAATAATAATAAATTATTATTATTATTATTATTATTATTATTATTATTATTATTATTATTATTATTATTATTATTATTATTATTATTATTATTATTATTATTATTATTATTATTATTATTATTATTATTATTATTATTATTATTATTATTATTATTATTATTATTATTATTATTATTATTATTATTATTATTATTATTATTATTATTATTATTATTATTATTATTATTATTATTATTATTATTATTATTATTATTATTATTATTATTATTATTATTATTATTATTATTATTATTATTATTATTATTATTATTATTGAACATGTTTTCGGAAGCCAAGTTCTTAGAATCAAGTTCTTGTAAGATAGACTATCAGAAGATAATGTCAAACTTGGCAAACAGTCCATCAAAGGGAAAGTATCGTGACTAAATGTGAAGAAGAATTGCCTGAAAAGGAAAGCATATAAGTACTTCATAAGATAGAAAGCTCGTATCTCTATGCAACTCAACTGAAGATAATAAGTTAAATAATTTTTTTTTCTTTTGTGATCAAAAAAGGTAGGCTACATGTCTACATGTCATGCACAAAAGAGATAAGACATATTTATAATGTGAGTTGACAATTTGGAGATTCAGTCACCTACCACCTAATGATCGCCAACCTGAAACATATCAAAAGGTGCAAGAAGGGTCTGAAAGTTGTAGAATTTGTAGAAGTTGGTAGAGTTATTCTCTGTTAATTGGTCTAATTGAAGAATTAGTGTGTCTAACGGATGATTCAGTGGCTCTCAAGGAAAAGAGCTGTCTTGAGACAATGACTGAGAGTTGAACTCTGAATCAATCACAAAGAGAAGGGCCTCTTCTGCTAGAACGATAAACATGTTGAACATGAATAACATGCATGAAAGAATTTTAAAGTTTTATCTCCTACTCCAGGAAACTCATATTGATTATATGACTAACTAATAACCTAAAAAAAAAAAAATCAAATCTTTGTCTAGGTTGTTTAAATGCAATAGTTGGAGTCAAACATTTCAATAAAGTTGTTTCATCTCTCTCTTTGTCATAGGCACTAGACATGTTCATGGGTTGGATTGTGCCAGGTCCGAGCCTGACTTGTTGGGTTTTCACCTAAACATACTCATCCTAGCCCATCTTATATTTTTTGGGCTCAGGCTGCTGGACTCGGATTGAGTTGGGCTGAGTTTGGGTTTACCCAAGAAAATATATACTAAAATAAATGTGTATTTAAATTTTATTACAAAATGTAATAAAATTATAAATATTACACTTCTATTTATTATATCTAAATAATATTACATCAAAATTTTGTAAATAGAAATGCATTAAAAAATTTTCTAACAAATATTTTTACATTTTCGAACTTAATAATTGAAATAATGTTACATTATATATATATATATATATATATATATATATATATATATATATATATAAATTAGTTTATACAAAACGAATGTGGGAAGGGCCGGCCATGGGATTTTAAGTTAATCTCAAACTCATACATATTACGAGCTTTAGCGAGTTCAGGTCGGGTTGGACAAAATTCAGAAAATCATTTCTTAAATCTGACCAATACATGACGAGCTTTGGCGGACAGCAAGGCCTATGAACATGTATAGGCACTACACCATAGATGGCTTGTAGCATTACAGGCAAAGTATCACTTAAAGTGTTAAAAAAGATACCAGAGAAGAAAATACAACTATTTTACCAAAAAAGTTGGTATTTTACTTCTTGCAAAAGTACTTTTGGTGACACTCTAGGGTATTTATAGCGACTCATCAACATAGTTGCTTACGACCTTTAGCGACGGTTTATACCTAGAGGTGACTCATTCGTCGATAGGTCCCGATCAAAGTTACAAGAAAAATAAAAGAATTCTCTTTAGGTGAGAATAAACCACGAGTTTTTGTTCTTAAAATTCATTGCCATTCTTGATAAATGTTGGAAATATATCCAAATCTTAAACAAAGGAAATCCTAATTCTACGCACATATACATGCCACTTTTAATTAAAAGGCCACTAACTTGATATATATCCTATATAATAACTAATTCCTAACTACAAGGCCATGTCTTAACCGCAATTGAAATCCTAAACTAATCATACCACTAACATGTAATATAAAAAACAATAAATAAAAATTAATTACATCAGCAATTATCCTAAATACCACTGAAAACTTATCCTCAAGGTTAAATTTGCCACATGTCATTATCAGCATCAGTTGTTAAGAGGAAAAGTTGGGCCGACCTTTGTATTTGTGTCCTGGAGCAAATTTTTCATCGCAATTAAAGCAAAGACCTTGAACTCACTTTTTTTGCATTTCCTCCTAACTAAGTTGCTTTATCGACATGCTTGACTTGGTATCTACTTCTTTTGTAACTTGTAGATTGCGATTGAGTTGCTCGTCTTGTATCCGTGCCAAGCTAATTGTTGGAAATAATGATCCGGAAGATTTACATCAAGAACAATCCAGATCAAGTTTGAAGCAAACAAAACCTCTAAGTCCAAGAAGAGCATCCGGATACACATTGAAGATATCAAAACCCTAAGTTCATGTAAAAAGCATCTGACTAAAGTTTTGAAAGTAAAAAAAACTTCTAACCCTTCAAAAACAGCATCCGGAGAAAGACTAATTGAAGAGCATCCGGATAAGTTAGAGACTGGAGACATCCGAAATACGCAACTTACGAGATAAATGGGAAAAGTTCAAAATTACCTTTTCCCTCCATATTAGTCTAAAGTCAAAGTTCCTTTTGCCTTGAAGAATGAAAAAAGGAGACAGCTTGCACGCAATTCATAAAAGGACAAATATTTGACTTTGGAAAGAGAAAAAGGTAATAACCTTTTTATCCTAGACCAATAGACAGGCGCGTGGAGATCACAAAACTGACAAAGCTTGCCTAAAATTTAGAAGTGCGCAAAAAGCCAAACAAATGACTAATGACAGCTTTTTGCATCAGTGCCAACAGTTCAAACGAGTCAAATTATGAGTCTAACGGATTGATCAATGGCTTCGGAAGCGACATCTCATACCTTATCAACGGTGAAGATTCAAGATCAACATCAACAATATACAACGGCTACATTTATGATCAAAGCCTATAAAAGGGAAGCTTCACAGGTTGAGAAGGTACTGGTTGATTTTCACTAGAAGCTATTACATTAAGATCTCAAGTTATTTCAATCAGTAAACAAAAATCCCTCCAAGAACTAAACACTCTAATCTGTTTTTAAGAATTCTCAAGTGAGTTATAAACTTGAAGAATTCAAAACCCAAACCATTTGATAAAACAAGTGTGTAATATCTCTTACTTAGGTGAGTATTGAGATAGGGGATTAGCTTAAATTGGAGAGTTTAAGTGGAATATCCCAAGGGAAAAAGGACTCAGCTAAGGTTAGTAACTTAGCGGTATGTCCTACATCCGGAGAAGAATTCTGGAGATAAGTTGAAGAGGACTCAGCTAAGGTCGGTGTCATGGTGGTATATTCTACTTCCGAAAGTACTCAGCCAGAGTAGTTAGCTTGGTGGTATATCCTGCAATCTGGAGAGTGTCGTAAAGGCTTGACAAGTGGACACAGCTCGTAGGAAGGAAACTCCGGGGACTGGAGTAGGCGGGGCTTAACCAGTATAAATCTCAATGTTTGAATTTACTTACTCAATCTTTACTTTAATTGCATTTTAACTCATACTCGCATCATCCGGATCCAATAATCCAGATCATTTCAAACACGTTTCACAGACTTTTTATAAGTCTTTAAATTCTGCAAAAAGAGGTCATTCACCCCCCTTTGACCTTAAATGCATACGCACATGGACCAACAAGTGGTATTAGAGCAAGTGCTCACAACTAGAGATCCAACAATCTCAAGCTAAAGGTCAAATTTTGATCTAAGAATCAAAATGAGTTTTAATAACTCACAGCTTCTTGATCTAAAGAATCAAAATGAGTTTTAATCAAAATGGTCCAATTTTGGTCATTCACCGTCCACTAACATGTTTTTTCATCACGCTCTAATGCTTTCGAGGACATGCCTTACATAGAGCACTAGCGGTTCCATGGATATCGGGTGATCAAACTAGGCGTAACACTATTTGTTCGAGTTTCCAAGGATCCATCCACATCGCAAAGTTGGAGCATGGCTCTAATACCAATTGTTGCAGCTCGTGGACGCTCATGGACACCACATATCCCCACAGATGGTATGATAATAGAGTTGCAGGTATACAGATAGAGAGAAAATGGTTTACAAGCGAAGAAAGAATACAGACTAAATGCGGCTACTAAAGGAAGAAAAATAAATAGGCTAGGGTAAATAAATAGGGTAACTTGTAAGATATGTAGGGGTCGAGTAAAATCTTTACACAATTACCCTCTACTTTTATAATTAACAATTTGGTCAGTTTTTAAATTTGTTGTTTTCATGTCATATGTTCCTCCTCCTCCCAGCAGCCTTTTTTTTTATTTTTTTTATTTTGTTTGCATTTATCTCGCAAATCATTGATATTTTTATATGTCGCTTTAGAGTTTTTTGTTTGTCTCATTTTTCTCTTCGAAACTAGATACATTATGATATACTTTTTTTGAATTTTTATTTTTACAGATATGTAACAGATCATACAAGCATTATACCAACAAAGTACCACCTCATACCAGCAAAATACCAGTTCTGGAAAATTGAAATCAAACATAAGCATGTTTTTATGAAAGAAATCATACAAAACCAGTTTATTCCAGCAAATACTAGGTGTGAAGTAATAAACTAATAAAAATGCATTTTATGAAAGAAATCAAACAAAAATCACTTCATACCAGCAAAATATCAGTTCTGGAAATTTGAAACCAAACATAAGCATATTTTTATGAAAGAAATCATACAAAAACCAACTTATACCAGTAAAATACTAGGTGTGAAGAAATAAACTAATAAACATGCATTTTATGAAAGAAATCAAACAAAAACCACAAAATACATGCAAAATACCAGTTCTGAAAAATTGAAACCAAAACATAAGCATGTTTTTATGAAAGAAATCATATAAAAACCAGTTTATATAAACTAATAAACATGCATTTTATAATAAAAATCAAACAAAAACCACCTCATACCAGCAAAATACCTGCAAAACCAGTAAAATACCAGCAAAATATCAGCATTTTCCAGCAAAATACCAGCATTTTACCATGTGACGAAAAGTTTGAAAAAAATTATATCACAATGGATGGGGTTTCGAAGATAAAAATGAGACGAACAAAAACATCTAAAGTGGCATGACAAAAGTGTAAACGGTTTGTGAGATAAATGCAAAATAAGAAAAGAAAATAAAAAAAATATGTCTTGTGCATGAGCTGTTGGAGAGGAACGTATTTATGTTGTTGAGGCTTGTGAAACGTATTTATGTTGTTGAGGCTTGGGGAATTGAAAATTTATGTTGGTGATCAAACTTTTAATAGAAATTATTATTGTTAAGGTTTAATACAATTATATACTTTTTTCAATAAATAGACCACGATAATGGATAAACAGGATCAAATAGATGTGGGCTTGAATAATTTTAACTGCTAACCCAAATACTATAGGCCCAACACTACGGTAGTCTAGAATTAAAAAGTCAATTTCTGACATTACAACATGATTTACTAGCTCGTGGAATTTATAAATAACTTTCCTCATGAAGCTTTTTTACTTCTATGTGTCTCCACTCTTTACGGTTCAACATTTTTATTTGTATATTAATATTTCCTTTTAGCTCTCTGAACAATTCAAATAAGCTACAAACTACTTTCAAATTAACAGAAATAAGCAAATTCTATTATGTCCAATTAACTATTTAGTTAGATGACGTTTTACTTTGCATCAATTATAAATTTTTAAGTCATCTTGGGACTTGTTTGACTTCCAAAAATCAATTGGATAACCACTGTGAGACATGGAGAGCAGTGGCGAATTCAGAATTAATTTTTTATGGGATATAAGTATAAAATTAAAAAAAATTAAAACTTTTTTAGCAATCTTTGAAACGGTCGAAAGTGAATCAAGTAATTTTAAAGTTTAATGTCTTGATATTCTAATTTTAAGAATTAGAAAATAATAGAATTTTTAAAAAAGAGATGATGAGTGATGGATGAAAGTGAAGATAATATATAATCCACTCCTAATTAACATAAATTTTTGTACAAGTGTTTCACTTGGAGTTAACTACTTGTAGTTGTGGGGTTCATTCATGCTATTTAATGGGGTTCATAATTTCAATTATATATACATAATATTGATTTTTTAAAATAAGTGGGGTCCATGGACCCCACTCTTTTGCAAGTAGATTCGCCAATGGAGAGTAGTAGGGTTGTAAATAAGTCGAGTCGAGTTTTGGCATGTTCGTGTTCGGTTCATTTAATTTTTAATCGAACGCGAGTCGAATCGAGCTTGAATTCGAGCTCAAAATTTGGTTCGTATACAGTTCATTTAAGTGTTCGTTCGTTCTCGAGTTGTTCAAGAACAATGTGAGCACGAGATGTTACAATCCCTCTCGCGAAACGATGATAACGTATGCCTGATTTTATTCCTCATAATAAAAATTCTTTTTGGGATTTTTATTACCGACATAAAATTCTCTACGAGTTTTATTTTCGGAAAAATTCAGTATGGCGTGTCCAATAACGCGTTCGGTGGTAGCTCAGACCGATGATTTGTACCCAAGAAATAATTTAATCCAAAATACCCATAAAAATAAAAAATCCTCCCCCAATATCTGAGTTTTTCCATCAATATCAACCTTTTCCGGATTTCCTCTCCTTTTCCCCGATTTCGGGCACAAATCGTGCAACTTTTCAGACCTGCAAGAGGAGTGAGGCCGTCGGCGGCCTCACTAATACCGCCGGCGGTATCATCCATGCCGCCGTCGGCATCATTTCTTCTACAGATAGCTATGTGTACTTTTCGCTCAATATCCGACGGATAATCGATCAAAGGCAATTTCCAACGGATTTTAGCCCATATAAACGTCATTTCTCAGCCATTTCAAGGGTTCCAATCTTCCACCATTCAAGATTTCAAGCAAATTTTGAGCATTCTAGTTAGCTTTAGTGGAATAAAGTTTAGAAAACGTAAGAAAAGAGGATTCAATTCATCTTTTCTTGGTTTTTCTCTACTGAACTCTCTGGTACTTAAGTGCATTTTAAGTTTAAAAATCACAAAAATTAGGATTTAAAGACTAAATCACCCTTTACTTCCCAAAATTATCATTTGAGCTCCCCGGAGGTGTCATACGAATCACGAAGAGATGGATTCACGACCGTGAGGTAAAAATTCTGAGTCCCATAGCCCTTTGGCTTTCATTTTACTTGTTTGTTGTGCTTTAGTTGCTATTTGTGCTTAGTTTTGGGTTTTTGGTTGCTTTCCAGCCAAAAATAGCTGCTGCAAGAAACTGAAGCCGCTGGAGGCATTTGAAGCCGCCGACGGTATCAACCATGCCGTCCGCGGCATCGTTGATTCCACCAGTGGCCTCATTTGTCCCTAGTGGCCCCATTTTCTTGCAGGACCCTTTCTTTCTAGTATCTAGAAAGTCATGTAGCCTGCCTGTATAACTGATACCGCCAGCGGCATCATTGATTCTGCTGGCAGTCTCAGTCATGCTGCTGGTTGCATGACCTTCTGGATAATAGTTTAGTTTCGTTTACTTTCTGACCTAGTAAATTTTCAAAGCTAGGATATACAGTGCAACGACGAAGGTCCAAAACCTTCTGAAAACAGACCTCACCCCATAACATGTGGCATTTTCTCTAATAATCTGGTTAAAATAATAATCGAGTCTAAAATATGGATATAACCGAATTTTCCCCCAAACGCCGACTAAATCTCATTTTTAGCCATCCAACCAGGCTCCATAAATTGTAAATAAAACATGTCATGTTCACACTAACTCGAGTCTTGTTTTGTTTATTAATTATGCATATTATGTGATATATCCCGTACAACGTGCTGTATTTGTGCTAACCATTATGTGCAGGTAGATTTAGGTTAGATTAATGCTAGGCCTTCGGGTATTTTACTTATTGCATAAAAAAGTGTATAGGATTTGAAAAGCCATGTAATTATTATTATATTTTCCGCACTAATTTTTGGATAACTGTAATAATTATTTATTTACTGCTTTGAATGCTTGATAAACGCGAAAATAATATATAAACCGAAAACACAATAAATAGGTTGGAGTAAAACCGATTAAGAAAGAATGAAATATTTTAACTTAGCCTAATGTAAAATAGATAACATCATCCGAACTCAGAATCTCTACTTAAGGTATGGTCTAGCACCCGGTGGGAAAATCATACTAAAATTTCTCGGTTGAGCTGAACCGGGTGGCGACTCTATTTTATGTATGGAATTTTGATCTTGTATGCTTTAACACACAAATTGGACTTTTCATCACGCTAAAACAAGGATCAGTCCCTCGGCACGCTTCACAGCGCTCATTATTTTCCACCCCCTGTGTTACGCATTTCACGCGGTCCCTGCGAGTGGGAAAAAGTTTGTCCGCTCACAAATAACTCCTTTCTTTTGTTCATGAATAGTTTGTTAATTTATTTGCGAACAAGCTTGTTTACTTTGGTTTTGAACAATATTGTCAATTCAATACATAATTTAAAGTAGGTCATAAAATTGGGTTCGTAGGATAATGCTATACATATATTTGTTGTATTAGTTTATTTTTATGTATTCATACTTCATTTTAATTCTATGAAATTTTATTTTTTATTTATAGTAATAGTAATCGAGTCGAGCTTTTACCGAGCGTAACACCAACTATTCATGAACGGCTTGATTCACCTACAGCCCTAGAGAAAAGGGATAAAAAAAGCAATAAACATGGAAGACAAAAAAGACTATAAACCTAATTATGGCACTACAAACCATTTCAACACCCTTTCGAGGTTGGATTTGGATTGAGACTCTGGAAAGTAATAAAATATAGGGAAATTGTTAAAAATCCACTAAAATATTTATAAAATTGACCATTAAGTTAAACTATTTACATATCTATTGTCCAATCATAAATAATTTATAAATTAATAAAAATAAGAGAAAATAATTATATAAATACAGTCTGACCAGATAATTACTAGACGATTACTAGATATTTATCAGATAAATACTAGAAGATTACTAGACGATTACCAGATATTTAACAAATAAAAATCAGATCAAATTTTTATAATTATTTACCCATATTTCTATAAACTTCTAAATTATTTATAGTATCATCAAATTATTTTGATTTTTTTTAGATTTTTGTAAGAATATATTTGAGAACATTTAGGCGAATCTCGTACTTCCATTCGTTTTTAGAGGATTGTATTTTTTTTTTTATATATGCAGAAGATTGAAATCGATTGTCTCACTCCCTCTCACTTTATTTCTCTTTAGCTTTAAAGTTAATGTTGAAAAAAAGATCAATGTTGAAAATTTTTGGGAAATTGTAAGGAACGTAGGGTAGGATAATATATTTATATAATTACTCTTTATTATTATAATTAACTTTTTGGTTGGTTTTTTAAACTTTTCCTTTTCATGGCATACGTGCTTGCTGAACATCGACTCTTTCTTTTTTTTTGCATTTTTTTAAAATTTGCTTTACATGAGCTTAAAATAATAATAAAGGAAAACCCTATCCCACCCCGCCCGAGTGTGGACTCGAACCTGTGACCTCTAAGATCACAGTTTTGCGACTCAACCACTAGACCAAGCCTTTGCCACTTTCTTTTTTTTGCATTTGATAATACAACTTTAGAGTTTTTTGTTCGTCTCGTTTTTATCTTCAAAACTAGATTCATGTTGATATACTTTTTTGAGTTTTTATTTTCGAAGATATGTAACAGATGATAGCAAGGCACATAAAGCCCTAATACTAGCCCACTCAAGGAACTTGCCCACTAAGTCAAGAGAATTGGGGCACATGTCAATCATCTAGACATTCCCTAACCCCCAAGACCGGACACATTGTAGTCATCCAAGGGACACTGCCCCCTATATAAAGAATAAGGGCACGCGTCCTCAGGTAATACAAGGCATGTAACCTACCTCTTTTAGTAATATCTACATCATCCCCCCTCGCCACACTAAATTGAGCGTCGTAGAGGCCACGTCGGATACCCGACCTGGCCCTCTAACGAGCTATTGATTGTGCAGGTAACCCGATCTAGGACGAACCGATCATGTGCCCCTGATTCCCACGACATCAAATTGTTGCAGTGAGTGTGGATCGAACACAGTGACCAGGTTTACTCAGTTTAAAGAGCCTGCATTTTTACGTTCTCATAGTTGGCAATGGAAGATTCAGCAAGGAAAAAGACTTCCCTGAAGCTAGCATCGACCAAGGTCAATACGAAAAAGGCCCAAGGGTCGTCGAGCGAGTTCTAAACACCCCCAAAATCAGTTGATGCATCGGGTAACAAAATCAAGAATATCGTAATCGAGTCAGAGTTTGATGCTCAGATAGAAGCAATGTTGGCAAAACCTGATGCCTCGGACTATCTTAAAATGCTGGCGACAATGATAAAATAAGTAATGTACAAGATGAGCCACATGAAGCATTCGGTGAACACTTTAAATGCGGAGCGCATGGCCACAAAGGGTAAGGTTGTTAACCTGGAGAAGAGAGCGGCTACATCGGCCCAATCCGGGTCTGCCTCGAGAGGGTTACAAAACCTTAAGAGACGTCTGACATATGAGTGAAGCAGGAAGACAGTGACCTTTCAACCACCACGGCTTTGGATCGCTAGCCCAAGTAGAGCCTGCGAGAGACAGGGTCTCATCGGTCAGGTAGAGGCCTAGTAAAATCTCAACTCAGCCGCGGCTTGGAGCGACCGTAGTGATGATGGATTATACCAACTTCACTCGCGCCCATGAGCGTGAGTCTAGCCAAAAAAAGAAGAGGCTAGGAAAAAGCCTCGGTGCGGCTCCATGAATACATTTGTTAACTCATCAATAAAGGAACCTAAAAGGTCGACAGCCAAGTCTGATCAAACCCTAGCCTCCAAGCAGGCGATTGAAGAAATTGAGAAAATTTTATCCCCAAAATGGGCGGGCAGTGTGATGAAGAATGTGAAGGCACTCCTTGCGGACATGGGAATGGAGCCGGCCATCCCTAAAATTTAGGACATGGAATCACCATTCTCTCCTAAGATTTTAAGGGCGGAATTCCCCAAAAGTTTTAAATGGCCGAAGTTACGGGACTATAATGGCACTGGCAACCCGACACTTGATGTAAAGAATTTTAGGCAGAAAATGACAACTGCTAAGGTGATCGATGCTATGCTGTGTAAGATCTTTCCAACGACCCTTGAAAACCACTTTCTGGTTTGAGAATCAAAAACCAGGGTCGATCACGAACTTTAAGGCAATGATAAAGGACTTTCTCCTGTACTTTGTAACCTCGATCCCACCTTATGAGACTATTTAAGATTTACAGTTGATGAGGCAGGGTCAAAACAAAATGCTAGGAGATTTCGTGGAGCGATTCTAAAGGGCAATCCTCGAGGCAAAGTGGTATAGTGTTGATGTCGCCACTGATATACTGGTAAGCAATTATAGGAACGCCGACCTTAAAAAGGATTTGCTCACAAGAAGGCTAAAGAGCTTAGCGCTGATGATGTAGAAGGTGTGAGAGTGGGTAACTTACGAGGCGCATGAGCATACAGGCCAACAGCCGAGTTCACCCCGATCTAATAAGTTACCCTTGAAGCCCCCCAGGTATGAATACAAGCATCACAATCTCCCTAAGGACTTGATTCCTCTGAGAGAGGATTAAAAGGAAGTGTTGTACTGGATAGAGAAGAATCGACAGTACATTGAGTACCCACCAAAGATAAAGTGGCCAGGAAAGCTAGGCACCAATTACGACTTTCACAAATCAAAGGGTCATGACACCGAGGAGTGTCAGCACTTGGTGATTGAACTCAACAAAAGGGCAGCCGAGAGGAAACTTGATCATTTCTTGGCAGGACCGCGGTGGCATCGATAACAAGAGGAGCGGGTAGAGAGGCATCGAGCTACTCCCTCTAAGAGAGCAGTCAATCCCCCCATCTTACCGAGGGATTATCAACATCATTTATGGCAGACCGATGTCAAAGAAATGTAAAGCATCACCAGCAATAACACCGGTCGGGAGCAAGGGGTGTACTACTCCTTCGCCTATATACCCAAACCTGCCCCACATCAGGATGCGTTGGTGGTTAAGATCGAAGGGTTCAATGTTAAAAGGGTACTAGTAGACACCAGCAGTTTGGTCAATCTAATGACCCGCTCCACGTATAACGCCCTCGGTTTAGACCCAAACAAGCTCACAGTCAGTCAAGACCCAATATTAGGTCTGGGTGCCCATATAGTCGAGGTTATAGGGTCGGCCATGCTACAAATCACCATAGGAGTTAATGTGATCAAGTGGAGATCACTAGCCGAGTTTCTGATTGAGGATATGCCTTTGGCATACAACAATATTCTAGGAAGGCCGATCCTTGTTGAGTCTAAGGCGGTGGTCAACTTATGCTACCTTATAATGCAAATTCCCACCAAGAAAAGAATGGCAACCATTAGAGGCAGCCAGAAGATGGCATACCTGGCTTTATTACGGGCTGAGTCGACCTACTAAGCTAAAGAAAATCTGCCAGATAAGACCCAGCCCCATGGTAAATTAGAAACATTACTCCTAAGCCAAGCTAGGAAATTATTTATATCGGAGGACATCAACCCCCAGGCAAATGCCAACCTGATTGAGGTTCTCAAGAGAAAAAAAAACTCATTCACCTGGTCAAAGGCCGACGTCAAAGGGGTCAATTGTAGAGTCATGAAGTAAAAGCTAATTATTAACCCGAAATCCAGCCTGACCAAACAAAAATACAGAAATCACGGTCCGTAAAAGCAGCAGGCCATTGAGGAAGAGGTGGAAAAATTGTTAAAGGCTGGTCATATTAGGTAGGTTCAGTACCCCGATTGGATGGCAAACATAGTATTGGTCAAGAAGCCTAGTGGGGCATATTGAATGTGTGTAGACTTCACTGATCTGAACAAAACTTGTCCAAAAGACAGTTATCTATTGCCCAACATTGACTCCCTTATAAACACAACTGCGGGCTACGAGTCTTACTCCACCATGGACATGAAGGCTGGGAATAATCAAATACCCATGGCCAAGGATGACGTGGAAAAGACTTCGTTCATAACCCATGAAGGAACATATTGTTATAAAGTAATGCCATTTGGGTTAAAAAAAAGTGGGGGCAACCAACCAGCGCCTGGTCAATAAAGTATTTGAAGAAAAGATTGGCGATACAATGGAACTATATGTCAATGACATGATCATCAAAAGTAAGATGACCGATACATACCCAGCCGACCTGGAAGAGGTGTTATGCATCCTAAACTAATACCAGCTAAAGCTAAACCCGGAGAAATGCACTTTCAGTATAGCCATGGGGAAATTTCTAGGATTCTTAATCTCCTATAGGGGAATAGAAGCAAACTCAAACAAGATTAAAGCCATAATGGAGTTACAGCCACTTAGGACAGTGAACGATGTTCAGTTACTAAATGGCAAGATTAATGCCTTGGGTCGGTTCATATCATGCTTAGCCAGGAGATGCATGCCTTTTTACAAAACTCTAAAAAGGGTAAAGAATTTCATATGGACCGATAAGTGTACCAAGGCGTTCGATGATTTAAAATAGTTCCTTTCCTCGCCACCACTCCTAAGCCGACCCACCCTTGGAGAGTGTCTATTTCTCTACATCAACACCTCTGAAGAGGCTCTGGGACTAGCCTTGGTTAGGGAGGAGAAGGCAGAATAGTACCCAGTGTATTATTACAATAAGGTCCTCAGGGATGCCGAGCTAAGATACCCCCATCTTGAAAAAGCTGCCTATGTTGTTATCATCGCATCTCAAAAGTTAAGGCACTACTTCCAGTCTTACATGATTGTGGTTCAAACTGACTTAGGTCTAAAAAAAGTTCTCCAAAGACCAGAGACGTCGGGCAGGCTAGCAGAATAGGTAGTGAATTATCAGAGTTCGATGTCAGATTTGAGCTAAGGAAATCAATGAAGGCTCAGGCGTTAACATATTTTATACAAGAGGCTCCATCGCCTGAGCCGACCACATTATTGGAGGAAATGTGGAAAGTTTTTGTTGATAGAAGCTTGACCCAAGAGCAGGGTGGCATAGGAGTGCATATGCGAGGCCCATTATAATGCGATCGAGTATGAGGCGTTATTCCTCGCCCTACAGTTGATCGAAGCAATACAGCTGGATCGAGCTTATGTCCATAATGACTCAAAACTCATTGTCAATCAACTGGGGGAGGGTACGCCATGCAAGATGCACCGATATAGCAGTACGTAGCCCTGGTATGAGTGCTTATCAGCAGGATAAAGTAGGCAGGAACAAAGATAGAAATTTGTCATATATCACGAGCTCAAAACACCAAAGCTGACAAGCTTGCAAAAGCAGCATCAGATCCTAGCAGGGATAACCTCGTCCATTGCACCATTGGAAGCATTGATCGGCCTAGTACTAGAGGGAGCGAGGTCCTAGATGGAGGAATGGTACTCTTCAATATGGAGATATCTAAAAGTTTCTACCCTCCCAGAGGACGAAGTCGAGGCATAGAAAATTTTAATAAAACCATTCTGATATTCGATCTCAGGCGATCACTTATACCGGCGATAGTTCGGCCACCCTTGGGAAAAATTCCTTGGAAAGAGAGACGTTGATTATGTCCTACAAGAAATCCATGAAGGGATCTATGGTGACCATAAAAAGAAAGACATTGTGGTCATAAAGGCTAAGCTAACTGGTTTCTACTGGCCGACGATGGAGCTAGACGCCAAAGAATTAATAGAAAAATGCGAGTCGTGCTAAGCATATGCTAAGAACATCAGAGCACCGCCCACAGAAATGATCGTTATCCGAGTAGCCTGGCCTTTCTCCACATGGGGAATGGATATAGTTGGACCTTTACCTATAGCACAATACTAGAAAAAATGGATCATCATCGTAATCGACCACTTCTCAAAATAGGTCGAGGCCGAAGCTATATCCACAATCTCCCCTAATCAAGTCATACAGTTATTGAACAACAGTATAATCACCATGTTTGACATACCACTTACCCTGATAATGGATAATGGCACGCAGTTCAACTGTAAAGTATTCAAAGTATACTGCAGCGGGCTTAGAATTAAGCTCTGGTTGTCCTCCGTATCGTACCCTCAGTGTAATGGCATGGCCGAGGTAACAAATAGAATGATCATCGATGGAATCAAAACAAGGGTACTTAAGAGTAGGTCAAGCTGGGTCAATGAGCTACCAAATGTCCTTAGGTCCTACCAAACCACGCCGAGAATAGCAATAGGAGAAACACCCTTTGCTCTAATATATGGAACCGAGGCTGTGGTGCCAGTTGATATAGGCACTCCTGGCTAGAGAGTGTCGCACTACATCAACCCCACCAATAATAACGAAAATCTAAGGTCAAATCTAGATGACCTAGAAGGACACAGAGACCGAGCATATGCTAAAATGGCTGCCTACAAACAAAGGGTCGCATCAGCCTTCAATAAAAAGGTCAAGCGTCGAACTTCCAACTAGGAGAGCTCATGCTCCGATCAACTAAACCATTGAGAATAAAGGCAGGATAAGGCAAGCTCGGTATCAATTGGGAAGGCCCATTCAAGATCAGCCAAAAGATCAGGCTTAATACGTACAAACTTCAAGATATAGAAGGGAAGATTTTACCTCAGACATGGAATGTCACAGCCTTGAGGAAGGTTTTCACCGGGAAGTAGACCATCCAGTAGTCATGGTAGTTTTACTTTCAATAAATGTTAGCATCAATCCATTGTGAGTCAGTCTTGCTTTGTTTTGTTTTGGGTCATTCCTATGTAAATGTCGGTCGTAGGGTCGGTTGTTTATAGCTTCTAGCATCGGTCTAAGTGTTAGCGTGTTTCTATTTGGATGTACTCCTTGACGTATTTTAATAAAAGATTCAGAGTTTACTTAGCTTATCTTCAAGTGTTTCATAAATCCAACATTTAATGAGCGAGGCAACCCTAAGCAGGGTTCCCCCTTACAGTAGGAGAATAAATGCACAAACTCAACATGTAATGAGCGAGGCAACCCCAAGCAGGGTTCCCCCTTACATAAAAAATAATAGTAATAATAAATAATATCAACCAAAGCTTAAAAGGATTGTTCATAAGATGACTTAACAAAATTTACACATTTTTAGGGGATTGAGACAAAGCATCATCCTCGGCCTCACCCATCTTGCTAAGATCCGAGGTAGCATACGAGTGATAAGAGATAACATCATCTCCATCTTCTTCATCCTTACCTTGCTCGCCCCCGTCTTCTTCATCGGCTACCTCTTTACCACCTCCAAGGTTGAATAAACAAAGATCCTCGGACCAGGGTACCAGTTTAGCATCGGCCTCCAGATCAGGAAGGAGAGCCAAGGCATCTAGTTCCAAAGCAGGGCACTTGAATTTCTCTTACACCTTATGAAGGAAATTGGAGCGGTAGTTGACCTTATAACACTGTGTTTGATCTCACACTACCAAATCCTTCTTCTAAAAGTGGTGCTTCAGAGCCTTGTTGCACCTCCTGTAAAAGTCACGGCTCTCCTTCATCTCTTCCAAGCTCCTTATAGTTGTAATAGCCTCATCCTTTAACTTCTAAACCTCGGCCTCTAAGGTACGTTTATCTTTCTTTAGGGCATCCAGCTCCCCTGCATGCTTTTGTTTGACCTCCTCAACATTGGCGGCCATTGACTCATGAAGAGACTTTAGCTCTTGCTCTTTCTTCAGGGCGTCCATTTTACAATCGTTCCTCTCCCTCGAAACTATAGTGAGCTTAGTGCTAAGTGCTTCCTCAAGCCCAGAAGAGCACCAATCTCCCTATCCTTCTCCATCAAGGCCTCGGTTAGATAGACCGTATCGGACAAAGCCTACACCAAAATAACTTAAATTTAGGCCAAAGAAAGCAAAGTAAGAAACAATTGCCAATAAGAGCAAAACTTACGGAGATAAGATTAGTTTGATGGTGGAAGGCTTACTGGCCGACCTTCATCTTACATTACTGATCCACCTCCGATGGAAGGCACGTGAAGCTAATAGAATTTTGAACAATCAGGTCATTCCCCAGTTTCATGTCTTGGCTGATGGTTAACTCCTACAGCTGAAAGAAAGGAAACACGGACATAAGTAAAGGAAAAGGAAGCATAAAATCAAAGGATTATCTTACATCAGATGGTGATATATATAGGCCTTAGTTAGGCTGAGGAGCAGCATCTTCAATGTCATTCACTTCTTTTCCTTTATCACTAGCACTTAGCCTTAGCTTCTTTGACCATAAGGCCTTATCGGTCGCTTCTTGGTCAAAATCAAGGCAGATAGCACCAGCTGGATTCCTGTTAGCAGCCCCATTCCGGTCGGTTATATCAACGACCCTATCTAGACCGGGCAAATAAATTAATTCTACCTTAATCGACTTAACGACCTCCCTCAAACCCCTTTTGGGAGCGGATCGATGGGGAGTGGACTGAGACGTCCCCATTGCATTACCCTTTTCGGTAACCACTCTATCAAAAACTTTAGCGTTCCTTAACTTCCTCTTCTTAGGCCTCACCATGGCTGCAAGAATGTTAAAGTAATTTCCCATGGTTAAACATACCTGCAAATTGGCAAAAATAACAAATCAATTTTGAAAAGCAAGGAATGGCGACGATCATTACCTTATAGAATGGCAGGCTCGACATCTTCACCTCCCTCGATCCTCGGGATAAGTTCAACAACCCCGTCCTTCACTTCAACACACTTGTTATGGTTGTTGGTCAATAAATGAGCAGCATTGGTCCACGATAGCTTCAAAACCTTAACACAAAATAAATAACTCATAGTACTAGCCTGCTACAGCATTAGTCGGCTATCAGGTCTCTGTCTAGATGGATTCCCATGCTGCGTATTCCATTTCACGGGAAAAGGATAATAGTCTAGCCTATAAAGGGCATTCTTTGGATATATTATCTTTGCATCGGTCTCTAAGTTAACCCAAAACCACTTCCTCTTAAAACCATTAACTGAATCTTTCCAATGAATGAGCTTGCTCATCCTAAGCTAACCTCAGCACCAGTATAAATAATTGCCCGCCCTCTCTACGTCGGGTGATAAAACTGTCGAAAGATGACACCATCAAGCCACAAATTCAGGTCCTAGCATAACTTGACAATTAGTAATAACTC
This sequence comes from Euphorbia pulcherrima, assembly GCA_947683365.1. Taxonomy (NCBI): domain Eukaryota; kingdom Viridiplantae; phylum Streptophyta; class Magnoliopsida; order Malpighiales; family Euphorbiaceae; genus Euphorbia; species Euphorbia pulcherrima. Next base: position 11,353,114 of record CANTUS010000001.1, on the reverse strand, counting down.
CATAAGAGCATTTGGGGACACCTGCGAGGGGGAGACCTCAAACTCCCTTAGGATGGAACAGATTGGCCTACTCAGAGGAAGTTTGAATCCCCACTTGATGTGCTGCTCAAAGATAGCAAACGCATTACTCGACAGCATATCCATCCTATCTTCCGAGATCAGAATGATCCCATATGCACCAGGGTGACCATCCAGTATAATCCCCGTATATTGGTCAACTAAATCATGACTAACCGATGCGGGAGTGCATACCATAGCCTTCGAAGACATTGCCATAGATTTTGGTCTATTATTACTTGGTTTAGGATTTATTACCTTCAAGCCAAGATACAACGGGGAGAAAACGGTTTCCTCAGTATACGCTTCTGCATTCCACTCTTTCGATCAAAAGCTGTATGACATGTCGAAATCTTCAGATGTTCGGCCATCGACTGAGTGAGGATGATACTAATTATAAACAAACTGAAGTGGATGAGCAGGAATTAGAGCGGTCAAAGCTGGATATAATGTCGGAGGAACCGATACCGATGCAGAGCCTAAGGAGGAGGTCAAAGTGGAGGACGAGGATCTCAAATCGGGTGAAGATGCATCGGACAAATCCATTATGATAAAAAATAAAAACTTACCGATGCTATGAGAAGCCGATGTAAGATGAACAGGGAGAGAGCGAGAAAAGAGATAATGAGGGAAGAGTTGGCTCCGATATTTAAATGAGCAGTAAAATTTGAAACGCAGCCTCGAAAATTAAGCCGTCAGGCAATTATGACCTAGAGAAGCCTAAACGATTGCGTGCTTAGCATGCTGAAGTTGAAAAGATGCAATCCATGTGTAAGTAAACACCCCAATCAAAACAATAAGTAAAAAAGCTACAGATTGGCCATCCACTAGGGGAAAGAGGCGACCAATGAATCTAAAGCAAGCAACAAAAGACAACCGATACAATACATAAAAGCATAACTTAATTTATAGAACATAAAACTGAGCTCACAAGGGCCAAACTCGTAGCCTTGATGAGACCAACGACTACATTCACAGGAAGTAAAACCGAGCTCACAATGGCCGCACTCGTGGCCTACAAAAAAATAAAACATCACCACCCTATGGGGAAGAAAAAGAGATTTTGGGTGGTGAGAAGCGGCGAGGTAGGGAAGGACGGCACGTCGAACTGTCACTGGTGGAGGCACGTCGAACTGTCACTGGTGGAGGCACTCCAAGTCATACAGAATGGCAGCAGAGAGTACCTTTTGCCATGGTGTGTAATGAGGGAGGTTGCAACGACACCACCGCAATGTTCAGATACTATGTCCTCCCCTGGGCAAAGCCCACCGTGCTACGTCTGCCCTCGGGTAAAGAAAAGTCTTCAAGTCGACCCTCTGATCCGATGTGCAAACCATCTGGAGGTCGACGCCCAATCACCCAAGCTTTGCGACCCATGATCGATCTACGAGATAGTGAGGAAAGGAAGGACTCCGATAAAATCACCAGTGAATGAATAATGAGAAACAACAGTTTACCCCACCCCTATTTATAGGGGTAGAGAGAGAAAATGCCTGTAATTAATGTCAATAAATTCCAAAGCATTGGGAACATGAGAAAATAGCTGGCAGTTGGCGGTCAAACTCCCATCTCAAAAAAATTCAAACATTTTTCCCCCTCAAAATTTCAGTTGATAAGGGCGACCCCTACCAACGTAAACTTAAAGATCGGTCATCATACCTTCCGACGAGACAAGCGCCACTTTAAGACCCCACCTCTATACAAAACTTAAGCTACTCAAAACCTAAAGAGTTTGAACCGATCTGAGGGGGGACATCTCTACGATGCATTTTGTCTCCATAAGTCCGACGAACCTCCTAAGAAGCTTCTCGAACCCTAAAGAGTTCAAAATGACCTGAGGGGGGACATCTCTAGAAACAAAGACAAAAAGCGACGACGCATTTTATCTCGATCATCTTCGAAATCTCAAGATAGATCCTATCCGCCAAGATTATATAAGGCCAATGGTCAACCCTAAAGAGTCTACCTTGACCAAGGGGAGGGGGACATCTGATAGCAAGGCACATAAAGCCCTAATACCAACAAGGCCCATAAAGCCCACTCAAGGAACTTTCCCACCAAGTCAAGAGAATTGGGGCACATGTCAATCATCTAGACATTCCTTAACCCCCAAGACTGTACACATGGCAGTCATCCAAGGGACACTACCCCCTATATAAGGAATAAGGGCATGCGTCCCCAGGTAATACAAGATACATAACCTACCTCTTTTAGTAATATCTACATCATCCCCCCACGCCACACTAACTTGAGCATCGAAGAGGCTACGTCGTATACCCAACCTAGCCCTCTAACGAGCTGTTGATTGTGCAGGTTTCTCGACCTAGGATGAATCGATCCTGTGCCCCCGATTCCCAAGACATCAATAGATGATATACCAGCATTTTACCAGCATTATTTTATCAGCATTATACCAGGTCCAAAAAAAATCAAGTATAAGCATCTATTTTATGCAAGAAATCATACAAAAACCACTTTATACCAGCATTATACCAGGTTTCTGAAAAAAAAACACAAGAATCTATGTTATGAAGTTAATGAAACAAAAATTATTTTTATATCACCAGTATACCAACATTGTACCAACATTATATAATGTGTGATTAAACAAACATTAAACATCTATTTTATGAATGAAATCAAACAAAAGTCACATTCATACCAGCATTATACTAGGAGTGAAGAACCAAAACCATAAGCATATATTTTATGAAAGAAATCAAACAAAAACCACTTTGTACCAGCATTATACCAGGTGTGAAGAACCAAAACCATAAACATATATTTTATGAAAGCAAACAAAAACCACATTGTACCAGCATTATATTAAGCGTGAAAAATAAAACCAAACATAAGAATCTATTTTAGGAATGAAATCAAACAAAAATCACTATGTACTAAGACTATGTCAGCATTATACCATAGGTGAAAAATAATAGCATACATAAGAATATATTTTATGAAAGAAATCAAACAAAAACAATTTTTTACCAGTATTTTACCAAGTGTGGAGAACCAAAACCATAAGCATCTATTTCATGAAAGAAATCATATAAAAACCACTTAGTACCAACATTATACCAAGTGTGAAGAAACAAAACCATAAGCATCTATTTTATGAATGAAATCAAACAAAAGTCACATATATACCAACATTATATCAGATGTGAGGAACCAAAATCATAAGCATCTATTTTATGCAAGAAATCAAACAAAAACCACTTGGTACCAGTATTATACCAGGTGTGAAAAACAAAACCAAACACAAGCATCTATTTTATGAATGAAATCAAACAAAAACCACTTTGTACCAACATTATACCGGCATTTTACCAGATGTGAAAAACAAAATCAAACATAAACATCTATTGTATGAATGAAATCAAACAAAACCACTTTATACCAGCATTATATCAGGTGCGAAAAATAATATCAAATATAAGCATCTATTTTATGAATGAAATCAAACAAAAGTCACATTTATACCAACATTTTACCAGTATTATACCAGGTGTAAAGAACTAAAACCACAAGCATTTATTTTATGAAAGAAATCAAACAAAAATCACTTTGTACCAGTATTATACCAAGTTGGAAAAATAAAACCAAAGATAATCATTTATTTTATGAATGAAATCAAACAAAAACCACATTATACCATCATTATACCATATGTGAAAATGAAAATAAAACATAATCATCTATTGTAGCAGAAGGAGAAAGAGTTTGGTATCTTTTATTTTCAACAATCAGAATTAGGTTAGGCTTAGATTCATGTATTTGAATCACAATTTTTGTTTTCAGTTTCATACCTTAGATTATCTTCTTCGATTTATTGACTCCGAATGCGATTTCTACTTCTCTTGTCAAATTCAAAACTGAATCGGAGAGTGCTTTGCGATTTTGAATGGATAAAAACTAAGTTGGATGGTTACAGAAATCGTGTTGTGGAGGTAAAATAACATTTCAAGTGCAGAGCATAGAGAATTAGCTGAATTGGAGAGGAACATATAAAAGTTGTTGTAAAGCCTTGTTTTGGGTATAAAAATTGAGCCCTAAAGTTCTTGCTGAAATTATCTATGGGCTATAGCCCATTTATATACTTTTCCCAAAATTTTAAGGGAAGTGTATGTAAATACCAAATTTGTAGGATTTTTTTTAAAATTTACCAAACTATCTTTTTCCTTAACTTTTTACCACTTTTTAGGTTTTCGTTTTTCTCTATACCATACTTTTATATTCCCCTTGTAACAACTCTCTTTCCTAATTAATTAGATTTTTGTAATTTAAATACTACTATATCTCACAAATCGTTGAGTCTTTAGAATATTTTGTCCATCTTATTTTTATCTTTAAAACGAAATTCATGTTGAATATTTTTGGAGCAAAAAAAATTTATTGCAGTCTTATATCATTTACCATTGTTTCGTACTTTCTTATACCAGGTATAAAAGCTTTTTTTTGTTTTAAAGAGAACAATGTTGCTCATGTTTTATATTATTTGCCTGGAAATAAATGAAAAACTGGTGCTATAAAGACATTATACTACTCTTACACAAAGTATAAGAAATTACGAAAAAATGATCAAACTCGTATAAGACTGAGATAAATTTTTTTGCTTAAAAAATATTCAATTTATAACAATCTTCTCTCATATTTAATTTGATTTTCATAACTTAAAATGATATATCTACAAACCGTTAATTCTTTTGACATGAGCCTTTAGAATATTTTGTTCATCTTATTTTTATCCTTAAAACGACATCCATTGTGAATATTTTCAGAGAAAAAAATCAACGCAATCTTATACCAGTTTTTTACTACCTTTATACCAGGTATAAGAGCTTTTTTTAAGAGAATCATGTTGCCCATGTTTTATATTATTTACCTGAAATAAATGAAAAACTAATGATATAAAGACATTATACAACTCTTATACCAGGTATAAGAAATTACGAAACAATGTTAATTGGTATAAGACTGCGCTAAATTTAATATTTTATAAGGTAAAACTTGAAGTTTGATATTTACACAAAGGGGTTCTTACAAAAATCCCATAAAAAAGCTAAAATAATTTGATAATACCATGAATAATTTATAAGTTTACAAAAACAAGGGTAAATAATTACAATAATACGGTCTGGTAGTTATCTAGTAAATATCTAATAATCGTATAGTAATAATCTGGTAAATATCTAGTAAAAGTCTCGTAGTTATTTGATAAATCATAACTTTCAATATTTTTCTAAAATATATATAACATGATTTTGACAGTTTTTTGTGGATCTAATGACACCTACCATATATATAATAGATGTGCATATGACAATTTTATAACAATATTCACTAGATAACTACCAGATAATTACTAGACGAATACTAGATATTTACCAGATAAATTTCGGACCGTATTCATATAGTTATTTTTTCTTATTTTTGTTAATTTATAAATTCTTTATAGTTGAACAATAAATATATAATTAGTTTAATTTAATGGTCAATTTTATAAATATTTTAGGGGGATATGTATTTTTTTTTTTACAATTTCCGTTACACAAACATAAACATAGGTTGACATTTAAAGTTTCAAGCCCATTTTCTTGTACTTAGGTAGAAAGCCAAAATTTTAATATATTGGATTCATTACTTCTTGTTGTTATTTTTGAATATGGGTCTGACTTGTTTGCTCCAGCCTTAAGCTAATGGGCTTTGTGTTCTTCAGCTGGAGATTGGACTTGGGGCAATCTATCTTCTATAATATCTTCAATCTTACTTTTATCACTCATACTTGGATATATATCATAAAAATATCCTAGTATGAGTAATATAAGTTCTTTTTGATAATATGCAAAGAGATATGTTTCCACAATCATGCAATGTTAGAAATAATTGGGTGTTTTTCATAGCTTATAAGCTGATCAAATAAGTTTTTACGATGTTTTTAGCTTAAAAGTACTTTTGAGTGAAATGTTTCTCACAAGATACTTTATAAGTTATAAGTGGCTTAAAAGCCAAAAGAAAAAAGCTCACATTTGGAGCTTTAAAAATACAGCTTTTAAGCTACTCATGTCTGATGAAGTAATTTACCTTATTACCCTCATTTAATTATATACAATAAAAAGTCACTCATCTCTACATATCCTTCTTCGTCATTTCACACTTCTTACAACTTATAAGCTCCTTATAAGCCATTTTAACAAACACTTCAATTACTTATAAGATACTTATAAAAAAAAGTCTTAAAAAATACTTAAACTTCTTATTTTTAATCTCTTTACCTGTAAAAATGTGTTTAAAAGCCATAAACCAAAAGGCAAAAGCTACGAGAAAAACACCCAATATTTGGTCACTTATATAAATATGCTAATTGGAAAATAAAATTTGATAGTATGTATAAAGATATCTCTTTCATAAGAGCAAGTTCAACCATATTCCCTAAACTTCATTTTACAGGATCTACAGTGTTTTTACTCCAATCATTTTTCCTATTTTCCATTCACTACGTTAGATTCTCTAAAATAATAATATCCGATTATTACTATTATTATATTAATTATTTTACATCTAATCTATTCTAAAAACTATAAAATAATTAAATAAATAATAATTCCCTAAATTCATTCCCTATCTAGAAATGATAGTAATTATTAACTTTTCCAGATGAGATTAATAAAATTTGATGACAACATCCATATGACCTTAACTTTTAAGAGTACAATATTGGTTGAATCGTTTATCTACTAAAACTGTTGGAAAATTATTTGTTATTTTAGGAAATAATTACTCATTGTTTGTGATATAATATTTAATTGAGTTTGATTTTATGAACTTATTTAATTGTAAAAGAGACTTGTGTGCACATAAGAGAAACGATCTAAAAATCTGTCCATCTATGGTGCAAATAATAGGTTTATATGCATGAAAACTCATTTTTATTGTATTAATAAATTACATTTTATATTTTACAAATAATAAAACATATGTATTATTTTTTATGTCATTATTTTCCAAAAAAATGGTATGTCTTGAGCAGATGATTTGGTCAATTTGTTTTACAATCAACGGCCTCATTAGCGGTTACAAGATTGAGTCAATTAATCAAACGGTTACTTTAATTTTTCAATGATTTTACAAAATTTCAGCAACGTTTTGAGATTTTATTAACGTTAGACAACAACTAATTTCTTGGCTATATAGAGCAAAACACTTTTCGCTCCACATTTCAAACACATTGCTACAATTCCTTTCTCTACTTTCTTTTTTATTGTTCTTGTATCATAAATATATACTCGAGTATATATTCATGTTCCAATTTATTTGATTGGGGAAGTTGCTTAATACTTTTAAGATTGAAGAAAAATTCCTTTTAGTAATGCATACTTTCATCTTTTGACACACTCTTGACCTCATGGAATCGATTATGATATTTGTAATGTACTATGAGGCGGTTGTTCATTCGTTTGGTTTTCGCCTGTCGCCTATCTTTGATATTTTATTGCGTACCAGGGGACTAGTTAGCTAACCAATGGTTTTTATTTTTTGATAAACAGGTTTTTATTCTTTTAAATTAACTTTCTTTATTGATAAAAAAAAAACTTTCTTTGAGTAAGTGTGATGGATAATCCTCCACGTACGTTATGTTTGGGTGTTGAGTTCATATAATCACATTAGAAGCCTAGAAGGTATTGGCTGACCTAAAATTGGACTGCAACACATAATGATATATGGTAGACATTACAATACAAATCAATGCTCTTGTCATTCAATCAATAAATTCCCTCAATTAGAAAAATAACAATTAATGCTCTTTTTCAATTTTTGCTCAGGTGGGTATTGAGTAGTATCAGTGAGGGTCCTATTATTATCAGTGAGCTGTGTTTAAATTGTGCATTTAATTGCGTATCTTAAAATTGGATTTAGATTCTTTAATGTGTCAATCAACTCAATCTTAAATAATCTAAATTGCTTTAAGACTTTAGTTATATTTTCATTCAAGTATAGCTTTAAGGTGACTATCAAAATTATTTGTTAAGAATACAAAATATATGCTTTCTATGGTTTCAAAGCTAGTCGTTTTAAATATTTTATCTTTATTTCTTATACTTGTCATTTTAAATATCAATATTTTAAACTTTTAATTTTTTTCACTATTTTACTCTTTTACAAATTATGAAAGAAAATAGATATCATTGAAATTATATAATGGTAATTAAGAAAAAAAAGATAATTTTACTAAAAATACATTAATCATTTGAATGATATATTAAATTTTTATTATTTTTGATAAAAAGCTTAAAAACGATTAATTTTTAAAATCGGAAGGAGTTGAAATTATTCACAAATTTATCTCATCAAATGACAAAAAAAATGCAGCATTTTAAATTTAACAAATCGGAGTATAAATTTTCAAAAAAATACGGCCATTTAAAAAAATGATCATAAAATATTTGTTTTCGAAATAAGAATTTTGGTTTCAAAAGTTTGTAAATAAAGAAAAAATTTTACAAAATATCTATTTTTTAATGTTATAAATAGTATTTTAATTAATTCAACATTCGTGTAATTTAATCATATTATTTATAAATTATATATTAAGATTTGAATAAGTTTCGAAGATTTTTCATAATTATTATTGTCTTTTAATTAAAAAATACATAATCTTGTCAAAAAATTTCAACATTTATCACTAATATGTATTGTATTTTTATTAACCAACCTACAAAATTTTGGTTCAAAATGGACAAAATTACCCTTTTTCACGACATATTTTTAAATTAATAATTTTTATTTTATCATTTATTTGATAATTTTTGTGCAATCCACGTTGTAAAAATAAAAATTTTATAATCTTTCTTTTAAATTAATCAAAATCACATGATATATTTTTAAAATTTAATCTAAAATTAACAACCAACTACAAATGAAAATGAACTGAATAACTAATGTGTCATAAAGTACAGTATATAATTAATGTAGTACATCGAAAATGAGCTGTGAAAAAAAAGAAGAAAATGAGCAGAATAATTTAGCAATTAATTTGGGTTCGTTTTGTCAGCAAGGGCATAAGAGGAAAGGTGACGGTTACGTTTTTTCTTTTCAAAAAACTTTTAAAAGTTTCATCGCGTGAATTAAAGTGAATTAATTTAAAGTGAGTTGAATTAAATTAAAATTATTTTAATATAAATTTATAATTTCATATAACTGAATTGAAATGAACTGCAGTGAATTGAATTGAATTAAACTGAATTAATCGAAACTAAATGGTGTGGTAACGTCAATATAGTTCACCACAAGCGGTTGGCAGATGGAGCTCAACCATGTGCGCACAATGGGCGCAGGGGCAACGCGACTTAAGGTCCAGGCACAGGTCAGGCAATAGCGTTTCGACAGGACGGAGCGGGGACTGCTAGGACACGACAGTGGGAACCACCACTGGATCCTTTTATTAAATGCAACTTGGATGCTGCACTTTTTAACTCCGGTGCTTCAGTGTGTTATGGATAAGTGCTAGGAATGCGAGGGGAAATTTCATAAGCACAAAATCTGAAAATTTGCCATCTTCAGGCTTTATCACTTTGGAAAGCGATATCGTGGCTAAAGGATATGGGTTATTCAGATGCGGTTCTCGAAGTAGGCAATCACATTCTTTTTGATTCATTAATAAAGCATGATTTAGGTGTAGCTGAGTTGGCTAAGCAGGCTGTGCAAGTTGGAGAAGAACAAGGTTCAAATCCTACTTAATACACTTGTTGGGAGGGGTAAGGAGCCTTGACTGTTACTAAGCTCCGAACAAGATTATCTCAATGAAGATACTTGTAAATATTACCAAAAAAAAAACTTTTCTTCTATAGTTAGGGATTGTAAGCAATTGGTACAAAGTTTTATTTCTTGTGTTTTTAGCTTTACTACTAGGAAGTCTAATACTTTGGCACATTTAATTGCTAGATCAGTTTTTTTGGATGAGGTAACGGGGATTGGTTGGATTCGCCACCCACGTGTTACTCATCTACTTTAATTTAATACAATCCAATATTTACCTAAAAAATGAGAAATATAAGGAAATATCATCTTTATAAGATATTTTTTTATATATATAACTTTCTTTTTCTTTAACTGTCTACCACTTTTAAGGTTATTATTTTTCTCTTTACCACAACCTTCTCCCTCATATTTAATTTTATTTTCACAACTTAAAACGACTATATCTCACAAACCGTTAATTTTTTCGACATGAACCTTTAGAATATTTTATTCGTCTTATTTTTATCTTTAAAACGAAATCCATATTGAATATTTTTTAAGCAAAAAAAATATCGCAGTTTTATACCAATTTTGTACTACCTTTATACCAAGTATAAGAGTTTTTTTGCTTTAAATATAACAATGTTGCTAATGTTTTATGTTATCTGCATGGAAATAAATGGAAAACTGGTGCTTTAAAGACATCATACCACTCTTATACCAGGTATAAGAATTTACGAAACATTGGTAAAATTGGTATAAGATGCAAAAAAAATTTCTCAAAAAATATTCAATATGGATTTTGTTTTAAAGATGAAAATAAAGATGAACAAAATATTCAAAAGGCTCGTGTCAAAAACATTAATGGTTTATGAGATATAGTCATTTTTAAGTTGCAAAAATCAAATTAATTAGAAGAGAGAGTTGTTACAATGAAGGTTCTTGTATTCATGTAAAAGCAAAATTCAAAAGCTAAAATATTGTAATTAATAAAGAATTTAGGTAATAAAGAGAATAAGTTTTTATTATTGGATTTAAAAAATATTAGGTTGATATTTACAAAATTAAAAGCTCAAAATTTTACATTTACTAAGTTGCTAAAAAAAATTAAAATTCAAGAGAACATCACCTTAAATTTTATGTCCTTAAATTTTTTTCCCTATTTGAATGGGTTTCACATCTCATACATTCGAATGGCCTTAAATTCTGTTCTCTAGGACCAGAATTTAATCCAATTTAATTCATACCATTTCATTTAATTCACATCAATTAAGCGCAGTTCAGTTCAATTATATATAATTATAAATTTACATAGTAATAAGTTAGGTTTAACTCATTTTAGCTCAGTCCAATTTAATCAACTTCATTTTAATTAAGTTCAATAAAATTTTCAAAACTTAAAAACAACAGCTCGACTTATTTGACAAATATAAATCGTAAATCCCGTAGATTTGGTAAGGTGTGTAGGATGGGAATGACGCCACGTAGATGATAAGGGTGTTAAGAGCATCTCCAATAGATTGTAAATTTTAGTATTATGCGGCATATAGAATAGAAACTTGCATTGATCATGTGGCATCAAATTTATAGATTGACAATGTATTTTAGAATGTTAACTTTAGTAGATTGTGGATTGCATTCTAAATTTTATTTTCAAAATTAAAAAATAACAAATAAAATATTAAAATAATATTAAATTTGATGAGTCATCAATCTATTTGATTATCTATTTATAAAAAATTAAATAGACAATATTTAAAATATGAGATGATATATATTGACACCTAAAATTGAAAAGAATAATAAAAATATTTATTATAGAGTTATTTTTTAATTTAATATCTATCTTTATATATAAGGTAGGAGAAATATTGGGATTGTTTAACTATTGGAGATGGTGTAATATGTTCAGAAAATAACATGGCTGATCTTACGTAAAATTGGAAGACACGTAACTGATTACATGGCAGATAAACGGCAATTGATGCTTTTGTCATTTGGTCAATCAATTCCCAACGGCCAACTAAGCCAAGCTTTTACCAAGGGCATTTGGGGAAATACCCCTGTAAAAATAAGATTATCAGATGTTATTTTGATATTGGGATAATTATTTCGCTCAAACAAATTTATGAATATAGTAATTTGTCCTATAAATAGATCGAGCGATATTGTCCGTTCTGACGTTTTTAGGGTTAATTTTATAGTTTTAAAACGTGTCATTCGTCAGTGGATACACGGAGAGCGATGTGAGATTTCAATCTTAGCACACCCCCTCATCGCGATCGTGCTGATAACGTGTTATAAACAGCTCAAACGATACTATCCGCTTTGGCGCCTTCAGGGCCAACCTCACGGCTTTAAAATGCGTCGTTCGAGTTAAGGCCTTCAGGGCCCTATTTATATATAAACTCAATGAATACACGGAGAGCAACGTGGGATTTCAATCCTAATAATTTGAAATTGTTAATATCTGGTGTCTTTACATGTTGATATTGCAAACAACCTATGTTAGCAGTACTATACCCGAGATTAATGGTATGTGGTATAATTGATATTATTAGTGGTTTTATCAGTTTTTATTTTTTGAAGAATATATATTATTTATGATTTTTAGTAGCTATTGCAATGCTTTTTAAGTCTTTTGCGACGCTTCCGCGTGTTGCTAGAAGGGTTTTGAAAAGAAATATATATTATTTAAGGTTTTAAGTGGCTATTGTAAGTTTTTTCTGGGTTTTTAGCAACTTTTTGTTTCTTTAGCAACGCTTTTGAGTCTATAGCATCGATTTTCTATATTTTTAGCAACGTTTTTACTTGTTGCTAGAAGAATTTTGAGAAAACCGGGTTTGAACTGGTGTGCCGGTTTACCGGTTTTTCTGGTTCAACCCAGTTTCTCCATTTTTTAATAAAATTGATTTTTAAACCATATCATAACCATAGCTGGTTCGCAGTAAAACTGGTTGAACTGACCGGTACTATGTGGTATTGATAACATTGCAAATAACATGGCATGCCCCATAAGCGTCTATACCGTAAAATCGATTTTCGATAGAATGAAAAAGACATATAAGGTAGAATCGTAACCATAGAATACGCTTTGTTCTACATAGATTTAACTACTCTTATTTTTGTTCATAATTAGGAGTTCTTACCCGTTGGCTTACCACTTGGCTACACCCTATTTATATTTCTATACAAGCAGTTTTTTTTTGTAATCTTTACAAGTACCTTCATTGTGATAATCTTGTTCGGTGCTTAGTCACAGTTAAGGCTTCCTTCCCCTTCCAATAAATGTATTTAGTAGGATTCAAACCTTATTCTCCTATAATTTACTCAGTCTATATTATCAACTAAACTACACCTTATTGATAGACATAGCCCAAGAGTTTCACCCTGCATTTTAGAACCAAAAGGTCTTGATTCAAATCCCTTTAACAGTAGCACTAAAACTTGGTTATAATCATTTGTGATGTAACAACTAATTCTTCATACACATATTTTAGGGTCAAATCTATTATTTGGTGTAGTTACGCCTCCATTAATTATACTATTCACGTAAATAATGTTCAAACTTGGCTTCTGTGGTCTAGCTCCAGATCTAAAATATTAGTCTATGTAATAAACATGAATATATATACTGAGAAATCATTATGTAACAAATTTAATATTTCGTTTTTTACGTGTGGATTTTTTTATGAGTTGAATCTAAAGTCTCTCCCAAATTAGGTTTGTAGAGAACTGAATATAGATGATATATTTTAAAATCTAATCCCACTGAGTTTAATCCTCATTGAGAGAAAATATAAATGTTATCAATACCATACCGGGCTTTATATCGCGGGGTCGATGGTATATAGTATAACAGGTATTATTGGTATTATTTATGATTTTATCGGTTTTCAATTTTTTTAAAGAACATATATTATTTATGGTTTCCAACGCTTATTGCAATGCTTTTATATCTTTTGCAATGCTTTTGTGTGTTGCAAGAGAAATTTTGAAAAAAATATATATTATTTAGAGTTTTTAGTAGTTATTGCAACTCTTTTCTAAATCTATAGCAACGCTTTAATTCTTTAGCAAGAATTTAAAAAATTAGATTTGAATCGGTACATCGATTTATTGATTTTTTCTAATTCAACCGATTTTCTCTAATTTTTTACTAAAACTAATTTTTACATATACCGTACTGTAATTATGATTAATTTACAATAAAATCGATTGAATCAATCGATACGGTACAATATCGACAATATTGGAAAATATAATGACCAAGGACGTGTGTTCATTGTTTTCTCATTAGTCATTTGACCATTTCTCATCTCAAAGTTATATGACCCTAGCCGTTGGATGACGAATGCAATATTTGTTTTACAATACTAGGGGGTGCTTGATGGAGGGGTTTTAGAAAAGTAATTTAATTTTATTTATTGTTGTTTATTTGAGTAAGAAAATTAAATTTATTATCTATTTTAGATAATGAAATTAGCCCTTTTAAGATTTTTTTATTTATCCACTTTATTAGGTATTAGCATTTTTTTTTTGATTTTTATCCAATAATTTTATCTTATAATTAAATTATTATTATTATTATATATTAATTAAAAATAATATAAATAATTAATACTAATAAAAAAATGACATTATTATTCTATATAATCAATAATAATAATATATAAAAATATTTATTAACTATTTTCTATGTCTTGATAATATTATTATAAAATATATATAGTATTATTATTAAATAATAATATTTATTTATAATATTATTAATAATAATAATATTATTAAATAACATTAATATTAATAATATTATTATTTATTTAATAATATATTAAATAATAATAAATATTATTATTTCAATAATACATATTATTAATATTAACATTGTTTTTATAATTATTATAAATATAATATAAATATTAATTAATAATAATAAATAATAATAAATTATTATTTTATTATTATATTAATTGATAAGATTATATATAATTATTGTTATTATACTATAATTAAATAATTAATTTTTTTATTTAAAAAAATAATAAATGAAATGAGGAGCAATTTTATTTCATTTCTTGACCATACCAAACACATAAGTCAATTAAAAAGAATTGCATTCCTTTAATTCTCTTTCCCTTTCTTAATGTAAAAAAACGCCTCTTAATAATAATAATAATAATAGTAGTAATAATAACAATTGGACAAAAATCACAACTATTATGGAAAGTTGTAACGCATGAAGTTCAATGAATTGCAGTCAATGAACCAATATTTGTACAGACATTCTATAAGGATTTATATTATCCAAAGTTTAAAATTGATAACTTTAGGGAAATTTCAAACATTAATTTAATATAAATAATTGAGATAATGTTATTCTTTCCTTTATTATATATGAAATGACTTCAAAGTTGAATTCTCAGTTGTAGAATTTTAAATTTTTTTTAATTAACTAAGACAACTTTAATCATTATTCAAGATACCTAAAATTGGTCAAACCTAGACAACGTTATCCCTTCAATTTTATTTATTCCTTCATCCATTTAATTTTTATTATTCATTTAATTAAATTATTAATATTAATAAAATATTTATTACATAATTAAAATAATTAATTTATTTTTTATATTTTTATATAAATATTTTCTTTCTTTTTAATTAATTATTAACTTATAATTTTTATTCATATACCATCTTTCTCATTATTAATATAAAGATAAATTAAAAAAAAGTCATAATAAATGTATTGATAATATAAATTGAAAATTAAAAAAAATAAAAAAGAGCTAAAAAAATAATAATAAAAACTAGAGTGAGTATTGAATGTGTATTGTACTGAAGGCCTTTTGCTTTTTTAGCCCTTATTTTGAGCTCAATGAAAGTGGAGGACATGTACTTTATGGGAAATTATATGATTCATTGGATTTTTTTAGGTTTTTTTTATAATTAAGGTATGAGAATTAATAGAAAGATATGTAATTGAAAAGAGAAAATGTTTAATTAAGTCTTTATTAAATATCAGTCTTTAAATTATTTGGTCCTAAAAGGACCCGTTCCACCATATAAAAGCCCGTATTTTATACCAGTATAAGGCTTAATGCATCTACAGCTACCTGAACTTGTATCAAAAAACTTATCGCCCCCTGAACTTTCAAAGTGACCCCGTAGCCCCCTCAACTTTCAAAAAGTGCACCACTTTACTCTGAATGCCACGTGTCAGCTTCTGATAGGTTTGACTTTTCAAAGATGTCATTTTTCTGGTTTTTTATCTCCAATTAAAATCTGACACGTGGCATTTATGGAGTAAAGTAATGCACTTCTTAAAAGTTAAGAGAGCTATATGATCATTTTAAAATTCAGGGGACAATAAATTTTTTAAACAAATTTAAGTAATAAAATATGCATCAAGCCTATATTATTTGTCTATATTATGCTCCAAATACACCATTAATAGGAACCACACAGGTTCGGTACAATACATATGTTAAATTTGGTTTTTTAGTATATTTGATTAATAGAAATCACAAACTGAACTTTTTTTAAGAAAAAAAATTTTGGACTTTAATTTTATCCCACCCAGTTCGAGTGTGGACCCGAACCTGCGACCTGTAGGATCACAGCTTCACGGCTCAATCATTAGACCAAGTCTTTGTCACAAATTACAAACTGAACTTGATTCAATTGATACATCTATAAAGTACAGTAAGGATAAACAAAAATAAATTCTAACTTCTAAAAAACTTATTTCAATAAAAAAAAATTGATAGAATTAAAATATAACAATTGCAAAAATGTATGATGAATATTCTTCCACAAACATAAGGTTAAAGTGTTGTGTTCATATGTTCACAAAAGAAGGTACTGGCATGACCTAAAATTGGACTGCAACACATAGTTACTACTTATATGGTAGACATTACTATACAAATCAATTTGATCAATGAATTCCCTTAATAAGACAATTACCAATGAATGTTTTTATCCCTATTTTTGCTTGATATGATGGAAGTATGTGAATAGGGTTGAAATTAAAAGTTGTCTAACAAGTAGTAAGAAATTTTTTTATTCAATTTAATCTGAAACATTCATTTATTAATTTATTATTAAGATTTTTTAGACTCTGCATTTCAATACGGACCGCAGAAGATCCTGATCCATATCAATAAGGGTCCTATTAGTGAACTGTAGAATGCTAATATTATCCAACTATTGAAATTGTGCATTTAATTGCACATCTTAAAATCAATTTAGATACTCGAAATTAAAGCTGATAGTAAAGTTGTGATTTATGATTGGAATTTAAATTTGTTGTTTGTGGCAATTAACAAATAAATCTCACCATTATAAAATTTATTATCGGTACCAGCCCTACTTCACAATCAACTCAAATAAATCTCAACCGTATCAAGTTATATTTTTATCCAACATATAGTTTCCTGATGACTATCAAAATTACCGACTTAAAAATATAAATATACGCAAATCAGTTATAAATAATATACCAAAATGAATTAAACAAAGTTGGATACAAATATTTAAATGAAACATTCAAAAAACATAATACACACCACACCATATTGGTTTGGGAAAACAAACCATATGGCTACCATAAAATACAAAACACAAACACAACAAACATATAACAGCAGCAACAATTTTGATAGAATCCAAAGCCATTAAGAATTCCGACAATCCGTTACGACTAGAAGTCATATAAAAATTTCTGAAAGGAATCAACGTGATCTCTTTGTAAGAAAACAGTTAAAAAGAGAGTTTTGTCATTTAAAATCGGACTTGGTATTATATAAGCTGCTCCTTCATTACCGATTTTGGCTCGACCCACATGAGCCGGTCTGCCCCACCCAAAATCAGCTCCATATAATGGAAGTCTAGTCCAGCTCACCACAGTTCCATTACAACCCTTATATGTATGGGCTCCTCTCCTCAGAACCGTTACATCAGGCTGCTTTCTAATACAATCAAGTGCTGACCTTAAATATTCACTGTCCACCTTCCTTATTGGCTGGCTAATTTTCTCGATTGTCTGTTTCAATGGTTTCGATTTAATTTCAACGGCCGTGCTTAAAACTGCAGATGAAAACTGCACATTACCCAAGTATCCTTTTGGTAGTGGAGGATTCAATCTGTGCCGTCCATCCGTCGGAATATGAAGCTTTGTTGGTTGATCATCGGGCAAGTCACGTGCCTTGCACAAGCAACGCCATAGATGTGCAGCTAAGATTTCATAAGTAGTATAATTAACTCCTGCAGCCTCGTTGAACTTGGATTTGAGGGAGGTGAGTTGATCCGGTGTGATCTTGAATATTCTAGCACAGGTGGGAGATGTGATGGAGGGGTTAATCATCGTCGGATAAGGATCATACTCGACGTGATGGAAGGTGGGATTAGGTGGATCTCGAGCATCGAGAAGGGTCCTATCAATGAACGGTGGAATGCTAATCGGTTTTCCACGTGCAACATCGGACCATGAATTGATGAAATTGAGAGCACTTATACCATCAACAACTACATGATGAAACAACACTCCAAGGCAAATACTACCACACTTGAAACGAGTCACCTGCATGTAATAGCAAACAAACTATCAGAATTGATAACATGGACCATGCTTAAAAATAGGGTAAAGTTAATAAACATGTGACCGTTTCGTAGAAGGATTTCTGTGAATTTTTTTTCTTTAGAATGGTGCATGTGATTTCAAAAGTTAGATTTCCAAAATTTTGAAACCACTGGGAAATCATATCCATTTTGAAGTAAAATTTTGCAATTTGGTTAATAAAAATACAATACACCTTAGTGATAAATTTTAGAATTTTTTTAAGAAGTTCAAATATTTTTTAACTAAAAATCGGTGATAACTTTAAAACTCACAAGTGCATGCAAAATTTTCTAAACTTACTCAAATCTTAATAATTAACTTTAAATAATATCCTAAAAATATATATAAATGTTGAATTTATTAAAATAACCGGTGTAACATTAACAAAAAAGCTAATTTTGAAACATATACTCTGTATTTTTCCTTTTTTAGACTAATTTTTAAAACCACAGACCCCCATTTTGAAAAAAGAAGGCACCATTTTACAAAACGGCCAAACCACATGTCGACATGTTTTTGGAGTTTACCCATCAACAAGAAAAGTAAGAATATATTTACCTGAGCAGCAAACAATGGCTTAGAAGAGACATCCAAAGAAGAATCAATAGTAGGAAGAAGATACTGCATTTCAGGGCAAGGAGCAAAGTCTCCAAAATCATCAACAACACAAGTTGTTTCAGCTTCAACGAATAAAACCCCGCTGCCATTACAGTTTATGTTGATTCTACCATTTTCATCAGTGCCTAATACTCCTGCTATAGGATAGAATGGCACAATTACCTCACTTAGTGCATCTTTAAGCACTTTTGTGTCAAAGAAATCTGTATGACTGTTAACATTGTCTGGGTCTGGCAATTGCTTGTAGAAGTAAACAGTAGGAACATAGTATCTTGGGACTGTAAGATCCAAGTCTGAAACCCATAAACTGGTTTTTGGTGTTTCTTTTTTAGGCTTTATGATGCTCGTCTCCTTAATATTGACTATCACCTTCTTTGCAGGGGCTAGTCCTTCAGTTTCAACCATTGTCTTGTCTCCTTAACCTGCATAATCAAAGGTTAAAAAAATTACGTATAATATAATCAAAGCTAACTTCTTTTTTATATGGATAATATAATGAAATTCATCCTTTAGCTTTCAAATTTAACTAAAATGTTTCTATTAAAACTTTTATAACATTCTCTATTATTTTTTATCATCAGAACTAGTTGAACCAAAAAAGAAAAGAAATATCATGACACATTTTGAGTATCATGATTTTATAGTTTCTACTAATAGAATTTCGGTGTGACTTGACACTAATAACAATCAGATATTTATATGTATACCGTTTACTGTTTACGTCTAAGGAAAACGACGTCGCCCTATCCGGCTCATAAATTGATACTATGCCTCTTAAGGAAAATTGAGTTCCTCTTACTTTATTTTGCTTATTATATAAGGACGAGATAAATAAAAAAATAGTAAATTAGTAACTTTTTAATTTTAAAATGAAATCCCAAATTCCATCATGTCAACTATAAATCAAAAACTGAAATTAAACAACGAGAAAAACTAGTTCTAAACTCTTTTGCTTGAATTCATAGTTTCTAACTTTCTGTAACCTTTCACTAGTTTAGAGTGAAGAATGTTGAAACCATTGCTGCAGGGGCAGGCATAAATTGCCGTCTTTAATAGGCGAAATCTAAAGGGAGGGCACAATGTTTTCCGGCAGAGTGGGGAGGCGGTCGCCTACCTCCGCCACATTGTATTTTTTTACAAATTTACAAAGTGTTCGATACCAGTAAGGGATGCTTCAAAAAAATGTTAACTCGGAAAGTAAATTATTTTTTTTACTATAACTTGTATATAAAAACAGTATGAGTTAAAACATTAATAAACAAATCTATAAAAATGACTCCGAGAAAATTATGGACCTTCAATGATGGAGGGTAGAGCAATTAGGAAAAGGGAGAGAAGACAGACGTAAGAGGGAGGACATATCGACAAGGATTTATATAGAAAAACATGATACGGGAAGAGATAGAAATTGTGTGGATAGATTTCCTTGGGAAGATATAAAAATTGTTTCTTATTATTAAATGCTTATTGCTGAGGAAATCTATCCCTCTTTTCTAAAAAATTTCTCCAAAAAAAATTGGTAAATGGAAGGTAGAGAATAATTTATCTTCTATATTTTAACAGAAAGTCCCTTTTTTTCTTAATAATTAAGTTGTAATTTCATCCATAATTAATCCCTAACCTAATTAATAAAAGGGTTTATCAAAAAAATTATTGTAAGGATAATTAAGGAAAAAGTAAAAAATAATATTGAACTTCCAAATTAATTTTAGAAGCTAATATTGTTACGTGGATCAGTGCCACTCTATATTGAACATTTACTTTGATTCAAAGACACCACCATTTTCCTTAAAAACAACCAAAATGAAAATGCTAATAGACTATAAAGGTAATAGGATGATGGAGTATATGGTAGATGTAGCCCCGCTCTTTTCGACTTCTGAAAGATGAATTGAATTGAGTCGGTTGAATTTGATTAAATTAAACTGGAGTGAGCTGATCTAAATTGAATTGAACTGAATTTATTTCAATATAAATTTATAAGTACGTATAGCTAAACTGAACTAAACTAAAATAAATTAAAACGGTCTGAACTAAAATAAACTTCATTAAATTATAGTAAAAAAAAATTTCATAATACATGCAACAATCGCAATTAATACTCTTTTCCAGTTTTTGCTCAATGTGATGCAATCGAAGGTATATGTCCAAGTGGATATCGTGTACCAACAAGGGTCCGACTAATGAATGAATGGATGCGTATATTAATATTTACGAAAAGACTTTTTACAAAAATGTATCAAAAATAATTTTTTTTTATTTTAATATTTGAATCATTATTTTTTATAATTAAATAAGTTTTAAAATTAAAATTATATGTTTTACTCTTAATTTTATTATTTATGCTATTGTTTATATGCACTATTTATATTTTTTTAATTTTTTTATTTTATTTTATCATTATATATTAAATTTTTAGTTTTTTATATGTCGTTTTAGAGTTTTTTGTGCGTCTCATTTTTATCTTTAAAACACCATATATTGTGATATACTTTTTTGAATGTTTTTTAACTGTTCTACATATGGTAGGAAACAAATAAGAATCTGGTAGGAAAATAGTATGAACCTTACATTTCATTAGAAGTTTGATCAATCCACCAAGTTTATGTTTGTAATAGTTTTCTACATTATTTCATGAATTTACTAGCATTCTACCAGGTATCTACCAGTTTCCTACCAGATTCATCAAATTTTTTTTTACAATTGTTTAGTATTTGTAGCAACTTTATATTTCAATTTTATTCAATCTACCAAGTTTATGTTTGTAACAGGTATGTACATTATTTCATGAATTTACTAGCATTCTACCAGGTATCTACCAATTTTCTGTCAGATTCATTCAAAATTTTTTTTACAATTGTTCAATATCTGGTAGGAACATGGTATCTAGCAGTTACTTACCAAATATTGAACAACCGAAAAAAAATTCAAAAAAGTATATCACAATGGATGATGTTTCGAAGATAAAAATGAGACGAACAAAAAACTCTAAAGAGTCATTAAAAAAATGAACGGTTTGAAAGATAATTTCGAAATAAGATAAAAAAATAAATAGTGCATAAACAGTAGCGGAATGTATCCCTGATAATGAAAACTTAAAGTTAGTTAGTGAGTGCAAAGAATAAACAAGGAAGTAAATATCATAGTTTTTAAACCCGGGTGTTCAAAAATCAAACATAACCAAAATAACCAACCGAATCAATGAAATTCGGTTTGTTTGGTCCGATTTTCGATCCAAACGGTTTGGTGTCAGTTGTAAGTCTTATAAATTTTCGGTTGATTAATAACAAATATTTCTTTTTTTTTTAATCAACTTAACAAATATTTCTTATCAACTTAACAAATATTTCTTAAAAATATTATATTTGAACTTTAGAATATATCATCTACAAAATTATTATCACTATATATTATTCTTTTAAGACTATTATTTCTTTTATTGCCTTTTTAGCTTGAATTTTTTTTATTTATGAACCATGAATTCCTATAGCTATAAGACAAAATATAAGGCCTCTCACAGATGTGTAAGTCAATTATTCAACCTCCATTGTTAATCCTTTCAATTTCTGTGTTAGTTAGTTGAACAGTAAAAAATATAAAAAAGAAGAAATAATTGATCGATGATCAGCATTATATATTGGGCATGTAGGATACATAAGAATCCAAAACTACATTTACTTGAAACCCCAACAAATTCCTATCGCATCACCTGGGAAAGCCTCCCTGCCTGGTGCTTTAGATTATAATTGATTTACCATTTATTGAAACTATCTAAAATAAAATAATAGTACAAAAAAATAATTCGGTTAAATGGAGGTATCACACACAATTAGTAATATATTCTCATTTTATACTTTTATACTATATATTGTTAATTTTTAAATTATTTTAATAATATTTTATTATAAAAAACCACAATTAATATATATTTATTTTATTTCATATACTACACATTTTATTAATAAAATATTTCTTTCAATTATAATTTGTAATGTTTTACATAACTAAGTAACATTTAAATTTTTTAAATAAAATTAACACTAAGTTTTTTTTACTAAAAATTTACATTGAATGGTTATATCATTTTTTATTTTACATACTGTGTATAAAATTTAATTCTTCTAATGTATAATTTTTATATATCATAAATCAAATTTATTAACTTTATTAATCCAATCTATACAATATAGAATACGGTTTGTATTCTTTCACTAGATCATATTAGTTATTATTTATGTTTTATTTTTATTTGAAATATAAATTTGAATTAAAAATATTACATTTAATATTATTAATTGTTGTGTGGGTATAACTTATATTATATATTTACTATCAAATTATAAAAAATATTTAGTATTTTTCACATGTTTTAAGAGAATCTGGTTTGACCACTAATTTAATTCGGTTGAACCTTAAATCCGTGAACCACTCCCTTCACCAGTTTGGTGGCTCCTCCGAATCTAAAAACCATGGTAAATATAAAACTTAAATAGCATTTTTTTAACAATTTCCTTTTATGAAATGGTTGGGAGAGATATCATCAAAAAAAAATTGTGGTGAAACAACACTCCTACGTAAAACACTTCAAAATTTAAGTTTTGCAAGTATATTCTTTCCAAATTCTATAACTGGAAATAACAGTAATTAGGCGTATAATAATCCATTTTTCTCTGGGTATTATCCAACTATCTCATTGTTTGTTTGATTGCGCACCTTAAGTTGCATTTTCAGACTTAAATTCTTTTTTATCCGGTTCTATAATTAAAATACTCTTTTGGTTTATGATATATTGAAATTATCTATTTGATGTCTGATCTATTTAATTTTAACACATTGAGTGTCCATCAAACAACACAAAAATGTGAAATACATATATCTTCATTTGGAACATAGATATATTTTGATGATCATACATAACATTATGAACCTTCAATGATCTCTTAAGTTATTGCACTAAAATTAGTCAGACATTAAATGAATACGTCAAACACCAAAAAATTTTATTATAACAGACACCAAAAAAATATTTACGTTATAAATTAATACCCAAAAAAGAATTTAAGACTGCATTTTCATCTGGTTTCAAAATGATTATCAAAATGACCCGTTTAAATATAAATATACACAAAGCAGTCACAAATTTAATAAACAACGCAAAACATACATCCAATATTTTTTAAATTTAACAAACCTAAGTAAATGTAATATAATTTCACTTATGATAAAAATAGGAGAAAAATTTATACCATCATTTGAAGCATTAAAATGTTTTATTAATCATGAATGGATTTTTTTAACTTTCAACAGTGTATTAATTTATTGTATTAAAAGTGAACAAATCAAACATTAAATAGGCGAAACTTGAATAGATTGGAGACCAAATATACAATCTTAATATTTTTTTTCAATTAAATGTTGATAAAATCCGGACTCAAATATGTATAATCAAGAAAAAGGAAAATAAACAAGAAAATAAAGGTAAAATCAAAAGGAAACCAAAATAAATCAACATAAGCAAAATCATTGCAATTTTAATATATATATATATATATATATATATATATATATATATATATAATAAAAATACATTAGAATTATTAGCCCCTTCATTTAGGGTGAGTAAATATCGGTTCGATTCAAAAATCGAACCAAACCAACTCGAACTGTAATCCAAATTAGTAAAAAAAATAAGAATCAAAATCGAGCCAAATATAGTCAGTTTGGTGCAAACCGAACCGAGTTTCGTTTTAGAGTTATATCAGAGAGATTTAAAGCAATTTATCTTCATATGTGTTAAATTTAATGGTAATTAGACTTCAAAATTTATATTTACAATAACAAATATAAATATTGATACATGAAATATATTAATTCAAGTAGTATAACATGTATATGTAATGAAATAATGAATGAAACCTATTTATGAAGTTGTAAAGCAAAATAATTCTTTTCTAATTAGAATTATTTAAGCTAAAATCACATATTTGTTATTATTGTTTATAAAGTAGTATTTTGTATATCGTTAATATCATTAAGATATTAAATATAATATAAATATATATTAAAATATATTAATTTATTCGGTTCGGTTCGATTTTATTTTGGTTTTTGTCATGAAAATCAAAATTCGGTTTTCAAGAATTTTAAAAACCAAAACCGGACTAAAATATATTCAGTTCAATTATTTTTATTCAGTTTCGATTTAAATTTTAATTTCAGTTCGATTCTGCACACCCCTTCCCGTGAGCAGATGCAAAGAAGGCGAGGACGATCCTGTTTTGTTTTTTTAATTGCCCTCAATGCAAAACGATATCGTTTGGCTCAGAGGGTTATATCTTTAAATTAGCCTAAAAGTTAAACACGTTGAGATATTGGTTAATTAAAACCAGCTTTACACTCTTCACTTTCCATTCTCATTCACAATCGTCAATCGGTGATCACACGTCGTTATTGTTCTTTTATTCTTCCCTTCCAATTCTTCGTTTTTTTAGTTTATTTCTCTGAAAACTTTTCCCTTTTGTTTTGTTGCTCTTATTGAAGAACTTGAGTTGCCGCCGACTAGCCCGGCCATGGTGGTAGGATCATCATGAGAGATGAGCTTTCATCAGTTAGGCCTTCTTCTCTTGTTCTATAATTCAATTCAATTCAGTTCAGTTCAGTTCAAATCACTTTAGTTCAGTTCAGCCAACTTTAGTTCAGTTCAGCTTTCAAAAGTTGGAAAGAACATGGCCTCAGAGTTCGACTCTTACAAATTCTTAATACTCCGTCGAGTCCCAAAAACTAGTCGTTTTTTAGACATTTCATCAAAATCAATAAAAAATTAATACACCAATGAAATGACTAATGCATTTTTTTTATAAAATCATCTTTTTTCTTAACTATGAATTTATAATTTTATCAATATCTAATGTCTTTCTTAATTGATATAAGGGTAAATTAGTGAAAAAAATTTTGAAAGTTACATTGATATTATAAAATGATAAATAAAATGTATCAAGAAAAAAAAAAGTCCAAAATAACTAGTTTTTGAGACCGGGGAAGTAGTATATTGAGGTGAGTGGCTTAACTTTACTTGGTTTGATTTATAAAATAAATAGGGTTTGAGGTGTAATTATTATTAAATTAAGGTTAAATTTATCAAATTAGGATTTAAGGATTATTATGGAATGAATTAATGGATTTGAAATTATTCTTTAATAGGGACACTAAATTATTTTGCCAGATTGAGTTTTAGTAGTTTTATCGAGATTGTTGAATTTATGTTGTTAGTTGAAATTTAAATTGTTATGTGGAAATTATTTAATTAGGGATTAGAATTTACTAAATCATTGAATGAACAGAAACTGCTGAATTAGATTGCAATTGAAAATAAATTTAAATTACTAAAATAAAAACGTTTTGCAAGTCTTTCGGTAGGGATTAGAATTGTTAAATATAATAAAATAATTATAACCTCCCTAGTATTTAACATAATACATTAATATTTCATGTGTTTTAAAACTATAATTTATATATTTCAATATTTTACATTTATTAATCACTATCTCCCTATACTTTACTTTTATTATACTGTTATACCCTTAATGTATAATTATGTCATTATTTAACAAAAATTTAGCAAGATATATATTTATATTATGTCTATTATTGCTTGTGATATTTCAAAATTCAATTTTCTTTTGATTTTTTTGAGCTTATTTTTTTTAATATAATCATAAGACTAGAATACAATAAAATGTCAAAGAATAAGCTGAACAAACAACTTGTTTATGAATTACCTTTTAAAAAGCAGTAGTTATGATTAGACCTGTTCGCGGGCCAGGCTACCCGCCCGGCCCGGCCCAAGCCCGGTTCTATGAGCCGGACTTGGATACCTATTTTATTATTAAGCTCGGCCCGAGCCCGAGCCCGCTAAAGCCCGAAGTTTTATGGGCTGAGCTTGATTTTTGTATAAATACTTAAGCCCGATCCAAGCCCAGCCTGAAGAATAATAATTTAATTTTTTATATATATTATAATTGTATTAAATAATTATTTTCAACTTTTATATTTTATATTAATGAATCTTCAAATTTAAATATAACAAGTTGAATAATATATTAAGAACTTCAAATAAATAATATTGTTATAT
The DNA here is from genome assembly GCA_947683365.1 of Euphorbia pulcherrima. Taxonomy (NCBI): domain Eukaryota; kingdom Viridiplantae; phylum Streptophyta; class Magnoliopsida; order Malpighiales; family Euphorbiaceae; genus Euphorbia; species Euphorbia pulcherrima. The sequence goes on along the minus strand of CANTUS010000001.1, from coordinate 11,325,944 downwards.
ATAATTTTATCAATTTTTTTTTTAAAAATTCACAAAAAAAATTATTGAAAAATTATCTACGGGCTTTGGGCCGGGCTTGGGAATGACCTCGTAAGCCCGGCCCGAGCCTGAAGTTTTAAAGTGTGGGCCGGCGGGGCTTGGGTTGATGCTTTTAGTCAAAAGCCCGATGAAGTCCGGCCAGAACCCGACCCGACCCGCCCGATGAACAGGTCTAATTATGATCATTGATTGAATAAATATTATAATAAAATATATGTAACATCAATAAATTTAAATGAAAAAACTTAACAAATAATAGAGGGAGATAGTATTGAAAAAATATAAAATATAGAAAAATATAAATTAAATTTTTAAAATAAAAAAAATAGTAATGTATTGTATAAAATTTGAAACCTCTATCAAGAATTTCGAACCCGAACCACATCAAATAATAATATATATGTTGATAAACCCAGTGAAAAAAGAATTATAATATAATCCGGAATTCCAGAAACATGAATTGGGGAAACCAATTTAATCGGATTGATTTTTTTACTCATAGTTGTGCCCGTGGGCTTCAAATAAAAAGTTCACGACCCACATAATTTGTTCTGAAAAATATTGCATTATATAAAAAAAAGGTAAATTTTTAAAAAATATTTTATGGTTTCACTCATTTATAAAATGGGGTATGAGAAATTTTTTTATAAAACAGGGTCTATGGTTTCAAAAAATTTACGAAAAGGGCCTTGCGGATTCAAAATAGTGGTGTTGTATCGAATATTTTTAACAATTCAACATTCTGATAATTTAACCTTATTGTTTAAAAATTATACTTCATATTTGAGTAATTTTTGAAGATTTTTTTATTTTTTTATGATTCTTTAAAGTTTGTTATCATAATTTAATAAAAAAATATTTGCACTAATAAAATTTTTTTAAAAAACTTCACTAATATGTATTGTATTTTTAATAACCATCCTGCAAAAATTCCGATAAAAAAGAACAATATTACCTATTTTCGTGACATAATTTAGTATTATAAATCATTTATTTACAAAATTTTTGAAATCACAGACCCTGATTTACAAAAAAATATTCCTCATACCCCATTTTACAAATAAGTGAAACTATATGGTACCTTTTTTTAATTTATCAAAAAAAAAATAGGTTTAGTTTAGTCCGTTCATGAGATTTCATACTAACATCATACTCAACTCATTTATTTCACATAGTTTACTAGTCCGGCAGCCAGGGGGGATAAAATTTAGAAGTTAATTACATAAATTAAAATTATACATTACAAGATGGACATACACGGAAGCCCATCTAAAAGATACTCAGCAGAGTGAGGAACTTTTACCACTATTACCGACCTTTTTAACTTCTGAAAATTGAATTAAAGTTAGTTAAATTGAGCTGAATTTATTTTAGTATAATTTTATAACTTTATATAGCTAAATCAAATTGAATTGAAGTGAATTAAACTGAACTGAACTAAAGTACATTAAATTATAATCTAAAAGAACATAAAGAGACTATTATATAAGCTACAAGTAGTCTTAATTACGTTACAATTTTTGTTTAGACAATTAATATGATTTTCATGATTCGATATGGATTTGAATAGTTATGATACAACCACTAACAAGAAATTTTTCATTATATTAATAGAAGTCCCTTATTGATTGTTTATGCCTCTGAAGTTGAAAATTTTAAGGTTGAAGAAAAAATTACATCGCACTTTCATCTTTTGATGAACTCATAACCTCATTCAATATCGATTATGATATCTTAATGTATTAGGTGGTGGTAATTTATTGGTTTGCTTTTGACATGTTAAGTATGTTTTGGGAAATTAGACAATGGATGGTATCTTTTGGATCCTTCTCCCCCCATGTTACCTACCTAGCTCAGAAGAAGATTTTTAGAGCATAAGAAAGGAAAGGCAGAAGCTAAGTTTTGATGATAATAAAAGACAGAAAATGCACTACACGCTCAGATGATAGATAAAGCTAAAAGACAAATTAAAAAGCAAAGAAGTACCCTAGAGAAAAGAATATCTATTGGATCAACAAAATGTTGAAGCTCTCTCAGAGTTTCACAAATCATAGATCAAGCTGGCATTACCAGAAGATAATTAAGAGCACCTCTCCAAAGGGAAAAGATGAGTTCTCAGAAGAAGGCCTACTAAGCTATCGCTCAGAAGACAAATGATAATCACTATATCAGAAGGGTGAAATTAGAAGACTATGATTCTTATCAAATATCACCTAGAAGATTCTAATCTCATAGGATTAATCAGCCTCATATTCAATGCAAGCATCTGAAGATAGGACAAATCTAGCACTCACAAGTCATAAACATGAAAGGAATTTCAAATGTTAAGATCACCAAATATCTGAATTCTTGAAGTATGACACCAAGGACAATCACCATGATCAAAGAAATTAGTTAGAAGAGGGGAACCTCAGAAGAAAGTACAAGAGACTAACTCCAAAGAGAAACAATATTTTCTCAGAGTCAAACATGCCAGAAGGAGCGCAACAATCTTATATCTTATCTCAGAAGCTTTCTCTCACAATCAAAGAATAGCTTAAGCGAAAAAGGACTATACCTTTAGACTTAAAAGTGCTCGAGTATCAAGTTTCTCAGAAGCATAAAAAAATCTTTGAGAAATTGAAGATCCCTAGGCAACTCACGTGATTGCACTTTTTCAAGAGTAGTTGTCTCGATCTCTACCATCCTAAAAAGTCGGATATCTAACTTTCACTAAAAAAGATAAGACACCATGATGAAAGTGGTAAGCAAGGGAAAAAGGTTACTTTCAGCCACTTGACATAATGGGTGTCGAGTCCACCAAAAATAAATCCCTGCACAAAATAAACTGGTAGTTAGTAGTGAGCAAAGGTCGAACCACAAGGAACGGTATTTGACAATGTTATTCTTAGAAGTTTACACATAACGTGACCTAGAAGTACTCTCGATGGGACTTTGTAGATTAAAACTAAATAAAGCAGGTAATAAACTGTTGAGAAACATTGACTCAACCATAGTAGAGTAAGACTGAACATCATGGTAATCATGGGATGAGGAATTAATTGCACCGGGACCTAGATTTAGTTATACTAGCACTCATGCACCATACAGTACTAACAACTCTTCCTTACTATGTATGGAGACCGGACTTCGCACCACGATCTCCCTCTTACTCACTGTGTCTCTCGACTTCACGCCAAAGAGCTCGCCAATGGATAGCAATAAATAATAAAAAAGCCTAAATCCTTATCGACAGGTAGTGAAGCACTCCCAACAGGCATAAAATTACCTTTCTCCAGTCTCGATGGAGACTGTCATTACTTTATTCCTTTTTAGGCACAATTACGGATGCAAGAATTAGAATTAACAATAATCACGAAGACTTACCAAATGGTTGATCAGGCGAAACAGCGAGACTAGGTGATATCCTTACCATAAAACCCTTGAAGTACCAAAATTGGTAAATGTTGGATATGGTGTATGCCCTTAAGGCAATTAGGGCGATATATCTTAATTATGTAATAGTATGAATATTCTGTTTAATTAATAAAGGCATTTAATCTTTTGTTTATATCAATGTGTTTATAAATATATTATGACTGGTTAAATATATTCATTGATGTATGTTTACAAAAGTCCTTAACGTATCATAGCATGAAGTCAGAGAAATTATAGTCGGACTATATTTAGTGGAACTTGCTTCATGTGCAATTATGATTATGTCTAAACTATCCCTAGTCATAGTTTCATCAAAAAAGGATATTGATGAAGCGGAAAGATTAGCATGTGGTCAACTTTCTTGGAAAGGGTCCAAGCAGTTAATCTCATAAGGCATAAATGTGGTGCCTTAAGTTTGACACATGGATATATCTGGGAGATATATTAGAGACCGCAGTAAGATAAACACTTGGTATATGTATCAATGTGTTAGTGTTTATCTTCATGCAATAATCTTTGCGAATATCCTCATACTTGAGATACTAGTTGCCTTATGTGGTACTATTGCTATACTTTGGGTCATTCCTATACATTCATTAATTACGGGTGCTTACGGGTATAGTGATGATAGTAAGTTGGTAAGCTGAGTAGTCGAAAAGAATCCATCGCTCAGGATATATTAAGGAGTTGTACCTGGCCACTTGTTAAAGTGATGATTGCTATAAACCTCTGATCAGAGTATGTGTTTGATAGAAATGGTTTCTAGTTAAGCACACTATGGTTAAAGGCAATATACTTCGGTAACATGTTAATAACTGGGATAGCTTGGAACAACCTTGCTATTACTGGGTTAACACTTTAACCGAACCCTATAAACCAGATGGTACTAATATTAAAGAATGGAAGAAGTTCGTCGCTTTGGACAACTATTGCATTAAATGGGATTAAGTCATAAGCATAAATGTTGTTCCGAGTAATGGGGGATGGTAGACCCTTGCTAGAGGCGTACTACAGTCGTTTAAGGTAATCGAGTTTTATTCAAGGTCCATAACCTTAAGCTAATGGTTCCATTAAAATAAGGGTTGGTTAAGCCTTAACAGCTCAATACTTCGGGATCCTATAAGGTCACACACATTGGACCTTCATCGGACTAAGTAAAGAACTAATAGATTTATTCTCTTACAAAAATATAACATGATAATAATTAGATTATTATTTGATTGGACCAAGGATGCATTTTTGACAGATGACTAATTAATTAGGGTTATAAATAAATTGGCTAAATTGATTATATCAACTTTATAAGCCAAGGAATTTATCTTTGACAAGTAACTAATTTTTTAGGGTCGAAAAATAAATATTTATTTGAAAAGGATTAAAAGGAAAATTTTACCAGGTCGAGTTAAATTGGACCGAGAGTACAAAAGTATTTTTGTACATGCTCGGGTGCGCGGGAGTGCACCGAAAGGTGCGCGGGAGTGCACCGAAAGGTGCGCGAGCAATGCTGGGCATTGCTCGCGGCAACCCATGAAAATGGGCTGCACATGCGCAGCCTATAAGGGTGCGCCGCGAGGCCCAGCTCGCATGCAAGCGGGCTTGCCTTGCTGAACACACAGCGTGCTGGCGGGCTATGCCTGCGGGTCATGGTGACCCATGGGCATAACCCACATGGGATGTACACATCCCACATTGAAAGTGGGAGAGCAATTTTGCTCCCCCAAGCCTATAAATATGCTCCTCTACTCCCCCTTTTCAGATGCACCAAGTTCAAAAGTAATTCTTACGATAAATGTTATTTGAACAAGTTATATTTCGAGGAGCTTGATTTTATTCGAGCATATCTAGTTTATATTTTCGGGTGAGGCTTCTGAAGTGGTCTAGCAACTATTCGAGGCTTCTTAGAACTTCCTCTCAGGGAGGTTTTGGTTGGTGGGGCTCTTGTGGATACTCATGAAGGCTATCTTACGCTTGGAGGCTTGTGCAAGAAGGTTCTGCTAAAGCACGCTTCAACTGGTAAGTTTTCTTTTTTTCTCTTTTAATGATTAAGTCTTTTTCTTTAAGCATTTTTAGACTTAATAATTATGCTTAGGTTGTTTTTCATGCTTAGTTTATTTTATGCTTAGGATATAGCTTAGAGTTATAACATGCTTAGGTTATAGCTTAAAGTTATAACATGCTTAGTATAAAATATATGTGCTAGGATATAATTTAAAATTATGGTATGCCTAGCCTATGCATGCTAACCTAGGTAGAGAATTGTTTAGTTAAGGCTTTATTTAATTTATATGCATCTATTAGGAGTTCCTGGGGATAGGGACAAAATTTTGAATTTTCACCATGCCTGTTATGCATGTTCAATTTGACTATCAGTTTCCAATAGTGGTATCAAAGCCTGCCTATTTAGTACATAATTAAGTTAGAAGTAAACTGAATATTATTTTATATATGAAATGATTTGTTTATTTAATTGTTTAGAATAATATATATGAACTTGTGCCTTTCATTTCAAGGCTAAAAAATGGTTATGAATAATTTTTGATAAGTCTGCTCAACTTACTTAAATTATACAAGGTTTAATAATTTATTTAAATTACATGGGTTATAGATGCTTTCAATTTATATGAATTGGAAGAACGAAATTTATTAGTTCAAGAGAATCCATTGGTCTTCGAGTTTGTGCCCGTATTTGTTCTCGTTAAGGATTGGACTTGGTGCCTACTCCTCATAGGGCACCTCTCCTACCTGGGAACCTATATCGGTGCAGCTTGAATTGACCAACAGAGGGATTAATATGGACTAATTTATTTCTAGTATATAAGACGGTGCTTATATATATTTCTATACAAAGTAAAAATTAAATTTATTGAATAAAAGCTTAAAGGAAATGGAATATAAATATAACAAATAAAAGTATTAATTATTTTGCATATAACCTAGGTTGATGGAATAATTATAATAAAGAGCTTACCTAAGGTTGGACCTTATAAATTAATTCTAAAATTCCCTGAATTAATATAAGTTATTATAAATATGTCCATTTGATAAAATCCTAGATTGGGTGAGACGTTTGACACCAATAAAATCCCAAAGTGAATATATTAAGGCAAGTTATAGCCTTCCTTACCCAAATTTATAATACGGTCTCTTTGGGCTATCAAAGTGCTATGCAAAGCGTTCCTTCTAGTCCACATTGATTGGTTGTAAAGTTTGGGATAGGGTCCGCCTTAACGGAACTGCGGTAGTCCACCATAAAATTGGGAGCTAGGCTCAGGTCTGAGACATGTTCAAGGAGTTGCTAATATAAGAGCACACATCCTTTAGGATCAGGGAACTTGAATGAATCAGCGATTGCATACGATGCAAATGGAATGGGATTCCAACTATGATTTACTATTGTGACTTGACTCATAAAATTGAGGGTCGTAATACACTATTTATAGATGCTACCTACTAGGAAATTTAGCTGGGCTAAAATTCCCGAATTCAATAGAATGAGCTATTGTAAATTTTGAAGAAAATAGTAGGACAAATGTATTTAATTAAAAGTCTTTATATTAAATGCATGTACTTAAACTAATATCTAATCTCTTTTTCTTTTCTTATATCTTAGGTTGAAAATGACTTCCAATATTAATCTCTGTATGTTACTTGACACAAAATTGAATGGCTCGAACTTTTTTGATTGGTTCTGAGCTGTGAGAATAGTTCTCAGATTCGAGGAAATTGCCTATGTTCTAAGTGAAATTTTCCCTATTGAACCAAATGTTAAGGATCATGTGGAACATGATGCCTAGTTGAAGCATAAGAAAGATCGTGAGACTGCCATGTGTATCATGTTGGGGTTGATGAATCCTGAGCTTCAGAAACAACGTGAGAGCATGCCCTTGGAGGACATGGTTCACCATCTTGAAGAGCTCTTTTCGGAGTAGGAAAGGACAGAGAGGTATGGGACCTGTATGAGACCTCTAAGCTCCTTTTTGGAACCAATATGCAGGCTGGAACCTCTGCCTCTCAGCATGTACAGAAACTCTTGGGGTACCTTGAGAAGTTGAAATGATTAGGATTTGAGATGAATCATGACTTGAGCATTGACCTTATGTTGATGTCCTTTACAAATAGTTACTCAGGCTTCGTGGCTAACTATTATATAAAAAAGATTAATTCTACTATCCCTGAATTAATCAACATGCTGAAAATAGTAGAACCTCAGATCAAGAAAGATCAGAAACCTTTATAGTTGGTTGAGAAAGGCAAGGCTTATAAGAAGAAGAAGTAGGCACTGGGTGCCAAGAAAAGAATCAATAAGAAGAAGAATGAAAAGAAGACATCTAAGTATGTCTGCTTCCAGTGTGGGAAACCTGGACATCGGAAGAGGGATTGCGGAGCTCCTACTTCTGAACATTTAAAGAAGAAGCCCACAGAGGCATCTACTTCAGGTATGTTTATAATTGAAAACTTTGCTACTTTTCCTCGTAAATCCACTTGGGTATTAGATACTGGTTGTGGTTCTCATATCTGTACTTTTGTGTAGGAACTAAGGAACTGTAGAAAACTTGCAAAAGCGGAGATGGACCTGCGTGTGGGAAATGAAGCCAGAGTTGCTGCATTAGCCGTAGGAAGCTTCAATCTTTTTTTCCAAGTGGACTTGTTTTAGCTTTGAATAATTGTTACTACATTCCAAGTATTACTAAAAATATTGTGTCTATTGCGTGTTTAGCAGTAGAAGGATTTAAGATTTTATTTTCGAATAATAATTGTCAGATTCGTTTGAATAATGTTCTTTATGGTTATGGGATGTTGAATGGTGGCATTTATGTTCTTAATACTAAAACGGAAGTTTTTAATATGAACAATGTGAAGAAAGTTAAATTAGATAATGAGAATTCCTTCTACTTATGGTATTGTCATTTAGGCCACATAAACAAGGATCGCTTAACCAAGTTGCATAAGCGTGGAGACTTGGGCCCAATAGACTTGGAGTCTTATGGTGATTCTAAACCTTGTTTAAGTGGTAAAATGATAAAGTTACCCTTTCAAGGAAAGGGTGAACGTGCCATAAGTACACTGGAACTTATACATACCGATGTGTGTGGTCCAATAAGTGTCCAGGCACTGGAAGGATACTCCTACTTCATATTCTTTATCGATGATTACTCATGATACAGTTATTTGTACTTGATGAAGCATAAGTCTGAAAGTTTTGAAAAGTTCAAACAATTTAGAGCTGAAGTAGAGAAACAGCTTGGGAAAAGTATTAAAACACTTTGATCAGATCGAGGAGGAGAATACTTAAGTCAGGAGTTTCAGGATTATCTAAAGGAAAATGGGATAGTTCCACAATGGACCCTTCCTTATACACCCTTACACAATGGAGTGTCAAAAAGGAGGAATCAGACTTTATTAGATATGGTCCAGTCCATGATGACCTATGCAGATCTCAGTAAATCCTTTTGGGGATATGCATTGGAGAGCACAATTTATGTATTAAATAGAATGCCCTCTAAATCAGTTGATTTTACACCTTACGAAAGATGGTGTAATAAGAAGCCATCTCTAAGTCACTTAAGAGTATGGAGCTGTCTTGCTATGGTAAAGAGGATAGCGTCAGATAAGCTAAACACCAAATTTGACAAGTGTCTATTCATTAGATATCCAAAGGAAACTATAGGATATCTATTTTACCAACCCGAAGCACAAAAGGTATTTGTGTCTCGGAATGCTCACTTTTTGGAAAAAGAACACTTACTTGCAAAATTCAGTGGGAGCAATATAGAACTAGAGGTTCAATAGGAAGAAATAGATAACCAACTGATTGACCCCGTTCTAGATACACAAGAAAGTATGATCCAAGAACAACCTATCGAAACACAATCATTGCGAAGATCAGGTCGTGTTCATAAGGGTCCCGATAGATATGGGTTTATCATCACTAAAGATAAGGAACTATATCTCATGGAGGATAATGAAGCAAGGACATATGATGAGGCAATGAAAAGCTCAGATTCTGATAAATGGTTAAAAGCCATGAAATCAGAAATGGATTCCATGTATGAGAACCAAGTTTGGAATGTGGTTGATGCACCATAAGAGGTTAGACTGATTGGGTGCAAATGGGTCTTCAAGTAGAGGATTGACATATACGGTAATGTAATTACCTATAAAGCAAGGTTGGTTGAGAAAGGTTATAGTCAACATGAAGGTATTGACTATGATGAACTTTCTCAGCAGTAACCATGCTTAAATCCATAAGGATACTCCTCGCCATTGCTGCTCATTACGATTATGAGATCTGGCAGATGGATGTTAAAATAACAATCCTGAATGGGGATTTAGACCGGGATGTGTATAAGACACAACCTGAGGGTTTTACATCTCAGAATGGCTCGAAGGTATGCTAGCTACAAAGATCCATTTATAGACTTAAGCAGGCATCCAGGAGTTGGAATATAAGGTTTGATCAGACAATCCATGAACTGGATTTCTGTCCAAACGTTAACGAGCCTTGTGTTTACAAGAAGTTTAGTGGGAGTGCAGTCATTTTCTTAGTATTCTATGTCGATGAAATTCTACTAATAGGAAACTTCTCTTCTTTAAAATGTTAAAGTATGGTTGTTAAGAAAGTTCTCCATGAAAGACCTTGGCGAAGCAGCATTTATACTAGGTATAAAGATCTATAGGGATAAATCAAAGAAGCTGTTAGGTCTTTCTCAAAGTACATATATAGACAAGGTATTGAATAGGTTCAACCTTGAGCATTCTAACAAAGGTTATCTCCCGATGACAAAGGGGATTAACATATCTAAGGCTGAGTGTCCGAAGACAGCTTAGGAGAGAATGCGCATGAAGGATATACCCTATGCATCCGTGATAGGATCCATCATGTATTACTAGGCCAAATGTCTCTCAAGCTTTGAGCTTTACGAGCAGATATTAGTCAAATCCAGGTGAAAAGCACTGGATGGCCATCAAGGCAATTCTTAAGAAGGACTAAGGATGAGTTCTTGATTTATGGATAAGATGACCTCATAATTAGAGGTTACACTGACATGAGTTTTCAATCTGACAAGGATGACTTTAAGTCTCAGTCAGGTTTTGTGTATGTGTTAAATAGAGGGGCGGTATGCTGGAAGAGTTCCAAGGAAGAAACTACAGCTGATTCAACCATGGAATCTAAATAAATTGTTGCATGCAAAGCGACAAAAGAAGCTATATGGTTAAATGGATTTATTAGTGATCTCAGTGTGGTGCCTGAAGCTGTTGATCCAATTACTTTGTATTGTGATAACAATGGTGTTGTAGCTCGGGCAAAGGAACCACGGTCTTATCAGAAAAATAGACATGTATATAGAAAGTATCATATAATCAGGGAGATTGTATATGTTATGATAATAAGACTAGAATTTGTACCCACTATTCAGAACCTTGCAGATGGTCTGACGAAGCCATTGACTCAAGTCAAACATGACCAGCATGTTAAAGCATATGGATTAAGACATATGGCTAATTGGCCTTAGTGCAAGTGGAAGTTTATTGGATATGATGTATGCCCTTAAGGCAATTAGGGCGATATATCTTAATTTTTTAATAGTAAGAATATTCTGTTTAATTAATAAAAGGCATTTAATCTTTTTTTTATATCAATGTGTTTATAAATATATTATGATTGGTTAAATATATTCATTGATTTATGTTTGCAAAAGTCCTTGACGTATCATAGCATGTAGTCAGAGAAATTATAGTTGGACTATATTTGGTGGAATCTGCTTCATGTGCAATTATAATTATGTCTAAACTATCCCTAGTGATAGTTTTATCAAGAAAGGATATTGATAAAGTGGAAAGACTATCATGTGGTCAACTTTCTTGGAAAAGGTCCAAGCAGTTAATCTCCTAAGGATTGAAGGTGGTGCCTTAAGTTTGACACATGGATATATCTGGGAGATATATTGGAGACCGCAGTAAGATAAACACTTGGTATATGTATCAATGTGTTAGTGTTTATCTTCATGCAATAAGATTTGCGAATATCCTTACACTTAAGATACTAGTTGCCTTGTGATGTACTATTGCTTTACTTTGGTTCATTCCTATACACTCATTAATTTAGGGTGTTACGGGTGATTACGGGTATAGTGATGACAGCATGTTGGTACGCTGAGTAGTCGGAAAGAATCCATCACTCCGATATATTAAAGAGTTGTACCTGGCCACTTGTTGAAGTGATGATTTCTACAAATCTTTGATCAGAGTATGTGTTTGATAGAAATGGTTTCTAGTGAAGCACACTATGGTAAAAGGTAATATACTTCAGTAACAAGTTAATAACTGGGATAGCTTGGAGCAACCTTGCTATTAGTGGGTTAACACTTTAACCGAATCCTATAAACCAGATGGTACAAATATTAAAGAATGGAAGGAGTTCATCGCATTGGAGAACTATTGCATTAATCGGGATTAAGTCATAAGCATAAATGATGTTCCGAGTAATGGGGGATGGTAGACCCTTGCTAGAGGCGTACTACAGTCGTTTAAGGTGATCGAGTTCTATTCACGGTCTAGAACCTCGGGTTCCATTAGAAAAAGGGTTGGTTAAGCCTTAGCAGCTCAATACTTTGGGATCCTATAAGGTCACACACATTGGACCTTCATCGGACTGAGTAAAGAACTAATAGATTCATTCTATTACGAAAATATAACATGATAATAATTAGATTATCGTTTGGTTGGACCAAGGATAAATTTTTGACAGGTGACTAATTAATTAGGGTCATAAATAAATTGGCTAAATTGATTATATCAATTTATAAGCCAAGGAATTTACCTTTGATCAGTAACTAATTTATTAGGGTCAAAAAATAAATATTTATTTAAAAAGGATTAAAACTGGAATTTTGCCAGGGTGATTTAAATTGGAGCAAGAGTACAAAAGTTATTTTTCTACAGGCTCGGGTGCGGAGGAGTGCACCGAAAGGTGTGCGAGCAATGATGGGCATTGCTCGCGGCAGCCCATGAAAATGGGCTGCACATGCGCAACCCATAAGGGTGCGCCGCGAGCTGGGCTCGCGTGCAAGCGGGTTTGCCTTGCGGAACACACAACGTGCTATGGGCGGGCTGTGCCCGCGGTCATGGTGACCCGCGAGCATAACCTACGTGGGATGTGCATATCCCACATCAAAAGTAGGGGAGCAATTTTCCTCCCGCAAGCCTATAAGGAGGCTCCTATGCTCCCCCTTTTCAGATGCACCATGTTCAAAAGTAATTACTACAATAAAGGTTATTTGAACAAGTTATATTTTGAGGAGTTTGATTTTATTCGAGCACCTCTAGTTTATATTTTTGGGTGAGGCTTCTGGAGTGGTCTAGCATCTACTTGAGGCTTCTTAGATCTTCCTCTTGGGGAGATTTTGGTTGGTAGGGTTTGTGTGGATACTTATAGAGGCTATCCTACGCTTAGAGGCTTATGCAAGAAGGTTTTGCTAAAGCATGCTTCAACTAGTAGGTTTTCTTTCTTTCTCTTTTAATTATTAGGTCTTTTTCTTTAAGCGTTTTTAGACTTAATAATTATGCTTAGGTTGTTTTGCTTGCTTAGTTTATTTTATGCTTAGGTTATAGCTGTTGGGAACTGACAGTCAGATTGAACATGCATAAGAGGCATGACGGAAATTCAAAATTTTGTCCCTGTCCCCAGGAACTCCTATTAGTTGCATATAAATTAAATAAAGCCTTAACTAAATAATTCTCTACCTAGGTTAGCATGCTAAGGACTAGGCATACCATAATTCCAAATTATATCGTAGCACATTTATCTTATACTAAGCATGTTATAACTCTAAGTTATAACCTAAGCATAAAATAAACTAAGCATGCAAAATAACCTAAGCATAATTATTAAGTCTAAAAACACTTAAAAATAGACTTAATAATTAAAAGAGAAAAAGGACTTACCAGTTGAAGCATGCTTTTGCAGAACCTTCTTGCACAAGCCTCCAATTGTAGAATAGCATCTATCAGTATCCACACGAACCCCACCAACCAAAACCTCCCTGAGAGGAAGAACTAAGAAGCCTCGAGTAGTTGCTAGACCACTCCAGAAACCTCACCCAAAAATATAAACTAGAGAGATGCCCAAATAAATTCAGGCTACTCAAAAATAACTTGCTCAATTACCTGAGAGATTAATTATCTCGCTTAGAATTTATACTTTAAGCTTGGTACAATTTGAAAGGAAAGAGAACAACCTATATATAGGCTTGGGGGAGTAAAAATGCTCCCCTGTGGGGGATGTGGGATGGGAGTAATTACTCCCATCCCATATGCGCAAAACGTGCACATGCTACGTGCCACAAGGCAACATGGGTTACTGCGCACACCTTTCGGTGTACTCCCGTGCACTCGAGCCTGTACAAAATACTTTTGTACTCTTGGTCCAATTAAACTCGCCAATGCAAAATTTCCTTTTTAATCCTTTTTCAAATATTTATTTTCTGACCCTAATAAATTAGTCACCTGTCAAAATAAATTTCTTGGTCCAACCAAAATTGATCTAATCAATTATAATTTATTTATGACTCTAATTAATTAGTTACCAGTCAAAATAAATACTTTGGTTTATCCAAAATTGATCTAATTAATTTTAACCAATCAAATAATAATCCAATTATTATTTAAGTTATATTTTTGTAATAGAATAAATCTATTAGTTCTTTACTTAGTCCGATGAAGGTCCAATGTGTGTGACCTTATAGGATCCCGAAGTATTGAGCTGTTAAGGCTTAACCAAGCCTTGTTCTAATGGAACCATTGGCTCGATGCTCTAGACCATGAATAGAACTTGATTACCTTAAACGACTGTAGTACGCCTCTAGCAAGGGTCTACCATCCCCCATTACTCGGAACGTCATTTATGCTTATGACTAAATCCCGGTTAATGCAATAGTAATCCAGTATGATAAATTCCTTCCATTCTTTAATATTAGTATCATCTGTTTTATAGGGTTCGGGTAAAGTGTTAACCCACTAATAGCGAGGTTGCTCCAAGCAATCCCAGTAGTTTACTTGTTACCGAAGTATATTGCCTTTTACCATAGTGTGTTTGACTAGAAACCATTTATATCAAACACATACTCTGATCAGAGGTTTATGGCAGTCATCACTTCAACAAGTGGCCAGGTACAACTCCTTAATATATCCGGAGCGATGGATTCTTTCCGACTACTCAGCCTACCAACGTGTTGTCATCACTATATCCATAATCACCCGTAGTACCCTAAATTAATGAGTGCATTGCAATGACCCAAAGTATAGCAATAGTACCACACAAGGTAGCTAGCATCTCAAGTATGAGGACATTTCGTAAAGCTTATTGCATGAAGATAAACACTAACACATTGATATATATACCAAGTGTTTATCTTGCTGCGGTCTCCAATATATCTCCCAGATATATCCATGTGTCAAACTTAAGGCACCACCTTTAGTCTTAGGGAGATTAACTGCTTGGACCCTTTCCAAGAAAGTTGACCAAATGCTAGTCTTTCCGTTTCGTCAAAATCCTTTCTTGATGAAACTATGACTAGGGATAGTTTAGACATAATCATAATTGCACATGAAGCAGGTTCCACTAAATATAGTCCAACTTTAATTTCTCTGACTTCATATTATGATATGTCAAGGACTTTTGCATACATCAATGAATATATATGTAACCAGCTTTAATATATATATATATACACACACACACACAAGCATATTGATATAAACAAAAGATTAAATGCCTTTATTGATTAAAAAAATTATTCGTACTATTACAAAATTAACATATATCACCCTAATTGTCTTAAGGGCATACATCATATCCAACAATAGCTTAGAGTTATAACATGCTTAGGTTATAGCTTAGAGTTATAACATGCTTAGTATAAAATATATGTGCTAGGATATAATTTAGAATTATAGTATGCCTAGCCTATGCATGTTAACCTAGGGAGAGAATTATTTAGTTAAGGCTTTATATAATTTATATGCATCTATTACGAGTTCCTAGGGATAGGGACCAAATTTTGAATTTTCACCATGCCTGTTATGCATGTTTAATTTGTCTGTCAGTTCCCAATAGTAAACAGGTCACCTTGTGAACTTTTGTATTCAATTGTGGTCCTCACACTATTTAAACTCAGCCTTGACCCATACTTGGTCAAGTCATAAGGAATTTAGCTAAACATGACTGAATTTAAATGTGCTAAAATATAAAGAGACTGAAAGTAAATTGTACTGAAATGTAAAGACTTAAAATCGAAATAAAGCAATAGGACTGAAAATGAACTTGCAATTAAACTTAAAAAGGTTCAAGCACTAAAACTGTAATTCAAAATGTACTTGGTACTAAGAACACAAAGACTGGAAACTAGACTAGAAAGAATGAAAATGGTGAATGGTAGATGATCCTTTGAAATGCGCCGGCCTTGGTATTTATAACTGAATGCCTCTCCTTATGCTTCCTCTTTTGTGATAAAATAGGACTCTTTGCATTTATTCTTTGGGACTTATTTCCATTTAGCCTCTTTCTTCAAATGGTAGTAAAATCTCCGTCTTTATGGAATTAGGGTTGAGATTAAACTTCCTTCTTGAATTAGACCCTTCCTAAATAGGGTTTGCCCGATTTAGGTGTCTTCCAGATTTAGAACTTAGCGTGCTTCGGTATTAATGTCATCTTGGCCGTTCAAAGGTGTTCTGGAATCACCGGGACTGGCTATTGCTCCCGCTGCTTGCATCAGGTATCGGTGAAAGACTCTTTTTGTCTAAATATTGCATGTTTTCTCTGAATCACCTTCAAAACCTAAAAAGACAAGAAAGGAAGTAATGACAGCCAAAAATACTAAAATCATGGTCTCTATGATATAGAAATGAGCATAAATACATGCTAAAAATACCACCCATCATGACACCTGACGTGTGAAAAGTAAAAGTACTAAAAAGGTATAACTATTGGAAGTCAAATGATAGAGGATAGAGCTGACCAGTTTGGATTCATCTAACGGAAAGATTGACTACATTCTATCAATAAATAAAATGATCACTAAGAATTTGAGCTGTTTGGAGATAACGGTAAAGGATTTCCCAGATTAAAGTCGTTCTGAGAAATGTAATTGTCTCACAGTAATGGTCACAAAGGAAACTCTCTCACAAGGAGTGCAACAAATGTCATCTTCAAGTCAAGAGAGTATAAATGTGTCTCTATCTGCCACAAGCAAATTGGATGAGATAATCACAAAACCGCGAGTTCAAGAAATAAAAAAGTGCAATCTAAAAGCAAACAATTTCTCTTATATCAATTTGTAATAGAAAGCACGCTAGAACACAAAAAATTGCATTTGTATAAAAAGTGTATCTTGAGACAAAAAGATCCAAGAACACTAAATCTCATTCCATATCCACTATAAGGTGATCAAGACTATGGGTGTTAACGAGCCGAATCGAGACCAAAAAGTGCAGGGCTTAGCTCAACTAGTGAACATATTTGCTCGGGCTCGGCTCAGCTGGGCTCAAAGCTCGTTGAGCTTAGAAAAATGAAGCTCGGTTCGAGTTCGCGGGCACGCGAGCCTAAAAGAGCCCTAACACATATGCACTATTGCAACACAAAATAAAATTGTTGCTCCTAAGTGTTTCACCTTTGATGATTAAATTTAAAACTAATTTATGGCAACACTAGTTAAAAAAAGGGTTGCATTAGTAACATGACATTTTGTTACACTTTTTCAAAAAAAAATAGGAAAATACATTTCCAAAAAATAACGCAATTTATTCGCGTTTAAAAAAATACATAATTTTAAAAAATTTAAACTAAGTTCATAATATTTTTATCATGATCCGTATCACTCTCATTTCGTCTCTTTCTATGTTCTATCATATGCAATTCCATATTCATCACCACTCTTGCAAAGAAGTAACAAGTTATTTTAAATCATCATTTTACGAATAATTATCGTAAATGAATAATTATTCCTCACCAATCATATATAATTAATTTGTTTTTCACTAATTTATTAACTACAAAAATTATACGAACATGTTTGCGAGCTTTCGAGCCGAAACTTAAAAGGCTTGGTTTGGCTGTTAATATCTCGAGCCGATCCCAAACTCTAGTCGAGCTCTATCGTGTCGAACTCTTGCCTAGCTTTGATCAAGTCGAATCCCGAACTGTTTGCGAGCCACTGGCCTTGTTAACACCCCTAATCAAGACTAGAAAAGTGCAACTTGGTGAGGTCTTTGATTCACAACAGACTAGGCGTGGGTGTTGAGGTCTTCAATCCTAAACACGGCTTGGAGAAGTTGGGATTTAGAAGAATTTAAGAGGAGGAAACTCTTAGATTGAGGAATCAGAAGCACCAAGAGATTGTTCCTCTGTGCGGGCAAAGAATTCCAAATTATAAAGGCTTCTTAGCCTCAGAAGGCGTAACTAATAGTGGACTAAAGCCCGGAGGAGGAAATTCTGGGGGATTAGATGTGGGCATGGCAGAACCAGTATAAAATCTCTTTGTTTGATTTTATTACTATGTCATTATTTACTTATAGCATTTAATTTATATTCTGCTCAAGTAAATAATCAACTTAAAATCAACCATCATTCATTAATAGACTGTGAATCAATTATTAAATTAAAATTCACTGTTAAAAAAGTTTATTATTTTTCACATCTAATCGAAAAGGAGTCAATCACCCCTCTTCCCGCCTCTTGTATCACCCCGCTACAGGGACCAATAAATATGTGTCTCAAAAATGAATAAAATGCTATCATTCATGCGGGAAGAGGGGTTCTAAGGTTTGGGTCCATTGTATAATTTCCCCAATCTTCGGTTCATGGAGTGACTAATTAGCTGACATATAGTTTTTTTGTTCTTTTAAATCAATTCTCTTTGTGTAAGTGTGTTGAACATAGGTAAGGCAGATATGTTTTCGAATTATATCAAATTTGGTTTTACAATTTAAATAAGAATAATATAAATATAATAAATACGAAGGTGTAAGATGGATATTCCTCCACGCACACATTGTTTGGGTCATATGTCCACAAAAGAAGGTATTGGCTAACTTAAAATTAGACTGCAGCACATAACTGATATATGGTTGACATTATAATACTAATCAATTTGATCAATAAATTCCCTTAATTTGACTCTTTAATTTTCAAATTTTTGCCAATATTTGCTCAGTATGATGGAAGGTAGGTGGAGGTGGATACATGAGTGTTCTATAAATATTATCATTATCAATGACTTGTGTCTAAATTTTAATTACACATCTTAAAATTTTATTTAGACCGTCTAAACTTAAAGTTTAAGATGGTAAAGTTGATATTTATGGTGCATTAAATATCAACAATTTGAAATCTCACAATGGTTCGTTTAACACAACTTTACAATCAATTCAACTTTAGAAAATATAGCATTTATGTTAAGTTATATTTGTGACTATCAAAATTATATGTGTCCGTATATATATTTGATCCTATTTCAGTAGTTCCTCCGATTTCGAAAATTAATCGGTTTAGAGAAATTCATAAATTTTAAGAAATAATAACTTATTTACCCTTAAATTAGCATTAATTGAGTAATATGCGTTTTGGGATTGAACTACAATTAATAAGGGTATAATAGGAAAAAAGAAGTACTGCCTCCTTTTTTTAATAACCGTCGCTTTTGGCACTTTTTCACATACCGATATTTCATTAATTAGGGCAGTAAAAATACTACTATACCCTTAAAGCTAACTCTTAAAAAAAATTTCACTTCTTACAATTAAGGAGTAAATAAAGATAAAAAGGAAAAAAGGTGGACATAAATGCATTATAATCCGTAAAGTGACATTTATTTAAAAATAAAATTCTCTTTTAAAAGCGACAGTTATTAAAAAACGGAGGGAGTAAAAGTTTACATTGAAAAAAGCTGTCGCTTTTAGCACTTTCTCACATATCGATGTTTCATTAATTAGGACAATAAAAATACTATTATACCCTTAAAGTTAACTCTTCAAACAAATTTTCATTTTTTATAATAAAAAAGTAAATAAGGGTAAAAAAAGGTGGACATAAATGTATTATAATTTATAAAGTGATACTTATTTAAAAATAAACTTCTCTTTTAAAAGCCACAGTTATTAAAAAATAAAAGGATTAAAAATAAAAAATGATAAATAAAAGAAAAAAAAAATAATTAATTTTGGGGAGTAGTTATTTAGCATTTAATTTGAATTCTGTTTGCCAGTGAGGACTGAAGAGGAATGCTGCCCCGACTTTAAATTAGATCTTTTTTTTTCGCCTTTTCCAATGGATTCACAACTTAAAAACACATAATCCCCTTTATTGTAGTAGCTTTCTTGACAACATAAAATAAATTGGAATGCCCGTAGATTTTGTAAGGTGTAGAAAGTGTAGGATGGGTATTGTTCCACGTATAGACCTATTCTTTGGTTTAATCGGGCTTATCGAATTTTAGACTAAATATATATAAATTAAGAGTAATTTAGCCCACACTTTACAACTTAAGTTCATGCTAGAATAAGAAGTAATATCCATAAACAATTTTTCATTTACATTGTCATGTAAACTAAAAGAAGTAAAAAATAAAAGTTTTATACAAATATATCTATATCTTATACATATAATTAAATTTTTACTTAAATAATTTAATAAATCAGATATAGTAAAAGTTAAATATATTAGAATATAAAAATTCAAAATAATTATTATATAATATATAAATATTTAATAAATAAAATTATAATTTAATAGATCAGGCTTGTGTATTTATATATAAATCAAATCTTACTTATACAATTTCGAACTTTAGTGAGCTCAGACTCAAATTAAGTTTTATGAAAAAGAGTGTCCAAATTCGGTTCATTTAAATGGGCTCGAGCTGAATTGCGTAGTTACCTTGACTCGTGAACAGTTCTAGACATAAGAGCATCTTTAGTAGATAGTGGATTCTAAGATTATGTGGCATGCCGAATGGACAACCACATTGATGACATGCCAATAATTTTGAAAATAGACAATATATTTCAAGAAACTAGCTACACTAGATTGTCTATTTCATAGTGGATTTCATTAAAAAAATAATTAATTATATCTCTTTATCAACTAACCAAATTTTAAATTAAGCATTAAAATATTAATAAAATTAATAACTTGGCTTTCTATTTGATTTTCTACATATAGAAGATCAAATAGACAATATCTACTATTTATTATGCCACATCATATAAAAAAAATAAATAAATTAATATAAAATTATTTTTTAATTAATTATCTATTTTACTTATGTATCAAAATTATCATTAAAATAAATTAACCCTTTTTTATGAATTAAAATAAACTAAGCTATAAGGATGTCAGAAAATAACATGGCTTATAATTAGAAGACATATAATTGATATACGGTTAGACATGGGCAATTAATGCTTTTGGCATTTGGTCTATCAATTCCCAACGACTAAAAAAAAAACTAAGCTTTTATCAATACTTGGGGTATTTCGGGAAACACCTCTTTAAAATTGAGATTACCAAAAGTTGTTTTGATATTGGGATAATTATTTGGCTGAAAGAAGAAAGTAATTTGAATACATGTTCAATTTGTTTCTAACTGCCTTGCCACACCAAACAGATTTACCCTCTAAAATTAGTAAATCAGGTAATATAGCATCCTGACACAGATTGACACGTTCTCACTCTAACATGTATAATATTGAAAAATTAGTTCAATAAAAATGTGACCCATGATAATTAATATAATAATTTCTGAAATAATTTCATCAAAATTCATATTTTTTTAAATGTAACCATGATTAGGCAAATTATTTTTATGAAAGTAAATGAGATGTAGATACGAACAATGAGAGTATAATGTAAAAATGACAAGATTATTGTAATAAATATATCATATAGGCCCCATTTTGACCTTTTTTAGGACCTAGTTAAAATAGTAGTGAAACATATATATTGGACCCTTTTAATAAAAAATTGGTCCAATTATATTTTTTTGTAATAAATTGGGGGATAATTGTTTACAAAATTCCGACATGGACATGATTAAGACGTTTTTTCTTGGGAGTAAACTTTCAACCTTTTGATTTTAACTAGTTATTTTACCTCTATGATCAATACTCTTAGAATATAATTATAAAATAAAATACATAATTGAATAACGATAATGAAAGTTAATTATATCTAATTATTTCGAGGAAAAGAGAACTAAAAATCTAAATGAATAAAATCACTTAAATTTTAATTTATGCTATTATATTATAGTTTATTAAAAATTAATTAAAATTTTTTTATTAAAAATAATAAAAATAATTTATCTTTATTTTTTAAAAGTATAAAAATTAAAAAAAAATAAAAAATTAAACTTTTCTAAATATGAACCCTGATCGATAACATCAATTGCACCGGCCCCGAACCGGCAGTGATCTCATATTCTGTACAATTGAAATCATTACTAACATTATTTTTCTGAAGATTATTATAACATAAATTTGTACTTTCAATTATTTAATAAAATTTGTGACGTCCTCTGAGGCTTACAAGTACAATTTTAACCAATTTTATTAATATTGTACGGTGGCTGATTTTTGGTTTGTTTTATTGTGAGCCGATTATAATTATGCTATGATATATTTAAAAATTGGTGTTAGTAAAAAATTAAAGAAAATCGGATTGAATTGGAAAAATTGGTAAATCAGCGGATTTGATTAAATCCGATTTCCCAAAATCCTTCTGATAATAAATAATAGTGTTGCTAAAGACATAGTAAAGCGTTGCTACAGACTCAAAAGCGTTGCTATAAAATCAAAACCGTGACCAAAAAAGCGTTGCAATAGCTACTGGAAATCCTAAATAATATATATTTCTTTCGAGTACCCCTCTGGCAATAGAAGTGGTGTTGCAACAGACATAGAAAGCGCCGCAATAACCACTAGAAACCATAAATAATATATATTCTCTGAAAATAAAAAATCGATTAAACCACTAATATACCGATAATATCAATTACACCACGTATTTACTGATATGAGGCCCGATCCAATATTAATAACATTGATTCTAACAAAACAAATATACATGAAATGAAATAGTATTTGTACTATTTAACAAACCTACCACAAAATTCACAAACTCCGAAGTCTAAACAATAATATCTATAATTCATTGAATAACATTAAATGATATATGTAGAGAAAAAAGTGGATCATTCCCCGACCCATACCTATCCCATGTCGTTCCCCGACCCATACCTACCCCATGTTTTACAGGGCACTATTAACACAATTAATGCAGTGATTTTGTAATTGTCTCGATACTCCAATCAACAGTTCTTTACCATTTTTTAAATTTATAATCATAATGCGCAACGGTTACATGAGATATCACAATAACCACTCTCTTAATGAAGCTGGTCAATCCCAAAACTTGTTAGAGTTTGAATACTAATTAACAGTAACATGTTTGTTTCTTAGTACAGTTTGTTTTATAGATAATTAATCTAAAAGCAAAGCCCAGAATCTATGGCCCTTTGGGCTATTATATTTTTTCTTCAGATGGACATGGCGAAAAATAGGGAAAAGAACACAAATGGCTAAAGCTCATAGATAATTTCAGCAAGAATTTCAGACCATAACTTTTATACTCAAAAATAAGTATCATCCACAATATCTGTAGGTTCCTTCTTTTTCCACAACATCTATACATTTTTATTACTCTCCTCTAACTCTCCATTTCAGTTTTCGTCTCCATGATTTCGCCATTACTATCTCTATCAAGTTTTAAATTCGAAAACAGAAGTGAATTCCGCATTCAACATCAAGAAATCAAAGAAGACCATTGAATAAGGTATGAAATTGTAAGACCAAAATTGTAATTCAAATACATGATTCTAAGTTTGACCTGATTCTGATTGTTGAAACTGACAACAAAAATGACACCGAAAAAGGCCAAGAAATCAAACTCCTTCTTCTGCTACAATAGATGTTTATCTTAGGTTTTGTTTCCGCACCTAGTATAATGCTGGTATAAAGTGGTTTTTGTTTGATTTCATTCATAAAATAGATGCTTATATTTGGTTTTGTTTTTCACATCTGGTATAATGTTGGTATAAAGGGGTTTTTGTTTGATTTCTTTCATAACATAAATGTTTAGTGTTTTGGTTAATCACACCTTGTATAATGCTGATATAAAGTAGTTTTTGTGTGATTTCTTTTATAAAATATATGTTTACTGTTTTATTTAATCACACATTGTATATTACTAGTATAATGCTGGTATAAAGTTATTTTTGTTTGATTACTTTCATAAAATAAATGTTTAATGTTTTGTTTAATAACACCTTGTATAATGCTAGTGTAAAGTGGTTTTTGTTTGATTTCATTCATAAAATTGATACTTATGTTTGGTTTTGTTTTCCACGCCTGGTATAATGCCGGTATAAAGTGGTTTTTATTCTATTTCTTTCATAACATAAATGTTTAATGTTTTATTTAATCACACCTAATATAATACTAGTATAAAATTCCTTTTTGTTTGATTTCTTTTATAATATAGATGCTTATGTTTGGTTTTATTTTTAACACCCAGTATAGTGCTGGTATAATGATGTTTTTGTTTGATCTCTTTCATAAAATAGATGCTTATGTTTGGTTTTATTTTTAACACCTAGTATAATGTTGTTATAAAGCGGTTTTTGTTTGATTTCATTCATAAAATAGATGCTTATGTTTTGTTTTATTTTTCACACCTAGTATAATATTGGTATAAAGTTGTTTTTGTTTGATTTCTTTCATAACATAGAGGTTTAATGTTTTGTTTAACCACACCTGGTATAATGTTGGTATAAAGTTTTTTTTTGTTTGATTTAATTCATAAAATAGATGCTTATGTTTGGTTTTGTTTTCAACACTTAGTATAATGTTGATATAATGTTTTTTTGTTTGATTTCTTTCATAAAATAAATGCTTATGTTTGGTTTTGTTTTTAACAGCTAGTATAATGCTAGGATAAAGTAATTTTTATTTGATTTCTTTTATAAAATAGATTCTTATGTTTTTGGTTCTTTACATATAGTATAATGTTGGTATAAAATTATTTTTGTTTGATTTCTTTCATAAAATATATGTTTATGTTTTGTTTTGTTTTGTTTTGTTTTGCACAACTGATATAATGTTGTTATAATGTTTTTTTCTTTGGTTTCTTTCATTAAATAGATGTATATCGCACATATACAATGCTGGTATATCACACCTTGTATAATGTTGGTATAAATTGGTATATCACCTGTTATATATCTTAAAAAATAAAAACTTGAAAAAAGTACATCATCATTGATCTACTTTCGAAGATAAAAACGAGATGAACAAAAAATTCTAGAACGACATATCGAAAGAATCAACGGTTTGCGAGATAAATTAAAAAAATAAAAAAAGTAGGGAATCGCTAGGTAGAAGAGGAACGTATGAAAAGAAAAATCCAAATTTAAAACCTGAACAAAAAGTTAATTATAAAAGTAGAGAGTGATTATGTAAATTTTTTACCCAACCCCTGCATTTCTTAAAATTTCCCTAGAAAAGACCCTCCTCCACAATTCCTATTTATTAAATACCCCAATAAAAAACTTCTTCATTATATACCCTAAACTAAAAACCAAATTCATGAAATACCCATCAAACCCTAAATCCCACTCCAATTCATCAATCTCCTCTTTCTCTCCTTAACTGCTCTCATCTTCATCAACTGACATCGTCGCCTCCTCTCCCTCCACCACCGCCATCGCATCCTCTCCCTCTCCTTCCCATATAGGCAAAATTAGATGGGTTCTTTGACTCAGCATTGCAAGTAAGAAAAGTGAAGAACAAATTAATATGTGTTTCTTATGTTGTGATTCTAGTGGCTTAGCCTTGAAGCTGTGATCATAGAGGTCGCAGGTTTAAGTCTACATTCGGACGGGGTGGGATAAGGTTTTCTTTTATTTTATTGTAAGACTAAATTAGGCAAATTTTTAAAATTTAATATGTTTTTCTTATGTGTGGTCGTTTTCGGTCTGCCTTTTCTTTTCTAATTTTTTCGATCTAAATTTCTTCTTTGGCCTTGAGATCTGAATTTCGTATTTCAAAGCAAACTGCTTCTGTTGTGAGTTCTTCGCCTTGATTATCATTGTTTTGATTATCGTGATAATGCCAATGTTCGTAATGTTGATGATGAAATTACAAATACAAATGACAAATGTGGAAATTCAAATAAAGAGGAAGTCACTATGATGGTGTTCCTACTCTATTAATGTTCGTCAAAATCTCTACGAATGAGATGACCATTGTGTTGATATGATGTATACCCTTAAGGCAATTAGGGCGATATATCTTAACTATGTAATAGTATGAATATTTTGTTTAATCAATAACGGCATTTAATCTTTTGTTTATATCAATGTGTTTATAAATATATTATAGCATGTTAAAATATATTCATTGATGTATGTATACAAAAGTCCTTAACGTATCATAGCATAAAGTCAGAGAAATTATAGTTGAACTATATTTGGTGGAACCTACTTCATGTGTAATTATAGTTATATCTAAACTATCCCTAGTCACAGTTTCCTCAAGAAAGGATATTGATGAAGCGAAAAGACTAGCATATGGTCAACTTTCTTGGAAAGGGTCCAAGCAGTCAATCTCCTAAGGACTGAAGGTGGTGCCTTAAGTTTGACACATGTATATATTCGGGGAGATATATTGGAGACCGCAACAAGATAAACACTTGGTGTATATATCAATGTGTTAGTGTTTATCTTCATGCAATAAGCTTTGCAAATATCCTCATATTTGAGATACTAGTTACCTTGTGTGGTACTATTGCTATACTTTGGGCCATTTCTATACACTCATTAATTTAGGGTGTCACGGGTGATTACAGGTATAGTGATGACAACACGTTGGTAAGCTGAGTAGTCGAAGAGAATCCATCACTCCAGATATATTAAGGAGTTGTACCTGGCCGCTTGTTGAAGTTATGATTGCTATAAACCTCTGATTAGAGTATGTGTTTGATAGAAATGGATTCTAGTCAAACACACTATGGTAAAGGGCAATATACTTCGGTAAAAACTGGGATAGCTTGGAGCAACCTTACTATTAGTGGGTTAACACTTTAACCGAACCCTATAAACCAGATGGTACTAATATTAAAGAATGGAGGGAGTTCATCTTATTGGACAACTATTGTATTAACCGGGATTCAGTTATAAGTACAAATGACGTTCCGAGTAATGGGGGATGGTAGACCCTTGTTAGAGGCGTACTACAGTCATTTAAGGTAATCGAGTTCTATTCATGGTCTAGAACCTCGAGCTAATGGTTCCATTAGAACAAGGGTTGGTTAAGCCTTAATAGCTCAATACTTCGGGATCCTATAAGGTCATACACATTAGACCTTCATCAGACTAAGTAAAGAACTAATAGACTCTATTACAAAAATATAATATAAATAATAATTGGATTATTATTTGATTGGTCAAAAAAATGATTAGATCATTTTGGATAAACCAAGGAATTTATTTTTGACTAGCAACTAATTTATTAGGGTCATAAAATAAATAAATTTTTTGAAAAGGGACTGGAAAAATTTTAGTAGGTTGGACCTAGTTAAATCACCCGGAGATTTTACTTCTGAGAAAGGAACCAAACACCAAAAAGGGACTGCGGGCTCATACCACGCTGCTGGGCAGTGTGCTAGAGAGCCCACAATGCGGGCTCAAAAGATCTCGCGCTAGGGAGCCTAGGGCGAGATTCACCACAAGCTGGGCTTGCGTGAAAGCCCGTAAGCCAAAGCTTGTGGTGGCGCACAGTGCGGGTACAACCCACGGATCCAGTTGGATTCGCAGGTCAAACCCGCGTGGAATGTGCTAATAAAAGCACATCCCACATCGGTTAAAAGGAAGCAATTTTGCTCTCCTAAGCCTATATATAGGCTTCACTTCTCCTCCTTTTAAACTGCACCAAGCTCTAGCATAAATCCCAAGTTGAGATTCCCAAAGATTAATCTCTCGGGCAATCGAGCAAGTTCTTTTGAGGAGACTGAATTTATTCGGGAACCTCTAGTCTATATTTTCGGGTGGGGGTTCTGGAGTGGTCTAGCAACTACTCAAGGCTCCTTAGTTCTTCCTCTTTGGGAGGTTTTGGTTGGTGGGGTTCGTGTGGATACTCATAGAGGCTATCCTACGCTTGGAGGCATGTCCAAGAATATTCTGCTAAAGCACGCTTCAACTGGTAAGTTTTCTTTCTTTCTCTTTTATTATTAGGTCTTTTTCTTTAAGCGTTTTTAGACTTAAGAATATGCTTAGGTTATTTTGCATGATTAGTTTATGCTTAGGTTATAACTTAGAGTTATAACATGCTTAGGTTATAGCTTAGAGTTATAACATGCTTAGGTTGTAGCTTAGAGTTATAACATGCTTAGTAGAAATATATATGCTAGGATATAATTTAGAATTATGGTATGCCTAGCCCTTTGCATGCTAATCTAGGTAGAGAATTATTTAGTTAAGGCTTTATTTAATTTATATGCATCTAATAGGAGTTCCCGGGGACAGGGAAAAAATTTTGAATTTCTATCGTGCCTGTTATGCATGTTCAATTTGACTGTCAGTTCCCAACAGTGGTATCAAAGCCTGCCTATTTAGTGCATAATTAAGTTAGAAGCGAACTGAATATTATTTTCTATATGAAATGATGATTGTTTATTTAATTGTTTGGAACAATATATATGAACTTGTGCCTTTTATTTCAAGGTTAGATAATGGTTGTCAATAATTTTGAATAAGCCTGCTCAACTTACTCAAATTATACAAGTTTTAATAATTTATTTAAATTAAATGGGTTATAGATGCTTCCAATTTACATGAATTGGAAGAACTAAATTTATTAGTTCAAGAGAATCCATTAGTCTTCAAGTTTGTGCCCGTATCTGTTCTGGCTAAGGATTGGACTTGGTGTCTACTCACTTTAAGGGCACCTCTCCTACCTGGGAACCTAAATCGGTGCAGCTTGAATTGACCAACCGGGGATTAAATATGGACTAATTTATTTCTAGTATATAAGATGGTGCTTATATATGATTCTATATCAAAGTAAAAATTAAATTTACTGAATAAAAGCTTAAAGGAAATGCAATATAAATATAACAAATAAAAGTGTTAGTTGTTTTGCATATAATCTAGGTTGATGGAATAATTATAATAGAGAGCTTGAACCCACCTAAGGTTAGACCTTGTAAATTAATTCTAAAAATTCCCTGAATTAATATAACTTGTTATAAATATGTCCAACTGATAAAATCCTAGATTGGGTGAGACTTTTAACACCAATAAAATCCTAAACTAAATATATTAAGGCAAGTTATAGTCTTCCTTACCCAAATTTATAATACGGTCTCTTTGGGCTATCAAAGTGTTGCATAAAGCGTTCCTTCTAGTCCACATTGACTGGTTGTAAAGTTTAGGATAGGGTCTTCCTTAACGGAACTAGGGTAGTTCACCATAAAATTGGGGGCTAGGCTCAGGTCTGAGACATATTCAAGGAGATGCTAAAATAAGAGCACACGTCCCTAGGGATTAGGGAACTTGAATGTATTAGCAATGGCATATGATGCAAATGGAATGGGATTCCAACTATAATTTACTATTGTGACTTGACTCATAAAATTAAGAGTTATGATAGACTAGTTATAGATGCTACCTACTAGGAAATTTAGCTGGGCGAAATTCCTAAATTCAATAGAATGGGCTATTGTAAATTTCGAAGAAAATAGTAGGAGATATGTATTTAATTAAAACACCTTATATTCAATGCATGTACTTAAACTAATATCTAAACTCTTTTTCCTTTTCTTATATCTTAGGTTGAATATGAACTCCATTTTAAAAATCTGTCTCAAATACATCTAAATTTTAACAGCAATTAACTACCATGAATGGATAAAGGATGTAAGGGACACCCTTAAGGATTATGAATTGGCATATGTTCTTGAAAATTCATTCCCAAAAATTCCTAGCACTGATGCACCGACTGTTATTAAGCAGGCATGGTTGAAATATCTTAAGGATTCAGTTTATGTGTCACACTTGCTGTTAGATACTATAAATCCTATAATACGTTCACAGTGTAATCACATGAGTCTGAAAACCATGTTGATCCATCTGAAGGGTTCGCCTGAAAAGGCAAGGTATGAAAGATTCAAATTGACCAATGAACTTTCAAACTCTAAGATGAAGGAAGGGACATATGTTGTAGCATACATCAACAAGATTAGAGATTTCATGGTGAAATTAGAATCACTGGGATCTACGGCCAGTCAATCCTTGGGAGTGGATATCCTGTTGGATTCTTTACCCATCAGCTATGCTGATTTTGTAAAGAACATTGCTTCCAAGTTCATGACTGTACGTTCCCGGAATTGATTGATGCGCTGAGAAAATTCAATGCCAAAAACAAAGAAATTTCAAATAAGTCTGCAAATAAATATTCTCCGAAAAATGGCCCGGAGAATACTGTCACCAAAGGAGTAGTTAAAGGGTTTAAAAAGAAAAAAAGGACATAGGACATATAAATATGTCTACTTCCAGTGTGAAATACCGAGACATTGGAAGAAGGATTGCAAAGCTCCTGCTTCTGAACATTTGAAGAAGAAGCCTGCAGAGGCATCTACTTCAGGTATGTTTGTAATTGAAAACTTTGCTACTTTTCCTCGTGAATCCACTTGGGTATTAGATACTGGTTGTGGTTCTCATATCTGTACTTCTGTGTAGGGACTAAGGAACAGTAGAAAACTTGCAAAAGGGGAGATAGACCTGCGTATGGGAAATGGAGCCAGAGTTGTTGCATTAGCCGTAGGAATCTTTAATCTTATTTTGCCAAGTGGACTTGTTTTAGTTTTGAATAATTGTTACTAAATTCTAAGTGTTAGTAAGAATATTGTATCTATTGCGTGTTTAGTAGCAGAACGATTTGAAATTTTATTTTCGAATAATAATTGTAAGATTCATTTGAATAATCTTCTTTATGGTTATGGAATGTTGACTGGTGGCATTTACGTTCTTAATGCTAAAATAGAAGTTTTCAATATCAACAATGTGAAGAAAGTTAAATTAGATATTGAGAATTCCTTCTACTTATGGCATTGTCGTTTAGGCCACACAAACAAAGATCGCTTAACCAAGTTACATAAGCGTAGAGACTTGGGCCCAATAGACTTGGAGTCTTATGGTGATTGCGAACCTTATTTAAGAGGTAAAATGACAAAGTTACCTTTTAAGGAAAGGGTGAATGGGCCATGAGTACATTGGAACTTAGACATACTGATGTGTGTTGTCCAATGAGTGTTCAGGCACTAGGAGGATACTCCTACTTCATAACCTTTATTGATGATTATTCACGATACGGTTATTTGTACTTAATGAAGCACAAGTCTGAAAGTTTTGAAAAGTTTAAACTATTCAGATCTAAAGTAGAGATACAGCTTGAGAAAAGTATAAAAACACTTTGATTGGATCGAGGTGGAGAATACTTAAGTTTGGAGTTTCAGGATTCTCTAAAGGAAAACGGGATAGTTCCACAATGGACCCCTACTTATATGCCCAAACACAGTGGAGTGTCAAAAAGGAGGAATCGGACTTTATTAGATATGGTTTGGTCTATAATGAGCCATGCAGATCTCAATAAATCCTTTTGGGGATATGCACTAGAGAGCGCGGTTTATGTATTAAATAGAGTGTCCTTTAAATCAGTTAATTTTACACCTTATGAAAGATGGTGTAATAAAAGGTCATCTCTAAGTCACTTAAGAGTATGGGGTTGTCCTGCTATGGTAAAGAGGATAGTGTCAGATAAGTTGAATGCCAAATCTGACAAGTGTCTGTTCATTGGATATCTAAAGGAAATAATTGGATATCTGTTTTACCAACCCAAAGCATAAAAGGTATTTATGTCTCGAAATGCTCACTTTTTGGAAAAGGAACACTTATGCTCACTTTTTGGAAAAGGAACACTTACTTGCAAAATTCAGTGAGAGCAATATTGAATTGGAGGTTCAAGAGGAAGAAATAGACAATCAACTGATTGACCCCATTCTAGATACATAAGAAAGTGTGATCCAAGAACAACCTATCAAAACATAATCATTGTGAAGATCAGGTCGTTTTCATAAGGGTCCCGATAGATATGGGTTTATCATCACTAATGATAAGGAACTATATCTCATGGAGGATGATGAACAAAGGACATATGATGAGGCAATGAAAAGCTTAGATTCTGATAAATAGCTAAAAGCCATGAAATCAGAAATGGATTCCATGTATGAGAACCAAGTTTAGAATTTGGTTGATGCACAGCAAGAGGTTAGAATAATCTAGTGCAAATGGGCTTTCAAGAAGAAGACTGACATGGACGGTAATGTAATTACATATAAAGCAAGGTTGGTTACGAACGGTTATAGTGAATGTGAAGGTATCAACTATGATGAAACTTTCTCACCAATAGCCATGCTTAAATCCATAAGGATAATCCTCACCATTACTGCTCATTACGATTATGAGATCTGGCAGATGGATGTTAAAACAGCATTCCTAAATGGGGATTTAGATCGGGATGTGTATATGATACAACCTAAGGGTTTTACATCTCAAAATGGTTTAAAGGTATGCAAGCTACAAAGATCCATTTATAGACTTAAGCAGGCATCCAGGAGTTAGAATATAAGGTTTGATCAGATAATCCATGAACTGGATTTCTGTCCAGACATTAATAAGCCTTGTGTTTATAAGAAGGTTGGTGGGAGTGTAGTAGTTTTCTTAGTATTGTATGTCGATGACACTCTACTAATAGGAAACGATATTTCTCTTCTTCAAAATGTTAAAGTATGGTTGTCAAGAAAGTTCTCCATAGTAGACCTTGGTGAAGCAGCGTTTATACTAGGAATAAAGATCTATAGGGATAGATCCAAGAGGCTGTTAGGTCTTTCTCAAAGTACATATATACAGGTTCAACCTTGATCATTCAAAGAAAGGTTAAAGGGGATTAACCTATCTAAGGCTGAGTGTCCGAAGACAGCTCAGGGGAGAATGCGCATGAAGGATATTCCCTATGCATTTGGGATAGGATCCATTATGTATGCTATGATATGTACTAAGCCAGATGTCTCTCAGGCTTTGAGCTTTACGAGCAGATATCAGTCAGATCCAGGTGAAAAGCACTGGATGGCCGTTAAGGCAATCCTTAAGTACTTGAGAAGGAGTAAGGATTATTTCTTGATTTATGGAGAAGGTGACCTCACAATCAGAGGTTACACTAACGCGAGTTTTCTAACAAGGATGACTTTAAGTCTCAGTCAGGTTTTGTGTATGTGTTAAATGGAGGGGTGGTATGCTGGAAGAGATCCAAGTAAGAAACTATTGCTGATTCAACCATGAAATCTGAATACATTGCTTCATGCGAAGCAGCAAAAG
Source organism: Euphorbia pulcherrima (assembly GCA_947683365.1). Taxonomy (NCBI): domain Eukaryota; kingdom Viridiplantae; phylum Streptophyta; class Magnoliopsida; order Malpighiales; family Euphorbiaceae; genus Euphorbia; species Euphorbia pulcherrima. The sequence goes on along the minus strand of CANTUS010000001.1, from coordinate 11,292,948 downwards.
AAGTTGTCTGGTTAAAGGGATTTATTGGTGATCTCGGTGTGGTGCCTAAGGCTGTTGATCCAATTACTTTGTATTGTGATAACAATGGTGCCATAGCTCGGGCAAAGGAACCATGATCTCATCAGAAAAACAGACATGTATCTAGAAAGTATCATATAATGAGGGAGATTGTTGATGCTAAGATAATAAGAGTAGAATATGTTCCTACTGATCAGAACCTCGTGGATGGTTTGACGAAGCCATTGACTCAAGTCAAGCATGACCAGCATGTTAAGGCATATGGATTAAATCATATGGCTAATTTGCATTAGTGGAAGTGGGAGTTAGTTGGATATGATGTATGCCTTAAGGCAATTAGGACGATATATTTTAATTATGTAATAGTACGAGTATTTGGTTTAATCAATAAAGGCATTTAATCTTTTTTTATATCGATGTGTTTATAAATATATTATAGCTGGTTAAAATATATTCATTGATGTATGTATACAAAAGTCCTTGACATATCATAGCATGAAGTCAGAGAAATTATAGTTGGACTATATTTGGTGGAACCTGCTTCATGTGTAATTATGATTATGTCTAAACTATCCTTAGTCATAGTTTCATTAAGAAAGGATATTGATGAAGCGGAAAGACTAGCATGTGGTCAACTTTCTTGGAAAGGGTCCAAGCAGTCAGTCTCCAAAGGACTGAAGGTGGTGCCTTAAGTTTGACACAGGGATATATCTAGGAGATATATTGGAGACCGCAGCAAGAAATACTTGGTGTATATATCAATGTGTTAGTGTTTATCTTCATGCAATAAGCTTTGCGAATATCCTCATACTTGAGATACTAGTTACCTTGTGTGGTACTACTGCTATACTTTGGGTCATTTCTATACACTCATTAATTTAGGGTGTCACGGGTGATTGCGGGTATAGTGATGACAACACGTTGGTAAGCTAATTAGTCGGAAAGAATCCATCGCTCCCGATGTATTAAGGAGTTGTACCTGGCAGCTTGTTGAAGTGATGATTGCTATAAACCTCTGATCAGAGTATGTGTTTGATAAAAATGGTTTCTAGTCAAACACACTATGGTGAAAGGCAATATACTTCGGTAACAAGTTAATAACTGGGATCAACCTTGCTATTAGTGGGTTAACACTTTAACCGAACCCTATAAACCAGATGGTACTAATATTAAAGAATGGAAGGATTTCATCGCATTGGACAACTATTGCATTAACTGGGATTAAGTCATAAGCATAAATGACGTTCCGAGTAATGGGGGATGGTAGACCCTTGCTAGAGGTGTACTACAGTCGTTTAAGGTAATCGAGTTCTATTCAAGGTCTAGAACCTCGAGCCAATGGTTCCATTAGAACAAGGGTTGGTTAAGCCTTAATAGCTCAATACTTCGGGATCCCATAAAGTCACACACATTGGACCTTCATCGGACTAAGTAAAGAACTAATAGATTTATTATATTATAAAAATCTAATATAAATAATAATTGGATTATTATTTAATTGGTTAAAAAATGATTAGATCATTTCGGATAAACCAAGGAATCTATTTTTGACCAGTAACTAATTTATTAGGGTCATAAAATAATTAAATTATTTAAAAAGGGACTGGAAAGATTTTAGTAGGTTGGACCTAGTTAAATCACCCAAAGATTTTATTTCTGCGAAAGGAATCGAACACCAAATAGGGATTGCGGGCTCGTAGCACGCTACTGGGCAACATGCTCGAGAGCCCGCAATGCAGACTCAAAAGATCTCACGCTGGGGAGCCCAGCGAGAGATTTACCGCAAGCTAGGCTTGCGAGAAACCCCGCAAGCCAGTTGGATCAGCGGGTCAAACCCGCGTGGGATGTGCTAAGCACATCCCACATCGGTTAAAGGGGAGCAATTTTGCTCCCCCAAGCCTATATATAGGCTTCAATTCTCCCCCTTTTAAACTGCACCAAGCTCAAGCATAAATCCCAAGTTGAGATTCGCAAAGATTAATATCTTAGGTAATCGAGCAAGTTCTTTTGAGGAGCCTGAATTTATTCGGGAACCTCTAGTCTATATTTTCGGGTGGGGCTTCTGAAGTGGTCTAGCAACTACTCGAGGCTCCTTAGTTCTTCCTCTTTCGGAGGTTTTGGTTGGTGGGGTTCGTGTGGATACTCATAGAGGCTATCCTACGCTTGGAGGCTTGTCCAAGAAGGTTCTGTTAAAGCACGTTTCAACTATTAAGTTTTCTTTCTTTCTCTTTTATTATTAGGTCTTTTTTTAAGCGTTTTTAGACTTAATAATATGCCTAGGTTGTTTTGCATGCTTAGTTTATGCTTAGTTTATAACGTAGAGTTATAATATGCTTAGGTTATAGCTTAGAGTTATAACATGCTTGGTATAAAATATATGTGCTAAGATATAATTTAGAATTATGGTATGCCTAGCCTTTTGCATGCTAACCTAGGTAGAGAATTATTTAGTTAAGGCTTTATTTAATTTTTATGCATCTAATAGGAGTTCTTGGGGACATGGATAAAATTTTAAATTTCCGCCGTATCTATTATGTATGTTCAATTAAACTATAGTTTCCCAAGAAGAAAAGTTGTAGAAAAGGTATTTCAAAAATATACCTTTGGGATATATCACCTTTTGAAAAAGGTATATGGGAATTATTCTTTTAAGATACATTTTTCCTATAGAATATTTTGATGAAATATTCAAGTTAAATAATATAATTGATATATATTTGATGCTATAAATCAAGGTAAATGATATTTTTTAGTGGTATATCAATAAATTTATATATTCTAAACAAGGTATATTGAGATTATCTCTCCTGAAAATGAATATCAAATATAATTTGGAAATATACTTTTCCTAAAAAATGTCTATCAGAAATGTACTTTTTTGAAGGTACAAAAAAATCAAAAGGGGATATATAATAAATTTGAAATATTAATTGTGGTATATTTTAAATATATATTTTTTATTAGGGTATTTACATGAACTTATACAAGATCGATCATAAAAGGGAAGGAGTGAAGCGACCGCGCAAAATTTTAACTCTTCAAAAATTCAAATTTTTATTTCAATATGATATGATTATAAAATTAAATATATACATAAAGATGCGAAATCTAAACTAAACTAATGCTTAGGTTTGGAGGTAGGGAGATACGTTTTCTCTTCAATGCGCACATGGTCGATCCATAGTAGTGCCTTTTTTTTATTTAATCTTCATTTTTCTTTAAAAAATTGTTATCTTCCGTAAACTAGACACTTCTTTTACAACATTTTCTTTTTTTTCTCAATCTTTTATAGTCTTTAATAAAAAAATAAATTTTAATGTTTACATTAAAAGGTATTTGCTAACATGAATACGTAACTATATTAACATTTAGGTCTAATATTTTTTATTAAAAAATGTATATAGTTTTTAATTAATTTTATATTAGTTTTATCTTCCAAATCTCTAAAAAATAAATAAGAATTAGCCAGAGTTTTAGATATTTATTATATCACAGTTGATTAGTAGTGATTTGCCGCTAACTTTTTAAATAATTTTTTTCTCAATTTAGTATAAGTTTAAGCCTATATAAAGTTTATTATAAAAAAAGCCTATATAAAGTTTGACTAAGTTACTAAACATATTACTTTTTTTTTCACGGTCAATTTTGATATTTATTTTTATTTCACCTCTTTAATTACAATTTATAAAATGAGTATTAGAATTTGATTGATAGTTTTATATTAAAAACATAACAAATATTAGTTGTATTGTTTAAGATATATTTACGATATTCTACTACCGTGTTTTAATTAAAGTTATTGTATTCTTATATCTTTTAAAAATATCGATAACCAATAAAATTTAGAATGTGATTTTAGATAAATGTTTTAGTAAAAAAATCAATTAAATTTTACTTTAAAAAATACTCGAATAACCAGAATTTCAAAGGATAATATTGTAAACTGAATATTTATTCCTGAGCCATATTTTAATAATTTTCTATCATTCATTAGTGAAATATAAATATGGGTGCTGAAAATTTTTAAACATACCTTCATTCTGTAAGAGTTTCTATTTCAATTTTCGCTCGGGGCCCCAAAAATTTTCGAGACGGCTCTGAACTTATATCTTATGAGGAAATATTTTGCTAAGTTATGCTTTTCCAAATTGCTCTAGTTATAACGTTTTTAACTAACATTATTTCAACAAAATATGCATTAAATTAGTAGTTATTAATCTTAAATATTAATTCCAAATCTAACATTATTGTCAAAATACTACAAATGATCATAATTACCTTCGTCATTCTAAACTGTAGTTTGATAGTTTTTGTCCTCAATAAGTTAATTTATTTTATGATTATTTTGGCTTATGTTATTTTACTTTAAGTCTTCAATTTTCCTATTTATCCTTGAAATATAAAATAATAGTAACAAAACAAAATTTAAATTCTACAGTAATAACTTTAATTTTTTTAAAACCCCTCGAAGAAACAGCGTGTCCCTCCAAAGGGAAAAAGTTTGGACGGGTGAAAATTTCGGGGCGGACATCTCAACTAGGTTGACACCCTCGCTTGCCTATAAAACACCCACCCCTCTTTTCATTAATAAAATAAAGACGAACTCAAGGTCTCAAGTTGAGAATATGAGCAAATCAGTTACAAGAGAGTAGCAAATTCGGGAAAGTAAAAATATCAGATGCTACAAAAGTGATATGCCGCCTCCTATAATTAAAAACAAACCAACACAAATAAATGCTAGAACGGAGAACATCTTCGAGCTCAACACCCCTTCGAATACGAATTTATTCCTCCTTTTCCACAGGGACCATGCTAATACGAACCAAAGAGATGTTCCAAAATCACGGCCAATACCCACTGATAAGTAGTCACGCCACACAAGCAAAAATTCAGCCCCCGACCACAGCGTAGTCATCGTTATCCCAAATAATTTAAAAGTTTGAGCCCACACTTTATAGCTACCCATGCAATGAAACAGGGCATGTTCAGTTGTTTCTTCCGCGTCACAAAACACACATATGCCATCAAGAACAACTTGGCTACCACCATTAAAAAGGAAAGCTCTTGCCGGTAGTCTTCTATGTAACTCAAGCCAACCAAAGAATTGTACTTTAGGAAGTAGACATGCATCCCATACTAACACATAGTCTATTCCCGGTTTAGGCCATTGTGGTGTATTATAAAAACCTAAACAAAATGTCGAAGTCGAGTACATCTTCTTATCTCCCAAATCCCATAAGAACTGATATGTTGCCCCCGAAAATATAACCGACCGCTGATGCCTCCTATCTAAACCATCCTCCTCCTCCAAAAACAACGATGGACACCATTGAGTAATACACTTTTGAAGCTAACCCCCTCTTTCCCGGCTCAAAATCCTCTAATTTCTTTTCCAAAAGGGCCTCATAAACGTTGTATCCCTAAATAAATAGTAACACCCCTCTTGCACGGAGCAAAGCTTCCTATTGTAAAGCCTATAAAGGTCAGGGAATAAAGTCTCCAACGCTACGTTCGCCGTCCAGTTGTCGTGCCAAAAAGAGCATTCCCTGCCATTCCCCACCTCCACACGCACTTGTGATTTAAAAAATCCCCAAAAAATGACATTCTTCATACAACATGAAATAACCCCTCTCCATATGTGCGATAGGTCCCTACCCTCGTAATGCTCAAGTGACCACCACGACGAAAACCCGTACCTTCTAACACAAATCTCATACCATAACTGCTCCCCGTTTCTAATTCTCCAAATCCATTTTAACAACAAACTACAATTAACCAACTTAAAGTCCCTTATGAAAAGGCCACCTAAATTTTTAGAAAGAGATATCGTATCCCAACTAATCTTACTAATACCCCTAGCATTTGAGTCTCCTTTCCGTACAAAATTCCTCATTAATTGCACAATTCTATCATTTACTGCAACAGGTAATTTATTCTGTGAGAGTAAATAGATCGGGAGAGATGGCGATACCGATTTCACAAGCACCACTCTGCCAGAATAAGATAAACATTGTCCTCTCCAACTTGATAGGTGGCTTTGGAACTTGCCAATCATCAACGTGTTCCAATAAGACACCGGGATCTGTTTAGAACGGAGGGGAGTTCCAAGATAAGTAATTGGGAATTTCTTTGTCTTACATCCCAAAATCCATGCATATGATTGTAAAATTGATTCATGTACATACACACCTATGATAGAACATTTATTAAAATTAATTCTCAAGCCAGAAATTAATTCAAAACAACGTAAAATGTGAACAAAGATAGGTAAAAGAGACTCATCTGTCGGTAAGAAACACATCGTATCATTCTCAAACAAAAGAATAGGAATATCCTCATCAGAGCCATCAACACGAAACCAAGGCATTAACCCCTTAAAAAAGCTGTTGTCGAACAATTGTTTTAGTCCCTCACTTGCTAGAACGAAGATAAAAGGGGAGATTGGGTCACCTTATTTAACCCCTCTTTGTAATCTAATCAGATAGCCTTGCCCGTTGATAAGAATTGACGTGACAGAGTTTTCCCTACAGCTTGCTTACCACCTGATCCATTTCTCATCAAATCCCATTCTCTTAAGAACCGCATCAATGTAAAAACATGAAACACAATCATAAGCCTTATGAAAATCAAGCTTAGTAGCCAAAAAAACTTTTCGGCTTTTATGTATCGAGTGTACAACTTCCAAAGCAATAAACGAGCAATCATGCATACTACGACCCTTGATAAAAGCAAACTGATTTTGCGAGATCAAGCTAGGTAGTAATGGTTGTAAACGATTCGCTAACACTTTAGACACAATTTTATACACACCATGGATAAGGGCAATTTGTCTATAATTGGTCAATAACGACGTACCTGGTATATAAGGAATTAGAACGGTATAGGAGGACTTAATTAAATTTAGTAGATATGCCGAGCAGTGGAACTCGTTGAAAATTTTCAAAATTTCAGCCTTCAATTCATCCCAGAACCTTTTATAAAAGAAAAAATCAAACCCATCGGGTCCTGGATCCTTCCCTTCGTTACACGAACAAATCGCAACCCATATTTCCCTTTCTGAAAATGGTTCCACAAGCCTTTAAATACCACTTGTATCAATAGCCCTAAAGTTCAACCCCCTCAAGTCAAAAGGCGCCTCGATGGTTCCCGAAAATAGATTGGAATAATAGGCCTGAATTTTAGATTCGATCAAGATAGGGTCGCACGTAATAACCCCATCGACTTCTAAATGCGTAATCCGGTTTCCCCTAAATCGAGCCGAGGCAATACGATGGAAAAATGTTGTATTATCATCGCCTAAGACAGTCCAGTTAACCCTTAATTGTTGGTGCCTAATCTTCTCTAAACTCCTTCTACACTCAAAAAGAGAATTGCTCACATTTTATAGTTCAGATCCTGCAGAAACATAGATAGGTCGCACCACTCCGCTATTGGTCAGTGTTAAAATTCGTTTCTCCAACCTTTAATTCTACTCTCTAAACCCCCCAAAATTTGCTAAGTGCCAAGGTCTGATACTTTCCCCCAATCGTCTCAGCTTGAAATCAATATTCCTAGTCAGCGTCCCCAAACAGATTTCGTGCCACTTCGCCGAGATAAATGGCAAAAAATTATCGTTGTCCCACCAGCAGTTCAACGATCGAAATAGCTTCCTACTTCCTCTCCTCGATGCATGGGACCGAAAAATGATTGGAAGGTGGTCCAACAACATAGGGTCTAAAGCCATTAAATTCAACCCCATCCATCGGTCAACAAGATCACATGAAACCAACACTCGGTCGATCCTAGAAAAAGACTGACTATTAAACCATGTGTAATCTCTTCCAAGAAGTGGCACATCATAAAGTACACATTCATCAACAAATTCCTGAAATTTAATCATTAAACTCGATACATATCCCTCTCCCCCGGCCCAATATGTAAAATTTCATTAAAAATCCCCACATACCATCACGTTATCAACACCCCGAATATGAGGTAACAAATCAGCCCATAATTGATTCCTCTCGATATAATTAGCCGGACCATAAAGACAAACTAAACAGACCTCCACTTGACTCAACACAACATGGAGGATACACCACCTATCAGCAGCCAAAGTAACATTCCCTTGTACCAACCTAGAATTCCAAGAAACAACTAACTCTCCGGACATTCCCTGAGCGGGAATACAATGAAACTGGAAGTCATTGTGCCCGATCCAGCTATATTAAGCTGGTTGCGCCAATCTAAGATTTATTAGCATGTTGTCAGTCAACCGATAAGTCTACCGGTTGTCTTAGCAATTGGTTGAGCCATTGATGATGAAATTGCAGGGCAGCATATTTCTTGGTTAGGAGTGAAATATGAAGATTTCAGGGTTGTATAGACAATTTGTTGGCGCCATTAAAAATTGACATTTATGGGACAATAATTTTAGTTGGTGCTAAAAATTTTATTTGCAATGACATTATTGTAACTTTTATATCAATAAATAACAGTTGTGTAGAAATTTCTTTTTTCTTCAAAATTTGATTGTGCTCCTACAACAAAGTATTATTTGGGCTAGTTCAGCCCACGAACAAGCCCATTAATCATATAACCCCGTAAATCCATAAATGCATGGGTAATATTGCCTCAGATGTATGATACATTGATATTATGCCAATTGCATCTCTTGCCCCATACTTGGCATATTTTATCACATGTTATTCTTAACTTTTAAGTGAATTACTTTATTCCCTAAAGTTGTTAAAATTAATACAGTTTGCTTCCTTAGTGCCATGTGTCGGTTTCTGATTGGTTTGACTTTTTGAAGATGACATTTTTTAGATTTTTCTCCCTCCAATCAGAAGTTAACATGTGGCATTAAGGAAGCAAACTGTATCAGTTTTGCCAACTTTAAGGAGGTAAAGTGATTCACTTGTAAGTTGAAGGTAGCATGTGACAAAACGTGCTAAGCTTGGGAGGCAGTGGATGCGTTAAGTCTTGACATTAGTATCATCATTATAAGAGTCGTCACCACATATTAAAAAGGCTAACTGCATCCTTACCCCCTTAACTTGGCATAAAAAGTCTACTGGCCCCCTAAACTTTTAGAAGTTTCTCTCAGCCTCTTGAGCTTGACATAAATCTATCAGTTTGTCCCCTGAACTTGGCAAAAGTGTATTATTTTACCCTTTAATGACACTTTTTAGCTTTTGATTGGAAAGAGAAACATTTTTGAAAAGTTAAACCAATCATAACATGACACGTGGCATTTATGGATAAGCTGATACACTCTTGCTAATTTTAAGAGGCAAACTGATACACTTCTACCAAGTTTAGGAGGTTGAGAGAAACATTTGAAAATTCAGGGGTTATTAGACATTTTGTACCAAAGTCTACGGAGTAAAGATGCATTTCGCTTGTTTTTAAGTAACTGATATTACAACTATCAGAGATACTAGGATACGATTCCATATTCAGGTTAACACTTACCTAACTAAATAGATATATGTGGCCATCTTATTAAGAAGCTGACTTAATCATCAAATGGGCCCGAATAATTTTTTAGATTTGTAGTAATTAATTTGGAAAAGGTAAAAATGAACATTATGATCAATTGGTAAACACAATAAAGAGATGAAAAGTCATGGTTGCAATTGATTTTATTATTGTTTATATTATTTGCCATAAAGCCTTCGAAGTGTTACTAGCATTCCTGAATGTTTCGAATTCTTGAAAACTAGAGTTAAATAGACATTTTCTAATATCACAACACGATTTACAAGAATATGGAATGTATAAATCCCTTTCCACGACCATTTATTACATTTTGAAACCTTTTCATCTCATGACTTGTCAAAGGTTTAACTTTTTTTCTCTGTTCTATTAGGCATTTCCTTTTGTTTTCGGTTTAATTCCGAAAACTATTTACTTGATGCTTTTGTTCTTTTTCTTTAGAAATAGGAATATTTTAATTTTTTGAGGAATTTGAGACTCGAACCTAGGACCCCAGCTTCTTTCTCTACTTTGGGAGGAAGATGGCTATTTTGTTCTCTAATATAGGCTCTGACTTGTTACCCATTCAAATGTGTTATAGGCCCAAAAAGGATAATGGGCTATTTCAGATGGGACTTCAGGTAATCTATCTTCTATCCAGTCCTAGTTGTTTTATCGGCTCTTCAACTATCATGCTCCAAATTCATTCTAAATTTTACTAATTAAATTATGTCATAGAAAATAAAATCAAGTATTAATTTTTTTGTACATAAAATATCTAATAGTGTTTATTAGTTCATGAACGTTTCTTTGTTTTATCAAAAAAATCTACAGCGAAATATTAAAAGATAAAAAGAGTTAAGAAATAGTTACACACGAAGCATGTATTAAATAAATATGACAATATTTTTTTTTGGTAATTATAAGCTAAATTTTAATAATGTATCTAATCCATATATTATTAAAGTAAATAGCTAGATTGGGGTGATTATGTAGGTGAACGAGTCATTCAGATTTTGATACGTGTCATTTTTTAAAGTATTTATTCTCATTTAAATTTTTCTCCTACTTATTGTCATATGCCAAAAACTTATTGAAATATATAGAAGGAGATACGGAAACAATGATAGCTGATTCTGTTTTTGTTTTGAAATTGTTGCTTGCATAGTGATACAATAGAGGTAAACCATGAAGTATGCAGGACTACAAAATTCAGTTGATTTTTTAGGTGTGCCAAATGGAAAATTTGGAGTTAAAACTTGGAAAATTGTAAATTATATAATGGAAAAAAACATGGTTTTCAGACCCGGACCGGCCACTGAACCGGTGAATGCAGTGGTTTATGAATTTAAGGTTCAACTGGATTAAATTGATAGTCGAACCAGATTTTCTTAAAACATGTAAAAATACTAAATATTTTATATAATTTAATATTAAACATGTAATATAAATTATTATCATATAAAAATTAATAATATTAAATAAAATATTCTATAATTTAAAGTTATATTTCAAATAAAAATAAAACATAAGATAATAACTAATATAATATAATGAAAGAATGCAAACCGAATTCTATATTGTATATATTGGATTAAAAAAAGTTAATAAATTTGATTTATGATATATATAAAAATTACTCATTAAAAGAATTAAAATTTATACACATTATATAAAATAAAAAAATTATATATCAATTTAATATAAATTTAATTAAAAAACTTAGAGTAATGTTATTTAAAAAATTTACATATTATTTCGTCATGAAAAATAGTTAAAGCTGTTATTGAAAGAAATATTTTAAATTTTATAAAATGTGTAGTATATGAAATAAAAAATTATTTATTATAGTTTTTTATAATAAAATATTGTTAGAATAATTTAAAAATTAATAATATATAATATAAAAGTATATAAGAAGAAAATATTATCACTCATGTATTGAAATATTTGTTGGAGGTTTTGTGTTCAATTCCCACCACCAACAATTTTTTAAAAAACATAATTTAAGAGAATCGGAAATCGATCACCGGTTGAACCGGCCAATTCTCGTTCAAACCTATCGGTTCAACCGATTGTTGTCTAATTCTTAATTATGTCAAGAATCCAATCAAACTGGACCGAATCAAATATCAATTTCAATCAAATCCAATCTGATGGATCGATCCAATCCGGTTTTCAAAACCATGAAAAAAAATCTAGTATCTCAAATAATTTGAGAATGTCTCCTTCCATATACTTTACTCATTTTTACGTGCCCTCTAATATCCATTTTTTATCAAAAGAAAATGTAAAAAAGTTATTTCTTGGTTACCCATAGGTAAATATGACACGTTTTAAGAGCCGACCGAAAGATATGAAATTGGATACGCTACTTAGAATTATAAATTCTATCACATAGAAACTAAAAAATGAATTTATCAAAATTAATCGTATCTTATAGACAATTGACATATTTTTTAAATATTAACTTTCTTATTTTTTAATTTTATTTATATCATTGTCATATTATTTGTTCTTTGATTTTATTTTCTTATTTTTTATTATTTTCTCAAACCATTTATTTTTTCGACATCCATAGTTTTTTATTCGTTTTATTTTTTTCTTCTAAATGATATCAACTGTGACATTTTTGAAAATTTTAAACTGATAGATATCTAATAAATTACTGTTAGATATCAAGTAGATCTTAATTTTAATAGTTTATTATGGAATCTAATAACATTTAACATATATTTAAGAGATAATAGATATGTATCTAATAATTTCATAATTAAAAATAAACTTGTATCTTTTTTTTCGATAATTATTTTTATAAAATATAATATTTAATAAATTTTTAATAGACATATAATATATTTATATCTTTTTATTATATTGACATGTTTATCTTATTATTTTATATTTTATGTACTCTTATTAATTATTTTGAAATTCTTATAAATTATTTTTTATTTTTAAATTTATGACTCATTTCAAAGGATTCTCATCTAAAAGTCTCACGGGTCCATGATGATTGTGGGCCAACTAATAGCACTCCAATGAATATCTTGACTAGTACCACAAAACTTATAAATTAGGCACATGGGCTTTAAAAAAAAACCCTTTTTATAAAATAATTTAAATTAAAAGACAAATTTTTTACACTCATACGTCCCCCTCCTTCACATTACTTACCATACTTTCTTTTGTATTTATTTTTTAAGCTGTTGATTTTTTTGGTATGTCACTTCAGATTTTTTTATTTGTATCATTTTTATCTTCAAAATGACATTTACTGTGACTTTTTCGAACTTTTTCAACTGATAGACATGTGGTAGATGTCTGGTAGACATATTATAGAAGTATAATAGACATGTGGTAGAAGTCTGGTAGGTGTGTGGAATCTATATTTTTCAAAACACTAGATACAGTTTTACTAGATCATAACTTTAAAATATACTTGAACAAATCTCTAATATCAACTTCAAATCAAATTTATCCAAATAGGAGTTCAGTATTTATCTGGTAGACATCCAATAAATATGTGGTAGATGTCCAATCGCCTATGCCTTGAATTGCTAATTCCAAAATAAATATGCATTTGTTGTTGCTGGTTAGGAAACAAGATACGATTCGCGACTCATTGCTCTAATTTGATTGTGCCTCTAGTCCAGTATAAAAGAACTGATTAGAACTTTTATTTTTTTTATCAGCAATAGCATCATTCGGGTTAATCAAACTGGTGTATTCTTCTCTGATTATAGCACATTTGTTTACATTTTCATGTTATTTTTGTTTTGTCTATATTTTTTTATATTTAAAATAAGAATCCCGAATCAATACTGAGCTCATGAGTTTCTTCCAAATGCCAACGATTAAAAATTACCTAACATTAGAGAATCATGTCAAATGAGAAACTCATGTCACGTGTCTACCTATGCACAAAATTAACATAAATGATTCTGTAAAAACATTATCGAAACTAAGATCTACTACTTGTCTATTGGATATCTATCATGAGACTATTGGATATCTACCATGCGACTATTGGGTAAAAAATTTCAAAAAATCACAGTGGATGTCTCTTTAAGGATAAAAATAAGAAAAATAAAAAATTCTAAAGCGGCATGTCGAAAAAATAAACGGTTTGAGAGATAAATGAAAAATAAGAAAGAAAATCGAAAGAAAAATGGGAGAAACAATTGGATGACATAGTTGTAAATAGAATTGAAGAAAATGCGTATTTATAAATAGTTTGACTTCATAGTGAATTTGTAAATAGTTTACAAAATATGACTATTCTTGATAGTTTATCTTAGGCTTAAGAGCAAGTCCAACCATATTCCCCATTTTCTTTTGGGAAATGGTCACTTATGGCTCATTTGAGTAAAATATTTTCAGTCCAACTTTAGCTTAATTATCTAAAGGCGCTGCTATGTTTTTTTAATAACCTTCATACGCCTTCCATAACTTTCATATGTTATTCATAACTTTTTTACGCTCCAGATTGTATTAGATTTGTAACAGGTTTGTAACAGACTTGTATTAGGTTTGTAACAGATATATAATAGACTTGTAACAGATTAATGACTGACAAATAATGTCAAACACTTCAATAAGAATCCAATGTAAATCAAAACTAATGAAAATTTACTATTTCATTCATCAAACACCAGTAACAGATACATAACAGCCTTGTAACAGACTTTGTAACAGGTCTGTAGTAGGTCTGTATTAGATATGTAACAAATTTAAGGAAATACTTCATTCATATTTCCTATTTGATACAATACTGATACAAGTCTGTTACATCCTCATTAAACACTTGTATCAGACTTGTAACAGATATATAACACATATGTAACAGATATGTACTAGGTCTGTATTATATGCGTAACAGATAGAAAAAAACATGCAAATCAATTTGTCAAATAGAAAATGGCAGGAGAATTACATTGCATATAATCATGAACAACATGAACTGCTGTTAATCACAAAGAAAATTTAGTAATCATCAGATCAGGAGCATTCAGTTGCATGAAAAAACTCAGAGTCATGTCATTCTTTATCTCAATTGCAGAACTCTTTATCTCCATAGCAGAACTCTTTGAAATTCGGAAAATCAAATCGAAATCTGGATTGCAATAGAGAGAACAAAACGTAGCAGAGATTGAATAAGAATTCCTTGATTTAAAATGGAAAGAAATCGATAACGAAGAAAGCAGATAGCTTGATGAAATCGAAAAGAACAGGAGAATCGAGATCGAAGAACGCAACAGGAGACGAAAGCGATTTGAGAAGAAAGGAAAAGAAATCGAAAAGAACAAGAGACTCGAGATCTCAGAACGCAATAGGAAACGAGAGAGATTTGAGAGGAATAAACCGAGCAGATCTGCATATAAGGGGTTTATATAAAGCGTATTTTGGTTAGCAGAAGTTTAAAAAATTCTATATCAGTTACACGCGTTTTTGTGAGGCATGAAAGTAATTAATTTGCAGATGTTGAACATACATGTGCTTTACCCTTTTCTTTTCCCCAAAATCCATTTTGGGGAATCTACTGTATTTTTGCTTCAATCATCTTCCCTATTTTACATTCCCCAATTCAAATTACCTTTAAAATAATAATACTTTACTATTAAACTAACAAAACAGAAATAAAAAACAATAAAAACACAAAAAGTAATATTATTTTAATCTATTCCCCAAAATGGGGAATAGATCCATTCCCCATATATGGGGAATAGATATTCCCCATATATGGGGAACCCGGGGAATATTATATGGAGAATGGTTGGATTCAACCATTCCCCATATTCATTCCCCATAATAGGGAATGGTTGGACTTGCCCTAAAGGCACTTTCAATGGTTCCCCATGCTGAGGAATTCTTCAAAATAGGGAACATATATGGGGAATGGTTAACTCCAAACATTCCTCATATGGTATGTCCCCAAAATGGGGTTCCCTTTACTAATAATAGAAGATTATTAATTTTGGAGAATCTAACATGAGAAATGAAAAATGGGGAAGAATGTCGGAGGAAAAACACTGTAAATTATCCAAAATGAGTTTTAGGGAATGAAAAATGGGGAATATGGTTGGACTTGCTCTAATACATCAAAACCCCCCTGAACTTGTCCAAAAATGTCTATTTCCCATGAACTTTCAAGTGTCTCAATTAACCCCTTAAACTTGTCTAAAGTGTACCTCTAAACCCCCCTAATCGACACATAACCAAACAACTCATAGATAGTGTAATTCACTCTCTTCCACATGTCACTTTTAAAAAGTCAAATAAATAAATAAAGTGACTAAGCATATATAACATAAAAATAAAAAATGAAAAGTTTCATTTAAATTCCTAATGTTTTTTTTTTCTTTCAATATATCATCTCTCCAATAACTTCTTCATTTTCAATTTCAAATTAAACCCAAAATCAAATCCAGTACTCAGATTCATCAAAATGATGCAGAAGAAAATCCAATTTGAGAACCAAAATCACCAAAATTTCACAAACACCGTTATCACAACCAAACACAATTACATAAACCAAAACTTTTTGTCCATCAATTCCTAATTTAACTTCGAAATCCTAATATCCAAAATCTAATTTTAATTCCTAAAATCATCTACCAAATGGTCAAACCCTCAAGTTTTTGTAATCAATTTCCCCAATTTCGTCTTCCATTTCCTACGCATGCTACATTTCTCACTATTTCTGATCCTTGGTAGTGTCGTCTAAGGCAATAACTCGCCGCTTGAGCTGCCGTTGCTCGACATCGCAACTTTCGTCAGTGCCGCTGTTTTTTGCCGCTTGTGCTTCCGCTGCTTGAAATTTGATCAACTTTGACCCCATTAAACATCAATTTCATCTTTATCTTTGTTTTCAATTTTTAGTAAAGAAGGAAGAGATAATTATAAAGAGTGAGTGAAAATTAAAAGATAAAGAGGAGTAAATAGTAATGGCCGGATATATGGAGAAGATGAAGTACAGTAGAATATTTCACTTATTTTTTTTCTTTAAACTGACTTAACGCGCTCAATGTCCCGAAACTCATCACTCACTTGTCATGTTAGCATAATGGGGTAGGAGGTACATTTCAGACAAGTTTACGGGTTAGTTGAAACACTTGAAAGTTTATGGGGTAAATAGGCGTTTTTGAACAAGTTTAGAGGGGATTTGATGTATTAAGCCTATAAATTATATACTCCCTTTTTCTTTTGGTAGGTTTTGTAATACCAATGCTACATTAAATAGGGTAATAAAAAATACTATAATACCCGTAAAACTATTCTTCTTTTTAGACCCTTCTTTACCTTTACTTTTTACAATGAATGGATATATAAGGGTAAAATGAAAAAAAAATAGGCAAGTATTATAATCTGAAAAAAGACGCTTATTTAAAAAATGTTTATCACATGGAGTTAAAAAAGGGCTCAATAGCGTACTTTACATAAAATTACTGAAATATTGGTTGATATATAATCAAATTGAAACGTAAAACCAGGACTATAATTTGAGAGGATATCTGTAATATGTGAAAATTTACAAGCTGCTGTCACATGTATATTCAATCAATAAGTAATATCAAATGTTACTATAAGTACTATGTGCAACTGCGATTCAATAGTAACATATATGTACACCAAGCATTCTATCCAAAACCATGGCAATAATTTATATATACCTTAGTAGTTTCACAAATTGCAATCAAATTTAGTTTTTCTTGTATATGGTGATCATTAATCATTTTAATGTAGTAACTAATTCCTCCAACAAACGTTTTTAGCGTCAATACATTTCTTTTACAAGTTTGTAACAATTAAAATTTTCCGTTCCTTCATGTCTTTTAGAAGGAATTGAATCTAAGGCCATGTTTTTTCTCAATGCAGTTCAGTTCAGTCCACTTCAGTTCAATTATACGTAGTTATAAATTTACACTGAAATAAGTTCAGTTCAACTTTTAGAAGTTGAAGAGAACATCCATGTCATCAATAACGGACCAGAAATCATACCGGTGAAGCTAATGGTATGCAGTATTACCGGTATAACTAGTATAATTAGTGGTTTATCGATTTTTTATTTTAAGAAGAATATGTGTTATTTAGGACTTCCAACGGGTATGGCAATGCAATTTATATCTTTTGCGATGCTTTTATATGTTGCAATAGGGGTATTGGCTAGTTTTTTTTTATCTTTTGAACGATTTCTAGGTTTTTTCGACACTTTTATGTCTATTGAAACACTGCCATAACCTTTTTTAAAAAACTGGCTTTAAATTATACTGGAACGTAGCATGGCTGGTTCATGGTAAAACCGATCGAACCGATCATTACGGTACGGTTTGGATAACACTGAAGAACATGGCCTAAAGGTCAGTTTGATATTATTTTATAAATTGTTGTTAAAATAAGTTATTCTCACAATCTTTGAATAAAATTTATATTTTAATTTTAAACAATATATTATCCTTCATACTAATTAATTAAGAAATTTCAAATTTATTTTTTATAAAATAAAATCTATTACTTCTAAAAAAAATTTTAAAAACAGAAAGTTTAGTAAAAATGTCCTAAGCTCCCTTCCTGCTTTATAGTGCATTGAATATAGATGACACATTTGAACCACTAATCTAAATGAGTTCCCCTTATTGACAGAAATTAGTGGAAATATTATACTAATAAGGACGTTCATTGACCATTTCTCATCTCAAAAGTCAGATTGACTAGAATACCTCAGTTGTTGGATGACGAATGCAATTTTTCTTTTAATAATAATAATAATAATAATAATAATAATAATAATAATAATAATAATAATAATAATAATAATAATAATAATAATAATAATAAGTATTATGGAAAGTTGGAACGCACGAAGGTACTTAAATTGCAGTAAGTGAACCAACATTTGGACAGCCAGACATTCTTTCCACCCCTGTAACCATAATCTTAATCATTATTCAATTGCATACCTAAATATGTTCAAACCTATACATGTAGTACTCTTTCTAATTATCATTTTCATTTTATTTTAATTCCTATTTTTATATATATTATTGTATATTGTACCTGATTGATGTCTTTTGCTTTGTAAGCCCTTATTTTGAGCTCATGAAAGTGGGGGACATGTATTTGAATAGTACATATGCCAATAGTATATGTATTTGCTTTGTAAGCCCCTATTATGCTCCATGTACACCATTAATATGCACTATTTATGAAGAAAGAAAAAGGAAAAGAAACAACTTAGTTGTAGTGTGTGTATATAAGTTGTTTTTATTTTTAAATCGGGACCAAATTAAAAAATATTGGTGAGTAAAGAGTACTAATGATCCCCGTCAGAAAAATATTGTCTGATTAGGCTTACTTTATGTTAGGCCCAATAATAGATTACTAGAAAAATAATAGCAGCAGAATAAAAAGACACGCAGATTTTTACGTGGAAACCTCAAATAAATTAGGAAAAAACCACGGGACCAACTCCGAATAATTCTTCCACTATAAAATAATAGTAGGTACACCAAGAGATTACAAAATAGTAGCACTCAAGTGTTTCCCAAAACCTCACTATTTTCTCTCTAACTGAGCTCTTAGGAACCCTTTTCCTAAGGCTCTCTACACAGATTACATTTTTATCTGTGTTTCTTCTCTCTTGCTCTCTGCTTTCCCTTTGCTTGGTCTGCTCTTAAAATACAAAACATCTTCTATTTATAGGAGATTCAAAACGCGTATAGCCAAATTGTGCACAGTAATTTTACTGTTCACTTTTTGAAAAATCTTCAGCCGACCTGCCTCTTTTTCCTTTTTTTATTATTTTTTTAATTAATCAGTGGGTCCCACAATAAGAGGGACACCATTCAACAAATCTCCCCCTCCTAACTACATTGTGGGACTTTCCATCCCGGTTGCTTCAATACACTGGTCGAGCTTTTCTTTTGGTACAACCTTTGTCAGCATATCAACAGCATTATTGTTTGTATGAATCTTCTGCAACTTGAACTCTTTTTCTTCAATGGCAAATCTGAGCCAATGATATCTTACATCAATATGTTTCGTCCGTGCATGATACATAGCATTCTTGCTCAAGTCTAATGCACTTTGACTATCACAATAAACTATGTATTCTTCTTGTTGCACACCCAATTCGGTAAAGAATCGCTTTAACCAAAGTATTTCCTTTCCTACTTCTGCTGCTGCAACGTACTCTGCTTCGGTTGTTGATAATGAAACATATTTTTGTAACCGTGACTACCATGAAATAGCTCCCCCTGAGAATGTAAATAAGTAACCCGATGTACATTTTCTTTCATCAAGGTTACCAGCCATATCTGCATCCGTGTAACCAACAAGTGCAGATTTTTCAACTCCAAAAGTTAAACATAACTTTGAAGTTCCTCTCAGGTATCTGAAGATCCATTTTACTGCTTCCCAATGTGTCTTCTAGGGATTTAACAGGAATCTACTCACAACTCCAACTGCATGAGCAATGTCTGGTCTCGTACACACCATTGCATACATCAAACTGTCGACCGTTCAAGAATATGGAACATTTGACATGTCTTCTTTATTTTTCTCTGTTGAAGGGTAGGATTTCTTACTCAACTTAAAATGAGCGGCAAGTGGAGTGCTAACTGGTTTAGCATTCTTCATATTGAACCTTTCTATTACCCGTTCAATATATTTTTCTTGCGATAACCATAGCCTACTGGACCTTCAATCTCGGGTAATCTCCATTCCAAGAATTCACCTTATCGGTCCCAAATCCTTCATGTCAAACGCCTTAGACAAATCACACTTCAACTTACTAATCATTTTGGCATCTGGTCCAACGATTAGTATATCATCAACATATAAGAGAAGAATGATAAATTTTTCATCAGGAAATTTCTGGACATATACACATGGATCAGCTTTTGTCCTCCTGTATCCTTGATTCACCATGAAAGAATCAAAATTTTTATACCATTGTCACGGGGCTTGTTTTAACCCATACAAACTTTTCTTCAAGCGACAAACCATGTCCTCCTTTCCCTTGACCTTGAAACCTTCTGGTTGTTCCATATAAATTTCTTCTTCTACATCCCCATGCAAGAACGCGGTCTTTACATCAAGCTGTTCTAACTCAATGTTCAAGCTGGCTACAAGACCTAACACAACTCGAATGGAACTCATTTTCACAACTGGTGAAAAAATTTCATCAAAGTCGATACCTTTCTTTTGATTAAATCCTTTGACGACCAATCGAGCTTTGTATCTCACTAGGTCTCCATCATCTTTCTTCAGCTTGTACACCCATTTTTTCTTGAGTGTTCTCTTCCCTTTAGGAAATTTCACCAGCTCGTACATGTCATTCTTCTTCAAAGAATTCATCTCCTCTTACATGGCCTTCATCCAACAATCTTTATCTTTACAAGATTGCACATCTAGGAAGCTTTCAGGCTCCCCCTCATCAGTGATTAAAATATAATCAAAACTGGAGTATTTTGTAGATGGATGGCGTTCTCTTATTGACCTCCTTGATTGAGGTTCTTCTTTTGGTAGAATGGGGTTCTCTGGCTCCCACTGCTCAATACCTTCTTCATTCGTATCTTCATCTACAATTGTATCTTAATCCCTCACAACTGGCTCTTCTTCTCCATCTTATTCTGATTGATGCATTCTTCTTTCTGTGGCATCATCTGATAGAATGCTCTCTGGTGTAATATCGATAACACCATCACTTGTAGATCTTTCACTGATGATATCATTTTCATGAAATACAAGAAAGTATCTTCTTCCTCCAATGGATTCTGTATCCATGGGACCACAAACGTCAGAGTGTACCAACTCTAACTTATTATTTCTCCTTCTAGAGCTTTTTTGAAATGAAACTCGATGTTGCTTCCCAAATAAACAGTGATCACACATGTTAATTTATCCTTTGGCTAATGGGATGAGGGACTTCTTAGCCAGTATATTCAACCCTTTGTCACAAACATGAGCCAGTCGCCTATGCCACAAATTTGGTGAAGCATCATTTCCAGCTGTATTCAGTTGACCCGCACATATTGTCACGTGCGTTTTGTATAGCGAGCAACACAATCTTCCTTTCGCCACCACCAACGATCCTTTGGTGAGTTTTCAATTTCCATCGCCTGTATGATTGTGATAACCTTCCTTGTCCAATACACTAACAGACAACAGGTTCAACCGAAGATCTGGAACATGTCGCACATTTTTAAGTGTTAATGTGCATCCGACACTTGTCTTCACGCAGATATCCCCGATTCCCACCATTTGTTAGACACTATTATTTTTCATTTTAATAGTACTATAATTGCCCGTTTTATAGGTTGAGAAGTATTCCCTTTTTGGAACACAGTGGTATGAGGCACCATAATCTACAATCCACTCAGTATCTGCATCTCCAACATGACAACAATCTGCATCATGAGATACTAAAGCCACCTCTCCATCTTCTATTGTGACTGCAGCAGATCTGTTTTTGTCATCATCATGACTTCGGTTTGCATTCTCTTGTTTAAGGAAACGGCAGTTCCTTTTGAGATGACCCTGCTTTCTACAGTGGTAGCATGACCTCTTCTCCTGGGACTTGGATCTATCTTTCGATTTTCCATTCCCTCGACCTCTACTATTACTTCGGCCCTTATTCTCTGTGACAAGGGCTTGTGAACTGGTACTGACAATGTCCCCTCTACGAAGCTCTTCATTAAGTAGACTATTCTTTACCATAGACATTGTTACCACACCATTTGGAGCTGAGATATTCAATGATACGACAAGAGTATCCTAACTATCTGGTAGAGTTCCCATCAAAAGACATGCTTGCATCTCATCATCCAAGGACATACCTGTGACTGCTAACTCACTTACGAATCCTTCAAAGTCGTTCAGGTGTTGTGTGATTGATCGTCCCTCTGTCAGTTTCAAGTTCATGACTTTGCGAATCATGAACACTTTTCCTTGAGCATTTTTAGCCTCGTACATATCCTCTAGTTTCTTCCAGAGAACTTTGGGATCTGTTTCATTCCTCACGTGGTTGTATAGGCTAGCATCTATCCATTGGCGTATTGTACCCAATGTCTGCTTCTTCAACTTTATCTACTGCTGATCTTTCATATCCTTCGGCTTTGCATCATCACCCTCATTTAGATCGTACAAATCTTTGCAATTGAGGTAGTCCTCCATTCTGGATTTCCACATTGAATAATTTGTATCCGTCAATTTCATCATTACACCATCATTCGCCATGTCGAAACTTTAAAAAATGGCAAAATTTTACTATTCACATAAATAGTGACTGTATATGTGAATAGCACCGTATACGCAAATAATACTTGTATATTAGAATAGTAACAGTATGTTATACTTAAATAATACTAGTCATAAAAGATGACCGAATATGAATAGTATTTTATATGAATACTATTATTCAAGTTACTATTTTACTATTCACTCAAATTGCGTATCTGCGACGGTTTTTCGAACGGATTGCGCCACCGGATTTATCGTAATTTTCTCGTCGTCGTGGTATATTTATTTTTGAAAAATATATCCACGGATTTTACTGATAAAACAACCTTCAGCTCTGGTACCACTTGTTAAGCCCAATAATAGATTACGAGAAAAGATAATAGCAGCAGAATAAAAGACACGCAGATTTTTACGTGGAAACCCCAAATGAATTAGGGAAAAACCACGGGACCAACTCCGAATAATTCTTCCACTATAAAATAATCGTAGGTACACCAAGAGATTACAAAGTAGTGGCACTCAAGTGTTTCCCAAAACCTCACTATTTTCTCTCTAACCGAGCTCTTAGGAACCCTTTTCCTAAGGCTCTCTACACAGGTTACATTTTTATCTGTGTTTCTTCTCTCTTGCTCTCTGCTTTCCCTTTGCTTGGTCTGCTCTTAAAATACAAAACATCTTCTATTTATAGGAGATTCAAAACGCATATAGCCGAATTATGAAAAATCTTCAAACGACATGCCTCTTTTTCCTTTTTTATTATTTTTTTTAATTAATCAATGAGTCCCACAATAAAGAGGGACACCACTCAGCACTTTATCTTTCTCAATTATAATTATCCTGTTAAAAAAACAATTTCTTTAATTTATTATTGGTTCTGGCTTGTGTAAATTGTAAAAATTAATCTCTTGAAATACTTCGCTCTCATGTAATTTGGTTGCTGAAAACTAATGCACGATGTCAATAGAAGCACTAATTAAATTGCAGCCATTATTACTAAAACAAAGAACGAAAAATTGCTGGTAACAATAGAGGGAATCCACGTGACATAAAAAATTGTTCTTATGGGAATGCTTGGTAGCAAGTTTTTTAAAGGAAATGAGAGGAAAGGAATTCAAAAACTATGCTTGGGATGAAAGTGATGTTGATTATTGCTGATGTGGCAGGAATCAAGCTCCTTTGAGATCCCCTCATTTCCTCTATTTTGAGTTTTACCAACTTGATGGAATTTGCCCTTCCTTTCCTTTCCTTTCCTTTCCTTTCCTTTCCTTTAAAATTCACCCACACTTTGCTCCCAAGCAAGCCCTAACCTATGTAATACAGTATTTTCTTTCAATTAGTGCTTTTTTTTTTATCAAATTAGTGCCTTACTATTAGGCCGTAAACGAGCTGAACTATTCGTGAATCACTCAGCACTCGGCTCGGTCAAAGCTCATTCGAGCTCGCTTAATTCATTAATAAATGAGTTTATTCGTGAATAAAATTTCAGGCTCGTCAACGTAAACGAACCAAGCTTGAATAAGTGGATACTCAGCTCGAAAGCTTGTGAACATGCTCGATAAGAGGTTCGCGAACTAGTTCGTCAACAGGCTCGTTTACATAATTAAAAAGATTAAACATTCTATTTATGAAATAGATAGATTATGAAAAATGTAAAATATATAGTGTACGTGTAAAAATGAGCATAAAAATGTATAGAGAAAAATATAAAATATAAGATAAATAGTAAATAAAAATATGTATAAGGTGATATATAAAATATAGATAAAAATGAGTAAAAGAAAAAAAAGATGGATATAAAGTCTAATAAAGGCAATCCGGATCCAATCCAATCCGTACCATATATATTTACCAATCTTCATATGCTCAGTAAAACCCAAATCTCATTTTCCTTTGAAAAAACGCAGCTACCAACACAACATTCATCTTCTTCCTTTTCTTCATACAGTGGTGCTTAGATCCTTCATCTCTTATTCTTTATCTTACGGATTCTATCTCTTTTACAGGTTCAAGCTCTCAATTTAAATAAAGCTCGAGATAGGCTCGAGCTCGGCTCAGGCTCGGTTTGACCAAGCTCGATTTCGGGTTTGAGTTCATTAGGGCTTGAATAGTCAGTGTTCGAGCTCGACTCATTTCATTTACATCCCTACTGTACTACGAATTACTATGATTTATGAATAAAATCAATCCCCATGCAATAAATCTCATGCGTTTTTCTTGCTGTGACATGTCTATTTGCTTTTCCAATTCACCATTATTTATTCTTTATACAAAATAATCTGGTAATTTGATATGGATTTTGAACATGCTGTGCATTGTTTTTGTCATTTTTTTAATATTTATAAGTATTTTTATTGAGATAATTTTGTTCGGAGCTTAATCACAGTGAAGACTCCTCACCCCTTCCAATAAGTGTATTTAATGGGATTCAAACCTTGTTCACCTCCAACTTACTCAGCCTATATTGCCAACTAAGCTACACCTTGCTGGTTACATTGTTCTTGTCATATGTGTATAGGTAAAAATCTAACAATTATATTTCAATTCATATATATATGGCCAATCAAAATGTATATGAGATAAAAAAAAAAACTACACATTAGATTACGGGAGCCTTCTAGATAATATATGATTATCA
The DNA here is from genome assembly GCA_947683365.1 of Euphorbia pulcherrima. Classification (NCBI taxonomy): domain Eukaryota; kingdom Viridiplantae; phylum Streptophyta; class Magnoliopsida; order Malpighiales; family Euphorbiaceae; genus Euphorbia; species Euphorbia pulcherrima. Next base: position 11,267,594 of record CANTUS010000001.1, on the reverse strand, counting down.
GGGTCGCCCCTGAATATAGGTTAAGGGTGCAATATCCTAGGTACCACAATTAAAAAGGGCCCAATTTAATAACTACATGTGAAGTTTTAAGATATTTAATATAAATTAATATATCATGAAAAAACTTTAAAATTATAGTACTTCATATAAAAAAGTAGTTCAATTTTACATGAAATTTTTTAATCGATGGTAAAGGCTTAATCTAGTATTTGAATCTTGAAGCTGTGATTCCAGAGAACACAGATTTAAGTCTAAATACAGGCGGGGTGAGATAAAGTTTTACCTTATTAATATTGTAAGCCCAATGAACTAAATTTTAAAAAAATATTAAATTTTTTAATTAAATGAGCCCTTTTTTTTCTGCTAGTGCCCTCCAAATATTAGGACCGACTATCCGATGATTATGTGCTTCCTTCATGTATATTGTTTGGTAATAATAACTAATTATGAAGCAAGCAAATGAGCCAACTACAAATACAGCAACTTATGTGCATTCTTTAAATTATTTTTCATCAATATATTAGATTGTTTGATTAATTTTAAAATGTATGGTACTATAAGCATTGAATCCGAATTAGATCCAAATATGTTGTGTGTCCCCTTTCATGTCTTTCATTCAAATTTTGTAGAATAGAGAAACAAAGAAAATAGAAAAGAAAAAATATAAATATAAATTAAGTAAGAAATTTTAACACATGGCAAAATCTGAATGGAGACATTGAAGGGGACACACAATTAGGGACAACAGATTTAAATCCCAACTTTTACATAATGAGAATAAATGCATTAGTTATCCATTTAATACAATAAATTTCAGGCAGATGCATATTATCTAACCTTATTCAAAATCACAATTGGTCATCTTATCAATTTAGACACATCTTTTTGACATTAAATTTAACAACGTTCTAAATTTCCTCCAATTATACAGTTTTGAGTCTTAATTTAGTCATATACAAACATATTAATCGCCACCGAATTTGATATACTTTTTAATTATCATTGTCTCTCGTCCGTTAGTGTTAGAGTTAATCCGAAATTTAAAAGAAAATAAGAAATTTCATAGCACAAGCGCAAATAATATAAAGACGATAGAGTTGTTGGGGACATGATATATATTCAAGGGTTATTAGTTGCCAACTTGACTATTTAAAACATCTAATTATTTAACCACCGCTTTCTATAAAGGGTCTCCGAAAGTTATTACATAACCCCAAAATAATATGATTACTTATCTAATGTATATCCTATTATCTTCCTAAAAGAAAACCAAACTATATAAGATGAAGTTTACATGAAATGGAACTTTAAGAAGTGCCAGGTGCTAGTCGAGCATCCAAGAATTCTGAAATTTAGGCGGGCTTAAGTGGAGTCTAACGGATTTGTATTTTTTTTATTTTTTAATAGATATTTCTACATAAAATTATAAATTCAATTTAAAAAATAACTTATAATATTAAAAAAATATAATTTAGACAACGTTTAAAAAATTGCTAGTTGTTAGTCGAATGGTAAAGGCCTTCTAATTTGTGGCACATAACACATTGTTTCTCGGTTTGAGACTCAAAAGAGTAATTCTTTTGTGAGAACATTTTTTTTAATTAAAGGCTGAGGTCGGAGAATCGGGCTCGATTTATTAAATAAAAGAACACTTTAAAAGGTAATTCTTTTCTGAGAACACTTTAATGTACTTTTGTTTCACCAACTCAACTACTTTTTACGGGTAAAAAAATTAAAACTGTAATTATAACAAATACCGTTGTCTAAAAAATTGAGTTTAGGTGACGCCTGGGCGGAAAAAATCGGATTAGGCGATGCTTAGGCGATAATATATCGACCGGCGCTTGATAACACCCGAGGAATGAAAAGTCAAGCGGCAAACCCCAAAATAACGTCAAGGCATGTCTTAGGCGGAGTTAGATGGGAATTTTCAAAACAATGACTTTAAATAAATAACATATAAACTCTTGATAAAATGTCATAACTAATTCTACTTGCTTTGATTCATAGATGAATTGAGAAAAATAAATTACTCCCAACAGGTGTTACTTTGAATGAGAAATACTTTTAATAAATAAGTATCATTTTTCGGATTATAATGCATTTGCCTATCTCTTTTCATTTTTGCTCTTATTTGCTACTTTATCATAAAAAGTAAAAATAAAATGAAGAGCTGACTTTAAGGATATAATAATATTTTTCTTCCCTAATTTAATATAGCATTGATATGTGAGAAAGTGTCAAAATGACACTTATTAAAAAACAGAGAAAGTACCAAACAAAATTTTCACTAATTTATCAATATATAGATTGAGACTATAGATTAAAAAGCTTTTCGAAAAGTCAAATTTGAATTGTATTACTTTAAAAGTTAAATCAATAATAAAGGATATACATCTAAACAAAATTTCCAATTAAACATACCTAAAATAATTAATATGCAAATAGGAAAGTTAGGGATTCAACCCCTTATTATCACAAATTTAAGTGTACAACATGATTTTTATATATTCAATCATATAGAAAATAAGTCATGTAGATCATTTATATATACATATATGAAGTAGGTGGTGACGGTGATAGTGGAGATGGTGGGACGCCGGAAAATATAATTGTGATGTAGGCAGATGTGGAGTTAGTGGAGGAGGTAGTGGTGACAGCAACAACAGTGTTGATTATGTTGAAGGATTTGGAAGTCGAGGAGGAAGTAATGGTGCGGTGATATGTTGGTGGGTGTAGGAGGTTGAGAGGATGCACAAGTGACGGATCTGATGGTGTTGGCAAAAACATATGTGAGGTAGAGATGTAAGTGGCGGCGACGGTGATGGTGGTGGTGGAGCAGTGGTAAAAGTGGAGGAGGTGGTGGTGATTGTGATAAAGCTAGTTCAAGTTGGGATGAAAGAAGTGATAATGGATACCAAATGGAGCAAGAGAAAATGTTTTTCAATGTGTCAATTCTTCTTATTTTGTATTGCTTTTTTTCTTGACCAACGAAACATTTTTCTATGACAAATTTTCAAAATGAAACAAGCAATCGTAAAATTTAAAAAATATTTTTTTACACAATATTTTTTGGGTAAATGAAGGGAGATATAAATAAATAAAATTTTTAACTTTTGTGGACTTTTCACATTCTTCTAAGCTACACCCAAACCTTTGGAATAATGTTCTTGATATCCTTATCATTCCTTATTTATCAAAATAATCCTGTCATTCCTTCAAGAACGTTTGTACCATTCTCTCATTGAGAATTGACGAGAAATGATTAAGATGAGAGAATTGTACAAAAAATCTAGCTTTTTATATAAATTTCGTTAAAATAATGTCAAATGAACTCGATCACTTTGACATCCCTATTAGCCCCCTTTTCCCTCTTCAATGGCAGAGTGAGGTACTAGACCGAAAATGAAATATTTTTCATATTTGCGCGATAGGAGTAGGGCTAGTGCCCAAAACTCGATTCTCCTTGCCGCCGCCCCGCCCCTAATTACCTCTAGCCCATTTTTTCAATTTTAAGATTACTACATATGTGTAACTTTACTACTGTAGCACACATATAGCACGCCCATGCGTTAGGGTATTCCTATCAGAGTATCAATTTGAGATATATACCTGCGGTCTTGTTCTATTTGTCTTAAATTAGAAAAATATTCAGTCCACTTCATATCTAATAAGATTATATGAACTTAATTTAGTTCATATATGAACCCAGTGATTTAAAAATATTCACTTTATCTTGAAAAAAAAGTTTATATTATTATTGGTTTGTCGAACAAATAATTAACTTGTTTAATATTATATGCCTTTGCAGAGTGCAAGTGGTCCATTTCATCTATGAGCCCAGTGATTTAATAGAATCACACGATCCAAAGAGAAAAAAAATTCTATGATGCTATGATTTACCTTTACATTTATATTATAATTTTCTATAATTCATATAATCTTTACTTTCTTCATTATTTCATTTTCTCAATTATTTTTCGTGAACCCGAAGTCAATAACTCATTAACATAACTTATAAAACAAATCTTATCTACTTAAAGAAAAAAATTATTAAACAAACTTCATTAATACCCAAAATATTTATCATTAACAAAAAGGCAAAGTAAAAACAATAAAAAAACACTATCTGGTACATTTTTTACGACGGAAAGCAAAAATGCTTTGCTTACTTTATAATAATTATTTATGACACCAATTATAAGTAGGAAGGAGTGATTTTTCATTATTCATTAAGAAAATTTGCTAAAGGAGATATCTCAGAATTTTAAATCCTTAATTTTAATTTAACATACAATTTGGTTAGATTGTTATTGTTTATTATTGGTAAGATTTATCTGCTAAACAAGTAAAATAAATTTGTTAATACGTGGTTGATGATAAATACTCCCTCCATCTATAAAATATTATCCATTTAACCGAATCATCAAAACTAATGAAAAATTTATTACAAAATTAAAATGACTAATTTATCCTTTACTAAATTCTCTTTCTTCTTAATTACTCACGTATAGTTTTAACAATACATAATCTCTCTCATAATTAATACAAGGGCAAATTAGAGAAAAAATTGTACAAAATGCATTGATAATCTAAATTAATAACTAAAAAGAGAACTAATAAAATGACTAAAGAGACAATAATTTCTAGATGGAGGAAGAACTATTTTATTAAATTATATCTATTGCTACAGGTAGGAAAGTATTTTTTATATGGTTCAAAAAAAAAGTTAGTGGAGCGAAGAGTTTTTTATTTTTCATATCTCTGGATGATCTAAATTGCATTAGTGCTTATTCATCTATTTATGAACACTTATAATTCTCCTCCAATCCAATTTTATGAAATTTTTTTAACTAATATTAAATAATAAATATCAATTAATGAATGATTAGACACTTATTACAAAACAATCGGAGCTACAAAATATCATTTAGAGAATACAACAATCCAATCACAGTAACTGATGTTTAATAAAAAAAATGTAAAAAGATATTCAAAGTATTCATTGATCTCCAAACGCCCACCAAATTTCCCTCCATTTAACATATGGTATATCACTTGTTTTAAATTATTTTGTTACGAGGAGCCATTTAAGCAATAATCACCGCAATTTGTGATTGGTTAGGACTTGCAAATTTCGTCCCCATTTTCACATTTTATTTCATTTTCAACAAACAGACAACACAAATAAAATACTTAAATTAAAAAAGCCACTATTTAATTTTGCCTTATTACATGTCAATTTGACAAGTGTGAGACCCCATTGGAAGCTCCAAGCTTCATTTTCTCTCTCTAGAAATTCTAGTGAGAGATAGACTCGAAAGTCTCTTGTCTGAATCGACTGAGTCGGTCTTTTTGTTCTTCGCCCTTCTTCTTTGACTATTTGTTCTGATTCAATTTTGCCCTTTTTCCTGAAATTTTCCGTGGTTTCCCTTTCCCATTTTCTTTTCTTATATGTAATCATTTCACGGGTGGGTTTTTTTTGGAGATCTTAAAATCTCTGAAACCCAAAATCTCTAATCTTGTCTTCTTCTCTTTATACCCAATTCTCTGTTTCTTCTATCTAATTAAAGCTCAGTTTTTTTTTTCAAATCACCAATTAAAACCCAATTGATTAGTAATCAATTAATCTAATCCATTCTCAAATTTCCTGAATTTGCTCTGTTTTTAAAATGGGTTGTGCGAGCTCAAAACAGCGGCGGTGCCGGCACTGTCATACGCCGTACTCGCCGGTGCCGCGGAGCTACTCTATGCACGTGGTTCATCCGCCGCAGGAGAAAGGCGATAGTTACCACGTGGTGGCTCTTACTTCCACCACATTCGGCTCTGTGCCTCTCGCAACTTCCACTGCTATTAAGCACAACATCAATGCCGCTCTTGATATCGTCGCAGCGATCGGCGAAAACAACGACGACGACAATTGTCCACCTGAATGCCCTGCCGGAAACGAGATTGTTGCCTTTGACAAAGAATTGAAGAGCAAAGAGTTCTCCGTGGGATTAATCGAAGCAAAAACATGGTCCAATATGATCCAAGAAAAAATCCCCAAAATAGTGCCCAGAACTCCGGTGCGAACGCCGCCGGGTGAGCCGGAAACAATCAATACATGGGAATTAATGGCGGGACTTGAAGAAGACGACGGCTGTTTCAATTCGAATCACCCTTTCCATCGTTTCCGCAGCTTCTCTTTCGATATAACCAGCGATACAAATCGAATCGCTGAAAGCCCAAAACTTTTAGACAACAATCAAATCAAGCCAATCTGGATTCAATTAGCAGAGGAGGAAGAAGAAAACCCAAGTTCAATTAGTACAGAATCCGATCCACAAGTAATTTCCACATTCAGAAAATCACTAACCCAACTCTCCCCCGATCATCCATTTTACCTCAAACCCTCATCGTCCGACGAAGAAGACAAACCCCAGCCCAAACAGACCAAAGACAAAGCAATCGTATACTTGACAAGCCTCCGAGGAGTTCGGAAAACGTACGAGGATTGCTGCCACGTGAGAGTAATTCTAAAAGGGTTAGGTCTCAAAGTAGACGAAAGAGATGTATCCATGCATTCGGGCTTCAAAGAGGAGCTTAAACAGCTGTTAGAACAAGAAGAAGAAGGATTCAACAGCAGTGGATTAGGGCTTCCGAGAGTTTTTGTCGGAACAAAATACATTGGGGGCGCCGATGAGATAAGACGGCTGCACGAAGAAGGTAGGCTAGAAACGGTTTTCCACGGCTGTGAAAAGGCGGAGGTAGACGGTGGGGCCGCCGGCGCCTGTGAGGCTTGTGGGGACATAAGATTTGTACCGTGTGAAACGTGTTCGGGGAGTTGTAAGATATTCTATGAAGAAGAAGAAGATTATGAAGAATATGAAAGGCAAGAACAAGACAGTGAGTATGGGTTCCAACGTTGTCCTGATTGCAATGAAAATGGGTTAATACGTTGTCCGATTTGTTGTTCTTAGTCAAAAAAATCATATCAATACTTCAACATTCATATGAATTTTCGACCGCTGAAAAGGCGATTGCTATTCGAACAATCGCCTAAAATTGGGGTGACATTTTATTTGCGGAACTGATATTTTATGGAATAAGAGAAAAATAAATGAAATATGGTTAAAATTGGTAGAGCTTTTATCTGCAATCCGCCGTCGGATGGAATAACTATTCGACTATATGTATAATAGTTATGAATAACTATTTCATCTGATGATAGATTATAGGCAAATGCTCTATCTTTATCATTTTTAACTCGTTTTTCCTTCATCTTTTTCCTATTCCATAGAATACCAATTTCATGAACCAAACTAGCCCTCGAAATATTTGGTACGGTTGCTATACAAATTTTCTGTTTGCTTTCATGTAGTTTTGATAATGTATATTTGGAGTTTTATTTTTGGGCTATGAGATGCTTGTTGTACAGTGAGGAGTTTTGAATTTTTGTGCGGGAAAATTTGTATGAATTATGAACTAAAATGGTATAGGAGATATAGAGAATAATGTTTTCCGGTCCAATCAATGTATGCTAATGGCTGTAAACAATCCTTGAATTGTATTTTAGAAGGGGGAATGAGCTTTAAACATGGAATGTTATTCTAGTAATTTTATTTTGTTACTCGTTGTATTTTAATAATTTTATTTGGACCATAAAATATCTAAAAATTTACATAGCCGCCTTGAATATTTTGGATAAAACATTTCAATGTATCGTACGTCAGTATTAATAATAATCTCCATTTCAGTTTGTATCGAAAAAATGTTAAAATCGATGTGCACAATTTGTTGGCACTTAGTATTTTTTACAAATTTGGAAAATTGAGATTTGAGATAGCATTAAATAAAGATGCAAAGTGGGTGAGTCTGCTTTTTCTTTAAACAAATATAGGAGGTAAAAAACGTGAAGCTTTTAAGTAGTGAGACAATCATTAGATCATGTTAAGGAGACGAAGGGGGATGTTATTGCAAAAATTTAGAATTGATGGATTCAATGGAGTTTGGTAATAATAATAATTATAGAATAGAGGATTCCTATTATTTTAGTATATTACTAGTACATTAGATAAAATCATAAATGATGAATTACATCCAGCTGATAACGATAGACTAAGACCGACCCATTCCTCCTTAATTGGAAATTGGAATGTATCAACGCTCTAGAAGACTAATTATTTTGACTTGTAATTTGTAATTCCTGTAATAATAAAAGATTACAATGAGTCATCATTATTATTAAGTATGAAGCAAAATTAGGTGGGGAAATGTGGGTCACGGCTACTAAAGAGAGGACAAGTGACCTAAACAAGTAAATTGGGAAGAAGGAGAATGATCAAACCCTTTTAAATATAATTATATAATGCGGTTTATTTTTTACTTCCTCTCGTTTACATATTAAATTGGAGTATTTTGTGTTTTGTAACTTTTATTTTTTTATGAAGTACGAGTTACATTTTTCTCCGTGACAATTAGATTAAAGTTTCTACCTATTTTATTATTTTTTTTATTGTAGATGAAGTCAGGAAATCGGCTTGAATTTATTAAATAAAAAAAATAAAGAAAAGAAAAAATGAAAAAGATAAAGGAAACAATCAAGTGCTTGTAAGAATCATAAGCAAAACCTAACAAAAAATCTCAACTAAGAGAGGGAGTATTTGTCAGGTTTGCGACGTGTGCGGTGTTGGTTGTAGACTAGTTACAGAAAGCTGACTTTTTTTCATGAGAACAAAAGTATGGCGTGAAACAACATCCCCCTCATTTGTATTGTGCCCAGAGCTTTCATTGGATGAAAACGATGATGGCCTAGATGTCTGAGACATAGCAGTTGAATGATATGAGGAGAGATCATTAGTGTCAACCACTTCTTGTTGCTTTTTCTGCGTCCTCCTAACAGTTTCCCATTCCTCTTTAGCTGACTTAGATGGTGATTTGTCTCGAATAGTTATGTTGTTTCGTGTCTACAGAGCCACATCAAGCTTGTTTGGATCAAAATTTTCATCATGTTGTTCATCGTTAGATGATTCAAACATGTCTGCCCAATTTTGCGTATCGTTTCTTTTATTAATTGAGAGCCCTTATTCAATAAACCAATGATATTGCTCTTAACCCGAATCATATCAGTGACCTTATTATTCCCTATTTGTTCCAACTTATTGGAATTTTCTGAATGAGTAATATTTCTTTCAAGCACCTACTTCTCCATTCGCCAAGGGATTGTCAGGTGTATTTCAGAGTTGCTCATTATTCTGTCTAGAATCAATCAGCTCTTAAATTAGGAGCGTCAACCCTTTTATCAATTCTTCTCCAAGTACGGCGTTCTGGGCCAATAGTTAGGCCATTTCCTTCCACCAAACTTTCTCCAGTTCCTCTTATTAAATTTCTACCATTACCCCAGTATTGATTAAGAGCAAAGTAATAAATATTTTGTAAGAAATAAAATAATTATAAAACACAATTGAAGTAAGTAATATTCAAATGGATAAATAATTATAATCTCCTCGTGTTTGTACTAATATACTATAATCTCCCTGAGTTTTCAAATATAATTTATGCCTTCTTATGTGTTGCCTCTATCCAACTAAAACCTTCTTGTATTAGATTTTTTCACTTTTCCATCCAAATAAATGATATAACATATTTATTTGGACAATATTACCCTTATCTTTGTTTTTTTAACATTTAACTTTTTTAACTCTGTATCTTATAATATAGTTGCTTACATTTCCTATCACGAATCAAAAAAAATTATTAATCATATCATGTTTGTATTTGAACTACTTGCTTGCATTTTATAGTACTCAGTGTAATTTTATGTTCTTAATTCATATTTATGCTTCTTTAAGTGTGCCAATATATATACTAGATGTAACCTAATATTTAAATTTAAGCACCTGATAGCATAAGAAAAATTCTAGCAAAAATATTTGGGAATTGATAAAATGTTTCACAGCAAGTATCTTAAGAATACAATAGATAAGTGAATAGCACATCATGATTAACCAGAAGCATGCTCAAACGAAGCATCTTGTACTCCCTCTATTTTGGGTGTAGTTTGAACTTTAAATAGCCACCAAAGCATTATGTCAAGCATCAAAACGCTTAAACTGATAATTAATGTATTTAAGAAAACAATTTTAAGACAGCTTTGTATCCCAACTGCTCCACATTTCATATCAAAATTATTAGAACTTCAAAATGATAAGATACTAACAAATAACAAATATTTATAAATTCTCCTGCATTGGGAAAAATGAATATTTCGGTAGAAAAGCTCATTACAGTTAGCAATGATTAAAAAATTTGCAGCTTTGTTTTTGTTGAGAGAATTTTGGAGAGATATCATGAAAACACACTTAATTTTTAGTTTGATTTTCTATTTAACTTTCAATTTATATACAACCTAACATAAATAAATTCAATTTTTTGTGTTCATCTCATATTTTTAATGTCCATTTCATGTAATAAAAGAGTAAAAACCCGTAAAATAGGTAAAGAGGGTCATTTTTAAAAAAATTAAACAGAGGAAAAAAATTGAAAACATGAAAAAATGGATTGAAAGTTGAAGATAAATTAAATGTATAGATAGTAACATAAGGGTAGTATTGTCAAAATGTCAATTATTTAGATGGAAAAGTGAATAATCTAACGGAAGGAGATAATACTTGGATGGAGAAAAAATGCAGAGAGATAGTAGTGTATTAGTGTCAAAGTGTGGTAGGTTATAATTATTTACCCTATTTAAATTCCATTGAGTAATTTACTAATGATAGTAGTACAATTTAAGCCTCATTTACAAATGACAACCGTAGTTCTATGTACGTTGGGAAATTTTATTTTTAATGATTTACAGTAATATTTCTGTGATTAGCAAAAAATTTATTATTTTATATTAGTTTATCAAGATCAAATATCAATAAAGTAATTTATAATCTATAAATATTTCTATCAAACTCATATATCAATTAATGTTGTAGATGACCAATTTCAGAATTAGTCCTAGTTTTGATGAATAACATATAAATAAATTATCCAAATAGTACTTGACTTCTTGCCTGAGATCTTAACCCATGACCGGCTAAACATGCACAAACCATAGTTGGAAGAGGAAGGTTGGATAGTCGGCTTAGCTTCTATATGATTCTGCATTATATAAATTAATACGAAACTATAAGTAATAAGTTAAAATGTGTTGTTCCCGGAAGCAAATTGTAGCCATTTTAACAGTGCTGTATACAAAACTTTCTATTTTGACTAATTCACCTAGTATCATGAAGTTAACAACAAAAATAAGAAAAAGCTAAGTGATATAATCAAATATTGATAATTAACAACTTGGATTAAACAATGGATTTGTTTGTTCCAACTTGGGCCAATATTATAAAGTAGTATATTTTTACTAAAACATTGTGTATGATATATTTTTCAGACCTTCAAACATTCTTTAATTATTAAATTGTATAAAAATATTTTATAAGTTAATGTGAAATTTAAATAAAAATAAGAAAAAATATATTCTATTTAAAGAGGGTGTTTATATTATATCTAAAAATAACAGATATTACTTTATTGATAAAGTAATATTTTTCCCGGCCCTAAATGTATTACTCTAGAAATGCTTTATTGTATAATTAATAGGCCACCGCCATAATAGTAGTTGGTGATAGCAAAAGGTAAATATTTCTATATCAAAACATAGTTTATCACTTTTTAATTGATTGACGAGAATAGGGATTTCCACTTTCCATAATTTTCTCACTTGGATTCGAATATATTATCTTTAAATTGGTATATCCTTTCGTTTCTCTTCATTTATTGTTTAACATGCAGCATATTTATAGAAGAGGTTAAATGAAAAAGAATAAAATAATAATAATAATAGAAATATGTTAAAGAACTTTAAAGGGGATATAAATTTAAAGACAACATATTTAAATCCATTTTTAATTATTATATGGAAATAGATAATATATGTTAGAGTGACTTTGAAATTTCCATGGAAAGACCAATTTCCTTTAGGATATCCCGCTGATCCTAGTTTATTTTTCAACCCCTTATTTATTTGCCATTTTTTTTATCATTATTATAAAATTCCAATTAAGAAATTTCCCTTTCCGTATGTGAGATTTGTTTGCCCCTTCGAATGAATCTCTATCTACCTTTGTTGTCTTTTATTGTTTTCATTTCCAGCTTAAATAAATTAATTCAAATGGACGAAATGTTAATGAATTGGAGATTACTTATTTTCTAAGATATATGGTAACCACTAACCAGTTATTAGTGATTTATTTTAGTACAATGTTCAATAAAAGAAAGATATAATACAACTTCAACATCAATACAGTTCATACTTAAATATAAATTTATACTCCCGATATGCCTTTCTTTACAGCAAAATAAATTATAATAGAGAATCAGAAAAATGGTTTTGAAATTAATTTTATGTAAGTGATTATCAAGTGAAACTTCAAGTTTTTTGTAGTGTTAACCATTAACTCTATTTGTAAAACCTATATGTATCAATATGCTCGTATCAAGGGAGATCACGGTTTAAACCTCAAACTCTGTAGAAAATGGCTAGAAATTACTTGGCAACGACATCAATCGGAGCCCCTAAAATTGCACTTAAAACGGAAAATACTTATAAAATTAGTTTCACGTGTACCATGTTTAATTACTTAGCATAAAAATTAAGATTGAATGACTTCATATAAATTATTTCAATGAAAAGCAGATATGCTTTATTATGAAGAGGCAATTATAAATGAAAAAAAAAAGAATGAGAAGACATATAAGTAATAACAAGCAATATATGCCAAGACTAATAAACATCTTTTCAATTTTTTGAATTGATGTGGAGAAATGGGAAGAACCCTAAGCTATGTAAATCAGATAAAACGACGTAGGTGAGAATGTAATGAAGTCAACTTTAAGGAAGGGTTAGTTATAGGGTAATAGGTACGAGAATAATTAGTATAGTTATTAAAGGAAATAAAATTAGAAAACAAAACAAGAGCTACTCTAGTATAAAAGGAGTTGAGTCATAAATGGCTAAGAGGGCATTATAGCAAATAGGTTTAGTAAAGGGTTGGTCCAATGCCCCCATCTCACTAACTCTTCCTTTCATCTCATTATGATTTTACTATGCTTTCATTTGTCTTTTTTATTTTGATATCGATATATTGGATATTGTTTTATTCAATACATAATAATTAGGAACGTATTCTGTTTATTCGTGAAACATTCCAGGTTACTTTGAAATTGTTTTTAAAACCGAAAAACTGTTTTCCTACGGAAAGTTTGTGAGATTTGCTTTTTAGAACAATCATTGTCATGAATTTTGAAAGCAATACCAACTTTTTTTTATATAATTATGGAATTGCAAATTAAGTGATTAAGGGCTAAGATTGAATTGTGTAACAAATATCAATACATTGATACCTTCTGTAATTAGTAAAATAAGTGGAATGTGTATTAATAAGGTGTAACTCAGTTAGTAATGTAGATTAAATAAATTATAGGTTAATAAGGTTTAAATCCCATTAAATACATGTGTTGAGAGGGGTGAAGAGTTTTAACTGTGATTAAGCCCCCAACAAAATTATTCCATTGAATATACTTGTAAATAGGAAAAAGTACATAACTGTACCAAAGCCCAGCAATGTTTTCAATTAAAAGTTTGGTCAACAAAACAAGTGTCCAATTCTACAAGTAATAACAACATAAATACGTTCCACACAGCCTCACAACATAAATACGTTCCTCTCCAAAATAGCACATGCACAATGCATGTTTTTTTATTTTCTCTTCTTATTTTGCATTTATCTCTCAAACCGTTTATGTTTTTGACAAGTCGCTCTAGACTTTTTTATTCGCCTCATTTTTATCTTCAAAACGCCAACCACTGTTATATACTTTTTTTGACCTTTTTCCATACTTTTCGAAATCTGGTATAAATCTGGTATTTTGTTGGTATAAATCTGGTATGAAGTGGTTTTTGTTTGATTTATTCATAAAATATAAGTTTATGGGTTATTTTTATCACACCTAGTATTTTACTGGTATGAAGTGATTTTTATTTGATTTCTTCATAAAATGCAAGTTTATGGGTTATTTTCATCACGCCTAGTATTTTGCTGGTATAAATCTGGTATGAAGTGGTTTTTATTTGATTTCTTCATAAAATGTAATTTTATGGGTTATTTTCATCACACCTGGTATTTTGCTGGTATAAATCTGGTATAAAGTGGTTTTTGTTTGATTTCTTCATAAAATGCAAGTTTATGGGTTATTTTCTTCACATATAGTATTTTGCTAGTATTAAGTGATTTTTGTTTGATTTCTTCATAAAATGCAAGTTTATGGGTTATTTTCATCACACCTGATATTTTGCTGGTATAAATCTGGTATGAAGTGATTTTTGTTTGATTTCTTCATAAGATGCAAGTTTATGGGTTATTTTCATCACACCTGAAATTTTACTGGTATAAATCTGGTATGAAGTGGTTTTTGTTTGATTTCTTCATAAAATGCAAGTTTATAGGTTATTTTCATCACACCTGGTATTTGCTAGAATAATTTTGGTATTAAGTGGTTTTTGCTTGATTTCTTCATAAAATGCAAGTTTATGGGTTATTTTCATCACACATATTATTTTGCTGTCATTTTACTGGTATAAATATGATATAATGCTGATTTTTTCACACCTTGTATAATGCTGGTTTTTCACACCTTGTAAAATGTTGGTATATTGCTGGTTTTTCACATCTTGTATAATACTGGTAAAATACTAGTATAATGCTAGTTTTTCACACCTTGTATAATGCTGGTAAAATGCTGGTTTTTCAGAGCTGATAAAATGGTGGTATAAAATAAAAATTTGAAAAAAGTATATAATCATGTATCTAGTTTCGAAGATAAAAACGAGACGAACAAAAAACTCTAAAGCGGCATATCGAAAAAATCGACGGTTTGTGAGATAAATACAAAACAAAGTTAAAAAAAATAAAAAAAGGGAAGAAATCGCATATATAGGGAGGAACGTACATCATAAAAAGAAAAAGTTTAAAAGCTCACCAAATAGTTATTTATAAAAGTAAATGACAAAGAGATAAATATTTTATCCAACCCCTATATTTACTACAATTCCCCTTGTAAATATATAAGTGGAATGTGTGTTAACGTACTATACATGTACCAGGGACTTTATAATTAGACCTGTTCACGGGTCGGGTTTGGACACCTATTTTATTATTAAGCCCGATTCGAACTCAAGTCTGTTAAAGGTCGAAGTTTTATGGGCCGGGCTTAATTTTTATATAAATACCCGAGCCCGACCCGAACCCGACCCGATAAATAATAATTTAATTTTTTATGTATATTATAATTATATTAAATAATTATTTTTAACTTCTATATTTTATACTTATGAATTTTCAAATTTAAATACAATAAGTTGTATAATATATTAAGAACTTCGAATAAATAATATTGTTATACATAATTTTGTCAATTTATTTTTTAAAAATTTACAAAAAAAATTATTTAAAAATTATCTACGGGTTTTGGGCCGGGCTTGGGAATGATCTCGTAAGCTCAGCCCGAGCCCAAAGTTTTGAAGTGTGGGCCGAACCGGACCGAACTTAGATTGATACTTTTAATCAAAAACCTGACAAAATTCATCTAAATCTGACCCAACCTACCCGATAAACAGATCTATTTATAATTATGTGTTTTATTAAAATTTTAATTATTAACAATTCAGTATTTTAATAAAACACATAATTATAAAGCCATATTTTTTCACCTAACATATTAATTATGCCAAACAGGTCATATTAACTCAGTTTTATCCATTTTCAAATGAACTGCAACTGTTTATCTATCCCAACTAGATCTGTTCGATCGTGGACGGGGTTAAGACCGATTTTATCCGGCTTTTGATTAAAATGATCAACTCAAGCCTAATATAACGTACACTTTTAATATTTCAGGTATTAGCTGAGTTCTGGCCGACTTTTCAAGGTCATATACAAATTCCAACCACAACTCATAAATAGTTTATCACTTAAATTTTGGTGGATTAAATAAAAAAAAACAAATTTTATATAAATATATCTGAAACTAATATATAATTACATTTTTTACTTGAATTATTTAATTTAAAATAAGACTCAATATTTAACAATGAAATATAATAAATTAAATTATTATTCGCTAGACGGAGCTTGAGTATTAGGCCGGGCTTTAGCAGGTTGATGCTCAGACAGAACGTTTATAAAAAAAGAGGGGGATTTGCCATGATGGTTCATTATTTTTAAAATATTAACAGTTTTACCATGTAATATAAATATTTATCATTTAAATTATTTTTACCAAATTATATACACAAATACGGTATATTTTGTCCTTCCTATTCTTGCGCGATTTTTTCTCTCTTCTTCTCTTATCTTCGTTTTTTGAGGGAAAACGAAGCTTAATCGAAATTATGTGCTGAGTTGAAGAAATTGACCATTCTTTCAGTATCTGCTACCCGTTCAATATTTGATATCTAACGAAATCAGATTGGAGCTGTGTGAGGGGGGGATGTTCAAGTCGAATCAGTTTATGGATCGAAACGATGTTGTGATGGCTACAAAAACCTTTACGATGATTCAATTCCCCGATTTTCCAATTCAATGTAATGTCTCCGTCTGGTAAGTTACGTGGAAGATTTTATTCTCAAGGATTCTTCAATTTTGGATTGAAAAAAAATTATTCTGGATTTTGATTGCCTATGTTTATTGATTTCAAATTGATTGGATGAAATGAGAATTATTACCTTTTATTATTATCATTGAATCTCTAATTATCTGTAAGTTCATTTGGTTTATTGGTAGGTTTTATGTTTTGTTGAAATTGAAGTGCACACCATGTGTTTGATAAAATGTCAAGGTAGTTATTTTGATATCAATGGCCTCTTTAATTAGACTGCTGGTGGAGCAAGCAATTTTGGTGTTGAAAGGTGTGCTTGTATTCCAAATTAAGGATGAGATCGTTGTTTATTAGTGACCTAAATTATATTCATGTTAACATTAGGCATCTATTGAATATCCATTGGACATTTATGGGGCATATATTAAACATCTATTGGATATTATTAGAGTGTAGTCTAATTTTGGTATTAAGCGAAGAATCCCTCAATCAGTGCTTGTTAATGGTATGCTTCTGACTTAAATGGAAGAATGCTACAATTCTAATTATTCTCTCTTAGCGTTTTCGGTTATGTGATAATTGTGCTAGTCTGATGGAATATATATTCCAGGAAGGTGGTGTGGTTGAGTTGAAAAATGATTGTGTGGTTTATTCTCATCTATGTCACTGCACGTTGTATCAAGGGATACTAAGGCCTATCCCTCTGCTTGTATTTACGCTCAGTTATTTCTCTGCTTATTTCTGTTCATGATTTCAAATAACTAATATGTTTTGGAGAAATTCTTTTCCTTGTCATTTCAGAAAGTAGACTTGAGTAAGGTTTAGTCTTTGGAATATGATTTCATACACTAATTTAGTACATACTGAGTGAAATGCTTGGATATTTTCAATTTGATAATTATGGACAGAATTGCTACTTTTCAATGGAATGCTTTCTCATCTAATTTCAGTACATTAGGCATTGATTTTTATTTTTTTTATTTTTAGTTGAATTTTGTAATTTCTCAGTTGCCTTGTTAGGCTATTTTCAGCAAGGGCCTTATGGTCCAGCGTTTGCTCCATAGTCTATAATATAGTTATTGTTATAACGAACCGAAATTTTTAAAAATTTGCTTATAATAAATTACTATGGTATTAAAATATCATGGAAAATATTTTTGTAGTTATTATTATTGTTATTGGATACAAGGCACGAAGAAACAAGAGTTAATTAAGTAAGATGGATGAATTGAGCATTTAATTATTTGTTAAAGGGTATTATTGGAAATTAAAAAAAATAAAAAAAATAAAAAAATAAGGAATACCCAGCTTCTTCTCCTCCTTCATCATCTCCTTCTCATTCATCGCATACCCAAAATCCAAAAATTTTCCATAATCTAAAAACTTCTGATTTCATCGATTCAACTTCAAATTCTTGTTAGATATTGATCCTTAAGCCCTCTATCATCATCAATTTCAGTGAATCAAGACTAGAAGAGGAGGATTTCAGATTTTAAGGTTCGGATGAATAGTAACCCGAATTAGAGGTGAGTGATTTTTGATGAAATTAAAGCTTAATTAGTAGAATTCATGGTAGATTAAGCATATTTATTGTATTAGGAAGTTTATTTATACAATATCTCCGTAGAATTATATATGGCTGGTTTAGAGGAAGCTAGTGCAAGCAAATCAAAAGCAAAAGAGGTAGAAGAGAGCTAGAAAGAGCTTACAAAAAGGTTTGTATCTCAAATTTTGATTTATCGTTTTTTTGGAAAATTTTCTAGATTGTATCCCTGTTTTGTTTTGATGTTTTCTCTTGTTATATAAATCCGATTTGAATGATTCTTGATTCTATTGATATCTACAGAAAGTAAGGAATATATGTTCAGAAGAAACCTTATTGAATTTCGTTCGTTTTCAATGTGAAATTTTCGTTTGAAGTTGAGTCATGAAATCTGTTTTCGGAAAATCTCAGCTTTGTACACTGTTTAGTATTTTGATCATAACTTTGGTCATGCAATTTGGATTTCTGTGATTCTGGTGGTTTTGGAAAGCTGAGACATGTGGATAATTATGTTAAGAAAAAAGTTCTTCGATTGGGTGATGTTTTGATAGTGAAAAATGCAAGGTAAGTCAGGTCACAGAATCTGGAAATTTCTGGAAAGTATGAATATTGATTTTATTGAGTTTTAATTGAAGTTTGATGCTTAAAAATTTAGGATTTGAATTTCCTAATTACTGAAGTTATGTTGAATTATGATTGATGGTTTATACTGGAATTTTTAAGATGTTACTTTGATTTATTGCCCTTATTAAACGAGTAGAATACGGGCCAGGGTAGATTGGCGCCAATAAAGGGGGGTATAGTACTGTACAAACAATTGAAGCTTTGGCTTCGGGCTTTGGCTGATATTATGATATATATATATATATATATTGATATTGATATTGAAGCTTCGGCTTCCGGCTTGACCGATATATTGATTTTGAAGCTTCAGCTTCGGGCTTGACCAATATATTGATTTTGAAGCTCCGGCTTCGGGCTTGACCAATATATTGATTTTGAAGCTTCGGCTTTGGGCTTGTCCGCTCCCGTATCCATTTTACTGTTATTCAGGACTTGTTTACTTTGGGCAATATGTGATTAAAGTGTTTGGAAAAATTGGATACAAATTTGATTGTACTTTGAAAGGATTACTATATAAGTTTTGTGATTTGGTTTCATAAAGTTGTTTAATTTGTTTTTTGACTAATGAAAAATCTTGGTTTCTATTTTAAAGTGTTAAAAAAATGTTCAAAGTTTTTGTATTTCTTTTATGGACACCACTAAGCAAATTGCTTAGCGTGTAGTGGCTTTTCTACACGTAGGTGGAGAACTTGTAGATAGCTTGGACCAAAGTGGTATAAGTGGATCAACTTGAAGAGCAAACAAGGAAAGACTCGAGGTCGATTTGTATTTTAATGTAATATTATGGTTTGTAGAATAATGGGATGTATTAGGTAGTGTGAGAAATGTAAAGTGGCAATGAGAAATATATAGAGAATAAGTGGCATTGAGAAATATTTGGAGAATAATTTGGAGTTGGAAACATTATATTTATATTTGTACATATTAAATCTACAAGTATTGAACTTTATATTGTGGAGTAGAGTTGTTCATTGGGTGATTGTAGTTACTGTGGCACTCCCTATAAAGGGGGTGTTACATTTGTTGGTATCCGAGCTGTGGTTTAGGCGATTCTAGGACTAAGATGTACATGCCATTTAGGATATAAATATGTTATGTTAGTTGTTTGATCCACTTTGGTCCAATTTTCAGGAATAAGTTATGGCTAATAGTAGTCACAACCAGAGTGAGGAAGAGGACGCTGAGAGTATGGTCCGTATTAGACAAGGGGATGAACAAAGACATGAACCTCCACCAGTTCATGGCTTTCCCGAACAACCTACTGCTGCACAAGCTGCTTTACTTCAGTATATGACTACTGAAGTAATCACACAAGTACTTAAAATATACAAATCCCTCATGGTCCTGTAGTACCTCATGTTGAAAGAAGAGAGGAGAGAACTCCTCTTGAAAGAATCAAGAAGCTTCTGGCTGATGACTCCAAAGGGGACACAGTGAATCCTGCAATTGCAGAAGATTGGCTTGATCAAACTAAATGGTGTATGACTAGGCTTCATTTTACTGATGAAGAGAGATTAGACTGTATGCAAGGTCTACTCAAAGAATAAGCTAGGAGGTGGTGGGATAATATTGTAGGAGAAAGGCGACCCGGAGAAATCACTTAGGGCCTTTTCTTGGAACAATTTGACAAGAAGTACGTTAGTGAATGATTCAAAGATGAGCAGAGGAAATTGTTCTTGTATTTGAGACAGGGACAAATGACTGTATCAGAATATGAAATCCAATTCCTCAAACTTGAGAGGTATGCTCGTGATATCGTTGACAGTGAAGTAAAGCAATGTAAGAGATTCGAGGATGGGCTGAATGATGGAATTAGAGTGCATTTACTTGCACAAAGGATTAGGGTATTCAATGACTTGGTTGATGCTGCTTCGGGCATTGAGAAGATCAATTCAGATAGACAACAAAGAATGGCTAAAAGATCTGGATTTCAAAAGGGATTGCAGGGTCTAGCTAGTTCAAAATCTCCAAGTAAGAAACAGAAGGGAACATAAGAACAAACGCAATCTCATTTTAGAGGGTTTTCACCGAGATAAACCACAAGTACGGGATCAACGGCTAGTGTACCTTCAGGTAAAGGCATAGGAAATATTCCACAATGTTCTAATTGTGGAAGGATGCATACAGGGGAATGTTGGGGAAAAGGTAGAGTCTGCTTTAAATGTGGCTCGAGGGAACATTTGTGTAACACCCCGGGTTCGACCGACTGCCCCCACAAACCAACACGAGTCTTTCCAGTGAGCTTTGTCCTCACTCGCTCACTTCCTGGAAATTACTTCCCAGGAGGTCACCCATCCCGAGATTGCTCCAAGTCAAGCACGTTCAACTTTGGAGTTCTCCCGAGTAGGCTCCCGAAAAGAAGGTGCACCTTGTTGGTATAGGTAGTACCAATCAAATCTCTTAAGTCTCTCTCAATTGCAATGTCCCATACCATTACAATCCCGAAATCCTTAACCGTTCTCAATTCTGTTGTCCCATACCAGCACAATCTCGAAACTCTCTCTTTCGGGTGTGGATTCGGTTCATTCTTGTCCCCATCGACATCCTTCATGGCCGCTCTTTGCTCAGGTCTTCCACCCCGGCGCCACCCCTCTTAGGACCGGGTCGTTATAGGCCCACCAGCTTCCGCCTGGTTCGTCCCCGAACCACACCATACTGGGAGAGAGTTGGCTCTGATACCAAACTGTAACACCCCGGGTTTGACCGACTGCCCCCACAAACTAACACGAGTCTTTCCAGTGAGCTTTGTCCTCACTCGCTCACTTCCTGGAAATTACTTCCCAAGAGGTCACCAATCCCGAGATTGCTCCAAGTCAAGCACGTTCAACTTTGGAGTTCTCCCGAGTAGGTTCCCGAAAAGAAGGTGCACCTTGTTGGTATAGGTAGTACCAATCAAATCTCTTAAGTCTCTCTCAATTGCAATGTCCCATACCATTACAATCCCGAAATCCTTAACCGTTCTCAATTCTGCTGTCCCATACCCGCACAATCTCAAAACTCTCTCTTTCGGGTGTGGATTCGGTTCATTCCTGTCCCCATCGACATCCTTCATGGCCGCTCTTTGCTCAGGTCTTCCACCCCGGCGCCACCCCTCTTAGGACCGGGTCGTTACAATTTGATTGCAAATTATCCTCAAAGACAGATAAGTATATCTACACCTGCAGTAGTTCCTACTCCTACAATGCAAGGTGGAAGAGGAAGGGGAAGAGGAAATGCTAGTGGTTCAAGTGGGCATGATGTGCCTCAACAAGCACCGCTGAGTGGTAGACTAGGAGGAATGGCGTGAAGTTAGGCAATCCGAGGGCCTGAGACTCGGGAATCTACTGAAGTTATTGTCGGTAAATTTTCATTTTTTAATCACGATGTTTATGCTTTGATAGATCCCGGTTCATCTCATTCATATATATGTACTGCATTAGCACAAGAGAAAGGATTGCATGTAGAAGAATTAGGAGAAAATATTGAAGTGACTAATCCTTTAGGACATAGTATGATAGTAAACAAAGTGTATATGAATTGCCCTATTATGATTCAACATCAACTTTTCCATGCAAATTTAATTGAGTTACCTTTTCGAGATTATGATGTTATCTTGGGAATGGATTGTTTATCGAAACATCGGGCTGTGGTGGATTGCAAAAACAAAAGAATGTTACTTCAAGTTTCTGATGGAGAAGAAATAGTTATCGTGGGTGAAAGATCAGATTATCTCTATAACATAATTTCTTTTATGAAGACTAAAAGGCTGGTTAGGAAGGGATGTCAGGCCTACCTAATCTTTGCTCTAGAATTGAAGAAAGGTGAGTTAGAATTGTAGAATATTCCTACGGTATGTGATTTTCCCGATGTATTTCCAGAAGAACTACCAGGTTTGCCACCAAAAAGAGAGGTAGAATTCACAATTGATGTATTGCCGGGTACCGTACCAGTATCTAAAGCACCATACAGAATGGCGCATGCTGAACTGAAAGAGTTAAAGATTCAGTTGCAAGAATTGTTAGACAAAGGATTCATATGCCTGAGTATATCCCCGTGGGGTGTACCAGTGTTGTTTGTTAAGAAGAAAGATGGGTCGCTCCGATTATGTATTGATTACCGGGAGTTGAATAAATTGATAGTGAAGAACAAGTATCCATTGCCAAGGATTGAAGACTTATTTGATCAACTCAAGGGTGCCAAATACTTCTCCAAGATTGATTTGAGATCAGGTTACTATCAGATGAGAGTAAAGATGATGATTTTGCAAAGACGGCTTTCCAAACCAAATATGGGCACTATGAATTTTTGGTGATGCCATTTGGTCTAACTAATGCACCAACAGCATTTATGGACCTTATGAACCGTGTCTTTTACTTATATTTATACCGGTTTGTAGTGGTTTTCATTGATGTCATTTTAGTGTATTCTAAGTCACGGGAAGAGCATGATCAACATTTGCGGATAGTCTTCCAAAATTTGAGGGAAAATAAATTGTATGCCAAACTTAGCAAATGTGAGTTTTGGCTTGAAGAAGTTTCTTTCTTAGGCCATATTGTTTATGCAGAAGGCATTAAAGTAGATCCTAAAAAGATAGAAGCAGTTGTAGAATGGAAACGACCAAAGAACCCTACGGAAATAAGAAGTTTCCTTGGTTTAGCGGGGTATTATAGAAGATTTGTGAAGGGATTTTCTGTCATTGCTGCCCCACTGACGAAACTACTTCAAAAGAATGCAAAATTCGAGTGGAATGACAAGTGCTAAGAAAGTTTTGAGAAGTTGAAGGCGATGTTAACAGAAGCACCCATCCTTACCCAACCGGAACCTGCAAAAGACTTTGTAATCTATAGTGATGCTTTGCATAGTGGTCTTGGGTGTGTTTTGATGCAAGAAGGGAAAGTGATTGCCTATGCTTCCAGGCAATTGAAGAATCATGAAAGGAATTATCCTATACAAGATTTGGAAATGGCTGCAATAGTCTTTGCCTTGAAAATTTGGAGACACTATCTTTATGGAAAAAAATGTTATATTTATACAGATCACAAAAGTTTGAAATATTTGCCAAAGCAGAAGGAGTTGAATTTAAGGCAGAGAAGGTAGATGGAATTCATTAAAGATTACGATTGTCTTATTGACTACCATCCAGGAAAGGCTAATATAGTGGTGGATGCTCTCAGTAGAAAGACAATGATGGCACTAAGGGCTATGAATACGGGGTTAGCTCTTACTAGTAATGGAGCCTTAATTGCAAAATTGAAGATTCAACCTGTACTACTACAACAGGTTAAACAAGCACAAAATGAACGTGATGACTTAAAGGTTATTCGAACACGGACACAAGTGGGTATCGTAGACAACTATATGGTTCGAGAAGATGGGTGTGTATATTTTAAAGATAGACTATGTGTGCCAAATAATGAAGAATTAAAGAACATCTTACTTGAGGTGCATAGTAGTCCTTATGCGATGCATCCAGGAGCAAACAAGATGTACCAAAATTTGAAGAGCCATTATTGGTGGAATGGAATGAAGAAAGACATTACCAACTATGTTGCTCAATGTCTAACTTGTCAACAGGTGAAAGCAGAACATCAAGTTCCTTCTGGATTGTTGCAACCTATAACAATTCTAGAATGGAAATGGGAAAGAATCACAATGGACTTCGTGACGTCTTTACCACTTACACAGAAAAAACATGATGCAGTGTGGGTTGTAGTAGATAGATTGACAAAGTCTGCCCACTTTCTTCCAGTTAGGATGGATTATTCACTTGATAGGTTGGCTCAGTTATATGTAGATGAGATAGTAAGGCTACACGGAGTGCCTATTTCAATCATTTCTGACCGAGATCCAAGATTTACTTCGAGATTTTGGAAGAAGTTGCAAGAAGCCTTAGGTAGTAAACTTCATTTCAGTACTTCATTTCATCCTCAAACATATGGTCAATCTGAAAGAGTAATTCAGGTGTTGGAAGACATGATGAGAAGTTGTATCATTGAATTTGAGGGGAGTTGGGATAAGTATTTGTCCCTCATGGAGTTTGCCTATAATAACAGCTATCAGTCAAGTATACAAATGGTGCCATATGAAGCATTGTATGGAAGAAAATGTCGAACTTTATTACATTGGACCGAGCTTAGTGAAAACAAGATTGTGGGAGTGGATTTGATTCAGGAGACAAAGGAGAAGGTAAAACTTATTGAAGAGAGATTGAAGGCTGTATTGGATAGACAAAAGTCTTATGCTGATCTAAAAAGAAAAGATATTACTTATGAAGTGGGGGATAAAGTATTTCTCAAAGTATCTCCTTGAAAGAAAGTCTTACGATTTGGCAAGAAAGGCAAGCTCAGTCCGAGATTCATTGGCTCATATGAGGTTATAGAGAAGGTTGGACCGGTAGCTTATCGGTTGGCACTACCCCCGACACTCAACAAAATTCATAATGTGTTCCATGTGTCAATGTTAAGGAGATATAGATCAAATCCATCACATATCTTATCTCCTGATCTCGTAGAAATCAAACCCGACCTGACGTATGAAGAGGAACCGGTACAAATCTTGACGAGAGAAGTTAAACAATTGAGAAACAAGTCTATTCCTTTGGTAAAAGTACTTTGGAGGAATCATAAGGTTGAAGAAGCAACTTGGGAACCGGAGCATACAATGAAAACTCAATATCCGCAACTGTTTTCAGGGAATTTTCGGGAGAATTGTAACGAACCGAAATTTTTAAAAATTTGCTTACAATAAATTACTATGGTATTAAAATATCATGGAAAATATTTTTATAGTTATTATTATTGTTATTGGATATAAGGCATGAAGAAATAAGAGTTAATTAAATAAGAGGGATGAATTGGGTATTTAATTATTTGTTAAAGGGCATTATTGAAAATTAAAAAATAAATAAAAATAAAAATAAAAATAAATAAAGAATACCCAGCTTCTTCTCCTCCTTCATCATCTCCTTCTCATTCATCTCATACCCAAAATCCAAAAATTTTCCATAATTTAAAAACTTCCGATTTCTTCGATTCAACTTCAAATTCTTGTTATAAATCGATCCTTAAGCCCTCTATCATCATCAATTTCAGTGAATTAAGACTAAAAGAGGAGGATTTTAGATTTTAAGATTCGTATGAATAGTAACCCGAATTAGAAGTGAGTGATTTTTGATAAAATTAAAGCTTAATTAGTAGAATTCAAGGTAGATTAAGCATATTTATGGTATTAGGAAGTTTATTTATATAATATCTTCATAGAATTATATATGGTTGTTATAGAGAAAGCTAGTGCAAGTAAATCAAAAGCAAAAGAGGTAGAAGAGAGCTAAAAAGAGCTTAGAAAAAGGTTTGTGTCTCAAATTTTGATTTATCGTTTTTTCGGAAAATTTTCCAGATTGTATCTCTGTTTTGTTTTGATGTTTTCTCTTGTTATATAAATTTGATTTGAATGATTCTTAATTCTATTGATATCTACAGAAAGTAAGGAATATATGTTCAGAAGAAACCTTATTGAATTTCATTCGTTTTCAATGTGAAATTTTCGTTTGAAGTTGAGTCATGAAATCTGTTTTCGGAAAATCTCAGCTTTGTACACTGTTTAGTATTTTGGTCATAACTTTGGTTATACAATTTGAATTTCTATGATTCAAGTGGTTTTGGAAAGCTGAGACATGTGGCTAATTATGTTAAGAAGAAAGTTTTTCGATTGGGAGATGTTTTGATTGTGAAAAATGCAAGGGAAGTCAGGTCACAGAATCTGGAAATTTCTGGAAAGTATGAATATTGATTTTATTGAGTTTTAATTGAAGTTTGATGCTTACAAATTTAGGATTTGAATTTCCTAATTACTGAAGTTATGTTGAATTATGATTGATGGTTTATACTAGAATTTTTAAGATATTACTTTGATTTATTGCCCTTATTAAACGAGTAGAATACGGGTCAGGGTAGATTGGCGTCAATAAAGGGGGTTACAGTACTGTACAAACAATTGAATCTTTGGCTTCGGGCTTTGGCCGATATATATATATATATATATCAATATATATATATATATATATATATATATATATATATATATATATATATATATATATATATATATATATATATATATTGATATTGAAGCTTCGACTTCGAGCTTGACCGATATATTGATTTTGAAGCTTCGGCTTCGGGCTAGTCCGCTCCCGTATCCATTTTACCGTTATTCAGGACTTGTTTACTTTGGGCAATATGTGGTTAAAGTGTTTGGAAAAATTAGATACAAATTTAATTGTACTTTGAAAGGATTACTATATAAGTTTTGTGATTTGGTTTCATAAAGTTGTTTAATTTGTTTTTTGACTAATGAAAACTCTTGGTTTCTATTTTAAAGTGTTAAAAAAATGTTCAAAGTTATTGTATTTCTTTTATGGACACCACTAAGCAAATTGCTTAGCGTGTAGTTGTTTTTCTACACGGAGGTGAAGAACTTGTAGATAGCTTGGACCAAAGTGGTATAAGTGGATCAGCTTGAAGAGCAAACAAGGAAAGACTCGAGGTGGATTTGTATTTTAATGTAATATTATGGTTTGTAGAATAATGGCATGTACTAGATAGTGTGAGAAATGTAAAGTGGCAATGAGAAATATATAGAGAATAAGTGGCATTGAGAAATATTTGGAGAATAATTTAGAGTTGGAAACATTATATTTATATTTGTACATATTTAATCTACAAGTATTGAACTTTATATTGTGGAGTAGAGTTGTTCATTGGGTGATTATAGTTACTGTGGCACTCCCTATAAAGGGGGTGCTACAACTGTTTTTAGTTAAACCTTATTTATAGAGTATGTTTAATGTTTAGAAGCATATGTTACTATTGCTTGGTAATTTGAAGTAAATCAATTATAGAAGATCATACAATATCGACTTATCTTTATTTAGGAATTTAACAATTTAACCTTAGGTGATTGGACATCTATTGAATATCTACTGGACATCTATTGGGCATTTATTGGACATCTATTGGATATTATTGGACTGTAGTCCAATTTTGGTATTAAGCGAAGAATCCCTCAATCAGTGCTTGTTAATGGTATGCTTTTGACTTAAATGGAAGAATGCTACAATTCTTTTTGAGTCTCGGCATATACGATATGACATTCAATTAGATTACAAACAATTTTGGTGATTGATTGTAAAGATTGGCTATCTGTTTTAGTATTTATTCCCATAGTGAATTAGTTGCTACTTTTTCAATTAGGCTTGAATCTTAGAAACCAAAAACTTGATCTGTAATTCTTTCATTTTTGCTGATATATGTTTCGGTTCAATTTTATTTGCAGCAATGTTTGTGTCACTAGCAGCAGGACTAGTTGTTGGTGTTCTAAGATGGGCTTTTCAGACATCTATTGGACATCTATCAGACATCTATTAGACATTTATTAGACATCTACTAGAATTCTATTAGAAATCTATTTTGAAACTTGATATTAGACATCTGTACAAGTATATTTTAAATTTCAGTTGTCACCTGTTTTTAAGTTTATATTAGATACTTGTACAAGTATATGTAATTGACTTGTGTGTTTTCAATTGGTGTTTCAATAGATTTCTAATAGATTATCATTTTGTATATTGAATAATGATCTTTTTTAGTTACTGTTTCTTTTTTTCGCTGGAAAAAGTGATATACATTGGTTGTCTATTGGATAACTGTTGGCAAACATAATATCATAACAATTAGAATTCAACTCTGTTCATACAGACATCAATTCCAACTACTTAGATCCCTAATTACACAAGATTTCCAGAATTCAGACATAATTGATCATCAAAACTATCTCTATTGATCGTCTATTGTGTCGATATACTGCTCATGGCTCTCAACTTTATTTTCTAGATGTTCCCTTCCATGCCTATATAAGCTCAAAGCTAGCCAACCGTGTTCTGTGGATTTGGACATGAAGCTGATTTGGGATTGGTTCTGCTCAACTATAGATCCTAGAAATGAAATGAAAATAATTAAGAACCAATAGTAATCCAATAGAGACCCAATATACATCCTATATACATCAAATATACATGACAAAGTGCTAAAATTCTTTGCAAACTTGTAAAGAAACCTATTTAGCAGTGGAAATGCAATGTTCGGTTTAAGAGGCTTCCAGCATTTTGCATAGCAAGAATTTGAAAATTGAGGCCTCGATTTTTAAGCAGGTGCACTAACCATAGCCGTTGATATCTCTAAAAAGTCAACAGAACCTATACAATGTCATGCCATGTATGATGTCGTGTGTGCCATGTTGTTCAAGCTTTTAAGTTGACAAACCTGCAATATGAACCAGGAAACTTGAATCGTTGTTTTAATCTAAAAAATATCACTTACTATTGAAAGGCTTAATATAAATTAAAAAAGAATGCATTTTTTAGTTTTGAAATATTTGATGTGAAAATTGTCTGGATTGTATAATAGAGACTGCTTGTTAATAATACAATTCACACTTCTCTCAACTACAGAACCTGACAAGGAATTTATAATATGTAAGAACCAATAGAATTCCAACAGACATCCAATATAAATCAAATATTCATTAATCAAACTTCAATTTACATAAATAAGCTTAATAGTCAGTGTCATTTAAGATTGGACAGATGAAATATTGACATTTGATGGCAGGTATAACATAGTTGTTACCAGCGCTCGCGCCTCAGACGCTCGAGGCTCAAGAGTCAGGTGAGGCGAGGTTCATCAGGCGCGCGCCTCGGGCGCGCCTTGGATGCGCCTTGTGCGCTTCAATACAAAAATGAAGGTTTTTTTTGTGGTAACAACTAATATTTATTGCACTTTTTTTCTATATGGGCCTCAAGTCCCTCGGGCGTGCGCCTGGCCTTGTGCCTCGATGCACCTGACCCTCTAGCGCCTCAGTGCGCCTTGCGCCCATAGAAACTATGAGGTATAATGATGAATTGAATAAATATAAGCTTCAAGATACTAAGATAGTGGCTTGTAGTGTCATGCTACTATATAACCTTATTATGATTTATTGTAGTCTATTTTTCCGTGCACTAAACTTCCTTTAATTACTAATTGTATCAACCCCAAGCACTAGACAAAAAATGTATATGCATGAGATAGATAAGATTCTAGCTCATTTTGATTTTTAGAGTGGACTTCTGGGTCTCCATTGCATGCTAGGGACTAAAGAAGGAGAAAAGATTCTTCCACATATTCAACAAAAAGAACAATATAATTCACACTTCCCTCAACTATGGAATCTGACAAGGAATTAATAATATGTAAGAACTTATAGAAATCAAACAGACATCCAATATAAATCCTATAGACATCCAATATAAATCAAATACTCATTAATCAAACTTCATTCTGGCATTTCTATAAACACTTCATCTGCACAATTGCAAGAGATAATTCAGAACAGAATTGGGTGGAAACAATTACTCATCTGAATAATAGCTCTTTATAAACAATGGAACCAATAGAAACCAACAAAAAAAATGGATTTTTGCTCAGATATCAAAATAGAGTTAAGATGTTAACAACTCAATCAGAAATCCAAAATTCCAAATGCTAATTAGCACAAAGAAAAAAACGAAATTCAAACACAAACAAAGCAACCATAAGTTTTTAAATCTAAAAGAGAAAGGTAATTACACCAAACTTTCGGAAGCAGAATTTTCAAAACTAGATATATTAGCAAGTAGCAACTGTTAATAACAATAGGATTCTGAAGAACAAATATTGTTTTTAAAGAAAAACATCGGGATCGCAATATCAGTATCAGTTCATATAAAACCACAAGGAACACAATAGATCGATAGTTAAAGCAAAAGATTCATCAAATTGAGCTAAGATTGAAATTAGGTTTTCGTTGTTTCTTACCTTTTTTACTTTGGTTTTCTCTGTGAAGCGAAGAATTGAAGGAATCTTAACTCCAATGAATGGTTTTGGAAATCAATGTCAGTGTTATGGTGAGTGGTTTCTGAATTTGGTTTTCGCTGTGAAATCGCACAATAGGGAAAGGGAGAGGAAGTGGAAGAGGTTTTTTTTATTTGTTTCAACTAGAAAGTAAAATTAGGAATATTTTTCCATGTTTCTTATGATTTTGTTATTTATTTTTTTAGGCCAAATATCTTTATTTTTTATGTTCATTTGTGTAAAAGACCAAAAAAGAGTGCTTAAAGGTCTAATCCCAACTCATATACGTAAATACCCAATGAAAAATATAATGATAACTAGCCTCCAACTTTAGTGGAGCATAATTGAATGATATTGATAAAGTCCCATGTGAACCACTACATATTGAATTAATATAAGCATTTTAAAACAGTAGCTGACGAATGTTACAATACATCTGACATTAATCATTGTAATATATATATAAGAATGAAAATGAAAGGGTATGGAGCTTTAATTTCGGCCTCTTCATTTTCAATGCATAGATGGTGCCACACCACCTTTCTTCTCATAGTCAAATACTTGGATAAATATGTAGGGAAAGTACCACTTCAACAGCATCTACAAACTATTTTAGATTACACTTATACTTCTTTTCAGAAATTTTTTTTAAATTAACTAGTCCATACTCTACTTAGGGTGCTCATTTGATATTACTGAATATATCACTTTAGACAGAGTTTCATGACATCAAAAAACCATATAATTAGTTTCGCCTTTTGCAAGATTAAAGTTCCATTGTGTTGTTGTTGTCTTCATAAATATTGTCAAGGCTGAGATTGATCGATCATACATCTGTCTACTCTTGATTAAACCGATTCTTTTTCACTCCAATGCATTGGAGGACACATGTCTTACTAACTACTAGCAGAGTTTATTAATGGATTAGTGATGATCAACTTTGCGTACCACCTTTGTTTGACATTCCAAGGGTTCGTCCACATCACAGGTAATATCTGGGCATGCCTCTGATACAACTGGTTGACGAAACGAGGACTCCACATATCCCCACATTGACATTGGTATGCTACTGTCCAATTTGAGCAGCCCTCACGGATTTACTATAAAGTTTTACTCCAAAATACCTCTTACCAATGAAAATATATTTATATATCCACGATTCTCCTTTCTTTTAGCCGACGAGAAACTAGCAAAATATCATACCAATGAGAACACAATTCATGCTTTATATATCCATGATACTCTCTATCCGGCTTTTATTACTGAAGTGGAAATAGATCTACTATGTTTCCAAAATACCCTCATTTAGGCTATGTTCTTTTCAACTAATAAGTAGGTGTACTGAACTAAACTAAACTGATTGGTACTGAACTAAACTAAACTGTACTGAAACTGAACTGAATGATACTGAAACTGAAAATACTGAAACTGAAAATACTGAAACTGAAAATACTGAAATTGAAGAATACTGAAACTGAAAATACTGAAACTGAACAATACTGAAACTGGGTTATAATTAATAATATAAATAATATTTTAAAAATATTAAAATACATAATAATTAATAACACTTTAAATAATACTATGCATTCTAACAAAATTTATTAATTGTTACACATAATAATAATTAAATATACCATTATAAATTATTATTATTATTGTATTATAATTATTGTTATGAATATTACCTTACTATTTTAATTATTATTAATATTTATAAAATATTATTACTTTTATTTATTTATTTTTCCTACAAAATTATTTATCATAGAAATAATAATTGATAATGTTAAAAATATTATTATTGGCTTCTTTTTCTTTGTTATTATTTGTGATTACTGATATTAATCAATAATATTTATATAATGTATAAATAGAAATTAACTAAAATTGAAATTGAAATGATATTATCATTAATATTCATTGCTTTTAATATTTACGAATAATAATATACATTAATAATATTGATATAATGCATAAACTGAAACTTAATATTGAATTCTGAATACTGAATGCTAAATACTGAATACTGAATACTGAAACTGAATTCTGAATACTGAAACTGAACTGAACTGTACTGAACTGAACTGATTGGTACTGGACTGAACTGAACTGAACTGAGAATAAGTTGAATATAAAAGGGCCTTAGAATAGCTCCTTTATGTCCACAAAAGGAAAGAAGAAAAAACAACTCTTGAGTTATACTTAAGCTAAACTTCAAAAACATGTCTTGTGGTTTGACGGTTTTTAAAAAAAAGGTTATTGTGAAATTTTATGTGTCAAAAGGTGCATGTGGTTTCAAAAGCTAGCAAAAACATATTTCTCAAAATTTTGAAACCATATTTGGAAGGGTAATCTTGTTCAATTTTAAGTGAAATTTTGCAGCTTTATTTATAAAAACACAATACACATTAATGATAAATTTTAAAATTTTTTGAGAAGTATATTTGTATTAATTAAAAATTGGCAATAACTTTAAAAAATCATAACAAAATGAAAATTTTCTGAAATTTACTCAAATCTTGATAAATAATTCACAAATAATATAGTTGAAATATAGAAATATTGAATTTATTGAAATAACTGAAATTATCCTTTCCAATGTGGTTTTAAAATTTTGAAAAGCATGCTTTTGCTAACTTTTAAAACCACAGACACTCTTTTAAAACAAAAAATTTCATAAAAATCATTTTATAAAATAATCAAATTATATGATATATTTTTTAAGTTTATCGGTAACTTCTCAATTTATAGGCCCTAAACAAAATACATTGAAAGATGCATAAGTTGGTTCTAGCAAGGAAAAAAGTAATAATGCAACCTAAGAACATCATAGAGTGTGAGATGAGTTGAAATAAGTAGGGTAGTTGGGCTTAAAATAGGTAGTTGGCAGAAGGGCTAGCCCATAATAATATTGTAATTAGCCACTAGTTGACATCTATGGCAACATAGATAGGCATTTTTTAATGTCTTGCCTACATTGCTTAAATATTTTCTCTTCAATCTTGTACTTGTAAGTAGACCTGGTTACGGGGTTAGGTACGCCCCCGATCCCGTTTTAATGGGTTAGATTTGGACTCTTATTTTTCTCTGAAATTTGGTCCGAGCCTAAATTTGTTAAAGCCCGATATTTTATGGGCCGGATTTAATTTTTATGTAAATATCCAAGCCCGGCTCGATAAATAATTATTATATTTATTAAATATTTATATAGTATATTTAATAATTGTTTTTAATTTTTATATTTTAATCTATTGAATTTTTATAATAATGTTGTCTATTTATTAAATTATTTAAGTAAAAAATATAATTATATATAATATTTGGACATATTTGTATAAAATTTTATCTTTTTTTACTCTTTTAATATACAAAAAAATTTTAAAAAATCTATTTATGGGCTTTGGGCTAAGCTTGAAAATGATCTCTAAAGTCCGGCCCGAACCCAAAGTTTTAAAGTATAGGCTGGGCTGAGTTTGGGTTGATATTTTTAGTCAGAAGCCCAATTATATTCGACTCAAACCCGACCCAACCCGTCCGACGAATAGGTGTACTTGTAAGCACCATTTTATGCAAACCTCTAATTGGAAGATTAAAGATTGGACTGTTGGATTTATGGGATATTTTTTTTTTCATCATCTTTTATCCGGTCCATTGATCGACTAATCCAAATTAAGTACTACAGAAGCCCATACAGGAGACGATCCTCCCAACTTATTTTACTTCATTCACATCTCAAAAGATCAAACTGATGACCACAAGAAAATGCTTAAGAGACCTAACGCCTTATCTCACTATACCAACTAGTGGTTGGTGATGAGATAATTTGATTAAGTGTGCGTACAAATACTCTATTTATTAAAAGGGGTTCTTAAAAAAAATCTCATAAAAAAATTAAAATAATTTGATGACACCATAAATAATTTACAAATTTATAAAAATAGGGAAAAATAATTACATAAATACGTTGTAGTATTTATCTAGTAAATATCTAGTAATCTTCTAGTAGTTATCTAGTAAATCATAACTTCAAATAAATTTCTAAAATATACATAACATATGACATCTAATATTTATCTTGTAGATTACTGTTAGATATCTAGTTATTATCTAGTATATCTTAATTTTGACAGTTTTTTATGGATCTAATGATACCAGACCTACTAGACAATTTCATAACAATATTTACTCGATAGCTATTAGACAATTACTAGACGAATACTAGATATTTGCCAGACAAATACCATACCGTATTCATGTAATTATTTTTTTTTGTATTTGTTAATTTATAAAATGTTTATAGAGGGACTATAGATATGTAATTAGTTTGACTTAATGGTCAATTTTATAAATATTTTAGTGAGACATGTATATTTTTTATAATTTCTGTTGTTAAAAACTTGGATCATTTTTACTTGGAGTAGTGAATATACTGGCCCAAGCCCACTTGAAAATTAAGTTAAAAAAGTTAAATATTGAAATTAAGGGGTTGAATAACATTGAAAAATAAGGTCATGTTGTTTTCAACTTATAAGTAGCAGTATTAAATTGAACTGAATTTATTAGTACTTATTTCAATATAAATTTATATATATGCAGTACTGATAAGTATTGAACAGTACTGAACTGAACTGAATATAAGTTGAAAAGAACATGGCCTTAGTATCCACTTAGGAAAGCTACTTGTACTGCTGGATTTATCATAAGGAATGAGGAAGGCCTTATGTCCGGCGATGCCCCCTATCGGTCCTTGCTTGTCTGTTCTCCAAGCGGAACTGCTGAGTATTGATTTGGGTCTGCTATATACGAGTTAAGCTTTCGTTGGAAGGGTGGCTGTAGCATCGGATTGTCTCACTGCTGTTCGTGCTTGTAACAGGGAAGTGTTATTTGTTGATTACTCGGGTTCAATTGTAAAGGATATTTTGTCCTTGTGCCCACTGTTCATAGAAGTTCATTTTGCATATGAGAATAGGCGGGCAAATGATGCAGCTCATTCTTTGGCAAAATGGGGCTCAAATTTAGATTCCCCTATCATTCTAATAGAAGAAGTTCCTTCCACTGTTTTTCCTTGTATTGTATTTGATATGAAAGCTTAAGTTGCAATGCAAGGTTTATTATTGATAAAAAAAAAAAACATGACCAATTCTATGAAATTCAAATTTCAAAACTCACAATTCAATTCTTATTCATTCGAAATACGAAAAATTTGAAACTCGAAATTTGTTCCAATCAAAGTTTTAATATTCAATTTAAGAGATTTTGTGCTTGAGTTTGAAACATTTTAACTAGTGCATTAAACAAGTTGAAAACTAAAAAACACATATATATCATGAATTGCGTTAACAAGCATCGCCTATGTCCTCGTCAAGGTAACCAAGCTAATCTCATTTGCACTCATTTTAATCATCTGCCTCCATAAGGTGACGTGTACACCACTTCACGACTTCTCCACATTATTGCAATCCTTCCTCTTATTTATTCAATGTTCTTTTGAATTTATAATTCATTTAATTCAGTACAGTTTAATATTTATAAGTATTATATAAATATAAATTTATACTCAAATTAATTCAATTCAGTTAAGTACAGTTACTTATAAATTGAAAAAATCATTTATTTAAAACAAGGCTTAAGTACTAAAATGTCTGTAAAGTTGAGTCTTAGAAAGTTACATTAAAACTTTATGATTTTCTTATAGTATACTATTAATAATAATTTACAAGATTCTATAATATATCTCTATTGGTGTTTTAGATATGTAAGTTGTATTCAGAGTTAGACCTATTTATACGAGTATTCCCTTAATTCGATCAAAGACAGTTCAAATGGCTTGAATTTGAACACTCATTTATTTACAAAGTTTGGTACGAATCCGAGCCCTTTAAAATATGAAGTTTACGCTTATACATGACTTTTATATTAATAGTTTAATGCATGATTCCTACCCGACAAATAATAAATTTATTTATTATATATTTATATATTATATTCAATAATTATTTTTTATTTGTATATTTTAATTTATTGAAATTTCAAATTTAAATACAATAAGTGATGAATGTCTTAGCCTAGTGATTAAGGCTGAACTTGCGGTCTCTAAATATCTCATGTTCGAACTACATTCGGCGCGAGTGATAATTTTTGTTCAATATAATGTAAGCGCAAGTGCACAAATTTTCTTTAAAAAAGCACAAATACAATAAGCTTTACTTATTATAAAAATAATTCAAGTAAATAATTTTTTTTGGTAATATAATTCAAGTAAACAATAATTATATGTAAGCTCTAAGATCTAAAAATATTTACATAAAATATGTCTTTTTGTTTATACTTAATCATCCAAAAATTTAAATAAAAAATAATCTTTGGATCGTGGGTCGAGCTCAGGAATGACTTTGTAATTTTGGCGTAAGCCCAACCCAAATTTGAAGTTCAAAAGTGTAGACCGAACCAATCTTGAGTTGATGTTTTCAAAAGCTTGATAAAGCTCCGCTTGAACCCAACCTGATCCACCCAACAAACATATATATTTAGAGCCGATCAAGAAATATATGTTGATATGGTATAAGCCGGTGTAATTTCAATAAAAAATGGCTCTTTACAAAAATGGGCAGAAAAAACAAAAATGGAAAATAATATCACATATACGTTACAGTGGAAAAGAAATCTCAACCAGCTTTTCCCTCTTGCTCTCACGTGTTTTGAAATGAAAATCCACTTCCCGCTCAACAAATCTTCAAAAACCGATCGAATTATCTACAACGCCAATTGGATCAACTTCAGATAGAAGAGAAACTCTTCCTTTCTCGATTTTTCTATTCAGAACCAAAGAAGAAAAACATGTAAGAAAAATAAAAAACCTAACTTTGTTCTTACAATTTACAGTGTCTGGAATTTTTGATAAATCTTTACTGTTGCTAAATTGTGATTTTCTTTTCTTTTCTAAAAACCATAGAGCTGTTGCTGAGAGAAGTAGTTAATTCCCCCAATTATGTTCTGAATTGTATCTTGCAATTGTGCAGATGAAGTATTTGTAGAAATATCTAAATGAAGTTTGATTAATGAGTATTTGATATATATTGAATGTCTATAGGATTTATATTAGATGTCTGTTGGATTTCTACTGGTTCTTACATATTAATTAATTTCTTGTCAGGTTCTATAATTAAGGGAAGTGTAAGCTGTATTGTTCTTTTTGTTGAATATGTGAAAGATTCTTTCTCCTTCTTTGGTCCCTAGCATGAAATGGATACCTAAAATTCCACTCTAAAATCAAAATGTGTTAATATCTTATCTATCTCATGCATATGCATCATCTATCTAGTGCTTGGGGTTGATACAATTAATAACTGGTGGAATTTGAGTGCAGAGAAAAAATAGACTACAATAAATCATAATAAGGTTATACACTAGCATGACACTACAAGCCACTATCTTAGTATCTTGAATCTTATATTTGTTCAATTCATTGTTATACCTACCATTAAATGCCAATATTTCATCTGTTCAATCTCAAATGACACTGACTATTAAGTTCCTTTATGTAAAATTAAAGTTCGATTAATGAGTATTTGATTTATATTGGATGTCTATAGAATTTATATTGGATGTCTATTGGATTTCTATTGGTTCTTACATATTATTAATTCCTTGTCAGGTTCTGTAGTTGAGGGAAGTGTTGCTGGATATGATGTATGCCCTTAAGGCAATTAGCGCGATATATCTTAATTATGTAATAGTACGAATAATTGTTTAATCAATAAAGGCATTTAATCTTTTGTTTATATCAATATGCTTGTATATATATATATATATATATATATATATATATATATATATATATATATATATATATATATATATATATAAAAGCTGGTTAAATATATATTCATTGATGTATGCAAAAGTCTTTGACATATCAGAGCATGAAGTCAGAGAAATTATAGTTGGACTATATTTGATGGAACCTGCTTCATGTGCAATTATGATTATGTCTAAACTATCCCTAGTCATAGTTTCATCAAGAAAGGATATTGATGAAATGGGAAGACTAGCATGTGGTCAACTTTCTTGGAAAGGGTCCAAGTAGTTAGTCTCCTAAAGACTGAAGGTGGTGCCTTAAGTTTGACACATCGATATATCTGGGAGATATATTGGAGACCGCAGCAAGATAAACACTTAGTATAAATATAAATGTGTTGGTGTTTATCTTCATGCA
Source organism: Euphorbia pulcherrima (assembly GCA_947683365.1). Lineage (NCBI taxonomy): Eukaryota > Viridiplantae > Streptophyta > Magnoliopsida > Malpighiales > Euphorbiaceae > Euphorbia > Euphorbia pulcherrima. The sequence goes on along the minus strand of CANTUS010000001.1, from coordinate 11,228,623 downwards.
ATAAGCTTTGCGAATGTCCTCATACTTGAGATGCTAGTTGCCTTGTGTGATACTATTGCTATACTTTGGGTCATTTTTATACACTAATTTATTTAAGGTGCTAAGGGTGATTACGGGTATAGTGATGACAACACATTGGTAAGCTGAGTAGTTGGAAAGAATCCATCGCTCCGGATATATTAAGGAGTTGTACCTGGCCACTTATTGAAGTGATGATTGCCATAAACCTCTGATTAGAGTATGTGTTTGATAGAAATGGTTTCTAGTCAAACACACTATGGTAAAATGCAATATACTTCGGTAACAAGTAAATGACTAGGATAGCTTGGAGCAACCTCGCTATTAGTGGGTTAACACTTTAATCGAACCCAATAAATCAGATGGTACTAATATTAAAGAATGGAAGGAATTTATCGCACTGGATACCTATTGCATTAACCGGGATTAAGTCATAAGCATAAAGGACGTTCCAAGTAATGGGGGATGGTAGACCCTTGCTAGAGGCGTACTATAGTCGTTTAAGGTAATCGAGATCTATTCACAGTCTAGAGCATTGAGCCAATGGTTCCATTAGAACAAGGGTTGGTTAAGCCTTAACAGCTCAATACTTCGAGATCTTATAAGGTCACACTCATTGCACCTTCATCGGACTAAGTAAAGAACTAATAGATTTATTCTATTACGGAAATATAATATAAATAATAATTGGATTATTATTTGATTGGTTAAAATTGATTAGAACAATTTTGGATAGACCAAGGAATTTATTTTGACCGGTAACTAATTAATTAGAGTCATAAATAAGTTATAATTGATTAGATCAATTTTGGTTGGACCAAGAAATTTATTTTGACTGGTGACTAATTTATTAGGGTCAGAAAATAAATATTTGAAAAAGGATTAAATGGGGAATTTTGCATTGGCGAGTTTAATTGGACCGAGAGTACAAAAGTATTTTGTACAAGCTCGAGTGCCCGAAAGTACACCGAAAGGTGTGCGAGCAATGTTGGGCATTTCTCGCGGCAACCCATAAAAATGGGCTGCACATGCGCAGCCCACAAGCAAGGCAAAGCCCACAAGGGCTTTGTCTTGCAGCACACAACGTACTATGCACGCTATGTGCACATGGGATGGGAGTAATTACTCCCATCCCACATCGCTCACGGGGGAACAAAATGCTCCCCCAAGCCGATATATAGGCTGTCCCATTTCCTTTCAAATTGTACCAAGCTCAAAGCATAAATTCTAAGTGAGATAATTAATCTCTCGGGTAATTGAGCAAGTTATTTTTGAGGAGCCTGAATTTATTCGGGCACCTCTAGTTTATATTTTGGGTGAGGCTTCTGGAGTGCTCTAGCAACTACTCGAGGCTTCTTAGTTCTTCCTCCCGGAGAGGTTTTGGTTGGTGGGGTTCGTATGGATACTGATAGAGGCTATCCTACGATTGGAGGCTGGTGCAAGAAGGTTTTGCAAAAGCACGCTTCAATTGGTAAGTTCTTTTTATTTCTCTTTTAATTATTAAGTCTTTTTCTTTAAGTGTTTTTAGACTTAATAATTATACTTAGGTTATTTTGCATGCTTAGTTTATTTTATGCTTAGGTTATAACTTGCAGTTATAACATGCTTAGTATTAAATAAATGTGCTAGTGTATAATTTGGAATTATGGTATACCTAGTCCTTTAGCATGCTAACCTAGGTAGAGAGTTATTTAGTTAAGGATTTATTTAATTTATATGGAGCTAATAGGAGTTCTTGGGGACAGGGACAAAATTTTGTATTTCCGCCATGCCTCTTATGCATGTTTAATCTGACTGTCAGTTCCCAACAAGTGTGAATTGTATTATTCTTTTTGTTGAATAGGAATGTGAGAACATGTAAATTGTATTCTGAGTGATACAATTTATTCAATTTGTTTGATTAATGAGTAATTGTTTGGCAGTATGGTGTAACTTATTCTTAATTCTTTTATAATTCTAATTAAAGCAGTATTTAGATATATTTATTACAACTTCTTCATTAAAATATCTTATTATAATACTGATATTCAGTTTTAAAATAAATTGCAGCGATTGCGGTATCTTTATGCTGAGCTTTTTGGAGTACATGATTGAACAGAAACCAAATCTCAAATCAGTTTGATCTACAAATCCACATAACACGGTTGGCTAGCTTTAAGCTTATACAGGAATTGAAGGGAATATCTAGAAATCAAACTTGAGAGCCACGAGCAGTATATCGACACAGTAGACAGTCCATCGAGATAATTCTGATGATCAATTATGTTTCAATTCTAGAAATCTTGTGTAGTTAGAGATCTAATTAGTTGGAATTGATATCTATTTGAACATACTTAAATTTTAATAGTTATGATATTGTGTTTGTCAATAAAAAATCTTTTATCTTTTATCATAATATATTATTTGTTTTATAATTCATTTGGAGAACTATGACAATTATCTGTTTTTTTAACTGTCACATATCCTATAGATATCCAATAGAAGTTCAACAGAAATTAGTAAATGTTAAATAAATTTGATTCAAAACATTAGATGAAATTTTTTTATAGATAAAAAATTTAAAATATATTTGTAAATGTAGAAGAATTTTGACTCAAAATAGTAAAATAATTTTACTGACATTTGGACTAGATACTGACTTCTGAAATAAGGTTTTGTTGTTGTAACTAGATGATAGCTTCTGATATTGTACGTATCCATCAGAGATCAAATAGATTACCAATATATATTTGATACAAATATAATAGACATCCGATATAAATCAAATAAACAATTGATGCAACATCCAGAATACAACAACAACAACAACATTACCCCAATGCCTAACAAGGCTCCCGCACGAGCAGGGTAATGGGGGGTTCGATGTATGCAACCTTACCTTTGTAATTACAGAGAGGTTGTTTCCAATTGACCCTGAAGTATAGTTACAATGCTATCCGTGGCTTCATAATAAAAGAAGCTCAGACAGTTTAATGAATCATTTTGCTTTAGTCCATTTTGCTTTAATTAAACATCCAAAATAATCTAACAAAATATTATAAACAACCTACAGTTATCCAATAGACAACCAATGTATATCACTTATTCCAACGAAAAAAATAAACAGTAACTAAAAATGATCAATATTTAATATACAAAATACCAAATAACAATCTATTAGAAATCTATTAAAACGCCAATTGAAAATACACAAGTCAATTACACATACTTGTACAAATGTCAAATATCAACTTCAAAACAAGTGACAACTGAAAAATGATATATATACTTGTGCAGATGTCTAATATCAGTTTCAAAATAGATTTTCTAATAGAATTCTTGTACATGTTTGGTAGATGTCCAATAGACGTTCAATAGATGTTCAATAGATATTCAATAGATGTCCACTTCTTGAAAAGCCCATAATAGAACACCAATAACCGATGCTGCTGCTAGTGACACGAACATTGCTGCAAATAAAATTGAACCAAAACATATATAAGCAAAATTGAATAATTACAGATCACGTTGTTGGTTTCTAAGATTCAAGACTAATTGAAAAAGTAACAACTAATTCACTAAGGGAATAAACACTAAAACAGATAACCAATCTTTGTAATCAATCACCAAAACTATTTGTGATCTAATTGAATGTCATATCATATCTGCCGATACTAAAAAAATTGTAGCATTCCTTTATTTAAGTCAGAAGCATACAATTAATAAGCACTGATTAAGGGATTCTTCGCTTAAAACTAAAATTAGACTAAAGTCCAATAATATTCAATAGATGTCCAATATATTCCCAATAGATATTCAATAGTATAACAAAACAACCAGCTTAGCATTTTATCAAACACACGGTGTGCACTTTAATTTCAACAGATAGAATGTTCAAAAAAATATATAATGAACTCTAAATCCTCCATTAAATTGGATGATTCAGTAGCTACCAACAGAATGAACTACAAAAAACGAAATCAAAAGAATGTTGACCAGATTTGACAACAAAATGAATTATAAATCTCGAAATTAAAAGAATGATCTGAAAACAAAAATAGAACTAAACAGCTTTGATTAGAATTCAACGAAACAAAAACACAGCCATACACGGGAAATCAAAATGAAGAAGAAGAATGTAGAACTGATTAGAGATCCGAAGAAGAATGGAGCCAGAAACTTACCAGAAACCGGAGGACACCGCCGTAGCTTATGAAATTGAAGAAGAAGATGACAATCGCACTTAAACACAAATCGATGGAAGAAGGAGAATATGATGATAATGGCACACAAACACAAATTGATTGCAGAAGATGAAAAAGAAACGAATAATAAATTATATCTAAAGAAGAACATGAAAAGAGATAAACATAAAAAAAAGAGGAGAGAATCGTTCATGCCAAAACAGATATTATATATAGATAGTATATTTGTAGATATTATTTTTAAAAACATAAAACTAACTCTCACGTTTATAACTATAAAAACTTACTGAAGTGTAAGTATTTAAAATAAGAGTTTCCTCAAGTACATATTTCCCAATTCCCGCCTCACAGCTCATTAGCCCTAAATTTTGCCGCCAAATTTCGCAACTCCCAGCAGCCCATACATACCTTAATCTTAGCTCCCTGACTCGACCTTCATCAAATTCTCCATTGATTCACAATCCCCTTCACCCCGCTAGCCCTAGCTCTTCCCAATTTGTTGTATCATGCGAAATCGAGCATTCCCCAAAAGAAATTCAAGATTTTAGTCTGAATCTAATCAGGTAGGTCGATTAGATACTTTGATTTTACTAGATTGTGCAATTCTCGTATTACTTTTATTTCAAACCTTCCACTTGCAACTCATAGATGAGTTGAGGTTAAGGAAAAGATCTGGCTTGGATTGCTTATTGTAAATCTAGGCTATGTTCTTTTCAAATTATAAGTAGTTTTACTGAACCGAATTGTTCGTGTAAATTCATAAATGTATTATAATTAGAAAAGAATAATAGGTTCATTAATTAGCAAATAATCTTCTCTCACTCTACTTGCCTTCTTATAGAAAATGATAGAGAGTAATGGAGAGGATCGCATGTTGATTGATGACCAGAAGCTGGGAAATGCTTTTCCCGATAGATTCAATCCCAACTATCTCAAGCTATACTATGGTATATATTTTTTCCATTTGTTTTGAGTAATTAGTTAAGCCAATTAATGTTTATTTACTTGTTCTTATAGATAATTCTGAATCCAACTTTGCTTTTTTGGGGTAATTTTCTGTTGGTTAGCTGGATATATTCTATATTCTCTTACTATCTTCTGGTTGACACTATAAAATTGGAATTTTTCTTTATGATTCTCAGGAAAGCTGTTCCCATATGGTGATATTTTCAAATGGATGTCCTATGGAAATGGTAAAAATACACATCCTTTTCCGTGCACTTGCACTGGACAGAGAAATCACGCCCTTGCTCATGATCTTCATCTCTCTGCACATTTTAAAGGATTTTATGCTTAACTGGTTCATTTTATGCTTATGTAGATGGGAAGCATCCTGCCTGTGACAAGTCCTACTTTGGACGAAGGGAGTTTTCTTTCACCCTGGACAACGACATTTATCTGCGGTTTCAATCTTTCAACAGTCAGTCTGAACTCGAAAATTCCATAAAAGAGAAATGTCCCTTTAAAATAGACATTGGCCCTGTTTACAGCGTTGATGTAAGTACCTCATTAGTTGCATTATTCAATTCTTGTCTGTTTTATTAGATTTTGTGTCCGTTTGTGATTCAAGCCTTCAATCCTCACTGGTTACTCTGGTCTCACTTGCCAATTTGAGAATTTTGCATATAGAACTTGAAAATGAAGATAGGGATTCAATTTATGATAAATCAACGAACTTGTGTTGTTTTTTTGTTTAGCTTGTTACTCTCCAGTTGCTTTATTCACCTATTGCTTATATATTATTTCTTTAACTTTTTTTTTGCCACAGCCTGCCAAGAGGCATGCCTACACTCAAGGTGGCAATAACATTTTCACTCCGGTGGAGAGGGAACTAATTTTTGATATAGTAAGTCTTTGGACTGTTGCGGCTGAAAATTGTTGTAGCCCCTTGAAAAGATTACGAAGTAATATTAACATTGTAAATTCTTGTATAGGATATAACAGACTATGATGATGTTAGATATTGCTGCTCTGGAGCTGATGTTTGTTTGAATTGCTGGCCTCTAATGACTATTGCTATTAAAGTGATTGATACTGCACTAAGAGGTACTGCTATTATTCATTGGTATACTGCTACAAATTAGCATATCTTGTTTCTTACTTTTCAACTATTCAGGCATTTTTTACAATAAATATTTTGTTTGTTCCCCAAATCATGCTTATTATACACGCAAACAGGAAGGGCTGTGCTAATTTCATGCTTACTTGCATGGCCACACCCAGTATTTTAATAAGTTTTCTTATTCCATTCCATTAAATATTGTGGTCACTACAAAAATGCAGATGATTTTGGTTTCAATCATATCCTCTGGGTTTATAGTGGTAGACGTGGTGTTCATTGCTGGGTTTGTGATGGAAAAGCGAGAAGGTAATGCAGCTTATAAACTGTGTTATGAGTTTTATAACTCTAGGTCTATATTAATCGCCATGACATATCCAGGTTGTCTAATGAGCAGAGGGCAGCTATTGCTGATTATTTCAGAGTATACAAGGTGGTACACTGCAACATAGAACAGACTGCTTTATTTTAACTTCTATAGGATAAATTTTTATGTAAGCTGTATATTCTGTATTGTCTTCAGGGCAATAATAAGGTCTCTTTGACTGGCCCTGTTCTTCATCCTTTCCTTGTGTAAGTTCTACTATGAATTTTTTTTTTGCCTACATGATTTAATAGATGATTGTTTTATATTCTGAGCCATGCTGTTTTGCAGGAGAGCATATGCAGAAGTTCTCAAGGATTTTTTTGAGACGCAAATACTTCCAAATCAGAAGATATTTTCAACTGAAGAGAGTTATGAGAAGATTTTGGAGATGATTCCAGATGAATGTATACTCTTTCAGATATCTTTCTTCAATTTATGATTATCTCCTTGCTAGAATAAATGTGTTTTATATGTAGCTATTACTTCCGAGCTTCGCGGAAAATGGCAGACTGCTAAGCAATATTCCATCTCAAAAGAAGACGTTAATACTGTTCGATGGGAACAGTTGAAGCGTGCACTACAATCTGGACAAAAGAAGGTAAAAGGACTTATTTTGAACAACCATTTGGTTTAATTATGTCTTGGTGACACGATATGAATTCAACTGTTAAGATCTTGTATCAGGTTTTCCGAGTAGGAATTTCATTGGGCCATCTCAATTTAATTGACTTAATACTACCATCTTGTTCTTATTTCATTTCTCATCATAAATCTCTCTTTTGATGTTGGGACAAGTTTGATTAATGTTTCAATTTAGTTAAGTGCTGATCCCTTTATAATATCGCTGGTTCTGTCATTTTGGTCACTGTTGGGTTTTTAAGAGTTTGGTTCAATAGATTGAAAATGGAGATTGATATGTTTGCTGAAAAATTCAGCTATGGAGTTTGAAGAGAATTGTTGGGGAATAAAATTTCTTCATTATTATCAATATGAGACCACATATTTATACATAAATTGAGAGTCAAAATCCTAACAAAATAAATCTAATTTAAATTCAAAATAAAATCTAATCTTACTTATTTAAAATAAAAGATAATGATAATTTAAAATAAATTTCAAACATATTAAAAAAACAAATCTCATCTTGATACATATCTCAACACTCCCCCTTGATATCAAGATGGAGATTTATAAAAAAAAACCTCCATTAGAAAAGCTCTTCTTCTTCAATTTGAGCATTGGCTTGATGAACTTCACCAATATCAGGGCCTTTCTTTTTAAATTTGCAGACTTTTGTAACATGACCTGATTCTTTACAATTTCCACAAATAGCATCTGGTCTCCACCAACAATATTTTTCTGAATGTGTAAATTTCTTACAATGCTTGCATTGTTGGTTTTTATCTTTTCGTGCATAAAATGCACCCTCGGTTATTTTACCTTTTTCTCTCAAAGATTGTCTTTGCTCCTGTGCCTCCAATGCACCCATTAGTTCTGCTAGCGTAATCATAGAGAGATCTTTCGATTCTTCAAGAGATGATATTTTTGATTCAAATTTTTCTGGAAGCGTCACAAGAACTTTTTCAATGATTCTTGAATCAGGAAAATCTTCACCAAGCAATCTGATCCTGTTGACAACTGAAGAAATTCTATCAGAATAATTAGTGATAGTTTCATTTTCCTGCATACATAATGATTCAAAATTTCTTTTCAAGTTCAGAATTTGAACTTGTTTGATTCTCTCATTTCCCTGGTACTTTATCCCAAGCATTTTTTGCAGTTTGACAAGACATAATTTTTGGAAAAATTGTATCTGCAACACAATTTTGAATAAGAGTTTTTGCTTTGAACATCTTTGATTTTTCTTCAGAATGAGCTTTAATTTGAGCAAGAGTAGGATTCGTAGGAAGAGGTGCTACTTCCCTATCTTGAACAACAAATTCCCAAAGATCATATGCTTCGAGGTATGATTGCATTCTCACAGACCAACTGTGATAATTTTCACCATTGAAGATTTTTGGAGTATTCAGAGAAAGATTAAGACTGGCCATTTGGAAAAAATGGTTTAAAAAAAAAAGGTATAGTTTGTTTGGTTTGATAATGAGACCCTTAAGATCAACTATGGCTCGGATACCACTGTTGGGCTTTTAAGAGTTTGATTCAATAGATTGAAAATGGAGATTGATATGTTTGCTGAAAAATTCAGCTATGGAGTTTGAAGAGAATTGTTGGGGAATAAAATTTCTTCATTATTATCAATATGAGACCACATATTTATACATAAATTGAGAGTCAAAATCCTAACAAAATAAATCTAATTTAAATTCAAAATAAAATCTAATCTTACTTGTTTAAAATAAAAGATAATGATAATTCAAAATAAATTTCAAACATATTAAAAAAACAAATCTCATCTTGATACATATCTCAACAATTAGCATTCTAATGTCGAGCAAAATCTGTAGTTTAATGGAAATCATGTCTCGCATTGCTCTTAGAGACTTGATATTCTGACGTGGGAGAAGCATGTCTTGCATATGTGATAAAACGAATGATTATATACCTTTTTATGTTGTTTAGCAGGGGTAAATTTTTCGGAGTCTTTAAAAATTGCTGGAAATTATGAAATACAGGTCTTTGCAAAAGATTACAATCTACGGTTGTTGGTTCTGATTTTGATTTGGTTTCTTTTTATGTTTTACTTTGCTTTAATACAACAACAACAGCAACATTACCCCAATGCCTTCAAGGTTCCCGCACAAGTGGGGTAAGGGGGGTCGGGTGTACGCAACCTTGCCTCTGTAATTACAAAGAGGTTGTTTCCAATTGACCCTAAAGTGGAGTTGCAACAGCTATCCGTGACTTCACAATAAAAGAAGCTCAGATAGTTTAATGAGTCATTTTGCTTTAGTCCATTATAATCTAAAGCCAAAGAATGGTGAATCTTTGGCCTTTGCTTTAATATTTACTAATTTATTTTATGTTTTTTTAGGCACAGGGACTTCGTAGATGTATTGAAGAGATTGTGTTTGCCTATACTTATCCTAGGCTTGATATGGAGGTTTGTTAAAACTTATCCTATTACCAATGACAACTCTTGTGGTTTTTTCCTCTATTTCTGATATCAGCAAGCATATATTTAGTAATCCATATAATTCTGAATTCTTTTTTCAACCTTTATACTTATTTGTTAGGTTTCAAAACACATGAACCATTTGCTAAAGGCCCCATTTTGCGTTCATCCGAAAACCGGTAACTAACTACTAGCTTGAGGTTTAATGGTACCAACAAGACAATGTAACTGTTCCTCACAAATTCTGTTTAAAATTGTCAACTTATTTTCTCCAGCTTCTTAGATATTATTTTTCATCCATGAGCTCCATTCTGTGTAGACCTAGTCTTTAAATTAAGTTATTTAATTTTCCAGGTCATGTTTGTGTGCCTATTGATCCAAGACATTGTGAAGAATTTGATCCAGCAGCGGTCCCTACACTTTCTCAGGTAATGAAATTATGAACACATTTTTTTAAGGTTTATCTACATTACTACACACTATTTATCTACATATTTGCAATATGGTATTTTGTGGAGTTTTCTCCTCATTCTTTAATTTCTGATAAACTTTACTGTGTTTATAGCTTTTGGAAGAAGTTAATATGGGAGTTTCAAGAATGGATGATGATTGTGGTAAGTCAACATTATCTGGAACCATACACATGTTCATCAATTTTCTTCATAATCAGAAACATTAGTTTATGGTAGTCTTGTTTACGACGGTGCTACTAGAAGATCCCACCCTTGGAAATTAAGTTTGCCTATTTTTTACAGGCTTTTAGGCCCCCAAACTTGGCGCTTTATATCAGGTGGCGCCTCCAACTTTCAAAAGTCTTTACTAGCCCCCCAAAGTTGGCAAAAGTGTTCACTGCAACCCCGCCTCAGTGCCACGTGTCCCCTTGTGATTGGTTTGAATGTCAAATTTTTTGTTTTCCACTCTCAAATCAAAAGGTGACACGTGGCACTGAGGGGGATGTAGTGAACACTTTTGCCAAGTTTGGGGGCTGATAAAGACTTTTGAAAGTTGGAGGCGCCGGCTAATATAAAGTGTCAAGTTTGGGGGGCTAAGTATGCATTAGGTCTTTTTAATATTGTTTGTTTTCTGGGTACAGTTGATCTGATGTATGCTGTATCTTTTTTATGGCAGAAGGGGATGGAACCTCTATAGGAAAATATATCAGCTTTTTTAGGACATCATTCTTGCAACCTCTTCTAAAATCTTGCAAGGTAATTCAACTATTTCTTTCGGTATCTGCTGAAGTAATGGTAATATGCTGGAAGCATGAAATGGATTGGGTGAAATGTTTGCAGGAAGAGCTGGAGAGTTCCTACAATGCAAAACTGCAGCACTCAAAGAATTCCTTAAATTGGTGAAAATTTTCCCAAGTTAACCCTTTTGTATAGAGAGGATAGTGCATTTAACTTGGTAACTGAGATTGACAGTGTAATTTAACAATACTGTGGTTGCATGACTATGTATTATGTTTGTTTAAATGTAGGAAGCCCTTCAAGCAAGAAATTCAATTAATATTCATTAATAACTGCTGTTTGCAAAGCAACTGCTGTTAACTACAGCAGCTTTGCCAGCGACTGCTGTCTCGAAAGTTCAATTTTCAAGCTTTCCGTGTACAGTAGATTTCGACATTGGAAAATCAATAGCAAACATACCCTAATTAAATAGTATTAAGAGTCAAAATCTTTTGTCCAATGCCAAAATATGTTAGTGCTGTTTAAAAAGTTTGTGAGTAGAGCTTTTCATGACAACAACTGTAACAGCAATACCAAAGCTGTTGTGGTGACTAATATAGTTGATGGTGTGAGGTCTGAAAGACGTCCAGGTTCCCCAAATTCATTTTGCAGCAAAGTGATCTTGCCAACCAAGTTGAATGGTCCAAATTGACCCTTTATTTGTCTGAGTTCACTGCCTAAACATACATGTGAAAAGTAACACCCTCCTAAGAAATACAAAATTAGGTGTGTTTCAAATAACTTCTAAAGGCAACATATACATTGCTGTGATTCCCCATCTTAAGGTTTTTAAAGGCAAGACAATTTTTCACCCAAAAAAAAGACTAGAAAATCGCTGGAAAGTGGAAACTCGAGTTCATAAGGTCACTCACCGGAAAGTGGAAACTCGAGTTCATAAGGTCACTCAATGCACACAGCTAGCAAATAAAAAAGAGAGATACAAAAGTAACTGATTGATCTATACCGGTGTTCCAGCATTTTTCTCAACAATCCAATGAAAAGACTCACCTGTGTAAGTGCCCAATCACGTATTATGCTTACTCGTTGAGCATATATTGCATTAGTAGAAAACTTATCTTTATTCAAACAAGTTTTCTTTGAGATTTCGGGCAACTTACACTGAGCATGATGGCCGCAAAACCCGTTTTGAAAAAAAAATCAGAAGACAAATAATCACCATATTTGACATCTTTCAATTTATTTATATTCTATTCAATTATCTGAAATTCAATTTTAGAATTGAATTGCTAACTTTTTTGTTCAAATGTATAATTATTTTGAATCATAATGAAAATTTTCAGCATTATGAATAGGGAAGCTCATCCGCAGGACCGTTTCGACCATATCTGATATCCGAGTGAGAATGGGATTTTTTTTGCAGAATATTTGTCATATAATATAGTTTAAAACTTTTCCAAATTTTTAAAAACTCATTCATTATAATGATTTCTAAATGTATTTCATTATAGACATATAATATAGTTCAAAAACTCATTCATTATAATGGTTTCTAAATGTATTTTATTATAGTAAATAGCATTTAAGTACGGTCCATACTTCAATTTTTTTCTATTAAAAAGACAATAAAACAAAATGTTACTGTAATTTGTCTTATGCTTAATTTTTATATATTGCTATCTTGCACTAGCATATACGAAGTGTACTATATCCCATTTTAATTCAAGTTAACAAAACAAGTAAACAAGTTCTTAAAATAATTTACACCAAATTCTTAATATGGTATATTAATCTAACTATTTTTATTTATATCTATCTAATCATTAAAGTCAGACAAAAAAACCCTTATGAAATTACAAAAAGTTATATATAACAAATTGACCCACATACTTGAAAGGATCTTATGGTACAAAATAATTAATTAACTAAATTAGAGATGGTTATAATGCATTTGATGGCATGTCTACATCAATTTCCCATTAGAGAATTAAAGCAATGTTTGGAGGCATTTAAATAAATGATGTTGTTGAGGCTCAAAATTAAATGAAATTAAATGTTTCTCTTTTCACATGAATAATTAAAGAGACAAAATTTTGGGCATTAGTGAAGTAACCACCCAAATTTTTTTACCATGGCTATTAATCTTATTAGATACAATGTCATTTTCAATTAGTTAGTCACGGGATTTTGTTTAAATATGATTTGTTATTTTAAACTTATTTTTAGTTTAGTTGATTTTTAGTTATTTGACTTCTGTTATAAATTATACTATTTAAAAAACATTATCTCAGTCCTTTTATCCCCTTATTTTTTTCTACTAAGACTTAATTCTTTTCAACTGTATTAAAATGAACTTAAATGAATTCAGTGTAAATTTATGATTATTATGTTGAATTGAACTGCAGTGAGATAAAGTTTGAAAGAACAAACCTTAATGTCTATTTAATTTAGTTGTTACGGTTTGTGGCACAATTGCTGATATTTTTTACTGTTATCAACAACTTTTATTTACAAAACAAGAGCAATTGTTTTACATGAGACGCTAACACTTTAAACTATTGTTTGACGTAAAAAAATATAAATATTGAGTAAATTTTCAAGTACACGTTTTTTCAATGATCAGAATTCTCTGAAATTAAGTTAGAGTCATGATAAAAAAAATTTGTCATTTAAATTTATGGTTTGAAATATCCACTATTAAATTGATTATTGAAATTTGTCTAATTTTACCTACCATCAAACTTTATAGAGAATCCTAATAGTTGACCAGCATTCTCAGGAATCCAATTTGCTCCATGCTAGCTTTTGGAAAATAATTATTGACACAATGTCTTATTGATTAAGGTTCTTTTCTATTGAACTACAATTCGATGCTGTTCGGTTTAGTTCAGATCACTTCAGTTCAGTTATGTGTAGTTATAAATTTACACTGAAATAAGTTCAGTTCAGTTCAGTTCAGCTTTAAAAAGTTGAAAAGAACAAGGCCTAAATGCATAGTGGTAAAATCATTGTATCAATTTCTACTAATAAAATCTCAATTTGAACTTCAAATTCCACGAAAGTATTTGAGATGTGCACATTCTGAATCAATGTATAATTTATCAAATAAAAAATTTATACATAGTAATTCAGCCAGTATATCAACCAAACAATGAAACTAATGTATGCATGGAGTGAGTTAGTATTACTAATAACACTTGTATTAAACTAATATATTATATGAAATCAACATCAAGTGGGGTGATTTAGGCTTTTATGCTGACATTATGCCGGTTGATCCCTACTTGCCGACAAAAACACTGGATTAATGCATTAATTAATTCCCTGATCATCTCATTTCTGTCTATTAATTCTTTCAAATTACAGACAACAATTTTGATTGATATTTTACATACTTCTAATAAACCATAACATACAGTCTTTCTCAATTCCATGTCAACAGAAAAACCAAGAACAATATATAAATAATTATCATTCAAATCATCACCATATATATATATATATATATATATATATAAATACAGGCTTTGCTACAGCAAGTCCTATTATTATACTACTTAATTACATTAATTAATTGCCTAACCCACAAGCCAAATCCGGAAGTTTTTTTAAAATATATGGATTCTAACCCTTGGATATATATTATATATTATCAAACTCTAAGTAAATTAAGAAAAAGGTTACAATGAGAGAATTGAATAATAATAATAATAATAATAATAATAATAATAATAATAATAATAATAATAATAATAATAATAATAATAATGAAAGGGCTGATTAGGGTAACTAATTACATGATTAAACTCCTAATAATGGCAGCTTCAGGACTATCAGAATCAATGGTAGTCAAAAGCTGAGACAATCGGTCACTTAAGTCATCAACTTCCTTGTGTAAGCTCCTGATATAGTTGCAGGTCTCTTGTAGAACGGTTGCAGCTGATACCTGCCCATCATTAAACAATTAAATTTCGTCAAGCCGTTTTCGAACTCTTTTCCTAGGGTTTGAATTTCGAAATCGATATCTTCGTGATAGTAACACCTTGATGCACATTGATTTTACTGTATATTAACTAAAAGATGTATTTTAATTGAAAAAACTTAAGTTGGAATATTAGACTAACAAATAATTGTTTTTTTATTATTAATAATAATATCAAATCTTCTTGGAACATTGTGTTACCTTAAACTTTTAGGATGAGTAAGTCTTAACATTGGTATTAAAGTCTTCTAAATTGATATAAATTATTTTGGAATCTTTATACATTAGCTTAATTTTTTATGGAAGAATTTTTACAATAACATATATAATTGCATTTGTTAAATTCTAGAAAAATCATGTGGTTGTGTAGAGACATTGGCCACGTTGACTAACACTCACATTGACATTTATGTACAAAACTAGTGTTTTTAGGAGTCCATTGTTTTTTTCTTCTTTATTACAAGTTAGGAGTTGAATTAGAAGATGAGTTAAAGTCAACGAGAGAACATGGAACACATTTCATCTTAATGTCCGGATCCGGAGGCCGGATGGGTCTTAACATAAGGAGTTGATAAACTCCAAAATGCGATCGAAATGATAACAAGTCGTGGGTATAGTTCAAAATTTTTTTCACATGTAATCCATATTTCGCATGAAAAATGTACAACATATTCGGTTTAAAAAGAGAACTTGTCTAGTCTCGAACAAATTTACTGGAAGAACGAAGGGACCAAGAAGTACGTACCTTATTGGAACGTCTATCACGGATTTCGGGGAGAAGGTGTTGTAACTTGGAGACAAGATCAATGATTTGAGCATCGGTGATTCTAGGAACGCCAGGCTGCCTTGACCTTCTGCTAGACATGTTCAATTTTTTTTATGAAGAAATATATGGAAATGAAAATGAAAGACTGAGAAGAGGGGAGAAGAAGAATATATAGGCAGAAGAGGGAAGCACAAGTGCTTAGTTATAGCAATAAAAATTAACAAAGAGAGCTAAGAGAAATTTAAAGAAGGACCACTAGAGAGAGACTGTACATGATGTTGGATGTGAAGAGGACAAATGCATTGGAGAAAGAAGTGGAGTAGGGTTCATTTTAATTGGGTATTTCTTAAGAAAATAAAAATTAATAGAAAAAAAGGAGACTTTACAATAGATCTAGGAGTGTGAATCATGGGGTTTGATCTCAAGTGATCGTAGAGAAATGTGTTTGTTTTTAAGTTAACAAAGTGGGCCTTTATGTGTTACTCTCTTTACACAACTCCATGTGATCATAACACATCTTTACTAGTGTTAAAATTTGAGTAATATTAAATATTTTATATCATAGTTTTAGTACTATCTAGTAACTGCTCTCTCAAGTTTTGTAAGACAACATGTGAGGCTTTAAGTCTACAACTATCCACATGTTATTTTACACTTTGAGAACGTAAATTTTAACATCCTTAAATAAAACCACTAGTAGAATCTACATACATAACGCTATAACTCTTCTATGAATTTTAGACCTTTTGGTCTAAAAGACTTTATATTAGTCTCAAATAAGTTATTAAATATAGGGTTGAAAGTTGGGTTTATTGAGGTGAGGAATGCATTTTCTATCCCCATAAAGAGCAAATTCAACCATTTCTTTTTTTAGGGTTTCCTAAAATAGGGAATGAATATAAAGAAAGGTCGAATTCAACCATTCCCTATATGGTATATCCATAAAATAGAGATCCCTAAAATATGGTTCCCTATATATAGGGATCTCTATTTTATAGACATACCATATTTTAGGGGATGAATATTATGTTATTATTTGTTTTTACTTTTTGTTTTTTTAATGTTTTGTTGATTGATTAGAATAGAAGTGATGTAAAATGATTAATGTAATAATAATAGAATATTATTATTTTTAGGGAATGTAATATAGGGAATGAAAAATAGGAAAGATGATTGGAGCAAAAATACTGTTAGTGAATGAAAAATAGAGAATATGGTTGGACTTGATCTAAGTTTCCAGGGAAAAAATCTTCCCCATCCCCAATAAAGATTCGGGGAAAATTTATTCCATGCTTCCTGCCAGGGAATTCCCATTCCCCATCGGGGATTCCCCAATTTCCCACAAAATAATAAAATTATGTAAATTTTTTTTATCAAAGTGACATATAATTAAAAGTATTTCATGTTAATACATCAAAAAATTTCATACAAGATATATAATTAGTGAAAATAATTATATAAACTAAAAGCAAAATAATATAATTAATATTTATTCAATTGTAAAATCTATTTAATAATTAATAAATAATTAAATAGTGTTGAATATTATGTTTTTAAGTAGTGTTACTTTTTAGTACTAATATATAGAATTAAAATTAATAAGTGTTATGTTATTACATTTTGGTAAAGTTAAATCTTAACTCTTAATATAAATTAATAACTAATTTTTCTTACCGGGTTCGGAGATTTTTCGGGTTGGAGAATGATATGTTTGCATCTCTATTAAGGATTCAGGGATCAAAAAATCTCTATTCACACCCCAGGGGGATTCTTATCGAGCAATCCCTGTCCCCATCGAGTTCGGGGAATCCTCACCCCCACTTTCAACCCTTAATATATATGGTAAAGGGAAGTGAATGACATCATAAAATTATTTGACTTAAAAGTTTAAACTTGTGATTCAAATGTTACAGCGATATAGTATTAGAGAAAAGAAGATGTAAAGAACTTGAGATCTTGTTTAAATTCCCCATTGAGTTTGAACTAACTAGACTCGATTAAGACTTTAGATTTTAAAAGGAGGTGAATAATATGTTTGACATTTAATTACTGAATTAATTATAGCAGTTGCATTTCAATTTATGTGAAAACCTTGGTAAATTTTTATTGTATTAAAATTTGCCATGTCCTCATTTAAAATCTAAAATGTGACAATTTTCAAGAGATTGAGAATGAAATATAGAATATTTCTAGAATTGAAAAAAAAAACTTTATTCGAAATTCTCATTACCTAAAATTTCTATACAGAGAAGAAATTAAATAAACGTGTAGCCCTTTTAAATTTTTTCAGAATTAGATCTGTAAGTGAGCAAATGCTATAATTTGGTTTCTCTTTGGGACATAACTACGTGATTGTCAAATCTCATTTCACATGCTATTTCCCTTGCAAACACGGCAAGACACGTGTCATATCCTGCTCCTAATCCTATTTTATTAGTTTTTTTTTAAAATTTAGCGGCTTATAATAATAATAAAAGAAAATCCTATTTCACCCCATTCGAATGTAAATTCGAACCTGCAACCTCTATAATTGAGTCAACCACACATATCTCTTGAAAAAAGTAAGATAAAGCTTAAAATTATGAGTATATTCAATATTCCCCAATAAAAGAGGAATTAATCTATGATAATACAGTAACAAATAACTAAAAATCCCTAGATATACCTGGTGAAAATGGTCTTCCTTTGCCACTAATCCTAGTTTATTAGTTACTATTATTATTATGGGGAAAAATATTTCTTATCAGTAACATTTTCACGTGCTGTGACCCCCCTCAATTTTTTTACATGACAAAATTTGTTGCTACTCTATGAATTTCATTCCCAAACCAACAAAATTAACTCCTTTTCATTTTAAGATTTTCCTAGCTCAATATCTGTTATGTTAATTTCCATATCTTAATCTTAATTAACTCAATATTCTACCAACACATGTTATTCTTAGTAATTAATACTCCCTTCATTTTTTTAATGATTGTCGCTTTTAGATGAGAATTTTGTTTTTAAATAAATGTCACTTTGCGGATTATAATGCATTTATATCCATTTTTTTTTCCTCTTTTGCCCTTATTTATTCTTTTATTGTAAAAAGTAAAGAAAAATGAATAGTTAGTTTTAAAGCTATAGTAGTATTTTTATTACCATATTTAATACAATATTGATATGTGAGAAAGTGCCCAAAGTGACACTATTAAAAAATGGAGGGAGTACAAGTATGTGCTTAAATTTCAAAGGGGGCCAAAACTTTATGAACTCCATTAGTTTTTTTTTTATTTGTAAAAACATTTGTAACAATAAGTTTTCAATATGAAGAAGTATATATTGAGTATTTAGTTAATATGTGTTAAATATCCAACATTGAAACTATAGATTATAAAAACTGAAAAGTCGTGTATAAGTTGTCTAGACACTCATCTTTAACACACATTTTTTATTTTGGTATGCATGATCAGTTCAACCTTACATTTATGCACAGACGGTTTTATAGTAGAAGACACTAAGGTAATCACCTATGGTCTCAAATAAATAAGGGCCCTATTTAATATGAATCTATATAATTTATAATCATATTTTCTGTTTATTTTTTCAAAAACCTATTCACTTTATAAAAATTTTTATAATAACAACAAAGATATTCATTAGACTAAAGCACGATTGCATCAAGAAAAAAGCTATGGACTAAGCCAACCAAAGATCATCACCTAAGATGAACTATTCCACAAAGGGGAAATAGATAGACCCACAAAGGGCAAAATGAGCTAGCCTAATGGTAGCAAACAACAAAATAAACTGAAAATTCCAACAATAAACCATGAACCAAAAATTACAAATCTGAAACAAACCATCCATATAAGAAGATCTACACCACCCAAATAACAATATTTCCAAAAACCGTCCCAACACATTGATCTGAAGAGATCTTTTTGAAAAAATGTAGATCAGAAAATTTACACCGCACTGGCCTTTACCAACGGCTTTTGTGAGAGTGGATCTTCCGTCTTATTCGTTAAAGTTGAGATGAGGTAGATCGGAGATATAGTTGAGTAAACTGAAGTAAAACTCGACTAAGAAGAGTTGTTCCGATAGAAAAATCCGGCCAGAGAGAGAAAACTTATGTGACTTAAGTTTATTCACTTTATAAATAAGCATAATTGATTTATCTTAGTAAATTATAGCTTAAAGATGATAAATAGCATTAGACTAAAAATAAAAGTATGAACTTTCATTTTTATTATTTTTATTTTATAATTAATTATAAAATTATTAAAATTTATACTTTCACCTAAAACTTGTAGAACAGCCCTGCAATTTTGTAGCTAGCTCCAACACGATCCAATCAAACTAGTAGGAGGCCTATTAATTTCAACAATAGAGAATATATCAAATTGAATTAAGAAATTGATGTGCAAAAATTAAAAAGACGGTGGACCTTAATGGTAATTTATAACAACATATGACACATATTTCTTTGTCTCTTTTGCCCGACACTTTCTTACAAATGATTTTTCTGGTGAATGATCTAGTTTATGATATTTTTTCATGTATGAAAACCCTTATATTAAATAATGTCTTATTTTATTAATTTTTAATGGATAAGATATTAGATTGAACGATTATCTAACACTACACCAAATCAATTAATATGTGACTACAATTTATTTGTCACAAAATTATTGTCACAAAAGGCTATTATTTATTATAATAAAAATTTTACCGTCACAAAAATTAATTTTTTGAATTTTTGATGTAAAGTTGTCACATATAATAGACTTTCTGTGACAATTTCTTAAGATTGTAACTAATATTATTTCGTTACAACTTAAGTTGTAACCTATAAAATGGAACTTGTTACAACAAAAATTTTATTGTCACAAAAACTATTTATATGACAACATAAAAAACATGTTAAAAAATACTTCAGTTACAACTAACAGTTATCACTAAAGTTCAATATGTGACAATTACTTATTATTGTCACAAAAATAATATATGTTTACGGGTTATTTAAAGGGTTATATAAAAGGTATATAAACGATCAATCTTAATATTAAAGTAATTTTTACATAATTAATCATATATAATCATTAATAATAGTAGTTTATAAAAAAAAGTTTATTACGACATATACATGTTTACCCCCTCTAACTTGGCGACTTCTATTAAGTTCCGCCTTGAACTTGAACTTGTTCATATTAGAACAAATCCAATCATTCCCTATAATAGGGAATGAATATTATAGGGAATGGTTAAATCCAATCATTCCATATATGGTATATCCCTATTTTAAGGGATGAATATTAAATTATTTTTTTTACTTTTTATTTTTTTAATTGTTTTGTTGGTTGATTAAAATAGAAATAATGGCAGAAGAATTAATATAATAATATTATACACATGGCTTATTGCAACTGAAATGGCACGTGTTGCAATTAAGAAGTTGCAAAAGAGGTGAAAAATTGACTTCTTGTGACACTTTCGAAAAAGTCGATAACAGGTTGCAATAACATGAAAAAACGTATTTTATTGGGTAAGTGTTGCAAAAAAGTAGGGGTAAAACACACCACCTTTAAGGCCCTGCTCTCTTGTACTACAATTTAATGCAGTTCATTTCAGTTCAGACAACTTCAATTCAGTTCAGTTCAGTTAAACCAACTTCAATCAGTTCAGTTCAGCTTTCAGAAGTTAAAAACAACAAGGCCTAACATTGAATACAAATCGCATACTAAAACGCAACCAAGCTCTCTTATTATTTACAAAATATAATATTGTATTAAAATGTTTTCTAGCTATATTTTGTTATATAGGTTGTCTAATAAGTTTATGTTGTAAGGATTTTTTTAGTGAACGTGTCACAGTTAATTTCTCCTATTTTTTTTACGAGAAACAAATTCTGTTTTTTCTCTTGTTTACTACAGCGACGAAGAATCAAATTATCACTATATTTATTCATTTTTCTACTTCTTCTTCCAAGTGCAAGATAACCCCAAGGGGTGTTCATGCTGATTCAGAATGCTTTCTCATAAGAATATGAAATCTATGTTTTGTGTCCATTCAACGGTTGTATAATAAGTTTATGTTATATAAAATGCTATATACCTGTTCACAGGGCCGAAGTACCCGCCTGTCCCATCCCGAGCCCTCTCAAATGGGCTGGCTTTAACACTCGATTTTTTATAAAGTCCGGCCCAAGCTTGAGCCTGCTGAAGAATAAAGTTTTATGAGTCGAGATTGATTTTTATATAAATGTCCAAGTCCGACCTAACGATTACTAATTATATTTATTAAATATTTATATAGGATATTTAATAATTATTTTGCATTTTTATATATTAATCTATTGAACTTGTAGAATATTTATTTTAATTTATTGAATCATTTAAATAAATAATGTAATCATACATAAGACTTGGACAATTTTTTATCAAATTTTTCTTTTTTTACTCTTTCAATATACCCAAATATTTAAAATAAAACTACTTATGGTCTTTGGGCCGGGCTATGGAATGACATTTTAAGCACGGCCTGAGCCTGAAGTTTTGAAGTGTGGGCTGGACCGAGCTTGGGTTGATGTTTTTAGTCAAAAGTATAATTAGGCCCGAGTCGAACCTGATCCAACCCGCCCGACAAACATGTCTAAAGGATATATAAGAGGTATATAAAATTATAGCTATATTTTGGTGTATCTTGTATTTTAATTAATTGATTAATTGTACAATTGTCTTCTTTTATGCACGTTATTATTCAATAATTATAACTTTGTAGCTATTAATTTTATTAATTTTATTTTAATTGTAATTCATGAGTAATAATGAATAATATAAAATAAATAAATAGTTAAATGTTTGTTTAATCAAAAAGTAATAAATAATATCCATCTATTAAACAATGTATAAGTAATTAAAAATCTATCTAATCCATTTACAAAAAAAGTATATCTAACCTAATCCCACCTAACCCCTCTCTGTTTCTTTCCTTCAGTTTAACCTAAAGGCTTAATCTCTACCCCTTGCAACCATCGCTCTCTCACAAGTCGTAGCCGCCACACCCGCTCCTCGTCCTTTTCATCTCACAGCTCACCATCGTCTACAACGATCACTGCCGTTCAACCATCTTACATCCCGTAAAAATGGACAAAATAAAAAGACCTAAACGTGGCCGGCGATGATGCTTTTGATCGGCTCTACAGCGTTTGTTAAGGCTGACCTTAATGCCATTATTCAAGTAATAATTCTCTCTTTCAATTTTTGTATTATTTTTGTCTATATGAGATTTGAGAGGTTTTGGAAAAGTTGTTCTTATTTATAAAATTGGGACAAAAATAATTTGTCTGTTGAAATCGGAGTTGGCAGTGGCGAAGAAAAGTAGGGCTACAGTTATCGCTATAATGCTGAGATACGAAGAACTAAGGGTCGATTGCCTACAAGAAGGTCTGTTTTCCATTTCCCCTTGATTTTCGGCATTCCCTCGTTGGTTAATTTGAATTGCTCTGCTGGAATTTAAATCCAGTAAGTCGTAGTAAAAATTAGAAAAAGAAGCAGCTGATTAGTTTAAATTACTCAATTAAAATATGTATTCTAGGTCATAGGGCTTTCAAGAGGAGAGCTTGAGGCTCGTAGCAATTTATTTCTACGCTAAAGTAAAGGATTGAAGCAGTACCAGATGGAAATTGGCCTTCTTCAACTTGAAAAAGCAAAAATCGATGCTATAGTTGCTGAAATAGAAGCCGAAAAAGCAGCAGCAGTGGTTGCAAAGAAGGCTCCTCCAAAAGAAACCTAGATCTCTTCTGTTTTTTCATACTAAGTGGTAAGTTTTCCTGTGACCAGATTACTTTGTTGTGCTTGACACTAATATCTTTACTATATTAAACATCTTATTTGCGGACTTATGCTTTCTTATTTGCTCATTCGTTATGTTAGTGAATTACTGGTCTTAGGATATGCTTACTGATGTCCCATTCCAATGGTTGTTTGATTTAGTACCGGTGATACTTGTGATTATGAGACTTGATTTTACTTATGATAGTTTCTGTTTTTTTCTCCAACCATATACTGGCACTAGAAAATCTATTATAGTTACGACTCATTTCTCTCTCTTTTTACCCTTGACATTCTTTCATATTATATTATGACTCGTATTTAGTACTTTGAAAATGTTTCTTAGTACATATATATCATATAAAGTTTTAAACTTTTTTTTAGACTCGAACAATTTGTAAAATGGTGGGACGTGTTGGGACTGAATATCGGTTTACATAGTATGTTTGTTTATCTTCACTTATACTAAGTTATGGTTGGGTGGAGAACTTTCATCAATCAGGCGTCAAGATGAACTTCCAAAGGTTATTGTTTCTTTAATTTTATCCATTAAGTTTTCTATAGTGGTTTATTTCAAGTTACTGACACTCTTTGATATTAATGGAGAGCTAACATAGTCTTTTCTTCAGCCAAATTTGCTTATCATAGATGAAAAATATCCACATAATTGTGTATGTTAAGCTGCAAAAAAATGGAAAGTGCCTGCAATAGAGCATTTACTGTTATTAGAGATCAAGCAACTGATTTGGAAGGTTTGTTGTATTTCTTAACTCTTATATTGCTCATTGTTTTAGCAAAAACTTACTGCTTAATGTTGAGCATGAATTTAGGGTCCTTAATTGTGTGTTAAGCCTCAGATGTCCTTTTCAAGCTTCCAACTATGACTTCACCTCAAATGTTTCAACCTTAATTTACCGTGAGCCTAAACTGAGTTGTATGTATACATAGATTGACAAGAATATTATATATGTAGCCTATTTATCACGAGAAGAAATTTTTGGCTATGTCAAATTCAGCATAATTGGAATTCTCTAGAGGTGTGACGTTGTCCATTTAAAATGTGAAAATTTATAGAATGGAATTTTCAGAATTTCTTATAAATTTCAAACCATTATTTGAAACATGAAACTCAAATGCAATAACCTCGCTCTTGTGCAAACACTGACTTAAGATACTAGGAGCAAACTATTTTGGCCTTGTTTTTATACAGGGCAGTAGTTTTATAGGGAAGTGAATTCTCTTGGAGTCTATTTTAGCTTCTCAGTTGGCAATAAACTTGTAATATTGATCACTTTTTTTAACATCCCAACACTATATTGGACCACTTTTCTAGCTTATCAAAAAAATGTAACAAATTTATATTGGACCACTGATGCATTGGAGTTGCTTTTTTGTTGATTTATGCAAGTTTTTTTAGCTTCCTAACTACGTTAGCTTGTTAAGTATATTGCACACTTTTCTATCTTACAAAAAAATGTAACAAATTCATATGGTCAGGGAACTAGACAAAACAATTTCTTCACTGGAAATCCTGTTGGCTGTTGCGGATCTGTCAAAGCTGATAATCAACTGGTGTAGAGTTTGCTGCATCGCTACATGATTTTTTCAATGAGGACTTGGTCTAGTTATATCCTTCATCCAAGAATTTTGTAAAATTTACTCTTCTTGAGGCTGCAGATCATATCCTTAAATTGTAAGTATTATGAAACACTTACAAATTTTATTTAATTTCTACTATAACTTTAGTGCGTATTATGTCTCACGGGTATATAATCTGCTTCACATATCTTTAGCTATCATAAATTTGAACCAAGGTTTCAATTCCCATCTATTAGTTGTTTGATTGCCTACATGGAGGGTCATAAACAATGAACCTATAAAACTAGTACACGTTATATGAATAATTATATAGAGTAATGCACACCAATAATTCTATTCAATAAAATTGAATATTTGACTTCTGATCTGTTAAACTTTAACTTTTAGTGTCTAGTCTATCTAATTTTGACTTTTTTGGTGCATGATTTACTCAGTTTCAGCTTGTTTATGTTATCCGTTGTTTTTGAAAGAGTTGTCTCATGTCACATATTGATTAGGGGTTCTGTATTGACTACAGAGAAAGGCATAGTTATGACTTTAGAGAAAGCCTAAGTACTGTATTATTTGTGTAAGGATTTCTGTATTCAGACAAAAAAAACTTGTTATTATCATTGGTGGTTATGTTTTTTTAGGCCATTAGATTGATTAGAAGAGTTTATGCATCCTTTTGTAGGATAGATAAAGATGCGCCTGAGACGTGACTCATGAAGAGCCCGACCCTTAGCGCCTCAACATATAATATGCAAGGTGGCGTCCATGATGTGTGAGCCTCTGGCGTGCTTCAATAACATTTTTTTCAGGGTTTTAACTTTAATATGTGATGTCGATCTATGTTTATGAGTTTTAATAATAATTCAAGGCTAGATATCCCTAATTTAATCCCTATTAAGGATAGATATTCCTAATGCAACATGAAAATTTTACATGTACATGTACATCTAACAATTCTTATAGTTCTATTTTTGGTATTGTTATTGTATATGTACATCTAGCACTGCATTGCATTGCATTCCATTGCATATATTTTAGGTAAAAAAAACCTTTGTTCTGTTTAAGGATTGGGAATTGATCTGATCATAAGTTGGCCATTGGGTTGCCTTTCTTGCCATTTGATTCTATATTTTGAGGTACATTGATCTGATCACTATATGGAAGAATAAAAGATATATATATATATATATATATATATATATTCAAATTGCTAATTGTTTTACTATTCTTTTGCACAGAGCATTGAAGGAGTCAGGAAAATTCCAGATGGTTACAATTCAGCGACTTGAATGCTACAAGTGTCTAAGTCTGCTCAGGAAATGGCTTTAGGGATTGATTTTGCCAATGTTTACAGGAATTTAGATCTTTACAGGTATAAACATATACAATCTGGAAATTATTAGTTCTTAATTTTGTAGTTGATTCTTGATTGTGCATATTTTGATCTTATGATTTGGTTCTTAAAATGGCATTTTTGCACTTGTACCATTATTATCTTTATTTTTAGGCTTATTTATTTTAAGTATATATCATTTACTTTATTTTGTTCATTTGTTAATTGTCTTTTCATTATGAAAATTTCTTTTTTATTAATTAGTTTTTTCAGATTTGTCAAAATTAATATTATAAATTTGATTTCTCTTCAATCCAAAGTTGTTACAAATATTTAATGTAACAAGTTAATGTTGTAACTACA
Organism: Euphorbia pulcherrima; assembly: GCA_947683365.1. NCBI lineage: Eukaryota > Viridiplantae > Streptophyta > Magnoliopsida > Malpighiales > Euphorbiaceae > Euphorbia > Euphorbia pulcherrima. Next base: position 11,201,887 of record CANTUS010000001.1, on the reverse strand, counting down.
AATAGATAGCGACAGAAAAAGTTGTAACTGATAAAATGTTGTCATCACATATTATGTGACAACAAGAAGTTGCCACATATAGTATTATTTGTGACGACTAATTAAAGTTGTCATGCAGTTTGAGTAAATTTTGTCGTATTATACGTGATAACTCGTTTTATCTGTGACAACCAATTTTATGTGACATGAAAATTATTGTCACAAAATTACAATTTTTGTGACAACAAATTTGGAAATATTATCTGTTACGGAGTTATTAGAGACGAAATCTTTGTGACAACTATTCTTGTCACATTTAGAGTTGTGTGACAACTTCAAAACTTTTTGTGACATTAATTATTATCACAAGTATTATAATATATGACAACTATCATTTCTGACTAGGAGTTTTCATTTTAGTGACTACAAACTTTGTAACTAATAAAAATACTGTGACAACTCTATTGTCACAAATAAATTTTAAGTGATGACTTTTTTATGTTGTCACGTAGTTTTAGTTCATTTTCATGTATTATATGTGACAAGTAGTTTGTTTGTGACAATAATTTTTTCTTTTTGGTTACAATAGAAGTTGTCACAAAAAATGTTGTCACAAAAATACTTCATTATTTGTGACAATAGTTTGATGAAATATTATCTGCAACGGAGTTATTAGCGATGACATTGTGACAACTTATTATTGTCACATAATTTTATATGTGACAACTTCTTGCTTTTCGTTACAATGTTTGTTGTCACAAAAAGCTTGTTTTCTTGTAGTGTACTATGAAAAATCAAAATACATAATGTCAAAGATATGATATATATTATATATAAGTAAATGTTTGGTGTTGAACACATGGTATGTAAAAGTTTAAAGCCATGAAATCTTTCTCTTTCCATGTTAATTGTTAAGTGTTACAATGTAAAAGTTTGAAGCCATGAAATCTTTCTCTTTCCATGTTAATTGTTAAGTGTTAGACAAACATACTTGAGATTAGTTTAATTGATAAAATTAATGTTTCTTTAATATCTATAATATTCCAAAAATAAATGTTTTAATTGAGTATTGGAGTTATGATCCTAGAAGTTATAGATTCGAGTTCACGTATAATTAAGGTGGAATGAAATTTTATTTTTTTATTATTGTAATCCAGACAAATTATTTTTTAAATAATTTTTTAAATAAAAAGTCCGCAAAGAACAATTGGAAGTTGCTCGAGAGAAATTAGGTTAAACCAACAAAAGAAAGTCTTAAGATACCCTGAATAAGAAAAATGAGGTATAAAAAATTTTAGTCATGTCAATGGATATAATTAGTAATTTTATATTAGGCAGACACTAAATCAATTTATTTGCTTTTTCAGAAAAAAAAAACTGAAACTCCGTAACTATTAACTGCACACATTATATAACATGTGTTTTTTTTTTTTTTGACTAAACATACTTAGTTAAGAAGAGTACATATTAACTTGTAGCTAAACAGTGCACCATAACATGTTAGTCCACGTGAATTTCTGGTTAAATTCAGGTACAATAATCACATCAATTCATTTGTGATATCTACCCAATTTATTGAGTTTTAAGTTTTAAATAGTGTTAAATACTTGGTTTAATATTTGAGTTTTGAAGTTGTGATTATAGAGGTCACAGGTTCGAGTTCACATTTAGGCGAGGTAGGATAAAGTTTTTCCTTATTATTATCGTAAGCAGATATAAGGTAAAAAAAATTAAAAAAAAAGAATTTTTAAAGTATTTTCAAGGAAATGTCAATTACTTATTTCCATGTAAAGAAAATCAAAGTATGTTTCTTTCAACTGATAAGTAGGTGTACTGAACTGAACCGAACTGATTGGTACTGAACTAAACTGAACTGTACTAAAACTGAACTGAATGATACTGAAACTGATTAATACTGAAATTGAAAATACTGAAACTGAACAATACTAAATCTGAAAATATTGAAACTGAACAATACTGAAACTGAATTATAATTAATAATATAAATAATATTTTAAAAATATTAAAATACATAATAATTAATAACATTTTAAATAATAGTATACATTTTAATAAAATTTATTAATTATTATATATAATAATAATTAAATATACCATTATAAATTATTATTATTATTATTGTTATGAATATTATCTTATTATTTTAATTGTTATCAATATTTGTAAAACATTATTATTTTTATTTATTTATTTATTTTTGCTATAAAATTATTTATTATAGAAATAATAATTGACAATGTTAAAAATATTATTATTAATTTTTATTATTATTATTATTTATGATTACTGATATTAATTAATAATATTTATATAATATATAAATAAAAATGAACTAAAATTGAAATGATATTATCATTAATATTCATTATTTTTAATATTTGTGAATAATAATATACATTAATAATATTTGATATAATGCATAAACTGAAATTTAATATTAAATTTTAAATATTAAATGCTGAATACTGAAATTGAACCAAATTAAATTATATTGAATTGAATTGATTGATACTAAATTCAATTAAATAGAAAATAAGTTGAAAAGAAGAGTAGTATAATTCCTTTTTGCTACAGTTTATTTCAGTTTTAGACTATATATAACCTAATTAATTAATGTTTCAATGGAACTGTGGTTATTTTTTTTCCATCTACTTTATGAACTTTCTCTGTTCATTGATCATTGACGTATCTATTTCTTTGACTGAAACATATATACCACAAGTAACAGAATATTTTTTTTCTTTTTTAATGAATATTCTTTTATTTTTTTAATATGTTTATTGAATATCATTTTTTTAACTGATTCACAAATAAAAAATTAAAAATAAAATAATAACTAACGGAACTAAACTAAATGAACTTAATTTTACAAATAATTATACATTATTAGACATTTACACCTCATCCACTCATGGATTAACACTTCACCATATTTTATATAATAATAATGATAATAATAAGTGGTAACGTGTAATAAGTGAATGGAAATTGCACAAAATATACAGTATTATGTTTAAGAACCCTAAATCTTGCACACAAAAAGTAATAAAGTGGTGGAGATGAATTTGTCATCCAATCAAATTTGAAGTTTGGTATGGTAAGATATGTATGGAGAATTAGGCCAAAATTATAGGAAAGTCGGTAAATATGTTGGAGCATGATTTTAGCTTAGTTTGACTTCTACCAAATATGTTTTGAAAAAGATCATATAAATAATAAATATATACATATGTTGTTTTTGGTTTTATTTTCTTACATAAATCGAGAATGTTATATTAAGACGAATATTATTGTGTGCATGGAATTTTATAGTCCCTCTTATAAGATGATGATGACGTGTATTTGAATTTTAATCCTCATTAAAAATTCATTTCGAATATTTATTAACGTTTAAATTCAGTTCAGCGTGTTCGACTATATGTCCGGTGGAAGCTCGAACCGATGATTCTTACCCAAAGTATCTCACAATATCTTAAAATATCCCAAAATATATTAAAATACCCTTAAAAATTCAAAAATCTGCTTTTTGACCCGTTTTACGCCTTTTTCAGCTTTTTAGGCTGGAGGGCCCTAGTTGACAGACTGCCATCAAGGGCATGAAGTCGCTGGAGTCATCACCCATGCCGCCGGCGACTTCACTCAAGCCGCCGGCGGTATGACCCCCTGCGGCAGTTTGCCAGCTTTTACTTTTTATCTTGAAACCCGTCGAATAATTATAAAAGTCGGTTTTTCGCTCGTTTTTTCCCCTTAAAACATCAGAAGAAGGGGTTTGAGAGGGATGCATCAGTAGAAAATTGGAGAGAATTTTAGAGTGAGAAAGTGGGTTCTCGATGAGAGGAAGTGAAGAAAATGTAAGAAAAGGGTTTCAATCCATCTTTTCTTGGTTTTTCTTTACCAAATCTCTTAGATTAAAACTTAAAATCATTAGAAATCCTAGGTTAAAATCAATCTAATAGGATTTTTAGAGACAAATATTGTTTAATCTTCAAATCACTACCCAAAATCATCATTTTGAGCTTTCCGGAGGCGTCTTTGGAATACGAAGAGGCGGATTCACGGCTCTGAGGTAAATTTTTAAGTCTCTTGAGCTCTTTGGCAGTATTTCTTGCTGCTTGTTGTGTTGCTTGGTGTTTCGATTTCGTTTTTTGAATTTTTGGGCATTTTTTTCTCATTTTTCTGTTGTTTCTGCAGATTCCGTAACCGCCGGTGATTTCACCAAATCACTAGCGGCTTCACCGAAACCGCTTGGCTGTGAAGCCGCCGGCAGCCTCACTCAGGCCGCCGACAAAATCACCATGCCGCCGCCTGCATGAGCTTCTAGGCAGTATCCCCACTTACTGCCCATCGACCTAAATTTATCGTTTTTTGCATGTATAATGTACGGTACCAAGACGGGAATCCAGAATTCCCCGAATATGGTCCAAATCCCTTAACATGTGACATTTTCAGTAATAATTTGGTTAAAATAATAAACGTGCTCAAAATGGACTTTTCCCTAAAATTCGTTCGGAAAATGAATTTTTCAAAGGGAACCTTTAGCTCGACCCCAGCCTAGGGCTCTGCCCCTAGACCCCGTCAGGGGCACTGCCCCTCACAAGGGGCTACCGCCCCTCGACCTCGCAAGGGGCTGCTGCCCCTCGGACCCTGCTGCCGTGGGCGCTGCTTTGTGTGATATATCTCGTATACGTGTCGTATTTGTGTTAACCTTTGCAGATGCAGGTAGATTTAGGTTAGATGTATGCTTAGGCCTTCGGGGATTTTGTTTTTCGTTTTAGAAAATGTATAGGATTTGAAAGCCTTGTAATTATTATTTTAATTTCCGCATTTTATTTGGGATGACTGTAATAATTTATTTAACGCTTTGAATGCTTGCTAAATGACGCGCGAACACAATATATAAATCGAAAATACTAAATAGGGTGGATTAAAACCGAACAAGAAAGAATGATACTTTTAAATTGGCCAATGTAGAATAGATAGCATTATCCGAACTCGGAATCTCTATTTAAGGTATGGTCTACCACTCGGTTGAGCTGAACCGGGTGGCGACTCTGTTTTAAATACGGTATTTCGATCTCTGTCTTTTAAGCATTAAAATATGCAAACCATTTTCTACCATCACCACGCTTATATTTTTAGAGGTCGGTCCTCCGGCCCGGCGTCACAGCCGTCCGAAATGTCGTCCGCTCACAGTTATATTTTTGGGTTATTTTATGGTGACTTTATTTTTTTCTTACTTTGCCACTATTATTATTGGATTGAATTTCACCTCACTAATCCAAGGATCATGAAGGGCAAAGTAACTTTAACTTTGTAAAAAATAAAGCCATCATAGCCTACACCTAACTAGGGATGGCAATGGATCCTAGACCCGCCCCGAATCCATGGATCTAGATCTGTTTTTTAGGATGTGGATCCTAATATTTTAAATCTGTCGGGTCCAAAGTCTAGAAATACGGATCCGAATTCCATAAGTATGAGATCCAGACCCAGATCCGTATGTATATATGGAATATATATATATATATATATATATATATATATATAATTAATGTTGTTAAAACTAGACCGAACCGATTGGTTCAACCGGATAAACCGTAGTTGAATCATAATTGAATCGCAGATAAATCATGGTTAAATCCAAATAAATCACGGTTGAACTATAAAAATCGTGAATCATTGCCTTTAAGAGTTCGATATCTGATCCGATTTTAATAACATTGTAAAAAAAAAAAGCAAATATACATATAAATTAAATCCTCAATCTACCCTCCTTTTTGGTAATAAGGGAAACTAAAAAAGCAAATACAAGAACCTACAAGAAAAACAAGGAAGCCCTGCTCACAAAATGGATAGAGTAGTATCCTTACATTTATTTCAAACCTCTGCAATATACAAGATAGAGGAAACTCCGAGTAATAAAGCCTAATTTACGAAAACACAGAGGTAGAGGCAGTAAAGTAGGTATAGAGTCTCTGGGTATTGAGGATATTGGGTTTGATAGTTTGAGTGAGCATATAAGTGGGGTTGAGCTTATCTAACACAAAATTAATTGGCCCGTGTTAAGGATCAATCTACACAACTTATGTACCTCTCTTTGTCATTGTTTGTTTCCTATGCGGGATATCTCCAACACTCCATCTCAAGTGCAATTTGGCCTGGATCATTTGCTACTTGCAAACATTCCTGGCCTATCATCTCCGAGGCTCAAGGTCAACACCGGGTCTAGCCTTTCTCTGTTAGCCCACACTCTGCTAGGACTTTAAACAGAACCCAAGATCTTTCTAGCTATTAGGCCTTCTTCTGCTAGCTTCAGTGTGCATACAAGTGGGGTTGAACTCATCTAACACAAAACCAATTGGATTGTGTTAAGGCCCAATCTACACTTGTATACACTCTTTATCATTATTTTTTGCTCATGTGGGATATCTCCAACAACTTAGGCTACTTCCATTTCTCCAAACTTAAGAAACAATATTCCCCTTTAAATGTTGTGTGGTTTTGTAATGAAGAGCTTATTTGTTGTTTCTTTAAAATTTAATGGGTTGTTGATATCAGTTATATAGATTCATTTTGAACCCGGAACCGGACCTAGATATTAAAATTATGGACCCGTTAGACTCGGGTTTTGCATGTAAAAACAAATCTAGATAGGGTCCAAGCTGGATCCAGTCTAGATCCGACTCGTTTGCCATCCCTACCTACACCATGTTGTTTGGTTGATGATGTATGAATTTGGAGCAGATTTTACAAATGAAGTAAACATCTTTTTCTCTTTAATGGAAACTTATCCTCCCCATCCAATGCACCCAGTTTTCACTTCCCATGACTTTCCTTTCTTCTCTTCAACTTACTAACATTCTACATCAAAATGAAAAACTATTTATGCCCTTCTTTAAAGAGGCATTTTTAAAAAAATTTATAATAACATCCTTCTCTTTTCTTACAATTTATTGAAATTATTTATTTAGAGATTATTACTTATTTGGCGTTTAGATTATTCAATTTTAATAAGACAATTTCACATACCATTGAAGATTTAACAATTCTGTGTACAGTCGTCAATACATTTTTACGTTTCAAATGAAGTTATTATTATTTCACGTCATTTTCATGCTCAATTATCTTTTTGATTCCATGGATTAAAAAAATAGTGAAAAGAATACTGTGCAGTATGTAATGTAGCTTGGACAAAATTCAAGTTTATTTAATTTTAAATTTGTAAGATACCACTTGAAAGTGTATTAGAGTGACCGACGTCCAATAAATGATGTTTAAGCACATGTCGCCGACTTCGTATACAAGTAACTGACACTTTATGGAGTATGTACCGTTGCTGAATTTTATAGCTGTTTCCTTTTTCCTTTTTTTTTTACAAAACATTCACTTTGCTATGCTCTTTACGAGTCGTGGACAAAACAACAAAACATTGAATTCTTTTAATAAAAATTATTGTCTCTTTATAAAATAAAATATATAATAAAGTAAATATTAAAATGATAATTAATTACGTCCAAACATTTTTAAAAATATTAAAGGTAAAACAATTAAATTTTAATTATGTTATTATATTTTAATTTATTAAAAAATAATAATATTATTTAGTTTTTTATATAAACATTAAAAAATTGTGACTTTTAGAATCGAAGAAATATGAAGAGAAAGGAAGTAAGAAGGAAGGAAGTCACGTGTATTCTCTTAATCATTGTAATACTCCTCCCGTTTAAAAGAATGTAGTTGTTTTAAAATTTTCATCGAAACCAATAAAAATTTAATATACCATTAAAATGATTAATGTTTCTTTAATAAAATTCTCTTTCTTCTGAATTACTATTTTATAATTTCATCAATATCAAATCTCTTTCATAATGAATACAAGGATACATTGTGATGCAGAATGAAGAAATAATACGGATAAGGTTGAAGCTGTGTTGTGCTGTTCTGCTGGATACTCTGATTTGGATGATTCTGGTGTCTTTTTTAGGTGGGAATAGACCACTGAGAAGAACTTATGGTTTGTTTTGGTCAAATTCAAACACTAAGGGTCTCAAAATTTGTATTTATCCTAAATACGAAAATTATTATTATATTCTTTATTTTTATTTTTATTTAATAAGTTTGATTTTATTACGATTCATTCTTTGGTTAGAATTAGAATTTTCTTGTTATTTCTTGATTTCTTGTTCTTTTAAGATTAAAAAAAGAGTCTATATAAAAGGCTCTGATGTAAAGAATTATGGAGTTTTAAGTTCTTATTTTCTGGATTATTCAACTTTCCGTTGCATCACATAGATATTCTAAAATGACAAGTAAAATGAACCAAGATCAAAAGCGTTAAAAGACTAGTTTTTGGTACCGGCGGTAGTAATACAATAAGTTTATATTTATAGGCAAATATTAAGAACTTGTAAAGACACAATCACAAGATTAATGGTGTGGCAAAGGCTTGGTCTAGTGGTTGAGTCTTGAAGCCGTGATCATAGAGGTCGCAGTTTCGAGTCCACACTCAGGCGGGGTGAGATAAAATTTTCCTTTATTATTATTATAAACCCATATAAGATAAAAAAAATTAAAAAAATTACAAGATTAATGATAGAAATTTATGCCATTAAATCAATATGTATATTATAACCATTTTGTATTGATGGATATAATTCAATTATATTTATATATTTTAATTTTATATTTGACACAGTTTTTAGATCTAAACAGTTGCACAGGAAAGCAAACCAAACTAACCGTCAGTATATTAGAGTACCTGTAAACAACACGCCCACTTTATTCTAATTGCAACATTCCCTGCAGCCTGTTTTGTAAAAGGAGCAGTTAAGACTTTAAAGGGTTTAGATGGGATATGAACGGAGAGTAGGTGGAGAAATATTAAAAAAATATAATTTAGAGCATATTTTAAAATTAGAAATGAGATTTTTATTGTGAGAACACTTTTATTAGTTTCATTTATCAAATAAGCTATTTTTAGTATATTAAAAATATTAAACCATAATTATTATGGATATTGATATCTTAAAACATTGAGTTTAGGATTCGTTTAGGCGGAAAAAATCGAACTAGGTGCCAATAAATCGGTTAGGGGCCTGACAACGCTATGGGAACATAAAAAAAGGAGGCAAACTCTAAAATAGGACCTAAACGGGACTAAGCGGGGATTTTTAAAACAGAGACTCCACCTCAATGAAGTCTATTGATTTTAATAATTACTCTAATTAGTAATTATAATGATATTATTTCAGCAATATAAAAATGGAAACCCACTCCTATATTCCATCTTTTTTGGTGAAAGCTATTAACAAATAATATGCTAAAACATAAACACAATGCCCTGCTATTAAATAAATCGAACATTATTCTACTAAAATGTAGAATATTATTGCTACTTAAGAAAATAATTAACACAGATGCGTAAAATTAACTCATTAAATCACTAGTAATTCGGATAGGTATTAGCACAAATTACATACTCATGAAATGCGCATGCATTTGGACTAATCTATTAATTATTTGTAATTAATTTTATTTGAAACTTTGAATATAATGTCATCACCAGATTGTCAATGCGTAAAATGAATCATATCCAAACTCATATATTATGCGTTTAGATAAAATTTTCTCATCTATTATATATATCATGTTTATAAATAAATAAAATAATTAATTAAGCTTCACAATTATAAATGAAATTATTTTTTATATCTATAAAAATATCAGTTTAGCTAAAAAATGGAATTAAGAATAAATAAATAAAAACTATGACTTGCTAAAATATAATGATTATGAAAAACAATAGGAAAAATGCTAATATGCATATAGAGGAAACTTCGGATGAAATATACAAATTTTTTTTTAAAAAAAATTTGACTTTTTAAAGCATACAAATTAAATTAAAAGGTATAATTAGACTGACTAAAAATGAGTGTAGTTCAACTAAATGATGAAAATTAATATATAATGAACCTTTTTGTCTGTAGCCTCCTTTTTAATATAAATCTTCCCCCCTTTTAAGGTCTTCATTAGATTACCTTTTCCTTAATTAGTTGGAATTAGTCTCTTTGAAATTTATTCCTTCATTTGCGGTTTGTAATCAACTATTTAATGACCGACAAACAACTTCAATTCGGTTTTTTAGTTACTCTTGCTCTTGCAAAATATAACGAAAATAATAAAGTAAAATGCATTCAAAGTTCTCCTTACTTTTGTTGGAGAAATTCAATTGGAGTAAATAGCGTTTAACACAAACTAATTGATTTTATATTAAATGAGTTCAATTCCATTTGAGTGCTCACTCAGCTATCGAGCTCAACACTCTTCAGATCCACGAATTCTCTACATGGTATCTAGAGCAGAAGAAGGCCTGACGGTCATTGATCTTGAATTCGTGGTTAAAGTCCTGGTGGAGTTTGCTAGCGGAGAAGACTAGACCCGTTGATAACCTTGAGCCTCAGAGGAGATAGGCCAAGAAATGTTTAGCAAGTGACAACTGGTTCAGGCCCAGTTGCACTTAAGGGGGAGTGTTGGAAATATGATGTTATATCTCAAATTAGAAATATAAGAGAATAAAAAGTGATATATAAGTGGAGTAGATTAGACCTTAACACAAGCCAATTAATTTTATGTTAAATGAACTCAACTCTATTTATATATTCACTCATCTATTGAACCCAACACCATCCCGGCCCACAAATTCTCCCAACTTTTGCAGACTTTACTATTTCTCTTTGATTAATTTTCTCCAAACAATATACTAATGACTTCTATGTTTTGATTGTATAAAAATATGCATTAAATGAATGATTGTTGGGTCATTAAACATCATTGTATGTCTGCTATTTTTTTGTTGGCCTGTCCATTAGCCCAAGCCCTAAGGTACATTCACATCTCATCCATGTTACTTCGATATTCACCGTTTTGTCATTTAAGGTTGATATATAAATGACATGCTTCAAATTTTTATAGCCCTAGTTTATAACCTTGGCCATCTCACTCTTGTTTTCTCTCAAAACTTCTTTATTTGTTGCGTCCGTTTCAATGGTTTTGTTTAGGATTTTTCACTGATTTCAGGCGATAATCCTATTATATAACGTAGTCCACATCACAAAAGTTGTCAAGTAAAGTGTTAATACGATAAAAACATAAAGATCTAATAATAGATTTTGTTTTCATTTTTAAGTTAATTTGGAAGACATAAAAGTACAACTTTATACTCAATAGTGATGCTAGAATGTAAGGATTTAGCTAAAATTGAAATGTGAGAGAGAATGAAAAGGACAATGTGTAACACAAGTTGAAAGCAAAAATCTTCAAATATAGATTTGATGTGCTCACCATCCATCACATTCACACCACACAATAATATGTAACTTAAATAGTTGAATAGCCTCATTTCTCTATACAATATAATCACTTTTTTCTTAATTTTATTTTAAAGATTAATCCTTTTATCATCCAGGCTTCACTTTTTTTTAGTTTCATAATTATTTGGTGTCAAAATCGCATTTTCTGTTTTTTTAGTTTCGAAAATTTTATAAGTCTATGTTTGATATATTTTAGTTTTGATATGTATGTTTAAATTTATTAATAAGTTGTGCATAGAGAAATAAAAAGGAAAAGAAAAATGGGCTGGGTTTGGTCAATTAGAGAAGGCGGACTGATCCATCATTGTCAGGCCAGACACTGAATGGACTGAGAATACAGACTCCACATTCTCAAAGGATACGGGTTTTAATTATGCGGGCCTTAGTCCGGATATTCTTCAATATAACTAAAAAATAGTCATTTTTAAGGGGTTTGTTTTTCAAACTAATTTATTTATAAAATGAGATTTGAGGAAATTTTTTTTTAAAACGGGGAATATGGTTTTAAAAAGTTATAAATAAAGGATTTTTAATATTAAATTATGTCACGAAAATGGGTAATTTTTTTCATTTTTATCTGAATTTTTGCAGGATGGTTGTTAAAAATACAATACACGTCAGTGAAAAATTTTGAACTTTCTTGAATAGTGCAAATATTTTTTTAATTAAATTATGATTACGAATTTTAAAAAATCATAAAAACAATATCCAAAAATTACTCAAATCCTGACATATAATTTTTAAATAATAAGTTTAAATTATTAGAATGTTGAATTGTTTAAAATATTCAATATAATACCATTATTCTGAAATCATAGTCCTCCTTTTGTAAATTTTTTGAAACCATATATCATATTTTGCAAAAAAAATCCTCTTACCCGGTTTTAGAATTGAGTGGAATCACAAGTTACTTCTTTGAAGTTTTCAGTCATTTGGCTTACATGAATAAAGAAAACCCATATCTCACCCCACCAATAAGTGGACTGGAACATGTGACCTCTACAATCATAACTTCGACTAAACATTTGCATGCACTATGTACTTAGCATGCATACGCCCCAAGGCCAAAGCGTCTTGATTGTTTCTAAACTTGTATGATGTTTTGAATTATTATATAGTATCTTCAAATAATTAAACACAACTAGCCACAAATTTACTGGCATGAAGTCACACATTTCGGTAATCTAGTTACATTTTGGTGTTAAAAATATTCATCTCATACAAGAGATTAATGATGTAATCTAAATGAGATTAGTCAGTGCAAGAATATATTCCACCAAAATAATAAAATACTACAATTTTGTTCTGAAATGATCCAAATGTTTATAAATAAAATCCTAAACATAACAAATGAGTCAACATTTGTAGACTCGCTCACTTAAAGAAAACAATAAAAAAAAAAAACAAAAGGACAGTGTTAAAATGTAAAGACGTGAAGGATTCCTTTTCTCTCCTTATAACCCTATTCATTTTCTTGTGCATTTTCACCATGTGAAATATTTCTTATTCATCCTTTTCAAATAAAATTTTTTCTACCCAAAATAAAGAAATTTTATAATTATATTGTTATGTTTAATTGATATAATATATAAAAAGTGGAGAAATATTAATACCATTCCATGGAATAGATAGGTAGGATGAAGTGTAATACCTATTCTTGTATACATTTCACTTCATTGTTTGGTTCATTCTTGGAATGCTCTAAGACCAAGTATATATATTGTACTAAATGACTATAACATTCTCTCTTACCATGATTTTTTCCAGGTAATATGGACGGGAACTCGAACATAATTGAAAGAGAAATTAACACCGAAAAACATTAAATATAACTTATGTTTAGGTTTTCAAAACAAAATCGTGAAATATTAGTGTTTAGGAGTTTGTGTGATGTCTAGCTCTACAAGCAAAACGAACTAGATTCTTATTTTGCTTTTTATTTTTTAAGAAAATGGAAGAATATTGTTAGGAGACCGGATAATTAAGCTAAGAAAATCTCTTTAGGAAACATGACGAGAAAAACATAAAGAATATATATGGATCAATTCACACATTCTAAAATGAAAAGAAAATCAGCTTTTTATTGTAACTAAAAGGATATTAAGGGGTTATTCAGGGGTTTTTTGTAAATTACAAAAATATGAATACCAATTTGTTAAGGAAGATAAGGAATTTCTGTTCCGGCTGATGGTTGAGCTTATAAATTATTCTATATATTTGGATAAACTATGATTACCCTATATTAATTTCTCTAAACGATTCTCCAAACCAAACATACCCTATATATTTGGATAAACTTTTTAGTATAAGCAATGTTATTTTCTATCAATACTTAAAATATTTCAAATTTAAACACAACAAATGCATACTACTAATTGGTTTAAGTATTTAATGGTTTAACATGAATATTTTAGCCCAGTAATTTTAAATGTCACAAATTCAAATCAGGATAACACAATTAGGAAAAAAAAAAGGTTTAATGGTTAAATTTAATAAAATAGAGATTTGGAGTTCAAATTGTGATGTACTGTTTTAATGAAGAGCACAAGACATAAAAGACTACTGAATTTTATATCAAATTGTGCATTTATTGAGTTTATAAGGGATTCAAATCTGTTTTATCGCAAATTAGTGTTTTCTTTCATGTCTCTTATATAAATATTGGCACATGTCTGTTTTTATTATTATGTTATTCTTTTTCTTTTAATATCTCCTACAGATATGCTACATGACAAATAATGAATGGAGGGACATGAAAGGGGACACTAATTTGGGGACAGCAGATTTGAATCCGATTCCAAGTAGAATACACAGACCAATAAGAGTTGGTCCAGTGGCAAGCGATTTGATATTGCTTAAGAAAGGTCTCGAGTTCGAGGCCTAGTGAATGCAAAAAGTCCTTATAGAGAGACTACCCACCACAGTCAGGTGCAATACCCGCATCAGATCTGAACATAGTTAGATCAAAACTCCGGCGAACCAGATGAAAAAAAAAAAAGAATATACAGAAAAATTGGGAAGGTTAATTTATATTTCAAGAATCTTGTGTTAAACGAATTGAGTCATAGAATAGCAGCCAGAGAAAAAAGAAAGGTAGGCAATAATGGAGTCGATTAGGATGGTTAATTCAGAAAATGTTGAAAAAGGGAAAACAGAGACAGTCATTTGGGTATGGACATTCCACACAAAAATTAAATGTAGTTAAGACTTTTAACTTCAAATAATTGTCCTAACATTATCTCCTTGCACTAAAATTTGCAGCCAAATTTATATAATGCAACTGGGTCGCTTACATAATCATGTTTTCATTTTCTGTTTCTCTGTCTACATTTTTATTTATTTTTAAATAAAGTTACCTAATAATTATAAATAGCCTTTGGGATATGCACATCTTTTGATAATTTCCAAGCACATTCCTTATCTTTGATTTTGAATATCTAATTATTCATCTGATAAAAAAAATACTGATAATTCATTCCATTTGCAATAAAAGAATGTGTGTCTGTCTATACTACTATTTAATTTTTGGAACCAACCATTTATTTTAATGAAAAGACAATATATCCATTCATATAAATAAATACACAAAGCCAAATAGATACAATATTCTAAAAGGTGGATAATTACATAGGAAAAGTAAAACGACCATACAAGGCCACAAAAGACCATAAAGGGCAACAAAAACTACCCAAAGAGTAGCAAAATATGCCTACACAAAAGAAAATCAACCATAAATCATAAGTCAAAAGAACCAGATCCATAAAAAAACAACACTTGAAAATCTACGTAAAATCCCAAAAAATATATGGGCCTTAAACTAAGAAAATTAAAAAAGAAAAAATTCAGAAAAGAATAATTGAAGGCTGCAACTTTAGACTTTATAGAGTACACACATGCAATGAGGGGCTAAAGCAACAGCTAGAAAGACATTTTTTTTGCTTTCAGTGCATTAAAATTAAAATACTAAAAAGATAGCAGATGATAATTAGGATTACTTCATAATATAACACTTTTTTTATGGAAATTAATAATATAACGCTAATTAATAATATAACACTTGCTACCCCCATTGGAAAATGAGTTCAAAGATAGTCTCCACATTCTCATATCTACAACTGTCATCATTCCACAAGAAAAAATAACAAACAAACTGTTAATGGGACCCCAAACTTTGCTCTTGTTTCATATATGGTGGTTTTGTAGCTGCAAAAGTCTCGAGTAGGCCCCGTCTGGGCGGCTAACCAATTCTGAATGGCTCCCTTGTTCGATAATTCGCCCGTCTTGAACAACTCCAATACTGTCCACTCCTCTAATGGTGGACAACCGGTGAGCCACAAGCACCGTGGTTCGGCCTCTCATGAGCCTCTCAAGCGCTTCTTGTAGCACACATTCGGATTCCGCGTCAAGCGCACTTGTCGCTTCGTCTAGTAAAAGAATTGTAGGGTCTTTAAGCACTGCTCTAGCTATTGCGATTCTTTGTTTTTGTCCTCCCGAGAGCTGAACACCTCTCTCGCCAACAGGTGTCTTGTATCCCTCGGGCAATGCGCTGACAAAACCGTGGACATTGGCTGCTCGAGCCGCTTCGATCACTTCGGCTTCGGTTGCACCCTCTTTGCCATAGGCAATGTTGTCTAAGATGCTAGCCGCGAATAGTGCGGGCTCTTGTTGGACTAACCCGATTTTAAGCCTCAAGGACTTCAAATTTAGTCTTCGGACATCTTTCCCGTCGATCATTACTTTCCCGGCCATTGGATCGTAGAATCGCTCGATTAATGCGATCACGGAACTTTTTCCGGACCCACTAGCTCCAACGAGGGCTTGGCTTTGGCCAGCTCGGATTCTAAGGGATAAGTCCTTAAACACGGGAACATCGGGTCTCGAAGGGTATGCAAAGTCAACATGTCGAAGCTCGATTTCCCCGCGTAATGATTCGACCGGTTCAGCCTCAGGGTCATCCGGGTCGATCCTAGTGGACCGGTCTAATATAGAAAATACCGAACCAACGGCTTCGCCGCCTCTTATAATTTCGGGAGCAAGGCTAACGGTTTCGGCTACTGAATTTGCTGTGACAACTAGGACTACAAAGACCTTGATGACTTTCGAGAATGTGGAGAGGCCTTTGCTGACTAGGTGGGCACCGTACCAGAGAATCAGAGCCTCAGAGCCGTAGAGAGCGAGCTGAGAGAGGCCGAAGAGAAGGCCGGAGGTTTGACTTTTGCGTAGGCTAAGAAGCCGAGGGACACGAAGCTCGTGGCAGAATAAAGACAGGATTTTGTCCTGTGCGTTAAATGCAGCGACGGTTCGGATATTGCTTACTCCCTCGCCGGCAATCATGCTTGTCTTGGCATGAGCTTTGGCTGTGTCTCCGGCAAACCCTTTGAGAGAGAGTTGCTGTGAAATTGCCAAAAAGGGCAAATAAGTATCGGTCATTAAATCAAATTATATGGTTAGATTTTTGTGTAAATCAATCATATATGTTTGTCATTCACATTGATCCCATTAATTAGTTCAAGATTGATCAGATATTTGTACAAAATAAAACTTTATTTGTACAAGGCTGAAAGGGCCCACAAGGGGTAAAGCCAAATAGATCACAGAGCAATCACTGTATATGACACACACATAAAAGGCAAAGGGCACTGCATATTTCAGGAGCATCTATAAGGCAATCAATTCATCTACACTGTGTAAACCGTAAGATCGATCAAATTAAGATGTAAAGGCAGAGCAACTGTCATTTGTTGTACCAAAACACAGTTGGGAAACTCAAACAGGGCTTCAAAATTGAAGTCCAGATACAAAACGACAAGGCTTAGAGGCCCATACGACAGTGATAAAATTAGAAGGATTTTGCTTTGCAAGCTCTCTCTGCCATGCTACTATTCATTCTGACACACTCCAAAGAAAAACACAAACTGACCCGGATGAAATTTCAAAAGAAAGGCATATAAAGGTTATATCTTGCCCAGAAATGTGTCATATATAATGTGATTCACGGGCCAAGAATCAAAACAACCCACTAAAAAAAGCTCATGTACCAAGAACTGATCTTTTTAACATATGAAATACCGAAAATCCACTGAAAGAAAGAAATAAAACAAAACATCAGTTGAAATTTTTGACTGGGAAGAAATCCAAGAAAAAGAAGAGTTTTTTACAGTCTTTTTCACAGCTTTTGTGAATTTGGTGACTAGAGGGTTTATTTCAATTATAAACTGTTATTTACGTGGCTAATTTTACTTTAACAAATGTACTAGTCCATGTTATAAACTTATTATGTTTGTGGTTTTGAGGAGTGGAAAGTGCATGTGCTGTTCTGTGTTATACAGAGTGACACGTTGTAGTTTATTAGCTTTTGTCGTTTAATGGTAAGGATACGTGAAGTCAGATCTTAGATATTACTAATAAAATGGACCAACTCACCTAGAAGTCCCAAGGGAATTTATGCATACAAGGGTAATTTTGTCATTTCACAAACTTTGACTAACAATTGACTAACTGAAAATTTGATTAGCAATAAAACTAACTAGAGATGTCTTTTAAGTAAAAATGAAATTACCTGAGCAAAGTTGGCAAGAACAAGAAGAGGGAAGGTAGCCAAAATTAAAAGGGAGACCTTCCACTCAACAATGAAAGCAACCATGAATGAAGTGAGAAGAGATGTCATGTTTTGCAATATCACCGAAATTCTCTCCGGTACTGCAGATTTTACATCAGCTGCATCCTGAGCTAACCGAGCGGCAATTAGGCTCGAATTGTGCTCATCTTCATCGAACCATCCAACTTCGTTCCTCAAAATCGCTGAAACAAAGAAAACATAAAACACAAGATCAGGGATTTTTCTATATCAATTGTAATCTATGTTAAATAAGATAGTTAGTTCATGATTTCACCTGCAAGCATCATTCTTCTCACTCTAGTAGTGAGATTCTCTCCCATAATGCTGAAAAAGTAATGCTGAATCAAATAAGCCACAACAGCGTAAAGCCCCGCACCGATATAGATAAAGACATACTCTTTTGTCTTCCTTTCCATGGCAGCAGAATTTCGATAATAGAAAACCTCAATCATATTGCTCATTACTATAGCAAATGTTGGACCGATAAAACCTGAAAGTACTGATCCTACTACAGCCATTACAGAATACGGCCATTCCGGAGCATTTAGCTTCAACAGCCTCAAGAAATAGTTGTCAGGGGCAGGATTTTTCCGGTCAGTTTCAGCATTTGACACCATCTCGATTCGACCATCGGCACCTGTGCTGTATGAATAGCTCAAGTTTCGTAAACTGCCTGACCGTAGGCTTAGAGATTTTGTGGAGAGCGAATTACTTAGCCGTGATGAGCGCGTTCGACGAGTTGATGGGTCCCTATTTCGAACAATTTCTTGGAATCGAATCAACGAGGCGTATGACCCTCCTTTCGAGATCAACTCTTCATGGGTCCCGGTTTCAATGACCTGTCCCTGTTGAATGACTGCTATTGTATCGACATTTCGGATAGTGGAGAGCCGATGAGCGACAATTACAGTTGTTCTACCAACCATTAGACGGTCTAATGCTTCTTGAACTATGCTTTCAGAGCCTGCATCAAGGGCACTGGTTGCTTCATCAAGGAGGAGGATTTTTGGGTTTTTTAGCATAGCTCGAGCAATTGCAATTCTTTGTTTCTGTCCACCGGATAGTTGAACACCGCGCTCTCCCACCTGAGTGTTGTAGCCGTTAGGAAGCAAGGTGATGAAGCTATGAGCATTTGCAGCTGAAGTAGCGGCTTCCACTTCATCCATTGTTGCTTCGGGCTTTCCATGGAGTATGTTTTCAAGTATGGTGGTTGCAAAAAGGGCAGGTTCTTGGCTGACCAGCCCGATTTGATCGCGTAACCACATCAGTTGAAGGGTCTTTATGTCCACATTATCCAGCAAGACTTGCCCTGGTTACGCAATAAAAGTATTAGCAAAATCATGTATCAATCAATGGATATAAAGTGTCAATTTTGGAGATTAAGGGTGAGTTTGGGATTGCTTTCCTAGACTGCTTTCCCGAAAAGCTCCATTTTCAAGCTTTCACTATGACAGAAGATTTTGGCGGGAATCAATAGCAAACAGACCCTAATTAATTAGTATTAAGAGTCAAAATCTTTTGTCTAATGTCAAAATATGTTGTTTTATGAAAAGTTTGTGAGGGGAGCTTTTCACGACAGCAGTTGTGACAGCAATAACAAACAGGCCCTAAGAAAACGGTAATTACCCTGATTAGGATCGTAGAATCTCTCGATTAGAGAGACAACTGTACTTTTTCCTGACCCGCTACCGCCAACAACAGCAACAGTTTTTCCAGCAGGGAAGGAAATCGAAAAATCACGGAATATCATTACATCTGGCCTTGAAGGGTAGCTGAAAGTTACGTCTTTAAACTCTATGTTCCCGTTAACCTCAGGCAAGCATTTTCCATCAGAAGGATCTTGTATTATGGTAGGCTTTTGGTTGATAATTTCCATCAACTTGTATCCAGCTGCTTTTCCTTTGCTAAATGCCCCGAGATTCGAAAATGATTGGCCCAAACTCCTGTAATAGGGTATTGTCATCCATCTCCATTATTCCTATAAGAAATGTATAATAATGTTGCATTTTAAGTGATTAGATTGTTACATGCCGCCAACAATGGCAGAGAAGATTGCGGTGAATGCCTTGCCTCCATCGGTTTGACCATTCCTGATAAAAACTCCGGCATACCAGAACACAAGGGCCCATGACATACATGCTATTCCATAGGTACATCCAAGTCCTAAACCTTTGGCCACTCCAGCCTTGTATCCAAGCTTCAAAGTGTTTTGAATTGCATCAGAATATGAATTTAGAGATTTGCTCTCCCCAACATATGAGTAAACTGTCCGAACTTGTGCGATGGCCTGTTGAGAAATGCACACAATTCAGCATAGTCCCTATTGCAAATTTACCAGCATTTGTAATTGTGCTTTAACAGTACAGTTTATCGGCTTAATAAATCAATACTCCCCTAAACTTGGCCCTAAACGCTCATTTGCCCTCTGAACTTTCAAATGTTCCAAATAATTTTAAAGTGCACCTCCTAACCTTGAATGACACGTGTCATCTTCTGGTTGGAGAAAATCAGGAAAATGAGATCTTTGAGAAGTCAAAACAACTAGAATATGACACGTGGCATCCGGAGGGTAAACTTGTGTGGTGCGTTTTTCCAAGTTTAAGGGGTAAATGAAACTTTTAAAAGTTAAGGAGGCAAGTGTGCTTTTAGCGTCAAGTTCACGGGCCCAATGTATTAGGTCCAGTTTATCAAATTTCTTTTTTTCGAGAATGAATCCAATTAATCGGTTCGGTTTAAAGCTTTCAAGAGCCTATCCCGTAGTTAGAGTCTGATATGTACACTAAAAATTAAATTCAAGACCTAATTAAAGAGACTGAAGTTCAGCAACTAGCCCATAGAATACTATAAAGTAAAGAAAAAAAAGGCAATGGCTAGTGTGAGAGTGTCACATGTAAAAACCATTATAGTGGCAGTTTCAAGCATAGAATGGCAAGCAGCTTTCAATGCATATGAAAAAAATACAACAAACTAAAGCATGGTATCAAAGACAGCTGTATTTGTTTGTCGTTAAACCAAAAAAGAAATAAAAAAGACTAACTTTATATGATGCAATGATGATATACACAATTCAATGAACTACCCCGCTAGGCAGCCAATAGACCTCACCTGCTCTGCAATTATGCCTGCTTGTGCATAGGATTCACGGCTCTTAGAGGTTAGCCCAGTTAGAGTATATGCATATAAACCGCCAGCAAAAGCAATTCCCGGTATCACTGCCACACTCAGCAACGCCAACCTCCATGCTGACACAAAACCAACCACTAGCCCAGCTAGAAACGTTGACAGGTAGTGTATAAAGTTCCCCACCTACAACAATTACACCACAAGTCAAACCTGGCCATTTTGACTGTGGGCCCCACACCAAAAAAATTTCCCTAAAATTGGATTTTTGCCCCCATTGAGGGGATTCACTAAAGAAGAGAAGGTGAAAAAGAACTTAAAAAGAAGGCTTGATGGTAATTAGCTACGTGAACTTGTCCTTGAAAAATTGTTATCTCTCTAAACTTTTAAAGTTGTTCTGTAATTACTTCAACTTTTAAAAAAGTGCATCGCTTTGCTGCATAACGCCACGTGTCAGCTTTGAATTACAAAGAATCTTAATAATAACATTTTTTAAAAGTCCAACCAACCAGACAGAAGCTGATACGTGGCCTTCTAGAGCAAATTGGTGCACTTTTTTATAGTTGATGGAGCTACGTGGTTACTTTAAAAGTTCGAAGAGACATCAGGTTTTCACGTACAATTTCAGGTAGCCAACAATGCATTGGGCTAAAAGGAAAGACCTTTTCACTAATGGCATCTTGAACAAGGAGAGTATCAGTTGAGACACTGAAGACAATATCCCCAGTTCTAGCATCTGTATCAAAGAAGCCAACATCTTGTTTTAAAACTGCTTCTAAATACTTTTTCCTCAGTATACCCACTTGTCTCTCCCCAGTATACATCCAGCATGCAATTTCTGTTGGTGGTCAAACCCCAGCCATTAATTAGCACAACAAAGAATTAGATGTATTAATATTATAATTAGTCTAATAAAAGATGAAATTGACAGGTGAGAGAGAGAACATGGATGAAATGAAATGAAGGGGTTGGCCTAGCCCATGGACCACGTGGGTTCAAGCTTTTTTGCAGCCGATGTGCACAGGTCACACGAGTCACACACATAAGCAGTATTTTGTTCTTCTTTGAGGACATTTATCATACACCTTTCCTCCATTCACAAAAACAACAAAAACTAGATAATGAATAGTTGTTTTCAGTTTATTTCACATACCTGCATATGATGATAAGCACACAACAAGCCCAAGATACACAAAATATAGAGAATACTGCAAAAAAAATTCAGATCTAAGTTTAACCATTAGCATTTAATGAACAAACAGAATTTGAACCGATTGAAATTTAAGACACAAACCTTGGCAACTTCTTGGGTCATTTTAGACAAATCAGTTTGGTTCTTTCCAAACCCATTAACCATTTCTCCAAATAACAGGAAGAAAACCGGCATTGAAGACCCGTGAATCATAGCTCCAATGCTACCAGAGATCATAAGTACCCAATCATACTTATCAGCAAATGAGAAAAGTTGGAAAAATGGCAAGCTTTGTTCTTTCTTCTTCTCGGCCTCTGGTAATGGTGGTTTGGCGGTACCAGTGTCTGTGTTCTCTGCTGCCATCCTGCTCCACAATGGCCAAGATTGAAACTTTATGATGTAAAAATGCTGAAAATGATTGAATAGTGAAAATTAAGTGAAAACAAGATGTGGGTTTATAGTCATTGAAGGGGAAAGAAGAGATCTAGAAGAAAAGTGGGTGTGCGTGAGAGTGAGTGAATGAGTAAGCAAATATTGACTAGAGGTCAAAGGGATCAAAAGAGAAGAAGAGAGAAGTGAGATTTTGGAGGGGCAGAGAGGAGTGAGGAGTTTTATAGTAGAAAAATTAAATTTTACTACTGTTTAATTTAAGGACGGATAAAAGATTATAATAATTTGATCTGGGTTAAGAGGAATCTAATTAACTGGTGTGCCACCATTTTATGATATTTTTGTACAAACTTAGGTTTGTTGTATGTGCTTTTAAAAAATATAAGAGTAACACAATATTTTGAAGTAGTTTTAAAATACCGTTACATGCTATTATATTAATAAAAATTTTGATATATGGTATTATTATATAATTAGTAATTTTATTAATTTTTTATTTTTAAAGAAATATATATTATTTAAAAATATTAATTTACAAATAAGTAAAAAATAAATAATCTGACATATTGTAGGTATATTTCTATCTAAATATATTTAAGTTATTGAGCTAAATCGGTTAGAATAGCTTTAGAATTATTCTAGATCATTCCAGCTAGTAAAAGAGACTCTCAATGGCTATTGCAACTCTTTTTTGGATCTTTTGCAACGCTTATAAATCTTTTACAACCCTTTCTAGTTGTCGCTATAACCTAAATATCTCTAAATCATTGAGCTAAGTAGGTTAGAATAGCTCTAGAATTATTGTGGATCATTTCAGCCCATAATAGAGACTCTCAGTAGCTATTGCAACTCTTTTGTTGAGTCTTTTGCAACATTTTCTAGATCTTTTGCAACTCTTTCTAGTTGTCGCCATAATCTTTTTTAAAAAATCATTTTAAAATTAAATCGTACTGTAGTTATGGATGGTTCGTAATAAAATTAGTCGAACCACTTGGTACGGTACGATTTTCATAACATCGGTTAGAACTGCAGAAATTAATGAAAAATATTTTGTATAGCTAAATACTGTTCCTAACATGCTAAAATACTATGAAATTTTAGATGAGGCATGCCTAAATATATGATTTTCTGTTAGGCTAGATAGGTGGATGGATGAAATACAAGAATTTTGTAGATAATTTTTTTTGCTTACTTACTGGGATACATCTATTTCTATGTGTTTTCAAACAAACGCACTCTATATTGTGCTCACGAAGAAGAAGTTAAATTTCTAATTAATTAATGTAGACAAAAAAGTATAATGTTCAGGAACTGGCACAGCTAATTTATTGGATTAATTCATGAATTGGAAAACAAACCTCCCTATGAAAGGGTTCCTTTCCTATATTAGATTTACAAACTAAAAATTTAATTTCTTTCCATTCTCTCCCCTTCTTAAAAATTTATGCATTTTTCTGTCAAGTATTTGTACAAAAGCAAGTTGTTAGAGTTCTGCAAATTTATATTTTTAATAAGTTTTTATTTGTACTTTGAATATTATATTTGAATTTGTTTTGAAATTATGGGAAGACTTTAGTTGAAAACAATACGACCCACACATAAATGCATAAAAATTGTGGTTGTGTGCATTGCATTTGTTGCTATAGATGATTTGCTAGGTACTTTTTTAGGTAAAAGGAATTAATGAATTAATTTGTACTATCTCTAATTTCACTAAGAATCAGATGGTCTAGTAGTAGGGACTAATCCATTCTTAACTATTTATCAGGGATTGAACCCTGAAATGTGCATGGAGCAACCTTAAATCTTGGGGTCAGTCATCCTGCCCTTCTAGGCACCCGCAAATTGGCGATCAGGGATTAGTCTGGATGTGGACATGGCTTAAAGGTGCCGTCAACAGTTAAAATCCATCTAAGACCGCCTCGTGGTGAAAGCCAAAAAGAAATCAGATCACAATTCTTCTAGTATTTTTATGAAACTAATTCAAACAGTAAATAGTTTATATTTTCATTTTAAGCTTTTGATTTAATAATACATTTATTCTGGGTTGATTTGATGAAACTATATCCAGTAAAACGATGGAACTGAATCTTTAATACATTATATTATGTAAATGGTTTTGGAGTTGGGATTATATAAAAAAAATGGCATATAAAAGGTAGCTAATTTTTTCCTGAACATTGCATGTTTGGTTGCAGCAAATCCCTCCTTTTTTAGAGAATTGATTCCCAAAAACTCTCAATAATTTTTCCTGTTTCCACTAATTTTCCCTTTCTTTTATTTGTCACATTATTTTTCATACTCGATTCATTTATCTCTTTTGCTTTTTCCTGCCTGAAATTATTACAATATTTACTTTACTAATTTGTCAATTTTCTTACAAATATTATATGAATATTAAATTATTGTTTTTGTACAGCTAAATTTGTATTTTTGTTCGGTAAATAAATATTTTTATTTATTTTATATCAGTTTAATTCATATCTTTTTGTATTTTGTTAGGCCATTATGTTTTAATCCCCGTGGATTTTTTTTTCTTTAAAATTGTTAGGGTGACATTATTTAAGACAAAAATTAACATTTTAATAAGATTTCGTAAAATCCTTTATCACAAAATTGTTTTCCAATGATCAAACGACATGTTCACTAATTATATTTAAGTTGTGATTAGTGATTACATTAAAATTAATAAAATTAAGTCTCTCCCAAAAGATTTGAGCTTAAAATATTTTAAAAGATAACATATAAGTTCAATTTTACCCATAAACATATATCATAATAAAATTTTGTAAAAGAAATATAATATTTTTTTAAAAAAATTTACCTCACATGAGCTTACATCAAATAAAAAGACTTGAAAAAAAGGAAAATTGTATAAAATGCACAATTTTTAAATCTATTTATTATATACCTTTTTTTAATAAATTAATTCATTCTTTACCTGACCCCAATTTTCAGTTATATTGGGAATCTCTATTTTATAGGAGATCACAATTTGATTATCTTGCGGCATTCAAATTCTGATTTCTTCCCTTTATCATTTTTTTTATCAATGACTAATTCAAAATATGATTTCTTTCTTATCTTATCTCTCTAATTCAAAATCTGATTTCTTTCTTATCTCATCTCTGATTTCTTTCCGTTTACTTTTCAATTTATTTCTTCCCTTTCGACTTCATTCCATTCAATATTCAAAATCCGATTTCTTTCTTATCTCAATTTTAATTTGAATTAATTCATTTTTTATTCCTTTTCGATCTCTATTTTTCAACATTCAAAATCTGAAAAAAAATTTCCTATTTGATTTGAATTTATTCCTTTTTTATTTTTATTTTCGCTTTCTTTCTGATTTCTTCCTTTTAACGCCTACAACAACCATTTTTTCCGATTCTCAAGTTCCCATTTTTTCCGATGTCGGATTGTCATGAAGTACCCATTGTTTACACAATCGTATACTGTCAACCGTATATTGATATACATTACTTGATACACAATTGTTTAATCTTGCATATTATTATGTAAATATTCTATATACTGATATACAGTACTTGCATAAATGAAACTGTATACTGTCAACCGTATATTGATATACAATTCTTCTAATATTAATGATGTTAGCTCTTTAAAACTGTCGGTGTATGAATTGCAACTATTACCCTAATTTGTTGCGAAATATATGGTTCGCCTCTACCAAAAGGGTTTAGGTTGCCCAACCTAGGGTTTTAGTAGCGTCATGCATCAATATTATTCATGCGTGCACAGTATCTTTTAGGGACATGCACTATACTATACACCGTTACCAAAAGGGTTCATTTTGCCCACCGTAGGGTTTTAGTATTGTCATGTAGCAATGTTGTACATGCGTGCACAGTATCTTTTAGGGGTAGGCATCTACACTGTGCACGCATGTACAATATTAATGCATGACAATACTAAAATCCCAAGGTGGGCAAAATGAACCCTTTTGGTAATGATGTACAATATAGGTGCATGCCCCTAAAAGATATTGTGCACGCATGAATAATATTGATGTCTAGCGATACTAAAAACCTCTGTTGAGCAAATATGAACCCTTTTTGCTAAAAGTGTAGAGTATAGATGAATATTGCAAGAATTGTATATCAATATACAACTTATCTGTATATCAGCAGAATACATCACAAATCATAACACAACAATAGTTGTATATTAGTTGGTTTCCATGTACAAAATATGAGTAAAGCCAGCTTACAAATTGCAGACAGTAATGACAGCATGCAAATTGAGTTATTGACATCATATATATTCTGCTGTATATTGCTAAAAGGCATCTTCTATCCAAACTGTATATCAACAAAATATCTGTATATCAGCAATATACAGCACAAATCATAACACTACAACGGTTGTATATTAGTTGGTTTCCATGTATAAAATATAAGTAAGACCAGCATACAAATTGCAAACAGCGATGACAGCATACAGATTAAGTTATTTACAATATATAGATTCTGTTGTATATTGCTAATAGGCATTTTCTATCCAGACTATATATCACAAATGTATCTGTATATCAGATGTACACAGCAAAAAGGGTAATTGGTGATAGAATCTAAAAGTTGAATTGATGGTCCACATGGCAAGGCATTAAAGTGTATATCAATATACAAATATTGATATAATTCCCCATTTCCCCTTTATATAATCCCTCCTCCCTTCCCCCTTTCTTCAGTTCACCACTTTCTCTCTACTGCTATTATTTCACTCTCCCTTTCTCTCTCTAAAATTCTCCGATTTTAAAATCGGAGCTCTAAATTGATCGATGAAGTAGTTTCGGTGCATGGCAAGGCGATCCGACGGCGGAAATCCGGTACCAGTTGGGATTTGGGTGACGATACACAGACCCGATCCAGCAGTCAACTGAAGTGCGGGGGAGGAAAGCAGCAGCATGTTGTAGGTCAAGCATTTCGTCGCGGAGCTTATCGGATTGGCAGTCAACGAGAGCGAGTTCCTCAGTCAAATTTTGGGTGAGGATAGTTTGAGCGACGGCCATTGCCAACGCCGATGACGGAGATTTTGGTTTGGCCTTTGGAAGAAGAATGGTAGCTAGAAAATAGGGATTTCAAATTAGTAAGTGTGGCTAGAAAATATGGATTTCAAACATATTGCTATTCTAGTAAAATCGGGTATTTTATAAATATGTTTCAGAGAAAGTATTTTTTGTTAATTAGCTATTTCTATTCTTTAAATTATTATCTCCTATAGGTGCATTCCCCTCCATTACCTGAGACTCGAAAATGCCCCGAATACAACTCGAACCTGAGACCTTTAAAGATCACAGCTTCACTATTAATCACTAGCATATAACAACAAATTAATGGTGGTAAAATGTAGAAAAATTATAACTAAATTGTTAGTGAATTGAAATTATCTGCCTGTGAGGAGAATGAAAAGCGGTATAGTCATGAACACCCAATAATTGAAGGGTTATAAAAAGAAAATGGTTATAATTTAATTTGCATTATGAGATATATTATGCAGACTACAAAAATGGCAGAACCCCATGTCCTTTTCACCTCGTTTATTTCGTCAGTTGATTTGGAATATTGTTTGATTCTTATACCTTCTAAATTCTATTACAAAATTTAACAATAATATTATGAAAATAGCAAGACATAATAATTATACTGTGAATGTTAAAAATGATATAGTGGAATTTCTATTATGAAATTGCAATTATGTTAATAATGGTGGGTTTATGATTGAATGTAAATAAAACAAGTAAAAAAAAAGGCTAATTCATATTTAACTACCTGAATTTGTTTCAAAAAACTTACTGCCCTCTGAATTTTTAAAGTGACCCCATAACTCCCTCAATTTTTAAAAAGTGCTTCACTTAGTTCTTTGAATGCCACATGTCAGATTCTGATTAGAGAGAAAAAAAACTAGAAAAATGACATCTTTGAAAAGTCAAACCTATCAGAACACATGGTGCTTAGGGAGTAAAGTGGTGTACTTTTTAAAAGTTGAGGGAGCTATAAAATCACTTTAAAAATTCAAGAGAGAGTAAATTTTTTGAGATAAATTATTAAACCTAAAAAAAAACATATGAAATTAAAAGGGGATACATAGGCATGATTTGTCATGTCCACATGCATGAAAGAAATGTGGTCCACAAATATGACACCAAAAATAAGCACCAACGATGCCTTAACTTAACGGTACACTCAGTGGCAGTGTTATGTATCGGTTGAATCGATTTTATCATGAATTGATCATGATTAATGTACGATTTATTTTAAAATCAATTTCAGAAAAATCAGTTTGAACTGAAAAAAATCGATATACCGGCGAACAAGTTCAAACTTAGTTGCTAAAATCCTTGGGACAAGAAGTAAAAGTGTTGCAAATACTCAGAAAAGTGTTACAAAAGCACTAGAAATTCTAGATAATATATATTCCAAAATCTCTCGGAAGCGTTATAAAAGACCTAGAAAGCGTTGCAATAGTCACTACTATAATTAATATATATTCTTTTAAAAATAAAAAATCGATAAAGCCACTAATCATATTGATAATACCATATATCATTAACTTCGTCGGTATAAGGTCCAATCCAATATTAATAACACTAAAAACTAACTATAAAAAGAGCAAGTGAACTAACCACTTAGGTCCCTAAATTTTTGCGGCTCACATTTAAATTTAGGTATACTATGAGTAGAGAAAACTCTATATATTGTTGAAGTCGAGAAATGGCGACATGAATAATCTTTAGCCTGGTAGTAGGAAAGCATAGCATTAATTAATTAGTTAAATATAAGTCAAATATTTAATGTAAATCTGTAATACACTATAAATTCTTTTTTTTTACATATCAATTAATTTTATTATTTTAAATGCTTAAAATAAAAGAGATGTTATTAAAATAAAACTAATAGCTTTATAAATTGATTATTATCAATTGAATAATTTAAAGAAAAACGTTAAATTTTCATAATCTTTTTCTATTATATTTTTTTAAAAAATGATCAATATATATATATATATATATATATTATTTTATTATTAGCTAATAAATATAAATATTAACATTTCAAATAAGTTTTGTTTATAAATTGATATAAATTTAAGCTTAAATAACTAAACTAATTATTAATTTCAAAAAATTATTTAACTATTTTAATATGTAGTTTTCTCTGCTTCATACTCACTGGAAGGGCCTTCGATTTGAATCTATATTAACAAGTTACCTTAAATACGATAAAAAAGAATAAAATAAATTTATTAACCAAGAAAAATTTAATTAATTATGTTAAATTAAACATTAAAAATTTGTAATTCTAAACTTTAATTTATTTGCAATTCAATGAAGACCTAGATTTGTTTAACTAAATATTTAAGAATGCCTAAATCATAAATTTATTAAAATATAATGTAATTAAGGTGTATATATATTCATTTCTAGTTTGAAGATGATATATTAAATGCTTGATGAAGTATAAGGGCTGACATTTAGAGAAACACCCTAAATGATCAACCAAGACTTCAAATATATTTTTTTAATAATAATGGCTATTTTTTAAGTCAAATTTGTAGGGATTAAACCGGCAACCCCACATTTCCTAGTTTTATCCTAAGAATGTGGTGGCTACTAAAACTATTATTTTTATCAATAGAATATTTTATTAGTAATTCACCATTATTTCATCGTTAATATTCAACAATCATTGAAATCTATCGCATAATACGTTGATAGATTTTGTAATGAGAACTTTATTGTTAAGGAGTTGATATTCTTTCATTTTAAAATTTATTCTAATTTTAATTGACTAAATGTAATTTTGAAATGTCATGGCCTACTTTTTATTTTTGCGCAGGGCTTCATAAATTTTTGAGACGGCCCTGATAACATTGCTCAATGGCATTTAATATTGGACTCAAATAAGGTGGTGTAATCTTACACCGCCACTTCTCTTTTATTTTCTTTTTTTTTCATAAGAGCAGGTCAGTGAACTAAAAATATAAGCACTTTTTTTTTATTTTAGCTTAATGAATCACTTACAGTTTGTAATTGGCCTTAATTGTCCCAATGAACTTTTAAAAGGTTCATGTACTGTCTTCAACTTGTAAAAAATATGCCCAATCTTACCTTATGAATGCATCTAAACCACAGATGTTTATTATGCAGGGTTATGTGAAAATGTTGAAAAAGTCAAATAAATAGTAGAGTCAAAATCAATAGGAGGTTGCATGTTTTTTCCTCCCTTTGCCAAGCAATAACAAAAAAAAATTAGTGCATTGCATGATAATAAGAAGCTTTTTAAAGTTTAAAAAAATGACATTAGAAAAAGTCAAATTAATTAGAAGTGGACGTGTGATGTTTAGGGTGTACACTAATATATTTTTAAAGTTGATGGAGTTACGATAATTTTTTTAAAGTTTAGAGAGGTAAAAGGTGGAATGAGACAAGTTGATGGAGCTAATTATACATTAAGCATATTTCATAATACACTTTCCTTTAATTTTTTTTGATAAAGTTGAAAGTCAAACTTATTAGATCGAAAAATGCATTTCTCATCTTCACCCGTCCTCATCCCTAGTAAAATTTTAGAGAAATAAAATTCTCCAGCCTATTAAGGAATGGAATTTTTTTCCTTCCCATTTGAGGATTTCCTAATTCGCCATTAATAGTCATCAATATGAATAAATTATGTTCCAGTAACTTATAAACAAAACTATTTCATATCAATGCTTAACTTAAAATATATATTAAATGAAAAGATAACTTTTTTAAGAAAGTTATTTTATATGGACTTATAATAATAATAAGGGAAAACCTTATCCTATCCTGCTCGAATGTGTTCTCGAATCTGTAATATCTAGGATTACAACTTCAAGACTCAATAACTAGATCAAGTCTTTACCACTTGAGTGGTTTTCACTCAGTTGCAAAATAGTGTCTAAGAATTTTTTTTTATGAAATGGGTTATGTGGTTTTTAAAAACTGGTAAAAAATGATATACTTTTTATTCAGAATAATGATGTGACAGAAAATATTTCAACTGATTCAACATTATCATAATTTAACCTTATTATTTAAAAATTATACGACACGATTTGAATAAGTTTCGGAGATTTTTTTCTTTTTTTTTATTTTTTAAAGTTTATCATCGTATTTTAATTAAAAAATAGTGGAACTATTAAAAAAATTTATAATCTATCACTTATGTGTATTCCCTTTTTATTAATCAGTCTACAAAATTTTGGGAATAAACGAACAATATTATCCATTGTTATAACATAATTTATTGTTAAAATCCTCTTTTCGCCATGTTTTTTAAACTACGTACCTCATTTTGCGAAAACAAAAATTCTCAGACCCCGTTTTGCGAATGAATGAAACCACACGATACTTTTTTAAAAGGCGAACTTCAAATTAAGTATCCGATGTTTTCACTCATTTGCAAAATGAGGCCTGAAAAAAAAATTTTGCAAAGAGGGTCTGTGGTTTCAAAAATCTGCAAAAAAGGATAAAAATATTTTTTTTGTTCAAAATAGTGATGTTACAAAATATATTTTGATCAATTCAATATTATCAAAATTAAACTTATTATTTAAAAATTATACGCCACGATTTGATTAAATTTCAGAAATTTTTTTTATTTTTTATGATTTTGTAAAGTTTATAATAATATTTTAATTTAAAAAAACATTGACACTGCTAAAAAAAATTTCAAAAATTATCAACTATGTGTCTTGCATTTTTATTAATCAATCCATAAAATTTCGGATAAAAACAAAGAAGATTATCCATTGTCGTAACATAATTTAATATTGGGAATACTCTTTTTACCAATTATTTAAAATCATAAACCCCATTTTACAAAAATAAAAAATTCTTAAATCTCATTTTATAAATAAATAAAACCACATTATACTTTTTTTTAAATTTATCTTTTTTAAATTTACCCTAATTTGTAAAGTTAAATAACAATGTTGAACAACAATGTTGAAATTCAGTTTTTTAATTTTTGTTGTCTTTATTTTATAGTAATATAAAATTTGGAGTCTTATATTCTTATATTTTATTATAATTTATTTATATTTATTTAATTATTTTTATAAAGTTAATTTTTTACACTTATTACAGCTAGAATGCATTTAAATTTATCAGGTTCAAGGATTTATCGGGTTATAAAATATTATTCACACTTCGACCCCATTAAGAATTTGAGGATTAAAAATTTTCATTCCATTTTTTGAAAATTCTTATCGGGAAATCCACATCTCCATCAAAGCAGATCTCTATTAAATTCCGGGATTCCCGCCTCACTTTCAACACTATTTTTAGGTTTAATTAACACCAGTTTACTAGATTTTTTTAATACGTACACAATTAATTAGAAAAATTTACAATTATTTCTATTCTTCAACCATTATAATTTATGATATTTTTTAAAATTATGGATACATCTTCATTTAAATAATATTATTAAGGTTTATATTTATTTAAAACAACTCATTTCTCTCTATAAATATTATTATTTAACGAAATTAAGATCCAATTTTATCTCCAAATAATCAAACGTTGTCAACTTTTTTTTAAAAAAAATTTAACTTATATGGGCTTACAATAACAATAAAGGAAAACTGTTGAAACTTGAATAAAAGAAAAATAAACTTACAAACATAAACTCAGTGCTCTCCAAGAAAGGCAACTCAGATTAACTTTAGATATCACATTGGAAAATAAAGACAAAAGGAGGGACGTTATTTTGTATTTGATCTATAATATTGTATTTACAAGACCTCCTTATATAGGAGATAAATTGAACATGTATAAGGAAATAGATCTTTACAAAGATATTGAATTAAAAAATAAATATAAAATAAATACATTTCTATAATAGCATAAATAGGGAAATGATTACCATAATTCTGATTCCATATATTACTCTTCTTTCCTTTCCAATAAAATCTGGTTCCAAATTAGATCAATTTTTCCTTTCTAACACTCTCTATCAAGTTGAGTAGCGGGATTTCCAATGCTCAACTCGCTCAAAAAAATAACTGAAGATCCACCTTTCTCACTGATGGTTTCCATTAACCACGTTCCGTTGCTTGAAGAAGAAACTGCGGATTTCCCCTCTCATTGTTTTAGATGATTTCACATCCAATAGTTTGGGATAATTTCACCTCTCATAATCATAGTTTTAGAAGATTGCGCTTCTAATAGTTTTATAGCGTTTCGGCTCCAATAGTTTAAGAGCTTTTCGGCTCTAATAGTTTTAGAGCGTTTCGGCTCTAACCATAATTTTAGAGCATTGCGGCTCCGTTTGTAGTTTTTGAAAACTTCCGCACTGTCCCCCTTTTGGCTCAGATTATTTGTTGATTTTCGTTTCCTCACCGCCCTTCTTTTTGGCTCAGAACCGACTTGTTTCTACTCTTTATCTCCTTTTCTTTTGCGTTTTAACAGGTTTCTCAAACCTGATTTGAGCTTTTCTATTCAAGGTATTTTCACCTTAAACTTCTATTGTGGTATTTAGTTTGCTTAACCAAGATTTCTCCCTCAAACCAAAAACCAAAACAAAACACCCATCTTTTTTTCTTTATTTTTGTTTCTCTCTATCTATTTTAATTTTTTATGAGTCGAGAACCTGGCTCTAATACCTTGTTGAAATTTGAATAAAAAGCAAAATAAACTTACAAGCATAAACTCAAAGCTTACTAAAGAAGGCAACTCTTATTAACTTGAGATATCACATTGGAAAAGAAAGACAAAGGGAGAAATGTTATTTTGTATTTGATTTATGATATTGTATTTACAAGGCCACCTTATCCTTATATAGGAAATAAATTGAATATACAGAAGGAAATAAATCCTTAAAAAAAAGATTGAATTGAAAATAAATATAAAATAAATATATTTCTATAGTAGCATCCTAAAATTATGGTATTGAATAAGGAAATGATTGCTATAATTCTAATTCCATATATAGCTTTTCTTTCATTCAATAAAATCTGATTCCAAATTAGATCAATCATTCCTTATCTCATCCCGAGGATTTTATACCATGCATCGGAAGCATGCTCCTACTCCCTTGCATGAGTGACAAGCGTCCAAAAACTGAATAAAATAATAACAAGTAATAGCATAAATTAGTTTTTAGAACACTTGTTACTCATGCAGAAGAGTAGGGAGCATGCTCTCGGAGCATCCCGTCCGAGTGTGGACTCGAACCTGTGAACTTTAGGATCACAGCTTCAAGGCTCAACCACACAATTAAACGTTGTCAACTTATTCATATATTTTAGATATATCGTCTTTGTATATTTTTACAAATATCAAACTTTTTGAAAATTGTGTTTTTTAGTTAATGTTCACTTCGAATCCATGTGATAAATATTTGTAACTTAACTTTAGCACAGCTCCATGTGATTCTAACTTAACTTTAGCACTAAAAAGGAAAATTAGGTTAACTTTTTTTTTTTGGTTATATGGTTGTTAACTTATTAATATACGTAATTATATTCTTTTTCTGTTTGGATAACTTTCCTATGTTCTTATTTAAATAGAATAATTATATGTACCCACTCATAAGGGCTGCCATTCCATTTTTAAAAGTGCATTAGTAGTGGTTGCACAAAGTATGTTCATTCATAATTGCTTAGATTAATATCCGTTTGCTAGAAATTAAGCATGCACCGTATCTCGTGGTAAATGCTGGGTCTTTGAAGCTGCCTACGAGTCACATATTCGAGTGCTATTAGGTCTCGTATATTAAATCAAGGTGATATGTATTAATTAAAATAGACGTTGCAACAACGAGTATAAAAATAAATAGAGCAATAGAGAGACACCGAGATTTACGTGGAAATCCTACGAAAGGGAAAAACCACGAGACGCCAAAATAACACCACTAATAAATAATGAGAATAAAACAATAAAGTCTCTCTCAAGTATACCCAAACTTGAGGTATAAACTAATTTTAAGGATAGTTGAAAATACCTCAATCTGAAATCACTCAACTCCCCCTCTCTAATATTCTCTTGTAGGAATAGAACTCTACAAGAGGGAATACTCTTAAAAAGAAAAAATACCCTTACTTTTGCAAGCTATTACACAGCAAAGAACTCTCAAATTTTGTTGATGAATTTGGATTACCGAGAGAGGGCTATTATAGCCATGGTCTTCAACTACCCAAATTGACAATTAATATAAACACATTAATTGTCATTGTGTTCTACGTGGGAATGGATAAAAGCTGCTTGGTAAGTTCACATGCTAACTTTGAAATTGAAGGAGACAAGAACTTGATGTCTAGACCCAACAAATCTCCCCCTCCAGACTCAAGGGGTACCAAGTCAGCTCCTAATTGGAACTCATGTTGATCAGCTCATTACACAACTCAAACTTCACCCGAGGAATTACTTTAGTCAGCAAATCTAAAGGGTTCTCTTCTGTTGGAATTTTCTCTAGATGAAAAACTCCTTGTTCTAGTTGTTCTCGTACACAGTGATATCGGATATCAATGTGCTTTATTCGAGAATGATACATGGAATTCTTGCTTGAGTCTATGGCACTTTGACTATCGCAATATACTATGCAGTCAGCTTGTTTTTGACCCAGCTCTTCCAAGAATCTCTTTAACTAAATCATCTCTTTTCCTGCTCAACAGCGGAAATGTACTCTACTTCGGTCGTAGAAAGTGCAACACATTTCTATAATTTAGATTACCAATAAATTGCTCCCCCGGCGAATGTAAATACGTATCCCGAAGTTGACTTTCTATGATCGAGATCTCCTGCCATGTCAGCATCAACGAAGCCTTCTAGGAATGGTTCAGATCCACCATAGCATAAGCACTTCTTTGAACTTCCCTTCAAATATCTGAGAATCCAATTTACAGCTTCCCAGTGTTGTCTTCCTGGATTATCTAAAAATCTGCTTACAACTCCAACAACATGTGCAATGTCTGGCCTTGTGTAAACCATCGGATACATCAGAATCCCCACTGCAGAGGAATATGGAATCTTACTCATGTTTTCCTTCTCTTCTTTGGTTGTAGGACAAGATTCCTTACTCGACTTCAGATGCCTGGCAAGAGGAACGCTAACTGGTTTAGCATTCAACATGTTGAAATGTTGTAGCACACGTACAATATATTTTTCTTGTGACAGCCACAAACTTGTTGTTGCTTCGATCACGAACAATTCTCATGCCCAAAATCTGTTGTGTTGGACCTAAGTCCTTCATGTCAAAGGACTTCGCTAACTGTTCTTTCAATTTACGAATTGAAGAAGCATCTTGTCCCACTATCAACATATCATTAACATATAACAACAATATGATGAAGCTGTATTCAGAGAATCTCTTGAAAGAGACACATGGATCCGCTGAGTCTTGTTGTAGCTATGACTACTCATAAAAGAGTCAAACTTCTTGTACCATTGCCTAGGTGCTTGTTTCAACCCATACAGACTCTTTTGCAGCTTATAAACCATTTACTCTTTTCCTTTCACTTTAAAGCCTTCTTGTTGCATCATGTAGATTTCTTCCTCTAGGTAGCCATAAAGGAAGGCAGTTTTCATATCTAACTGCTCAAGCTCAAGATTCAAACTTGCTACCAAGCTTAGAACTGCTCGAATAGAAGTCATTTTAACCACAAGAGAAAAGATTTCATCAAAGTTAATTCCCTTCTGTTGTTGAAATCCTTTCACTACTAGACGAGCTTTGTACTTCACCAGCTTTCCATTGCCATCTCTTTTGAGCTTAAAAACCCACTTGTTCTTCAAGGCTTTTCTTCCTCTAGGAAGTTTGACTTACTTATATGTGCTATTTTTCTGCCAGGATTTCATTTCAATCATGCATCGCCTCCAGCCAAGATTCTTTATCTGCATGAGTTAGAAATTCCTGGAAATTCTTCAGTTCCCCCTCATCAGTAAGGAGAATATACTCAGAACTAGGATACTTTAATGTTGGTTGGCGATCCCTGGTAGATTTTCTAAGCTATTTTTCAGCTTCAGCTTGCTGGGTGGGTTGTTCCCCCTGCTCATCAACTTCTTCTTGCTCGTGATCCGCCATTAGCTCTGGAATTTCATCATTATTTTGAACTTCTTCTTTATCTCCACCAATGGTATTGTTTGATGATGAAGGAACATGGCTAGAAATGACATCATCCATAAGTCCTGACTTGCCATTCTTCTTAAAGCTTTTTATAGTCTCATTTTCTCGAAAGACTACATCTCTGCTTTTAATGGTCTTTTTATTCTCTGGGTTCCACAGTTTGTATATGAACTCTTCATCTTTATATCCAAGGAAGATACAGGGACTTGATTTATCAACAAGCTTTGACCGTTGCTCCTTAGGCACATGCACAAATGCTTTACAGCCGAACACCTTCACATGAGAGTACTGAACATCTTTTCCAGTCCATTCTCTTTCTGGAATATCAAAATCTAGAGCAGCAGATGGTGACCTACTAATGAGATAGCAGTCTGTGCGTGCTGCTTCTCCCCAAAATGACTTTGGCAAGTTAGCCATTTTGAGCATACATCTGACCTTCTCCACAATAGTGCGATTCATCCTTTTTGCTACAACATTGTGTTGTAGGGTTCCAGGTACAGTCTTTTCATGTCAAATTCCATGTTTGGAATAATAGTTCTCAAACTCATATGAACTATATTCACCTCCATTGTCGGATCGGAGACATTTTAATTTCTTGTTCGTTTCTCTTTCCACCATAACATGAAATTTCTGGAATGACTGGAATACCTGATCTTTTGTTCTTAGGAAATACATCCACAGTTTCTAGGATGCATCGTCAATGAAAGTAACAAAATACTTGTTACCTCCCAAGGTCTCATATTCAAAGGGGCCACAAACATCTGAGTGCACCAAGTCGAGAACACTTGACTTTCTACTTGATGACTTGCTGAATGACATGCTATGCTGCTTGCCAAATAGGCAGTAATCACATGGGGATAATGGTGTACCATTAGCCGAAGGTACGAGCGCCTTTTTAGCTAGAATCTGCAACCCTTTCTCACTGATGTGAGCCAATCTTCTATGCCACAAATCTGGTGAAGACTCTTCTTCAATAGCATACAGTCCATCTTTACAAATAATTGCATTTATTTTGTACAGTGTACAACACATGGCACCTTTCGCAATCACCAAAGAATTCCTGGTAAGCTTCCATTTCCTACTCCCGAAGAAATTCTCGAAGCCTTCACGATATAGGACACCACAAGATATTGAGTTGAGCCTCAAATCAGGAACATGTCTAACTTCTTTGAGGATGAGTTTGCAGCCAGTGTTTGTCTTGATACGAATGTCACCAATTCCAATGATTTTAGAATGGCCATTATTGCCCATATTCACCGCACCAAAATTTCATGCTTTGTATGTGGTGAAGAACTCCTTATTGGGAGTGGGGAGATAAGATGCTGCAGTGTCGATCACCCATTCCGTATCAACTTGACTTGAGACTTGCTGACATTGTTCTTTATGACTGAAAGAAAGAACAACAATCTCCTCAGTTGCTGCAGTGGTGTTCTTGTCTTCCTTTTGGTTACTGCCATCCTTCTGCTCTCTCTTCAGCTTTCGACAATTCCTCTTCAAATGGCCTTCTAGTCCACAGTGGTAGCATTCGACTCTATCCTTAGACTTAGATCTGCCTCTGAATTTTTCTCCTCCTTTGGATTTGTCAGGATTATTGGGACCTCTATTTTTGCTCCGACCTCTGTGTTTAGTGACAAGAGCTTGGCTACTTTCGACAATCGCAACTTTCCTCCTTGTCTCCTCGTTGTGCAAAGTGCTAACAATGTGGTTTAAGGATAATTTTCCATCTGGAGCCGAATTGGTCACAGACACCACCAAGGTATCCCAACTTTCCGGGAGAAAGCTGAGCAACAATAAGGATTGGACTTCATCTTTAAGCGTTGTTTGCATAGAAGATAATTGATTAATAGCACTTCTAAATTTATTCAAAAATTCGACAATAGGAGTTCCCTCCTTGTATTTCATGTTGACAAGCTTCCTTATCAGGAACAACTTATTTCTAGCAATTTTGCGATCATAAAGATCTTGCAGCTTCTTCCATAGTTTATGGGCATACATTTCCTCCTAGACATGGCCGAACACGTTGAAATCTAGCCACTGGCGAATGGTATTGGTGGCCTTTATATTCAACTTACTCCAGTTTGGATCTTTCATGTCTTTTGGCTTTGGGGTGTCTCCTTTGATTGCTTCATGCATATCTTTGCAGTACAATATATCCTCCATCATGGGCTTCCAAATTGACCAGTTCAAACCGTTTAATTTGATCATAGATGTTGAAGAACCTTCCATTTTAATTAACACAACCACCTTCATGGAACCAACAGCTCTAATACTACTTGTTAGGTCCCGTATATCGATTCTGTAGCAAAGTGATAAGTATTAACTAAAATAGACGTTGCAACAATGAGTATAAAAATAAATAGAGCAATAGAGAGACATCGAGATTTACGTGGAAACCCTTTGAAAGGGAAAAATCACAGGCACCAAAATAACTCCACTAATAAATAATGGGAATACAACAATAAAGCCTCTATCAAGTATACCCAAACTTGAGGTATAAACTAATTTTAGGGACAGTTGAAAATACCCCAATTTGAAAGCACTCTACTCTCCCTCTCTAATACTCTCTTGGAGGAATAGAATTCTACAAGAGAAAATACTCTTAAAAAGAAAAATACCCTTACTTTTGCAGGCTATTACACTGCAAAGAACTCTCAAATTTTATTGATGAATTTGAATTACCAAAAAAGGGCTTTTATAGCCATGATCTTTAACTACCAAAATTGATAATTAATATAAATACATTAATTATCATTGTGTGCTACGTGAGAATGGATAAAAGGTTCTTGACAAGTTCACATGCTAACTTTAAAATTAAAGGAGATAAGAACTTAATGCCTAGACTCAACAGGTACACATACAGGTGAAATAGTATGGAATTTAAGTACAATAAAATAAATTTTTCACTTTATAAATAAAATTATGTTTTCAATTAAAATTCAAACTATTTCAGATTATTTATCGAATGAAAATGCAAATTGTGATCTAGAAGAAATTAGTTATTGCTAGTTTTCAATACATTCACCTAAATTTAATAATTCAGTCACGACTCACATGCATATATAACATAATTGGAAAAACTATAATTATTACGTTCTGAACCATTCTAAAAATTAATTAATAATTTACTCGTTTTATAAGTTAAATAATTAAAGAAATCTAATAACCCATTAATATTGAATAAGGTACAAAAGCATCTGATAGCCAATGAGAAAGGTTTGGAATTCTTTTACCCAAATCAGTTCACCTTCCCTAATCGTGCTAGAGTACTTTTTTTTTATTTACGCTAAATAGTTATACATAAAAAAAAACTCACATCAATATGACATTTTTATCAATTACTTCCTTAAACTCTCCGTCATTCCTTATAATCTATTGAACTTGATAAAAGTGTATATAAGATAAGGTATGAACGCTCATGTGCCAGTTTTCAGTACGAGGTTTCGTATTATTAACAATGAAATTTGCTAATAAATGAGAAAGTCATGATCCGAGGATATTCAAAATTATAAACAACTATATTCGTATTTTTTTATTTAATTAACATTGTATTGAAGTAAAAAATAGGAAGCCCCTACTTAGGCTCTGTTCTTTTCAATTTATAATTCATATAGTTCAGTATTTATTAATATATATCAGTACTTATTAATATTAAATACATATATAATTACACTGAAATAAATATTTATCACTTTAATTCAATATTCTCTAAATAAATTAAAAAAAAATTAGCCTTAATTAGTAATTTGCATCTTACTATCAATGTTGACTCAAAGTTATTCATAATAGTTTTGTTTGATCAAATTTATAGTAATAAATTATTTAGAAGATCACTAATCAGAGATTCCACGTATTATTTTATCCCTAAAAACGAATAGTAAAATCATTTAATAAATAAGTATGACAGCGATTAGGTAATGCAGCCGACAAACCGCAGCCGTACGATTATTAAATATTGGATATAAAAATTTGATTGAAAATTTACAAAATAAACTCTAAAAGAGCAGGGAATTGGTCGGCTACTAGTTTGCAATTCGAGTGTAGCCTTTGGACTCTTTTTAGCTGCAAAAGTTGAGGCTAGAATTAAATAAACAAAGATGACAGTAACTAAAAATAGTGATAATTAAGAGGAGATAAATAAGATATATTCTTATGTTGGTTTTTTAATTTTTTTATAATTATAAATTTTTAAAAATATTATGTATTGAAATTATAACCTCCCATCATTATATTCACATTCCTTTAAAGTAAATCTGTTACCTATATTTTCATATTCCCTTCCATATTTTCATTGAAATACTGACAAATGTTAGTTTTTTTTTTAAACTGACAAATATTAGTTTTTTTTCTTTTTTTTTTATTCTATATGGAAGGGGAAGGGGGATGGAGATATAAGATTTTCTTATAAAGGTAGCCAATATATAAATGTCAAACCACACACACCTCCCTACTCTATATCTCAAATTATTATCCTGCCCTCAAATTTTCATATAAAGGTAACCAATATATAAATGTCAACTTTAATTTTGTCTTGAGAGTATTAATGCAGTATTTCGAATCACAATCTTACAATGAAGTAAATCTTAGTATTAAAATTTTTAACTTTCTCGTGATCTATAACATATCCTTTAGTAATTTTATGTCCCAAGTAGAACATTGAATTGTGTTATTCAATTTATTTTAAGACAATTGACTTTTTGAAATCCTCGTTGAAAAAATTCTTTAATTTATGCAATTTCATTTATATTAAATTTTTTTAAAAAAATTTTCCCCCACCCTATGACTTGAACATGTGATTTTTTAAGTCACAATTTTAGAGTTAATTGTTAGGTGAAGATATTAGCCACAACATATTGAAGAAATTGAATCAATAATAAACTAAACCAATCCATAGATTTTAATTTTTAGATCCAAGCCAAACAACTAAAACAAAAAATGAATAGTGTTATAACCAGCTTGGAAGTTATTGTTCATTTTCACGCTGTTTACGGCCAACCTCACAGCTTTAAAACATGTCATTCAAGTTAAGTTCTCCAGGGTCCTGTTTGTATACAAGCTCAATAGATAATCCGAGAGCAACGTGTGATTCATTCCTAACACACCCCCTCATCGCGATCATGTTGATAACGTGTTATAAACAACTTGAACGATATTGTCTACTTTGGCGCCATTTACAGCCAAACTCAGGGCTTTAAAAGGGCGTCATTCAAGTTGAAGCTTTCAAGGCCTTGTTTATATATAAATTCAATAGATCACCCGAGAGCGGTTTGAGACTCATTCCTAACAGTTGTATTATATTTTAATTTTATGGTATGACTTAAAATAATCAGTAATTTATATATTCTGTATAATTTGTATCATCTATACCCTTTTTTGTAAACAAATTTGAATTTTACTTTTATTGATAATAAGAGAGAGAGGATCAAACGGTTGGGATTAAGAAAAAAAATATAATTGTAGTTAATTTAATAGAGTTTCAACATAAATATTAAAGTCTAAGTTATCATTTTAGCATTCTATTTAATATTGTATTATCCTGACACTATAAAGACAAATTAAAAAAAAAACAAACAATAATTCATGTACTCTAATATATGGTCTTTTTCCAAAAACCAAAAGAAACCAATAATAAAATGAAAATTAATGATAGCATTATTGAGAAAAAGAAGATGACATAAGGGCCAATGATCATAAATTTTGAAAAAGGAATGTTGTAATGATGATTAGATGTTGTTAATTTGACAAACAAATATGAGTTAATTCCTAATATTATGGGATTAGCAATAAAACCAAAAGGAAAATGTAATTAAGGGCCCTCAAATGGCCATAATCTTAATCATTTATTCAACTACATTTCTTCTTTTTAATGATTACTTGCAATTCATTAGCCGTTTATAAAAAAATAGAACCAACCAAGATAGTGAATTGCTTAATTGCGCTCATACAAATAATAAAGATAAAGTTAAACCCTGATTTCATGTCTTGATTCATATATTTTACAGCTTCTTGAGTTACTATGAAACCAAATTAACAATTGGTGTTTAAGTTTAGCCATGTAATTTTGGAATGTAATTTTATGAACTGAACTGAAGTTGGTTAAACTGAATTGAATTGAATTGAACTGAACTGAAGTGAGCTGAACCGAATTTATTTCAGTGTAAATTTTTAACTATATATAACTGAACTAAACTGAACTGAATTATAGCATACAAAAACATTGTCTTAGCGAGTGAAAGTTGTTCAAATATTTATAATCTTGATCTGTTTTTTTAAAATACTACTAGTTTAGTAACATCCTATTGGATACGGACTAGTTTGATATCGAATGGTCACCTAAACACTGATTATATATATATATATATATATATATATATATATAAGTTAATGTATGGAAAATAAATTTTAACTTAGAGATAGATGGTTGATTAAATTAACTATAATTTATTAAGATATATGTGTAACTTTAATTATATGAGTAAGCAGATTATACTAACATTTTTTAGTTAAAAATATCAGAACTTCAACTATATTAGTTGAATTACTTCTTTTTTTGTAATTCTCTAGAATTATAATTTATGGATTATTAATTAATTTTTAGTTAAAATTTTGTTCGACATCAAACTATTATACTCCAATAATATTAGAATTTGCTACTATTTTGGGGGGGTATGATTTTGTCTAAATTTTATTGGAAGATGGTGCTCTAGGAAACACAATTAAAAAAGTATAATTAAATAAACAACGGAAGTGTGGTTATGAAATGAAGGCAAAAGGTGATCAAATAATTAAGAGAAAATGAAGTGAAAAGTAAACACAGCATCAAGCATGTAGGACTACTTATGGGTTGGATGTGCCCTTCTTCTTTCTCTTGGCCCATTTGCACTTTTTTTTTCTTCTAATTTTCCTTTCACATTTTTTAATTTAATAAAAATCGTTTACACATTCTTTTAAAAAAATTATAGTTTATTGATCTTATAATAATAATAAAGAAAAACTTCATCTCACCCACCATATATGGACTAGAACTATAACCTATCAATGAATTTATATTTTTACATGATAATTAGAATTTTTTAAATTTCTTAAACTTAAGTCGACGGTAAAATTGAGATTCAAGGTTAATATTTTAATTTAGTTGTTTGTAGC
This sequence comes from Euphorbia pulcherrima, assembly GCA_947683365.1. Classification (NCBI taxonomy): domain Eukaryota; kingdom Viridiplantae; phylum Streptophyta; class Magnoliopsida; order Malpighiales; family Euphorbiaceae; genus Euphorbia; species Euphorbia pulcherrima. The sequence goes on along the minus strand of CANTUS010000001.1, from coordinate 11,156,944 downwards.
TAGCATAATGCACCAATTCTACCATTTTAATTTAGTAGATGGTTGAAATTAATTAAACTTTACCGCTTTACCAAATATCAATTGGATTTTAATAAAAAAAAGTATAGTTATTACTTTTTTAATTATTTCTTAAAAAAATAAAATTAATTATTTAAAATTTATTTTTACCAAATTAACTATCATCATTCAAGAAAGCGAAAAACATCAGAAGAAGCGGCAGCATGGTTGTTTGATGGCAATGTGCTGTGCTATGGGTTATGAAGTCAACTCATACTGTAATTTGGGAGAATTCAGGGTCAGCCATGATACTAGTAAACTTATATGAGCTTCAAAGTCAACTAAGTTGATGTCATTTGGAAGAATACAATGTCAACTCTCATATTAGTGAGATACTTTTGGATTGAGGGGAATAAAGAGTTGAATTGGATTTTTAGATAGATATTTTTTTTTTAAGGGAATAAAGAATTGAATTAAATTCTTGAGTTCAATTAAATTCAATTATTTGATAGAATTTAATTGAATTTATTTTCTCACTTTAAATTTTTTGTTCGAAAATTTATTGTACATAAAGGAATTCAATTGATTTTCAAAGAATTTGTTCTAAGTTATTTTTAAAACTGTCCTTTTTTTACAACAAGTGTTCTTAAATGTTTAATTAAAGGTCGAATGTTCTTTAATACTCTCCAAGTTGAGCATTTTTATCTTAGATACCCTCAACTTTCAAATGGACATCTGAAGTACCCAAACTTGTAAAAAGTGAATTTCTGTGTTACCTCAATCATGCGTTGCAGCTGAGGAGTTTTGCTTTGACCAAGGGGCCACATGGTTGACTTCCAATTGAATAAAAAATTAAATAAATTCAATAATTTGTAAAAAAATTATAAAAAATCCCTAAATAGTATTCCTATTACAAAATGGCTCTCTTCCTCCTTTAGGATATGTTTGGAAAGCTCACATTTTCTGATAAATTCTTATACTAAATTTATTTTCTTTATTTTTTGGATATTTTCATAGTTTTTTGGGAGTTTTCAATTTTTTACGAAACCGGGTCCTGAAACATATTTTCACTTTTTTGGGCCATTTCATAAACATGTTCTGAAAAATTCTTGCATTAAATTTATTTTCTTTATTTTTCGAATATTTCATAATTTCTTGAGATTTTTCAATTTTTTATGAAACCGGACCCCGAAATGTATTTTCACATTTTCGAGCCCTTCTAATAACATTTTCAGAAAAATTCTTACACCAAATTTATTTTCTTTATTTTTCGGACATTTCATAATTTTTTGGGATTTTTCGATTTTTTATGAAACCGGACCCCGAAACGTATTTTCACATTTTCGAGCCCTTCCATAAACATTTTCTGAAAAATTCTTACATCAAATTTATTTTCTTTATTTTTCGGACATTTCATAATTTTTTGGGATTTTTCGATTTTTTACGAAACCGGGCCCCGAAACGTATTTTCACATTTTCCGACCCTACCATAAACATTTTCTAAAAAAATCTTGCACCAAATTTATTTTATTTATTTTCTGGATATTTCATAATTTTTTGGGATTTTTTAATTTTTTACGAAACAGGCCACGAAAAGTATTTTCACATTTTCGGGCCCTTCCAGAAATTTTTTTAAAAAAATTATTGCACCAAGTTTATTTTCTTTATTTTTCGGATATTTCATACTTTTTGGAATTTTTCAACTTTTTACGAAACCGGGCCTTAAAACATATTTTCACACTTTCGCGCCCTTCCAGAAAACTTTTCTGAAAAATTCCTGCACCAAATTTTTTTCTTTATTTTTTGGATATTTCATAATTTTTTTGGATTTTTCAATTTTTTATGAAACAGGGACCCAAAACGTATTTTCATATTTTCGGGGCCTTCCATAAATATTTTCTAAAAAATTATTGAACCAAATTAATTTTCTTTATTTTTCAGATATTTCATAAATTTTTGGAACTTTCATATGGTTTCGCTAAACCAGACCCCAAAACGTATTTTCAGGCCATTCCATAAACATTTTCTACAAATTTCATGCACCAAATTTATTTTCTTTATATAATAAAAGTCACAGGGACTTAAATGAATTTTGTCAAAGTTTTTTTAAATCCATTGTAGAAGATAGTGTTTTTGATTAAATTAAAATTATAGGGACTTAAATAAAGTTTTGCCAATACTTTTTTTAAATTTTGTTAGTACAAGCCATATGTTATTATGTCATTAACTGGTTTGACTTTTCTAAATATATGGTATTTTTGGTTGAATTAAAGTTATAGGGACTTTAAAGGAGTTTTGTCAAGGTTTTAATTTTGATGGTTTATGCCATATGTCATTCACTAATGGTGTGTTTGGAAAGCTCACTTTTGAGGGAATTCAATTCAATTGAATTTATTTTGTCAAATTCCCTTGTTTGGAATAAAAAAATATCAATAGAATTCAAATCATGCAAGATTTGAATTCTTGTATGGAATAGAAATCCTGCCAAAAGTTGTGTGATGTTGATGCAATTCATTTGAGCTAAGCTTTTGGATATTATTTTTACTATATTATCCTTTACATGAGTAAACATATGGCATACACTATTAAAATTTCTAGAGAACCTTGACAAAACTTCTTTTAAGTCCTTGTAATTTTAATTCAACCAAAAACATCATCTTCTACCATGAATTTAAAAAAAACTTTGACCAAATTATTTAAGTTCCTACAACTTTTATTATATAAAGAAAATAAATTTAATGTAGGAAATTTTTTGAAAATGTTAATGTAAGAACCCGAAAATGTGAAAATACGTTTTGGGGCCGGTTTTTTAAAAAATCGAAAAATCCCAACAAATTATGAAATATCCGAAAAATAAGGAAAATAAATTTGGTGCAAGAATGTTTCAGAAAATGTTTATGGAAAGGCCTGAAAATGTGAAAATACGTTTCGGGGCCTGATTTTCGTAAAAAATTGAAAAATCCTAAAAAATTATAAAATATCCGAAAAATAAAGAAAATAAATTTGATATAAGAATTTTTCGGAAAAAAGTTTCTGAAATGGCTCAAAAATGTGAAAATACGTTTCGAGGTCCGGTTACGTTAAAAATTAAAAAATCCCAAAAAATTATGAAATATCCGAAAAATAAAGAAAATAAATTCGGTGCAAGAATTTTTCATAAAATGTTTCTGGAGTGGCCCGAAAATGTGAAAATACGTTTCTGGGCCCGATTTCGTAAAAAATCAGAAAATGCAAAAAAATTATGAAATGTCCGAAAAATAAAGAAAATAAATTTAGTACAAGAATTTTTCAGAAAATGTTTCTGGAAGGGCCCGAAAACATAAAAATACGTTTTGGGGCCCGGTTTCGTAAAAAAATCGAAAAATCCCAAAAAATTATGAAATATCCGAAAAATAAAGAAAATGAATTTGGTGCAAGAATTTTTTAGAAAATGTTTTCGGAAGGGCCTGAAAATGTGAAAATACGTTTCGGGCCCCGCTTCTTAAAAAACCAAAAATTCCAAAAAGTTATGAAATCTCCGAAAAATAAAGAAAATAAATTCAGTGCAAGATTTTTATAAAAAATATTTTTGTAAGGGTCCGAAACGTATTTTCACATTTTTTTGGATATTCCATAATTGTTTGGAAGCTTTCGATTTTTTATAAAACTGAACCCCGAAACATATTTTCACATTTTCGGCCCTTTCAGAAACATTTTCTGAAAATTTATTGCACCAAATTTATTTTCTTTATTTTTCGAATACTCCATAATTTTTTGGGAGTTTTCGTTTTTTACAAATTCCAGGCCCCCGAAACGCATTTTCACATTTCCGGGCCCTTAAAGAAAGATTTTCTGAAAATTTCTTGCACTAAATTTATATTCTTTATTTTCCGAATCTTCCATAATTTTTTGGAAGTTTTCGATTTTTTACGAAACAGGCCCCGAAACGTATTTTCACATTTTTGGGCCCTTCCAGAAATATTTTCTGAAAATTTCCTCCACCAAATTTATTTTCTTTATTTTCTGAATTTTCTATAATTTTTTGAGAGTTCTCGATTTTTTAAGAAACCGGGCGCCGAAACGTAATTTCACATTTATGGGCCCTTCCAAAAACGTTTTTTGAAAATTTCTTGCACCAAATTTATTTTCTTTATTTTTATGGATGAAAAATAAATTATTTGAAAATCAATTGAATTCCTTTATGTATTAGAAGTTTCCAAACAAAGAATTTAATGTGAGAAAATGAATTTAATTGAATTCTATCAAGGAATTCAATTCAATTCTTTTCAATTCCTCCAAGAAATTGATTTCAAACACACCCTAAGTGAAGGATAATATGATAAAAATAATATCCAAAAGCTTAGCTCAAATGAATTCCATCAAAATCATACAACTTTTTACAAGATTTCTACTCCATATATTTATAAATTTGAATTCTTTTAATATATTTTTAGTTCCAAACAAAAAAATTGGACAAAATAAATTCAATTGAATTTTCAAAAATTTAACTTTTTTTTTAAAGACAGTTTGAAATTCAAAGTCAACTCATTCAGCCATTTGGAAGAATACAAAGTCAACAACAACAACTAAAACCCTTTAATCACTGAACCTAGCTATTCAGCATCTGGTACTAAAGCCATCAAGAAAAGAATGGAACCTTCAATTTCTCTATTTGTTATCCTGGTCAGTTTTACAGCCTCTTTTGCAACATCCGACTCGTTTTCAATTGACTCAGAAGCCAAGGCACTACGAGACAGCGGTTGGTGGTGTGACAACACCAATCCCTCGTCATATCATTGCGGGTGGCCCGGAGTCTCTTGCAATGAAGATGGCTATGTAATCCAAATAATATACCCGCCTCGCAAGTGCATCACAGGGTCAAAACTCGAAAATCTCGATTTTTCCTCGTTTTCGAATCTCACACACCTAAATCTTGGCTTCTGTGGGCTCTTAGGCAGCATCCCTTCTGAAATTACTGCCCTTTCAAAACTCACTTTCTTGAACTTGGCTACTAATAATCTGACCGGTGAGTTACCTCTTTCTCTTGCAAATCTTTCCCAGTTGATGGAGCTTGACATATCAAACAATCAACTCAATGGCTCGATCCCTCGAGAATTCGGGTTGAATAACCTGGTTAGTTTAGACCTTAGTAGTAATGATCTGGTTGGGCAGATCCCTTCTACTATTGGTCTTTTAACCAAGCTTACTCATTTGAGTACGAGCTCGAATAAACTTTTCGGACCAATCCCTTCTTCCCTTGGTAATTTGACCCTATTGAATATGCTTGATCTTTCGGATAACCGAATTTCGGGTTTTATACCGCCTGAAATCGGAAAATTATTCAATCTGTTGCATTTGGGTCTTGCTAGGAACCAAATCACTGGACCAATACCAGTTCATCTTATATATTGCTCTAGATTATTGTCCTTGTCATTGAGCAGCAATAATCTAAATGAAAGCATACCCTTTCAATTAGGAAACTTGGCGTTCTTGCGCACTTTAGATCTAAGTCACAACGAAATCAGTGGAGAGATACCTAACTCGTTTGGGAATCTAGCCAACTTAGAGGAATTGGATCTCAGCCACAATAATCTGTATGGAAATATCCCTATTGATCTAAGAGATTGCTCATTACAGCATCTGAAACTTAGCCACAACTCCCTAAATGGAAGTATTCCTTCTAAAGTTGATGACTTTGTAAAATTATTAACTTTTGATCTAAGTTATAACTCAATCAGCGGGGAAATACCTGCTGTAATTGAGAACATGACATTATGGTCCTTGGATCTCAGCCACAACAATCTTACTGGAACAATTCCTGTTTCTCTCCCTCACTTCAATTGGTCATACATTAATTTGCAGTACAATTCTCTGGAGGGTATAATCCCGGAACGAATCTGGCCTTATCGTGCACAATTGGTTGGAAACCCGGATTTATGCTACGATAACTTGAACATACATGACCAATATGAAGAATTAAAGTTTAAGCCGTGCTTTCCATCCCAAAGAAGGAAAGGATTGATGTACTATATCCAAATAGTTCTTCCAGTCATGGCGTTTCTAGCTTTCTTGGTTCTCGGTTTGATGTTTTTGCGCAAAAGAAAGTTAGACCGTTCTCGAATACAAGCGGAATTAACCACCGGTGGAGATTTGTTCTCCATCTTGGACTTTGATGGACGGGTTGCATATGAAGACATCATTAAAGCAACCGAGAACTTCAATGTCAAATACTGTATTGGAGTCGGTGGCCATGGAAATGTCTACAAAGGCCTTCTGCCTGGAAATAGAACGGTTGCCCTGAAGAAACTTCGCTCCGCAAAAGCTGTGGAAATTAAAAGTTTGGTCAATGAAGTAAAAGTTTTGACTGAGATACGGCACAGGAACATTGTGAAGCTCTATGGTTTTTGTTTGCACAGGCAATCCATGTTTCTGATTTACGAGTATATGGAGAAGGGTAGCCTTTTACGTAATTTGAGAATCGATGTCGAGGCTATGGAACTAAACTGGGCTCAACGAGTAAACATCATTAAGGATATAGCAGATGCTTTATCTTACTTGCATTATGACTGCATTCCCCCAATTGCTCATCGAGACATATCGAGCAAGAATATTCTATTGAATTTAGATTCCAAGGCTTCCATTTCCGACTTTGGCATTTCGAGATTGTTGGATCCTGACTCATCGAACCAAACAATTATTGCAGGCACCTATGGATACATGGCTCCAGGTAAATTTTTTATTTTGGTATGGTTCAGTGCATTTAAAGTATAGATTGATCATAGTTCTTATTCTATGCCTTGTTTTGGTGTTATTGAACTTGCTTACAGCACTGTAGTGACAGAAAAATGCGATGTGTATAGCTTTGGAGTTGTTGCATTGGAGACACTAATGGGAAAACATCCTGGAGACTTTCTATCACTCTTTTCATTGCCTTCACCGAACCAAAATATAATGCTAAATGAAATCCTAGACCCGCGGCTGGCTTGTCCTACAAATGGAAATATCATAAAAGATCTCATTTTTGTTGCAAAAATTGCCTTTTCTTGCTTATCTGCTGCACCTAATTCTAGACCGACAATGAAATCCATATCGCGAGACTTTATTTCTCATAGACGAGTACTTTCTGCCAGGCCTCTTCACATTGTTTCGGTCCTTGAGCTTTCGCAAAACATATGATGTATATTCTTCATGTTCATGTCATCATGCTATACACTTTCTTACTGATTCTGTAATTCCTTTTAGTTTTCCCCTATTATGCTATACATGACAATTTCAAGAATGATATATAAATATTCGAGTAAAGTTGATCATAGGCATTGCCAGAAAACTAAGGTTTTATTCGAGCACGGAGCCAGGACTCTATAAAAGGAGGGGCGGACATTGATAGAAAATTTTTCCGGAAAAAAATTTCCGTATTAATGCTTGGTTGAGATTACTCGAGAGGCATTTGTGTGCCTCTACGATAACAAATCCAAGCATTGAAGACATAGGCATATCCTTATGGCACAAAAAGTGAAACTGAAAGTGTATCCATATGCCAAACAAAAACTTCATTTTAACACCTATTGATCAGCAAACATAGTTCAAACAACTTCAGATTTGATTAAAACAACCTAAAGGCTCTCTGCAATTTTCACCTAGATATATAACTTCCTAGTCCAGTTATAAATTTGATCTTCTAATAAATATAGAGGTGCACCGAAAGGAGTTCCTGCAAACTATTCAAAGCAACAAAAAAAAAAAGCACAAGCTAGTTCTGTCATTGTTACTCTTATGGAGAAAATACAGATTATTTCCCATGGCCATTTGAAGGAAATGGCAGCAAATTCTTTACGAAATCACAAAATCTAATGAACTAATTTCAATTAACTTGATGTCGAAACAATGAATTTAACCATAAAAAATCATCATTCATTCAAGATTGCAGGATGGATAACAACCACTTAACCAGAAAGCATTTAGAATAGAAAGTAACAAACAGAAGAAATTATCAAATAATGTGGATTGCACATTAATTAAGAAACACCAATAACCTAATTATCAATTGATACTGAAATTTTGGACTTTAAGTTGCAAATCTAAAGAACGACACTTATACTATCTAATGTCTAAACGATACTGCAAACTAACCTATCAGTTGGCATGGTGTCGATGGATCTCAAGCTTGGGTTTCGACTGGCCGGGAGTGGAAAGTGGACGGCGTAGGCATCGACTATCGCAAAAAGAAATTGTAAGTGGCTGAGTGAATTGAGCAACAGTTGTTATTGGCTACACGTCCAACTGTGGCTCCAAAACTTGATGTATCATGTTGCACAGACATGTTTATGGGGCCGGTACCCGCTCGGCCCGGCCCGAATTCGTTTAAATGGGTCGGGTTTGAACTCTTATTTTTTTATAAAGCCCCACCCGAGCTCGAGCTCGCTAATGTCCGATGTTTTTACAGGCCGGACTTAATTTTTTATATAAATACCCAAGCCTAGTTTGAGCCTGATCTAATAAATAATAATTATATTTATTAAATATTTATATAGTATATTTAATAATTGTTTTGAATTTTTATATTTTAATCTATTAAATTTATACAATATTTATATCTATTTATTAAATTAGTCAAGTAAATGATGTAATTATATGAAAGCAGTGAGAGTGCCAGAATTTCACCGCAACGGAAGTGAAAAAGCTCATTGAAAAATCTAAAAAAAATCTCCGGTGGTTGGCAAAAATATATATCCGGTTGATAAAAATCAAGCAGGGACAAACTTTCTTTTCCCGCCACTATATAATTAGTACGAGGATATGGACGATTATTGGTTGACAAAGCACTTTAACTATCTCATTTTTAATAAATCTGTAATACTCAACGAATAGATATCAATAAGTTATCTAAATTCCTGATCGACAATAATATCAATATCTGACATTTCTATATCTGTATGCACTTAATTTTACACTAGTTTGATGAACGGGAATTTCATCATTAGTTGATGTTGGGCTAGTTCTAGTGAGAGTACTTTTCTATGTTCTAAAATTCCTAAAAATAAATAACAAATATTTGTGAACACAAAATTCTCAACCATAAACACAGTTAATCAATGGAAATAACAAAATAATTACAAACTCAAGTTACCGTGAAGGATAATTGGATAAAGCAATACGAATGAGGTTAATTAGAATTTAGACAAATCCCTCACCTGCTAAATTGAAAACTAAAAATAGAAGACATAGAATCTCAAAACACAAACAAATATATAAAATTAAAAAACCTATAACAGAAATCAGGGGAAAGAAAATTAGGAATTTGACATTTAAAATTGAAAACCTAAACTGATATTGTACCTGCCTTCGTCGAACAAAGAAGAGCTACAGAGACAGGTTAAAGCCATAGAGGAGAAAGTATGTATGTGAGAAACTGACAAGTCGAGCTGGCTTATAGGTAGGGCTGTAAACGAACCAAGCTACTCACGAGCTATTCGGAGCTTGGCTCAATAAAGCTCGTTCGAGCTCGGTTCGTTAATAAATGAGATTGTTCATGAACAACTTTTTTAAGCTCATCTACATAAACGAGCCAAGCTTGAACAAGGGGATATTCAGCTCAAAAACTCGTGAACATGCTCGATAAGAGGCTCGTGAACATACTCGTGAACTAGCTCGCAAAGAGGCTCGAGAGTAAGCTCGTTAACATACTCGAAAAAGATAAATATTCCATAAATAAAAATATATATATATATATATATATACATAATTGTATTTACCATAAAGTCTAAATATTTAATATATACTTCAATATTAAACGTTCTATTCTACAATTTTTTTTACTTAAACATACATTAAAAAAGTAAATATAGTGTGGGCTTAATGGGTACAATTAAATTAAACATGATCCAAATCTCTAACTTGACCTAGATCCAACCCTAGGTAGTATTATATATTCTTAACCCTAACTCATTCTCCTTCATTCTAATTAGCAGCCATCATCTTAATCCATGCTCACTTAGATCTCTCATCTCACCAATTCAACCGCATCTATAGGTACTTATCTCTACAGCTATCAATCATTTTCAGTAGCCAATTTTTTCATTTTTGTTAACTTTACTAAGCCTTGCTTCTCTGTTATTTTCAGCATTTAAATTTCTCAAGGAGAACGCCTTCTCTAAACCTTGCTCAAGGTAACTTTCTTCTTTCGTTAACTTGACTAATCCTTGCGTTTCTCTCTCTTATTTTTCACTATGCGTTGGATCTGTCCATAGTTATATGTTCTTTTCATATATTTCGCCTTATTGTTTGTTTTATACATATATACACATAATATTTGGCTGTTGTTAGAGTTTTAATATGCTCTCTATTTGTTTTTCCATATTGAGACAGTATATGAGTTCTCATATAAATCTTATTTTTTTTTCTGGTTTTGGTAATCAATAATGATATATACTTGTGCTTGCAGATATGGATTCTACAACCCAACCCCAAAGTGCACAGGAGACTCAAGTTGCAATAGAAAATCCAACATCTGCAGTAGCTGAAGTTGTTGAAATAGAACAAAATCCATTTGCAAAAAAGAAGAGGAAACGTACTTCAAAGGTATGGAATGAGTTTAGTACCATTATTGATCCTGATGATGGTCTTAAAAAAGCTGTGTGTAGCCACTGTGGAAACAAACTTCTTATTAAGAGTGGATCGACAACACAGTTAACTCGACATTTAGAGAGCTGTAATTCACGAGCTCTTTATATGAGGGGACAACAACAGCTCACTTTTAAAAAGGAATCAGATGTTGTCAAACTTGAAAATTGGAAATGGGATCCTGCTAAGGTTAGAGAAGCTTTAGCTCATATGATTTTAGTTCATGAATTACCTTTTAATTTTGTTGAGTATGAAGCTTTCAATCGTTTTATGCAAATTTGTTGTCCTAATTGGGAAAAAATCAGCAGAGCTACGTCTAGAAAAGACTGTGAAACTGCTTATGAACTTGAGAGAAAAACATTGAAATTAATGCTTAAGAAAGCAACTAGAGTTAGTGTAACAACTGATTTGTGGAAATCTGAGCAGAATCTTCAGTATATGGTTGTAACTGCTCACTTTGTCGATGTGAATATGAATTTACAAAAGCGTACACTGAGTTTTGTAAAAGTGCCACCTCCATACACAGGCCTTGCTGTTTGTGATGCTTTGAAAATTTGTTTTAATGAATGGGAAATTGAAAAGAAAGTATGGACTGTCACAGTGGATAATGCTTCTTACAATGATGTTTGTGTCTCGAATTTGCAAAGTGATTTGGGGGTGTTTAATAAACTTCCTTTAGATGGAAAGTTTTTTCATGTTAGATGTTGCGCTCATATATTGAATATTTTGGTGCAATATGGTTTGACTGAGATTAGTGATGTAATATATAATGTTAGGGAAAGTGTCAAATATATTGGAAAAACAACTACCCGTTTGCATACATTCAGTGAAATTGCGAATCAAATGAAATTGCCTCATAAGAAGCTTCTTTTAGATTGTGGTACTAGGTGGAATGCTACGTATCAAATGTTGGCAAATGCTTTAGTATTTAAAGATGTTTTTCCACGGTTCAAACAAAGAGAGTCGACCTATGGGTTCTTACCTTCTGAGGAGGATTGGAAAAAGGCTTCTATTGTATGCTCTTTTCTAGAGGAATTCCATGCGATCACAAATCTGATATCAGGTACAGAATATCCAACATCTAATTTGTTTCTTCCAGAACTTGTTTATTTGAAAAATTTGTTGGATAGTGCTTCTGATAGTTCTGATAATTTGTTGAAAGGGATGGTTAATAAAATGAAAGAAAAATTTGATAAATATTGGGGTCAGAATAATGTGTTGCTTGTTGTTGCGTCTATTTTGGATCCTAGGTTAAAGCTGAAAGTTTTTTTGTTTGCTTACGAGCGTTGTTTACCATCGGAGAGAATGAAATTTGAGAATGAGGTTACGGACTGTTTGCATGCTTTGTTTGATGAATATGTTGAGATGTGTAAGGCAAAAACTATTAAGATAGTGCAAGGTAGTGCTACAAAAACAGTAAATGTAGGCAGTTCTAAGCCATCATTAGGAAAAGGTCAAGGTCGGGGATTTTCAATGATGAGTAAGCAATTAAGAAGTGTTGATAATTTTGAAACTACAAAGTCCGAGTTGGATGTTTATTTGGAGGATGGGGTAGTATTTCACAATGAAGAAATTGATCCTCCTTTCGATGTATTGAAATGGTGGAGGGACAATCGTAATAAATATCGAATTTTATCAATTATGGCATGTGATGTTCTTGCAATTCCTATCACTTCAGTGGCTTCTGAATCTGCCTTCAGTGCTGGAGGTAGGATTATCGACACACATCGTTGTTCTTTGAATCCTGAAATGGTTCAGTTCTTGACATGTGGTGCAGATTGGGTAAGAGCTAATCTGGGAATTAAGAAGAAACAAAAGGTAAAATATAGAATTGAATATTCTACTTTTTTAACTTGTCTGAGTGAATGTTTTGATTTAGTTTGATATTCTTGTTGCAGGTTGTTCCTTCTACCATGTTTGAAACTGATCTTATTGAATATTCCTTTGATTGATCAGGGTATGGTAAGCTAACAAATTTTCTATTTATATTCATTTGAATGTTTGATATTTGTGAATATTTTAAACCCAATTAAATTATTTTTCTTGTTTGTTGCAGATCAAAGGAGCAGACTGATTTTTTTATTTGGAAACAATCCATATCATGATTTTTTGCTTTAATGTGTCCATTTGTTTGAAGTAGAATTCACTCTTGGAACACTTTTTTGTGAAGGCTTTGTGTGGAATACTTAATGTGTCCATCTCATACACAAAAGATGCACATCTTTTTTGTGAAGACTTATCCACACAATGTTTTGGTTTCATTATTTTGTTCAGTGTAGTTTTGCAATGGTTGTGTCTATTTGTGAACTTGGAACAGCTAAACTGTAAACACTTTTTGTTTCTCATATGATATCAATTTTTAGGAATTCGTTGATTGGAAAAAGTTGTCAATTAATATTTCCTCGTGAATGTTATATTAAGAATAAAATAAGAAACAAAAATCTAAACTGATAAACGAGTCAGGCTCAACTCAAGCTTATATGATAATATGAATGTAGAAACGAGCTAAGCTTGAGCTCGGCTCGTGAACGATGAGACGAGCCTCATTCCTGAGCCGAGCTCGAGCTTTAATTGAACACAAAATTTGTCCTTCAAGCCGAGCTTGAACATAGAATCTAGGTTCGAATTAAGCTTGAGCTCGAGCTCGAGCTCGAAAAAAATGAATCGAGCCGAGCTCGAACAGCTAGTATTTGAGCTCGGCTCGGCTCATATACAGCCCTACTTATAGGTTCTAATCAATTAGTTCCAATTTATTTTTTAAATATTTCAAGGGCATAAAACGTCGTGGGGTGCTCTTTTAAGTTAAACTACAAAATGATGTCGTTTTGCTTCACTAAGCTTAAGAAGAATTTAAAACAGGGTACACCTTCCCTAATACTCAGAAAACACAGCTCATCTGCTTAGGAATCCATGAGAGCTTTTCAGAGGCAAAACTTGCAGCAAACCCTATATTTATGGAGTTTTTTCTGGGATTTGGTACCCAAAAAATGCATTTGGTAAAAAAAATTACATTATAGGTGCATGGTTGAAGAATAAATACTAGAAAGGAGCAAATTTAACCAAAATGTTTTTTTTTTTTTTTTAGACTGAAAACGAGCTGTGTCAGCCCGTTTTCAGACTTACCGTAAGGGAGATTCCCACACTACATGGTGAGACCATACCGATCTCACCTATTTGAGTGGGTGAATTTATTTCACCCACTCCAATTTTTTCTCCACCTAAAAATTTTTACTTCATTTTATTTCCTACACTTTTCTCTCTTAATTTCAAATTTTACACTTTCATTTCTCCCAACTTTCATCATTTTAATCTCACAAAACTCTTCATTTTGATTTCTAATCTACTAAATTTTATTTCTACAAGTTATGAGATGGAAATGAGATTTGAAATTTGAAATTGAAGAGAGATGAAAGTGTGGGGAGTGAAATTGAGTAAAAAATTTTAGATGGCAAATCCGAAATAAATAGGAGTGGGTTGAATACCCGGTACCGTCTGAAAACGGGCTGACACAGCCCGTTTTCAGTCTAAAAAAAAAAAAAAAACATTTTGGTTAAATTTGCTCCTTTCAAGTATTTATTCTTCAACCATGCACCTATAATGTAATTTTTTTTACCAAATGCATTTTTTGGGTACCAAATCCGTTTTTTCTGTCGTTGGGTGGGCAGCTGCCTCTGTAAACCCCACCTAACACCGCCCATGTATGAAGGATTTGGACTTATTTGTATGAAATTTGTCTTTTTTTTTTTTAAATCTTTAGCATACCAATCAATATATTAAAAGACAACTATTTATGGGCTTTGGACCGGACTTAAGAATAACGTCTAAAGTCCGGCTCGATCCTAAAATTTTAAAATGTGGGTCGAACCGTATTTGACTTGATGATTAGGCCTAACTCGAATCTGACCGAGCTTGTTCGACGATGAGGTCTAATTGCACTTTCACACCAACCATGAACAATTCATCATTGTTTTACTATCTAAACTTTAATATATAATTTCACAACGACAACAACAAGATTTTTCATGGTTTTTTAATGTTATGATATGGTTTTATATTTTAAAATGTTTTGTATTTTTATGGTTAAAAAAATATGAAATTTGGAATCATATATTTAATTGTTTTCTAAGGTTTCCTTTAAATTAAATTAAAATTTTTTAAAAAATATATTATACCATACAATTTATCTAAATAAAAAAACTTTTGAAATCATATCAGACTACCGTATTTTAATGAATTACGGTGAACCAAACATGATTTAGTATCTGATTTTTATAATACAATTGGATATATGATATACAGTGTTATAAAATGTCAACATTAAAGTCAGTTACGGTACCGAGATTATTCTATTTCAATGGTAAATTTTAGCTAAAAATTATTTTCACCATTTTATTAGCGAATGTGATATGTGTTGGTGCAAGCCCACCCTAGCACCGCCCTCTAACAATATATTAGTGATGCACATATTATTTACAAGCCACTCCTATATTCTCGAAATTTGTTAAAAATGTCACAAAAATATATCAATATAAATATAGTTACTGTTAGAAATAATATGAATCAACAAGAATATGCATGACATGAACAAAGAGAAAAGAACAAAGATAGAGAAAAAGTAATATGGAATTCATTTATACTTGTTATTCACTTTCATGTAGCATGCAATAACTTATATTTATAGGTAAATTGCTTGAGCTGGTAAGGTCACAAGTTACAATTCATAAATACAATTAAAGAGATGAGATGTTACAAGGATTATGATCAATGGACAATAATTCTAAATGATGTATGTAACATCAATATTTAACACTCCCTTTTGATGTCCATTATTGCGAATGAGACACTGCCTCGTTAAAAACCTTAACAAGGAAAACCCAGTGAGACAAAACCTGTGGATAAGGGAAAAAGAGTATAGTGTTTACTCCCCATGTTCGCAATAATATAAAAGATCTCTAAGACGACGCATTTCGATACTGTAAACCAACTTCTTGAATGTTGCTAAAGGTAAAACCTTTGTGAACAAATTCGCCAAATTTTTGCATGAGCGGATTTGTTGAATGTTGATTACACTATTCCTTTTTAAAATTACGAGCGAACATAAATTTAGGTGAAATGTGCTTCATAGTATCTTTTTTAATGTAGCATTCCTTTGATTGAGTAATACGAGTGGCATTATCTTCTAAAATTACCACCAGATCTTCTTTAACTATTGATTTAGAACATGAATCCAAAAAAAATCTTAATCCATGCAAAGATTTTTTTCAGCTGTTTGAATAGATTTCTCATTTGTCATACTTTTCCTTTTCTTTCAAATGAATTCCATATTACTTTCTCTCTATCTTTGTTCTTTTCTCTTTGTTCAACATATTCTTATTGATTCATATTATTTCTAACACGTTATCAGCACGAGTTTGCCCTTTTGATCAATACAACAAGAATATTATTCAATTGATGTGATGAAAAGAAATATTACGGTGACAAATTTTCAAATGAACGATGTTTCGTGCTGATAACGCGTTAGAAATAATATGAATCAACAAGAATATGCATGACATGAACAAAGAGAAAAGAACAAAGATAGAGAGAAAGTAATATGAAGTTGATTTATACTTGTTATTCACTTTCATATAGCATACAATAACCTATATTTATAGGTAAATAACTTGAGCTTATAAGGTCACAGGTTACAATCATAAATACAATTAAAGAGAGGAAAAGTTACAAGAATTATGATCAATGGACGTCAAATCTAATTGATATATGTAACATTAATATTTAACAGTTACAAAGGAAAAAAAATATATAAATATAGTTACAAAGGAAAAAACAATACTTTTTAAATATATTAGAATTCTTTAAAATTAAAATTTGGTGAAGTTATATGTTAACTAATTTTAATCGTCTCTGTAATTCTAAATTTACACATCCTTAAAAAAACATACACTAAACTACTGGAAGACTCATCCGCCATAGTCAGGTGTGCGATCCAGGTCAGATTTAAATGTAGTCAAAGTAAAGCTCCGATAAACTAGATGGGCAACTAAAAAAATGCACTAAAAGACTCAATCATTGTATAATTTATCGGAATTGTGGGTTCAATCCCCAAATACAAGTACCACCTTATTTCTCAAAACTTTACACAATTCAAATCAAAGATAGGTATAAAGACGAGAAAACTTATTTTTTAAAGGGTATTATTATGCGTTGTCTAATTTCACTTTGCATCGTCCTCGTAAAAAGATAAAGCTGCCATTCAATACATTTTTAATTTGATTTTTTTCTCTAACCCTAAGCTTAAACTAATTTAAATTTTAAAATTAATTTTTTTAAATTATAATTTTTCGGCCAGTCAATCCCAATATATTCCCGGCGTACACCGTGAACGCCGACCATTTTTAGGCGTTGTCCACCGTGAATGGCAGGCGTCCATCGTGGACGCCCACCATTTCATAGTAGGCGTTCAAGGTGGACGTCCACCATCGCATGCGGGCATTCCAAGTGGACGCCTTCATGCTACTATTTGAATGGCATGCAGGCGTCCACTTGGGACGCCCCACATGAGATGGTGGGCGTCCACCGTGGACGCCTGCCACTCACATTGGCAGTCCATCATGGACGGTCACTATAAAATCGCATTCGTCCCAGTAAGACGTCCACATGTATTTTCAATTTTTTTAAAAAAATTAAAAATTAGTTATCCGAATTGATGATTTGTCACGTTGTCCGCTGATTGAATCCGAAAATAAAATTTGTAAGAAGTTACGTAGAATTTTGGAAATTTAGAAGTTGAAAATTTTTAATTAATGTATTTATTGATGAATTAATAAGATGAGAAGAGATAAATTAAAATTTAGAGGTTGAATTTTAAAATGAGTTAATAAGATGAGTTGAAATAATTAAAAATTTAAAAGTTTAATTTTATATTAATAATATTGAGTAATTAGTCGAATTATTTGATAGTTTTTATTGGAGCCATGTAAACTAAAATATAATGATTTGTAGCAATTCAGTAAAATGTTAAGGAAGACATAAAATTTAGTAATACATTTACCCACGATAATTTTATTTCAACTCACGTGCTTTATATTTCAAAATGAATCAATAAATTCAAACCTAATTCGTCTTGAGGGTGCAAATTTCTACTAGGTAGTGACCTAATCGTTTTTGCTCTTCAGTCTACACCACCTAAACCCATCTTCTGTTCTCGAACGGCCGTCACCGTTGCCTTTCTTTTCCGCCCCTAGACTCGTCTCTTTGTATTCATATCCCCGTCTGGCGTTTGCGGCATCACTCTGGCACCATCTGTTCCCTGAAGAGAGCTCAGGCCTCTACGGTTTAGCAAAATCCAGAGGTTAGTCTGCGTTTTGAATCATGACCTAGGGTTTTTACTTTTTGCTTCGTTAGACAAATGAATCCTGGGTCTATAGGTTTCTGCTACTTGTGTTTTTAAGGTCATTCTACGTTACTTGTTCAATCAAATTTACTGTTCTAAGTGGTTGCTAGTATAAGGGATGCGACTTTCGGAAGTAGAAAAGAATTCCTAGCTTTAAAGGCACGCATTGGCAAAGGGGAAAGGAATGATTCTTGGAGTGTTACGTGAGATTATAATTTAGAGTTATTCTTCAATTCCAAACAGATATATATATTGCTATAATAATTGCTGGGATGGTTAGTGATGTTTTGTTACTGCCAATATTGTTAACTAATTTCGTTTCTTCAATAGTTCAATGTCAACTAGGGCAACTTAAGCAATCTGATTATTGTGGCAAATTTCTGAATATAATATCTATATTAGGTAGAAATATGTTAAAAAGTATTACAAGTTAAAATGTTAATGTACCCTGGTTATTGTTGTTGGTTTTAATAGGATATGTGATAATATGGAGGTGTACAAGTTCGGCTACTTCTATTAGTATCTATCTGTCGGAATCAGTAGGCTGTTATGCAGTGGACACTCTGCCCTTTGTCATCTCTATTTCTCTAATTTAAAAATGAAGTATTTTCTTCCTTTGAAAATTATTTCTGTTTTCTTTTATTTTTTTACTTTTGATTAATCTTATATATGATTCGAGATAGAACAAGGGGTTATCTGACTCTTTGAGGAATATTATGGAGACAGGATCTGAATTTACTATCATATTATATGTGTTTTTATACTTATGATCTTAAGTATACACTTACATAATGAGATTTGCCAATCATTCTGAATTTTTATCTCTTATTGATGTAACTATTTCTTACATGTTCATTCTTTTAACTAATAGAAATTATGCGATAGATTTTAATTTAATTTATCTTCATATTTGCAGGAGCTGTAACTCCAGATCTGAAATTAAAACCCAATTTCTTTCTTGAATAGTCTGATTAAAGAAAGCCTTACACAAAACATTATTTCCCTTGATTCCTTATTTTCGAGCCTATCTCGGTATACGTGGGTAGGTATTTTCTCATAAATTGTCCGATATACAAAAAGATAACCATATGGACCTGTTACGATCCAATCTTTCTCGAGTTCGGATTCCTGAACCCACCAATCGCATCTACAAACATGAATGTTGCATCTCATTTGATACTCAGGTAAAGTTCGGTGCCTATTCTTATAGAACTATGCTTGTTATTCTAGTTTGATTATCATGAATGTGAAAGTGAAAATGAAATAATTTACTAAGTGAAATTCTTCAGGTTCAATACTGTTGACATGCTTCCTCTGATATTTAGTTTCTGTTGTGATAGATAGAACAGGTTTGGACCTAAAATGTTGCATTTTGAGGTGTCTTTGATCCGCTTGCTTGCCAAAATGGTGGATTGATGGCCCTCTTTTTCTTAATAGTTAATTGTTGGGCAATAGTAGGATATGTGAAGAATAATTTTGGTTAGATGTAATTATTTTTGCTTATTATCTTGCTAAAAGTGGATGCATACTTTGTTTGAGTATTGACAGTTATTTTTTGTGATGTTATATTTTTCTTCTGAGTTTCTTGTGATAAAGTTGGGGATGATTTGATAGTATGGCTTCAATTTTTCTGTGTGTAGAAAAACTGGCTTTAATTCAGTCATGTACAGCATTTTGGCAGACCAGATCATGCTGATTTCCTTTTATTCTTTATCACTTATTTTGTCATGTCTTTTTATTGTTTGTGTGATGTAATTTAATTTGAATGCCTGGTTTTAATTGTGCTAAATGCAGAGATATGAAGGTGGCTTGTTCATCGACATGAACACTTTCCTTGCATTTGGAAAAGAATATGTAGGTTGGAACTATGAGAAGACTGGAAACCCAGTCTATTTGCACGTAAAACAAAATAAGAAGTTGGTTTCTGAAGACAGGCCTTTGAAAAAACCAACTTTGTTGGGTATAGGTATTTTTTTGCTTGTTTTAAAATCTTTTTATCACTCTTCAAATGATCTTCAGTATGTTTATTTTGTTCTATAATTTTTCCTATCCGAACCACTGGCTGTTAATTTTGATATAATTGAGTCCTTTTCATATTTGAGTCTATGAATGTCTGTAATTCAGTTTTGATTCCACCATTCAAATTATTACATAATTGTATTCATTCTAGTACAATATGCTACTTTGAACTAGCTTCATAGAAGGACCATGTGCTTAACCTCTGTTTTCAGCCACAAGATCTTCTAGACTCTTCAGTTTGTGGTCGGCCATTGGATCTTCCACTAGGGCTTCCATGGGTACCCTGATGAAGTGATGATGCAAGGTTCTTACAGTCAAAGTGAACTCATCAATCATTCTCTTCAGCCTACGTTGTTCTTTATGATGTTTTGCCTCTTTTTTTGGCTTAAGCTATTTGGGAAATGTAATTGTCCATTTATTTCTCTTTTCGTATTGTTCTGAAGCTTTGATACCGCTTGGTGTAGCTGAAGATATACACAATTATGGTTGTGATGTACAGAGAGCTAGAATAAAGATCTTGGATGAACTTTAACTAAAGCTTTTATTTGCTAATTTACTAATTTTATTTATTAGTCATCATAAACCGAAATGCAATGATTAAGTTGTTGAATACAACTCTGAGCAGCAAATAAACCATGAGTAAGATTAGATGCTTCAGCATCACGTGCATTGAGAATTGAATTTGATCTTTAATGTATATTTGCTGGGACTAGTTCGACACTCGTTTTCCGTGAGAATTCTTAGCCAGTTGCCAAATGCTGCATTTTGTCTGGAAAAAGAGTTCTATGGTTATATTTTGTTTCTAGAATTCACTGGCTTGCAAAGAAATACCTCAACACGAATTTCTTCTTTGTAGGTTTGGAAGGGGGATTTGATAACAACGACTCTGAATATGAAGAAACATATAGCATAGTTATATTACCTGATTATGTTACTTTGCCATTTCCTTCAGTAGAGTTGCCAGAGAAGGTGAGGTTTTGTTGTTTTGCATGAATATTTTGAACTTCTCAATTTAAAATTTATCATTTAAAGAAAGACCTTGATGTGTGGTTGTTTTTTCCTGAATACAGGTAAGGTTGGCAGCTGATGCCATAATATTGGCTGAAGGTGCAGAGCGAAAAGAACAGCTTGCTGCATGGACAGCTGATAAGAAGTCCGCTAGTGCATATGCAATGAATTTACAACAGATCGACAATGGTGTCACTATTCCTCCATCTGGGTGGAAATGTTCAAAGTGCGATAAAAAAGATAATCTGTGGCTGAATCTTACTGACGGAATGATCCTTTGTGGGCGAAAAAATTGGGATGGAAGTGGTGGCAACAATCATGCTATTGAACACTACAAGGAGACAAATTATCCTCTAGCTGTAAAACTTGGAACTATTACTGCCGACCTTGAAGCAGCAGGTAATGCCACTTTGCATTGGGAAATGAAAATATCAAATGTTACACGAGCCTTCAATTAAAAAATGCATTCTGCGCATAATAATGTGCATTATTTTCATTTTTTTGTGGGGAGCCGTTGTTACACTTTCTCCGAACTTATCATGGGTAACATATTGTGGCAGCTCAGATGTTTTCTCTTATCCAGAGGATAACAGTGTTTTGGACCCACTTCTAGCACAGCATCTGGCATTCTTTGGAATTGATTTTTCAACCTTGCAGAAGGTTAGCTGTCTTGGCGCAAAGCTATATTTGTTGTTGAACATTTTAAATGTAGCATCTAGGTTGCACTAACATGCCTGTCGGACACGTACACGGCAATTTGGAAAATTATGCATTTGGACACGGCAACTGAAATAAATTGTTAAACATAAATATTCATATACAATAAAATTCATATTATCCATAATCATTTGATCAATTACTAAACAACAAAAAAACTAATCCAAAATAGTTGTTATGTCATGTCTTGCGACTTAATTGCACATTTCAATACCTTTACTAGCTATGTGCAACAAATGTTCTTTAACTCTAGTGTACGACCTTACTTTTCTTGCCCACATTGATGCATTTAAATGGCGTATTACCCCACCTCCTCCACGTTTTTCTATTTTTATTACATATTTCCACAAATGAGAATCACTAACTTCTATATGGAGTATTTGAGGTGTGTGCGGGAAGTGTCAATCCTACGTGGAGTGTCCGTTTGAAATTTGGAGTGTCAGACACGTGTCTCACGTGTGTCCGATACGGGGACACTCTAGGTTTTGAAGTGTCCATGCTTCAGAGTGTTGCATTGTGGTCTCAACTCCAACCTATGCCATTCATGCTTTGTAGCATTGCTTGGGTTGGAATTATTCTTTTCATTTGCTAGTGCAGTATGAAATTTTTTTGTGTGTTATTAAGGTGTTTGCAAAAGCATTGTGGCAGGAAAGCCCATG
Source organism: Euphorbia pulcherrima (assembly GCA_947683365.1). NCBI lineage: Eukaryota > Viridiplantae > Streptophyta > Magnoliopsida > Malpighiales > Euphorbiaceae > Euphorbia > Euphorbia pulcherrima. Next base: position 11,134,552 of record CANTUS010000001.1, on the reverse strand, counting down.
AGTGGCCAACTAATTTTTGTTTCTCCAATGGATGCAAATTCTCACTGATGACCTTGTATTTGTATCTGTATTTAGGATCATTATTATTGTCTTTTTCTAGTTCATGTACATCATTCTTTTATGATTAGTTTGTAGATTCAAGAAATTAGAACAAATTTGAACTGGCCTATGCTCTCATTTATTTCTCAGGTTTATTCTTTTCCCAAATGTTATTAATTCGTTTTAGAAGGGCTTGGCTGCATTTACTTTGGTTTATAATTCTTTGGCCAACAAATTTTTTCTGTTGGCTTAGAGATTTGTGCTTGTATCATTTTTGTTCATTTTTTATTTCTTTGTTTAGAGAAAGAAGTTTTGTCAAAATTATTGGTTTACAGTTCCTTGACAAACAATACTTGTTATTCTTATTGAAATTGTGTTTTTTTATTCCATTATAAGGTCTGAGTAGGATTTGTATCAGCTATGTGAGATGCGTACACCACTTCTTGTATACCTGTTTTTTTTTATTGTTCTCCATAATACACGTGAGTTTTGCCTGGCCTAAGGATAGTCTTCAATTAGAGAGTAATTTTTAAAATTCAAGAAACATTGTCAGATGGTAGGAAGAACGTCACTCTTTCTACAAAGCAAGATCTGTCCTTTACAGGATAAAGAGATTAGTTAAAAAACATTGGACTTGGGCTTGCAAATTAAAACTTCCCCGAACACATGCATGTTCAAGGCAATATCCATTTTACTAATGTGGATTGTACTAGTGACTACTGCCTGTAATATGTCATGAAGTGTTTTTGGGTTGAAAGATCTTATTATTATTGCCAAGAAAATAGTATACCTGTAATTTTTTCTGAGAAAGCATTGGGTATCAGACATTGACTGTTCGGCTCGTTTAAAAATCGTGTTCACGAATAATTCATTTACAAATCGAGCCGAACTTTTGTCGAGCGAAACACCAAGCCGCTCATGAGCAGCTCGGCTCGTTTACATTACAGCCCCACTTATGAAAGTCATCCCTTTTTGCAGAGGTGACCAGTACAGAACTTTTACATACGTTCTCATAACACAATAAATTCTTCATTTTCCTTTGCATACTGGTTATCCATGTCAAGGTTCTTTCTTGTTTTGTTTTTGCAGTAATCTTAATTCGTGAATCTTGGTTGAGAGTGCACCTTTTTGGAACCATTTAGATTCATTTTGATCTGAATACAACCTAGAAGTTTCATAGTCTAGATGACTTTCATCTCTTTTGAACTGATTATGCTCCATATAGTATTCACGCTCCACTTTTTTTTTTTGAAATTCTCTTAGACGGTCCTGGTAGTTTTGACCCTTCTTTGAGATTGTTTTCAAAAGCAATAGGCTGCTTTCTGATGCTGAAATATTCAAGTTCATGCAAAGGTTTAACTAGAATTCTTGATGTATATAAGAATGAAAATGAGATTGAAGTAGATTCACCTCCGTGGAAGATAATCTCTTACCTTTCCCTAGAAGCATAATCCTGCAAGAATTGCAGTTCAGGAATGCAAAATTATTGTTTCTTTTCTCTAACATACTCACTAATATGTTTGAAACCGACTTATCCTTCTACCTAGATAACCATACAGGTCATGACTAACTTCTTCATCGAATACCCCTTCCATTAAAACACTGGTCCCTCTTATTTCATTCTCTGTTCTGCTGTTCTTTTCCCCTTTTTGATCATTTTCTTGTGTTCAGGTTTATTTTGATCCAAGACATTGTTTCTATTCCACTCTCTATTCTTTTCTGATCTATCATGCGTGGTGATCCTGGTTTGACTGAAAATTTGTTTGAATGTATTAGACTGAAATGACAACTGCTGAGAGGGAACTTGACCAAAACATCAACTTTGATTGGAACCGGATTCAAGAAAGTGGACAGGAACTAGAACCAGTTTTTGGACCAGGTTATACAGGACTTGTGAATCTTGGAAACAGGTAATGTTGGTCTTCAAGAGCTTGAATGATTGCTTTCTAATATTTATTGTAGATTCTAATTTTCTAAACTTTTTGCTCTTCTAGTTGCTACATGGCAGCAACAATGCAAGTTATGTTCTCAATGCATTCCTTTTATGCACGGTAAAGTTTCTTTGTACTCATTTTTCTGGAAATATATTACCTTATAATCAATTGTATCACTAGTTTAGGACATGTCTGGGTAGATATGTATCTTTTCGTGGAATTATACCCTTATTTATATAAAATATATCTACTCATTTTTTGTTCTGGTCCTGTTATTAGGTACTATGCGAACCTTGACTTGAAAATGGCATTTGAGATAGCTCATGCTGATCCTACTGTAGATTTAAATATGCAGCTGTAAGTGTTGCGCTACTTAATGCAAATGTTTCTCATCTATTAGTGAATAGTTTATGTGGATTCAGCACTGTAATTTATATGACTAATATTAAATCTGTGAACCTATGCTATATTGGTAATATGAACTGTTTATTTTTGTCCAATTTGGAGTGCTTTTGCAGTTTTTGATTTCTGATGATGTTTGTGCTGCTCAATTTTCTCGCTTTTATATTTTGCTGTATTGTTAGTCTAATAATTTAAAGTATCCCCTTGCTGTACTGGATTTTTTTCATTTTCCAAAATACATGTGTTGTTGATATGCCTGTCTTGTTTTTACATGGCAGAACAAAGCTGGCACATGGTATGCTGTCTGGTAAATATTCGGTTCCTGCACCAGAGGTACAAAAATTAAATAACTTGATTCATATATATCAGTGTTGAGAACTTGAGATGTTTTCTATCATTCTCCTTTTGATTCCAAACTACTTTTAAGGTTGTGATTTCTTCTTACTCTTCTGTTTTGCTTTCTATCCAGAAAGACGATATTGCGAGTGCTGCAACTACAAGTGATGTAAGTTTTCAATTTGAGCTTCTCTCCATTGTTGTTCTGCGGAGATCTGCGAGTAACATAATGAGATTTCTGATATGTTAATCTGTGATGAACTCCTTTTCCTTTCATTGCTGGCAGTTGAAACTTTATTTTTGCTCTTATCGACATTATCGTATTTTCTTCTTTTCTATATTCAGTTGTTTTTTCATACTCAATTTAATTAAATTTTATTCAATACAAGTATCAGAAACAAGAAGGAATACCGCCTCGCATGTTTAAGGCTGTTATTGCTGCCAGCCATCCTGAGTTTTCTTCAATGAGGCAACAGGTATTTTCAGTATTATGTCTTGCTACTCTGTTGGTGTTTCCAAAGAAAAATAATGATGTCTTTGTTGGTCTATTTTGGAGATGTTCTTATATTCATTATTTTACTTATTTTGTGTACTAATTTATTTTTATTTGAGGAGAGGGGATATGTTTTCATATTCCATTTTGTTTACACTAATAGGAAGTTAGGAGCATTTTCATGTTCCATTTCTGTTTAACTAATAGGAAGTTAGGAACACAAGGCTTGCAGTATAGCATAATCAGTGTTATTTCATAGATATTATATGTTGAGCTTTCTGCTAATAAAACTGGGACTTAATTATTTAATGCTTGGGGATTGGTGGGTTACCGTTTATGTGTGCTGGTAAATGCATTTTATATACTGGGCCTAAAATAACATCTTTTTCATCTACTTTCCAGTTGGAATAACAGAAGTTCACACTATGAACAAGAACAAGTAAACATAATTTGTCTTCTCCCCACATGCAAACCATTAAATAAGCCAAGTATATCATTATATACACCTTGAGATTTGTTTTAAAAAATTTGGTTGTCCCTCTGCATACATGCTATCTAGCCAATGCACGTTTGTTGAAGCAGCTAAATCATATTGACGAGCATCGTAAGTGTATGGAGTTACTCTAGGTAGATGATAGGTTTTTCTTCGTAGTGAATAAGTTTTGCTTTTAGCAATGGAATTTTCATACTTGTTTGTATTGTCAGTGTATAACTTATTTTTAAAGCTTAGTTTTCACTTGCTACCCAAGTGCTGGTTTTAAAGAGTTCTAAATAAAAGGAATACTAATAAGTATCTAAAGAAAGGTCGAGAGCAACCTTTACAGACCCAAGAAAAGTAGAACTGAATAGTTTTTATAAGAAATTCTATTAACAATATGATCATGTTCTTTTATGATTCTTCCCACGTGTGAGATTGAACTTCTTCTACAGGATGCATTGGAATTCTTCCTACACTTTCTTGACCAAGTTGAGCGTGTTAATGCTGGGAATCCTGCATTGGATCCTTCGAGGAGTCTTAAATTTGGTGTCGAGGAGCGTATCTCGTGTACATCTGGAAAGGTTGCTTATAATAGAAGGCTTGATTATATTCTTTCTTTGAATATTCCATTACATGAAGCCACTAACAAAGGTGTGTTTCTATTTGTTTACCTTATCTGGACCACTTTTTTGGAATATAGTTATGGAGTGTATGCTTATTTAACTGTTTTGAAAACAGAGGAGCTTGCCGCCTTTCAAAAATTAAAAGCGGAGGGAGTTCCTGAGGGAAAAAATATGTGAGTAGATTATTGTTTTATTCGATTCTCTTCCTATCGAATTTTCATACATTTTGCTTAGCAATCTACTTCTTAACTGATCCAGAGAAGAAGTTGTACGGCCAAGAGTACCTCTTGAGGCATGCTTAGCCAACTTTTCAGCTCCAGAGGAGATACACGATTTTTATAGTACTGCCTTGAAGTCTAAGACAACAGCACAAAAGTAAGCTTGATGATGCTTCTAAGATTTGAGTTGCCGGATACATGTTTGTTTAAATAAAATCCTCATGCAGGACTGCTGGCCTAACATCATTTCCTGATTACTTGGTTTTGCACATGCGGAAATTTGTAATGGAGGAAGGCTGGGTGCCAAAAAAGCTTGGTAAAATTCCAGTGCCCTCATTGCTTTTTGTTTGCAGATTGTTGGTAATCCTAAACGAGGCCTTATTTACCTCTTTATTACCTATCCAGATGTATATATAGATGTTCCTGATGTCATTGATATCAGTCACATGAGGAGCAGGGGCCTTCAACCAGGAGAGGAATTGTTACCAGATGGCGGTATGCTATCTTTACTGGATAAATTTACTGAATTAGTGAAAAACATTTTTTGAAATATACAAGTGAAAAGCTAATAAGCTTTTGAACATTTTGTCTGTCTCTCTATTGGACTTCTAATATTATGTTGTGCTGTATTGAATTCGGATTTTTCCCCTCAATCGAGCCCTTAGGTTTCATTGTTTTATATTTGGCCCTCAAACTAGTGCATATATCAGCATTGAACTCAATAAGGGCTCAACATTAACATTTTGTTCTACATGATTAAAATCAGAAGTTCCTGGGGATGAGGCTGAATCAAATAAGATTGTGGCCAATGAGGATATTGTCTCTCAGCTTGTTTCAATGGGGTTCAACCATCTTCACTGTCAGAAAGCCGCTATTAATACTTTTAATATCGGAGTGGAAGAGGCTATGAATTGGTTACTCTCGCACATGGATGATCCAGGTTATTAATTTATTCTTTCTCGTAATGCTGATTGCAGAAACTGTTTTTGTATACTCACATTCATCTTCTGGGGCATAATGCGAGTTATGCGTAAATTGATGAGGCAATAACCGAATAACTTATATGAGCAAGTTACTTGTTCAGACATAGATGCTCCTCTTTCTCAGAGTGCTCAAGGTGCTGAAGTTGTTGATCAATCCAAAGTTGATACCTTGATCTCGTTTGGTTTCCAACAAGAAATTGCTCGAAAAGCACTCAAGTCATCGGTAAAAATAATTTAGCTTGTTATCTTTCTTGGAAATATGTACTACCAAGTTGCTGAATGAATCACTATAGTATATGCTATTTTTAAAATGTGAATTTCACAGGGTGGGGACATTGAAAAAGCAGCAGAATGGATATTCAGCAATCCTGAGGCTTCTGCTTCTGATATGGATGCCACAACATCAAGCACCACAGCTAACCCAGATGTCTCTGGACTATCAGATGGCAGAGGAAGTTAGTTTCTTGATCCTTGTTTGCGTGTGAATGCTTGTCTGTTCTTTACTTTTTCATTTGACTTTTACTTGCCTCTTTATTTGCTAAGCCTATGTTTGGTTGATGGTTCACTGTACTTCATTAAAGTACGGTAAAATATGGTACGGTACGGTATGGTATGGTATGGTATGGTTAGGGCTGTAAACGAGCCGAACTACTCGTGAACTACTTGGCGTTCGGCTTGGTCAAAGCTCGGTTCGTTAATAAATGAGCTTGTTCGTGAACAAAATTTCAGGCTCGTTATCGTAAACGAACCAAGCTTGAACAAGGGGATACTCGGCTCGAAAGCTCGTGAACATGCTCGATAAGAGGCTCGCGAACTAGTTCACCAACAGGCTCGTTAACATAAACTCCATACATTATATTTATGAAATAGATAGATTATGAATAAATATAAAATAGTGTGTGTAAAATGGATATAAAAATGTACAAAGAAAAATATAAAAATGTAAAATAAAGAGTAAAAGGAAAAATATGTATAAAGTGATATATAAAATATAGATAAAAAAGAGAAAAGATAGATATAAGCCTAACAAAGGCAATTCGGATCCAATCCAATCCCTATTATATATATTCACTAATCTCTATATGCTTAGTAAAACTCTAATCTCGTTTTCTTTTGAAAAAACGCAGCCGCCAATATAACACTCCTCTTCCTCTTCTTAGTTGTGGTGTTTCGATCCTTCATCTCTGATTTTTTATCTTACGGATTCTATCTTTTTTATAAGCTGAGCTCTCGATTTAAACAAAGCTCGAGATAGGCTCGAAGCTCGGCTCGAGCTCGGTTTGACCAAGCTCGAGCTCGGCTCGGGCTCGGTTTGACCAAGCTCGAGCTCGGCTCGGGCTCGGTTTGACCAAGCTCGAGCTCGGCTCGGGCTCGGTTTGACCAAGCTCGAGCTCGGTTCGTGTACGTTAAAATTTAAATGAACAGAGCTTGAACAGTCAATGTTCGAGCTCGGCTCGGTTCGTTTACAGCCCTAGGTATGGTACAACATAGTATGGTTTTTAAAAATTTCTTGTTTGGATAGATTGTACAGTTCAGTATTTTTTTTAAAAAAATAATTTAATTTGAAGGAGAACCATGGAGAACCACCAAATCGGTGGTTCAAAAAAACTTCACTTTCATGGTTCTTGGAACCATGAAAAAACTATGGAAAAACCATGCCATGGAGAGAACCATGCAACCAAACAACTAATTATAATTTAGAACCAAACCATACCATGAAAGAACCATGAGCCAAACAAAGGGTAAGAGAACTTTTAGTATTTACTGAGCCATGTGACATGAAATATTTAGTTCTGAATGCGTTTCTTTTATTTAGTTTTCTTCGTTTTACCTCAGAATTGTAATGTTAGTAAATACTGTGGGTCACATATTTTAGAAATTTACTGGAAATTTTTCAGATTCGCTATTTTGATTGTTTAGTATTTCTCTTCCATTAGTTCTGCGATAGTGGTAGGATTACTAACCCTGTTTATTGAATTGTGAATGCTCCTAGTATGCATATTACCCTCATGGTAAGTAATATTCAAGTGTTGCACTTGAATGTTGAACTGGTCTTATTCTAAACAAAATTTCATTTGGCTTTTTTTCCGCCCTTCAATTTGCTTGGTTCCATAGTTTTCATATCGGGATTGGAATCTAGAATTGAAATCCAAATTTCGTGAATCGTGAATCGCGAATCGATTCGAATCGTAAGATTCGGTTCATTTTATTAAAAATTATAAGAACAAAACATCTAAAATGTTAAACCTAAAAGATATTTATAAATTTTAGTCTAGATATGCAAGTTCAATATTAAAAAAAAATATGTAACCAAATAAGTACTTATAATTCAAACCTAATGCATACATGATCCTGATAAAAGTTTTGGTACGTAGTAATTTATTCTTAGTTTAGCTTCGATTTTTATGTTAAATGATCTAGAATTAGAAAAGTTGATATTGAACGTGAATTATTATTTAAGGTTAGGTTTTTTTCAACTAGTATTCAAAGAGACTAAAAATGCCACTTTTCCATTAGAGACTAATTTTAAAGCAAAACATAGATGTGACACACTTAAGTGCACAACCGCTCCACCGTTTAGTCAAGTCCATCGTCGCCCCAAGTCCATCGTCGGTGTTGGGTTCCTTCTTGCTTCGGCGACTAATTGGTGGGTCAATCGTCTTTCGCTTTTAATTTCATCATCTTCAAAACAATATGCTTCTGCCATGCTTTAATTTAGTAGAGATCATGAATCGACCGAATCAGTAGAATTGTAAGATTTGGCCGATTTGCTATTGAATCGGTATTGAATCGTAAGATTCAGGATGAATTTAGATCACAGTATAGATTCAAATCGATTTGAGGTTAAATCGAATCGAATCGTAAGATTCGTATCGAGAATCGTAAGATTCTGATAACTATGCGTGGTTCTATTTCAGCATGCATCCTAGAAAATTGCTGGAAGGACTTAGGCATGATTGTGCTAACAAAAACTGAAACTAAAGTTTCTTTGATTTTGACAGTTGTTTTCATTAAATGTGATTTAGACATGAAAGTATTCTAGTTATTGAATAAATAGTGTGTTGCCATAAAGGAGTAAAAATTGGGTACCTGACGAGTATGCTTAAGAAATTATAACATTTTGTGCAATTGATAGTCGTATATATTGTTTTAGTTTGTTCATAGCCAATGCTGCCACAATTCTTCCTTAATTCTTTGTGGAACATTCTATAATTAACATTATGGGTTAACTATGTGTATGCAGAATACAGACTTTTCGGAATAGTAAGTCATATTGGGACCTCTACACAGTGTGGGCATTACGTAGCACATGTCTTGAAACAAGGCAGATGGGTCATCTTCAATGACAACAAGGTTGGAGTTTCTGTTAACCCACCCAAGGATTTGGGTTATTTGTACTTTTTTGAGAGGCTCGACGGTTAGGATCACACCTCGACTTTTCGTAGGAAAAATTTTATAGAATGATACTGAGAATCACAGGAGATTGGAGTATTTGATGCATGTTGTGGTCTCATTTGGAATTTGGTTTTTGAAGACAAATATTTGACATTTTGGTCTCTTTCCTTTTGTGAAAACTAAGAAAAAGGTTTAAATTACGACATTTTAATCTTTACTTTCGTACCTCATCTAGCTAAACTGTCTTTCTTTCTTGGTTGTAATATTTTTATTCACAGTTCTTTGGTTCAGTGGTTTTTTTTTTTCGTCATTAGGAAAAGTTCTATTTTTGATTTCAATGCATTCTTTATATCATGAGAACTAATAACCGGATCACTTTCATCATCCATCATGGTGTCGTTTATCTTGATGTTTTGATACAAGTTGTTTATTAATTTGAGATGACAAGTGAAACAAGTGCAGGAAATGGGAGCGAGAAACAAACTAAAAATACCATGTCATTAACAAGGAACGATTATGTATGGTACATTAGCTGATAAAAAGAAAAAACAGGAAGAGAAATCTATTGAAATGAGATTTTAAACATCATATGATGCCTGTAAACCTGTCCAGGCTGAACAATAGACTGAGGGAAACCCGGCACATTAACAAAGTTGGGAAACTGCTGAGTCTGAAGGCTTAAACCTGCAGCTTGATGGTAAATATTCCCACCTTTTCCTTTAACATTATTGATTGAGTTACCAGTGTTAAATTGCATTCCAGGTGCATTTGTATACACACCCATTTTCAATCCAGACCTGCTATCTTCCACTTTTGCTGCTCTCTTCATATTTTTCCCATTATTTGCTTCATTTAGTGCATAATTTATGTCATACCCTGTTGGTAGTTGGGCTATTTTCAATCCTAATATTTCTGGTTCGCTGAAATCAAATAGGGTTCCTTTTACTGGGAATACTTGCCCTACTGGAACCTGGTCTGGACCTATTGGTGTGTAGTTTTCTGCAAATATCTGAATTTCTTCACTCATAATGTTCCCTGTTGTATGGCCTGCCAGATTCCAGTAATTGTGTTGTGCCATGCTTACTGGAGTTGGCTTGCTGTCTACGTTTTTCGCCTTCATTACTACCGTTAAATCGGTTTTGCCTGTTAGACTGTACATCACACTAACAACTAACTTCGCTGGGAAACCTGTTCACATCATAATACATATAGGTTAGTATTTGATATATCAACATCTAATTAACTGAAAGATTAATGAACAAATAGGCACCTTGATCACCGTCGGGGCTGTGATAGGTAAAAACGATGTGGGGATGAGGGCCTTTGTTTTTGTAGCTGGTAACTCGCCATAAAACCTTAGAAAAACCTTGACTACCTCCATGATATGAATCTTTTCCTAGATTAGCAGATAGTTCATATACTGTTTCGTTTAGTGTAAATTCTGCATTTTTTATCCTGTTTGATACTCTTCCCACTATTGCTCCCATATAATGTACGTCATTCTGCAACACCATTTCATGAACACATTTGTCAATTCCAGCATAGTTTAGAGGAGCAATCATAGTAGTCCAAATTGAATGGTAAGTAGAATAAATTAGGTACAATATATCATAATTTTTGGAATTTGATGATTTTTAGTAAAATTTTTACCGAGTATAAGGAAAGAAAATATTTTTTTTCCGTTTCTTGTGATTCGCCATTAAACCAGTAATTGTATTTTTTTTACTCATTTGGTACACAGTATATTCACTAGATAATAGAAATCTCACCTTGTATTCATCAATGGTATCATAACCAAGAATAATATCAGTTAGGTGCCCTATAATAAAAAAACCAAAAAGAGTTAGAAGCAAGATATCAAACAAGAAACAACAAATAAATCACTACAAGAAAAGTCGCTCTAATTATACGGTCGGTAAATCTTTGTTACTACGATTTACAGATGGAATGTAAGCGGAAAAAAGAGAATTTTGAACTGTAATTAAAAGCTAAGCAAAAGACCTCTGGAATCAGGAGTAATATAAGAAGTCATAGAAGCGCCCCAATTGGTAAATTTGAGAGTTGTATTTCCCTTCTTCAGTTCATAAAAGCCCGCAGTTTTCTTGCTAATATCTCTCTCTTTTTGATGCCGATGTTTTTTTTCCTTTTCCTTTCGATGAAGTTCATGTTTATGCTTTTGTTCATGTTCTGAATGGGCATTAATTCCATTGTCATAACCTAATACTAATGCTATCAATATGCATAAGAGTATCTTCCTCATTTTCTTTTCCCTTTTGATAATAATATTAACAAATGAGTTTCTATTATTTTTTTCTTCTAGGCCAATAATGTTTAATACAATGAATCTCATCCCAACCAGTTATATATATAGTGTATAACATAATATTGCTATATTTGGAAATTTGTTGGACTTAATCTGTCTACTATTTGCCAGATAAAATCTATAACTTCACATATTAAATGTTAATAGGGTTTAGGTTCATTTACTAAATTTATTGGTAACTCTTTTAAATAAGGGCTTTCAGTTAACAGCCAGATTATCTCTAACTATTCATGCATTTTTCATTTTTAATTTTCTGGTTACAAGGTGGAAACAAAACAAAAATTACAAATGATGAACCAATCTAGCAAAGCAAATTAAAACTAATGCCAAATAGAACTGTATATTTATAGGCACATATATTATTGTTTAGTTGATTTTTACTGTTTGTTACTTTGTTATCACGATTGTATTTTTCCTCATTATGAGACATTTGGAAAAATTAATGGTTGAGTCTTGAAGCTATGACCTTAAAGGTTGCAGGTTCGAGTCTACACTTGAACGAGGTGGGATAAGGTTTTCCTTTATTATTATTGTAAGCCCGTATCCGGCAATTTAAAAAAAAGAAAAGCTAATATATAAAGATTATATATAAGATAAACATAAATAGATTATAGAAAAAACAAAAATAAGACCAATTTAGCCCATGATCTACTATATTAGATTTTTTTTATAAATCAAGGAAGTAAATACAAAAAAAAAGGATACCATATTAGAAATTTAATCACGCAAAATTTTTTTCTATCAGAAATTTAATATAAAAAAGATTTTTTTTCAAAGACTTTACCTCATCGGGTTTACAATAATAACATAGAGAAATTTCACCCCACCCCACTCGTATGTGGACTCTATGACCTTTAGGATCACAATTTCAAGGCTCAACCATTAGACTAACCCTTTGTGACTATAGAAAAGATAAGATTACAAAAAAGTATAAAGATAGGTAGCTTACAATAAATATAGATTTTTTTAACAAAGAGAAAATTATCGTTCATATTGAAATATGAAGTATATCTTGACTGAAACATTGGTAAAAACTAAATAAATCAAACGATATATCGTACCAAATTCAAAAAAAAAATAATTTCATCGTATTGGGAGATAGAAATACTTGTCACATGAGCAAGAGAAAAATGAATAGAAAAATAAAAAGACAATAACAATTAAGCAGTATTTATTTACTTAAGCTTCATCTTACATAATCATAGATCTGCGGCCATAAAAAATCCAACATTCTCCATAACACCAATTGATTTTACAGATCTAAAGCAATATTGCTTAAAAGAGATAGATAGCCTGTTGGCTCGAGAGGCCTATCTGTACCCGTCTTTCATGGGACGAGTTTGGACAAACTAATTGGAGAATAGGACCTGCCCGGTCCGAATCCGAAATGGCCCGAATGAAGAATATGATTAAAACCAACCCGACCCGAACTAATAATTAATAATATTAAATAAATCTATATTCATTATATATAATTCAAATTAAAAATTAAATTAGTTGAAATTTTTTTTTTCATTTAAAGTTTCACACCTAAACTTAATTTTGTGACTTATATTACGAATTTAGTTACAATTATTTTTTATTAATTAATATTGTGATCTTTATTAATATAATTAATTGTTAGGCTTGAGGGTCGGGCTTAGGATTTGATTATTTCATAAAGGCCCGACCTGAGCCTGAATTTTATTTTTTATAAGTTGGGCCGGAAGTGGGTGACTAATTTTTTAGCTAGCCCAAGCGGGCCCCAAACTGTGCCTAACCTGACAAGGTATAGATATGGGTATCTAATAAGAAAGATATATTTGACTAGAAACGGATGGAGTCCAACTCAGCGGTGAAACTATCAAAATCGTGTTGTGTAGCAGCATATTCACAATTGAGAAATGCGATCGCGTAGCAGAAACTCAATAAAATTATATGATGCAGATTCTTTCAAAAAAAACTAGAACCACAAAAACTAGAAAAGATGAAGATAAAAAAAACCGGTGAGAAGGAAGAAGGATGCTCAAAAGAGATATTTTCTTCCTTCTCAAAGCCAAATTTTATTCAAAGAAGAGATGAAAGAAACGTAGGTGGCTAGGGTTTTATCTCATACTATTATGTAATTTGGATCTTATGGTCTATAAAAACATTTTTAAAGGTTATTTGTTCACATTTCAACATCGTCGTTGTTGTTTATGATATGTTGTAAAGATTAATTTACAAAATGGAATTCTCCCTTTCTTTCATTTTCAATAAAATGTACCTATAAAACACATAACTTACATTACACAGTTTTAGAGATTATTTATTCACATTCCAATAAAAATCGACGAGAAGGAAGAAAAACGCTTAAAAGAGTTATCTTCTTCCTCCTCAAAGCTAAACCTTATTTAAAAAAGAGAGAAGAGATGAGAGGAACAAATACAGCTAAGGTTTTGTCCGATACTAATATGGAAAAGCGAAATTGTAAATGCAATTTGACTCATTTGGTACACAAAATCATTTTTAGAGGATATTTGTTTACATTCCAACAATCATCGTTGTTTATGGCCTTGGTTGAGGGTATCAAGCGGATTCAATTGGTTTGGCTCAATTTGGAATCCTTCCGTGGAAATGTGCATTCTATCAATATTTGCCCTGATAGTAATGCGATTCCTTGGGTTGTTTTGCCTTTAATTTTGGAGTCTTAGCATGCTTTTTAGCTGAGTTTAAAGCATCATTTTTTCAAAAAAAAAATGGCTCGGAAAGTGATTAAACCTATGCTGCCAACTTAACTTGCAAATTGGTTCATGGATTGCCTTAAATGCACACAATGCGACTTATAGTTTACCATGTTTTCTGGGAAGCTAATCATGTAGCCGATTCTCTTGCTAATCATGTCTTAGTTCTGATTTTTCTTCTTGGTGATTCCCTCTTTTTCCTTAATGTTTTTTAAGGGTGGCCTTACAGTATAAGCAATTAAGGCGACCGTCTAGACCTAAAAAAATAAGGCCCTCCATTAAATATTAATATATATAAATTTATTATCATATTTATTTATTTTTTAAAAAAATCTATTCTTTCACGTTATAAAATCTTAATGATAAATATCATTAGACTAAAAATGTAAGTAATTTTAAATTTAAATTTAAATTTTCATTATTTCTATTTCATAATAAACTATAGAATTTTTAAAATATATAATTGTAAGTTTGCAACCAATATATATATACATGAATCATTTCACTCAATTTTTCTTTTGATATTTTTGTATTGTTTTTTGCTTTTTTTTTTCAATAATATTGGAGTTCATTCTTCGCTTGGGAAATCAGAATGCTATTTGAGATTTGAAATGTCCATTTTTAAGTTTTCACTGTACACAGATTCATCTAAGCAAATGAAAAAAACAACAGACACTCACTATTTATATCACACAAAAGCTTTGCAATTTAATCAATAATTATATCAAGAAAAAAATGACGTACATAAAGGGCTAAGTATTAACTCTCCAATAAAGGAGTATATATGAATAAATTAACAATCAATATTACACAAATTACATTGGTAACGTTATTACCAATTAGGCGGAATTAATTAAAAACTAAATAACATGTAGATGACAATTAATAAATAAAAATCAAAGATGGGTAAAATTGTACAACATATAATGCTTATAAAGCTTGCCTTGTTCAACAATGGACTGTGGGAAAGAAGGATGATTCACATAATCAGGATACCATTGGGTTTCCAAACACATTCCAGCATGTTTCTTATATATTGCTCCTCCCTTTCCTTTCTCATTCTCCAACAAATTTGCTGTATAAAATTGCAATCCCGGTGCATTGCTCGATAACTCCATCTTAATTCCGGATTTCTCGTTTTCAACTCTTGCTACCAATCGAGTTTGATTCACGTCGAAATTGCTCAATATGAAGTTTATGTCGTAGCCTTTAGGTAGGAGGGCGATTCTTTTGCCTACGGGTTTCATTTCGAGGAATTCCTCGGTGAAATCATAGGCTGTTCCTCTCGCGTATAGGGTTTGACCGGTGGGAATGAGTTGATCGTCAACAGCTGTGTAAAAATCTCCGTAGATTCGGACTTTTTCGGCTAGGATGTCGCCGCTGTTGTGGCCGTTGAGGTTCCAATATGTGTGTTGTGCTAAGGAGACGGGGGATACCTTTCTGTCTAGCATTCTTGCTTTGAAGAACACTTTGAGTTGAGTTTCGCCGACGAGTGTGTAGGTGGTTACTACTCTTAATGCACCAGGAAATCCTGCAGATTAATTTCGGTGTTTAGTTCACAGAATGAAATAAAATAAAATGAAATATTTAAAAAATGTCTATTATATTGTGCTATTATATTCTGCGAAAAAAATTAAAATATTAAAATGATGACCTTCTTCACCGTCGGCACTGCGATAGTTGAAGGTAATGAAAGGAATAGGGCCATCTTGTTTGTGTTTAGTAACGGTCCAAAGGACATGAGAGTATCCTTTTGGGCCACCATGGAGTGTGTTTTTCCCGTCATTTGCCTTCAGTTTATATGTTTGTCCTTTCAGTTTAAATTCTGCTCCGGCTATTCTGTTTGCAACTCTTCCCACCACTGCTCCAAAATATTGCTTCCCTTCCTATAAACAATTTATTTAATACATCACAAACCCATTGATTATCATTTTAATAAAATCTCGAAAATTTCTTGATCACGTTGATCGACATGTTATTAGCTATGTTCATACCTCATACTCCTTAATGGTATCGTATCCTAGAACGATATCGACCGGCTTTCCTGTTAAACAGGTACACGTAGTTATTAATGGTTCATGTTCGAATTAAGAGGAAAAATAATGAATTAATGAAGAAATAAAGTGAGATTACCAGCTTTATTATTCATAATGAAGGAGACAAGAGCAGCACCATAATTGGTGAATTTTAAAGTAGTAGTTCCCTTTTTAAGTTCATAAAATTGAGGTGAATTATCAGGTTTTGCATTTGTAGCTGGCTGTGGCTTTGCTTGACCATTGCCTAACCTAACCATCATTATTGTGCATAATGCCATAATTATTGACATTCTCCCAAATATGTTTTCCATCTTTAAATTAATTAATTAATGATAATTTGTTCTTAATTCCACAAATATATAGAGTTAGGAATACTAAATATGGATAATTTAATTTAAGACGTTTGTATAACAAATAAAAAGAAGCCTAATTTTAGTTAATGTTGAAAAAAACCAGAATTGACTTCGGTATTTTAATGTCCATATGTTTTATTACTATTTTTTTTTTGTCAATTTCATATTTCACCACACATTTTCAACAATTATGAAGGCGTAAACATGAAGTATTTTTGAAAAAAAAGGAAAAAATTTAACCCGATTTTTTCTAAACACTTTTCCTAGCCACAAATTATTATTTTTTTATTTACGCAATTACTTTTATATTTTTTGGTTTTATTTGTTTTAGTCATAACCTGAATTGGTTCCACCAATTTAACACGTTGGAGAGTATACGAATCCATATTGGGTTTGATTTCGATGAAACATATATATAGAAAATTCTCTCTACATATCTTCATTACATATAAATTGAATTAACATATGATTACGATATATATTAAGTATTTATACATTATACAGTGAATATGTTTGCAATTGAGTTTTTATGAGTATTCTTTTTATAAAATAATCCATACTTTTTATTTCATTCTCACTATAAGTTGATAAAAGGAAAATTGTAAGGATTCTAAGAGTTGAGTAACTTATTTACACAATTACCCTTTATTTTTATAATTAATATTTGTGTATAATATTTAAATTTGTTTTTTTTTATGTTATACGTTCATGCCCAATAGCAGCAGAAACGATTCTTTCCCTTTTTAAAAAAAAATTGTTTATTTTATTTTGCATTTATCTCGCAAACTATTGAATTTTTTTATATGCTGCTCTAAAGATTTTTTTTTGTCTCATTTTTATCTTCAAAAGTAGATACATGATGATATAATCCAAAAACTAAGCCCACTAAAAGCCCAACCCAGACCTCATTAAATGGCCCATCAACCCATTCTACATGCCTATAAATATGGTCATCTCCTGGGGGATTCTGATCTCCATTATTTATATACTATTTCTAGCCTCTAGATACATAGATCATGGCCTACAAGAAGACATCCTTTACCATTTGATGCAGTGAACGTGGAGTTCACTTGTTCGGGCTTTAGAAATCTTGCACCCATCTAGATTTGGTGATTTAATGAATAGCCTTTGAAACCCAGATTGTCAAGCTCAAGAGTAAGCTGGGAAACCTTTGGAAGGAGATTTACTAACTTCAAGATTCATCAATGGTTCCCCTACAAATGATTGTTGCTCAAATCCAGTTCTAACAATAAATTTAGACACATGCAAGAACCATCTAAGGGTAATGTGAGCCTGCCAACCAAGCTGCGAATACGGCGGTGCTCCCTTCACAATCATCTTTGTACTCCCCTCAAAATCATCTCCGAAATATCAAGTGTGATCTTCTTTCGAGAGGCAACCACCGATTCGCCACAAATAGACACCCACTTCAACTTTGTAGAGACATGCATCTTTTCTGTAATCAATTAATCAAGGAGATATCGCGAAGAGGAAAGAACCAGTTGCTCCATTCATGGCTTTCGACAATAAAACTAACTACGGGTAACACTGAACTGGTTTTATTTTTGCTTTCACTGGCCTCTCAATACTTATTTCAGACTTATTTGATGAAAGATGCCTGAACAGGTTTGATGACTAACTTTGCATGCAAAGACAATTTATTTTTAACTATTTCCTAGCATTAATTCCTTACAATTTGCTGTCTCATTTCATTATAATCCTCCAAAGGCCATATCCTTCAATTTGATATATTGAACAGCTTGTTGTTGGCGTGCTTTGATTGGCAAATACAATAAGTTTCCATTTTCAGTTCACTAAAGTGAAAAATAGAAAATCAAACCATTACATTTGATGCTAATTAACTTACAATATAGGGACTTGCATGCAATTAAGCATAGAATTTTCCATCTCAATGACACATGCCGCTGGTTTTTGCAACATGTCTAAATGCATGGTATCAATCCCAAGACTAATCAATAATGTTCTGCCATTATTTTTGTCAATTTTGATTTTAGTTAGTGGACATCAATTTGTTAATAATAACATGGACTTGCCATTTAATATAATTATTCTTTTATTTGAAACTACCGATACATGTACAATATGTGGAAAGATATAGCACTATACAAATGACGCTTCCATACAAATAAGATGACACATGTCCAACATGATATTGTTAAGTCCACTGGTTTGTGCTAATGGCACAAATCCGTGCAAAGATGTTACACTAATAACACGTGTAGCACCATCGCTCCAACTATATGCTCCGTTTTTTATATTGTATACTTTCAATTTGGATATAAGTGAAAATAATGGTAATAGCTTTGGCTACTTTTGATGGATTCATTCTAAGAGCTCACATGAAGCGACTTTAGACGACCTCGAATCAATCCAAGGCAAAACAAAGTCTCAGTGACATCTAAAACTTCACACCAAGTAACGCGGCTCTAGACCTCATCAAAATTTTATATATATTCCTTGATCGCATCAAATGCTAGGAATAACTACAATGACATCTAAAACTTTACATCAAGTAAAGCGGCTCCAGACAGCCTCATCACAATTTTATATACATTCCTTGCTCGCATCAAATGCCAGGAATAACTTCAGTGACGTCTAAAACTTTACACCAAGTAAAGCGGCTCCAGACAGCCTCTAAAACTTTACAACAAGTAAAGCGGCTCCAGACAACCTCATCACAATTTTATATACATTCCTTGATCGCATCAAATGCCAGGAACAACATCAGTGATGTCTAAAACTTTACACCAAGTAAAGCAGCTCTAGACAACCTTAATATTGTCTAAAAGTCTAAACGTAAAGCGGCTCCATACAACCTCAAACACCACTTAAAGTAGCTCTAACAACCTCTAACAACCTCAATCACATCCAAAGCTTACACTATGTAAAAACAGCTCCAAGCAGCTTCCGTCGAGTTCATGGCTAAACATAGCCTCAATTGAATCTAAGGTAAATTACTGCGCGCCCAATTAAGTCTATGGCTCAACATAACCTCAACCAAGGTTACACATAGACTTTAGTCACATTTAAGAGCTTCAAAAAAGTCTTGAACATATCTAAAAAACTTCAAACAAGCCTCGAAATTACAATAAAGCTCCACATAAATGTAAGCCCTATTGCTAAGCCCTTTTCCTATAAGGCACCAAAGGAACCCTAGCCCCATGCAATTCCCATCTTAAAGACTCTTCTCGCCTTATTATTCAAGGACCATTTGCACCATGCTACGTTCACCTCGAAGACCTTTTGCATCTTACTAAAACTGAACTCTAGGAAAAGCACTTTGTATCCTACGAAGACTTTGCACCACACAAAATATGTCCTTACATCACCTTGGTGACAACCTGTCTAAAAACAAAGTCCTCAGCATTTAAATGAATTCTAAATGGCTAAGCCTCACCAATTACAAGGGTTAAAACTTAGCACTAGCTCTTCTTCACCATTTCTCCATTTCTAGGACTTCACACTTGTTACGAGAAGTATTTGCCATTCTAAAAGCTTTACAACTCAAGAGCTAGTCCTTGGAATTTCCTAGACTTGTTACGACTCCAAGTTTTTCCAATTTCTAAGTCTTGTCTTTATCGCTTCTAGGACTTCCTCGCCAATTCCAAGACTTGCTAGGACTCCAAGTTTTTCCAATTTCTAAGTCTTGTCTTTGTCGCTTCTAGGACTTCCTCGCCAATTCCAAGACTTGTTATGACTCCAAGTTTTTCCAATTTCTAAGTCTTGTCTTATCGCTTCTAGGACTTCCTCGCTAATTCCAAGACTTGCTAGTAAGTTTTTCCAATTTCTAAGTCTTGTCTTCGTCGCTTCTAGGACTTCCAAGCCACTTCCAAGACTCACCATGACTCAAGTTTTCCCGATTTCTAAAATCTTGTCCTCATCGCTTTTAGGACTTCTTCATCACATTGGATTGATTATAATTTGATATATATAAAACATTGATCTCACCTATGAGAATGCTCGTCAAAGTAGTCGTTTTCCTCTCTTTTTAAGAATCACATACAATTTTTCATTTCACATTAAGTCTATTTTTTCACCCATTTCCAGTATTCTTCAACTACAACTCCTTGAAACCGCTAAAACAATCCTTGCAAAGACTCATCAATTGTTATAAGAATTTGCAAGGCTAAAGGTAGGGCCAAACGTTTCTAAATGTTATTCTTATTGGTTGAAATATAAAATATAAAGCATCCTCACACACTTAAAGGGTTACGCAAGAGTTTCCTTAAACGCGTAGTCATGTCCTCATCGTTTCTTAGACTTACCAACAATTCTCAATGACCAAGTCACATCCTCATAACTTCCAAGACTCACCAATGTACATCTCGTTATATTATTTGAAGATTCATTAGTACCTCTTGTTGTATGTCTCAAAGGCTAACTATTACCACCCGCCGTACACCCTTAAATATTGTTGTCATAGTCATTTAGCTCATCATGAAAATATATCTCTTACAATTAGTTTTTCACTAAAAACCTTTCCCACAAGGCATTAAGTCCTTTTTGCAAGGTACATAAATCTTCATCCTAGCGGTCTTTATCGTTTCTTGCAAGGCACTTAAGACATGCCCTCAAAGGCACTTAGAGCCATTAAATGTCAAGGCAACTCTAAAACTCTTAAGACTTCCTCTTGAAGACACCAAGACCTTTCCTACAAGGCACCCAAAGCCCTTTAGATGTCAAGGCAAATCAAGGACCTTTCTTAAAATTAACTTAACATTTTAACTCTTAGCTAATATAAGAGCATCAGCCTCACTCTTCATCACCTCTAAGACATCTTTGATACCCTCATTTATCAAGGTTAAATAAGCAATGAAGACACGTCAAACTTCACATCACTTCGGTAATAAAGACTAGAAATTGTGAAACTATAGTAGTGTTAAATAAACATACTAGCTCCTCGCAAGTCCTAGAGCACTATCATTTCCAGCTAATAGGACATCAAGTTGATTCGATAGACTCGAGGACATAATTGCTTGCTAATACTCTCTTTTCTTCTCTAGCATAACACTTAACATGCCCTTTATCAAACATTTTGGAGATCCTTCACACCTTGAATATACCCTCTTAAAAACCGATTCCACTCACTTTGTTAAGCCAACAGACAAGTTCTTAGTTGAAAATAATAATAATAATAATAATAATAATAATAATAATAATAAACTTTGCACCAGTTAAAATCTTTTTAGAATCAAACTATGAAGGCCCCTTACATCTTACAACGTCTTACCTCATTCTTTCGCATCATGTGAAAACTTTCTCAAAGATCTCTCACATCCTATAAAGACTCTCTAAAATAAAGGCTTTCGAAACATGAAAAGCCACATTCCCTTGAACACGTCAAGACCCTCTAAAAGTTCATTCACACCATGTAAAGTCACGAAACTAATAGCAACAATAACTCACACATGGCACTAAAAAGCATAAATGCTTTCAAACACCAGGGGGAACATCCTGGTATAACCCAAAAACTAAGCCCACTAAAAGCCTAACCCAAAACTCATTAAATGGCCCATCAACCCATTCATGCCTATAAATATGGTCATCTCCTTAACCCAGGGGGATTCTGATCCCCATTATTTATATACTACTTCTGGCCTCTAGATACATAGATCATGGCCTCCAAGAAGACATCCTTTACCATTTTATCCTGGTATAACCCAAAAACTAAGCCCACTAAAAGCCCAACCCAGAACTCATTAAATGGCCCATCAACCCATTCTACATGCCTATAAATATGGTCATCTCCTTAACCCAGGGGGGATTCTGATCTCCATTATTTATATACTACTTCTGGCCTTTAGATACATAGATCATGGCCTCCAAGAAGACATCTTTTACCACATTATGACATACATTTTTTGAGAATTTATTTTTGAAGATATGTAACAAATGATATACCAACATTATACAAGGTATGAAAAATGAAACTAAACATAAATATATATTTTATGAAAGAAATCAAACAAAAACCACTTTATAACAACAACATTATACAAGCATTATACACGGATTATTCCAGGTGTGAAGAACCAAAACATAAGTATCTATTTCATGAAAGAAATCAAACAAAAACCATATTATACCAGCATTATACAAGGTGTGAAAAACAAAACCAGACATAAGCATGTATTTCATGAAAGAAATCAAACAAAAACAACTTAATGCCAACACTATATAAGGTTTATATAAGGTGTGAAGAACCAATATCATAAGCATCTATTTTATGAAAGAAACTAAAGAAAAACCACATTATACCAGCATTATACAAGGTGTGAAAAATAAATCCAAGCATAAGCATCTATTTTATGAAAGAAATCAAATAAAAACCACTTTATACCAGCATTATACAAGCATTATACTAAGTTTATACCAGGTGTGAAGAACCAAAACCATAAGCATCTATTTTATGAAAGAAATAAAAAAAACCATTTGATACCAACATTATACAAGGTGTGATTAAACATAACCTTAAACATTTATTTTATGATAGAAATCAAGCACAAACAGTTTTATACAAGCATTGTACTGGCATTATACGAGGTGTGATTAAACAAAATACTAAACATTTATTTTATGAAAGTAATGAAACAAATACAACTTTATACCAGGATTATACCAGCAATATATAAGGTGTGACTAAACAAAACATTAAACATCTATTTTATGAAAGAAATCACTCAAAAACTACTTTATATCACATTGTACAAGGTGTAATTAAACAATACATTAAACATCTATGTTATGAAAGAAATCAGGCAAAAACTACTTTATACCAGTATTATATCAGGTATGAAAAACTAAAACCACTTTATACCAACATTATACCAGATGTGAAAAACAAAATCAAACATAAGTATCTATTTAATGAATGAAATCAAACAAAAAATACTTTGTACCAACATTATATCCGGTGCGAAAAATAAAACCTAACATAAGCATTAATTGTAGCAAAAGGAGGAGTTTGATTTCTTTATCTTTTCAGTGCCAATTCTATTGTCATTTTCAACAATTAGAATAATGTCATGTAGCGACCCGAAATTTTAAACTAAATTTTATTGAGGTATAAAAGTATAAAATAATATGGATATCATGAATTTCCATATTTTAACATTTTTCTTTTATCTCATTAGATAAGAAATAAGAGTTAATTAAGTTAGAAGGATGAAATAGGAATTTAGTAAATTGACTAATGTCAAATGAGTAATATGCAACCCATGTATATCTGTGACATCTATCAAATTCTAGCAGATTGTATCGTGCTCTTCATTTTTATTCCCTTTCTCTGGTTCTTCATCACATTCTTATTCACCATCTTCCTCATATGCTCCATAGCTGCCTATCTTCATTTTCTTTAATCAAATATCAATTTCTTATTAGAAATTGGTAAGTATGCCTTCTCTACTCATCAATTTGGGTATTATTAGAGAAAGAAGATGGATTTCATAAAGTTAGGGTTCTTGAGGTAAGTAGATAAATTGATAAAATTAGAGTATTATTTGTTGAATTCATGGCATAGTAGGTATAAATAAGGATTATAGGGGGTTATTTGAGTGTTATGTTTATTGAATCTTAGAATGGTTATTTGTAGAAGGAGATAAGCGAAGCTACGGGAGAGGAAAAGAAGTAGAAGCGTCAAATAAAGAGAATTAAAGGTTTGTGTACATTTTTTTATTTAAATTTCCAAATTATACACTCTTTATTGTTTGGATGTTTTCTCTTGATTTACAAACTGGATTTGGATGATTCTTATTCCTGTGATTTTATAAGACATAAATGAAAGTTTTATAAGAAGAAAGGTTTGTTAAGCTCTTTTGTTTTGGAGTTCAAAAATTTGATTGAAGTTGTGCAAAGAAAAATCCGTTTTCTGTAAATTTCGAGATTGCGCATGGTTGAGTATTTTTGTCATTACTTGGGTTATATATATCGAAATTATATGATTTTTGTGGCGTTGGAAAGAATTTGAAGAAAGTTTTGATAGATTCTTCTGTTTTTTGGTTCGTTTTTGCAGTTACAGTTGAGTGATAAATCTGTTTTATTTTCTGGAGATAACTTTGTTTAGTTTGAAGTGCTTACATGGGTTAATATTGTTATATATTGGCTTGGATTGAATTTTCTTCGGATTTGATGAATAAGAAAGTAATTGGAGATACATTATTGAGATTTTTAGTCTATTTATTGGCTTACTATTGAGTAATGAAAGATAAATTTTAAGTTGTCATATGTTATTTTTTTTAAGTAAGGGTTATTTTACTTGATTTGTAGTTGAATGAAATTCTGATTTTACTTAATCACCTACTAGTTTATTTGAAATGAAATTTTACATTGCTCATGGTAAACGGGGTAAGGAAAACGAGTCAGGCTAGATTGGCGCCACTAAAGGGGGGTACAGTACTATACAAACAATTGAAGCTTTGGCTTCGGGGCTTCGGCCGATATTATGATAAAATTGATATCGAAGCTTCGGCTTCGAGCTTGACCGATATATTGATATTGAAGCTTCGGCGAAGCTTCGGGCTTGTCCGCTCCCGTATCTAATTACTGTTATTCTTTTGCTAGTTTACTTTGGGCAATATTTGATTATTGTGTTTAAGATAATTGAATATAATTTGATTGTTGTTTGATGAAGTTTCATTAAAAAGTTTTACATTTTGATTTTATAAAGTCGTTAGTTCGGTTTTGGCATTTAAATATATTTTAAATTTTATGTGATATATTTCTTAACTATTATATCTTATGGTATTTTATTATATGAAATAAAATAAGAGTACACCACTAAGCGTATTGCTTAGCGTATAGTTTGTTTTGCTACACGTAGGTACTGAAAATTGTATATAGCCGGACCAAAGTGGGGTAATTCGGGTAGATAAGTGCAAGTCAAGAGAACTTTTGAGGTTGTCTAAATTTTGTTTTATTTTGCGGTTTGTATATAATGGCATGTACAAAGTAGTATAGATAGTGTGACTTGTATTTTGAGAATCTAAGATTAATATTTTGGAGTTATGAATATGTTATATAAATTAAGGTTTTGATTAGAAGTTTATTTATGTTTATAGATTCTAAATATTTTATTTCTATACAAAATATTGAGCTAAATATAAAAAAATAGGTGTTTATTTATTATTGTAGAACTTCATTAATAACTGTTATTGAGGAGGTGTTACATGTCAGACTTAGAATCATTTATTTGAATTGCAATTTTGGTTTTACAGTTTCATACCTTAGATTTTCGATGATCTTCTTTGATTTCTTGATGTTGAATGCGAGCTTTGCTTCTGTTTTCAAATTCAAAACTTGATCGGGATAGTACTGGCGAAATTATGGAGATGAAAACTGAAATTGAGAGTTAACCAAAAATCGAAAAGAGAAGATGAAACTGATGTTTAAAATCATTGAGAGGAGAGTAACAAGAACATATAAATGTTGTTGAAATTGAAGGTACTTACAAATGTTGGGGACAAGACCTGTTTTGAGTATAAAAGTTGTATCCTAAAATTTTTAGGGAAATTATGCATGGGCTTTTGCCCATTTGTATACCTCTTCCCTTGATAAAAGATGAAATGCACTTTGTGAAAATAAAGTAACTATAAAAAAACCCTTAAAATATTTGCAATTGAAATTTTTGGTACATTTATATATGGTCCTAAGAGGGGAAGATTTTTCTCCCATAATAAATAAATAAATATATTGATATTTGAGGTGTCTAGATGTGAACAGGAATCGGGGTGGGGAAGACCATTTCATATGGGTTTATTGGGCGGGCCGGACCGGATTTGGGCCGATTTTCGTTGGGTTTCATTATTATAAGTTAAAAAAATCCATTAATATTGCAAACAAATAATAAATAAATACAAATTATTATATTTTTTGAACTACAATAATTTAAATATGTAAAAGCCACAGTAACACCAAATATATTAAACATATAATTGAAACATAACAAAGATTATATGATTAAACATCATATTGTTGAGAAAAACAAGTCATATCAGCAAAAAAAAAAAAACACAGAATAAAAACAACAAATATATAATAGCTCTACATCTCACATTTTGTCAAACTCCACCAGTTCGGAGGTTTTGCAATGTCTCCATATAGTAACATTTAGAGAAAATTCAGAATCTTCTTAAGATGACATGGACCTGAGTATCAAACGTTAAACAATGCCAATAAAAGACTAGAAGAAGTCATAAAAAAATTTCTCAAAGGATTCAATGTGATCAGCTTGTAAGTGAATAATTAGTGATAAAGTCTTGTCATTATTTGGACTCGGTAATATGAAAGCAATTCCTTCCATTCCAATTGTGGCCCAACCCATACGAACTGGTCTTCCCCACCCGAAATCAGCTTCATATAATGGCAACTTGGTCCAACTCGTTATTTCTATATTAGGACATTTTAATGCACTTGCTCCTCTCATCAAAACCGTTGGATCAGGTCGCAGTCCGACATAATCAAGTGCAGATCGTAGATATCTGTCGTCCATTTTCCTCACAGCGTGACGGATTTTGTTAATTATTTTCTCCACTGGTGTTGATTGAATTTCACCAGCCGTGGTTATAACTGCAGCTGTAAATTGTACATTACCCAAGTATCCTTGTGGTAATGGAGGATTCAATCTGAAACGCCCATCTACTGATATGTACGCTTTTGTCGGTTGATCATCAGGTAAGCCACGTGCCTTGCACGTGCAATACCATATAAGTGCAGCTAAGATTTCAAAAGTGGTATACGTAAATGCAGTGTCATTTTTGTTGAATTTGGATTTCAGAGAGGTGAGTTGATCAGGTGTGATCCTGAGTACTCTCACACGTGTGGGAGTTGGGATGGATGGTTTTGTCATCGTTGGAGAAGGATCATACTCAATATGATGGAAGGCATGTGCAGGTGGATCTCGAGCTTTAAGAAGAGTCCTGTCAATGCACGGTGGGATGCTAATTGATATGCCACGCGCAACACCAGACCATGAATTAATGAAATGGATGGCAGATATACCATCCACTACTAGATGATGAAACAAAATCCCAAGGCAAACACTTCCACACCTAAAACGAGTTAGCTGTATGTAATAATAAAAAATCAAACCATCAGAGTTACTAGAAGTATAAACACACAGGTAATTATAAATTTTTGACTTAGTATGTCGATCTCAATTGTTTCTCTTCAAAAAAAGAAATATGTAAGGAAGAAAGTGGTGAGACTAAAGATGATAAAAATGAAGAAATATAAAATGTTATTCTTTTTCTTTCTTCCTTTATTTTTAACTCACTTTATTTTTGTTTGTGTTGTTTACGGTGTGATTTCAAGCTCTTTATATAGAGTTTAAAACTCATAACATATGAAAAAACAATTAATGTACAAACTTACAACACTTCAATTTTCTTCACAAACTGAAGATGTAAATTCTACTAGTAACTTTCATTTGCATGTAACTTGCAGATAAAAAACTAATATCTTCAGTTAACTTTATAATTTCACTTTTATTCTATACGTTCATCTTCTCCTATGTTAATTTTTGACCCAGTCGAACTTTGTTGATCACAATTTATTTCTCTTGAAAAAAGAAGAGAATAAAGATGATGAAAAATGAAGAAAATGTTATTCTTTTACTTGTTTTTGTGATGGTACAAGTTGTGAAATCAAACTCTTTATATAGAGTTTGTAAACTAATAACATACAAAAGACAATTAATACATTCACAAATTGATGCGTGAATTTAACATGTAACCTTCATCAATATGCAACTTGTTAAAATATCACTTATATTTTCAGTTTATCAATTATTTATGATTTAATCTTTCTCTCTTGCTTTTTCATCATTGTCACTTTAACATTTCTTTTATTAAATTAAGTTAATATTTTAATATATGGCAAAAAAACTCAACGTTACATAGTAACATGGACTGTTATTTTACGAAATATAACAACATTTATTGAGTAAAAACAAGAAAATACCTGAACAGCAAATAAAGGCTTAGAAGAGACATCCAAAGAATCCATAGTAGGAAGAAGATGCTCTATTTCAGGGCATGGAGAATCTCCAAGATCATCAACAACACAAGTTGTTTCAGCTTCGACGAATAAAACACCATTGCCATTACAGTTTATATTAATTCTACCATTTTCATCAGTGCCTAATACTCCTGCTATAGGATAGAATGCCACAATTACCTCACTTAGTGCATCTTTAAGCACTTGTGCTTCAAAGAAATTTGTAATACTGTTAACAATGTTTGGATCTTGCAATTGTTTGTAGAAGTAAACTGTTGGAACATAATGATTTGGAACCATAAGATCCAAGTCAGAAACCCAGAGATTGGTTTTTGGCGTTTCTTTATTAGGCTTTATGATGCCTGTCTCCTTAATATTGACTATCATCTTATTTGCCGGGACAACTCCTTCCAACTTCAACTCCTTTATATACAAACCAACCTGCACTTTCAACTCTTACAATATCAATATCAATAATTTAAGGGATAGGATTTGTGTGGATAGAATTCTTTGGGAAGTTCTAGTGTACTTACATTTGTTGGGCTATCGAAATCTATCACCTGTAAATGCAATAATTTAAACAGCTCAAAAAATCAATTAACCTAAAGTTAATAAATATATAATTTCATTTACAATTATAGAGACAGCGTGGATCATGTGCCAATTTAGACCCGGGCAAAGCCGAGGTGAATCGAATAGGGCTTCACTAAAAAAATTAGTGACCCAAGTCTAGTCCAACTAGTAAAAAAGAATAGTCGGGTTTGGGCCAGACGATCCACAATAAAATAATCAAAATCCAACCCGCCTCACCCATGAACTAAAAATATGTTACTCCCTCTCGTTCTAAAATCTAGTCGTTTTAGACTTTTTAATTTTGTTCCTTTTATTTGTCATTTTAGAATATAAATACAGCTTTCACAATTATTTTTTCTAAATTACCCATATAATATTAGGAAAGAGATTAGGTATTAAGAAATTATAAATTAATAATTAAAAAGAAATAGAATTTTATCAAATATACATTAGTCATTTTAAAGATATATTACATTAAATTTTTATTGATTTTGATGAAAATATAGAAGAAAAATTTTGAAATCGGATTATGATTTCCACCGGCAACCAATTTACTCACAAACATTAATTTGTTTACTATTTCCACTTAACTATTTAAGGCTCAAATTATTATCATGTCCAACATCATTATCAATTCTCAACAAGCATTAGTTAATTTTTTATTTTTTAAAAATTATTAATTAAAACTTCTATAAATTAATAATATTGGAAGCGGGATATTTTATTAATTTAGAGAGATATTATTATATCGATAAATTAATAATTTACTAATTTAAAGAAATTTTACGTATGACCCTTAAATTTCCAAGTCCAATGTACATTCACAAATTAATTGAATTTGTCAAGTTCATTGTTTCTGAATAAGTAAAAAGTTAGTTTATGGTACCAAAAAATAAATTACAAGGTTAGTTTATGGTATCAAAAAATAAATTACAAAAATAAATTTCAAGGCACATTTCTTCTCCATGTACATTAAACCTGGTTAGAAATTGATCACTATAAAATGTTTATTGAAAATTTTTAAAATCACATCAACTATGACTCCTAAACTAAAATGTATTCAAAAATCAACCATAACCAATCAACAATCAAAATTGTTATGCCAGTATAAGAGAGATCACCAAGGATGCACTCAACAAGATTCGGTGCAGTGGCTTGACAAAACTTTCGATTTGAAAATTAGTCAAGGAACAATATCAAACACTCTCAAGTGATCATCAGAGTTCCTATCAGCTGACTTTGATAAAGGTGGATCTTCTAAGCGTCACAAACCAGCCAAGTACCTGGACATGGAGAAAGTTGTTTATGAATGGTTTCTCCAACATCAAGAGCGTGTGAATATAATAGGAGAGCTAATCATAGAGAAGGCGGTTGAGGCGCTGAAGCTTTTGTATCCACAAGATTCTTCAGAAAGTGGCTCAGTCGACACACATGACATGGAGAAGAAATTGGAGTCTATAAGGGAAAAAATTGATCAATTTCCTATGAAAGATGTTTTTAATATGGATGAAACTGGTTTGTTTTATAGGTTACAAGCTGACCATTCACTTGCAACAAAACAACTTGAAGGTAGGAAACAAGACGAGGAAAATTTACAATTGTTATTTGTTGCAATGAGGATGGTTTGGAAAAAGATTCCTCTATGGATTATTGGTAAGTATGCAAAGCTACGCTGTTTTAAGAATGTCAACATGAATAGCCTAGATTGTGAATGTCGTGCCAACTGTTGGGAAACTATGATCCGGAACACAAACTAAACTAAACTATCCGGATCAGGTTTGAAAGAAAAAAAAACTTAAACTATGTAAATCCCAAATCCAAATGGAAACATCCGGAAAAAGATCCAGCTACACGGTTGTCCATTAAAGATATCAAGTACCTAAACACATGGAATTATCAAAATAAACCTTGGAAAGGAAACAAGCATAAATCCCTCAAGACAACATCTGGAAGAGCTGATTGCTATATCTTCGGAAGAAGGCAGATCCGGAGAATATGAGTCTAAAGACATCTTGAAGACTCATGCTTGAAGACAATAGGAAAAGTTTCAAAGACAACTTTTCCCTTCACCTTTTGGTCTATGAAGTCAAAGATCCTTTCCCCAAGACAAAGACAAAATGATAGCTTGCATTTTTCAGAGAAAGGACAAAAGGACTGGCACCAGACTGAAAAAGCTAACAACTTTTTTCACCTAGACCAATAAGGAGGCGCTTGGAGCTCACACCAAAAAGCTAATAGTGTTAAAGTTGGTGCATCACAAAAAGCCAAGTAAAACCATCACTGACAACTTTTCAACATCAATCCCTAGAATTCAAACGGGTCAAATTACAGTCTAACAGATTGATCAACGATTCCGAAAGCGCCATCTATAACCTGATCAAGGGTGAAGATTTATTACAAGTTTAACATCCCACAACGGCTACATTTATGATGGAAGCCTATAAAAGGGAATCTTCACCGAATGAGAAGGTTGGTTGTTTGACTAACAAAAACAAGTAACAAAGAACAAGCATTCAATCAGCTTACAAATCCCTCCAAGAATCAATTAATTACACATCTGTTGTAAGGATTCCTAAGTGAGTTATAAACTTAAGGAAATCCAAAAACCAAAACCTTTGTGAAAACAAGAGTGTAAAGATCTCCAACTTGGGTGAGTTGGGAGACTGGGATACAACTTGAAGTTGGTGCTTTGAGTGGGAACTCCCTATAGGAATCAGCTTAGATTCAGGGTAGAAGTCTAAGTGGTATATCCTACTAAAGAGTTAAGGACTTAGGCCCTCTTCTTTTCAACTTATAAGTAGCAGTAGTGAACTGAACTGAACTTATTAGTACTTATTTTAGTGTAAATTTATATGTATGCAGTACTGATAAGTACTGAACAGTACTGAACTGAATATAAGTTGAAAAGAACAGGGCCTTAGCTAGGAGTTGGTGCTTCTAGTAGTATATCCTACATTCGAAAGGGGTTACCATTCGGAGACAAATTGTAAGGCTTGATTCCTGCCAGTTGGAAAGGAATCCACTAGTGGAAAAGCTCGAAGGAAGGAAACTCCGGGGACTGGAGTAGGCGAGGCTAAACCAGGATAAAAACTCTATGTTTGATTTCTCTGACTTTTATTATTTGCATTATATTGCCATAACTGCATCATCCAGATCCATCATCTGATTCATAATCAATCATGCTATACTAAGACTTTTTAAAGTCTTTATATTCTATGAAAAAGGGTCATTCACTACCCTCTGACCTTATAAAGACCCTCACAGGGACCAACAAGTGGTATTAGAGCAAGTGCTCAAACTAGAGATCTAACAATCACGAGATAAAGGTCTATATATTTTGATTCACATATCAAAATGAGTTTCTAAAACTCATAAATCCTTCCCGAGGGTATGTTTGTTACCCGTCCTTCACTCTTCACCTGTGAACACTACACATTCTGGAAAAATCGGATGAAGAACTTCATCTAGTCACAAAGTATGCAAGCATGGTTAGTTATTAAAGATGGTCCATATGAGCCTACTTATGAAGTAGAGGGTATGACTACCCGAAAGCCATCAAGTATGTGGGATGAGAGTGACTTTAAAAAGTTGTGTGAAAATGCAATTGCTATTAACATGCTTTATTGTGCTCTTAGTGCAGCTGAATTTAACAGGATATCCATTGCGAGACTGCAAAAGAGATTT
This sequence comes from Euphorbia pulcherrima, assembly GCA_947683365.1. Lineage (NCBI taxonomy): Eukaryota > Viridiplantae > Streptophyta > Magnoliopsida > Malpighiales > Euphorbiaceae > Euphorbia > Euphorbia pulcherrima. Next base: position 11,101,967 of record CANTUS010000001.1, on the reverse strand, counting down.
GGGAGAAGTTGGAGGTAACCTATGAAGGAAACACCAAAGTAAGAGAAGCTAAGCTTGATCTACTCCAACAAAAGTTTGAATCCTTTAAGATGAAGCCTAAAGAATCAATCTGCAGCATGAACACTAGATACAACAATCTAGTGGATGAGATGAAGAGGCTGGGAAAGGAGATCCCAGAAGTAAAAATGGTCAAGAAAGTGCTCCACAGTCTTACCAAGGAATGGGATAACAAAAAGACTACCATTGAGGAAGCTCATGACTTAAACTTTTACAATTATGATGAACTCATTGGTAATCTTCTAACCCAAGAATTATCCTTGGAAAGATATAGCCAATAAGAAAAGAAGCCTGAGGAGAAGAAGAAAGCCATTCCACTTAAGGCAGAATCCACAGGATCAGCTTCATCTGGAGAAGAAGAGCAAATCAATGAATCAATGAGCACCAAAGATCAACTTGCTTTACTAACCAGAAGGCTCAACCAATTCATACAAAAGAAAGATAGAACGAAATCAAGAAAGTATGAATCCCGGAAACCAAGAGAAGGCACTTCCAGAAGAGACAGGCCTAGAAGAAATCCGGAAGAAAAGAAGGATCTAGAGAAAGAAGCCACATGTTTTGAATGTGGTGAGAAAAGGCCATTTTAGAACAAAATGTCCCAAGCTTAAGAGAACCAAGAAATTCAAAAAGAAGGCAATGGTAGCTACTTGGAGCAAAAGTGAAGAAAGTAGCAGCTCATATTCAATAGAAGAAGAGGAGACTGCCAATTGCGCATTTATGGCTTTGACTGATCCATAAGCAGAGAAATCCGAAAGGAATGCCTCGAAGCAAGAAACAGTATAAATCAAAGAATCAGAATCAGATACAGCAAACACTGAGGTAAATTCTTATTCTAATTCTGCTTCTAATCTTGACCTTGCTAGAGCTCTATCTATTATAATCAAGGGTGTAAAGAAGAATGCAAAAGCAATCAAGTCCCTTAAAAGAGCAGGTATCTGGTTAGAGCAACCAAGCATATTGATGTTGTGGAGGAAACCTTCCTGAGGAATCAAGTCCAGATCTTAAATGCAAATGTAATGGGACTAGATAGATAAATCAATCTATTAAAGGAAGTATCCAGGAAGAGGCAGAGACAAAAGCTCCAATAAGAGATAATCATCCTCCTACTCAGAACAGATTCCAAAAGACCCCTAATCAAAGGATGAAGGAAGTTAGCAGGCAACCACAAGCCCAAAGATATACTGCTGCTCAAAAGGGAAAGGCTAAGGTGGCCTACAACCAACAACCTATCAAACAAACAAGAAATTATGGAGCCGAAGTTGCACCTCTAACCAGCTTCCGGATTAACACGGACCATCCACTAGTGTGCAAAAAGCTGGGTATAAAGGCAACTATGGGAAGAAGGATCTGGAGAAGATCAAGGAGAAGCAAAAGCAAAATATACCTATTTCGGGGTGCAGGTTTTGTGGAAAAAATAATCATATTACTAAATCATGTAGATTAAAAAATGGTTATTATGATGTTTACCCTTAGCCTAAAATGGTTATTAACCCGAGAGGACCCAAATCTAATTGGGTACCTAAACCCACTTGATCTGTTTTGCAGGTATGCCTTAGATCCACTGTAAATCAACACAATTGGTATATTGATAGTGGATGCTCAAGGAACATGATAAGTGATAAGAAGGCTTTCATCTCATTGACTTGGAAGAAGGGAGGCAAAGTAAGCTTTGGAGATAGTTAAAAGGGACAGATCATTGGTTATGGAACCATTGGATCCGAGTTAAAGATAGAAGATGTCTTATTGGTTGATGGGCTGAAATTCAACTTGCTAAGTGTGGCCCAACTCTATGACAAAGGAAGAAAAGTCACATTTGATTTCGGAGGCTGCTCAATCTATGATAGTAAGTCCAATCAACTCATTCTTTATGCACTTAAAGTAAATAATATCTATTCTGTAAACATTAAAAATGATAAAAAGAATATCTGCTTGGTGTCTAAAGAAGAAGAATCATGGCTATGGCACCGAAGGTTAGGACATGTCAGCATGAACCTCCTATCCAAACTAGCTAAAAGGAATTAGTAGTGGGTTTGCCTGAGGTTGCTTTTGATAAAGATCATCTATGCACTGCATGCCAATTAGGTAAACAACATAAGAAAAGTTTCCCTTCCATCTTATAAATTCCTTCCAAAAGAGTACTTGAGCTCCTGTATATTAATCTCTTTAGTCCAATCAAACCATTGAGTTTAGGGAGAAGAGAATACACCATGATCATTGTGGATGATTATTCTCGATATACCTGGGTTCTCCTGCTAGCAAACAAGGATGAATCCTTTGACCAATTCTCTAAAACATTCATCCGGATAGAAGTAGAACAAGGCATAAGCATTGCACGCATCCAGAGTGATAATGGTGGAGAATTCAAAAATAAGCATTTTGCTGACTTTTGTGACTCCAAGGATATTGAACATAATTTCTCTGCCCCTCACACTCTTCAACAGAATGGAGTTGTTGAGAGAAAGAATAGGACCATAGTTGAGATGGCTAGAACAATACTCATAGAAAATTGTTTGCCAAAATACTTTTGGGGAGAGGCCATGAATACAACATGTTATATTCTAAATAGAGCTCTTATTAGAAAGACCATAAAAAAGACCCCATATGAAATCTGGAAGGGAAGAAAACCCAAAATTGGGTATTCTAAAGCATTCAGATGTAAATGCTACATCCTCAATGATCGAGAGCAACTAGGAAAATTTGATCCTAAATCTGACGAAGCAATTTTCCTTGGCTACTCAACACATATTAAGGCTTACAGAGTCTTCAATAAACAAACCCAAATTATGGTAGAGTCAATACATGTAGATTTCGATTAGACTAACACTGCAATAAAGAAAAGTTAAACTCCGAAAGATCCAGTTCCGAAAGCTGAAAAATCTGGAGAAAAGAAGGAAGCATGAATTCCTGATTCATCTCAAATCAAGAAGTATAAAGAGGAAGATGAAGGAATATCCTTTGATCCAGAAATACAACAAGTTAATCTCAACCCATAGGAGATTGACTTTAATTTCGCCAAGAAGGAATAGTTGAAGCTGAAGTGGAGCAAGTCCCAATTCAATACGAAGGCCCTAAAAGGGAGATCCAGACATATAGAGATCATTCCATCGAGAATATTTTGGATGATGTTCAGAATCCAATAAGAACTAAAGGTCAGCTCAACAGAATGATGAGTCATGCCGCTTTTGTCTCTCTCATAGAGCTAAAGAAGTTTTAGGATGCGAAAGGAGATGAAAGTTGGATGATGACAATGCAGGAAGAGCTAGATCAATTTACCAAAAATGATGTCTGGGATCTAGTACCACCTCCTAAAGGAAAATCAATCATTCGCACCAAGTGGGTGTTCCGGAACAAGCTTGAGGAATCCAGAGTGGTGGTGAGAAACAAAGCAAGATTAGTTGCCCAAGGCTATAACTAGCAAGAAGGAATTAATTTTGAAGAAACCTTTGCTCCTATAGCAAGGCTGGAAGCAATCCAGATTCTATGTGCTTTTACATCATTTATGGGGTTCACATTATACCAAATGGATGTCAAAAGAGCATTTCTATATGGTGTTATCCAAGAAGAAGTCTATGTTATACAACCACCTGGATTTGAAGATCCAAAGCATCCGGATAATGTCTACAAGCTGAAGAAGGCTCTCTATGGATTATAGTAGCCACCCAGAGCCTAGTATGAGAGGTTAACCTCATTCCTTATATCTAAGGGTTATATCAGAGGCAGAGCAGACACCACTCTATTCATGAAAAAGAATAAAAATGATATCATTTTAGTCCAAATTTATATGGATGATATCATATTTGGAGCTACCGATGAAAGGATATGTAAAGAATTCAGCTCTCAAATGTAGAAGGAATTTGAGATGTCCATGATGGGAGAACTTAGCTTCTTCCTTGGTCTACAAATAAAGCAAAGTTCGGATGGGATTTTTATTAATTAATCAAAGTACACCAAGGAGATCTTGAAAAGTTTAAAATGGACAAGAGCAAGCCTACGACCATTCCAATGGGATCAGATGCAGTCCTATCTAAGGATTGTGAATGAGAGAATGTTGATCAAAAGCTCTTTAGAGGGATGATTGGCTCACTTTTATACTTGACAGCTAGCAGACCTTACATACACTATGCAGTTTGCTACTGTGTAAAGTATCAAGTCAATCCTAAGGATTCTCATCTCAAAGCAGTTAAAAGGATCCTTAGATACCTCCTAGGAACCACTGAAGTTGGACTATGGTATCCTAGTAATGGAGATTTCACACTCCAAGGATTCACTGATGTAGACTATGGCAGAGACACTCTTGAGAGAAAAAGTACATCTGGAGGCTGCCATTTCTTTGGAAATTGCTTAGCATCATGGTATATCAAGAAACAAACTTTAGTTGCTTTATCTACCACAGAAGCATAATATATTGCAGCTGGAAGTTGTGTTGCTCAACTCCTATGAATCAAACAATAACTTGAAGATTATAGAGTTCAATCTGGATGTGTGGATGTGATGTGTGACAACAGAAGTGCTATGAATGTGTTAAAAAATCTAGTTCTCTATAGTAGGATGAAGCATTCAACATAAGGCACCATTTCATTAGAGATCATGTGATGAAGAAGGATGTTGCATTGGTATATATTCCAACCAATGAGCAAAGAGCAGACATATCTACTAAACCATTAAGTAAAGATCAATTTGGAAAGCTAAGAGAGTCGATTGGAATGTCAAATCCAATTTGAAGTAATTCGTTTTGGATATGATGTATGCCCTTAAGGCAATTATGACGATATATCTTAATTATGTAATAGTACGAATAATTTATTTAATCAATAAAGATATTTGTTCTTTTATTTATATCAATGTGTTTCTATACATATATATTATAGCTGGTTAAAATATATTCATTGATGTATGTATACAAAAGTCCTTGACATATCATAGCATGAAGTTAGAGAAATTATAGTTGGACTATATTTGGTGGAACCTGCATCATGTGAAATTATGATTATGTCTAAACTATCCCTAGTCATAGTTTCATCAAGAAAGGATATTGATGAAACGGAAAAACTAGCATGTGGTCAACTTTCTTGGAAATGGTCCAAGCAATCAATCTCCTAAGGACTGAAGGTGGTGCCTTAAGTTTGACACATGGATATATCTGGGAGATATATTGGAGACCGCAGCAAGATAAACACTTGGTATATATATAAATGTGTTAGTGTTTATCTTCATGCAATAAGCTTTGCGAATGTCCTCATACTTGAGATGCTAGCTACCTTGTATGGTACTATTACTATACCTTGGGTCATTACTATGCACTCATTAATTTAGGGTGCTACGGGTGATTACAGGTATAGTGATGATAGCACGTTGGTAGGCTGAGTAGTCGGAAAGAATCCATCGCTCCGGATATATTAAAGAGTTGTACCTGGCCACTTGTTGAAGTGATGATTGCCATAAACCTCTGATCAGAGTATGTGTTTGATAGAAATGGTTTCTAGTCAAACACACTATGGTAAAAGGCAATATACTTAAACACAGTAAGGTAAAACGCAATATACTTCGGTAACAAGTAAATAATTGGGATAGCTTGGAGTAACCTCGTTATTAGTGGGTTAACACTTTAACCGAACCCAATAAACCAGATGGTACTAATATTAAAGAATGGAAGGAATTTATCGCACTGGATAACTATTGCATTAACCGGGATTAAGTCATAAGCATAAATGACGTTCCGGGTAATGGGGGACGGTAGACCCTTGCTAGAGGCGTACTACAGTCGTTTAAGGTAATCGAGTTCTGTTCACGGTCTAGAGCATCGAGCCAATGGTTCCATTAGAACAAGGGTTGGTTAAGCCTTAACAGCTCAATACTTCGGGATCCTATAAGGTCACATACATTGGACCTTCATCGGACTAAGTAAAAAACTAATAGATTTTTTCTATTATGAAAATATAATATAAATAATAATTGGATTATTATTTGATTGGTTAAAATTGATTAGATCAATTTTGGATAGACTAAGAAATTTATTTTGACCGGTAACTGATTAATTAGAGTCATAAATAAATTATAATTGATTAGATCAATTTTGGTTGGACCAAAATTATTTATTTTGACTGGTAACTAATTTATTAGAGTCAAAAATAAATATTTATTTGAAAGGATTTAAAAGGGATTTTGCATTGGCAAGTTAAAACCGAAAAGTATGAAATATTTTGTACAAAGTTCGGTTGCGTGAAAAACACTGAAAGATGCGGCAACCCTTGTTCATAGGCTACACAAAGGCAGCCCATGAAAAGGGCGGCCATAACACATGTAGCATGCATAGCACGTTGCATGTGTGTGTCCCATCCCACATCGGTGAAAGGGGGAGCATTTTTGCTCCCCAAGCCTATATATAGGCTATTCGCTTTCCTTTCAAATTGTACCAAGCTCAAAGCATAAATCCTAAATGAGATAATTAATCTCTTAGGTAATTGAGCAAGTCATTTTTGTGGAGCCTGAATTTATTCGAGCACCGCTAGTTTATATTTTTGGGTGAGGCTTCTAGAGTGGTCTAACAACTACTCGAGGATTCTTAGTTCTTCCTCCTAGGGAGGTTTTGGTTGGTGGGGTTCGTGTGGATACTGATAAAGGCTATCCTACGATTGGAGGCTTGTGCAAGAAGGTCCTGTAAAAGCACGCTTCAACTGGTAAGTTCTTTTTCTTTCTCTTTTAATTATTAAGTCTTTTTCTTTAAGTGTTTTTAGACTTAATAATTATGCTTAGGTTATTTTTGCATGCTTAGTTTATTTTATGCTTAGGTTATAACTTAGAGTTATAACATGCTTAGTATAAAATAAATATGCTAGGATATAATTTGGAATTATGGTATGCCTAATCCTTTAGCATGCTACCTTAGGTAGAGAATTATTTAGTTAAGGCTTTATTTAATTTATATGCAACTAATAGGAGTTCCTGGAGACAGGGATAAAATTTTGAATTTCCGCCATGCCTCTTATGCATGTTCAATTTGACTGTCAGTTCCCAACAAACAAGCACTTTGCTTAGACTTAACTACAAGTGGATTAAAAAGAGATTTTAGTGCTCTTGTACTTTTGTTATCAAAAATTACTTTTTACAACAGATTTGAAAAGTTGATTGTTCTTGGCTTTCATGATGATGATAAATAGATTTTTAAGAGAGTTGTTTTCTTTTAAGTTTTTCCAGATTGAGGACGTGAGATTGCACTTTTTTTTATGAAAGCTTGGATAGTCTTTTCTCTACTGGTAAAGGCCTTTATATAGGCAACCTTTAAAATCTTCCCACTATGGCTGTTCTCAAAGTCCCAATCTTGATCCTTGTCTCAAAACAACCATTTTCCTTAATAGTCGTTGGAACTTCCGTTAAACCCATCTTCTTTTCTGTTTAGCATATTGGCGAGAGTCAATTCTACTAACTTTCTAAATTTTTCAGACTTTTGCACATTTTAGTCCCATACAACTTTGCTTGTGTAGCTATCAGGTGGCTAAAAGTGGTACTCTCTTTCTTGTTGTCAACTCACTTTATGAAAATCCTCTTATCACTTTTTATGTTTGGACTTATCGCCTATCTTTTTGGATCATAAAATGCATAGGCCTATTTTTAATGTTTGTCTTCACGTGTGTTCTTGCATTGAGATTTGAGCTTGACTGTGGAAGATGCTTTCCTTCTCTAATAAGTCTTGATTTATCTTTTAAGATACTTGGCTTCTAAGACTATTGTCTCGTGCTATCATCCGAATTTATCTTGCTTCTTAGATTTTCTTTATTTTGAGTGTATATATCTTTGGAGCGCGCAGTTTCTGATTTTTAGTTATCTTCAAAATTTGATTTCTGAGTTTCGAACTTTAGCCTCTAAGAATTCTTTTTCTGGGCTAAGTTCAACAAATATAATTATAGATAATAATATTTATTTTCTTTATTAATTATAGTTATAATTATAATAATAAATATTTTAATAATTATTATAATCATTTTTAGTGGTAATATTTATTAAGATATTAATTTTTAATTAGTAGTAAATATAATAAAATTTATTAATAATAATTGTTATTATTATTGTTGTTAAAAAATATTTTTTTATCTAAACACCAAAAAAAAGGTACATCGTAGTTCAATTTTATCCAATATTTGACAAATACTCATATATCTTTTAAATTTTTTTGAAAAGTGTAAATATTTTTTTTATTAAAATATAATAACAAACTTTAATAAATTATAACAAAGTTAAAAAATCTTTAAAAGTTATTCAAATCATGATGTATACTTTTAAAATAATAATGTTAAACAATTACAATATTTTTTTTGTTTTTCACTACGAGGTGGTCTTGAATGAGTCTCAACTGTGGGCAACATTTTTAAACAATTAGAATGTTTAATTGAGTAATTTACTCACTATAATATCACTATTCATAGAAAAAATTATTTTATCCTAATTTTGCTAATTTTTAAAAATCACACACCTCTTTTTAAAAAAAAATATTCATGTACCCCTTTTTTTAAATAGTGAAAATCACATGTGTTTTTTAAATTTACCCAAGAAAATATACAAGAGTGTAGCAATTATTAGAAACTCCATGTTTTAATGTCAAATTGAATGGTGGCAAATGTTGAGCTTTTGAAACTGATTTGAGGCGTCTAGTAATTGAGTTGCATATTTGTATCCTCTGAGTATAAAATCACCATTGTAGGGATACTAGAGTCCCACATCTACAGTTTGTATTAGATATCTTAGAAATCTCTTGACTGCTGTAAGAAGAGATTCTCTTTGATCTACTTGATATTTGGCATAGTAGCACACAACATAGTGGTTATTCGATCTGGTTGTAGTTAGATAGAGCAGGTATCCAATGATTCCTCTATAGAGCTTTTGTTCTACAAGCTTCCCTTCTGAGTCCTTACAAAGAATAATGTTTGATGCCATAAGTATTGAAATAGAATTGCTTTTGTCTAAATCAAATTTCTTTAAAACCTCTCTGGCATATTTTGATGGATTGATAAATATTCATTATGAGTTTTGCTCGATTTGAAGTCCAAGAAAGATTGTGAACTCTTCCATCATGGACATCTCAAATTTATTCTTTAACTGGTTGCTGAATTCCTTGCATAAATCTACATTTATTGCTCCAAATATGATGACATCCACATATATTTGAACAAGAATGATATCCTTATTCCTTCTTTTAATGAATAGTATTGTGTCAGCCTTACATAACGGCATGATTATAATTTTCTTGTGTGGGCAATGTAGCAAGTAAAATTACAAGTCAAAAACCATAAATGAGTTCTAACCTGATAATCACCTTTCGATCATAGTCTGTATCTCTGCTTGTATGTTTGTAATGGCATTTCTGACACCTCTCCTCTTTTATGTCATCTCTACCTACTTCCATTTCTGGTTTTGAAATCTGCAAAATTTGACTATTAGAGCTTCATATGAGAATTTGAGGAACATAATTTTAGTATTTGGTTTTTAATTTCTTTCAATGGAGAAACTAATTCTCTTTCAGCAAACGATTAATTATTGAATTAAAATTAAAGAAAAAAGATATAATTACTTTGCCAACAAGAGATATCTTCTGACCGAGTCAATCTTGAAGATAGCAAACCGAAAAAAGAGAAAGAGGAAATGTGTAAAGGAACAAACAAACAGAGTCGAAGAGCTTTAAATTTAAATGTTTGAATTGATTACTTGACTTGAGTGGAAGCATTTTTTTTTATTAAGGATTTAATTAAAAAGATAAGGATGTCTTTGAAGCTAACATGTCACCAAATTATATTCATGTAGAAACGCGGCAACTCTAATATTTAATATTTGCCACATGAGAGTGGGCGTTCATTGTTTTGCATGTTTTTGGGATTTGCTATATTTAAGTGTTACTCTAAATATTAATTGAATATAGTAGCATTTGGCTTGTTTATCTAATTACACCAATTATATAAAAGAGATATTTTCAATTGAGCTATTCTTTATTTTGACATTGTTTGTTGTCATTAATTAAAAGAAGCAGAGAGAAATGTGGGTTTTGAGACTTTTCTTGTGGCCCTTGTTTAAAGAGATATTTTATCTTTCTTCTTTTTATTGCTTTTCTGATACCGTTTGTTGGTCCTAGATGAGTGATTAGGAGTCAGAGGGGGGTAATTGACTTCTTATAAGGAAGTAATAATTTTATACAATCTTTTGAGATAAGAAGAACAACAATTAAGTATAAAGAGAGAGTTAGAGATTCAAACACTGTGAGATACTGCCTACCTCCAGTTCCAAGAGCGTTCGCTTCTGAGCTATAATCCCTATTATCAACCCCTTCTGAGGGGGAAAAATTTTTACAATTGAAATTCTTACAGCTAAGAGTACCCTCCTCTTCGTATCTCCTATTCCAAATTCAAGTGTGCCATTCTCTTGAATTCTTCTAAATTACAACTTATCCCTAAGCTATATTTAAATTAGCTTAGGGACCTCAACAAGCACTTTACTTAATCTTAACTAGAAGTGGATTAAAAAGAGATTTTAGTGATATTGTACCGTTATCAAGAATTACTTTTTACAACAGATTTGAAAAGTTAATTGTTCTTAGCTTTCAGGATGACGATAAACATATTTTTAAGAGAGTTGTTTGCTTTTGAGATTTTGCAGATTGAGGCCGTGGAATTACAATTTTCTTATGAAAGCTTGGATAGTATTTTCTTTGCTGGTAAAGGCCTTTAAATAAACAGTCTTCAGAATCTTCCTATTATGACTCTTCCACAAAGTCCCAATCTTGACCGTTGTCTCATAACAGTCATTTTCCTTAATAGCCATTGGAACTTCCATTAAAACTGCCTTCTTGGCCATTAGGCGTATTGGCGGGAGTTAAGTCTACCAACTTCCTACAATTTTTCAGACTTTTGCACATTTTAGTCCCGTACAGCTTCGCTTGTATAGTTGTGAGATGGCTAAAAGTTGTCCTCTCTTTCATGTTGTCCATTCACTTTATAAAAATCCTCTTATCACTTGTTATGTTTAGACTAATCACCATTCTTTTGAATGATAAAAAGCATAGGTCTATTTTTTAGTGTTTGTCGAGTTTTTACATTAAGATCTAAGCTTGACTTTTGAAGATACTTTCCTTCTCTAATACACCTTCATGTATCTTCTAAAGCACATGGCTTCTGAGACTATTGTCTTGTGCTATCTTCCGAATTTGTATTATTTCTGAGATATTCTTTATTTTGAGCACTTAGTTTTTGATCTTTAGTTATCTTCAAAATTTGGCTTCTAAGTTTTAAACCTTAGCTTCAAAAGTTATTCTTAAAAGAAATTATTTTATCCCTATTTTTATGAATTTTTTAAAACCACATACCTAATGTAGCTCAATTAAAACACCACTCAATATAGTGATGAAAGGTCCCAGAAATCCATAATATTTCAAAAAAAACATACCTCAGTTTTTTTAAAAAATACATATACCCCTACTTGAAAAATAGGGGCACGGGGCACGCACGTGTTTTTGAAATTTACCCAAAAAACATAAGTGTAGCAGTATTAAGAAACTACATGTTTTAATGTCAATGAATGGTGGAAAATGTTGAGCTTCTGAAACTGATTTGAGTTGTCTAGTAACTGAGTAATTCCATAAACTCAACTTACGATATCATGACAGAAAATGAACTTTTCACTGCAACCGAAGTGCGACAAGCCTTCATCCCAGCACCATGCATAATATCTAATAATCCCTGCTACTTCTTAGTTGACGCCTCTCATATCCGAAAGCTTATTATTAAGCTCTGATTTCTCAATTCTAATCTTATTCAACTCATCTTATAGCTCAATAAGTATTAACTAATACGATACAAAACATATGCATTCTTATTTAGATCACCTATTGTTGATTATAGTTTCCCAATTCAGAATTCTAAATACAAGAATTAGCAAGTTGTGCGAGACAAGTTACTGCTTTTTAGTTGAGCTGAAGCAATAGTGGTTTAATGGTAGAAGAGAGCTTACTTTCGCGAGTGTTGAAAAATCCAGTCAATACCTAAATGAAATTCAAATGTCTCTCTAATCAGTTGTTGCTTCTCTCTCTAGTCCTCTTATGGCAAGAAAAAAAGTTCATCATACATCTCCAAATTTTTATTTCTAATTGTCTACAACATATTTTACTTTTCTGCAAGTAAGAACATGTAAGCAAAAAAAAAAGCACATTTATTCAGATCTAAAAATATTTACCATTTTATTTATGTTTATAGATTCTAAATATTTTATTTCTATACAAAATATTGAGCTAAATATAAAAAAAATAGGTGTTTATTTATTATTGTAGAACTTCATTAATAACTGTTATTGAGGAGGTGTTACATGTCAGACTTAGAATCATTTATTTGAATTACAATTTTGGTTTTACAGTTTCATACCTTAGATTTTCGATGATCTTCTTTGATTTCTTGATGTTGAATGCGAGCTTTGCTTCTGTTTTCAAATTCAAAACTTGATCGGGATAGTACTGGCGAAATTATGGAGATGAAAACTGAAATTGAGAGTTAACCAAAAATCGAAAAGAGAAGATGAAACTGATGTTTAAAATCATTGAGAGGAGAGTAACAAGAACATATAAATGTTGTTGAAATTGAAGGTACTTACAAATGTTGGGGACAAGACCTGTTTTGAGTATAAAAGTTGTATCCTAAAATTTTTAGGGAAATTATGCATGGGCTTTTGCCCATTTGTATACCTCTTCCCTTGATAAAAGATGAAATGCACTTTGTGAAAATAAAGTAACTATAAAAAAACCCTTAAAATATTTGCAATTGAATATTTTTGGTACATTTATATATGGTCCTAAGAGGGGAAGATTTTTCTCCCATAATAAATAAATAAATATATTGATATTTGAGGTGTCTAGATGTGAACTGGAATCGGGGTGGGGAAGACCATTTCATATGGGTTCATTGGGCGGGCCGGATCGGGTTTGGGCCGATTTTCGTTGGGTTTCATTATTATAAGTTAAAAAAATCCATTAATATTGCAAACAAATAATAAATAAATACAAATTATTATATTTTTTGAACTACAATAATTTAAATATGTAAAAGCCACAGTAACACCAAATATATTAAACATATAATTGAAACATAACAAAGATTATATGATTAAACATCATATTGTTGAGAAAAACAAGTCATATCAGCCAAAAAAAACACAGAATAAAAACAACAAATATATAATAGCCGTACGTCTCACATTTTGTCAAACTCCACGAGTTCCGAGGTTTTGCAATGTCTCCATATAGTAACATTTAGATAAAATTCAGAATCTTCTAAAGATGACATGGACCTGAGTATCAAACATTAAACAATGCCAATAAAAGACTAGAAGGAGTCATAAAAAAATTTCTCAAAGGATTCAGTGTGATCAGCTTGTAAGTGAATAAGTAATGATAAAGTCTTGTCATTATTTGGACTCGGTAATATGATAGCAATTCCTTCCATTCCAATTGTGGCCCAACCCATATGAACTGGTCTTCCCCACCCGAAATCAGCTTCATATAATGGCAACTTGGTCCAACTCGTTATTTCTATATTAGGACATTTTAATGCACTTGCTCCTCTCATCAAAACCGTTGGATCAGGTCGCAGTCCGACATAATCAAGTGCAGATCGTAGATATCTGTCGTCCATTTTCCTCACAGCCTGACGGATTTTGTTAACTGTTTTCTCCACTGGTGTCGATTGAATTTCACCAGCCGTGGTTATAACTGTAGCTGTAAATTGTACATTACCCAAGTATCCTTGTGGTAATGGAGGATTCAATCTGAAACGCCCATCTACTGATATGTACGCTTTTGTCGGTTGATCATCAGGTAAGCCACGTGCCTTGCACGTGCAATACCATGTAAGTGCAGCTAAGATTTCAAAAGTGGTATACGTAAATGCAGTGTCATTTTTGTTGAATTTGGATTTCAGAGAGGTGAGTTGATCAGGTTTGATGCTGAGTACTCTAACACGTGTGGGAGTTGGGATGGATGGTTTTGTCATCGTTGGAGAAGGATCATACTCAATATGATGGAAGGCATGTGTAGGTGGATCTCGAGCTTTAAGAAGAGTCCTGTCAATGCACGGTGGGATGCTAATCGATATGCCACGCGCAACACCAGACCATGAATTAATGAAATGGATGGCAGATATACCATCCACTACTAGATGATGAAACAAAATCCCAAGGCAAACACTTCCACACCTAAAACGAGTTAGCTGTATGTAATAATAAAAAATCAAACCATCAGAGTTACTAGAAGTATAAACACACAGGTAATTGTAAATTTTGACTTAGTCGAACTATGTCGATCTCAATTGTTTCTCTTGAAAAAAAGAAATATGTAAGGAAGAAAGTGGTGAGACTAAGATGATAAAAATGAAGAAATATAAAATGTTATTCTTTTTCTTTCTTCCTTTATTTTTAACTCACTTTATTTTTGTTTGTGTTATTTACGGTGTGATTTCAAGCTCTTTATATAAAGTTTAAAACTCATAACATATGAAAAAACAATTAATATAAAAACTTACAACACTTCAATTTTCTTCACAAACTGAAGATGTAAATTCTACTAGTAACTTTCATTTGCATGTAACTTGCAGATAAAAAACTAATATCTTCAGTTAACTTTTTAATTTCACTTAATTTTATACGTTCATCTTCTCCTATATTAATTTTTGACCTAGTCGAACTTTGTCGATCACAATTTATTTCTCTTGAAAAAAGAAGAGAATAAAGATGATGAAAAATGAAGAAAATGTTAATCTTGTGATGGTACAAGTTGTGAAATCAAACTCTTTATATAAAGTTTGTAAACTAATAACATACAAAAGACAATTAATATATTCACAAATTGATGTTGTGAATTTAACATGTAACCTTCATCAGTATGCAACTTGTTAAAATATCACTTATATCTTTAGTTTACCAATTATTTATGATTTAATCTTTCTCTGTTGCTTTTTTATCTTTATCACTTTAACATTTCTTTTATTAAATTAAGTTAATATTTTAATATATGGCAAAAACTCAACGTTACATAGTAACATGGACTGTTATTTTAGAAAAAAATATCATTTATTGAGAAAAAATAAGAAAATACCTGAACAGCAAATAAAGGCTTAGAAGAGACATCCAAAGAATCTATAGTAGGAAGAAGATGCTCTATTTCAGGGCATGGAGTGAAATCTCCAAGATCATCAACAACACAGGTTGTTTCAGCTTCGACGAATAAAACACCATTGCCATTACAGTTTATATTAATTCTACCATTTTCTTCGGTGCCTAATACTCCTGCTATAGGATAGAATGCCACAATTACCTCACTTAGTGCATCTTTAAGCACTTGTGCTTCAAAGAAATTTGTAATACTGTTAACAATGTTTGGATCTTGCAATTGTTTGTAGAAGTAAACTGTTGGAACATAAAGATTTGCAACCATAAGATCCAAGTCAGAAACCCATAGATTTGTTTTTGGCGTTTCTTTATTAGGCTTTATGATGCTTGTCTCCTTAATATTGACTATCATCTTATTTGCTGGGACAACTCCTTCCAACTTCAACTCCTTTATATACAAACCAACCTGCACTTTCAACTCTTACAATATCAATATCAATAATTTAAGGGATAGGATTTGCGTGGATAGAATTCTTTGGGAAGTACTAGTGTACTTACATTTGTTGGGCTATCGAAATCTATCACCTGTAAATGCAATAATTTAAACAGCTCAAAAAATCAATTATCCTAAAGTTAATAATATATAATTTCATTTTCGATTAAAGAGAGAGCGTGGATCATGTGCCAATTTAGACCAGGGCATGGTCAGGGTGAATCCGATAGGGCTTCACTAAAAAAATTAGTGACTCAAGTCTGGTCCAACTAGTAAAAAAGAATTGTTGGGTTTGGGCCCGACGATCCACAATAAAATAATTAAAATCCAACCCGCCTCACCATGAACTAAAAATATGTTACTCCCTCTCGTTCTAAAATCTAGTCGTTTTAGAATATAAATACAGCTTTCACAATTATTTTTTCTAAATTACCCATATAATATTAGAAAAGAGATTAGATATTAAGAAATTATAAATTAATAATTAAAAAGAAATAGAATTTTATCAAGTATACATTAGTCATTTTAAAGATATACTATATTAAATTTTTATTGATTTTTTAAAGAAAATTTTTGAAACCGGATTATGATTTCCACCAACGACCAATTTACTCACAAACATTAATTTGTTTACTATTTCCACTTAACTATTTAAGGCTCAAATTATTATCATGTCCAACATCATTATCAATTCTCAACAAGTATTAGTTAATTTTTTATTTTTTAAAAATTATTAATTAAAACCTCTATAAATTAATAATATTGAAAGCGGGATATTTTATTAATTTAGAGAGATATTATTATATCGATAAATTAATAATTTATTAATTTAAAGAAATTTTACGTATGACCTTTAAATTTTCAAGTCCAATGTACATTTACAAATTAATTGAATTTGTCAAGTTCATTATTTCTGAATAAGTAAAAAGTTAGTTTATGGTATCAAAAAATAAATTACAAAAATAAATTTCAAGGCACATTTCTTCTCCATGTACATCAACTATGACTCCTAAACTAAAATGTGTTCAAAAATCAACCATGACCAATAAACAATCAAAATTGTTATGCCAGTATAAGAGAGATCACCAAGGATGCACTCAACAAGATTCGGTGCAGTGGCTTGACAAAACTTTCGATTTGAAAATTAGTCAAGGAACAATATCAAACACTCTCAAGTGATCATTAGAGTTCCTATCAACTGGCTTTTATATAGGTGGATCTTCTAAGCGTCACAAACCAGCCAAGTACCCGGACATGGAGAAAGTTGTTTATGAATGGTTTCTCCAACATCAAGAGCGTGTGAATATAACAGGAGAGCTAATCATAGAGAAGGCGGTTGAGGCGCTGAAGCTTTTGAATCCACAGGATTCTTCAGAAAGTGGCTCAGTCGACACACATGACATGGAGAAGAAATTGGAGTCTATAAGGGAAAAAATTGATCAATTTCCTATGAAAGATGTTTTTAATATGGATGAAACTGGTTTGTTTTATAGGTTACAAGCTGACCATTCACTTGCAACAAAACAACTTGAAGGTAGGAAACAAGACAAGGAAAATTTACAATTGTTATTTGTTGCAATGAGGATGGTTTGGAAAAAGATTCCTCTATGGATTATTGGTAAGTATGCAAAGCTACGTTGTTTTAAGAATGTCAACATAAATAGCCTAGATTGTGAATGCCGAGCCAACTATTGGGAAACTATGATCCGGAACACAAACTAAACTAAACTATCCGGATCAGGTTTGAAAAAAAAAACTTAAACTATGTAAATCCCAAATCCAAATGGAAACATCCGGAAAAAGATCCAGCTACACGGTTGTCCATTAAAGATATCAAGTACCTAAACACATGGAATTATCAAAATAAACCTTGGAAAGGAAACAAGCTTAAATCCCTCAAGAACAACATCTGGAAGAGCTGATTGATACATCTCCGGAAGAAGGCAGATCCGGAGAATATGAGTCTAAAGACATCCTGAAGACTCATGCTTGAAGACAATAGGAAAGGTTTCAAAGACAACTTTTTCCTCCACCTTTTGGTCTATGAAGTCAAAGATCCTTTCTCCAAGACAAAGACAAAATGATAGCATGCATTTTTCAGAGAAAGGACAAAAGGACTGGCACCAGACTGAAAAAGCTAACAACTTTTTTCACCTAGACCAATAAGGAGGCGCTTGGAGCTCACACCAAAAAGCTAATAGTGTTAAAGTTGGTGCATAACAAAAAGCCAAGTAAAACCATCACTCACAACTTTTCAACATCAATCCCTAGAATTCAAACGGGTCAAATTACAGTCTAACGGATTGATCAACGGTTTCGAAAGCGCTATCTATAACCTGATCAAGGGTGAAGATTTATTACAAGTTTAACAACCCACAACAGCTACATTTATGATGGAAGCCTATAAAAGGGAATCTTCACCGAATAAGAAGGTTGGTTGTTTGACTGACAAAAACAAGTAACAAAGAACAAGCATTCAATCAGCTTACAAATCCCTCCAAGAATCAATTAATTACACATCTGTTGTAAGGATTCCTAAGTGAGTTATAAACTTAAGGAAATCCAAAAACCAAAACCTTTATGAAAACAAGAGTGTAAAGATCTCCAACTTGGGTGAGTTGGGAGACTGGGATACAACTTGAAGTTGGTGCTTTGAGTGGGAACTCCCTATAAGAATTAGCTTAGAGTAGTAGTCTAAGTGGTATATCCTACTAAAGACTTAAGGACTTAGGCCCTGTTCTTTTCAACTTATAAGTAGCAGCAGTGAACTGAACTGAACTTATTAGTACTTATTTCAGTGTAAATTTATATGTATGCAATACTGATAAGTACTGAACAGTACTGAACTAAATATAAGTTGAAAAGAACAGGACCTTAGCTAGGAGTTGGTGCTTCTAGTAGTATATCCTACATCCGAAAGGGGTTACCATCCGGAGACAAATTGTAAGGCTTGATTCCTGCTAGTTGGAAAGGAATCCACTAGTGGAAAAGCTCGAAGGAAGGAAACTCCGGGAACTGGAGTAGGCGAGGCCAAACCAGGATAAAAACTCTGTGTTTGATTTCTCTGACTTTTATTATTTGCATTATATTGCCATAACTGCATCATCCAGATCCATCATCTGATTCATAATCAATCACGCTATACTAAGACTTTTGAAAGTCTTTATATTCTATGAAAAAGGGTCATTCACCTCCCCTCTGACCTTATAAAGACCCTCACAGGGACCAACAAGTGGTATTAGAGCAAGTGCTCAAACTAAAGATCTAACAATCTCGAGCTAAAGGTCTATATATTTTGATTCACAAATCAAAATGAGTTTCTAAAACTCATAAATCCTTCCCGAGGGTATGTCTGTTACCCGTCCTCCGCTCTTCACCTGTGAACACTACACGTTCTGGAAAAATCGGATGAAGAACTTCATCTAGTCACAAAGTATGCAAGCATGGTTAGTTATTAAAGATGGTCCATATGAGCCTACTTATGAAGTAGAGGGTATAACTACCCGAAAACCATCAAGTATGTGGGATGAGAATGACTTTAAAAAGTTGCGTGAAAAAGCAAATGCTATTAACATGCTTCATTGTGCTCTTAGTGCAGCTGGATTTAACAGGATATCCGTTTTGAGACTGCAAAAGAGATTTGGGAGAAGTTGGAGGCAACCTATGAAGGAAACACCAAAGTAAGAGAAGCTAAGCTTGATCTACTCCAACAAAAGTTTGAATCCTTTAAGATGAAGCCTAAAGAATCAATCAGCAGCATGAACACTAGATACACCAATCCAGTGGATGAGATGAAGATGCTGGGAAAGGAGATCCCAGAAGTAAAAATGGTCAAGAAAGTGCTCCGGAGTCTTACCAAGGAATGGGATAACAAAAAGGCTGCCATTGAGGAAGCTCATGACTTAAACTTTTACAATTATGATGAACTCATTGGTAATCTTCTAACCCAAGAATTATCCTTGGAAAGATATAGCCAATAAGAAAAGAAGCCTGAGGAGAAGAAGAAAGCCATTCCACTTAAGGCAGAATCCACAGGATCAGCTTCATCTGGAGAAGAAGAGCAAATCAATGAATCAATGAGCACCAAAGATCAACTTGCTTTACTAACCAGAAGGCTCAACCAATTCATGCAAAAGAAAGATAGAAGGAAATCAAGAAAGTATGAATCCCGGAAACCAAGAGAAGGCACTTCCAGAAGAGACAGGCCTAGAAGAATTCTGGAAGAAAAGAAGGATCCAGAGAAAGAAGCTGCATGTTTTGAATGTGGTGAGAAAGGCCATTTTAGAACAAAATGTCCCAAGCTTAAGAGAACCAAGAAATTCAAAAAGAAGGCAATGGTAGCTACTGGGAGCAAAAGTGAAGAAAGTAGCAGCTCATATTCAACAGAAGAAGAGGAGACTGCCAATTGCGCATTTATGGCTTTGACTGATCCATAAGCAGAGAAATTCGAAAGGAATGCCTCGAAGCAAGAAATAGTATAAATCGAAGAATCAGAATCAGATATAGCAAACACTGAGGTAAATTCTTATTCTAATTCTGCTTCTAATCTTGACCTTACTAGAGCTCTATCTATTATAATCAAGGGTGTAAAGAAGAATACAAAAGCAATCAAGTCCCTTAAAAGAGTAGGTATCTGGTTAGAGCAACCAAGCATATTGATGTTGTGGAGGAAACCTTCCTGAGGAATCAAGTCCAGATCTTAAATGCAAATGTAATGAGACTAGATAGACAAATCAATCTATTAAAGGAAGTATCCAGGAAGAGGCAGAGACAAAAGCTCCAATAAGAGATAATCATCCTCCTACTCTGAACAGATTCCAAAAGACCCCTAATCAAAGGATGAAGGAAGTTAGCAGGCAATCACAAGCCCAAAGATATACTGCTACTCAAAAGGGAAAGGCTAAGGTGGCCTACAACCAACAACCTATCAAACAAACAAGAAATTATGGAGCCGAAGTTGCACCTCTAACCAGTTTCTGGATTAACACCGGACCATCCACTAGTGTGCAAAAAGCTGGGTATAAAGGCAACTGTGGGAAGAAGGATCTGGAGAAGATCAGGGAGAAGCAAAAGCAAAACATACCTATTTTGGGGTACAGGTTTTGTGGAAAAAATAATCATATTACTAAATTATGTAGATTAAAAAATGGTTATTATGATGTTTACCCTTAGCCTAAAATGGTTATTAACCCGAGAGGACCCAAATCTAATTGGGTACCTAAACCCACTTGATCTGTTTTACAGGTATGCCTTAGATCTAGTGTAGATCAACACAATTGGTATATTGATAGTGGATACTCAAGGCACATGATAAGTGATGAGAAGGCTTTCATCTCATTGACTTGGAAGAAGGGAGGCAAAGTACGCTTTGGAGACAGTCAAAAGGGATAGATCATTGGTTATGGAACCATTGGATCCGAGTTAAAGATAGAAGATGTCTTATTGGTTGATGGGCTGAAATTCAACTTGCTAAGTGTGGCCCAACTCTATGACAAAGGAAGAAAAGTCACATTTGATTTCGGAGGCTGCTCAATCTATGATAGTAAGTCCAATCAACTCATTTTTTATGCACTTAGAGTAAATAATATCTATTCTATAAACATTAAAAATGATAAAAAAGAATATCTGCTTGGTGTCTAAAGAAGAAGAATCATGGCTATGGCACCGAAGGTTAGGACATGTCAGTATGAACCTCCTATCCAAACTAGCCAAAAAGGAATTAGTAGTGGGTTTGCCTGAGGTTGCTTTTGCTAAAGATCATTTATGCACTGCATGCCAATTAGGTAAATAACATAAGAAAAGTTTCCCTTCCATCTTATAGATTCCTTCCAAAAGAGTACTTGAGCTCCTGTATATTGATCTCTTTAGTCCAATCAAACCATTGAGTTTAGGGAGAAGAGAATACACCATGATCATTGTGGATGATTATTCTCGATATACCTGGGTTCTCCTGCTAGCAAACAAGGATGAAGCCTTTGACCAATTCTCTAAAACATTCATCCAGATAGAAGTAGAACATAGCATAAGCATTGCACGCATCCAGAGTGATAACGGTGGAGAATTCAAAAATAAGCATTTTGCTGACTTTTGTGACTCCAAGGGTATTGAACATAATTTCTCTGCCCCTCACACTCCTCAATAGAATGGAGTTGTTGAGAGAAAGAATAGGACCATAGTTGAGATGGCTAGAACAATACTCATAGAAAATTGTTTGCCAAAATACTTTTAGGGAGAGGCCGTGAACACAACATGTTATATTCTAAATAGAGCTCTTATTAGAAAGACCATAAAAAAGACCCCATATGAAATCTGGAAGGGAAGAAAACCCAAAATTGGGTATTCTAAAGCATTCGGATGTAAATGCTACATCCTCAATGATCGAGAGCAACTAGGAAAATTTGATCCTAAATCTGATGAAGCAATTTTCCTTGGCTACTCAACACATTGTAAGGCTTACAGAGTCTTCAATAAATAAACCCAAATTGTGGTAGAGTCAATACATGTAGATTTCGATTAGACTAACACTGCAGTAAAGAAAAGTTAAACTCTGAAAGATCCAGTTCTGAAAGCTGAAAAATCTGGAGAAAAGAAGGAAGCATGAATTCCTGATTCATCTCAAATCAAGAAGTATAAAGAGGAAGATGAAGGAATATCCTTTGATCCAGAAATACAACAAGTTAATCTCAATCCATAGGAGATTGACTTTAATGAAGGCCAAGAAGGAATAGTTGAAGCTGAAGTGGAGCAAGTCCTAGTTCAATACGAAGGCCCCAAAAGGGAGATCCAAACATATAAAGATCATTCCATCGAGAATATTTTGGATGATGTTTAGAATCCAATAAGAACTAAAGGTCAGCTCAACAGAATGATGAGTCATGCCGCTTTTATCTCTCTCATAGAGCTAAAGAAGTTTCAAGATGCGAAAGGAGATGAAAGTTGGATGATGACAATGCAGGAAGAGCTAGATCAATTTATCAAAAATGATGTCTTGGATCTAGTACCACCTCCTAAAGGAAAATCAATCATTGGCACCAAGTGGGTGTTCCGGAACAAGCTTGATGAATACGGAGTGGTGGTGAGAAACAAAGCAAAATTAGTTGCCCAAGGCTATAACTAGCAAGAAGGAATTAATTTTGAAGAAACCTTTGCTCCTATAGCAAGGCTGGAAGCAATCCAGATTCTATGTGCTTTTGCATCATTCATGGGGTTCACATTATACCAAATGGATGTCAAAAGTGCATTTCTAAATGGTGTTGTCCAAGAAGAAGTCTATGTTATACAACCACCCGGATTTGAAGATCCAAAGCATCCGGATAATGTCTACAAGCTGAAGAAGGCTCTTTATGGATTATAGCAGCCACCCAGAGCCTAGTATGAGAGGTTAACCTCATTCCTTATATCTAAGGGTTATATCAGAGGCAGAGCAGACACCACTCTATTCATGGAAAAGAAGAAAAATGATATCATTTTAGTCCAAATTTATATGGATGATATCATATTTGGAGCTACCGATGAAAGAATGTGTAAAGAATTTAGCTCTCAAATGTAGAAGGAATTTGAGATGTCCATGATGGAAGAACTTAGCTTCTTCCTTGGTCTACAAATAAAGCAAAGTTCGGATGGGATTTTTATTAATCAATCAAAGTACACCAAGGAGATCTTGAAAAGTTTGAAATGGATAAGAGCAAGCCTACGACCACTCCAATGGGATCAGATACAGTCCTATCCAAGGATTGTGAATGTGAGAATGTTGATCAAAAGCTCTTTAGAGGGATGATTGGCTCACTTTATAACTTGACAGCTAGCAGACCTTACATACATTATGCAGTTTACTACTGTGGAAGTTATCAAGCTAATCCTAAGGATTCTCATCTCAAAGCAGTTAAAAGGATCCTTAGATACCTCCTAAGAACCACTGAAGTTGGACTATGGTATCCTAGTAATGGAGATTTCACACTCCAAGGATTCACTGATGTAGACTATGGCAGAGACACTCTTGAGAGAAAAAGTACATCTGGAGGCTGCCATTTCTTTGGAAATTGCTTAGTATCATGGTATATCAAGAAGCAAACTTTAGTTGCTTTATCTACCACAAAAGCATAATATATTGCAGCTGGAAGTTGTGTTGCTCAACTCCTATGAATCAAACAATAACTTGAAGATTATAGAGTTCAATCTGGATGTGTGGATGTGATGTGTGACAATAGAAGTGCTATTGATGTGTTAAAGAATCCAGTTCTCTATAGCAGGATGAAGCATGTCAACATAAGGCACCATTTCATTAAAGACCATGTGATGAAGAAGGATGTTGCATTGGTATATATTCCAACCAATGAGCAAAGAGCAGACATATCTACTAAACCACTAAGTAAAGATCAATTTGGAAAGCTAAGAGAGTCGATTGGAATGTCAAATCCAATTTGAAGTAATTCGTGTTGGATATGATGTATGCCCTTAAGGCAATTATGGCGATATATCTTAATTATGTAATAGTACGAATAATTTATTTAATCAATAAAGGCATTTGTTCTTTTATTTATATCAATGTTTTTCTATACATATATATTATAGCTGGTTAAAATATAATAATTGATGTATGTATACAAAAGTCCTTGACATATCATTGCATGAAGTCAGAGAAATTATAGTTGGACTATATTTGGTGGAACCTGCATCATGTGAAATTATGATTATGTCTAAACTATCCCTAGTCATAGTTTCATCAAGAAAGGATATTGATGAAACGGAAAAACTAGCATGTGGTCAACTTTCTTGGAAAGGGTCCAAGCAATCAATCTCCTAAGGACTGAAGGTGGTGCCTTAATTTTGACACATAGATATATCTGGGAGATATATTGGAGACCGCAGCAAGATAAACACTTGGTATATATATCAATGTGTTAGTGTTTATCTTCATGCAATGAGCTTTGTGAATGTCCTCATATTTGAGATGCTAGCTACCTTGTATGGTACTATTACTATACTTTGGGTCATTACTATGCACTCATTAATTTAGGGTGCTACGGGTGATTACAGGTATAGTGATGATAGCATGTTGGTAGGCTGAGTAGTCGGAAAGAATCCATCGCTCCGGATATATTAAGGAGTTGTACCTGGCCACTTGTTGAAGTGATGATTGCCATAAACCTCTGATCAGAGTATGTGTTTGATAGAAATGGTTTCTAGTCAAACACACTATGGTAAAAGGCAATATACTTAAACACACTAAGGTAAAAGGCAATATACTTTGGTAATAAGTAAATAATTGGGATAGCTTGGAGCAACCTCGTTATTAGTGGGTTAACACTTTAACCGAACCCAATAAACCAGATGGTACTAATATTAAAGAATGGAAGGAATTTATCGCACTGGATAACTATTGCATTAACCGGGATTAAGTCATAAGCATAAATGACGTTCCAGGTAATGGGGGATGGTAGACCCTTGCTAGAGGCGTACTACAGTCGTTTAAGGTAATCGAGTTCTGTTCACGGTCTAGAGCGTCGAGGCAATGGTTCCATTAGAACAAGGGTTCGTTAAGCCTTAACAACTCAATACTTTGGGATCCTATAAGGTCACATACATTGGACCTTCATCGGACTAAGTAAAAAACTAATAGATTTTTTCTATTATGAAAATATAACATAAATAATAATTGGATTATTATTTGATTGGTTAAAATTGATTAGATCAATTTTGGATAGACCAAGAAATTTATTTTGATCGGTAACTGATTAATTAGAGTCATAAATAAATTATAATTGATTAGATCAATTTTGGTTGGACCAAAATTATTTATTTTGACTGGTAACTAATTTATTAGAGTCAAAAATAAATATTTATTTGAAAGGATTTAAAAGGGATTTTGCATTGGCAAATTAAAACCGAAAAGTATGAAATATTTTGTACAAAGTTCGGTTGCATTAAAAACACCGAAAGATGCGGCAGCCCTTGTTCATAGGCTGCACAAAGGCAGCCCATGAAAAGGGCGGCCATAACACATGCAGCGTGCATAGCACGTTGCATGTGTGTGTGTGTCCCATCCCACATCGATGAAAGGGGGAGCATTTTTCCTCCCCCAAGCCTATATATAGGCTATTCCCTTTCCTTTCAAATTGTACCAAGCTCAAAGCATAAATCCTAAGCGAGATAATTAATCTCTTGGGTAATTGAGCAAGTTATTTTTGTGGAGCCTGAATTTATTCGAGCACCGCTAGTTTATATTTTTGGGTGAGGCTTCTAAAGTGGTCTAGCAACTACTCGAGGCTTCTTAGTTCTTCCTCCTAGGGAGGTTTTGGTTGATGGGGTTCGTGTGGATACTGATAAAGGCTATCCTACGATTGGAGGCTTATGCAAGAAGGTCCCGTAAAAGCACGCTTCAACTGGTAAGTTCTTTTTCTTTCTCTTTTAATTATTAAGTCTTTTTCTTTAAGTGTTTTTAGACTTAATAATTATGCTTAGGTTATTTTTGCATGCTTAGTTTATTTTATGCTTAGGTTATAACTTAGAGTTATAACATGCTTAGTATAAAATAAATATGCTAGGATATAATTTGGAATTATGGTATGCCTAATCCTTTAGCATGCTACCTTAGGTAGAGAATTATTTAGTTAAGGCTTTATTTAATTTATATGCAACTAATAGGAGTTCCTGGAGACAGGGACAAAATTTTGAATTTCCGACATGCCTCTTATGCATGTTCAATTTGCTTAGTCTTAACTACAAGTGGATTAAAAAGAGATTTTAGTGCTTTTGTACTTTTGTTATCAAAAATCACTTTTTACAACAGGTTTGGAAAGTTGATTGTTCTTGACTTTCATGATGATGATAAATAGATTTTTAAGAGAGTTGTTTGCTTTTAAGTTTTTGCAGATTGAGGACGTGAGATTGCACTTTTTTTTATGAAAGCTTGGATAGTCTTTTCTCTACTGGTAAAGGCCTTTATATAGGCAACCTTCAAAATCTTCCCACTATGGCTGTTCTCGGAGTCCCAATCTTGATCCTTGTCTCAAAACAACCATTTTCCTTAATAATCGTTGGAACTTCCGTTAAACTCATCTTCTTTTCTGTTTAGCATATTGGCGAGAGTCAATTCTACTAACTTTCTAAATTTTTCAGACTTTTGCACATTTTAGTCCCATACAACTTTGCTTGTGTAGCTATCAGGTGGCTAAAAGTGGTACTCTCTTTCTTGTTGTCAACTCACTTTATGAAAATCCTCTTATCACTTTTTATGTTTGGACTGATCGCCTATCTTTTTGGATCATAAAAAGCATAGGCCTATTTTTAATGTTTGTCTTCACGTGTGTTCTTGCATTGAGATTTGAGCTTGACTGTGGAAGATGATTTCCTTCTCTAATAAGTCTTGATGTATCTTTTAAGATACTTGGCTTCTAATCGTGCTATCTATCTTGCTTCTTAGATTTTCTTTATTTTGAGCGTATATATCTTTGGAGCGCGCAGTTTCTGATTTTTAGTTATCTTCAAAATTTGATTTCTGAGTTTCAAACTTTAGCTTCTAAGAATTCTTTTTCTAGGCTAAGTTCAACAAATATAATTATAGATAATAATACTTATTTTCTTTATTAATTATAGTTATAATTATAATAATAAATATTTTAATAATTATTATAATCATTTTTAGTGGTAATATTTATTAAGATATTAATTTTTAATTAGTAGTAAATATAATAAAATTTATTAATAATAATTGTTATTATTATTGTTGTTAAAAAATATTTTTTTATCTAAACACCAACAAAAAAAGGTACATCGTAGTTCAATTTTATCTAATATTTGACAGATACTCATCCATCTTTTAAATTTTTTTGAAAAATGTAAATATTTTTTTATTAAAATATAATAACAAACTTTAATAAATTATAAGAAAGTTAAAAAATCTTTAAAAGTTATTCAAATCATGATGTATACTTTTAAAATAATAATGTTAAACAATTACAATGTTTTTTTTGTTTTTCACTACGAGGTGGTCTTGAATGAGTCTCAACTGTGGGCAATACTTTTAAACAATTAGAATGTTTAATTGAGTAATTTACTCACTATAATATCACTATTCATAGAAAAAATTATTTTATCTTAATTTTGCTAATTTTTTAAAATCACACACCTCTTTTTAAAAAAAAATTCATATACCCCTTTTTTAAAATAGTGAAAATCACATGTGTTTTTTAAATTTACCCAAGAAAATATACAAGAGTGTAGCAATTATTAGAAACTCCATGTTTTAATGTCAAATTGAATGGTGGTAAATGTTGAGCTTTTGAAACTGATTTAAGGCGTCTAGTAATTGAGTTGCATATTTGTATCCTCTGAGTATAAAATCACCATTGTAGGGATACTAGAGTCCCACATCTACAGTTTGTATTAGATATCTTAGAAATCTCTTGACTGCTGTAAGAAGAGATTCTCTTGGATCTACTTGATATTTGGCATAGTAGCACACAACATAGTGGTTATTCGGTCTGCTTGTAGTTAGATAGAGCAGGTATCCAATGATTCCTCTATAGAGCTTTTGTTCTACAAGCTTCCCTTCTCAGTCCTTACAAAGAATAGTGTTTGATGCCATAAGTATTGAAATAGAATTGCTTTTGTCTAAATCAAATTTCTTTAAAACCTCTCTGGCATAGTTTGATTGATTGATAAATATTCATTATGAGTTTTGCTCGATCTGAAGTCCAAGAAAGATTGTGAACTCTTCCATCATGGACATCTCAAATTTATTCTTTAACTGGTTGCTGAATTCCTTGCATAAATCTACATTTATTGCTCCAAATATGATGACATCCACATATATTTGAACAAGAATGATATCCTTATTCCTTCTTTTAATGAATAGTGTTGTGTCACCTTATATAACGGCATGATTATAATTTTCTTGTGTGGGCAATGTAGCAAGTAAAATTACAAGTCAAAAACCATAAATGAGTTCTAACCTGATAATCACCTTTCGATCATAGTCTCTATCTCTGCTTGTATGTTTGTAATGGCATTTCTGACACCTCTCCTCTTTTATGTCATCTCTACCTACTTCCATTTCTTGTTTTGATATCTGCAAATTTGACTATTAGAGCTTCATATGAGAATTTGAGGAACATAATTTTAGTATTTGGTTTTTAATTTCTTTCAATGGAGAAACTAATTCTCTTTCAGCAAACGATTAATTATTGAATTAAAATTAAAGAAAAAAGATATAATTACTTTGCCAACAAGAGATATCTTTTGACCGAGTCAATCTTGAAGATAGCAAACCGAAAAAAGAGAAAGAGGAAATGTGTAAAGGAACAAACAAACAGAGTAGAAGAGCTTTAAATTTAAATGTCTGAATTGATTACTTGACTTGAGTGGAAGCAATTTTTTTATTAAGGATTTAATTAAAAAGATAAGGATGTCTTTGAAGCTAACATGTCACAAAATTATATTCATGTAGAAACGTGACAACTCTAATATTTAATATTTGTAACATTAGTAAGTGGGTGTTTATTGTTTTGCATGTTTTTGGAATTTGCTATATTTAAGTGTTACCCTAAATATTAATTGAATATAGTAGCATTTGGCTTGTTTATCTAATTACACCAATTATATAAAAGAGATATTTTCAATTGAGCTATTCTTTATTTTGACATTGTTTGTTGTCGTTAATTAAAAGAAGCAGAGAGAAATGTGGGTTTTGAGACTTTTCTTGTGGCCCTTGTTTGAAGAGATAGCTTCTCTGATACCGTTTGTTGGTCCTAGATGAGTGATTAGGAGTCAGAAGGGGGTAATTGACTTCTTATAAGTAATAATTTTGTACAATCTTTTGAGATAATAAGAACAACAATTAAGTATAAAGAGAGAGTTAGAGATTCAAACACTGTGAGATACTGTCTACCTCCAGTTTCAAGAGCGTTCGCTTCTAAGCTATAATCCCTATTATCAACCCCTTCTGAGGCGGAGAAATCTTTACAATTAAAATTCTTAAAGCTAAGAGTGCCCTCCTCTTCCTATCTCCTATTCCAAATTCAAGTATGCCATTGTCTTGAATTCTTCTAAATTACAACTTATCCCTAAGCTAGCTACATTTAAATTAGCTTAGGGACCTCAACAAGCACTTAATCTTAACTAGAAGTGGATTAAAAAGAGATTTTAGTGATATTGTACCGTTATTATCAAGAATTACTTTTTACAACAAATTTGTAAAGATAATTGTTCTTAGCTTTCAAGATGACGATAAGCATATTTTTAAGAGAGTTGTTTACTTTTGAAATTTTGCAGATTGAGGCAGTGGAATTACAATTTTCTTATGAAAGCTTGGATAGTATTTTCTTTGCTGGTAAAGGCCTTTAAATAAACAGTCTTCAGAATCTTCCTATCATGACTCTTCCACAAAGTCCCAATCTTGACCGTTGTCACATAACAGTCATTTTCCTTAATAGCCGTTGGAACTTCCATTAAAACTGCCTTCTTTTCCATTAGGTGTATTGACGAGAGTTAAGTCTACCAACTTCCTACAATTTTTCAGACTTTTGCACATTTTGGTCCCGTACAGCTTCACTTATATAGTTGTCAGATGGCTAAAAGTTGTCCTCTCTTTCATGTTGTCCATTCACTTTATAAAAATCCTCTTATCACTTGTTATGTTTAAACTAATCACCATTCTTTTGAATTATAAAAAGCATAGGTCTATTTTTTAGTGTTTGTCGAGCTTTTACATTAAGAACTAAGCTTGACTTTTGAAGATACTTTCGTTGTCTAATACGCCTTGATGTATCTTCTAAAGTACATGGCTTCTAAGACTATTGTCTTGTGCTATCTTCCGAATTTGTATTATTTCTGAGATATTCTTTATTTTGAGCACATAGTTTTTGATCTTTAGTTATCTTCAAAATTTGGCAACCTTAGCTTCAAAAGTTATTCTTAAAAGAAATTATTTTATCCCTATTTTTATCAACTTTTTAAAACCACATTGCTAATATAGCTCAATTAAAACACATGAAAAATCCCAGAAATTCATAGTATTTCAAAAAAAACATACCTCAGTTTTTAAAAAAAATACATATACCCCTACTTGAAAAATAGGGGCACAGGGGCATGCACGTGTTTTTGAAATTTAGCCCAAAAAACATATAAGAGTGTAGCAGTATTAAGAAACTACTTGTTTTAATGTCAATAAATAGTGGAAAATGTTGAGCTTCTGAAACTGATTTGAGTTGTCTAGTAACTGAGTAATTCCATAAACTCAACTTACGATATCATATGACAGAAAATGAACTTTTCACTGCAACCGAAGTGCGACAAGCCTCTATCCCAGCACCTTGCATAATATCTAATAATCCCTGCTGCTTCTTAATTGATGCCTCTCATATCCGAAAGCTTATTATTAAGCTCTGATTTTTTGTTTCTTTTAGTACAAATCATTAATAGGTAGTCAATAATTTTATGTGTGGTTTTTCTTGAATTTTTTTAGAGATCCAATTAAGACTCTAATATGTGAGATTCATTAGATAAGGATACGAGATCTAATATTGTATATCCAAATAGATCTAGCATTTTGAATCTTACAAGTAAAAACTAATATGAATATGAAATTATACAGATCTAGCTCAAATCCAACCTTTAGAGGTCATAGCGAGGACGAAGGCTAGATTTGGAATGCATTCATATAAATCCAGCTCCATACTATTTTTTATGTATAAAATCCAAATTCAGTAGTGCAGATCTATTACATCCATAAAATTAAACCGATACCACAAATCCATATCCAAAATCTGTCCTAACAAATCTGGAAAAAAATTAAATACAACAAATGCAACAGATAAAAATATTTTGTACTAAAAAAAATCATTTTTAAAAGAATAATATGTAATTTCAAGGTTAAAAATAAAAATAATGAGAGTTAATATCCACCCTCCCTAATTTCAAAAATAAGCTAGTTTGCAAAAGTTGACTAAAACATTGAGTTGAAAAATTTAGAACAGTAAAACGGTGAAGATAAAGTTCAACAGAATTTGAATTGAGACTAAATATATACATAGGTAAAGCTAACATTGAAGTCAAAGTTGCACATATAAATGAATCTAGATCGAGTATCTAAAAATATCCAATCCAGCACAAATTCAATAGATCTGAAAGAACATGATCCAAATCCTAAAAAATGGATAGAGGTACATATTAAACTTGAAAAGAACTGTTTTAAGGGTATATTAATATTTTTATTACCCGGATTGATACGTGGAAACTTGCCAAAGGCACACTTGAGGGAGTTGGAATCATCAAAGCGTTACCACACCAAAAAGACTGTTGAATCTCCAGGTAACTACTAATTGCAATGACTACCAAATTAAAAAAATCTAAGTAACTAAGAACCCATAAATTTCTGAAATGGATGAAGTGATTCAATGTTAAAATCACAAGAAAATGCAAAAATGAGTACAAGATTTCAATATATTCAACTGAAAATATGTTCATATAGAAGACAGAATGAAAAGACTAATTTGGAAAATGAACAAAAAGGGCATCAGGTTACTAAAGTGCTGTAGCATCAACGATCATTCAGATGCAAATTACCCATTAAACAACATAACTCATCACTTGACCTTTCAAACAAAACTTTGCCCACCACAAACTGTAATAAAAAAATGATGTATTCCCTATTAATTCAATCAATTCGTTGCTAATACCAGATAAAAAAGATGAGTCAGCCCAGAACTTCTTAGAGGGTTGTGTAACCATCAACAACAGGCTCAAAAGAGACCTGCCTGTGGGACAAAGGTAAGTTTTCATCAAAGCATAACCATAAAAGTATGTATACTAACATAAAGAGATTATTTGGTTCACAGAAATCCTACTTCATGTAATAAAAATAAAATTATATGGAAAGATTTCATATATGAAATATTAAGTAAAACTTTTCAAGTGCATCACGGTTTCCAAACATTCCTATTTCGATTTCTATTTCTATTTCTAGTTCATACAAATTTCAACATCAAAAACAAAAAACACAACAAAGGGCATCAGTTCTCCAAGGTGATAAAGCATCAATGAATAAATTCAGTGCAAAATTACTCATTGTAAATGAGATTCATCGCCTGCCACATATGAGAAACTCAATTCAAAAATTAACAATTTAATCTTTAGCATACTTGAAAAACATCACAGATTCGAATAATCAAAATCAAATTTGAAGGTGAAATTGCGATCAGAACCTGTCGGGATTCATAGAAACATCACAGAAATCAGTGGATTGACAGACATGAATTTCTATCGTCACTTCGCTTCTTCACCCTAACAAAAATCTCATTGAAATTGAACGAAAAAAAATAAAAACACAAAACAGTTAAAAACTTCTTAGAAGCTTTATTTGAGCTCAGAACTTCTTAGAGGGTTGTGTTGCCATCAAATACGGCCTCAAAAGAGCACCGTCTCTGGTACACCGATAGAATTTCCTCACAGCAGAGAATCCATAGCATGTTAAAACAAATACTGACTACGGCTTATACGCACAACAATTTGAACAATAAATCGGAAACAATCAAGCAAGGGGAAACGTAACAAGTGCAAACCCTAATTGTGAGGGAGAAAGAAGTGAATGCTGCTATTTATTGAAGCAAACAAACCCCAATCCTGGAGAAACCCTAGTTACTCGTGATGCCACCTGACTGGCTGCGTACGCGGGCCTGGTGCGCAGCCTACAAAGCCCACAGTTAATTGCGCCGTTCTCTTTCTATTACATTAAAATTTAGGAGCTTTTTAAAAAAATACTCATAAAATTAAAATAATTTAATCACGACATAAATTATTTATAAATTAATAAAAATAATAAAAAATAATTATAAAAATATCATGTAATAGTTATCTGATAAATATTTAGTAATAATTTAGTAGTTATTTAGTAAATATTTAGTAGATATGTAGTAGATATCTAGTAAATATCTAGTAGATTGATATTATATATGTAGTAGATATCTAGTAGACCGTATACTAGATATTTATCATATAACTATTACATGATATTTATGTAATTATTTTATCATATTTTTATTAATTTATAAATTATTTATTTTTTTATATAAATATAATTAATTTAACTTAATAATAATTTTATAAATATTTTAATAAGACATATATACTTTTAACAATCCCTCAAAATTTAGCTTTAAAATAATGAAATAGAATGTAAATGTTCACTGAAAAATAACAACACATTTCCAG
Source organism: Euphorbia pulcherrima (assembly GCA_947683365.1). Classification (NCBI taxonomy): domain Eukaryota; kingdom Viridiplantae; phylum Streptophyta; class Magnoliopsida; order Malpighiales; family Euphorbiaceae; genus Euphorbia; species Euphorbia pulcherrima. Next base: position 11,068,081 of record CANTUS010000001.1, on the reverse strand, counting down.
ATGATGTGTCCCAAAAATACAACATGTGTATACTATTATATGACGCAATAGAAACCTTTTTTTGAGCAGTTTTGAAAATACGCTGTTATCCCAAATTTTTAATTATATTATATATTTTAATTTTAAATAACATATTTTAATTTTTTATATAAAATAATTAAGAAATAACTAGTTTATTTTTTTAAAATAAAATCTACAGCTTTTAAAAAAAAGGCTTGAAAATGAAGCTTTTCATAAAAGCTGCTAAAAAAATTGTAAAAACTTACAGTCAAACTGGCCCAAAATCAATTGGTTAGAAGTAAGGACGAGACTTAATTTTGGTCATGGTTTAGATTTGTGAGTCTATGCCCATTTTTAGGATTTGGATTCTATAATTTTAGGCTCATCTAATTTGGATCAAAGAATTTAACAAAAAAAATATGTATCCAAATCGGTTTTATTTAGATACCCATATCAAGACTCGGGGCCCCATATATAATAGACATTTAACCTAATTTTACCCTCATGCATACAACTTTGTGATATGGAATTGAGGATGAATGTTAATTTTTAATATGTTTACTTTCAACCTCTAAGATATATGTAAAACTTTGTCTATTACATTTAAAATTGAAATAATGAATTTGAAGAATAAAATTTTAAATGGTATTTTGTGTTTTACATTTTGAAATTGAATTTTTACATGTCTTCTTTGTATCCATTTTAGAATGAGATTCATTGAATTTATATATGGGGTCTAAATTTTTTAAACATGATCTAGATTTAACACATAAAAAAATATATGGATCCGGAATTGTAAGGACCTAGTCCAATTTTGGCTCATGCCCAACCTTAATTGGAACTATCATAAGTTATTATGTTTATTTTTAAGTCTATTCAAATTTTAGTATATATATTTGGTTTGATCATTGAACTTAACAATCAGTCTACGGTCCTAACGCACGATTTCATAAATCAAACTGACCATTAGATTTTAATAGACTTATTTGTTCGACGGATCAAACAAGACTTCGTTAAATTTTTTTATACTAAAATTATGAATTCAAGCCTAGCTTGACCCATTATTTAAAACTTCGAGCTCATATTGGGTTTGGACCGAATATATGAGGTCCTTCCTAAACCATACACACGGTATATATTTTTATAGATTTTGAGGCGGGTGATAGATATAAATTGCCAAATTTAGGCCATGTTCTTTTAAAGTGATAAGTAAATGTACTGAACTGATTGGTACTGAACTGAAATGAATTGTACTGAAACTGAATTATAAATAATAATATAAGTAATATTTTTAAAATAATAAAATTTATTAACATTGTAATTAATAACACTTTAAATATTATATATTATAATAAAATTTATTAATTGTTTCAGATAATAATAATAATAATTAAATATACCATTATAAATTACTATTATTATAATTATTATTATATTTTATTACAATTATTGATATGAATGTTATCTCACCATTTTAATTGTTATTAATATTTATAAAATATCATTACTTTTATTTATTTATTTATTCTACAAGATTATTCATCGTAAAAATAATAATTAATAATTTTAAAAATATTTTTATTAGTTTCTTTTTCTTTATTATTATTTGTGATTACTAACATTAATTAATAATATTTATATAATGTATAACTGAAATTGAAATTGAAATTGAAATGATATTATCATTAATATTCATTGTTTTTTATTATTAATGAATAATAATATAAATTAATAATATTGATATAATGTATAAACTGAAACTTAATATTGAATGTTGAATGCTGAATGCCGAATACTGAAACTGAACTGAATGATACTGAATTGAACTGAATGGTACTGAATTGAACAGAACAAAAAATAAATTGAAAAGAACAGGGCCTTAATATTCGAAATCTTACTTATAATTACATTATTTACTTAATATCCATCAATATATATTACTCCCTCCATCTTTTTAAAATAGACATTCTAGCTTAAAATTGGATTACCAAAATACTTGTCATTTGCACTTTTCTAGGTACTTTTTTTCATTATTCTTTCATCTATGTCCTTAGTATCAATTGCACTTGGGTTGAAAAATCAAGGCATTAATTTGAGATATAAGGATAAATTAGTATTTTCATATCGTTAATAAATGAATTCATTAGAAAGCGTGAAACTTGTAGGAATACAAGTAAAAAATATGTTGGGAGTAGTATTTATTCATTAATAAATACTATTATATATTTTTTATATAATAGTATTTAACTTAGTTAAATTAAAAAATCCTAATAGATTAAATCTAAGAATTCAAAACGACAATTATAAATATAATATATAAAATATACAACATCAACATTACTCTAATGTCCAATATGGCTTTCGCATAAGCGGAGTAAGGGGAGATTGGGTGTACACAACCTTACCCCTGTCATAATATAGAAGTTATTTCAATTAACTTTGAAATGTTATTGCAACAGCTATCTGTAACTTCAAGATGAAAGCTCCCTAACATCTGTACAATCTTCGATCTCAAAGATGAAGACTTCACACCTGTGATCCTCAAAGAAAGCGACTCTGTAGTACCTACAAACTATCTAAGGGATAGATTCCTGTTCAAAACAGACCCCTATTCTGAATTAATTGAGGATCAAAACCTCAAAGAGTTTCTCCAGATTAATTATCCAACTTATCCTGAGTTAGTAAGAGAATTCTATGATAACCTTCATGCTCACAAGAAACTGGATGCTCTACGCACAAAGGTCCAAGGCAAAGAAATTAAGATAACTCTGGACTTCTTTGAACACTACCTTCACATGAAGAATAGTGGAGTGCAAATGAGGGTGGATGGAGATGAAGCAAATGTCAAGTATGATCCGAAGATGTGGCTTTCGAAGAGATATTTTGGGGATAAATTCTCCACTTACTGGCCTCAATCACCTTGGATCTTGCAGCATGTATTGGCCAAGCTAATCCTCATCCGGAAAGGATCTTTGACCATAGTGTCAACATTCCAACATTGCGTGCTGCAGCACTGGGCGGAATATAGTGAAGTGAATTTCCCAGTCCTAATAATCCACTTCCTAAAGCATTATAGGAACTCACACGGTGCTTTGATCACTCGGATCCTCCAAGCCTTTAAAGTTAACCTCACCAAATTCTAGGGTGTTAATGGAAAGGCTATCCTCTAGAAGAATTTTCTGAACTTAAGGTTCAATGAAACATGGGATAAAGCCAAGGCTATAAGGCATTGTGATGAGAAGAAGAATAGAACAAGGAAAGCTGTCAATCCGGATGATATAGCCCCTGCTCCTAAAAAGCCTAGAACCAAGGCTTAAAAGAAATTAGTTGTGGTTTCAGATGAAGTGGAGGATGAAGATCAGCAAACAATCTCCCAGCTGCTCAAAAATTCCCTAGAGAAGCCAAAACCAAGGGGAAGGCTAATTAAAATAGCTGATCTATTAAAGAGACTAGTGTGTGATCCGGAGGCAAAGGAGACCATTGTAGTAGCTGCAGCTGCAATAAGAAAGGTTTATCAAAAGGGCCAGAAGAGGAAAGCATCAAAACTACTAAAGGGGGGAGATGGGTCTGATGAAGAGGAGACGGAAGATGAAATGCTTGCACTAAAGAAGTAGTTCACCGGGAAGGGGAGCACTTTTGATGAAGCAGCCAAAACACAAAAGCATCAAAAGAAAACTACCAAAAGGCCTACTGCAATCATCATTGATGAAGAGGCAGCAAACGAGTTGTGGTGGAAGAATTGGCTAGGGAAAAAGTATCAAAAGGGAAGAATGTGCCCGAATCTAATGAGGACATCCTTCCGGAGGATCCTCAACATGAGAAGATGATGGCCATGGTGGCAGATAACTATCGGACTAATAACCGGCAAATCGAGGGACCCGAAGGATCCTCTACTGCTCCTATCCTCATAGACTCGCAAGCCATGGCATAATTATCAAGGATACCGAAATCAGACTCCTTCTCCTTTCAAGCCATAACAGAGCCTCTTTCGAAAAACTTGCTCAATCTGGAAGATGTAATTCCCGCAAAAATAAGACCTATAAAGGCAGTAGGAGAGGGTATTGAGGATAATTCCAATGCACCTATTGAGCATCAAAGTCCTGAAAAGGCATTAGTAGGGATGATTGAGGATAGTTCCAATAATTCGGGGGTAGTGGTGGAAGATGAAGTCACAAATGCTCAAGATAGCTACCAAGCACTGAGGTAAAACCCATCTCAGTCAATATTCCTATTAATACTGATGACACTGCTGATGTTGAAATAGAAATTGAAATAAGGGATAACTTGGATATACATGTCCCAAATGTATCCAAGGATGGTGTGCCCAACCCGGATAATCTTACTCCGGAGGAGGGACGTTGTCTGAGACCCAATGAGAACACTTATATAGTGGACTTAATAGGCGAGGCAAGTTCAGAGGATAGGTCAGAAGCGAGGGAAGAAGAGCAAGATAAGTCCAAATCAGAGGAGACCAATAATGAACTGATAATGAACCCTCCATAAGCAGCTCCAGCTCGGGAGATGATTCTTCCAGCTCCTCTGAAGAAGAATTTCCTCCAAAAATAAGCCCAATAAGAGTGCCTGCCAATAACATAGTTAAAGCCAAAGTTTTTGCAGCACTCTATCTTTTTAAAGAAGCTGCCTAAGAAGAAAATGAGGAAGGGCATGTCCAGCAAAGCCTCCGGACCATATGCACACATCTTAGAGGGGTTGAAAAGGAACTACTTAGACAATCTGCTGATCAGGATGTGAAAAAAGAGTTGGGAGAGATCAACTTATCAGTAAAGAAAATATAAGATAGTCTTGGATTTCCCCACTCCGGGCGTAATTGCAGAAGCATCTCTCTCTCTAAAAAAGCAACCTTGAATGAGCTTAAGGAGAATGGTTCCACATCCAACCAGACTGTTGATCAAGCCAACAAATTGGCTTCAAATAACTGTGGAACTATGCTTGACAAGATCACATCATCCTCCTCCCAACAAATAGAAGAAATTAAGGCTTATCTGGACTCCAAGTTTGAAAACTTGTCAAAATTCATGGCTGAATCCATAATAGATTTGGGAGTAGACCAGCAAGTCACCCAAGAAATGCTGGTGCACGTCATAGAGAAAATGGTTCCCAAATTCAAGGAGAAAATTTAGGATGATATGGGTGATGAACTACAAAGCCGTATAACCAAATTAGAGAAGCAAATAAATGATTGGAAGGCATCCATCTCAATAGAACTCTACCTCCAAACCGAATCCTTACATAATGTTCGAAAAGGGCGTAGTGAAGAAATCACCCTACTCCAAATTGGAATAAATAATCTTTCAATATACAGATCCTCTTCCTCCCCTGCCATTCTGGAAAGTCAACTCCTTCCGGTCTCCCACAACCTTGTACGAGCAATTGGAGATTCCGGCTTCTTCAGTCAGAAAGGGATGACAACTCTTCTAAAGGTACTCTTTCCTTACTATGATCCCAAGGAACAAGAGTTTGTCTTGCGCATTTATCCATCCATCAAGCAATCCTATGACAATCTGAAGAAGACCATCCGGCATTACTATCTCACTCTTCCAATGGTTGACAAGATCATTGATGAAAGGTCCAAAGGTAGCGCTGACTACACAATTTATTTAAATGCATGGTAAACGGCTTGGAATAATAAGACTTATATGGTTATAAGGGGAGAAGAGTATACAAGAACATGGATCCGACAAAGGAAAGGAGAAAGAGGGAGAACCATCCGGAGGGAATCAAAATCAGACTAGTTATCTTTTGTACTTGTAAAATTTTGTAATAGCTAGATTCACTATTATATTTCTGTAATTTGTAATCTGAACTTCATTGATGTTAACTATTGTTAACAGTAGAAGTATATATAGTGAATTTATCTAATTCTCAAAATATTGCTTCTAAAAGTACAATCTGCAATTGTACTAAAACAAACTTAGAAGCTAGAATTGAAAAATATTGGGGGAGTTAGGATGCTAGAATTATGGGGGAGTAAAATCTGTAAATGTCTAAGTATCAAGAATCATACTTGGTTCATATATACTCCATTCCCTTGTACTTAGTTTTTGTTTCCATCAAATGGGGGAGATTGTTGGGAAACTATAATCCGGACCACAAACTAAACTAAACTATCCGGATCAGGTTTGAAAGAAACAAAAACTTAAACTATATAAATCCCAAATCCAAATGGAAACATCCGGACAAAAATTCAACTACATGGTTGTCCATAAAAGATATAAAGTACCTAAGCATATGGAATAATCAAAATAAAGCTTAGAAAGGAAACAAGATTTAATCTCTCAAGAACAACATCAGGAATAGTTAATTACCATATCTCCGGAAGAAGACAGATCTGGAGAATAAGAGTCTAAAGACATCCGGAAGACTCATGCTTGAAGATAATAGGAAAAGTTTCAAAGACAACCTTTTCCTCCACCTTTTGGTCTATGAAGTCAAAGATCCTTTCCCCAAGACAAAGACAAAATGACAACTTGAATTTTTTAGAGAAAGGATAAAAGGAATGACACCGGACTGAAAAAGCTAACAACCTTTTTCACTTAGACCAATAAGGAGGCACGTAGAGCTCACACCAAAAAGCTAATAGTGTTAAAGTAGGTGCATGACAAAAAGCCAAGTAAAACCATCACTGACAACTTTTCATCATCAATCCCTAGAATTCAAATAGGTCAAATTACAGTCTAACGGATTGATCAACTGTTCTAGAAGCGCCATCTATAACCTAATCAAGGGTGAAGATTTATTATAAGTTCAACAACATTTATGATGGAAGCCTATAAAAGGGAATCTTCACCGAATAAGAATGTTGGCTGTTTAATTGACAAAAACAAGTAACAAAGAATAAGCATTCAATCAGCTTACAAATCCCTTTAAGAATCAATTAATTCCATATCTGTTGTAAGGATTCCTAAGTGAGTTATACACTCAAGGAAATCCAAAAACCAAAACCTTTGTGAAAATAAGAGTGTAAGGATCTCTAACTTGGGTGAGTTGGGAGACTAGGATACAACTTGAAGTTGGTGCTTTAAATGGGAACTCCATGTAGGACTTAGCTTAGATTTGGGGTAGAAGTCTAAGTGGTATATCCTACTAAAGACTAAAGGACTCAGCTAGGAGTTGGTGCTTCTAGTAGTATATCCTACATCCGGAAGGGGTTACCATCTGGAGATAAATTTTAAGGCTTGATTCCTGCCAGTTGGAAAGGAATCTACTAGAGGAAAAGCTCGGAGGAAGGAAACTCCGGGGACTGGAGTAGGCGGGGCCGAGCCCGGATAAAAGCCTTCTCTATTTGATTTCTCTAACTTTTATTATTTGCATTATATTGCCATAACTGCATCATCCGGATCCATCATCCAATTCATAATCAAACACGCTACACTAAGACTTTTTAAAGTCTTTATATTTCGAGAAAAAGGGTCATTCACCCCCCTCTGACCTTATAAAGACCCTCACAGGGACCAACACCAACAAAAGAGCATGGATGACTGGGTTGCTTTTCGAAGAATATGTTCGTTTGCTAGTTGAACAAATGCACGGTCGAAAAATTCTCTTGGTAATGGATAATTATCCAGCCCATTCAAATAATATCCAAGGGTTGCAAAACACTGAGTTGTTTTTTCTACTGCCAAACATGACTTAAAAAATTCAACCATGTGATGCTGGGATAATTAGAGCCTTTAAAATGTACTACCATAAAAGGTTTTACCGTAAGATTTTGAAAGGTTATGAGTTGGACATTTCTTCTCCAGAAAAGATTAATGTTTTAGATGCTATCAATTTGGCCATCTCAGCTTGGAGAAATGTGCAACAAGAGGCCATAGTAAATTGCTTTCGACACTGTAATATTCGTTCGGTGAATCCAACCGGCTCATCGCGAGCTTGAGAACTTGATTACGGGTATGCATTATTAGCACAAAATGGATGTGAACTTGCTAGATTATCCTAGTGAAAATAATGAATGTTACGAGGTTCAAAGCATTAAAGAAATTGTGGCGGATATCATTCAAAATCCGGTCGATGACGAAGTTGAGGATGATTCAATAGCTTTGGAACTGGTCACTCGGAAAGAAGCATTGCAATCGGCAACAACTCTTCACAACTTTTTGTTGCAATACGAGAAGACAATGGCCCAACTCTTAAGTGCAATGAGGAGATTTAAAGATGAACTTAATATAGATTTGAAGTTCAACAAAAAATAAGTGACTATAGATTCATTTTTTACTAGACAATCTTAGAATTTGGAATCTTTTAGTAATTATTTATTTATAGTTTCGTTGAGACCAATATATATACAGTGAGATTTCAAAAAAGTAATTATCTTATTATTTTATCGATTGGGGTCCAATTTTGTACTGGTCCCAAGTTGGGACTGGACAAATTATTAATTTTATTGAGGTTGCTAATTTATTGAGTATTAATTTATAGAGGTTTTACTATAGTCATGTGTGTCATACTAGATTAGTACATAAGTTCTAAAAATTACTTATTATAAATATATGCATAACTTATTATTATTTTACATTGGGCTGGGTGAGGCGGCTTGAGCTTTAACATCAAAACCAAGCCCACTCCATGTATTATTCGGGCCACTTTGACCTCAGGTTCGGGCCAGGTCTATATATTCTTCAGTTAGTTTGTTCAGACCTGACTCATGAAAGGCGAGCTTGGACGGACCTTGCAGGCCAACAGACTCATACCCAGATCTATTAAGGGCTATAATACACTAATACTCCATAACCTGGAGTGTCCTGTGTCAAACATGTGTTTGACACAGACATGGTTTTAATGATTTCGGTTATTTGAGTAGTCTAAGGCTGGTAATGAAGATTGGGATGCTAGCTTGCTAACGAAAGAGGAAAACGAGGCGAATTGCAAAGAAAGGTCGATGCACTTCTCAAGAGAGAAAGAGTCATGTGATATGCATATTCTCATCAGGTAAAGTCTTGTTGTAACTGTTCGAAACTACAGTAGAACTTAGTATTCATAGTTGTAAAAGGTGCGTCTCACAAAGGGCACGACCCTTAGCGCCTTGCCATATAACAGGCAAGGTGGTGATCCCTTAGTGCACCTCAGGCACGTGAACTGGTGCACGTTTGGTGCCCTCCCCGGTGATGCACCCGAGAAGATACTTTAAACTTACTTTAACATGTGTTGTCCATTTTTTTAAGAGGTTTAATTATAATTCAAAGCTATATATTCCTAGTCTTATTGAGGCTAGATATTCCTAATGCAATATGTAACTTTTACATATATATGTACATAAATTTTTTTTTTTAGTTTTGCATATGATAATTTTATTGCATTTAACTTCACTTTTTCGAACAAATACTCCTTTATAATTTTCTGCGTTTAACGTACCTTTGGAGCGCATATGAATATGAATGATTTGTTGTGGCCTTTCAGTGTGGAAGCTTCACTTTATGCAAATTAGGCTCGTTATCATCACTTACCAAGTGTTCAAGGAAGTGACTATATTTCAACTAATTGAATGCAATTGAATTAATTTTACCAGAAAATAATTTTGGCCTAAATGTGTTTTGACTACAACTCGATCGATCGGGATTTTATATTATGTACTTGGCTTTTTACAACTTTCTCCAATTTAAGGGTTGAAATTAGAGAAATGTGTGAAAAACCAGGTGCATAATATAAAATCCCCAATCTAAGACATATGACTGTACATTCGACTTTTATTTCCTGTTAATACAAATCTATTTTTCATGTTTTAACAATATATCACAATCATAAGAGGTGTGGATGTTTATTTGTTTTGAAATTGTGCCACACATTTAGATATTATTGGAGCAATATCTAGTGTTGTCAAGAACTATTTGTGGAACAAATTGGGTGTAGCTCAATTAGTACACTACTCAATAAAGTAGTGAGAAGTCCTAGGTTCAATACTTAGCCTCTTCAAAGATTCATGATATAAAAAAAAGGAACTATTTGTGGAAATGGTTTAATTTCACAAGATGCCAACAAAATCCAACACCACGTATCCTAATATCTTTGTGTCTGAAGATTATAACCCAGTATTTGTTTGTCCCTTTCTCTTCTCATCACTATATATATGCATGTCTCTGCATGCATTTGCATTCTGTATCAAATAAAATTAAGAGCAAAACACACATATATATGTACAGTATATATTATTTCTCTTATTTTATTTTATTATATTCGCCTAAAATAAATATTTCGTTCGGCTGCCGAGTCCTATTTCTTCACAAGAGGAAATGATATGTCGTAATAAAAAAAGTCTAATCATGATATGTGTTATTAAGTGTCATTTTTAAACTATAATTCTTCGTAGGTCTCCGTTCGGTCTTGTAATAAAGAATATGGTCAAATACGTTTGTGTCGACTGCACTAATCAGAAAGAGAAAAACAGATGAATGACATATTTGAAAAGTCAAACCTATAAGTTGACATGCGGTGCTGATACTGCAAACTTGTACACATTAGCGAAGTTCAGGTGGCCAATCGAAACAAGTGAAAGTTCATAAAGACGGGCCGGACCGGATTCGGGCCAAGCTTTGTTGAGCTTTTTATTATTATAAGGGGCTCTTACAAAAAATACATCTCTTCATAAATAATTTAGGCCAAAAGACAAAATATTTTCAAGTTTATGTTCCCTCCATCCACATACAATGTGCATGAACATGTAGTAGAAGTCAAGTAGACATGTAGTAGAAGTCTGGTCGTAGATGTGTGAAATCTATTTTTTTATTAGCCTTTTTTTCTCTTCAGACCTGTATACTGCTCTATCTCTCTATTGGATATGTCCTTGCGTTCTTTTCTCAATCTGGAAATCATATCTCGATTCTCTTATCGTTTTGTTATTTGTTTGATTTTTGCCACTAGTTTATCATTGTTTAGCTGGTGATTTGATTTCAAGGTTTGCATATATTAACATAACGATTCCATAAAAAAACCCATAAAAAACTAATATCTACCATATATCTACCATACTTCTATCACATGTCTATTGAACATCTATCAGATGTCTACTGATTCATAAAATTCGAAAATGCCACAGTGGATGTCATTTTGAAGATAAAAATAAGACGAACAAAAAACTCTGAAGTGGCATGTCGAAAAAATATGCGGTTTGAGATATTAATGAAAAATAAGAAAAAAATCACAAGAAAAAATGGAAACAGGTGGATGACTTGATATGTAAATAGAATTGAAAGGAATGTGTATTTGTAAATAATTTGACTTGATAGTGAATTTATAAATAATTTACCAAATTCGACTATTCTTGATAGTTTACCTTATTCAAACAATCGATTAATCTTGTATACAAATAATAAATAAACACAAAATATTGTATTTTTTGAACTATAATATTTAAATATGTAAAAGTGATAGCAATACCACATATATTATATAGACAATTGAAACATCAAAGAGTAGATGATTAAACACCATATTGTTGAGAAAAACAAGTCATATAAGCTATATAAAACATATAGAATAAAAATAACAAATATATAATACCTCTACATCTTATATTTAGTCAAACTCCACCAGTTCCAACTTTTGCAATGTCTCCATTTAGATAAAATTCAAAATCTTCCAAAGATGACATGGACGGGAGTATCAAACGTTAAACAATACCAAAAAAAGACTAGAAGAAGTCGTAAGAAAATTTCTCAAAGGATTCAATGTGATCAGCTTGTAAGTAAATAAGTAGTGATAAGATCTTGTCGTTATTTGGACTCGGTAATATGTAAGCTGCTCCTTCCAATCCAATTGTGGCCCGACCCATATGAACTGGTCTTCCCCACCCGAAATCAGCTTCATATAATGGCATACCGGTCCAGCTCGTTATATCCATATTAGGACATCTAAATGTATGTGCTCCTCTCGTCAAAACCGTTGGATCAGGTTGTTTTCCGACATAATCAAGCGCTGATCGTAAATATACATCGTCCATTTTCCTTATAGCATGACAGATTTCGCTCATTGTTTGATCCACTGGTGTCGATTGAATTTCACCAGCCGTGGTTATAACTGCAGCTGTAAATTGTACATTACCCAAGTATCCTTGTGGTAATGGAGGATTCAATCTGAACCGTCCATCTACTGATATGTACGCTTTTGTCGGTTGATCATCAGTAAGCCACGTGCCTTGCACGTGCAATACCATAGAAGTGCAGCTAAGATTTCAAAAGTGGTATAAGTGACTGCAGTGTCATTTTTGTTGAATTTGGATTTCAAAGAGGTGAGTTGATCAGGTGTGATCCTGAGTACTCTAACACGCGCGGGAGTTGGGATGGATGGTTTTGTCATCGTTGGATAAGCATCATACTCAATATGATGGAAGGCATGTGTAGGCAGATCTCGAGCCTTAAGAAGAGTCCTATCAATGAACGGTGGGATGCTAATCGATGTGCCACGCGCAACACCAGACCATGAATCAAAGAAATTGATGGCAGAAATGGTTTGGTAACCGAATTATTAAACCGAATCAAATTTAAATATTAATTTGGTTCGGTTATTTTAAAAATTTAGTTCGGTTTAGTTTTTAAAATGTTGAATATTTTAGTTATTCGTTTTGGTTCGGTTTTTGTGTAGAGAAAATCGAAATAATCGAACCGAACCAAAATATATATTACACATAATAAAAATTTAAAATATGCTCATATATAAATTATTTTAACATCACACCCTTATTCCTCTTTTTCAAAATGCACTCTTATTCCTTTATGTGTCTATAATAAGCCATTTAATCTATTGTAATACTTATATTGGATGTGCATTTTGTATTTTAAGTGTTAGAATTTGAATTTTAGTTAATTAATTTAAAATTTCAGTTTGGTTCGGTTTTTAACCGAACCGAATAATTTATTTCGGTTTTGATTCTTATTTGATTTGGTTCGGTTAATAATATTTTCCTTATTTAATATTCAGTTAATTTAATTCGATTTAATTCAGTTCGATTTTCTACCGAATAGACACCCCTGTATATACCATCAACAGTTGTATGATGAAACAACACTCCAAGACCAACACTTCCACACTTAAAACGAGTCAGCTGTATGTAATGATTTAAAAATCAAACAATCAGAATTACTAAAATTATAAACACAAACATACCCTTTCTAATCTCTCTTTCTACCTAAAAAACTATTCTGTTTTGAAGTTTGAGGAGGAAGAAAGGATCTTTAAGAAGGGAGCTATACAACTTCCCTCTTCCTCCTCTCCACTCTTATTTTTTGTTTAAATAATTTGCATAAGTATTTTTTTTTATCTTTCATTATGTTATTGTTTTCTTCAAATATGAATCTGTTGTTACACAACTCAATCTTGATAGTTTTACAATTAGATTAAACCCCATCAGCCTTCAGACAAAGATACTTGTGGATCTTTCACGTTTGGTACCCAAATCTATCTCTCTTAAGCAAGATCGCTCTAGATATGAAAATTTGGTTGATGTTATAGCATACACATATATTTTCATGGTTGCGAATATTCAAGAATGTTAGTGGGGGATAAAAAAATTATAGATTGCAATGTCTATATTTATTTTCAGTTATGTATGTTTGTCTTCTTGCTCTTGTGGCAAGTTTGTTAATATCCCTCATTACGGTAAGATTTTGTTTCTCTGATTACGGTAGAGTGTTTTGTTTGATATACGTGGTTTTTTTTGCTCATGTTGTTGGATATGATGTATGCCCTTAAGACAATTAGGGCGATATATCTTAATTACGTAATAGTGCGAATAATTTTGTTTAATTAATAAAGGCATATAATCTTTTGTTTACATCGATGTGCTTGTATATATATTATAACTGGTTAAAATATATTCATTGATGTATGTATACAAAAGTCCTTGACGTATCATAGCGTGAACTTAAAAATATATTCATTGATGTATGTATACAAAAGTCCTTGACGTATCATAGCATGAAGTTAGAGAAATTATAGTTGGACTATATTTGGTGGAACCTGCTTCATGTGCAATTATGATTATGTCTAAACTATCCCTAGCCATAGTTTCATCAGGAAAGGATATTGCGGAAAGACTATAATGTGGTCAACTTTCTTGGAAAGAGTCCAAGCAGTCAAATCTCCTAAGGAATGAAGGTGGTGTCTTAAGTTTGACACATGGATATATCTGGGAGATATATTGGAGACAACAGTAAGATAAACACTTGGTGTATATATCAATGTGTTAGTGGTTATCTTCATGTAATAAGCTTTGCGAATATCCTCATACTTGAGATAATAGTTACCTTGTGTGGTACTATTGCTATACTTTGGGTCATTACCACACACTCATTAATTTAGGGTGTTATGGGTGATTAAAGGTATAGTAATGATAACACGTTGGTAAGTTGAGTAGTCGGAAAGAATCCATCGCTCCGAATAATTAAGGAGTTGTACCTGACCGCTTGTTGAAGTGATGATTGCTATAAACCTCTGATCAGAGTTTGTCTTTGATAGAAATAGTTTCTTTTCACACACACTATGGTAAAAGGCAATATACTTCGGTAACAAGTTAATAAATGGGATAGCTTGGAGCAACCTTGCTATTAGTGGGTTAACACTTTGACCGAACCTTATAAACCGGATGCTACTAGTATTAAAGAATGGAAGGAGTTCATCGCACTGGAAAACTATTGCATTAACCGGGATTAAGTCATAAGCATAAATGACGTTCCGAGTAATGGGGGATGGTAGACCCTTGTTAGAGGCGTACTATAGTCGTTTAAGGTAATTGAGTTCTATTCACGGTCTAGAACCTCGAGCCAATGGTTCCATTAGAACAAGGTTTGGTTAAGCCTTAACAGCTCAATACTTCGGGATCCTATAAGTTCACACACATTGGACCTTTATCGGACTGAGTAAAGAATTAATAGATTTATTCTATTAAAAAATATAATATAATAATAATTGAATTATTATTTAATTATTAAAAAGATGAATGTATCATTTTTTTAATAAGCCGAGGAATTTTATTTTTAACCGGAAACTAATTTATTAGGGTTATAAAATAAATATTTGATTGAATTGGAGAAAGGGCTAGAACTGCAAAAATCGAGGGTTGGACCTTTTGCGAATAGGACCCGCAAGCCCGAAGGCTTTACGGACCTACGCGAGCCCGCGCAAGTGCCAAAGCACTCATGGGCTGCAGGTAGCGTAAGCTAGGCTTGCGCTGGCCTGCAGCATGGCCACCCACGAGCTGGGATTGTGGGAAGTCCCGCGAGGCCCAGCCCGTGGGACAAGGTAGGCTCGCAAGAGCCTATCTTGTGCAGCCTTTGCATCCGCGTGCTGGGTCCGTGAGAGAGTCCGCGGGTTCGCAAGAGCCTGCCAAGTCGGGTTAGCGTGGGCAGCAAGCGGATCTTATAGGATCCGGGTGTTTGCCAAGGGCAAGATGGGTTGTCCCCATCCCGCATTAAATGCAGGGAGCCCTTGCTCCCCCTATAAATTGAGCCCCCTTTTCTCCATTTCAATTCGCACCAATTCAAGTTGTAAATCCTACGAGTAAGGTAAACTTGAACAATACACTTTCGGGTGGGATTTTAGAGTAGCCTATCAGCTACTCAAGGTTTTTCGGTTCTTCCTCATTGGGAGGTTTCAGTTGGTGGGGTTCATGTAGATACTTATAGTGGCTATCCTATATTTTGAGGCTTGTGCAAGGAGGTTCTACCAAGGCACGTTTCAACTGATATGTTTTATTTTAAATTATTAGGTCTTTTTCTTTAAGCGTTTTTAGACTTAATAATTATGCTTAGGTTATTTTGCATGCTTTATTTATTTTATGCTTAGGTTATAGCTTAGAGTTATAACATGCTTAGGTTATAGCTTAGAGTTATAACATGTTTGGTGTAAAATATATGTGCTAGAATATAATTTAGAATTATGGTATTTCTAGCCTTTGCATGCAAACCTAGGTAGAGAATTATTTAGTTAAGGCTTTATTTAATTTATATACATCTAATAGGAGTTCCTGAGGACATGGACAAATTTTTGAATTTCCGCCGTGTCTGTTATGTATGTTCAATTTGATCATCAGTTCCTAACACATGTATCAACAAGGCAAGCCATTACGGGAAGCGAGTGGAGCGACCGCTCAGGGCCCCAAGTTTTTAGGGGGCCTCAGAATTTAGTTTTGGGTTTGACTACAAGATGTATTGTATAATTGACCAATTAGTATTCTCTAAAGTTAAAAAATAACTTTAAAATAAAGTTAATCACTATCCAAAAATTCATCATATTTTAAATGACTAAAATTAATTGTACAAAAAATTTTCTAACTTCTTTTATTTTTATCACCCTCTAATTTTTCTCTAAAGTTAACGTGTATCATAATTACAATATCCAAGCTGTAACCCAGCGGTAAAATGGGCGTTGGGCTCACATGGTATACAGTGTTTGAAAATTTCGAGCTATTTTTCAACTCTCTCCTTTTTCTTGAAATCAATTGTTCTTTTCTAATTTCCCTTGCTTATTAAAGTAAATAATTCAAAATTAATACTTCAAAATAAATTTTCTTTTCTTTTCTATCCTTCAAACTTTTTATATAAAATTATAAATTATATTGTAATCATCTGTTTTTACCTATATTAAAATTTAGCTACTTTATTTATCAATTTAAAAGTTTTTATTTAAAAAATGTTAACAAGACTTCTAAGAATTTCTTATTTTTCCATTTCTTAGTAACAATTTAACACTTACGGTTGTCCATATGGTTCACCGGAGCTTTGCTCCGACTACACCTAGATCCAATCCGGATCGCGTATCTGACTGTTGTGGGTGAGTCTCTCAATATAAAAATTAGTGTCACATAT
Organism: Euphorbia pulcherrima; assembly: GCA_947683365.1. Lineage (NCBI taxonomy): Eukaryota > Viridiplantae > Streptophyta > Magnoliopsida > Malpighiales > Euphorbiaceae > Euphorbia > Euphorbia pulcherrima. The sequence continues at coordinate 11,051,267 of CANTUS010000001.1, read as the reverse complement.
ATATTTAATATAAGAATTTGATACATGTTAAATTATTTGATGTGACCTATGGGGCCCACGTCCTTAATAATTTGATGTAATATGTTTTCTACTTTTCTACCTGTCATTATTATTTTCGGTAATATGTTTCTTACCTATTTACCATTCTTACCGTTGGATTTCTCTATAAATAGGAATTCAATTTCTTCATTTTATATATCTCAGAAATAAGAAATAAAAGTTTCTCTCAAATTCTCTCTCTGTTTTCTCTCTTTATTGTTATAATCTCCTTGCATATATAGTCGATTTTCAACACGTTATCAGCACGAGCTTGCTCTAATCAACTGAGGATATCACCAAATAAATCCAAAGTAAGGCATAATTATTTTATTTTCTATAAATATATATTATACCTATAATTCTTAATATGTCTAATATCAAAAGTTTAGAATTTACTCCTCTTGATGTATCGGGGAAAAATTATCTTACTTGGGTGCTGGATGCAGAAATGCATCTAGAATCGATGGGTCTTAAGAATACTATTATTGAAAATAATAATCTCGGACCTCAGTATAAGGCAAAAACTCTAGTTTTTCTCCGCCGGCATCTTGATGAATCACTTCAATCAGAATATTTGACTGTCAAAGATCCTGCAGATCTTTGGAAACAATTAAAGGAGAGGTTTGAACACTTAAAGAGTATATCTCTACCAAATGCCCAATATGAATGGATAAACTTAAGGCTACAAGATTTTGAATCTGTCAGTGCATACAATTCTAAACTTTTTCAAATTACATCCACATTAAGATTATGTGGAAAGGAAATAACTGATGAGGATTTACTGGAAAAGACATATTCCACTTTTCATTTGAATAATATGATATTACAGGAACAATACAGAGCAAAAGACTATAAGAAATATAGTGAACTAATTACTGCTCTTCTCCTAGCAGAACAGAGAAATCAACTCCTGTTAAAAAATCATGAACTACGACCTACCGGAACAAATCCATTCCCCGAAGCGAATGCGATAATTCATAATAATTTTAATGGACGCGGCCGCAGAAATGGTCGTGGTCGTGGTCGAGGTAGAGATCGTAGTAATGGGCGTGGTAGAGGATATAATAATAACAATTTCCACCAGAAGTGGAAATATGTAAATAATAATAATAGCAATAATTTCCACCCGAAGTGGAAAAATACAAATAACCACCAGAAGTGGAATAATCAAATTGAAAGATTTGATAAAAGGAAAAACAATCAAGATAATGAAAATAAATGCCATAGATGCGATATGACTGGTCATTGGTCAAGAACTTGTAGAACCGCTAAACATTTGGTAAACTTATACCAAGCATCTCTCAAGAAATATGCGGAACCGGAAACCAATTTTATATTAGATGATAATACCCCAAATAATGAGCCTATTGATGTCCCCAATATGGAGATGGATGATTTTCTGTTACCCAGCACCAGTGGCAAAGAAAAATTTGAATAATTAGTCCATATATTTTGCTTAATTAATATATTGTAATTTTTATGTTATTATTGGTTTGCTTTTGTTATTACTGCTTAATGTACTTTTTATGCAATGTTTATTTATAAATAAATAATAATGCATCTTTCATTTGTTCAATGAAGAAAATGAATTCTTTCCCGGTATTATATGACTTGAAGGAAAATGAAGGAAATTTATGTATTGCAGATAGTGCCACCACCCATACTATTCTCAAAGAGGCAAGATATTTTAATATTCTTAAAAAGGGTGAAACTGTTGTTACCACAATATCGGGACAAACAAAAATGGTTGAAGGCTCCGGAAGAGCTAGTATTATATTACAAAGGGGAACAAAACTTATTATAAATAATGCATTATTTTCCCCGAATTCTCACAGAAATTTATTGAGTTTTAAAGATATTCGCAGAAATGGATATCATATTGAAACTGTGAGCGAAGACAATAAAGAATGTCTTTATGTTACAAAAATAATTTCAAGTAAGAAATGTATACTTGAGGCCAATTTGACTATAAACCAGAAGTTTATAGATTCAGATACTTATAAAATTTGGCATGATCGACTGGGTCATCCTAGTTCGATAATGATGAGAAAAATTATTGAAAATTCATATGGGCATCCATTGAAGGACCAGAAGTTTCTTCAAAATAATGAATTATTTTGTGCTGCTTGTTCGCAAGGAAAATTAATAATAAAGCCTTCCAGAAGTAAGGTTGCAATCGAATCACCAGCATTTTTAGAACGCATACAATGTGATATTTGTGGACCAATTCATCCACCATGTGGACCATTTAGATATTTTATGGTTCTAATTGACGCCTCAACTAGGTGGTCACATGTATGCTTATTATCTTCACGAAATATGGCATTTGCAAGGTTAATTGCTCAAATTATAAGGTTACGGGCACAGTTTCCCGATTATCCTATTAAATCAATCCGTCTTGATAATGCTGGGGAATTCACATCCAAATCATTTAATGATTATTGTATGTCGATTGGAATAAAAGTTGAACATCCTGTAGCATATGTTCATACACAAAATGGTCTAGCAGAATCATTTATTAAACGTCTGCAATTAATTGCGAGACCGCTAATTTTGCGAACAAATCTCCCTACTACAATTTGGGGTTATGCAATATTGCATGCAGCATCTCTTATACGTTTAAGGCCAGTAAGTTATCATGATTATTCTCCATTACAATTAACTTCTGGCCATGAACCTAGTATTTCTCATCTTAGAGTTTTTGGTTGCGCAGTATATGTGCCTATTGCTCCACCACAAAGGACTAAAATGGGTCCTCAAAGGAGATTAGGAATTTATGTTGGCTATGAATCCCCTTCAATAATTAAATACTTGAGCCATTAACTGGCGATATGTTTACTGCACGATTTGCAGATTGTCATTTTGATGAAAGCACTTTCCCAAAATTAGGGGGAGAGAATAAGAACCCAATTTTGGAAAAGAAAATAATATGGAATGCTTCATCACTTTCTCATATGGATCCTAAATCAAATGATTCTGAACTAGAAGTTCAGAGAATAATCCATCTTCAACATTTAGCAAATCGATTGCCTGATGCACTCGCTAATCCTAAAAGAGTAACGAAATCGCATATACCAGCAGTAAATGTGCCAATTCGTATTGAGATTCCTGAAGAACAACCTACAGATAATACTCTAACACGCCTGAAGCGTGGACGACCAATTGGTTCAAAGAATAAAAATTCTAAAAAGAGGAGAATTATTGATAGTGAAGATATTCCCATTGAGGATATAAATATAAATACACTTCCGGAAGAAGTGCAAGCACCTGAAGTGCAAATACCTGAAGCTATTGAAAATGAAGAAATTCAAATAAATTATATCACTAACGAAAGAAGATGGAATCGCAATAAAATAGTTATAGATCATATTTTTTCATATAATGTTGCGACCAATATTGAAAATGAAAACGTGGATTATGAGCCAACATCTATTGTAGAATGCCAAAGTAGAAATGATTGGCAACAATGGAAAGAAGCAATTCAAGCAGAGCTGCATTCGCTTGAAAAATGCAAAGTATTCGGACCAGTAGTTTGAACACCACAGGATGTAAAACCTGTCGGTAATAAATGGGTTTTTATTAGAAAGAGAAATGAGAAAAATGAAATAATAAGATATAAAGCCAGATTAGTTGCACAAGGTTTTTCCCAAAGACCCAGGATAGACTATGAGGAGACATATTCTCCGGTGGTGGATGCAATAACTTTTAGATATCTTATTAGTTTTGCAGTGCAAGAAAAGTTACAAATGCACTTGATGGATGTTGTCACAGCTTACCTTTATGGTTCGCTTGATAATGATATTTATATGAAAATCCCTGAAGGATTAAAGGTATCAGAAAAATATGGCAAACGAGAACTTTACTCAGTAAAGTTACAAAGATCCTTATATGGATTAAAACAATCTGGACGCATGTGGTATAATCGTCTCAGTGAATATTTATTGAAAGAAGGATATAAAAATGATCCAATTTGTCCATGTGTTTTTATAAGAAAATCAGGATCTAACTATATTATCATCTCAATTTATGTTGATGATTTGAATATTGTTGGAACTCCAGAAGAGATTCCAAAAGCAGTTGATTCTTTAAAGAAAGAATTTGAGATGAAAGATCTTGGTAAAACAAAATTGTGTCTTGGTTTGCAAATTGAGCACCTTGAAAAAGGAATTTTAGTGCATCAATCAAACTACACAGAAAAGATCCTGAAACGATTTAATATGGACAAAGCACATCCATTGAGTAACCCAATGGTCGTACGATCACTCGATGTAAAAAAGGATGTTTTTCGTCCTAGAGAAAATAATGAAAAAGTTCTCGGTCCTGAAGTACCGTATCTAAGCGCAATAGGTGCTTTAATGTATCTTGCTAATAACACAAGACCGGATATAGCATTTTCTGTTAATTTATTATCAAGATACAGCGCTGCACCTACAAGACGACATTGGAATGGAATTAAACATATAATGCGCTATCTTCGAGGAACTATTGATTTAGGCTTATTTTATTCACATGAATCTAAGCTTAAATTAGTTGGATATGCGGATGCGGGTTATTTATCCGACCCACACAAAGCTCGATCTCAGACGGGCTATTTATTCACATATGGAGGAACAGCTATATCTTGGCGATCGACAAAACAAACAATTACAGCTACTTCCTCAAATCATGCGGAGTTAATAGCTATTCACGAGGCAAGTCGTGAATGTGTGTGGTTGAGATCATTAATCAAACATATCCAAGAAGCATGTGAAAAAGTTACGGTCAAGGAAGGTCCGACGACAATATATGAAGATAATGCTGCTTGTATTGCTCAATTGAAGGAAGGTTATATTAAAGGAGACAGAACAAAGCATATTTCACCAAAATTTTTCTTCACTCATGATCTAGAAAAGAATGGTGAAATCAATATTCAAAAAATCCGCTCTTATAATAATTTAGCAGATTTGTTTACCAAGGCTTTACCTTCCTCAACTTTCAAGAAATTGACTTACAGCATTGGAATGCGTCGTCTTAAGGATCTCCAGATAACTCGCGAACAGGGGGAGTAAACACTGTACTCTTTTTCCCTTGTCTAAGGTTTTTATCCCACAGGGTTTTTCCTTAGTAAGGTTTTTAACGAGGCAGTGTCCCATTCGCGGCAGATGACACATCAAAAGGGGGAGTGTTAAATTATTTGATGTGACCTATGGGGCCCACGTCCTTAATAATTTGATGTAATATGTTTTCTACTTTTCTACCTGTCATTATTATTTTCGGTAATATGTTTCTTACCTATTTACCATTCTTACCGTTGGATTTCTCTATAAATAGGAATTCAATTTCTTCATTTTATATATCTCAGAAATAAGAAATAAAAGTTTCTCTCAAATTCTCTCTCTGTTTTCTCTCTTTATTGTTATAATCTCCTTGCATATATAGTCGATTTTCAACAATACATACTTTAATACTTATATTATGAAAAAGAAACAAGTGTTAGTTTAATAGTTTCGATATATATTTTTGTAGATTCTTATACAGTATTTTAATTCGACCAATTTGATAAAAAAAATATTAAGCTATTCTATTCTTATATTTTTAAAAAAAACAACAATTTAAATAAAATTTATTTAAAAGATATTGAAATATGCTTATAAACTGTTCAGTTAATCGGAACTATGTAACCTCAAATATATCATTGCTTAATAATTATTTTGTTGTTTTTTCCTTAATACATCAAATTTTTAGTTGAAATTTTTTGAACATACTATCTTCTATAGAGGCCCATTTTCATTTTTTGCTCAGACCCCGGAAATCAGTCAAAATTTACTACATAGTTCAGTATTTATAATATAGTATTTCTTTTCACCTAAAAAAACTCAAAGACAACATGAATTGTGATTTTAGAAAAAAGCAGCATAAATGAGAAAAATAAGAAAATACCTGAACAGCAAATAAAGGCTTAGAAGAGATATCCAAAGATTCAATAGGAGGAAGAAGATGCTCCATTTCAGGGCCTGAAGTGAAATCTCCAAGATCATCAACAACACAGGTTGTTTCAGCTTCGACGAATAAAATACCATTGTCATTAGAGTTTATATTAATTCTACCACTTTCATCAGTGCCTAATACTCCTGCTATAGGATAGAATGCCACAATTACCTCACTTAGTGCATCTTTAAGCACCTGTGCTTCAAAGAAATTCGTGTTTTTGTTTACATGGTTTGGGTCATGCAATTGCTTGTAGAAGTAAACAGTAGGAACATTTTTTGAACACTTTCCTTATCATTATATATTTTGTAAGAGTTGAAAGTGCAGGTTGGTTTGTATATAAAGGAGTTGAAGTACTTGGAAGGAGTTGTCCCAGCAAAGAAGATGATAGTCAATATGAAGGAGACAAGCATCATCAAGCCTAATAAAGAAACACCAAAAACCAGTTTATGGTTAAATGACTTGGATCTTATAGTTCCAAACTCTTACAAAATATATAATGATAAGGAAAGTATTGATACCTAGAAGAGATGCTTCTGAAAATATTACTTGGAAAGTAAATTATTGGTTCGCTATAAATGTATATAAAAACGGTGTGCATTAAAACATTACTATTAAAGAAGTCTAAAACAATGGCTACGAAGAAATTACGCACAGATCAAGATTCATATAGATAAATTCAAAAACATACGGGAAGGGATAGGATTTGTGTGGATAGAATTCTTTGAGAACAACTTGTGTACTTACATTTGTTGGGCCATGGAAATGTATCACTTCGTGAATGCAATAATTTAAAATTTTATAAAGTTAAAAAATAATTTTAGATTAAAGTTATAGCAATATTTAATCGTTTATCACATTTTGAATGGTTAAGATTGATTAAACAACTCCCAATAAAATTCTCTCACTTCTTTTATCTCTATCTCTCTGTAACTTTATTCTAAAGTTACTTTAGAGAATCCTTTTCGACCAAAAAGTCAAATAACCTAAGTTAATAAATATATAAGTTCATTTATAATTAAAGAGAGAGGGTTCATCATGTAGCAATTTAGACCTGGGCATGGTCGAGCTTGACTGGGTAGGGTCTGATTAAAAAAATTAGTGGTCCAAGCCTGGTCCAACTAATAAAAAAGAATAGTCGGGCTTGGGCCGGACGATCCACAATAAAATAATCAAAATCTAAATCTAACCCGCCTCGCTTATGAACTAAAAATATGTTACTCCCTCTCGTTCTAAAATCTAATCGTTTTATACTTTTTAACTTGGTTCCTTTTACTTGTCATTTAAGAATATAAATGCAACTTTCACAAAAAAAATTTCTAATTTACCCTGTAATATTAGAAAAGAGACTAGGTATTGAGAATTTATAAATTGGTAATTTCAAGGCTCAATACATCAAGACTCCCTTGAACTTATCCCTAAACACCCATTCACCCCCTTAACTTTCAAAATTTCCAAATAACCCATTGAACTTGCAAAAAAGTTCCAAATAATCTCCTGAACTTGCAAAAAGTGAACTCGTTTACCCCCCAAATGACGCGTGTTAGATTTTGGTTGGTTTGATTTTTCGAAGATGTCATTTTCCTCTCTTCAATCAGAAGCCGACACGTGGCATTGAGAGGACAAATTGATTCACTTTTTGCAAATTTAAGGGGTTACTTGGAACTTTTTACAAGTTCAAGGGTCATTTGGAACATTTGAAAGTTCAGGGGGTAAATAGGTACTTAGGGACAAGTTCAAGGGGTTCTTGATGTATTAGGCCTAATTAAAACAAAATAGGATTTTATCAAGGATACATTAGTCATCTTAAAGATACACTCCTCCATCTAGTTTTTATTGTCTTTTTAGCTCATTTTTTAATTCTCCTTTTAATTGTCAATTTCTATTATCAATGTATTTTTATCGCTTTTTCTCTAATTTGCCCTTGTATTAATGATAAGAGAGATTGTGTATGAATGAAAATTATAAGTTGGTAATTAAGAAAAAATAGAATATTTATAGAAAAATGTAAGGGACAAATTAATCATTTTAATTCTATAATAAATACTTTATTAATATTAATAATTCGATTAAATGAATAATAAAAAATAAAAAATAAATAAAAAAATATTAAATTGTTATTAATTTTGATAAAAAAAAAGCAACTGATTTTTATTATCGAAAAGAGTAATGGATTATGGTTTCCATGACTAGCTAATAAATACTCAAAAACATTAATTTGTTTACTATTTCCAATCAACTATTTAAGGCTCAAATTATTATCATGTCCAACATCATTATCAATTCTCAGCAAGTATTAATTAACTTTTTATTTTTTTAAAAAATAATCAATTAATCATGTGTGTTGGAAAATAATGATCCAGAATTTTATTTAAACTAAATATTTGAATTAGGTTTGAAAGAAACAAAAATTTAGAAATTCAGCTATAAGATCATCCATTGAAAACATCAAGTACCTAAGCATATACTGAAATCATCGGGATAAAGTTTGGAAAGGAAACAAACTTTAATCTGTCAAGACTAGCATCCGGAAGAACTGATTGCACTAACTCCGGAAGAAGACAAATCCGAAGATTCTTAGTCTGAGAGCATCCGAAAGACTCAGACATCAAGACAATGGGTAAAGTTTCAAAGACAACTTTTCCCTCCACCTTGTTGGTCTACATAGTCAAAGATCCTTTCCCCTCAAACAAGACAAAAGAGACAGCTTGCACTTTTCAGAAAAAGAAAGTTAACAACCTTTTTCACCTAGACCAATAAGGAGGCGTGTGGAGCTCACACCAAGAAGTTATTGATATAAAAGTTGGTGTGACACTAAAATACAAGGAAAATGATCATTGACATCTTTTCAGCCTTACTCCTAAGAATTCAAATGGTTCATATTACTCTCTAACGGATTGATCAACAGCTCTGAAAGCGCCAATCTTACCTGATCAACGGTGAAGAAGTGAGCTACAGCTCACCAACCCACAACGGCTACATTTATGATCCAAGCCTACAAAAGGGAAGCTTCACAAGTTGAGATGGTGTTGGTTGACTTGAGATAGCAATTAACAAAGAGAATTTGCAAGAAGCAATCAAAAATTCATCCCTCCAGGAATCAAACAATTCCAAATCAGTTTGTAAGGATTCCTAAGTGAGTTATAAACTTAAGGAAATCCAAAATCCAAAAATCTTTGATAAAAATCAAAGTATAAAAGATCTCCTACTTGGTTGAGTAGTGAGTTTGAGATATAGCTTGAAGTAGGTGCTTTGAGTGGGATCTCCATGTAGGACTCATCTTAAATTTAGGGTAGAAATCTAAGTGGTATATCCTGCTAAAGACAAAAGGACTCGGCTAGGAGTTGGTGCTTCTCATGGTATAAACTACATCCGGAAGGGGTTACCATCCGGAGACAACCAGTAAGGCTTGAATCCTGCCAGTTGGAAAGCAGTCCACTAGTGGATAAGCTCGGAGGAAGGAAACTCCTGGGACTGGACGTAGGCGGGGCCAAACCAGTATAAATCACTGTGTTTGATTTTCTTTTCTTTACTTACTACATTATATTGTCATTTTTGCATTATCCGGATCCATCCTCCGGATCATAATCAAACACACTACACTTAGACTTGTTAATGTCTATTGATTCCGCAAAAAAGGGTCATTCACCCCTATTTGACCTTATATAGACCCTTACAGGGACCAACAAGTGGTATCAGAGCAAGTGCTCAAACTAGAGACTTAACAATCTCGAGCTAAAGGTCCACAAATTGTGATTCAAAATCCAAAATGAGTTTCCAAAACTCATAACTCCTTCAGAGGGTAATGTCTATTACCTGTCCTTGACTCTTCATCGGTGAACATTATACGTTCTGGAAGAACCGGATGAAGAACTTTATTCAAGCACAAAGCATACAAGCATGGTTAGTAATTAAAGATGGTCCATATAAGCCTACTCATGAAGTAGAGGGTATGACTACCCGAAAGCCCTCAATATATGGGATGAGAATGATTTTAAGAAGTTGCGTGAAAACGCAAATGCTATTAACATGCTTTATTATGCTCTTAGTGCAGCAAAATTTAACAGGATATCTAGATGTGAGACTGTATAGAAGATTTGGCAGAAGCTGGAAGTTACCTATGAAGGAACCAACAAAGTAAGAGATGCCAAGCTTGATCTACTTCAGCAAAAGCTTGAATCCTTCAAGATGAAGCCAAAAGAATCAATCAGTAGCATGAACACTAGATATACCATTCCAGTTAATAAGATGAAGAGGTTTGGAATGGAAATCTCTGAAGTAGAGATGGTAAAGAAAGTGCTCTAGAGTTTCACTAAGGAATGGGACAACAAGAAGACTGTCATTGAGGAAGCTCATGACTTAAATTTCTATAGTTATGATGAGCTCATTGGCAATCTCCTAACTCAAGAATTATCTCTGGAGAGATACAACCAACTAGAAAAGAAGCCTGAAGAGAAGAAGAAAGTCATTGCACTTAAGGCAAAATCCACCAGATCAGCTTCATCCAAAGAAGAAGAACAAGTCACGGAACCTCAAAGTACTAAGGAGCAACTAGGTCTATTAACTAGAAGGCTCAACAGGTTCCTACAAAAGAAAGAAAGGAGAAAGTCTAGAAAATATGAATCCCGAAGACCAAGGGAAGGAACATCCAGAAGAGACAGGCCTAGAAAGAATTCGACAGAAAAGAAGGATCCGAAAAAAGAAGCTTTCTGTTTTGAATGTGGAGAGAAAGGCCATTTCAGAATAAAATACCCCAAGCTTAAGAGAACCAAAAAGTACAAAAAGAAGGTAATGGTGGCTACCTAGAGCAACAATGAGGAAAGTAGCAGTTAATCTTCAATAGAAGAAGAAGAGATTGCCAACTATGCATTCATGGCACTGACTAATTCAGAAGTAGAGCAATCCGGAAAGAATGTCTCTAAGCAAGATACAATGCAAATTGAAGAATCAGAATCAGAAACAACAAACACTGAGGTATGCCTTAGATCCACAGTATATCAACACACTTGGTATATTGATAGTAGATGCTTAAGGCACATGACAGGTGATGAGAAGGCCTTAATCACATTAACCCAGAAGAAGGGAGGCAAAGTAAGCTTTAGAGACAGTCAAAAGGGACAGATCATTGGATATGGAACCATTAGATCTGAGTTAAAAACAATAGATATCTCATTGGTTGATGGACTGAAATTCAACTTGCTGAGTGAAGCCCAACTCTGTGACAAAGGAAGAAAAGTCACATTTAATTCTAGAGGCTGCTCAATCTATGATAGTAAGTCAAATCAACTCATTCTTTATGCACCTAGAGTTAATAATGTCTACTCTATTAACATTAAAAATAAGAAAAAGAATATTTGCTTGGTGTCTAAAGAAGAAGAATCATGGCATTTTCTTAGTGTCTAAAGAAGAAGAATATTTGCTTGGGATATGTTAGCATGAACCTCCTGTCCAAATTAGCCAAAAAGGAATTGGTAGTGGATTTGCCTAAGGTTGCTTTTGATAAGGATCATCTATGCACTACATGTCAATTAGGTAAATAACATATGAAAAGTTTCCCTTCCATCTCCTACATTCCTTCCAAAAGAGTACCTGAGCTATTGCATATTGATCTCTTTAGTACAATAAAGCCATTGAGCTTAGGTAGAAGAGAATACACCATGGTCATTGTGGATGATTAATCTCGATATACATGGGTTCTCTTGCTAGCAAGAAAAGATGAAACCTTTGACCAATTCTCCAAAACATTCATCCGGATAGAAGTAGGATAAGGCATAAGCATTGCACGCATCCGGAGAGATAATGGTGGTGAGTTAAAAAATAATCACTTTGCTGAATTTTGTGACTTCAAAGGCATTGAGCATAACTTCTCTACCCCTCACACACCTCAACAAAATGGTGTTGTTGAGAGAAAGAACATGACCATAGTTGAGATGACTAGAACAATGCTGAGTGAGAATTATTTGCCAAAATATTTCTGGCGTAAGGCTTTAAACACAGCATGCTATATCTTGAATAGAGCTCTCATTAGAAAGACCATAGAAAAGACCCCCTATGAAATCTAGAAGGGATGAAAACCCAAAATTGGATACTTTAAGGCATTTGAATGTAAATGCTACATCTTAAATGATAGAGAGCAACTAGGAAAATTTGATCCTAAATCTGATGTAGCAATTTTCCTTGGCTACTCAACATATAGTAAGGCTTACAGAGTCTTCAATAAATAAACCTAAACTGTTGTAGAATGAATACATGTAGATTTCGATAAGACTAACCCTGCAGGTAAGAAAAGTTCCACTCCTGATGATCCAGTTCCAAAAGCTGAAAACTCTGGAGAAAAGAAGGAAGCAGAAGTTCCTGATTCATTCCAAATCAATAAGTACAAAGAGGAAGATGAAGGAATATCCTTTGATCCAGAAATTCAATAAGTCAATCTCAATCTACATGAGATAAACTTCAATGATGACCATGGAGAACAAGATGAGGCAGAAGTAGAACAAGTTCCAATTCAACATGAAGGCTAGTAGAGGGAAATCCAAACTCACAGAAATCATCCGGTAGAAGCTATTTTAGATGATGTCCAAAATCCAGTCAAAACCAGAGGATAACTCAATAGGATGATAAGCCATATTGCTTTTGTCTCCCTAATTGAGCCAAAGAAATTTCAAGATTCTGAAGGAGATGAAAGTTGGATGATGGCAATGCACGAAGAGCTAGATCAATTCACCAAGAATGATGTATGGGATCTAGTACCACCCCCCAAAGGCAAATCAATCATTAGCACCAAATGGGTATTTCGGTACAAGCTTGATGAATACGGAGTTGTGGCAAGAAACAAGACAATATTAGTTGCCCTAGGCTACAACCAGCAAGAAGGAATTGATTTTGAAGAAACCTTTACCCCTGTAGCAAGACTGGAAGCAATTCGGATTATATGTGCTTTTGCATCATTCATGGGATTCACATTGTTCTAAGTGGATGTCAAAAGTACATTTCTCAATGGAGTTATCCAGGAAAAAGTCTATGTAAAGCAGCCACTTGGATTTGAAGATTCAAAGCATCTAGATCATGTTTACAAACTAAAGATAGCTTTTTATGGATTGAAGCAAGCACCAAAAGCTTGCTATGAGAGATTCACCACATTTCTCATATCCAAGGGATATATCCGGGGCAAGGCAGACACAACACTCTTCAACAAAAATAAGAAAAATGATATTATTCTAGTCCAAATTTATGTAGATGATATCATATTTGGAGCAACTAATGAAAAGATGTGTGAGGAATTCAGCTCTCAAATACAGAAGGAATTTGAGATATCTATGATGGGAGAACTCAATTTCTTCCTTAGTTTACAAATCAAGTAAAGTCCGGATGGAATCTTTATTAACAAGTTAAAATATACCAAGGAAATCTTGAAGAAGTTTGAAATGGATAAGAGCAAGCCTATGTACACTCCAATGGGATCAAATATAGTCCTATCCAAGGATTATGAAGGAGAAGATGTCAATCAGAAGCTATATAGAGGGATGATTGGTTCACTTTTATACTTGATAGCTAGTAGGCCTGACATATATTATGTAGTCTGCTATTATGCAAGATATCAAGCCAATCCTAAGGATTCTCATCTTAAGGCAGTAAAGAGGATTCTCAGATACCAATTAGGAACCACTGAAGTTAGGCTATGGTATCCTAGTAATGGAGATTTCACACTCTAAGGGTTCACTGATGTAGATTATGGCAGAGCCACTCTTGAAAGCAAGAGCACATCCAGAGGCTATCATTTCCTTGGAGATTGCTTAGTATCATGGTATAGCAAAAAGCAAACTTCAGTTGCTTTATCAATCATAGAAGCAGAATATGTGGTAGCTGAAAGTTGTATGGCTTAACTCCTTTGGATCAAGTAGCAACTAGAAGATTATGGAGTTCAATCTGGATGTATGGATGTCATGTGTGACAACAAAAGTGCTATTGATGTATCAAGGAATCCAGTACTCCATAGTAGGATGAAGCATGTCAATATAAGGCATCATTTCATTAGGGATCATGTGATGAAGAAGGATGTTGAATTGGTATACACTCCAACTTTTGAGCAAAGAGTAGATATATTTACTAAGCCACTGAGTAAAGCTCAATTTGCAAGCTAATGGAGTCAGTTGGTATGTCTAATCCAATTTGAAAGGAATCCGGAAGACAGTCCAAAACTATTTAGGTTCATGGGCAAAACATTAAATCCAGAAGAGAAGAAGCATAGAAGAAAAATCTATTCCGGAAGGGAGAGTGCCACGTCAGCAAATAAGAATGACAAATGGCAGTAAAAGCTCTTAAAGGTAACTATCACTTTTTGAATTTCAAATGTTTATTGGCTGTTACACGTGCGGTAAATTCATCAGTAGGCTTTTAAAATAAACCGTTCCTATTCTCTAGTTAAACTAAATTTACCTGTCTCCTAAAATTTTGATTGCCCTGTCATTAATCCAGCCAAATTGACTGCATCCGGATTACAAAAATACCCTGGCCTTGAAAAATCTATATAAACTCTCCAAAATCCCTTCTTCTTCAATCAAGCATCTAACTTACTGTTACTCTACAAAATTCAAAACTGGAACCCTAATTTCCTTTAAATTCCTTTACAATGGCTGCAATCATGACTAGTGAAGGACTAAAAATGCTTCCCCAGAAAAATATCGTTGAAGAACCTGCTCTTAACGATAAAGACTTCATTCCTATAAACTATAAACCTTTCAACTCTGTAATTCCCACTGATTATTTGGGAGATAACTCCCTGTTTAAGACAGATCCTTTTTCAAAGCTAATCAATGATCAGCATATGAGAGATTTCCTCAAGATAAAATGTCCAACCTATCTGGATCTCGTGAGGGAATTCTACTCAAATCTCAAAGCATACTCATTTCTTGATGCTTTAAGAACTAAAGTTTAAGGGAAAGTAATTACTGTAACACCGGGATTCTTTGAAAATTATCTTAATATGAAGAATGAAGGGGTTCAGCTTAGGAGTGATGGAGATGAACTAGAAGTTAAGTATGAACCCAAGGAGTGGCTGCATCCAAATTATTTTGGGGATAACTTTTCCACCTACTTCCCAGAGGTACCAAGATTCCTCTAACACACTATGGCTAAACTAGTCATGGTAAAAAAAGGATCTCTCACCACAGTGTCAGCTTTCCAACATTGTGTGCTTCAATATTGGGTGGAGAGTAGAGTGGCAAATATGCCAGTACTAATTATACACTACTTGAGGTAGCATAGGAATTCTCATAACGCTATCAATACATAGATATTAATTGCAAATGAAGTGAACTTAGCCGGATTCAAGTCTGTAATAGGAAAGGAAATTTTGGAAAAGAATTTTTGAAAGCTAAGCTTTGGAGAGAAATGGGATGAGGCAAAAGAAAAGAAGTAGAGGGATGAGAAGAGGAGTAGGACCCGTAAGGCAGTGGATCTGGTGGAGGCTCTGGTTCCTAAGAAGGAAAGAACGAATAAGCTAAAGGCAAAGAAGGAACTTGCTTTGGTTCTGGTTGAGGAAGTAAATGAGGACACCATGTCTTTAACCTAACTAATGGCTAAATCTCCTACCAAAAAGCCAAGAGGAAGGTTAATTAAAGCTGCAGATAAGTTAAAGAGACCGGTATATAAGCTAGAGGCAAGAGAGACCATTGTAGTAGCTACAACTGCCATTAGAGAAGGATACTAAATAGGGCAAAAAAGGAAAGTGAGAGATATGCTCACAGAAGATCATGAGTCCGATAGTGAGGAAACTAGGGATGGGAAACCTGCTCCTAACAAGCAACTCCAGAAGCGAGGTTTGACATTTGTAGAAGCCTTAAAAGCATAGAAAGCTAGAGCCAAACTTCCAACCCAGAAAGCTGCTTTCGGAATAACCATAAGGGAACCAACTCCCAAGACTGCCACTCCAGAAGCAACCGAAAAAGGAAAAGAAATTATTCAAAGCAGTAAGAGGCCAACACTTGAGGATAATATCTTCTCAGAAGATCCTCAATTTGCTGAAATGATGTCAACAGTCAAAGATAATCAAAAGATGAATCTTTTGACAAAAGAAGGACCCAAAGGATTATCCGGTACAACCAAATCCAACAGTCCTCTAACTCTAATAACCCAAAAGGAATTGGGACTTCTTGAAGAGGCCAAATATCCAGATAAGGATCTATTAAACCTTAAAGTTAGCTCTAACCCTCTTTCTGAATACCTGCTGAGCATAAATCCGGAAGTAGTAGTGCTAGAAAGTCCTGAAAAGGCAATTAAAGGGAATGATGAGGACAATTCCACCATTCCAAGACAAGAGATGATAATAGTAGCAAGTCCCTTACGGGCATTACCAGGGGTGACTGAGGAAATTACCAGCCGTCCGGGGGTTATGGAGGTGGAAGAAAGAAGAGAAGATGAAGGTAATCATGTTTCGAATCAGCATACTAATGAGGTAACTCCTAACACAGTTTCCTTTGATGTTAATGCTGACATTGCTGGCAATTATGACACAATAGATATAGTTAAGGACATCTTAGACACTAAAACTCAAATTGTGTCTAAGGAACAACTGCTTAACCTGGATAATATTATTCCAGAAGTGGGACAAGGTCTGGGGTCAGAAGGGAACACTTCTAAAGTGGACCCTAAGGATGAGGCCGGTCTAGGGGAATGGTTGGAAGAAAAGAAGGATGAGAAGACTTGAGAAGTGGAAGAAGAAGAAGAGAGCAGTGGTTCTTCCGGCTCATCCAGATATGGTTTTCCAGCTAATCCGGGGATAATTCCTTAAGCTCATTCGGAGATAAAATCCCTCCCGCTGCAAGCCCCATCAGAATACCTGCAGCTAATACAAAATAGGCAAAGGTAACTTCAGCACTTAAATTGCCCAAAGAGGCCACTCTTAAAGAAAATGAAGAAGGGTATATCAAGCAAAGTCCCCAGAATATACGCAAACACTTAAAAGCTGTAGAGAAAGTACTCATTGAGGAATTCCATCGTTTAACCATACTGAAGGAATTTGAGGAGATAAAAGGGGATATCAAGAAGATAGCGGAGAAAGTGAAGGATTTCCCCACTGCTGATCTTGTGGCAGAGGTCTCTCTTACCAAGGTAAAACCTATCCTTGAGCAAATAAACACTAACATCGCCGGAGCCAACAGAGCCATAGATCAAGCCAATACAGTGGCTACAAACAACTGTGTAACAATCCTGGACAAGATTACAGACCTGTCCACTGAGCTTAAAGAGTACACTAACACCAAGTTTGAAAGCTTGCTAAAATTCATTTAGGAAATTGCCACTCAAGGCGAAAAGGACATTGCTTTTGCGCTTAACCTGCAAATTATTGACCATCAAGTCACACAAAAGATGCTCACACATTTTCTTGATGAGGATCTTCTATCACTTTTGAAGAAGCAAGTGGATGAGATCAATGATGATACTGGGCTTCACACTTCCGAAACCAGTGACTTGGTCAAGGCTCTCCATGAAACCTTCCACAAGGATCTCACCACACTCAATTCTAGGATCCACAATGTCCGGAGAGATATCTGCAGTGATATTGAAGCCTTAAAGTTAGGTATGGCTAATCTTTCTATCTCATCTTCTGGATCCTCCTCCTCCTCAAGCGGCAACCTTATGATGCCAGTGGTCAATGATTTGGTAAAACACATAGAGGACACTGGATTCTTTAGGTATAAATGCAGGTTAACTCTTCTCAAGTGCATGTTCCCCTATTTTTACAAAGTTGACCAAGCCCATGCACTCAAAATGATTTCGGGCATGACAAGGTCCTATAAAGAACTCCGGGCATTTTTTAAGCCTTATCAGCTCCTTCCGACCACTGTTGATACCATCTTCAAAAAGCGCTCACAAGGAAATGTGGATTACTCCATCTATTCCGAAGCATGGCAGAAAAATTGGGATAAAAGATGATACATGCTAATTGAGCCCGAATCGGATGAAAATAATAAGGGGGAGAAGAGCACATTAAGCAAAGGGGGAGACGATATGGAAATAGATAGTTAGTTATGTAAATGTATGGTTAGCTTTTTATCTCATGTAAAAATCCTGTAATAGCTAGCTTTAACAATTTTTCACTTATATGTACTCTGTATCTATAATCCAGAACTTCATTGATGTTAACAATTGTTAACAGCAGAAGTATATATATAGTGAAAAACATTTACATAAAAATTGCTTTTAAAGTACAATATGTTATTATACTATAAAACATTAGAAGCTAATATTCAAAAATATTGGGGGAGTTAGGATGCTAAAATTATAGGGGGCGAAATTTGTAAATGACTAAGTATCAAGAATAATACTTATCTCATATATACTCCTTGTCCTTTATGCTTAGTTGTCTTAATTTATTTTTCCAACAAATGGGGGAGATTATTGGAAAACATTGATCCGGAATCTCAATTAAACTAAAATATCCGGATCAGGTTTGAAAGAAACAAAAACTTAGAATCTCCTAAATCTAAATGGAAGCATCCGGATGAGATCCAGCTACAAGGTCATCTATTGAAAACATCAAGTACCTAAGCATATACTGAAATTATTAGCATAAAGTTTGGAAAGGAAACAAACTTTAATCACTCAAGATTAGCATCCAGAAGAACTGATTGTTCTAACTCCGAAAGAAGACAGATCTGGAGATTCTGAGTCTGAGAGCATCCGGAAGACTCAAACATCAAGATAATGGGAAAAGTTTCAAAGACAACTTTTCCCTTCACCTTGTTGGTCTATATAGTCAAAGATCCTTTCCCCACAAGCAAGATAAAAGAGACAGCTTGCACTTTTCAGAAAAAGGACAAAAGGACTGACACCGGACAAAAAAAGTTAACAACATTTTTCACGTAGACCAATAAGGAGGCGCGTCGAGATCACACCAAAAAGTTACTAATATAAAAGTTGGTGTGACACCAAAATACAAGGAAAACGATCACTAACATCTTTTCAGCCTCAATTCCAAGAATTCAAATTGGTCAAATTACTGTCTAACGGATTGATCAACGGCTCTGAAAGTGCCACATCTTACCTAATCAACGGTGAAGAATTGAGCTACAGCTCACCAACCCACAACGGCTACATTTATTATCCAAGCCTATAAAAGGGAAGCTTCACAAGTTGAGAAGGTGCTGGTTGACTTGAGATAACAATTGATAAAGAGAATTCATAAGAAGCAATCAGAAATTCATCCCTCCAAGAATCAAACAATTCCAAATCAGTTTGTAAGGATTCCTAAGTGAGTTATAAACTTAAGGAAATCCAAAAACCAAAAATCTTTGATAAAAACCAAAGTGTAAAAGATCTCCTACTTGGGTGAGTAGTGAGATTGGGATATAGCTTGAAGTAGGTGCTTTGAGTGGGATCTCCCTGTAGGACTCAGATTAGATTTGGGGTAGAAATTTAAGTGGTATATCCTGCTAAAGACAAAAGGACTCAGTTAGGAGTTGGTGCTTCTAGTGGTATATCACACCACCAGAAGGGGTTACCATCCAGAGACAACCTGTAAGGCTTGATTCCTGCCAGTTGGAAAGGAATCCACTAGTGGATAAGCTCGGAGGAAGGAAACTCCCGGGACTAGACATAGGCAGGGCCGAACCAGTATAAATCATTGTGTTTGATTTTCTTTCCTTTACTTACTGCATTATATTATCATTTTCGCATCATTCGGATCCATCCTCCGAATCATAAACAAAAACGCTACACTTAGGCTTGTTAAAGTCTATTGATTCCACGAAAAAGGGTCATTCACTCCCCTCTGATCTTATATAGACCCTCACAGGGACCAGCAATGTGTCTCATAATAAATTAGTAAACAATTTCTAAAAGTTACTTATTATAAATGTATGCATATCTTATTATTATTTTACATCGGGCTGGGAGAGGCGGTCGGCTTGAAGTTTAACATCAAAACCAAGCCCACATCATGTATTATTTGGGCCACTTTGGGCTTAGACTCGGGCTGGGCCTATATATTCTTCAATTAGCTTGTTTAAACTTGACCTACGAAAGGCGAGCTTGGGCAGGCCTTGCAGGCCAACGGGCTCATGCCCAGATCTATTAGGGGCTATAATACACTAACACTCAAAAACTTGAAGTGTCCTGTGTCAAACATGTGTTCGACACCGACATGATTTTAATGATTTCGGTTATTTGAATAGTTTGAGGCAGGTAATAAAGATTAGGATGCTAATTTGCTAACGAAAGAGGAAAACGAGGCGAATTGTAGAAAAAGGTCAATGCACTTCTTAAGAGAGAAAGAGTCATGTCATATGCATATTCTCATCAAGTAAAGTCTTGTTGTAATTGTTCGGAACCACAGTAGAACTTAGTATTCATACTTGTAAAAGGCACGTCTCACATAGGGCACAACCCTCGGCACCTCGCCATATGATTGGCAAGGTGGTGTTCCCTTGGTGCACCTCAGGCACATGAACCAGTGCATCTTAAGCGCTCGCCCCGGTGATGCACCCGAGAAGGCACTTTAAACTTACTTTATCATATGTTGTCCATCTATTTTTAAGAGCTTTAATCATAATACAAGGCTATATATTCCTAATTCAATTCTTATTAAGGTTAGATACTCCTAATGCAATATGTAACTTCTATATATATCTCTACATCTAACAATTTTCTTAGTTTTGCATATGATACTTTTATTGCATTTAACTTCACTTTTTCAAACAAATACTCTTTTACAATTTTTAGCGCCTAACGTACCTCACTAGCGCGCATATGGATATGAAGGATTAGTTGTGACTTGTCAATGAGGAAGCTTCTCTTTATGGAAATTAGGTTTGATACCATCGGATACTAAATGTTCAAGCAAGTGAATAGTTTTCAACCAATTGAATGCAATCAAATATTGAATTGAATGAATTTTACCTGAAAATAATTTTGGCCTAAATGTGCTTTGACTATAACTTGATCCAAGACATATGGTTGTACATTCGACTTCTCTTTGTTGGAAATTGACTTAGAAACTGGAATTTAGTTGGAGACATATTCAATAAATTAGAAGTAGATTATAATTAGGATAGATAATTGTTATTTGAAGTAGAGATAAAATTATGATTTATTATTTTAGATAATATTTATGACTTTTATTTTATTGGTTTTAAGATTAGAAGTCCTCTTAAATTTAGGTTTTCTCTCTATGAATAAAAATCAATTTCAATGTGCTTTAAGGTTCAATACGTGCTCCAACAGGGGCTCCAGTGCTCCAACATATGCTCCAATACATGCTCCGATATCTTTTATTTTATATATTTCCACCATGAATCCTTGAAAACCCCAACAATTGGTATCAGAGCCCTCTTTTCTTAAGGGACCTATGAACATCAGATTTATAACCACAAGAAATACAATCAAATTTACAACCACAAGAATTACAACCAGATTTACAATCAGAATTATAACCAGATTTACAAGCACAAGATTTACAACCCGATCTACAACATGATTTACAACCCGATCTACAACAATGGGGAACGATTCACAATCCGGTTACAGTTATCATGTTGTTCCACCAACTTTTGATGGTCAAAACTATCAAGCATGGACTGTTCGAATGAAAGTCTATCTTGAGGCAATAGATCTTTGGGAGGCGGTAGAAGAAGATTACGACATTGCACCGTTGTTTGCAAATCCAAAGGTAGCGCATATAAAGAATTACAAAGAGAAAAAAAAAGAAAATCATAAGTCGTATTTTGTCTTTTCTCAGCCATTTTAGAATTGGTTAATACTATACAGGCTTTGAAATAAAGAAGAACAATGAGAAAAGAAGGAACAATTGAAGGTGCTTTTTTGGCAAGACAAAAGTTTCAGGAGGAGGCGGTATTGATTTATATCCACCATGTCTGCATTGCAAGAAAACAAATCACCCTAAAAGACAACCTGAACAAGCAAAAACAATAGCTATGCAACATCAAGAGGATGAATTGTTTGGATTTACAACTTCAAAGCCAATGAGGAGTGTTAAAAATTGACTTAGAATTTGTTATTTAGTTAGAGACGCATTCAATAAATTAGAAGTAGATTATAATTAAGATAGATAACTGTTATTTGAAGTAGAGATAAATTAGCATTAATTTATTTTAGATAATATTTATATGAGTTTTATTGTATTAGTTTAGGATTAAAAGTCCTCTTTAGGTTTTCTCTCTATAAATGCATGAATAAAAATCAATATTTGTGTACTTCATACTACAATACGTGCCCCAACAAGGCTCCAATGTTCCATACATGCTCTAATACATGCCCCGATATCTTTCTTTTCATATTTTTCTGTCACGAATCCTTAAAAATCCAACACTCTTTCCCGTTAATACAATTTTTTTTTTGTTTTAACAATATATCACAATCAAAAGAGGTGTGAGTGTTTATTTGTTTTGAAATTGTGCCACACATTTACATATTATTGGAGCAATATCTAGTGTCGGCAAGAACTATTTGCGGAAATGGTTTAAATTCACAAAATGCCAACAAAATCCAACACCACATACCCTAACATCTTTGTGTCTGCAAATTATAAACCAGTATTTGTTTCTCTTTCTCTTCTCATCACTATATATATGCATGTCTCTATATGCATTTGCATTCCGCATCTAATTAAATTAAGAACAAAGCACACACACATGCATGCATGCCCGCGCGCATATATATATATATATATATATAATATTTATTTCTCCTATTTTATTTTTCCGTATTCCCCCAAAATAAATATTTCGTTATGTTGTCGGGTTCTATTTCCTAACAAGAGAAAACTACTTGTCATAAAAATAAGTCTAATCAAGATATATGTGTTATGAAGAGTCATTTTCAAACTACAATTCTTCATAGGTCTCCGTTTGGTCTTGTAATAAAGAATATGGCCAAATACGTTTGAAATCGCTTAAACTTAATATTTGTTGACTGCACTAATCAGAAAGAAAATCAGATGAATGACACGTATTTGAAAAGTCAAACATATAAGGGCCGATACAGCAAACTTGTACACATCAGCGAAGTTTAGGTGGCCAATATAAAAACAAGTGAAAGTTTATAAAGAAGCTCCCCATAAAATGTTAAGTTCAAATGGTTTCGAATGCATTAGAACTCAAAGATTAGTCAAGGCTTTAGTCACTAGCTTTTCTTCTATTTTCTTTATTTTTTGTGTCCCTAAATCAACGAATATGTGTTTTCGTTGCTCATTTCTAAGCACCAGCTACAATACTGCGACAATACTTAGTTTGCAGCATTAGCATTTACTAATTAACAACTTAATTTGCACCGTTTTAATTTATTTTTTCAAAGACAACTTAATTATTCCTAGAAATTTAAAAACAAAGCAACTTGTACAGTTTGATCTTCTCTATGTCCTAACTTTTAAACACAATACAACTTAATCCAATTAACTGTAAAGCTAAAATTAAACATACAAAATGCAATGCCAATGCCCCAACTATTAAACACAACAAAACAGCAACAAATCTTTCCTATAATTTGCCATTTTTCTTGTATTCAACACTTCATCTATCCGCTACTTATATCAACTCTTGTGATCCTTATCAGGAGTAGGTGCAGATGCACTATTGAAGATACAAAACGGCGACGTTGAACCCGATTGAAGAATACCACTACTCCCCATCTGAGAATTTACAGTTGATAATCCACTGAAATAACTTGATCCACAACCACTACTCTCTGCACCCAATATTTGACTCGAACTCGAGCCAGTTCCCATCATGGAAGAAAGAGCAGCAGCAATCACAGTTCGAAAACTCGGGTCACTAGTTATCGCCTTTGTTAAAGTTTCAGTCAAAGCCTGCTGGGGTTGAACCTCAACCTGGTTATTCTTCTGTTGATTATACAAATTATAACTGTTGTTAAATTGGTAGCCATTTCCCCAAATTGAAGGCAAAATCTTTGATTGGTTATCAGTTGAAGAGAAGCTGAGAATTGAAGAAGGGATAGTAGTGTTGAATCTTGAGAGTCTATTAAGAGGAGGTGAAGTGAGGTCTAAAGTGATTGTTGGGTATAAAGGAGAGGATGGATTTGGGAGGTAGATTTGATTTGATATGGAATTGTTATAAAGATTGAAGTTTATTCCGGCGGTGGTGGTGTGGCCGGAATTTAGGGGTGGTTGGGAGGTTGAAGAGCCTGATAGTAACATGGAAGCTGCAGCTGCGGTGGTTGAGGCCATTGATGTGGCTGAAACTGGAAGTTGGTGATTGTGTGTTCCTTCATAGGTTGTAATTAATATTGACATGTCATCTGAGCATCTTTGTACCTGATTTTAGATATATAATAAAGTCAAACTTAAATCAAATGTATAATACAATATGTTGCAAGTCTAAAATTATGTCGTTACACACTTATCAACTCTTAGTTACAGTTAAGACCTTAGAGTTTGAACTGCAAAATTTTTAATCAGGAGATTTCGACAACATATTAAATTATTTCTCAACTCTCATTAGGTACTATTTTTTCTCTAACCACTCTCTAGAAGTTTCCCTTTTTCAAAAATCTATCTTTTGGGGAGGAAGGAGGAAGCTCCAACTTCCTTCTTCCTCCTCACCACCATCTTTTTTTTTTTCTCTTGTTCTCTGTTTTCTTTTCTCTTTGTTGTGGTGTTGGGGATTTCTACCATTTTCAGATTCTCTTCAATCGACTTCTTGTTTGTGGTTTCTATGCTAGCAACTCATTATTTTTCGATCTACCATCTTTCAACTTTAATGCACAGTTCAGAAATGATTTACTCTCATGTATGCCTTTGGCAAAGGTCGGTGCGGTGTAGATTTTCAGATCTACATAATTTTCGAAAGATCTTGTCAGATCTAAGTGTTGGGAAAGCTTTGAAGAAATTATATTGTCTAGTTGGTATCGATCTTCAAGAATGGGTTGTTTATTGTTGGTTTCTGTTTAATGGCATTTTGTATGCCCTTTATTTTGCAGCCTTTTGGTTAGCCTTCTTTGCCCTTTGTGGTCTTTTGTTTCCCTTAGTGTGGTTTTATCTCCCTTTTGGGTTGTTTTATTTCCTTGAATTTATCTAGAGGATGTATTCTCATGTACTGAATCTCTTTTTTATTGGATGAAAATAGTACATGTTTTATAAAAAAAATTATTTTTCGACTTAAAATTCTAAAGTAATAAATAAGCAAAGTATACCTGTTTTCGAACTGGACATGCTGGTGCGAATGTGCAACGGTAATAGGCTCGAGGACATGGATTTCCTTTCGAAATTTTCTGTCCGTATTTCCTCCACTGGCATCCATCATTCATCTGTACATATATACAACACATCAATTAATTCAGCCAAGAACAATTTTCAAAATTCAAATTAAATAAAATTAGATTAGTGATTAAGTACACACAGTAGGAGTATCACATCTGGCTCTCACACAAACCCTAGCCCTCTTCACATTATTCTGTACTTGTGCAACTTCATCTTCAACATTATTTATCTTCTGGATCTTACTCGGTGGCCCCCATGTCTCTCCTCCTTCATCTTCTTTAACAAGTACTTGTTGTTCTGAACTATTCGTAGGGCTAGGATTTGTCGAATTCTCGAACTTCGGATCCAATCCAAGGGTCAAGCTATCCTTAAATTCTTCGTCTTTTTTACCGCTTCCTGCCTTTTCGTCTTTCTTGTTGTTAGTTTCATGGGTCTTTCTTCCAAGGGAAAGTGATACAAGTTCGGATTCTTCGGTATCTTCATTCGATGGATCAGCTGAATCTGCCGAATTATTGTTACAAGAATCTTGCTGAAGAATTCCAAAGAAACGTAATTTAAGTGAGTGGTAATCGGTTTCCACTTGTTGTAACATCTTTTTTAGTCTTTCATTTTCTTCTCTTACTTCTCCCATTTCTACTTTTGCTGATTCAAGAACCTGATCCTCCTATAATTAACCAAGATTTAATTTTAATTATCCATTGATAGTTAAGCTAAATTAGAGCTAAATTAATTATTAACCTCTTTGCTATTGGTTGAGCCCTCATTAATGCTTGATGAAGATGGCAGCTTCACATTAGGATCCTGAAATTCGCCTCTAATTCCAGCCTAATTAACATAAACTAACACTTATTAATAAATGAATTGTTCTAATATCGTGCTTATCTAATTAGTCAAATGAAAGAAATTAATTAAGAAGACAAACCTTGCGGTTGAGCTCTTGATGGACATCATTTTCATGGCTGAAAATTCTAACAGGGCTACAAGAAGCGGACATTTTAAGAAAGAAAGTATCAAACCTGAAAAGTTTTAACTATCTTTTTTTCTTTTGAATGGCCTGGTCTGTGTCTACCATGTCCAATATGATATCTTCTTATAATAGGAGAAATAAAGGCTAGTAAATTAAGTAATAAACTAACAAAAAAATTCAAAATTTAGCCCAAAAATATATAGATTATCTCGCTATTACGCAGACAGACAAAAATGTCAACACCTCTGTAATAATTTAATGACATAAAGAAATAAAGAAAAATTCAGCAATATAAGGCTTGGCTGGGAATATGAGCAAAAGAGAGCTAAAATAACGGGGTTGACATAATATAAAAATGAAGGTGGGAAAGGGAACTAGCTTTGAAGCTTCGTACAAAGGTGGCTTGAGACTGGCATTAATTAGTTAATTGGTGGGTCAAATTAAGTATCAGCTGGAGACGCTATTAGATCCGGTGGCCGGTGGGGTTTCATATTTCATGTGTCAACGGTGAAGCCTTTTCATTTTCAAATTCCCGGTCAATACGCTTGTTTTACACGGTTTGTAATTAACTTTGACCTTGTTCATTGCTACTTTAGCTATATATCTCGCAAACCATGAATGTGTATCATCAGAATAGTAACCACTATAGTCCCCGGAAGATGCAACACTCGAGAAATCTAACTAATGAAAGATCTCCGAGAATATTATTACTGCGTTGGAGATGTGCAGAGAATCTCATGTCGGAGATAAATAAAAATAACATGTTGTGTTGTAGATTGAGCTCTAATACCCTGCCAATTGGTTCTTTCTTGAATGAGTTTTATTCCACTTATGAGTAGAGTCACACACAATGTTATCAATACCGGATCGGGCATCATACCAGTGAAGTTAATGGTATGCGGTATTGTCGGTATAACTGTTAGAATTAGTGGTTTACCGGTTTTTTATTTTTAAAAGAATATATATTATTATTGCAACTCTTTCTGAGTCTTTAACAACGTTTCTGTGTCAGCAAATGGGTTTTAGAATGTTTCTGCATGTTTCCAGTGACTATTCTAAAGCTTTTGGAGTTTTTTGTAACACTTTTTGTTTGTCGCATTGCCTTTTCTAAACAATAGTTTAAAGTTGAACCGTACCATAACCATAATCATAACCAGTTCGCATTAAAACCAGCCGGTTATTGTACGGTTTTGATAATAGTGGTCAAACAATCTCAATGCTTACCGATCTGTTGCATCTGTACATACTAGTGAGTGTTGGCTTGAACTAATAACCCTTCAAATAAAACTTATGTAATCCATAAGTTTTCACTGTGTTAAAAATAACTAAAAAATCAATCTCTATCTTAATATAAGTGGATTTGTACTAATAAAAAAACTCAGGTCACGATATAAGTTAAATAAATAAAATGAAGCTTAGCCATTCATAATCACCCGTCTATCTAAACATTTAATATTTAAATTAATCTTGTATTAACTGTACAGGTTATTAGTTTAAATTTTATTTAATTTTTAACGAATCAATATATAGGTCAATTCACAGAGTTAAGATGAATTAGTAAGAGCATATTTTTTTTGAGATGAAGTCTTGGCATAGTGGTTAATATTGAATTTGTGATTTTTAGAGATTTCAGGTTCGAACCACATCTGGAGTGGGTGGAGATTTTTATTTTTATTCAATATATGAGAAAATGTAAAAAAAATAGGGTAAACCTCAGAAAAGTATTATGTGGTTTCATGTATTTACCAAATGAGGTCTGCGAATTTTTTTTTAAAAGGGGTCTGAGATTTCACACCATTAGCAAATCAAGAATTTTCCGTTGACACCGTTAGTTTTAGTGACGTGGCAATAGGCAATTTTAGAAATCCACTTTTTTTACTTCTCCTTCTTCTTCATCTTCTTTACCATTATATGATAACTCCATTAACATCATCTGATAACTCCATCACCCAAATCAAGTAAGAAATAGCAAGAAAACAAGCTTGAAAAGGGAAGAAATAGCAAGATTATTATCGAGTCGAACTTGACAGCTAGGTTTAATGACACTCCCAAACACTATGTTGAACAACAATCAACAATATCCTCAATTGTTTCACCTAAACAATCAGCAATATCTCCAATTGAAATTATGCTCTTGAAACACAGTAAAAAAATTGATTTTTTTTAATTTGAATTATTGAGATATTGACATAAATTTACAATTAATAAATGAAAAGGAAAGAATTAAGATTAGCTTCTTTTGTAGCCAAATTCAATTGTGTACAAAACTGTTAATTAATTACAGGCAAAAAAATCAAAAAGAGCTCATACGGTCAAAATACAATCCTATGCACAAGAGTACAACAACCAACCTCTGAATTAATCCATTAACGGCGGAAGATGTAATGTGTTCTGGAGGAGAAGCGAGATGGCCATCAATTTCGAGTGAAACCTAGGGTGAGAGAAATATCCGGCGGTGGAGCGCTAATCACGGCATTCCCCGGTTTACTAGTCACCGTCGGATTCTTCCTATAAATCTCTCTCGGCAACAAAACTCGAAACTCCAAATATCGCACTGGATTCTAATCAAATAATGTTTGCGCCACATATGCTTGAACTATTCCGAAATCAATAGAGGAGAAGATCTGGTTTGGAAGTGAACATTCCGGCAAGATTGAAGCGGCCGGCGGCGGCTCTGAAGAAGATGAAATCAATTTTGACATGCAATTACAGTTCTTGAGCTTGATGTTACGGTTTTTTTTATGTTACGGATTTAGAACAGTAGGAGAAGAACAAAATTAGATTTTCCAAAAGTAAGTTGCAGGTAATTCAAATAAAGAAACGGGGTATGTTGGGTAAGAGAGAAAATAGTGAGGTTTTGGACAATTCGGTCATACGCGTTTTAAATCTCCTATAATTCGGTCATACTGTGCACAATTCGGTCATACGCGTTTTAAATCTCCTATAAATAGAGGAGGTTTTGCTAATTTTATGTGCATAGCAAAAGTGAAAAACACATATAAAAAATGTAGTCTGTGCAGAGAGACTTAAGAAAAGGTTTCCTAAGAGTTGGGTAAGAGAGAAAATAGTGAGGTTTTGGAAAACACTTGAGTGCCACTATTTTGTAATCTCTTTGTGTACCTACTATTATTTCATAGTAGAGAATTATTCGAAGTTTGTCCAGTGATTTTTCCCTAATTCATTTGAGGTTTCTAAGTAAAAATCTGTGTTTCTTTTATTCTATTGCTATTATTTTTCTCATAATTTATTATTGGGCCTAACAGGTGGTATCAAAGCCGAAAGTTATTTTATCAGTAGAATCCGTGGATATATTTTTTAAAAATAAATATACCACGACGACAAGAAAATTACGGCGAATTCGGTGGCGCAATCCGTTCGAAAAACTGTTGCAAAAACGCAATTTGAATGAATAGTAAAATAGTAATTTAAATAATACTATTCATATTTTGTACACTTTATAAATAGTATTCTTATAGTTATTATTTAAGTATATGACGGGAGACATACTATTACTATTCTAATATACATGTACTATTTGGGTATACAATACTATTTACATATATAGTCACTATTCACATGAATAGTAAAATTCGTGAATAGTACAATTATGTCATTTTTAAAGTTTCGACATGGCGAATGACGGTGTAATGATCAAATTGACGGATACAAATTATTCAATGTGGAAATCTAGAATGGAGGACTACCTCAATTGCAAAGATTTGTATGATCCAATTGAGGTTGACGACGCAAAGCCGAAGGATATGAAAGAACAGCAGTGGATAAAGTTGAAGAAGCAGACATTGGGTACAATACGCCAATGGATAGATGCTAGCCTGTACAATCACGTGAGGAAGGAAACAGATCCCAAAGCTCTCTGGAAGAAGCTAGAGGATATGTACGAGGCTAAAAATGCTCAAGGAAAAGTGTTCATGATTCACAAAGTCATGAACTTGAAACTGACAGAGGGACGATCAATCACACAATACCTGAACGACTTTGAAGGATTCATAAGTGAGTTAGCAGTCACCGGTATGCCCTTGGATGATGAGATGCAAGCATGTCTTTTGATGGGAACTCTACCAGAAAACTGGGATACTCCTATTGTATTATTGAGTAACTCAGCTCCAAATAGTGTGGTAACAATATCTATGGTAAAGAATAGTCTACTTAATGAAGAGCTTCATAGAAGGGACGTTGCCAGTACCAGTTCACAAGCCCTTGTCACAGAGAATAGGGGCGGAAGCAAGAGTAGAGGTTGTGGGAATGGAAAATCGAAAGATAGATCTAAGTCCCGGGAGAAGAGGTCACGCTACCACTGTAGAAAGCAGGGTCATCTCAAAAGGAACTGTAGTTTTTTTAAACAAGAGAATGCAAACCGAAGTCATGATAATGACAAAAATTCATCTGCTATAGTCACAATAGAAGATGGAGAGGTGGCTTTAGTCTCTCATGATGCAGATTGTTGTCATGTTAGAGAT
This sequence comes from Euphorbia pulcherrima, assembly GCA_947683365.1. NCBI lineage: Eukaryota > Viridiplantae > Streptophyta > Magnoliopsida > Malpighiales > Euphorbiaceae > Euphorbia > Euphorbia pulcherrima. The sequence continues at coordinate 11,020,585 of CANTUS010000001.1, read as the reverse complement.
GCAGATACCGAGTGGATTGTAGATTCTGGTGCCTCATATCACTGTGTTCCAAAAAGGGAATACTTCTCAACATATAAAGCGGGCAATTTTGGTACTATTAGAATAGGAAATAATAGTGTCTCGCAAATGGTGGGAATCGGCGATATCTGCGTGAAGACAAGTGATGGATGCACATTAACACTTAAAAATGTGTGACACATTCCAGATCTTTGGTTGAACCTGTTGTCTGTTAGTGTATTGGATAAGGAAGCTTATCACAATCATACAGGGGATGAAAATTAGAAACTCACCAAAGGATCGTTGGTGGTGGCGAAAGAAAGATTGTGTTGCTCGCTATACAAAACGCATGCAACAATATGTGCGGGTTAACTAAATACAGTTGGAGATGATGCTTCACCAAATTTACGGCATAGGTGAGTGGCGCATATTAGTGAGAAAGGGTTGAATATACTGGCTAAGAAGTCCCTCTCCCATTAGCCAAAGGAAAATTTAACCCCTGTGATCACTGTTTGTTTGGGAAGCAATATTGAGTTTCATTTAAGAAAAGCTCTAGAAGGAGAAATAATACACTCTGACGTTTGTGGTCCTATGGATACAGAATCCATTGGAGGAAGAAGATACTTTCTTACCTTCATTGATGATTTCTCAAGGAGGACATGGGTTTATTTGCTAGGCACAAAGGATCAAGTATTCAAGCACTTTCAACAATTCTATGCGATAGTGGAAAGGGAGACTGGAGTGTCATTGAAGTGTTTGCGCACAGATAATGGTGGTGAGTATATCTCCAAGGAGTTCAAGGATTACTGTAGTCAACATGGAATCAGGCATGAAAAGATAGTTCCTGGTACACCTTAACATAATGGCATTGCTGAACGAATGAATCGCACCATTGTCGAAAGAGTTAGATCCACGCTCAAAATGGCTACCTTACCTAAGTCGTTTTGGGGAGAAGCTGTCAATACTGCTGTCTACCTTATCAACCGACTACCTTTAGTACTTTTGGATTTTGATATTCCAGAGAGGGTCTGGACAGGTAGAAATATCTCATACTCTCACTTGAGGGTATTCGGCTGCAAGGCATTTATGCATGTTCCTAAAGAGCAAAGGCTAAAGCTTGATGATAAATCAGTTTCTTGCACTTTTATCGGTTTTGGAGATGAAGAGTTTGGCTACAGATTATGGGATTCGATGAAAAAGAAAATTATTTGGAGCCGAGTTATTATATTTCATGAAAATGATATCATCGGTGGAAGATCTACAAGTGAAGGTGTTATCAATATTACACCAGAGAGCATTCTATCAGATGATGCCACAGAAAGAAGAATGCATCAATCAGAACAAGATGGAGAAGAAGAGCTATTTGTGATGGATCAAGATACGATTGTAGATGAAGATATTAATGAAGAGGGTATTGAGCAAGGGGAGCCAGAGAACCTCATTCTACCAGAAGAAGAACCTCAATTAAGGAGGTCAATCAGAGAACGCTAACCATTTACAAAATACTCCAGTTCTAATTATATTTTAATGACTAATGAGGAGGAGCCTGAAAACTTCCAAGATGTGCAATCTTGTAAAGATAAAGATTATTGGATGAAGGCCACGCAGGAGGAGATGGATTCTTTGAACAAGAATGACACGTACGAGCTGGTGAAACTTCCTAAAGGGAAGAGAACACTCAAGAACAAATGGGTGTACAAGCTGAAGGAAGATGATGGCAACCTAGTAAGATATAAAGCTCGATTGGTTGTCAAAGGCTTTACTCAAACGAAAGGTATCGACTTTGATGATATTTTTTCACTAATTGTGAAAATGAGTTCCATTCGAGTTGTGTTAGGTCTTATAGCCAGTTTGAACCTTGAGTTAGAACAGCTTGATATAAAGACCACGTTCTTGCATGGGGATTTGGAAGAAGAAATTTATATGGAACAACCAGAAGGTTTCACGGTCAAGGGAAAGGAGGATATGGTTTGTCGCCTGAAGAAAAGTTTGTATGGGTTAAAACAAACCCCGCAATAATGATATAAAAAGTTTGATTCATTCATGGTGAGTCAAGGATACAAGAGGACAGAAGCTGATCCATGTGTATATGTCCAGAAATTCCCTGATGGAAAATTTATCATTCTTCTCTTATATGTTGATGATATGCTAATCGTTGGACCAGATGACAAAATGATTAGTAAGTTGAAGTGTGATTTATCTAAGGCATTTGACATGAAGGATTTGGGACCGGCAAGGCGAATTCTTGGAATGGAGATTACCCGAGATCGAAGGTCCAACAGGCTGTGGTTGTCAAAAGAAAAATATATTGAACAAGTACTAGAAAGGTTCAATATGAAGAATGCTAAACCAGTTAGCACTCCACTTGCCTCTCATTTCAAGTTGAGTAAGAAATCCTACCCTTCAATAGAGAAAAATAAAGAACATATGTCAAATGTTCCATATTCTTCAGCGGTCGGCAATTTGATGTATGCAATGGTGTGTACGAGACTTGACATCGCTCATGCAGTTAAAGTTGTGAGTAGATTCCTATCAAATACCTGGAATACACATTGGGAAGCTGTAAAATGGATCTTCAAATACCTGAGATGAACTTCAAAGTTATGTTTAACTTTTGGAGTTGAAAAATCTGCACTTGTTGGTTACACAGATGCAGATATGGCTGGTGACCTTGATGAAAGAAAATCTACATCGGGTTACTTATTTACATTCTCAGGGGGAGCTATTTTATGGCAGTCACGATTACAAAAGTGTGTTTCGTTATCAACAACCAAAGCATAATACGTTGCAGTAGTGGAAGCATGAAAGGAAATGCTTTGGTTAAAGTGATTCTTTACAGAATTAGGTGTGCAACAAGAAGAATACATAGTTTATTGTGATAGCCAAAGTGCATTAGACTTGAGCAAGAATACTATGTATCATGCACGAATGAAACATATTGATGTAAGGTATCGTTGGCTCAGACTTGCCATTGAAGAAAAGGAGTTCAAGTTGCAAAAGATTCATACAAACAAAAATGTTGCTGATATGCTGACGAATGTCGTACGAAAAGAAAAGTTCGACCAGTGCGTTAAGGCAACCGGAATGGAGAGTCCCACAATGTAGTCGGGAGGGGGAGATTTGTTGAGTGGTGTCCCCCCTTATTGTAGGACCCACTGAATTAATTAATTAAAAAAAGAAGAAAAAAAGAAAAGCCAAAAAGAGGCTGGAGGTAATTCAAACAAAGAGGCTGGAGGCATGTCGACAGAGGAGTTTTTCAAAAAGTGCACAATAAAATTACTGTGCACAATTCGGCCATACGCGTTTTAAATCTCCTATAAATAGAGGAGGTTTTGCTCATTTTATGTGCACATCAAAAGTGAAAAACACAGATAAAAAATGTAATCTGTGCAGAGAGACTTAGGAAAAGGGTTCCTAAGAGTTGGGTAAGAGAGAAAATAGTGAGGTTTTGAAAAACACTTGAGTGCCACTATTTTGTAATCTCTGTGTACCTACTATTAGTTCATAGTGGAGAATTATTCGGAGTTTTTCTCGTGGTTTTTCCCTAATTCATTTGGGGTTTCTAAGTAAAAATCTGCGTGTCTTTTATTCTACTGCTATTGTTTTTCTCGTAATTTATTATTGGGCCTAAGACTTGCCATGTCAGCTACATTGACGGAGTTAGACAAAATTCCTTGATTTGCTAACGGTTTGAAACCTCAGACCCTCTCTCGAAAAAAAATTCCACATCTCATTTTGCAAATGCATGAAACCACATGATACTTTTTTGAAGTTAATCCAAAAAAATATATATTTTAATTGAGAAAATTTCCAAATTAAATTGAGCAGATATTTATGAGATAAATAAATAAATAAAGTATGATTATGAATTTAAAATTCCTCGTATCGAGTCTTTGGCTGCTATAAATAAGAGACTAAACAAAAGTATAAAATAGTGATATTATTACCAATCTTTTGGTAGGGGTTAGATACAATTAGCTATGTAACTAATAAAAATTCGATGACAGACTAATATAAAATTGTGTAAATTTTTAGAAGGAATTTGCTTAACTAATTGATAGGCTCTTATTAGTGAAAAAATTTGTCTATTTTCAATTTTCAATATACATTAAAATATAACAAGTCATATGTGCACTGTGAGATGGTTCGGAAATACAATGTTACGAGGTTTACTAGTTATTACTAACTTGTTACTGCAGTTGGAATTTGAATATTTTTAATTGTTAATGTTAGTTTCTTGCATCTAAAACAGCTATTGCAAATGTTGGATTTAAAATTATTGTCCCCAAATTGGTATCCTCTTCTATGTCCCCCATTTAATCCGCAAATGTTTAGTATTACAAGTAAACTTTTAGAACTATCATTTAATGTCCAAGATTAAAAAACAATTAAACACTCAAGCTTCTCAATTCAAAATTTTCTAACCTAATCACTTAGATTAATATATTCCAAGGACATGTATTGATGTATATAACTGTCGAGTTTATATGTGTAAAAGTGTCAACGCATACTCCGGTGAAGTTATGAAATATGAAATGTCATCACATTTATGTAAAAAGGTCAATTAAGATCTTATAATCTCATATCAGTGCAATTTTATCTGACTTACGGAATTCAATTGTGTTCTAAATTGTTCAGAAACGACAATTTGGATATCATATGTTGCAATTCTTATTCGAAGTGGGCTAGAGATGCATATGGAAGACACTTGCATGTCTATCTAGATATAATAAATATTCGATGTTATACTTAATTCACTATGTAGAGCACAAAACTAAAAGAGACTCATAATTTTTTTTATTCATATATGTATCACTATAAGCTTCAAGAAATAATTGTGATGGGGTTAGTCTAATGGTTGAGCGTTGAAGTTGTGATTCTAGAGATCACAGGTTCGAGTCCACATACAGAGATGTGTGGGATGTGATTTTTAATTTTTTTTATAAAAAACTTTTAGAAATATTTAAAACTTATAACAATTAACTTAAAATAAAAAATTTAAAAATAATATTTAATTTAACATTTATTAGAATATATCTAATTTTACGTAAAAAAATTTAATCTTGACAAGGCCATAATTTTTTATTTAGTTTAGAGCTTTCAAAATGTCACGGTCAAGCATAAATAGTTCATATTATAATGAAGAAAATCCTAAAATCACGTATATTATGTTTACAATTGAATCCTAGAGAAAAATCATAACATCGCATAAATTATAGGTAGAGTTTGACGGCAATACATTTTGTAAGAGTCTGAACGTAAAACATGTAATATGTAGAAATAAAATCAGAGTTTCAATTATTAAAAATAATAGAATAAAGTAATTTTTAAAATATTTATTATTTATAAAGGGAGGAGAGATTAAATGACTGATCCTTACAAAATTACAGGTGAAAGATAGTAATTGATTAAAAAGGAAAAACAAAAAAAGCATGGGGATCCGAAAAGTAAGACTTGCGATAATTGGTCTCCAAACATCATCCATTGTGTTTAATTATTTTCTGATTAATCTTATCTTTTGAACCAGTTGAGCCATGATGTACAACTCTTGTTAATAAGTAATTAATCACTTATATCTTGTCTTTAAATTATTTATTCAAATTCATACTCCTTGTGTTTCATTACTTTTGGTTTCAAATTGACAAGATTGTAAAGGAAAGCTAAAAAGTTTTATGGAAATTGAGTTTGTGGTATTTCAATTTTAAAATTAGTCGAAAAGTAATTAGTATTATTGTGGTAATTTATTTCGCTGTCTCTTTTTTCTATTTATTTATTTATCACATATTATTTATATACATGTAATGCGGAAGGTTTAAACCAAAAGAATACTAATACAAATTCAGATTGTCTAAATCTATCTTCTAATGATTTTGAACAGTATATAATACTAGTATTAAAATGACTCATCGAGATTGTTTTAAAAAAATAAAAGTATTGACCTAATTAATTAATATTTTGAAGATAGAAATTTCTAGAACCCCATGTGCTAATACTTGAAATAATCGCAAAGGTATCAATGTGAAGCTGATTTGTAGGGGAGGGAGTCCAAAGTATGAAACGTTGAGAGAGAAGTGGTCCGAATACATAATTATTTAGTCTTTTGCCACTTCCTAACCCAAGACTTTTTGGACAACTTGTCGTTTCTTTATCTAAATACGTCAACTATCTTTGTTCTTTATTTATGTTACTTATTACGAAAAATTAATATTATTTATTTACTTTAGATTGTGTTTAAAATAAATTTACCTCTTCACGTTTCTATAAGAGAGTTACAAGGCTTTTTTTAAAGTTGTTTTAGTTGCTCAGGTGTTATTTGTCCATCTTTCTCGAATAGGGAAAAGTTAAAGTCCTCGTAATAATAATAAAGTGAAATTTCACTCACCAAATTCGTATATGAACTAAGTTTCATAATCTATAAAATCACAACTTAAAAACTCAACCACTAAACTAAAATCTTTACTCTATTAAAGTTAGATAAAATGTCAATAGAAGAAATACTACAACAACGATGTCCTTAAGATATCAAAATTACAGAGTACCTTTTCAGCCCTTAACCGTGAACACAAAAATTTATAAAATATCATTTAGGCTTACATAATAAAACAAGTTCAATAAAATAAAACTTTTTGGTTATACATTGAGAAAAGTCTTCCATCGTACAACAAGAAGTTAAGTCGATCCTCTAGCATTATGTTTATGGAAAATATTACGAGATGTTTATATTATATTGGATGTCTAAAATACAGTATTATTAATACCGTACCGACTAGTTTTACTGTAAATTAGTTATGGCTACGGTACGATTTACTTAAAAAACGGTTTTAGTAAAAAAAATGGGTTGAATCGAAAAATTAGTAAACCGGCAAACCGGTTCAAATTTGGTTTCCTCAAAATCCTTCTGGCAACAAGTAAAAGCATTATTAAAGAACTAGCAAAGCGTTGCAATAGTTACGGGAAACCTAAATAATATATATTCTTTTCCAAAATCCCTTTGGCTACATGCAGAAGCATTGCAAAATACTAAGAAAGCGTTGCAATAGCCACTGAAAACCATAAATAATATATATATTCTTTTAAAAAAGAAAAACTGATAAAACCACCAATCATTCTGATAATACCGATTATACCATATACCATTAGCTTCACCGGTATGGACTCATTCCAGTATTGATAACACTGCTAAAATATTATTTTGAAACTACCAGTTCTCATATACGCATTTTAATCAAGTCTTTTTAGGTTACATTTTTGTTTTAGTATTTTGTTGTTGGACAAATAAATGTCTCGTATCCAACGCAAGTTAGGGATCATGTGTTTATAAGTATGAACATACATTTTCATTGATATGTGATCTTTTGGAGTAAAGACTAATAGCAAATTCTTAAGTGCTTAGCCCTAAATGAACAATATGGATTCAAATCTGTTGTCCTAATTGTGTGTCCCCTTCTATGTTCCTCATTTAAATTTTGTCACGTATTAGACACGTAGGAGAGAGAAACAAACAAATATGAAAGAAAAACTAAAAATAAAACATTAAGTAAGAAAAAATAACACATGTCAAAAACTAAATTGGGGATATAAAAAGGGGACATCGAATTGGAGAAATCAGATTTGAATCCGAACAATATATCGTACAACGGTAATGCTATATTAACAACTTAGGTTTGATAATTACTGACACTTAACCATTTTAACCCTTGATTTCCTTCTTTATCCAACAGCGGAAATTTAATGACTCAATTGTCCTTTTTTTCCAGCCCTCCTCATCAAAACCACCATACAGTCTTCTTCTTTGCCATCTCTATTCTTTCTTAATAACTTCTTTGTCACCAGTGTTTGCTTCTCATCTTTGCGTCGGGTTAGTCTCAACAAACTTCTTGCATCTCCGCCACTTTTTTTTTCGTCTAACAACTCCGCCAAATTGGATTTACTGAACTTTCGTAGTAAATTGCTGAAATCGCGAAGATAACATGATGGAAATCGGAGATTACTTGGATATTTCTAAAGTCGCGAAAACGCTGTCAGATTGAAATTTATTTGGCCAGTTTACCAAACTTTCAATCGGATAAAATCAGAATAGGAATCACGAACAAGAATTTTGTTTGCAGTGAAATTTCAACTGAATTTTTCTGTATATTACCAATATCGTTTTGGTGAAATAAATAGCCAAAACATCAACAGACATGTTGTTTGGTAAACTGACCAAATAAATTTCAATCTGACAGCGTTTTTGTGACTTCAGAAATATCCAAGTAATCCCTGATTTCCAACAAAGATTGAAATTTATTTTTTCTTAAGATGTCGAATGCTGAAACTGTTAAGGAGATGTCTAGTAAGTTTGCAAAACTGGATAAGTTTGAGGGTCAGGATTTTCGAAGATGGCAGAAAAAGATGCATTTTTTGTTGACAACGCTGAAAGTGGTTTATGTTTTGAGTTCTCCCATGCCAGAAATCATAGAGAATGAAACTGAGGAGCAGACAATGATGATTACATCTGACGTGGGCATATTCTAAATGGTATGTCTGATTCCCTATTCGATATATATCAAAACGTTGAATCTGTAAAAGAACTATGGTATTCTCTGGAATCAAAGTATATGGCAGAGGATGCTTCTAGCAAGAAGTTTCTGGTCAGTAATTTCATCAATTACAGGATGGTTGATACTAGTCCTGTCATGGAACAATATAATGTATTGTTAAGGATTCTGGGACAATTTGTTCAACATGATATGAAGATGGATGAATCCATTTCTGTTTCTAGTATCATTGACCAATTACCACCATGTTGGAGAGATTTCAAGCATACATTGAAACATAATAAAGAAGAGTTGACTCTGGTTCAACTTGGCAGTCATCTTAGAATCGAAGAATCCTTAAGGCCCCAAGAGATTGAGAATAATCCTAAGAGCAAGAACCAAGTTGGTACTGTTTCTATAAATATGGTTGAAGAAGGTGGATTTTCTAAGAATCAAACAGTGACAAAGGCAGTAAACGCAAGTTTAAAGGAAACAACAATAAGTTCTCCAACAAGAAGCCTAAAGTGGCGTGTTGGAAGTATGGCAAACCTGGTCATTTCAAGAAGGATTGCCGATTTGGTAAAGGGAAGAACAATTCTGGTTCGAGTAGATCTAAGGATCCTGAAAAGCAACAAGGTCTGATTTTAATGCAAAATTGTAATTCTAATCAGAATTATATGTCTTTAATATCTGAAGCATTTTATGTACAGGATGATGATGTTGCTTGGTGGATTGATTCGGGTGCAACAAGTCATGTTTGTAAGGATCTTCGTTGGTTCAAAGATTTTCGATCAATCGAAGATGGATCTATATTAAAGATGGGAAATGTTGTGACTGAACCAATCAAAGGACTTGGAAAAGTGGATATTGTCTTTACTTCTGGAAAATGTATTTGTTTAAGTAATGTATTGTATATTCCTGGGATTCGAAAGAATCTGTTGTCTGGTGTTGTATTAAATAATTGTGGGTACAAACAAGTGTATGAAAGTGGCAAGTATATCTTGTCGAAACATGGTACTTTTGTAGGATTTGGATATTTATGTAATAGTATGTTTATGTTAAATATTAAAGTTTCTTTTACTAATCAATCTTCTTTTATGCTTTCCTCTAGTGATAGTAAAAATTTGAATAAATCAGAATTATGGCATGCTAGACTAGGACATGTACATTATAAAAGATTAAAAGATATGTCTAAAATGAGCGTTATACATGCCATTGATTTAGACCGTGAGAAATGTAAATATGTTGACAAAGATGACCAGAAAACCTTTCAAGAATGTTAACTGAGTGACTAATGTATTGGATCTAATATATAGTGACTTGTGCGATTTTCACTCTATGCCTTCAATAGGAAATAAAAAGTACGTTATTACTTTCATTGATGATGCATCCATATATTGTTATGTTTATCTGTTGCATGCAAAGGAAGAGGCTCTTGATAAATTTAAAATCTATAAACAAGAGGTAGAGTTACATCAAAGTAATTTCATTAAAAGTTTACGCACTGATAGGGGAGGTGAGTATTGTGATCTAGTATATTTTCAATCTACTAGTATAATACATCAAGCCACAACTCCTTATACACCACAACAAAATGGTGTGGCTGAAAGGAAGAATAGAACCTTGAAAAAATGGTTAATTCTTTGTTGTCGTATTCAGGTTTGAGTGAAGGATTCTGGGGTGAGACTATGCTAATGGCATATTATTTATTAAATAGAATTCCTAATAAAAGGAATAAAATTACCCCTATGAATCTTGGTTTAAAAAGCCACCAAAGTTGAGTTTTCTAACAGTTTGGGGTTGTAGAGCAGTGGTAAGAATCATTGAACCAAAAAGATGAAACTTGGGTGAAAGAGGTATAGATTGTATCTTCATTGGGTATGCAGAGCATTCCCATGCATATAGGTTCTATGTAATAGAATCTAATGACTATGTATCTGTAAACTCGGTTTTAGAGTCAAGAGATGATGTTTTTTATAAATATAGATTTACATCTATATCTAGACCAAGAGACATGATTCAGAATTCATGTAGTGAGAACTCTGTTCATTCTGAAAGTTTATCTAGTGGAAATGTTTCCTTGCCTAGACCATCTAGGCTAAGTACTAGAGTTAGGAAAGCTAAATCTTTTGGAGTTGACTTTCATCTTTATTTAGTTGAAGGATCGAGGGATGAGGTTGAGAATCAGTATCAATATTATTTTATTGTTGAAGAGGATCCAAAAATGTTTAATAAAGCTATGGCTTCAAGAGATATTGCATTCTGGAAAGAAGCAATCTAGGATGAGATGGACTCTATCATGCACAATAATACATGGGAATTAGCTGATTTACCACCCGGATGTAAACCACTAGGAAATAGGTCGATCTTCAAAAGGAAAATGAAAGTGGATGGTACTATAGATAAGTATAAAGCCAAATTGGTTATCCAAGGCTTTAGGCAAAAAGAAGGAATTGACTTCTTTGATACTTATGCTTCTATTGCGAGGACTTCTACTATTAGGTTGTTGATAGCCCTGGGAGCTATACACAACCTTGTAATTCATCAAATGGATGTTAAAACTGCATTCTTAAATGGTGAATTAGATGAGGAAATCTATATGAAACAACCGGAAGGGTTTGTTGTGTCAGGTTGTGAAAATAAGGTATGTAAGTTGAAGAAATCCTTATATGGATTGAAACAAGCACCGAAAGCTTGGCATAAAAAATTTGATGATGTGATTTTGTCTAATGGTTTTCATATAAACCAAGAAGATAAATGTGCATATAGCAAGTTTGTTCTTTCTGGTAAAGGAGTTATGATTTGCTTATACGTGGATGACATGTTGATTTTTGGTACTGACCAAAATCAAGTTAATGAAACAAAGAAATTCTTGTCATCTAGTTTTGAAATGAAGGATTTGGAGGAGCCTGAGGTGATTCTTGGTATAAGAATTAAGCAGAAGAACATTGTTATTTCAATTTCCCAATCTCATTATATTGAGAAGATTTTGAATAAATTCAATTTCAAGGATTGTTCTCCAGTTAGCACTCCCTAATATCCTTGTGTTAAGCTTCTGCCTAATAAAGGTGTTGCAGTATCTCAACTTGAATACTTGAGAGCCATTGGCAGTCTTATGTATGCCATGATTAGCACTAGGCCTGATATAGCCTTTGCTATTGGAAAATGTAGTAGGTATACTAGTAATCCTAGTTTACATCATTGGCAAGCTTTAAGCCAAGTATTCAAGTACTTAAAAGGAACCAAGGATTATGGTTTGACTTATACCGGATTTCCTTCAGTTTTTTAGGGTTATTCAGATGCAAGTTATATATCTAATGACGAAGATAGTTCTTCCACAAGTGGATGGGTATTCCTTCTTGGGGGAGGCGGTATCTTTTGGGCGTCAAAGAAACAGACTTGTATCACTGATTCAATAATGGAATCTGAATTTGTTGCATTAGCAGCAGCTGGTAAAGAAGCTGAATGGCTGAAAGATCTTGTTTATGATATTCCATTGTGGCCTAAACCAATATCGCCTATATCTATTAGGTGTGATAGTGAAGCTGCCTTGGTCAATGCTTATAGACAAGTATATAAGGGTAGGTCTAGACATTTAAGTGTTAGATATAGCATGATTTGGGAACGCATCATGCAAGGTGTCATATCACTAGAGTTTGTAAAAACTGAGTAAAATTTAGCCGATCATTTAACCAAAGTATTAAGAAGAGATCTTGGGAACAAATCGGCTATGGGGATAGGATTAAAGTCCATTTAAAATCTCTCATGTTGAGATACCCAATTCCCATCTAATATAACATTATATGTAGAATTCAATGTGGAAAGCTTAACATTTGGAGATTGGAACACATCAGTAACATCCTCCCAAGGTATGTGTTTAGACATGCAAGATAAAGGAGGTTGAAGTTTATCTTCTTAATAGTTCTTTTGAAAATTTGCATATGCAGGTGCAAGAGTAAAAGAGCTACCTATGTGAGCATGAAGTTTAGCCGCTTCAAGAAGCTTGGACTTGGCTTTGATATGCTTATGATGGATAAGGACACAAGGCTAGTAAAAGATAGTGTCAAGTTAGAACTTTTAGAATTTTGACTTATGTTTATATTATCTTCATGTATTCATAATGAATAACTAAGGTTCAATCCATAGCGACACCTTGGTATTCGAATATTTGGAATGTGTAATATACTAAGATGAAATTCAATCGTCACGATATTTTATTTATGCATAAGTTTGTTGTGATTTTGTTTAGTTAATCAAGGATTACACTAAAATAGGGCAGGATTGTTAGTATTTTAGTGTAATTGGATGACCAATACGATCGTGACATTTCACTGAACAAGTCTGGAGAGTGTGGAGTGCACACTTTGTCTGGGGTTCTGTTTACGATTTGGGGGTTCGGGGGCAGCGGCCCCGGGTGTAGGGTCCAAGAGGCGGCAGGCCCTAGCGGGGTCTAGGGGCACCGCCCCTGGCAGGGTCCTGGGGCAGCGCCCCTGGCAGGGTCCTGGGGCAGCGCCCCGGGCTAGGGTCGAGCTGCCAGGTCAGCTCGAAATTTTTTTATCCCTGATCCCATGCATCCTTTGGAAAAATTCATCAGAAAATGAATTTTTGACCGAAACAGTGTGTCTGTTGGACACAACTGAATCCCGGAATAAACATGTCTTTTGGACATGGCTGCTACCCCAAACAACATATCTGTTGACGTTTTGGCTATTTATTTCACCAAAACGATACTGGAAACATAAAAAAAATTTGGTTGAAATTTCACTACAAACAAAATTCTTGTTCTTGATTCCTATTCTGATTTTATCCGATTGAAAGTTTGGTAAACTGACCAAATAAATTTCAATCTGACAGCATTTTCGCGACTTCAAAAATATCTAAGTAATCCCCAATTTCTAACATAACATCTTCGCCAACTTAGAGCTTGCCTATGCAAAGTTTTATGGCTGCCATTAATTAAATTTGTAATTTCACCAAATGGATTTGTGGGTATTGCGTTGGGTTCTTAGGTTTTCAATTGATCTGGAATTGAATATTTGTGTAATAGATTTGTAATTGCTATTTTTGAATTGGATTTATAGGTTTTGAATTGGTTTTCTAGGTTATCAATTGGACTGTAATTGCAGATTTTGTCATATATAAGAATTGTACAAGATAAGTTTCGTTTTTGTGTGGCCCCATTAATTGGTTTTTGTTTACGAGGAGAGTTGAAAAAAAAAATATAAAAGAGAACTGAGTTATTAGATTTTAGCTTTTGGATAAAGAAGGAAATCAAGGGTTAACATGATAAATGTTAATAATTATTAAATTTAAGTTATTAATATATCATTACCGATTATATAATACAGACATATATGCAAACTCCCATGCAACATTTAGTAAATATTTAATCAAGCAATTTTAAACTCTCCGCTCCATGTAATTTTAGGTAACATTTTTTATACAAACATTGTAAAGAGATTGGAGCTTGAAGTTACAAAAAATTTCGAATTGAATGAAAATTTGAAACTTTTTATTTATTAGTTACATTGGCTTTTTGAGTTATTAATGTGCTTTTATTCTTCAAAAAAAATAATAATGTGCTTCATAGTTGAGGATTATTCACATATATTTAACTGTTGATTCAAACGTAATATAGAGGATAAAAGATATTTTTTGGGTGGATCAACTTTAGCCAGGAGTTGACAAATTTAAATAATTAATCAATTTAGTCATTGCACCCTTCTCATCACAATTCGTAGTTTTTCTTTGCCAAAACATAATTCATATGTACTTTTAAAATGCTGTAATAATTAACAATTGACAGTAAATAAAAAGCATGCCAATTGCCATGGCACACCAGTACAATTTTATGAATACTAATTAGTTGAATGTCGCACTGCACTCGGTTACAAAACTAACAAACTTGAATCAACCCTATAGTTGGACAAAATTTGAAAAAAAAAACATATATAGATTACAGTTCCTTTATATGATTCGGTAGTGCCTCCAGTAGCAGTGACGAATAAGGCTTTGTTCTTTTCAATTTATAAGTAGGGATACTGGACTGAACTGCAGCTGAACAGAAATTGGAAGTAATGAAAGTAAATTGAAAGATAATTAATAATATAAATAATAATACATCAAAATATTGTTATATTAATAATAACAATAATCTATAATACTTTAAATACTATTATATTATAATAAAATTAATCATTGATTATTGATTACTGAACAAAAACTGCGAATACTGAAATTGAACTGTAGTCAACTGAATGAAGGGCCTAAGACATTTTTATTATGGGGTCCATATGTTAATATAAAAAACTAATTTCTTTCATCTATAAATAAAAAAGTCATAATTTAGTAAAAGGAATATGCAAGTGGCGAGGTTGGTAAAATTCACAGCTTTGTAATACAAACTTCTTTTACGTAATTCTTTTAGTTGAATGAATCGGTAATGTGTAGCTTAATTAATACACAACTCTAATATAATTATAGGAGGTCTTAAATTCAATATCCAGCTTCTTCAAAAATCCTTAATTATAAAAAAAATATATTTGTAGGGTTCATACATTTATTTGGATATATAATTAGTCTGTTACAATTATTAGATAAAAAATTTGTGTAAGGACAATAGGTGATGAAGGGAGGGCAGTTTGAGTCTTGGTAACAGTTGACCAAAGACTTAGTGGGGCAACTTGTGATTACTTTATCCAGATAGGTCACTGGGATTAGATTAGCTGTGGATTAAAAATTATTGAACTGAGATTTTATCATTTTATTAGTTTCATACGTTATGATCATTTGTCATGTGGATATTAAATGTTGGTTTGAAAATAAAAAAATGTGTGTATAATTTATCATTAATAATTAGGGGATACCAAATCATAATATAACAACGGATTATTCTGTAATGACTTTATTTTTTCCTTACTTTATCACAGTCACCGTTAAATTGAACTTCATCCCACTAATCCAATAAAATTAAAGAGGGCAACAAAACTTCTACTTTATAAAAAGCTTTCACTTATAACAACTTATTGCAACCACCTAACTTTCCAATTTCCATTTCAAAAGCCTTAAAACCATTTTTTGTCTACTAAATCAACTTGGTTTTAATCATTATGTATTGTATGAGTGAGATTTTTTTTAAAAAAAATTTGCAGTATGCAGACTGTAAGGTTAATTGAATCATAAGCTCCATTACTGAAGTTTTTTTTGTTCTTTTTGCAAAAAAATTTTATTATTAATAAATAATAAAAAAAACAGGTTTTGACAAAAAGGGGAACAAGAGAAAAAAAAATATTTATATACCTATTTGTTAACCTGAGTCCATTCCACCCATACCCAAACTCAAAAAGGCTGGGTTTGGATAGTCAAAATATGTGTCACATATTTACAACATAGCTCTTAGAAAAAGAAACCTCACTGCACAAATAAATTTTAGCGACATGTCAAATTACATATATACGGTCATTCTAATTAATTTTAAGCTTTCATTTTAACATATAATTGTCATATTTTTTTAATTTCTTTGCATTTATCTCTCAAACCGTTCATTTTTTTAACATATTGCTTCACAATATTTTATTCGTCTCTTTTTTTATCTTCAAAATGATATCCATTGAGACATTTTCAAAATTTTTGAATCAGTAAATATGTGGTAGAAGTCTGATAGATATGTAGTAAAAACCCGATAGACATCTAGAATTTATTTTTTTTCATTAACCTCTTTTTCTCTCCTGGTCTATTTGATGGTTATTGGTTTTGATTGACATATTATTTTTTATTTCGAAATTAAAGTTCTTATTGTTGGTTAATAATAGAAGAGATTAATGTATTATTTCATCATAATTGAATTTGGGATGCGGAACATGATTTTGTTTCTTTTAGTGTAGCTAGTGGTTTAATTCCAAGGTTTACACAAACTAACATAACGATTCCATAAAAAACTATCAAAAACTAATATATACTAGATGTCTATTAGATGTCTATTAGATATCTATCAGACATCTATAAGATATCCACCATTTGAAAAAGTTTGAAAAAGTCATAGTAGATATCATTTCAAAGATAAAAATAAGACACATAAATAATTCTAAAGCGGCATATCAAAAAATAATGGTTTGAGAGATAAATGAAAAATTAAAAAAAAAACAAATAGAAAAAAGGAAAAAAGAGTTGGATGGTATGCATCGTATGTATGTAACTGGAAATAGAATTCAGGAGAATATAAATTTAAGATTAGTTTGATTTGATGGTGAATTTATAAATACTTACCAATTATGGTTAGCCTTGATAATTCGTCTTTGTAATACTTAATATACTAAGTACATAATTATAACAACTTAAAACTTATTACAAAATTATATAATATCTACATAATTACTCCCGTTATCCTTCCTCTTCCTTGTTCTTTTGATTTTTAATTTTATTTTTCATTTTTCTTTTAAATCGTATTTTTTTGACATGCTGCTATAGAATTTTTTATTTGTCTTATTTTATCTTTGATATGATATCCACTGTGATATTTTTAAACTTTTTAAACTAGTAGATTTCTAATAGATATCTAGTAGATCAGTGTTATATATTTGATAGATATATAATAAATCTTAATTTTGACAATATTTTATGAAATCTAATGACATCCAACATATTTTTAAAAAAAATTGTCTCATTAGACTTACAATAATAACAAAGAAAAACCCTACCCCACCCACCCCACCTGAATGTAGACTCTAACTTGTGACCTCTATGATTATAATTCTAGGCTCAACTATAAGACTAAAACCTCTAACATACATTTAATAGTTATATAATATATGTGTATATGACCATTTTCAGTCGATCCTTACAGTGGGGCGAAAAGTCATATGTAAAATCTACCCAAAAATTATGTTTCATATCTTCGGCAGGCAAAAATACTACCAGAGAAATAACCCAAATTTATAAATAGTGATGATAAAATCCAAACCCCCATCGCATATCATTAATTCTGCAGATACCATACTGCAGCATGTTTGCATTAATCAAATTTGAATGTGTTATAGTGAAATATAAGTTATTATCATTTTAATACCAACCCAGATATGAAGTTTTTAAAACTTAACCCACCAAAATAAACTCCAGTAATTAATAGAACATAAAACGTTGGACCAGTTCTCAAATCAAATCAACTTCAATTGGGATCATAATAGTACAATACTACTACCAACGGCTTTACGGCCATCATCTTCTTACGGAAAACCTAAAAAATGTGCCCACGATCTATAAAATTTGGCAAAATTGCTTCTAATTTCTCAAAATACTAAAAGATATACTAGAAGGAAACAAACAATACAAATTATAAAAATAAAAAAATCACAGGTTCACAGCTTCTTTTACAATTGAAATCAAATTAGGGATTTTACCTTCTTAATTGGAAACCTAACCTATTTTGGGCAGTTAGAAGTAGGTCAAGAATAACCTCGAGACTGACAAAACCAACGAAATCGCAGGCGGCAGACAGTAGAACGATGACTCACGGAAGCTCAGGCAGCGAACAACCAAACAATGAACATAGAAAAATCGGTTGAACGAAACGCAGGTCTATTGCCTTTTGAATTCCTTCTGATGCGATGATTAATATATTTGTTTTCTTAATTTTAAAGGGCATAAAACGACGCAGTTTGCCTTTTTTTACTCAAAAGGCAAAACGACGTCGTGACATTCCTTATATTCAAAGAAAAAAACAGAACGCAGAACACCAGAGCATCGTCTTCTACCTCTACAGGGGCAGCCCTAGCAGCCTTGGAGAGGCAAATCTTGCCAGAATACACCATGCTCATGGAGTTTCTCAGCCGCTGGGTGGGCCCCAACACAGCCATTGATCATTTTATAAATTAGAAATAGATCCTTATCTTTGTCAAGTTGGTTATTTTATAATATATAACATCTAAAATATATCTAATTTATATTTAGTAGATTTGTATCCTTTTTATTTATTAGACATTTAATATAAATCTATACGAAATTTAATATATATCTTAGCATTCATATCTTATTGTTTTCTACTTTACCAAATCTAGTAAAATTCTATTAGATATCTTTTATAGGTTTATGTTAGAAATCTATTTAGAGTCCTTATCTACTAAACATCTACTAGAAATATATTAAACATCTACTAGACATCTATTTGAAAATCTATTTTGAAGTTAATATTAGACATCTGTAAAAGTTTATTTTAAAGTTTTGATCTATTACAAATCTATCTAGTGTTTTGATTCCAAGTTCTTCTAATTTTAATAATTTCTATAGGGCTTCTACTAAATATCTGACAGTTCAAAAAAATTTGGAAAAAAAATCACAATGAATGTCATTTCGAAGTTAGAAAAGAGACAAACAAAACATTTTAAAAGCAGCGTGTCAAAAAAATGAGCTATTTGGGAGATAAATGCCAAAATAAGGGAAAAATCAAAAGAAAAAGGAGAGATCGAGGAGTGAAAGGGATTGGCTTGATTATTTCTAGCGAAGAGTGTATGTTTGTAAACAAATTTGTGGGTACGTGACATAGCTATTACGGGCTTTCGATTTGATCCAATTATTTACATGAATACGACATATTTTGTAAGAAGACCGTGTATTAATATCCTACCCCGAAAATCTCGAAAAATGGTCCAAACCCTTCATTATTGGTTGATCAACTGGCCTTGGGAAGCTGCTACTCCTTATTCGAAATTCGAAAACCAGTCTTTTAGCAGCATAACTAACAGAATGAAGCGAACCATCTCCCAAAGGCTATTCGATACGAAAGAATGAATGCTTACCGGGGATGATTCTTAGGATACGAAAGAATGAATGCTTACCGGGGAAGATTCTTAGAGAGAGGGCATCCCAAATCGATTAACATTCTATTTTTGTTTAACTTGCTCTCAAAGGAGGAGAGATACTTATTAGGAAACTTTATAGAATGCTTCTGACATTCCAAGTATCAACTTGTATAAGTCACTTGTCCTATTCATGAGAACAAATCCATATTGGAATGCTAGGAGCATGTTATAAAAATCCACTTTTTAATTAGAGGACCATCCGAAGCGTAGGAATATTTTAGGCGGACTAGACTGGACTTGGGATAACCAATTTTAGGTGAAATCCTAACATGTTTGGCCCTAACTCAGTTTGATGAAGTGGTTTAGTCTCTAATGTGCAGTGTTTTAAAAAGCGCTAGGCGCTAGTCGGACGGCCGAAGCTTCAAAACGCCTAGGCGGGGCCTGAGCGGGACCTACGCGAAACCTAGGCAGGAGCTAGGCGGATTTGTATTTTTTTATTTTTAAATATTTATTATATACATAATAATATAAAATATCATAAAACATAATTTAGACCATGCTTTGAAAATTAGTAAGTGACATAGAGCATATTGTTTCTCGCTTTGAGACTTAAAATGACAATTTTGTTATGATGACACTTTAATGTACTTTAGTTTTATCAACTAAACTACTTTTTGTTGGTAAACTATGATTATTATAAATAATGGTATCATAAAAAATTAAATTAGGCGCCGCCTAGGCCAAAAAAATCGGACTAGGCGGTGCCTAGACGGCAGTAAATCGGCCGAGCGCCTGATAGCGCCATAGGAATGAAAAATCGAGCGGAAAACCCCAAAATAAAACCTAGTCGAGACTAGGCGGAGATTTTTAAAACATGGCTAATGTGAGGTATTGAGGTTTCAGAAACGTCACAAATTAAACCGATCAATCTGTGACTGCTAAGATGACATGTTAACATCATAGCGGTCCAATACCAGTTTGGTCCGATAGAAATTTTGCCAATTCGAATTTCTAAATTACTTTTCTTCAAAAATGGCATAACAATATAACTTGTCTCCTATAAGAAATCTATCAAGTTGACAAAGTCGGATAGCTCATAAATTATAAGGGTACATTGGGATTGAGTCTGCAAAGATGGGCCGGTGTTTCAGTAAGCACGTATTGATTAGCATGTTCAGCCCAGCTCGAATAACTAATAGAATAAGCTTCAAATTATTTCTAGCTTAAAACAATGTAAAATTTATAATTATATTTTAGTTTATTTCTAATTATTTCAATGGTTCTATAATCGCTCTAATCAAACTTCACACCACTCATCTAACGACGGAGAGGAGCATAGTGATTGCTTTGTTAAAAACAGAATAACTATAGAAAAACCTTATTTCAAACTTGGAAACAATTTAATTGTATATTTAGATAATATCTTATACAACAACAACATTACCCCAATGCTTTCAAGGCTCCCGCACAAGTGAGATAAGGGGGTCGGGTGTACGCAACCTTACCTCTGTAATTACAAAGAGGTTGTTTTCAATTGACCCTAAAGTGGAGTTACAACAGCTATCCGTGACTTTACAATAAAAGAAGCTCAGATAGTTTAATGAATCATTTTGCTTTAGTCCATTATAATCTAAAGCCAAAGAATGGTGAATTTTAGCCCCATCAAAATAAAGGATAATTAGATAATATCTTATAATAAAAAAAAATTCTTTAATATCCATGTTGATTAGATTGAGCTAAAATTGAAATTAATTATTGTAAAACAAGTTAAGGTCTTATTTTTAAGTAATCAAAAGCTTGGAAAATCTGTGGTACAATTAGTACAAGAAATTAATGATCAATCAAACATGACAAGTACTTAGCAGAAGTCAATGATCACAAGACTAATCTTGATTAAAGCGAGGGAGAGGCGACCCACTTACAAATGATCTGAAGAGAGTAAGAGCTTGTGATGGAGATGAAAATGGAACCTCATGAGCTCCTCCCCTAACTGTTGCAAATGTTAAATAGCTCACTTTCTTCCCATCTTTTACCCCTCCGTACGACTGTGACCATCCTGCTACCTGTTTCCTGTCATACCAAGTTCCATACTTTGTGATCGTCTCTAACTTCAGTTCTTTGGCCAAATTATTGGCTATAATCCTCGTTTGAGTAATCGGGATTTTTGAATCTTGGTCACCACTGTTCAGAATCACAATTTATCAGATGTTTCCAAGGACTAGATTGAACTGAATTGAATTTAAGTTTCAGAGGGTGAAATCTGACCTGTAAAGGAATATGGGAATGCCCTCTTTAAGAAGGTCAGCGACGAGGGGGATAATGTTCAATTCTAAGCTGTCTTTTTTATACACCAATGGCCTAATAATACAGTTAAGCATTGATTCCAATTTAGATAACAAATTTAACTAAAGACAGTTATAGCTAAGAAGGAAAGAGATGATATTTGTATATACCCATTTGAACAGAAGCCCCAACGGTAGGGAAGACGACTAGTATTGGCATGAAGTGCCTTTTGAACTTTGGGATTGTTGATATATGTAAATATCCTGTCTCCAATACATACATCACTCTCTGTAACCTGTTCAACTTTTCAATTAATGTGTTTCTTGAGACAAAATCGAAAAGTTCATCGGAAGAATCGAAATGAAATACATACAGTCAGAGAGGAATGTGTCTTGTCATGTTTCTCCATGAGTCTAAATTGATTCATGGAGCTTGAAGATAAGCACACTGGGGAAAGGATGTTATCAGAGGGAACATCTTGGCTAACTTCATCGGCAACTCGACTAAACACATCCCTGCAATCTTGAGACAATATGTTATGTATAGATTGACGAAGATATTTTGAGTCATTGCACACAGTTTTCTCCAAGTAGAGTGTTTCATCTGATATGGCTCCATGTGCCCATAAATAATCACCAGCTAGGACACTAATGTCAAAGTCCAGAAGTGGATTCCCTAGCTAAAAGAACACCATAAGCATTATAAATTAATCAGCGTATTCTCAATTTGGTCAAGAGAGAGAGAGCTCAACTGTCTTACAGCTATGGATTTGAGATTAATAGGTTTGATGTTTGGTTTCTTGTTGTGACCCAATATTAAGGCAGCAAGCTGAGGGATATAGTGGCCTACAAGCATAAAAGATCAATAAGTGATGAACTTTCACACTCATTCAATATTTTAAAGCGCAGTTAGGGGGTTTACTTACCAGCATAGCTCTCCCCTGCAAGGAACAGATTAGAATCTCTATAGTTGGGGAATACTTCCAGCCAGTTCACAATAAACCTAAAATTATCCTCAGCTGTCCAAATATATTTTCCCCAAAATAACAACATTATCTAGTAGAAAAACTCATGATATACCAAGAAGTTCAATAAAGAAAGGAAATGCAAGCCTACCAGTAGTGGCATCATTCCAAAGTTTATAATCTGAGGTAGTATTTGAGTATGAAAATCCAACTCCAATTGGTGACTCGACATATAACATATTCGATTCTGTTAATTTCAAGACCAATCAGATACAATATTATCATGTACTTAGTTTACAGCAGAGTATCAGTTTATAAGTATTACCCAAGTTCCAAGAATAATCATTCCTGACAAGATCTCCATTTTCTCCAGGTATAAATGGACCATTCTCCATGAATGCTCCAAACCCAAGAGAAGAACAACCAGGGCCTAACATCATAAACAAGTCAAAGAAATTTAGGATAATATAACTAATTACCTCATAGTAATAAATAGAACAACTCTGCTATAATTGATTGCAAGTACCTCCATTGAACCACAATGTCAAGGGAAGTGAAAGAGGATGAGGAGCATCTGCCTGGACAAAATAATAGAACAAAGCTCGACCATGTTTAGCATCAGTTACAATGTAACCAGAGTACTGCTTAAAAGAAACATTACTAGGTTGTCCTGGAAGATTGACTACGAGTTCACCACAAATTTTGGAACAGAAGAGGAACAAGAATAAACACAGAAACCGAACACCCATTAGAAAATGAGGTATTTGATCTAGAGCCACCCATTTTTAAAGAGTATAAGCACAGGAAAAGCATTGTTACCAACGAAATAATAATTAAAATTGAACTAATGAAATAATTGTAAGATAGGATAGGGTACAAATAAAATAAACGAAACAATACAATAATCATTGAAGATACCAAAATTTTGCACCTTGTATTATGCTTTCACAAGGGTCAAGTGGGTGGATCCAAGATGAAAAAGTGTACAGTGAGGAACATATTATTCAAGGCAGAATCTTGACTGATCATATACTCCAATTTCAACAGAACACGAATACCATTTGTTTGGCGAAACAAGAATAGTGCAGTTGGACTGCAATTCACCCATAATTTTGTGGCGGAGCGGGAGGAAGCGGATTAGAGAATGCTCCAGATCGACACTGGACGTGGGGAAGAATTGAAGAACCGGTCATCATGGCACAAGAGAAAAAGCGGATTTTGACCCTGAATTTGGTAAAAAATAAATCCCCTAAAATTTTAAGACTTCTAACTAGAGTATCTTTGATAAATAGTAGATTTTATGATTATATGGTATGTGAAATAAAAGTTTTTATTGATGATATGTGAATAATTTTAAAAATAGACAATGTCTATAAAAAAGAGCAACTCTAGATTATCTATTTCATCTAGATACGTGTAATTAAATAATAAAAAATATTCAATTACCAGCTTGTTACAATGTTAAATATTAAATTACTAATTAATTTGATGAGTTGGTAGTCTATTTGATTGTCTATATGTAAAAGATCAAATATGGGAAATTATATAGTGCATCGGGTCCTTTTAGGTCCTTTTAGAATCAAGGGTTGAGAATTAATAGAAAGATATTTAATTAGAAAGAAAAAATATTTAATTAAGTCTTTATTAAATATCAGTCTTTAGATTGTTTGGCCTTAAAGGACCATGTCCACCCTATAAAAGCCCATCAAATAGACAATGTCCAATATTTATTGTGCCTTATCATATAGGAAAGAGAAAATAGACAAGCTAGTGTAGCACAATTTTTCAATCCAATGTCTATTCTTATCTATGTGGAAAGACTATTATTAGAATGGACTACACTTGATTGTCTATTTCATTTAGTTTTGTATAATAAAATAATTAAAAAGGAATTAATTTCAAATTAAATGGGAGTGTTTCCATGTTTAGTATTAAAATATTAATTAAGTTGATGATTTTGTCTTCTATTTTATTGTCTACATATAGAATATCAAATAGACAATGTCTAACATTTATTGTTATCATATAGGAAAGAGAAAATAGAAGAGCTAGTGTAGAGACATTTTTTAGTTCATTGTTTATTCTTACTTATGTATCAAGACTTTTTTTGGAATAGACTATCTACTAGAGATGCTCTTAAATTTGGTAAAAGCGCACAAGTTTGCTCTCTATTGCCACGTAAGCTTGTGGCCGGAAAAAATAAAATCAGATATTTTTAAAAAGTCAAACATGTGGTATTGAGGATAAATTGATGCACTTTTATTAAGTTTAAGTAGTTATTTAGAATTTTTAAAAATTAAGAGTAACATCCAACTTTTCATGGGCAGTTGGATTTGGTCTCTATATTTGACTTAGTTTGACTTGACCATATTGGATGATGCCATGTTAGCTTTCCGGAAATTTATAATGGGAGGGAATATTTTATAATATCTCATTTCATGCATTATATTTGCATTTGTCCACATCTATTATATGTCATTATATTTAAATTTTACATGTTATATTTATTAAAATTGGTTAGTGAAAATAAAAGTTATTTTAACCATACAAAATACGATAGTTGATATCGAGGTACCGAATTATATGGCTATAGAATTTTAAGGAATAAGTGGAGTATAGTTATGTTATAGATATAAAATGATTATTAGAACATATAGAGTTGAATAAAATTGTGATATATCATAAGGATTTAAGTATAAGAATTAGTATTAGAATTAGTATTAGTATGGTATAGATATATGTATATGTATTTAGTATAGTCAGTATTTATAATAAATAAAGAATTTGAGAGCAAATTGGTCTTTTGCCCCTTAGATCTTTTTATGAACTGATAAAAATTAGATCAGTTCTTCATCTCCCAAAACACAAAGCAAAGAACAAAGAAAAAGGAAGAAGAGAAGAAGAGATCTTGAAGGAAGGAATCAGGTATTTTAGTAACTTTGTAGTGTGATTTTTGTTAAGTTAAAGTTAGAATTAACAGTTTTAGTAAGAAGACGAATTGTTCCTCTTTATGTCAAGGTTCATCCTGCAAAATTTGAGAATTTTTAGACAAGTAGATCAATAGTTATGATTTTTATAAGATGAAGTGTGCAGAATTGGATGATCAAAGAGATAGGGTGAGTTTCAAAATTAATCTGGGATTGTTATACTGCTTAGAAAATTCTGATTTTTGGATATGTTATTCCCTTATGTGTATAGTTTAAGTAGGAAAAAGAATCAGGTCGATTCATATTGTGTAGAGAGAGTTATACCCGTTTTATTACGTTGCTGTCCAGGTAAAACGGGACTGAAATAGGTTTTGATGGAAAATTCCCTATAAATCGTGTAAGACTCTAAAATTTTTGAGGTTTTAGTATGTTATAGCCTTGTATATTAGGGATAGAATAAAAAAGGAATCAGATCATTTGGAGAGGTGAATTGAAAGTTATGAATTTTTAAGTAGAGCAAGGTCATATGAACAAGTATACAAGTAACAATGGTTTAAGTCATGAAAACTTTATAAATAGAAAACAACACAAGGTGAAATGTATTCATGTGAATTTATGCTTATAGGAACACGAGGTCGTGAAAGTGTTCAAGAGGAGGAAACAAGTCGATTTCGTGGAAATTAGCATTCCATCTGTGAGTATAAACATGATATGAATGGGTGAAATGTTTTGATATGTGATATTTGAATGTTTGGTGAATTGTTGTGAATTGAATGATTATATATTATTTGGAGAATTTGAATTATATGAACATATGTTTATTTGGTGAAACATGAGATAATTGAATTATTCATGATATACGCAATTATACAGGAACAAATGAAATAAAGAGAGACGTTGTGACATAGCCGATCAAACATTGCAATACATGTTCTGTTATCTGGACCTATATGGTCAACCAATTGCAATATTTGACAAATGGACCGAAAGGTCAACCAATTGTTATCTGGACCGAAAGGTCAACCAATTGTTATATAGCTGGCCAGCAAACCAATTGTTATCTGTTACAAATGTTACATGTATCCCGGGGCAATAGTTTGGCCGGAAATGTCACAACAATTAAATAAATGAATCATTCAATAGTATATAAGAATGACTGTATGTTTATTTTGAAGGTGTAACTGTGTGTGATTGTTAAATTCATTGATTGTTTATATTCACTGAGTGGCGACTCATATAAATCGCTATATTTTTTAGTTGTTGAAGTTGTAGATAAAGTATTGTACTAGAAGGTCCTTACCTGTAGCTGTCATGGAAGAAAGGTCTGTCGGCTGTGTCCATCTCGCTCTCTCTCCTCACATGACAAGCATATAGAATAGAAAGTGGTCGGGTTTTGGTTTTTCTAATCAAACATAATTATGGTTTGTAATATAAACGAATGATATTAGAGTTGATGTGAAATATTATGGTTGTGTTAATATATGAATATTTTTGTACCAAAAAAAAAATTTATAGTATTTTTCTATAGTTATTATATGATAAGGGTGTTTCAGTTGGTATCAGAGCGGGGATATGGTCATAGGGACATACAAATGCATACATAATATAAGTTTAGTATATGTTATCTTATGTTATCATATTCATATAGGGCTGATGAGAACCAAAATGTTAACCCGAGGAGAGAGGGACCAGCCGTAAATCAACCTGTAGAAATCCAACCTATTATATCTGCATCACCTATGCATTCTCATGCATCAAATTTACAGCATCATCAGGAAATACATGTGGTGCAAGCACCTGCAACATTTGTCCAAAGAGAAAGAAGGTTCGATAAATTGAAGAAACAAGGTGCAGAAGAATTCAAGGGAACTACAGATCCTACAATAGCGGAAAGATGGTTAAAAAGGTTAGAAAGAGTTTTCAATATGATGCATTGTACTCCCGATGAGAAGTTCGATTATGCGGTATTTTTACTTCAAGATGATGCTTATGACTGGTGGGAGACTATCCCGGGGAGCACTGTTCAGCCTCCTATCTTGACTTGGGATGATTTTGTGCGGGAATTCAAAAGTAATTATATGCCTGATGTGTACATTGATGATAAAAGAAAACAATTTTTGAACTTAAGACAAGGGAGGATGACAGTGGCTGAGTATGAAGTTAAGTTCAATCAGCTATCCAGTTATGTACCAACATTAGTGGCGACTGAAAAGGATAGATGCAGGAAATTTGAGGACGAGCTTAGATATGAAATTCGAACCAAGATATCATCATTTGAACTTGAAAGTTACCTAAAGTTGAAAAATGCTGCAGTTAAGGCTGAAAGACTAGAAAAAGAGAAAGCAGATTATAAAGCTAGAAGAGGTTACGGTGATTTTAGTGGTGACCAAAGTAAAAAGTATGCTAAGCATCCAACAAATTCTTCTCCATCACAGTTTATAGCTAGAGGAGGATATTCTGGGAATAGAGGAGGAAGAACAAATGTGCAAACTCATTCGAGACAAAGTCAGGGACAAAGCTCGGGACAAAAACCTCAGTGTATGCTATGTGGTAAATTGCATGAAGGCGAATGCAGGAAACTGACTGGAGCATGTTACTTATGTGGCTCTTTTGAACATTTAATACGTGATTGTCCAAAATGATTAGAAGCAACTGAAAGAGCTCAATCAGAGGCTACAGTTCAGAATACCAGAGGCAGGGGAGCTGGTGTAATAGCAGGTAGAGGTAGGGGTAGAGGAATAACAACAAGCAATATTGGTAGATCTGAGGCTCAGAGTTCTAGGCCTCCAACACAGGCTCGCGTTTTTACCATGACTCGACAAGAAGCTATTGATGCACCAGAAGTTGTTACCGGTAAGATTTCTATTTGCAACATGGATGTTTGTGCATTAATTGACCCTGGATCAACTCATTCATTTATATCATCAAACTTGGCATCACAATTGCATATGGCTTATGAACCTTTGGGATTTGATCTATATGTGGGAACTCCTTTGGGTGAATTGGTGATTGCAAATTAAGTGTACAGAAATTGTTTGATTCAAATTGACAAGGTTATATTAAGTGCGGATTTGATTAGATTGACTATTAGAGAGTTTGATGTGATTTTGGGTATGGATTGGTTGGAAAAACATCATGCAGTAGTAAATTGTTTCACCAAGGAAGTTATTTTAGAGACATCAGATAAGCTAAAAGTCATTTTTCAGGGTGAACGTCAGATAGTACCGACTTGTTTAATTTCTGTAATTAATACTTTTCGGTTAATCAAGGGTGGATGTGAGGCATATTTAGCACATGTTATTGACACCAAAGTATCAGATGTATCACTTGATGATATTCCTATTGTTAAAGAATTTCCCGATGTATTTCCTACGGACCTACCGGGATTGCCACCTGATAGAGAAGCAGAATTTACCATTGATTTAGTTCCAGGAACTGCACCGATTTCTATTTCTCCATATAGAATGGCTCCAGTGGAATTAAAAGAGTTGAAAAATCAGTTACAAGAGTTACTTGATAAGGGATTTATCAGACCTGGTGTATCTCCTTGGGGCGCTCCGGTATTGTTTGTTAAGAAAAAGGATGGCACTATGCGACTTTGTATTGATTACAGACAGTTGAATCGAGTAACTGTGAAGAATAAATATCCTTTACCTCATATTGATGATTTATTCGATCAATTGCAAGGAGCATGTGTATTTTCTAAAATTGATTTGAGGTCAGGGTATTATCAACTCGGAATTTCAGCGCAAGATGTTCCAAAAACAGCTTTTAGAACTCGATATGGACATTATGAATTTCTGGTGATGCCATTTGGTTTGACGAATGCACCTGCAGCTTTCATGGCTTTGATGAACAAGGTATTTCAACAGTATCTTGACAAGTTTGTCATTGTTTTCATTGATGACATACTTGTGTACTCGAAAAGCAATGAAGAACATGAGCAACATTTGAGAATTGTGCTTCAAATTTTGAGAGAAAAACAGCTATATGCAAAGTTTAGCAAATGTGAATTTTGGTTGAATCATGTTTTATTTTTAGGACATGTCGTTTTTGGTCAAGGCATTCAGGTTGATCCTAAAAAGATCGAAGTTGTGGTTCAATGGGAAGCTCCGAAAAATGTAGTAGAAGTAAGAAGTTTTCTGGGATTAGCAGGGTATTATCGACGATTTGTTCATGGGTTTTCTCTTATTGCTGCTCCAATGACAAAATTACTATGAAAGAATGTACAGTTCCAGTGGACAGATGATTGCCAGAAAAGTTTTGATGAATTAAAGAAACGATTGACTACAGCTCCGATTTTGACAATTCCGACTGCACTAGTGGATTTATTGTTTACAGTGATGCTTCTCACCAAGGTTTGGGTTGTGTTCTGATGCAAAACGGGAAGGTAATTGCGTATGCATCTAGACAATTAAAACCATATGAATTATCTTATCCAGTGCATGATTTAGAACTGGCTGCGATTGTGTTTGCTTTGAAAATCTGGAGGCATTATTTGTACGGAGAAACTTTTCAGATTTTCACTGATCATAAGAGTTTGAAATATTTGTTGAGTCAGAAAGAATTGAATATGAGGCAGAGGAGATGGCTAGAATTGTTAAAAGATTATGATTTCACGATAGAATATCATCCGGGAAAAGCGAATGTTGTAGCTGATGCCTTAAGTAGAAAATTCAGTAGTGTAATGGCTAATGTTCAAGTTTCTAAGCTCCCATACTTAGTTCAATTGCGAGCAATGGATGTTGACTTAAAATTGGGCAAAAATGGTGCATTATTAGCTAACTTCAAGGTAAGACCAGTGTTACATGACAGAATTAAGGAAGCTCAGGTTCGAGATCCTCAATTAAATGAGATTATGGAAAATGTCAAGCAAGGAAAGAGCACTGATTTTATAGTAGAAAATGATACTTTGACGTTGGGACAAAGAATTTGTGTGCCTGATGTTGATAATTTGAAGAAGGAAATTTTAGAAGAAGCTCATACTACTCCATATGCTATGCATCCGGGAATGACAAAAATGTATCATACCTTACGCTCTCATTTTTGGTGGTCTGGAATGTAGAAGGATATTGCTGAATACATTTCAAAGTGTTTGATATGTCAACAAGTAAAGATTGAACATCAAGCTCCAGCAGGGAAATTACGACCATTACCTATACCAGTTTGGAAATGGGAGATGGTTACTATGGATTTTGTGTACGGGTTTCCGAAAACTCCAAGAAAGAATGATGCTATTTGGGTTATTGTTGATAGATTGACAAAATCAACCCACTTTTTACCCATACAATGGGGTTGTTCATTGGAGAATTTGGCGAAGGAGTATGTTAATGAAATTGTCAGATTACATGGAATACCTGTGTCTATTGTATCAGATAGAGATCCTCGATTTACATCTCGATTTTGGAGAAGTTTACAGCAGGCATTGGGCACAAAATTGAACTTTAGCACTGCTTTTCATCCTCAAACAGATGGTCAATCAGAAAGAACAATTCAGACTTTGGAAGAAATGCTTCGAGCTTGTGCTATGGAATTCAAAGGTGCGTGGGGGTGAATATATTGCTCTAATGGAATTCGCTTATAATAATCACTATCATAGTAGTATTAGAATGGCACCGTATGAGGCTCTTTATGGAAGAAAATGCAGAAGTCCTATTTGTTGGGATGAAGAAGGGATGAGAGTCTTAGAGGGTCCAGAAATAGTACAAGACACAGTTGAAAAGGTGAAGATAGTAAGAGAAAGAATCAAGGCAGCACAAGATAGACAGAAAAGTTATGCTGATCAACATAGAAGGGAAAAGGAATATGAAGTAGGGGACAAAGTTTTTCTTCGCGTATCACCTTGGAAAGGCGTACTAAGGTTTAAGAAGAAAGGGAAGCTTAGTCCGCGGTACATAGGGTCTTATGAAATTCTTGAAAGAATTGGTCCGCTTGCTTATAAATTGGCATTACCACCAGAGTTAGCTCAAATTCACAATGTCTTTCATGTGAGCATGCTAAGGAAGTATCGGTCGGACCCTACTCATGTATTGAATGACCAAGAGATAGAGATTGCTGATAATTTGAGTTATGTAGAAGAACCAGTAGCAATTATCGGGTATAAGACCAAACAATTGCGAAACAAAGAAATACCATTGGTAAAAGTACTTTGGAAAAGTCATTCAGTAGAAGAAGCCACTTGGGAAACAGAAGATCGAATGAGAAAGGACTATCCTTATTTGTTTTCTGATTCAGGTATTTAATTTCGAGGACGAAATTCTTTAAGGGGGGGAGAATTATAATATCCCATTTCATGCATTATATTTGCATTTGTCCACATCTGTTATATGTCATTATATTTAAATTTTACATGTTATATTTATTAAAATTGGTTAGTGAAAATAATAGTTATTTTAACCATACAAAATACGATAGTTGATATCGAGGTACCGAATTATATGGCTATAGAATTTTAAGGAATAAGTGGAGTATAGTTATGTTATAGATATAAAATGATTATTAGAACATATAGAGTTGAATAAAATTGTGATATATCATAAGGATTTAAGTATAAGAATTAGTATTAGAATTAGTATTAGTATGGTATAGATATATGTATATGTATTTAGTATAGTCAGTATTTGTAATAAATAAAGAATTTGAGGGCAAATTGGTCTTTTGCCCCTTAGATCTTTTTATGAACTGATAAGAATTAGATCAGTTCTTCATCTCCCAAAACACAAAGCAAAGAACAAAGAAAAAGGAAGAAGAGAAGAAGAGATCTTGAAGGAAGGAATCAGGTATTTTAGTAACTTTGTAGTGTGATTTTTGTTAAGTTAAAGTTAGAATTAACAGTTTTAGTAAGAAGACGAATTGTTCCTCTTTATGTCAAGGTTCATCCTGCAAAATTTGAGAATTTTTAGACAAGTAGATCAATAGTTATGATTTTTATAAGATGAAGTGTGCAGAATTGGATGATCAAAGAGATAGGGTGAGTTTCAAAATTAATCTGGGATTGTTATACTGCTTAGAAAATTCTGATTTTTGGATATGTTATTCCCTTATGTGTATAGTTTAAGTAGGAAAAAGAATCAGGTCGATTCATATTGTGTAGAGAGAGTTATACCCGTTTTATTACGTTGCTGTCCAGGTAAAACGGGACTGAAATAGGTTTTGATGGAAAACTCCCTATAAATCGTGTAAGACTCTAAAATTTTTGAGGTTTTAGTATGTTATAGCCTTGTATATTAGGGATAGAATAAAAAAGGAATCAGATCATTTGGAGAGGTGAATTGAAAGTTATGAATTTTTAAGTAGAGCAAGGTCATATGAACAAGTATACAAGTAACAATGGTTTAAGTCATGAAAACTTTATAAATAGAAAACAACACAAGGTGAAATGTATTCATGTGAATTTATGCTTATAGGAACACGAGGTCGTGAAAGTGTTCAAGAGGAGGAAACAAGTCGATTTCGTGGAAATTAGCATTCCATCTGTGAGTATAAACATGATATGAATGGGTGAAATGTTTTGATATGTGATATTTGAATGTTTGGTGAATTGTTGTGAATTGAATGATTATATATTATTTGGAGAATTTGAATTATATGAACATATGTTTATTTGGTGAAACATGAGATAATTGAATTATTCATGATATACGCAATTATACAGGAACAAATGAAATAAAGAGAGACGTTGTGACATAGCCGATCAAACATTGCAATACATGTTCTGTTATCTAGACCTATATGGTCAACCAATTGCAATATTTGACAAATGGACCGAAAGGTCAACCAATTGTTATCTGGACCGAAAGGTCAACCAATTGTTATATAGCTGGCCAGCAAACCAATTGTTATCTGTTACAAATGTTACATGTATCCCGGGGCAATAGTTTGGCCGGAAATGTCACAACAATTAAATAAATGAATCATTCAATAGTATATAAGAATGACTGTATGTTTATTTTGAAGGTGTAACTGTGTGTGATTGTTAAATTCATTGATTGTTTATATTCACTGAGTGGCGACTCATATAAATCGCTATATTTTTTAGTTGTTGAAGTTGTAGATAAAGTATTGTACTAGAAGGTCCTTACCTGTAGCTGTCATGGAAGAAAGGTCTGTCGGCTGTGTCCATCTCGCTCTCTCTCCTCACATGACAAGCATATAGAATAGAAAGTGGTCGGGTTTTGGTTTTTCTAATCAAACATAATTATGGTTTGTAATATAAACGAATGATATTAGAGTTGATGTGAAATATTATGGTTGTGTTAATATATGAATATTTTTGTAAAAAAAAAAAATTTTATAGTATTTTTTTATAGTTATTATATGATAAAGGTGTTTCATATTTTCTAGCTTTTTCTAATTCAAATGTTGATTATTCATTAATACTTAATTAAATATATTTTTATTTAAATAAAATACTTTTTCATAAATAAGCAACCGTTGATATGAATATGGTACAAAAGAGTTGGCTCCCACTATAAAATGCCTAGCTTTCCCCTACATTTTGCTATTTAATGCTTAATTACGTTGCTGAATGTCTCCCAGTTCAAATTCGGGTTGTGTTTCCTTTTTTACATTTAACTCTCTTGTTATTTTTCTTGTTTGCAATATTATAATAATAATATTACCAAAAAATGTTGTAATAATAATATACTTTCTTTGGTAGAAAAAACGGTTGTTTAAGACAGGTAAACTAACTAGTAATAGTATAGATACATGCAGCCAATGAGAAGAGAAAATTGTTAAACCTGTAACTGACTGACTGGTACGGATTATATATAATAACGGTGTGAATCAAATTTTTTTTGTTCACATCAATGGTTTCTACCTACCGGTTCCAATGACTAATCCCTTTACTAACTTATAAGTATCTTATAGGATGGAATAACTAATTCAAAAATTTAAGTTTACTTTATGCCGAAAGCTATGAATCAATCCCATAACCTTTAGCTAAGGAGAATGAGTCTCTTCCCCTCCGCATCAAATTAGCCAAGTCCTTTTTTTATTCTTTCTACCCAAATAAATCAAATTAGCCAAGTCCGTTTTTATTCTTTCTACCCAAACAAAACGATTCAGAACAAAAAAAATTGAATAGACCGATCAGCCCTTATAAAAGTTGTAGGGATTTAAATCCCGATTCAACTCAAAGATAATGCATGCAATGACATAAATGAAACAATAAAGAAAGAAGAATACCACATTTATCGAACAACACTGCAAGAAGCCTTTATTGATGAAGCAAGAACAACAATTACAGATTACTGAGTTTCCAAAACCCTAGCACTAACTATGTGTTATTTACATCCAACACATAAGAAAGAAAACAAGAACTAGCGCTAAACGATTTACAAGACATGACCATAAAACCCAAAAACCACAAAAATACACTCAACACTAAGCAGTTCTTACTCTATATCTAAAACAAGCACAATACCTCCCTTTATAGTCATCTGAAGTCTGTTTAACAACGGCTAGAAAGATTTCCGTTGGAACTGAGGCAGTTACAATAAAATCCTTGAAGCTTCAGGAAAAACGCAGGAATCAGATAAGGAGAGGAAAGGGAGGAGAGCTTTTGCGGCTTGAGAGATCAAATGGGTTAAGATAACCCTAATCCAGTTGAAATGAGCTTTATATACTAAGGCTCAATAACAAGGGCTGAGAAATAGTGGGCTTGGGGTTTCCAAATGGGCCTAAAAGCAACTGACTTAACAAATCTCCACCTTGGCTTTGGGCCATGCTTCACCAACTCCGGCTTTTACAGTGATGTTACTAAATACATCCACCAGAAATCCGAAAAGAAAAAAAATTACATCCTAGTGAATAAAACTAACCTATTTACAACAACTAGTTTACAAGATCAGGACTTACACATTTGATAAAAAATAAAAAAAAGCAGTAAACTATGTATAATAATAGCAGTAACTCAATTCTCTGCTTAAAACTGAACTACTTATAACTGCTTCAAAGCATCCTGAAACTTAGCAATAGGCACAGATTTAGTTAAAATATCAGCAGGGTTAACATCAGTATGTGTTTTCTCAACACATACAGCTCCAGAATTAACAATGTCCCTAACAAAATGCAATTTGATATCTATATGCTTAGTTCTTTCATGAAACGTGGCATTTTTACATAGATGAACTGCAGATTGTGAATCACAATGTATTTTAACTTTATCTTGACCTATTCCAAATTCATTTAAGATCCCTTTCAACCACAGAGCCTCTTTTATAGCTTCTGTTAAGGCAATATATTCTGCCTCTGTGGTTGAAAGTGCAACAATATGCTGTAAACTAGATTTCCAACTAACAATATTCCACCTAATGTAAAACAATAACCAGTTACTGACCTTCTTTTATCTAAATCAGCAGCAAAATCAGCAGCAAAATCAGAATCACAATAACCTTCAACATCAAGATTATTATCTACAGCTGTTTTATATAACAAACTAACAGTGTTAAACCTTTTAAGTATCTAGACAACCATTTAACAGCAAACCAATGACTTTTATTTGGATTACTCATGTATCTACTAACCACACTCATAGCATAGGCTAGATCAGGCCTAGTACAGACCATTGCATACATGAAGGAACCATCCAAATTCTGATAAGGAAATTTAGACATGAAAAAAGTTTCTTCTTTATCTAATGGTTTAGGAGTAGCCTTTAGCTTAAATTGTGTTCTTCTTTATCTAAGATACCATTGCCTAGGAGACTATTTCAAACCATACAAGGACTTTTTCAAAAAACATAGATGTGACTCCTTTCCATTTTGGACAAACCATCAGATTGGGACATATAGATTTCTTCATTCAAATTACCATGAAGAAAAGCAATTTTAACATCTAATTGTTCCAACTCTAAGTCACACAAAGCAGTCAAAGACAAAATAATTCTGATTGAAACATGTTTTACAACAGGAGAAAAAATATCATGGAAATTTATACCATCTACTTGACTAAACCCCTTAGCAACAACTCTAGCTTTAAATCTTTCATTTTCAACACCAGGAATTTCAGGTTTTCTTTTAAACACCCATTTACAGCCTATAATTCTTTTATTCTTAGACCTAGGGATAAGAATCCAAGTGTTATTTTTATTCAAAGATTCAATCTCACTTAACATAGCAGCATGCCATTTATCCCAATCTTTAGACTGTTTAGCTTCATTATAAGTTCTTGGTTCAACATATTCAACACAATCAACAACATTCACATCAAATTCAACAAGTTCAGAATAACTACAATCATAAACAGTAGTATCTAGGAACCTAGAAGGCCTAACTTCCTTTCTAGATCTATCCCTAACTAACTTGTAGTTATCATGTCCAGAATTAAGTTGATTTGGCTCATTATTAACAACTTCAGGTTGATCATTTAAGTCATTTTCGTTCATGTTGTTATAATCATCTTGATTTTCATTAACAGGATTATTATTATTTACATTTTGTTCAATCTTATCAAGCTCCACCTCAAACCAAGATTGCTGATTATCAGTCAGATTAATAACAGTGTTATTTTCAAGTTTGGGAAATTCATTTTCATTAAAAACAACATCCCTACTTATAACAACCTTATCATTAGACAAAGACCGAAACTTATATCCCTTGATACCAGATCGATAACCTATAAAAATACACTTCTTAGCTCTAGGGTCTAATTTAGACTCTTTACTATGAATATAGGTAGCACATCCAAACACTTTAAGGCGACTCAAGTTTACAGGTTTGTTATACCAAATCTCATTGGGATATTTAAAATCAATGGCAGCACTAGGGTTCCATTAATTAATCAAGTAACAAGCAGTTTAGGCAGCTTCTACCCAAAACCTTTTACTTAAACCAGACTCAAACAACATGCACCTAACTTTGTTTAATAGTATAACACCCCCATTATTTGGAGTGTCATAGTAACGATAACCTTCGATATCTTATTTACTAATTCAGTAAGTTTCACATTAATACTTAAACAAATTCACTCTCAATACTTATGTATGTTAATTCCAAAACTTTAACATTCATAAATACACGCTAGAAGTTATAACTCCAAATATCAACAATATACAATTCACACTTCTCACACTATCTAGTACATGCCATTGTTCTACAAATCATAATATTACATTAAAATACAAATCCGCCTCGAGTCTTTCCATATATGCTCTTTAAGCTGATCCACTTATACCACTTTAATCCAAACTATCTACAAATCTCCACCAAACCTACGTGTAGAAAAACAACTACACGCTAAGCAATTTTCTTAGTCGTGTACATGAAATAAATAAAACAATTTTGAACATTTATAACACTTCATAACAGAAACAAAGTATGTTCATAAGCCAAAAATAAATTAAACAACTTTATAAAACCAAAACACAAAACTTATACGATAAACCTTTCAAAGAAAAACCAAATTTATATTCAATTTTCCAATCACATTAGCCATATGTTGCCCAAAGTAAACTAGCAAAGAATGACGGTAAAATGGATAAGGGAGAGGACAAGCCCGAAGCCGAAGCTTCAATATCAATATATCGGTCAAGCCCGAAGCCGAAGCTTTAATATCAATATATTTTTATCAAAATATCGGCCGAAGCCCGAAGCCGAAGCTCCTATATCATATCACATAATACCGACGAAGCCCGAAGCCAAAGGTCCAATTGTTTGTACAGTATTGTACCCCCCTTTATTGGCGCTAATCTACCCAAACCCTGTATTCTACTAGTTTAGTAAGGGCAATAAATCAAAGTAACATCTTAAAAATGCTAGTATAAACCATCAAACATAATTCAACATAACTTCAATAATTAAGAAATTCAAATCCTAAATTTTAAAGCATCAAACTTCTATTAAAACACAATAAAATCAACATTCATATTTTTCAGAAATTTCCAGATTTTGTGACCTAACTTCCCCTGCATTTTTCACTATTAAAACATCATCCAATTGAAAAAGTTTCTTCTAAATATAATTAGCCACATGTCTCAGCTTTCCAAATCCACCCGAATCACAGAAATTCAGATTGTATAACCAAAGTTATGATCAAAATACTAAATAGTGTACAAAGCCGAGATTTTCCAAAAACAGATTTCATGACTCAACTTCAAACGAAAATTTCACATTGAAAACGAACAAAACTCAATAAGGTTTCTTCTGAACATATCTTCCTTAGTTTCTGTAGATATCAAAAGAATCAAGATTCATTCAAACCAGATTTATATAACAAGAGAAAACATCAAAACAAAACAGGGATACAAATTTGGAAATTTTCAGAAAAATCGAGAAATCGAAATTAGAGACACAAGCCTTTTTTGTAAACTCGTTCTAGTTCTCTTCTACCTCTTTTGCCTTTGATTTGCTTGCACTAGCTTCCTCTACAATAGCCATATATAATTCTATCATAATATTGTATAAATAAACTTCCTAATACCATAAATATGCTTAATCTACCATAAATTCTACTAATTAAGCTTTAATTTCATCAAAAATCACTCACCTCAAATTCGGGTTATTATTCATCCGAAACTTAGAAACTGAAATCTTCTTCTTCTAACCTTGATTCACTAAAACTGATGATGATAGAAGGTTTAAAGATCGATTTCTAACATGAATTTGAAGTTGAATCAAAGAAATCGGAAGCTTTTAGGTTAGGAAATTTTTGAATAAAGAATAAAGGAGAATGAAGAACTTGAAGATGAAGGAGAGAAGGAGAGGATGATATGTATAGGATTAGGATTATATGATATATATATTTTCAATAATGCCCTTGAACAAATAATTAAATGCCTAAATCATCCATCTAACTTAATTAACTCTTATTTCTTATCTAATGACATAAAAGGAAAACGTTAAAATATGGAAATTAATAATATCCATATTATTTTATACTTTTATACCTTGATAAAATTTAGTTTAAAAATTTTGGGTCGCTACAATGCTCCCCCTCTTATGAATTTTTGTCCTAAAATTACCTGAAAATAGTTGCGGATATTGAGTTTTCATTGTATCCTTTGGTTCCCAAGTTGCTTCTTCAACCTTATGATTCCTCCAAAGTACTTTTACCAAAGGAATAGACTTGTTTCTCAATTGTTTAACTTCTCTCGCCAAGATTTGTACAGGTTCCTCTTCATACATCAGGCCGGGTTCAATTTCTATGACATCAGGAGATAAGATATATGATGGATCTAATCTGTATCTCCTTAACATCGACACATGGAACACATTATGAATTTTATCGAGTGTCGGGGGTAGTGCCAACCAATAAGCTACCAGTCCAACCTTCTCTATAACCTCATATGGGCCAATGAATCTCTGACTAAGCTTTTCTTTCTTGCCAAATCATAGGACTTTCTTCCAAGGAGATACTTTGAGAAATACTTTATCCCCCACTTCATAAGTAATTTCTTTTCTTTTTAGATCAGCATAAGATTTTTGTCTATCCAATGCAGCCTTCAATCTTTCTTGAATAAGTTTTAGCTTCTCCTTTGTCTCCTGAATCAAATCCACTCCCACAATCTTGCTTTCTTTAAGCTCGGTCCAATATAATGGAGTTCAACATTTTCTTCCATACAATGCTTCATATAGCGGCATTTGTATGCTTGACTGATAACTATTATTACAGGAAAACTCCATGAGGGAAAAATACTTATCCCAACTTCCCTCAAATTCAATGATACAACTTCTCATCATGTCTTCCAACACTTGAATTACTCTTTTAGATTGACCATCTGTTTGAGGATGAAATGAAGTACTGAAATGAAGTTTACTACCTAAGGCTTCTTGCAACTTCTTTCAAAATCTCAAAGTAAATCTTTGATCTCGGTCAGAAATGATTGAAACAGGCACTCCGTGTAGCCACACTATCTCATCTACATATAAGTGAATAATCCATCCTAATTGGAAGAAAGTGGGCATACTTTGTCAATATATCTACAATAATCCACACTGCATCATGTTTCTTATGTGTAAGTGGTAAAGACGCCACAAAGTCCATTGTAATTCTTTCCCATTTCCATTCTGGAATTGTTATTAGTTGTAACAATCTAGAAGGAACTTGATGTTCGGCTTTCACCTGTTGACAAGTTAGACATTGAGCAATATAATTAGTAATGTCTTTCTTCATCCCATTCCGCCAATAATGGCTTTTCAAATTTTGGTACATCTTGTTTGCTCCTGGATGCATCGCATAAGGACTACTATGCACCTCATGTAAGATATTCTTCTTTAATTCTTCATTGTTTGGCACACATAGTCTATCTTTAAAATATAGACACCCATCTTCTCGAACCATATAGTTTTCTACGATACCCACTTGTGTCCTTGCTCGAATGACCTTCAAGTCATAATCTTCATTTTGTGCTTGCTTAACCTGTTGTAGTAGTACAGGTTGAATCTTCAATTCTGCAATTAAGGCTCCACCACTGGTAAGAGCTAACCACGCATTCATAGCTCTTAGTGCCATCATTGTCTTTCTCCTGAGAGCATCTGCCACTACATTAGCCTTTCCTGGATGGTAATCAATAAGACAATAGTAATCTTTAATGAATTCCATCCACCCTCTTTGCCTTAAATTCAACTCCTTCTGCGTTGGCAAATATTTCAAGCTTTTGTGATCTATATAAATATAACATTTTTCTCCATAAAGATAGTGTAGCCAAATTTTCAAGGCTAAGACTATTGCAGCCATTTTCAAATCATGAGTAGGATAATTTCTTTTATGATTCTTCAATTGCCTGGAAGCATAGGCAATCACTTTCCCTTCTTGCATCAAAACACACCCAAGACCACTATGCAAACCATCACTATAGATTACAAAGTCTTTTCCAGGCTCTAGTTGGGTATGTATGGGTGCTTTTGTCAACATTGCCTTCAACTTCTCAAAACTTTCTTGGCACTTGTCATTACTCAAATTTCGCATTCTTTTGAAGTAGTTTTGTCAGCGGGGCAGCAATGACTGAAAATCCCTTCACAAATCTTCTATAATATCCTGCTAAGCCAAGGAAACTTCTGACTTTCGTAGGGTTCTTTGGTGGTTTTCATTGACAACCGCTTCTATCTTTTTAAGATCCACTTTAATTCCTTCTGCAGAAACAACATGGCCTAAGAAAGAAACTTCTTCAAGCCAAAACTCACATTTGCTAAGTTTGGTATATAATTTATTTTCCCTCAAAGTTTGGAAGACTATCCACAAATGTTGATCATACTCTTCCCGTGACTTAGAAAACACCAAAATGTCATCAATGAAAACCACTATAATCCTGTCTAAATATAAGTAAAAGACAAGGTTCATAAGGTCCATAAATGTTGTTGGTGCATTAGTAAGACCAAATGGCATCACTAAAAATTCATAGCCCCCATATCTGGTTCGGAAAGCCGTCTTTACAATATCATCATCTTTCACTCTCATCTGATAGTAACCCGATCTCAAATCAATCTTGGAGAAGTATTTGGCACCCTTGAGTTGATCAAATAAGTCTTCTATCCTTGGCAATGGATACTTGTTCTTCACCATCAGTTTATTCAACTCCCAGTTATTAATACATAATCGGAGCGACCCATCTTTCTTCTTAACAAACAACACTGGTGCACCCCACGAGGATATACTCGGGAGTATGAATCCTTTGTCTAACAATTCTTGCAACTGGATCTTCAACTCTTTCAGTTCAGCAGGCGCCATTCTGTATGGTGCTTTGGATACTAGTGCAGTACCCGACAACACATAAATTATGAATTCTACCTCTCTTTTTGGTGGCAACCCCGGTAGTTCTTCTGGAAATACATCGGGAAAATCATATACCGTAGGAATATTCTGCAATTCTAACTCACCTTTCTTTGATTCTAGAGTGAAGATTAGGTAGGCCTGACATCCCTTCCTAACCAGCCTTTTAGTCTCTATAAAAGAAATTATGTTACATAGATAATCTGATCTTTCCCCCACGATAACTATTTCTTCTCCATCATAAACATTCTGTTGTTTTTGCAATCCACCACAGTTTGATGTTCCGATAACCAATCCATTCCCAAGATAACATCATAATCTCGAAAAGGTCGCTCAATTAAATTTGCAAGGAAAAGTTGATGTTGAATCATCATTAGGGCAATTCATATACACTTTGTTTACTATTACACTGTATCCTAAGGAATTAGTCACTTCAATATTTTCTCCTAATTCTTCTACATGTAACCCTTTCTCTTGTGCTAATGCAGTACATATATATGAATGAGATGAATCGAGATCTATCAAAGCATAAACATCGTGATTAACGAATGAAAATTTACCGATAATAACTTTAGTAGATTCCCGAGTCTCAGGCCTTCAGATTGCATAACTTTCACGCCATTCCTCCCGGTCTACCACTCTGCGGTGCTTGTTGAGCCACATCATGTCCACTTACCCCACTAGCATTTCATCTTCCCCTTTCTCTTCCACCTTGCATTATAGGAGTAGGAACTATGGCAGGTGCAGATGTGCTTATCTTTCTTTGAGGACAATTTACAGTCAAATGTTCCCGCGAGCCATATTTAAAGTAGACTCTACCTTTTCCCCAGCATTCCCCTATATGTATTCTTCCATAATTAGAACATTGTGGAATATTTCCTCTGCCTCGACCTGAAGGTACACTAGCCGCTGACCCCGTACTTGTGGTTTTTCTCGGTGAAAACCCTCTGAAATGAGATTGTGTTTATTCTGATGTTCCCTTCTATTTCTTACTTGGAGATTCTGAACTAGCTGGACCCTATGACCCCTTTTAAAATCTAGATCTTTTAGCCATTCTTTGTTGCCTCTCTGAATTGATCTTCTGGATGCCCATAGCAGCATCAACCAAGTCATTGAACACCCTAATCTTTTGTGTAAGTAAATGCACTCTAATTTCATCATTCAGCCCATCCTCGAATCTCTTACATCGCTTTACTTCACTGTCAATGATATCACGAGCATACCTCTCGAGTTTGAGGAATTGAATTTCATATTCTGATATAGTCATTCACCCCTGTCTTAAGGACGAGAAAAATTTCCTCTGCTCATCTTTGAATTGTTCGCTAACGTACTTCTTGTCAAATTGTTCCAAGAAAAGACCCCAACTGATTTCTTCGGGGCGCCTTTCTCTCACAATGTTATCCTACCACCTCCTTGCTTGTTCTTTGAGTAAACCTTACACACAGTATAGTCTCTCTTCATCTGTAAAATGAAGCCTAGTCATACACCATTTAGTATGATCAAGCCAATCTTCTGCAAATGTAGGATTCTTTGTGTCCCCTTTATAGTCATCAGTCGGAAGCTTCTTGATTCTTTTAAGAGGAGTTCTCTCCTCTCTTCTTTCAATTTGAGGTACTACAGGAACTTGAGGGATTGGTATGTTTTGAAGTACTTGTGTGATTACTTCAGTAGTAATATACTGAAGTAAAGCAGCTTGTGCTGGAGTAGGTTGTTCGGGAAAGCCATGAACTGGTGGAGGTGCATGTCTTTGTTCATCCCCATGCCAAAGACGGACTGTACTCTTAGTATCCTCTTCCTTATTCTGGTTGTGACTACTACTAGCCATTACTTATTCCTGAAAATTGGACCAAAGTGGATCAAACAACTAACATAACATATTTATATCCTAAATGGCATGTACGTCTAGTCCTAGAATCGCCTAAACCTCGCTCTGATACCAATAAATGTAACACCCCCTTTATTGGGAGTTTCACAGTAACTATAATTACCTAATAAATATCTCCTTAACACTATATAAAGTTCAATACTTTAATCTCTTTATTCAAATATAAACTTAACTTAAACTTTAATATATATAAATTCAATATAATATCTACAAACTCCAAAGTATAAGCTCAAAATTTCCTGTAATACATTCCACTTTTCTTAAACTATTATGTACATGCCATTATATACCAATCAACAAAAATATATCAAAGCTTAAACCACCTCAAAATGTTT
This sequence comes from Euphorbia pulcherrima, assembly GCA_947683365.1. Lineage (NCBI taxonomy): Eukaryota > Viridiplantae > Streptophyta > Magnoliopsida > Malpighiales > Euphorbiaceae > Euphorbia > Euphorbia pulcherrima. The sequence goes on along the minus strand of CANTUS010000001.1, from coordinate 10,976,175 downwards.
TCTTAACTTGCAATTCTTTATGCAACGCCTCCACTTCGGTCCAAGCTATCTACAAAGCTCCAAAAACCTACGTGTAGAAAAACAACTACACGCTAAACAATTTGCTTAGTGGTGTACATGAAATAAATAAAACAATTTTGAACATTTATAACACTTTAAAACAGAAACAAAGTATGTTCATAAGCCAAAACTAAATTAAACAATTTTATAAAACCAAAACACAAAACTTATACTATAAACCTTTCAAAGAATAATCAAATTTATATTCAATTTTCCAAACACATTATCCATATGTTGCCCAAAGTAAACTAGCAAAGAATAACGGTAAAAGGGATACGGGAGCGGACAAGCCCGAAGTCGAAGCTTCAATATCAATATATCGGTCAAGCCTGAAGCCGAAGCTTCAATATCAATATATTTTTATCAGAATACCGGCTGAAGCCCAAAGCCAAAGCTCCTATATCATATCACATAATACCGGCCGAAGCCCGAAGCCAAAGCTCCAATTGTTTGTATAGTACTGTACCACCCTCTATTGGCACCAATCTACCCTGACCCGTATTCAACTCGATTGATAAGGGCAACAAATCAAAGTAACATCTTAAAAATTCCAGTATAAACCATCAAACATAATTCAACATAACTTCAATAATTAAGAAATTCAAATCCTAAATTTTAAAGCATCAATTAAAACACAATAAAATCAACATTCATATTTTTCAGAAATTTTCAGATTTCGTAACCGGACTTCCCCTGCATTTTTCACTATTAAAACATCATCCAATCAGAGAAGTTTCTTCTAAATATAATTAGCCACATGTCTCAGATTTCCAAATCCACTAGAATCACATAAATCCAAATCGTATAACCAAAGTTATGATCAAAATACTAAATAGTGTACAAAGCCGAGATTTTCCAAAAATATATTTCATGACTCAACTTCAAACGAAAATTTCACATTGAAAACAAACGAAACTCAATAAGGTTTCTTCTGAACATATATTACTTAGTTTTTTTAGATATCAAAAGAATCAAGAATCATTCAAATCAGATTTATATAACACGAGAAAACATCAAAACAAAACAGGGATACAAATCTGGAAATTTTCAGAAAAATCGAGAAATCGAAATTAGAGACACAAACCTTTTTTATAAACTCTTTCTAGTTCTCTTCTACCTCTTTTGCCTCTTATATGCTTGCACTAGCTTCCTCTACAATAGCCATATATAATTCTATCAAGATATTGTATAAATAAACTTCCTAATATCATAAATATGCTTAATCTACCATGAATTCTACTAATTAAGCTTTAATTTCATCAAAAATCACTCACCTCAAATTCGGGTTCCAATTCATCCGAAACTTAGAATCTGAAATCCTCTTCTTCTAACCTTGATTCACTGAAATTGATGATGATAGAAGGTTTAAAGATCGAATTCTAACAAGAATTTGAAGTTGAATCGAAGAAATTGGAAGCTTTTAGGTTAAGGAAATTTTTGAATTATAAAGGAGAATAAAGAACTTGGAGATGAAGGAGAGAAGGAGAGGATGATACTTATAGGATTAGGATTAGGATTATATGATATATTTTTTTTTCTAATAATGCCCTTGAACAAATAATTAAATGCCTAAATCATTCCTCTAACTTAATTAACTCTTATTTCTTACCTAATGACATAAAAGGAAAATGTTAAAATATGAAAATTCAAAATATCCATATTATTTTATACTTTTATACCTCTATAAAATTTAGTTTAAAAATTTTGGGTCGCCACAAACAGTGTTCTATTGTACCTTTCTGCCACCCTATTCTGTTGAGGTGTATAGGTACAGGTCATGTGTCTTATTATTCCATTTTCCATACAATAAGAATTAAACTGATTATTTATAAATTCTAGGCCATTGTCAATTCTAAGAATTTTAATCTTAAGACCAGTTTGATTTTCAACTAACAGTTTCCACTCTAAGAATTTATCAAACACATCATTCTTATTTTTAAGAAAATAAATCTAAATTTTTCTTGAAAAATTATCAATAAAAGACACAAAGTCCCGAGATCCAGAAATGGATTTAGGAACAAAAGATGACCCCCCATAGATCACTATGTACTTATTCTAAGCAAACTTTAGATGTATTTGTTGAGTTACTAAAACTTTGTCTATGAGATTTGCCCATAATACAGGTTTCACAAGATTGAACTTTATTAGAAACAGGAATATCAAGGACTCCTTCCTTCTGAAGATGAATGAGTCCTTTATTACCTATATGGCCAAGTCTCTTATGCCATAGAACAGCTTTTTCATTACTGTTTATGGCATAAGCAGACACACCAAAGCAGAACCATTAAGATAGTAAAGGACATTGGCAAGATTCCCTTCCAAGAGACATCTGCCATTTCTAGTAATTCTCATGACTCCACCTTGAGCCTGATATACTAAGCCTTTGCTATCTAAATAACTGAGAGATATAAGATTCCTTTTAAGACCAGGTATGTGTCCAACATCCTTTAAAAGGATCCTATTGCCATTTTTCACATCAACATAGAACCAATACCTAGTATTTCACAAGTTGTGTTATTACCCATTAAGACTTTACCACTATTTATATTTTCATATTCATAAAACCAGTCTTTATTAGGTGTCATATGAAAAGTGCAACCAGAGTCTAATATCGATGACTCTTGGTCCTTGTTATTACTAACAACAAGGGCCTCTATATCTCCCATTTCAGCAGTATTATTAACTGCTCCAGTTTGTTGGTGTTATTTTGGTTATTCAATCTTTGCCTACAAAATCTCCTAGTATGACCCTTTTTCTTACAATAACAGCAAGTTAAATCTTTGTGAGACTTAAACTTATTTTCCTCATTATTGTTAGACTGATCATTACTAGTTTTTTGTTTAGGTGAATTACTATATGAATCTTTCCCATTAAAAGCTTTCTTTTGACTTCCCTTCTTGCCTTTAACAACTAGAGCCTCACTAGACTGAATTTTACCCTTAGTGTCACCTTTTACTTCAAGTTCCCTTAATTTCAAGGCATTTATGATATCATTCACACTTAAGGACTCTCTATCATATTTCAAGGCAGTCTTTATTTCCCTATAAGTATCTGGTATGGAATTTAACAAGATTATACTCTGATTTTCATCAGAGAACTTTTCACCAGTATTTTCTAAGTCCATTACCAATTTCTGAAATTCATCAAGATTATCATCAATACCTTTAGTTGGGTTCATTTTAAAACTAAACAATTTTTCTTTCAAATATGCACTTTAGATAAATCTTTAGTCTTATATAAGGTCTCTAACTTAGTCCACAAGGCAGGGGCTTCATCACAGTCCCTTACCCTAACAATTGACATTTTGACAAAAAATAAGCAAGAACACTATTAGGTACTTGACAAGAAGGACTAGATAGAATGCCTATGAAGATGAGAATTAAAAAAATATGCTAAGAGACAAAGAAAGACTAGATGACACAGAATTCTAATCCTAATGAATCACAACAAAAAAAATCAAGAAAACTCTCAAGACAATATCAAATCAGGATATTAAGCAGATAATTTCAAAACAATTATCAATATAGGCAATCAAACAGTTGACAGATCAATAAAGCATGGATTGAATTAATCAGATTCAGAGATATCATTCACAGAATCAAGAAATCCTAATCCTAGCATGCAAAAAATCTAATCTACCAACACAGCATTACCAGACATGCCAATTTTCTGGAAAAAAAAAAGTAGGGTTAAAGTAAACTTACAGTTTGGTGTTCCTTTAACAGTGATTATTAGAGAGAGTTAAGATACTTATAATGGGGTCTCCAGCTAAGCAGATACCAGCTTTATTGAGAAGACCACTTTCCCAATATAGAATTGATCACTTCAAAAAAGCAGAGACAATCCACTTCTTCAGACTAAAAAAAACCCAGAGTTTGAAATCCCTTGAATAAGAATCACAAAAAAAAGGAAACTAGTAAGAATCAATTTGATGGAAAATCATAAAAGAAAGTTTATTAACTAAAATTTCAAGGCAAGAAGATTTTTAAAACAAAAGAAAAAATATCAGAATATTGCGGTGTTTTCAAAACTTATTTTGCATGTGACTTTTAACATAAAAGAAAATCAGGAAAACACATATGCAACTAGGTTAAATCAATTCAAACCTAAAAACGATAAATCTGTAACACAAATCGCATTTAATCATTAGATCCAGGAGTTATAAACGCTCTGATACCAATTTGTAGAGATTTAAATTCCGATTCAACTCAAAGATAAAGCATGCAATGACATAAATGAAATAATAAAGAAAGAAGAACACCACATTTATCGAACAACACTGCCTTTATTGATGAAGCAAGAACAACAATTACAGATTACTGAGTTTCCAAAACCCTAGCACTAACTATGTGTTATTTACATCCAACACATAAGAAAGAAAACAAGAACTAGCGCTAAACGATTTACAGGACATAACCATAAAACCCAGAAACCACAAAATAACACTCAACCCTAAGCAGTTCTTACTCTATATCTAAAACAAGCACAATACCCCCCTTTATAGTTATCTGAAGTCGGTTTAACAACGGCTAGAAAGATTTCCGTTGGAACTGAGGTGGTTACAATAAAATCCTTGAAATTTCAGGAAAAATGCAGGGATCAGATAACGAGAGAAAATGGAGAGCTTTTATAGCTTGAGAGATCAAATGGGTTAAGATAACCCTAATACAACTGAAATGAGCTTTATATACTAAGGCGCAATAACCGGGGCTGCCGGGTTTCCAAATGGGCTTAAAAGCCACAGACTTAACAAAAGTAATAAAAGACTAGGACTGAAATGACAGCCTACATTCCAGCTATGATGCATTCCATCACAACCGAAACAGGCATCTGTATCTGTTTTAAGGAATTTCAGCTTCATATAAAAATGGTTAAAACGGGCACTTTCAAGTACAGACACAATCCCCCTCCCCCCCTTGTTATCTGTTATCCTGTCCCATAAGTACCAATCAACCGAATCCCTTGTACCTTCTTCAACTTTCACTCCAAAATTGCTAAAAATAATCAAACAATTGCATGTCACACTCGGTCATCACAGAAACAATTAAAAAAAAGGCCAAATAAAGAGGAAGTTGATAATGACCCAAAAAAGAAAGACCACTTTTTATAACTCTTTTCTCATTGAAATTTCAATCCTTTCTGGGTGCGCCCCACTACAATTATCTTATCTCCCCTTTTTTCTTTTACACCTTTTTATGTACACCAACTGTAGCTATTCTCAACTCCCAAAAAAGAAAGAAAAAAAAACGAAAATGAAATCGAACTAGGAAAACATAACTAAAACTTCTACTGTCTGTAGCCTGCCTGCTTCAGGGGCAGTTTAGTAAAGATTATTCGGCTCAACCCTTAACAATTTTTGGCCCCCTGTAAACCTCTCCAACAATGGCAAATTCGTCAGGACGCATCCCCTTCTCTAGAAGCCACGCATGGCTTTCTTTCTCCTCTTCAGCAACAGCCGCTCCCTCAACTGAAATTTCACACAACTATTCAAATTGTTGCCTTGTATTGAATTAAGTAATTAACTTTGACATCGAACAATGAGAAAGAGGGTACCTGAGAATTTGGCAAACGGGTAGTCGTTATAGTATGTGCAGTGGCGGCCATCAGGATCAGAATAGGGGGGGCCAAGCACGTCTAGTACTGCACAAGCTGTTATTGCGGTGAATCGATGCATGTTGCCACCATCCGCAGGGTATAGGATTGTAGGGTTGCAAGGTGCGGTGAAATCTGAATCGATCTTCACCTTTGCCAGCTTCACTGGAGGTAGCTGTTTCGATTCGGGTTGCTCGAGTTTAGGCTGTTTAGCTTCTGGTTGCTTGTCTTCACCTTCCTGGACATCCTCAGCCTGTTTCATTTTATGTCCCTGGGCTTCGGGTTCGTCCAACTGTTTTGATTCGGGTTCCTGAACCTCAGCTTGCTTCATCTCAGGACCCTGGACATCAAGCTGCTTCGTTTCGAGCTGCTTGACTACATTCATAAAGCCATAATATTTTAACGTGAACTTATTGCTGAGCTAGGATATAGAAATTAGACGTGTTGATTAGGCGGGCCAGGCTTCATCAGGCTTTTTAATGAAGACCTCAACACAAGCCTGGCCCAGCCCACATTTCAAAATTTTGGGCTTGGGCTGGGATTTATGTGGTCATTCTCAAGCCTGGCCCATGAGTAATATAATCTTTTAAATTTTTTGATTGGCTATATAGGAAAAAGATAAAATTTTATATGAATTCGACTGCGGTTAGGTATTTCTACAAAAATCAAGCGCGGACTCGGGCTTAATAAGAAATTGAGTGTCCAAGCCCGGCTCATGAGAGCGGGCCATCGGGCCAGGCCCTTGAAGAGGTCTAAATTACAGACGGATAAAACTCCCATTTTCTTATATTCTGCTGAGCTTATGATCTCCAACTTTTTTCTTACATTTTCTTAAATCTCTAAGCATCAAGAAGTACCACATTCCTAAAAAAGACTAAATGAAGCTTAATACTTCATAACTAATAACCTATAATCATTGGACTAATGTTTCACTTTTATCATGCAAATTTTTGAACTTTTTAGAACTAAAATTCGATATAGGCATTTTCAGCTTAATCCATATACTTCTAAATAATTAGAAGAATAATAAAAAGGGGAAAATTTACCTTCAGAAGGATCCATGGGAGCAGAATCATTGGGGGGGTTTTCAACCACCCAGTCATATGATTTGATATGCATTTTTCCAAACAGTAGCTTGCTAAACACAGTCATTCCAGGGTGATTGTGAAGAGGAATGACGCCTGATGGCGGAAAGCAGAAGATACCTATCTGAAATATTAAGAAAATCCCAAAGATCAAAATCAAAACAAAATTCAACACCAATTTAATTTTTCGAAATTTGGTATAAAGCACTACAAAAGCAATGTACCGAGAATTTGTCACATTCATGGAGATGCAGGTATCGAATAGCAGGGGTTTTTCCAGCTCCAGGCGACAGAAAATACAGCATTCCAGAAGTAAGTCCAACATCTTCTGGTTTGATGCCATCTATATAAAAGGAACAAATCATTTATATTCAATGAAAAAGGTTATGAAAAAGAAGAATAACAAGACAATTTTTTGATGAACTTTTTTTTTTTTGATAAACAATACCAAGACAATTTGATTCTGTTAAAACCAGCATCCAGAAGGTGCAATTAATAATGTCCCTTTTATATGAGATTTTAAAGCAATGCCTGAATAGGCAACATTAAATGGACCAAATACTTATATTCAAATGCAACTCATAAGTCATAAGAACTAACCAATAAAATAACGACAAATCAAAATGCAATGAATAAAATGGATGGGAAGTCAAATAAAGCCAAAATCCAAAAGTTCATTTTGTCAACCCAAATTCACCCTTCATCTAAGTACAATGGCTGAAGAAGTCAAAAGCTTAGTACAAAATGAAGAAGATTGAATGAGTAGACAAAACACAGCCATAGGATACCTATGATAAGAATAGCTGCTCATTTTAATATTAGATTACTTGATTTCAACAACCATTAAAAACTAATAAAAAGAACAACAAAGACAAAAACACTGATATCAATGTCCTATTTCCAGATAGAAAAACCACCATTAAGGAAACAAACCCCACAGCTCACAATACCATTCTAAATTTAATAATGCTTATAGTTCAAGAGGATGAAACCATTGCAAATTCATGTAGACATGGAAATTGAATTATCAAAAACTTGCCAAACACATTGTTAGTATTGAAATTGAATTAGAAAAGGTGATTAGGTTAGGCATACCCAAAACCGCTCTCAGCTTTTCGATTTTATCAGGAGAAGGAACAATTCCAGGCGCGGCGGAGGAAAAAACCTCTTTGCAGGTGTCGTAAAGCTTTTGGACCGGAGTAGCAGCGATCATCTTGTTCTGCCCTCGCCGGCCCTTTTTCCCCCGGGTATTCGTATTGGCTTTCGGACTCGGATACGGACTCAGAACCGGCTGGTCCTTTTCCTTGTCCAATTCACGAAACTCCTTCCCTTTCCTGTTGGCACCACTGGTTTCAATCCCCATTCAAAATTCACAAAATCCTAAACACTAATCGCAATTCAGCTCAAAATCGGCCAAATTCAGCGAAATTCAAACAAACAGTAATGAAATGAGTATATGTAATAAGTACGAGTTTATTGTATTGATGATGTGTATGTATGGGGTGTTACGGTGGAGGAAGGAAGGTAAAAAGAGGAAGATGGAGATGGTGGTGATGTGAAATCACGCATCTGTTTGGAAGGGGAGAAAAATTGGGTATAAAAGGGAGAGGGTGGGGGTAGTTTGGGGATTTCGGTGAAAGAGAGAGTGAAAACCAGGGGCCATTGCCGAGCTTTCCTGTGGGCTGTTCTTTAAAACCAGATTACCGCCATTTTTCATCTATCCTTCTTTTCTTTTTTACTTTCCCATTTTGCCCCTCTTATTTTTTCCATTTTTATTATTATTTTATGTTAATGATATTTGATTTATGTCGCCCGAATATTTTCTTGAGTAATTTTTCATTTAATGTCTACTTTTGATGCACTTGTGCATCATCTTCCATTTAAATATATTCCACAAAATTGACGTTATAATATTTCATTTTCTAATACATGAAAATGTAATAATGAAGTAGATATTTTGTATACTACCTATTTAATTACGAAGATATTCTTATAAGGATATAGATGTAATTTACTTGCTTGTTTGAACGGAGAGAGAATGAGCCGATAATGTCCCCCGCCGCCTTCCCTTCTGTTTCAAGATTGAGAAAATCTAAGTAATTAAGTACGGATCTGAAAAATTTAAGTGAATATCTACCTAAAATCACTTTTATTTTCTAAATTGAAACATAAATTGAAATAAAAAAGGTTAAATATGGAATGAAATATCACCTGAATTTTCAATAGATTTGAACCAAAACAAATGGATGATTTTTTGAAATGAATTATACAAAAATTTTACTGGGGTAGGCAGATTTGTGAAAATACAAAATATTAAAAAAAAGGTAATAAGTTCAAAATTTTATATAATTATAAAATAACGCTAACATATTCAATTTTATACAATATAAAGTTGGTAATGTCATTTTTCAAAAAAATCAATTCGCTATAATGTATTTAAATGCCTACTAGCCATTTTGTAGGAGCTAATTTGTTATCGTAATACATTTTATTCTAAGAAAACTAAACATTTAAGAATTTATATTTTATTTGGATTATAATTTACTTAGTATTTATCTTATTTAATCTAATTTGGAAGTCTAGCCTAATTTGAAGTTTTAATTGTTCATAAATCTTAATATGTTGACAATATTTTGCTTACAAATTGACTATATTGTAAGTCATTTGGATAGAGTTTTTATATTGAATGAATTTTTTTCCTTACTATATGCAAGTTTTAAATTAAAGATTATAAAATACTATTATGTTTCAATATCGTGGACAATAAACCCTTAGGAGACGAGGATACATTCAACCAAACAACATATTAAACTAATATGAGCTTTTTTATAAAACATAGCATATGTTGGTCCTATTTTAGAGTAGAAAATAATAATTTCAAACAATTAATTTCCTTTAAATCCATTGGTGCAATATTAAATTCTTTTACAAAATTTGTATAATTATGTTTACCTTAAATGTACAAATAAAAAATTTAATATATCTAATATGTAACTCGAACTTATAATATTTTGAGTCACAAATTCAAATGAAATTATATGATAACTTATCTTGATGAATAAAAAAATATATAATTCAAATTTGAACTGTAAAATCAAATGAAGTTGGTCTCACCTTTTTCAATTTGCATTAACCATGGATATATACTTGATTGAGGTTCAAATGATTAGTTTTGCTTTTTGAACTAAATAGAAATAATTATTTGTCACCTATTTGCAATGTGCTTTACCTATACCCTAAAGTTATATACTTAATTATTCAAATGTAAATCCACTTAGGCGTAACATGGAATGAGTGAAATGTACCAAATCGTATGAAAAGCATTTGAGTTTTAAAATTTTTTGCTGGAAATATTTGAATTTCAATTTTTTGGACTGGATTTCATTAATTGAACATGTCTGTTAAAATCTACTAGGGAGTTTTGCAAACCCATTTAAAAAAGTAAGATCAAAAAGTTTAATTTAATCCCACATTTTAACATACACAAATCAAAAGATTCACTTAAAAATGAATTTCAAATCAACCCCATAATTTAAATTTATTTGTTTCAAATATTAAATTGTAGATACTATTACAATAAACAAGAAAAAGATGCTCTGTTTTGATTAAATTTCAGAAACCCTTTTCATAATTATTAATAAAAAATAAAATTTAAAGGGTGAAATGGGAAGATGAATAAAAACTAAAAGGGATCAAAAAGTAAAAATCCAAAATAAGGGCACTAGTCAATCCTCGAATGTAACAGACAGAAAGAAGCATGCAATAGAAAGGTGTAAAAATGGAACACTGCATTACATAGCTGCTGAATAACACCAAACAACAGAAAGAGTTGAGTTTTGTACATGGCGGTATTGCTCTGTACATTGTAAACTGACTTATGACTTTTAGTGCCGTAAAATGTTAAAATTTCACAGGTTCAATGTTTCTTAACTATTGTTGTTATTCATTCACTGGTTTCCTATACAATGCCTAGTGCCTTTTTTTTGTATTCATTCTCGTATTTTCTCAACGGGCTAATCAGAACTTATTAATTGTAGCGATAAATACGGAATGTAATTCTCGCGACTACATATGATTGAGTAGATTGTCTCGATGTTGTCGGGCAAACCAAATTTTGAAATTTGTTATGAGGCAAAAGAAAAGAAAGATACTGTGAAGTACATATATGGATATTGTCGGGTTTAGAATCACGACAACGCAGCAAAAAAAGATAAAAAGCGGTTTGATTAAAAAATACAAGAAATATTTTTAAAATTTAAATATATTGTTATGATTAGCTTGTCTAGGCCAAATGAACCGGGCATAAAAGGTATAAATCGGTTAAGTCATACTATATGTTATATTTTAATTCAATGTACCAATAAGGTGTAGCTCAGTTTGTTAAGTAGGCTGAGTAAGTTGGAGGAGAATAAGGTTCGAATCCCACTAAGTACACTTGTTGTGAGGGGTGAGGAACCTTAATTGTTACTAAGTCCCGAACAAAATTATCTCAATAAAGATACTTGTAATTATTAAAAATATATATATTTTAATTCAATGTATACGACAAGTTATTATACTTGGGTTAAAAAAGAGTGTATTTAAATGACTAAGTTTTTTTTTAATACGTTTGATAACATATAAAGTTTTTTGTTTTCATCACAATATATTCATTTGATTTTAATTTCATTTTGATGTACGTGAAGTAATATTGTTTGATTAGGTAGTTATTTAATTTTCAAAGGTGATTATTAATAATAATGAGCTACCACGTTCAAGCATCATATGCAAACCCAATTTGTAGGGATTTTTAAGTATGGATGACAGATTAACTTTCGATATGGTCGGATTAATGGATTTAAAAGTTAGAAAAAAATCACATATCCTTAATTTGATGTCTCTTTTTATGTCTCTCACTCATTTTTGAACATATATCAAATTTGTAGGATGAAAAGTAGAAAAATAAATTTAAAAATAAAATAATAATAATAATAATATTCCATTGTAATATTCCATTTTCTATTACATGAATGAAAATGTAATAATGAAATAGATATTGTATATACTACCTATAAGTTGTATCTAATTGAAAATATGTTATTGTAAAGATATAAATGTAATTTATCAGCTCATCTGAACGAAGAGAGAGTGAGCCGATAATGTTCCGTGCTGCCTTTCCCTCAATTTTAAGGTCGAGAAAATCTAAGTAATTAAGTTCGGATCCAAAAATTTAAGTAAATATCTACCAAAAATAAGTTTTATTTTCTCAATTAAAAAAAATTTAATTAAAAGGGTTAAATATGGAATGAGATATCACATGAATTTTTAATAGATTTTAACCAAAACAAATAGAGGATTTTTTAAACGAATTATTCAAAATTTCTATTAGGGTAGGCAGATGTGTGAAAATATAATAAATTAAAAAGTGCTAAGTTTAAAATTTAATATACTTATAAAATAACGGATTCAATTTCATATACAATACAAAATCGGTAATGTTATTTTTCAAAATGAAAATAAATTCATTATAATGTATTTAAATGCCTACTAGTACATTTTATTCTAAGAACACTAAACATTTAAGAATTTTATATTCTATTTGTATTATAATTGACTTAGTATTTTTCTTATTTGATATAATTCGGAAGTCTAGCCTAATTTGAAGTTTTAATTTTTCATGAATTTTAATATGTTCACAATAGTTTGCTTACAAATAGACTACATTGTAAGAGAATTGGACAGTTGTTTATATTGAATGAAATTCCTTACTTTCTATATGCAAGTTTTGAATTAAAGGTTATAAAATATTAATTTTCAGTATCGTGGACAATCAACCCTTAGGAGACGAGGAAATATCTTCAACTAAACAACATATTAAACTAATATGAGCTTTTTGTAAAATATTGCATGTGTTGGTCCCAATTTTACAGGACAAAATAATAATCTCAAGCAATTAATTTCTCTAAATATGTAGTTGAGGAGTATCTTATAAATTTTATAAAAGTTGTACGAATACATAGAAAATTTTTCATCCGAAAATACAACCACCTTTAAGGTCACAAAGTCAAAGAATGAAAACTTATTTTAACGAATAAAAAGAATCTATTTCAAAATTTGAAATGTAAAATCATTTTTACCTGTTCCAATTTGCACGAAGCATGGATATATACTATGCTTGATTGAGGTTCAAATGATTAGTTTTGCTTTTTGAAGTAAATAAAAATAATTATTTGTCACCTACTTGTAGTGTACTTTATCTACGCCCTCAGGTTATATACTTAATTAATCAAATTTACATCCACTCAGGCATAGCATGAAATGAATGAAATCTACAAAATTACTATAAGAAAATTATTAGCAACTTCAAAATTTTGTGCTGCAAACATCTGAATTTAATTTTTATAACTGAATTTCATTAATTGAACGTACCTTGACTATCACAGCAGTGAGTTCTGCAAATTCCTTTAAAAATAAACAAACAGATCAAAAGATTCATTAGGAAATGAATTTCAAATCAACTCTATATTACAAATTATAATCCAAAACTCTATATTACAAATTTATTTGTTTCAAATGATACAATAGTTAATAATTAAATTGTAAACACTAATCTAGTAAATAAAAAAGATGCTCTGTTTTGATTAAATTTCAGAAAACCCTTTTAATAATTATTAGAAAAAGGAAACTGAAAAGGGTGAAATGGGGAGATGAAAAAAAAACTAAAAGGAATCACAAAGTAAAAATCCAAAAATAAGGGCACTAGTCAATCTGCATGCAATAAAAAGGTGTAAAAATGTAACACCTGCATTGCATAGCTGCTGAATAACACCAAACAACAGAAAGAGTTGAGTTTTGTACATGGCGGTATTGTTCTGTACATTGTAAACTGACTCATAACTTTCGTGCCGTAACATGTTAAAATTTCACATGTTCATTGTTTCTTAACTTTTGTTGTTATTCATTCACCGGTTTCCTATACAGTGCCTAGTGCTTTTTTTTATTCATTCTCGTATACTTATAAACTGCAGCGACAAATATGGAATGTAATTCTCGCGACTACATACGATTGAGTAGATTGTCTCGACGTTGTCTGGCAAATTAAATTTTGAAATTTGTTGCGAGGCAAAAGAAAAGAAAGATACTGTGAAGTACATGTACGAATATTGTCGGGTTGCTGATAGACTAATATGAACTTTAGAATCACGATAACGCAGGAAAAAAATAGGCGTTTGATTTAAAAATACAAGAAATATTTTTAAAATTTAAATATATTGTTATGATTAGCTTGTCTAGACCAAATGAACCATGTTAAGGGCACATAAAAGATATAGATCGGTTAAGTCATACTATATGTCATCGATAACTGACTATACACTCGAGGCGTATGCCATTCCTAGGTGTCACCGCCTCGAGCTTAACAACCACCATGTCTTAGCAATATCGAGCCGTGTGCTACTGATGTTCGTCTCAATAGCGAGACGCTGCACGCAAGTGTTGTCTAAGTCAAGGCCATAACTCCCCACTCCCTAAAAATGAGGAACTAACAGGTTTTGACCAAGTCCTCCTACAATCTCGGGACCATGATCCCACATTCCAATCCGCAACTACCAGATCATGGGTAATGGTCACAAGGCCTATAAATACCCAATGCCTACTACTGTAATGGTAATCAATTCTACACTTACCTAAACTCTGTCATTTTCTACTTGCAATATACACTTCCAAATTACTGACTTAGGCATCGGAGTTTCCTCCCGGGGATGAGCCCCGATCCTTTGACCTTTGATTATTTTGCAGGTTCTATTCCTAATAAACGTCCTAATCAAGTATCTGAAGTTCTAGCACGTGGGATATTCACCAGTGGGAGAACTATCAGTCGTGCAGTGAGCGTGGACCAAATTTACTTGGTTCATTCAAGATTTTTTGTTTACCTTTGAACACGAGAATGGTGAAAATCAATGACAGCCATCCTTCTGAAACCGATACTTTCCAAAGCACCCCTGAAGGTCTTACCAGTCCTGGAGGCTCCTCTACAACACCCCCACCATGGAGCGCCATGGAACACATGCTAAAAACTTCAGGGATTACAACATGCCATCGGAGCAACAACAGATCACCAAAATCGGATTTACTGAGCAGTACAATATGGTGGGGGCTACCCTCCAAGGAATTCCCGACGATGGACCCAGGTCTAGCAAGAGAGCTGTTTCCCTCTGATGATAATCGCCAAGCGATCGCCACTATAGAAACACTTCCCATCATCTCCGTTGCCTCGGCTCCCCACTCAGCGATGACGATTCCTCAAGCTAACGTCGCCTCAAACTTCGTGATGCCAACACAGATGTTGGCAATGCTCCAAGCCTTCAGTACACCAGGCGGTAACCCCCTCTTCCTAGTTGGAGTGCACGCACCAGCAATGGGCCTGCAGATGCCATATTCATATGAAGCAGCTCCATCCGCCTGGATGAACCCGTTCTCTCAGGCTCCAAGCACGCCATCATCGCTTCACCCTCCAAGCGCCGAGCCGACGGATAATGCAGAGAAAGGGAGACAGCGATACAAAAATTGACCCAAAGCTCAGCGGAAACCTCAAAAAGGCTATTAAAAGACCTAGAAGTACCATACCAGGAGTCACTAGTGGAGAAGAGGCTCTCTCCATTCACCAAGAAGATCTTAGGCGTCCAGTTAAATCCGTATTTCATTGCTCCCATCTTCACAAAGCTATATGATGGCCGCGACGACCCGGTGGTTCATGTAAGGCATTATATGAATAGGATGGAGATGGTTGACACCCTAGAAGCCTACATATGTTGCTACTTTGAGCAGAGCCTCACCGATCCAGCCGCGTATTGGTTCTATAAATTGAAACCCAATTCTGTCAGGTCCTAGGACCAATTGAGCGAGATGTTCTACAAGCACTTCCTTGGGTCCACTCCTGCCTCGTAAGTGAGCCAGCAACTGTAAGAAGTTATCCAGGAGCTAAAGGAATCACTTCGGTCTTACATCCACCTCTTCAACAAAGTATGCATGAGCACGGATGATCTCGATTTTAGCATCGCCAAGGAAGCCCTTATCCGAGGTACAAGAAATGACAGACTCCGCATGAAAATCATTACAAGGAGGCCCCAGGACACTACACAGATGATAGCAATGGCCAAGAGCATGATTAAGGTGGACGAAATGAATAGATCCAGAAAGAGGAAAGTTAAAGAAAGATCTGGTGACCAAAGGGATGACCGTCGCCTCAGAAATCCTTCAGGCGGCTCCGGTGGAAGCACCTTCTCCTGAGCTGATGTCAACCAGCCATCCCTGAATGCCCCGCTCAGTCAAATATTGGTCGCTATAAATAAGACTAACGCGAGGAAAAACTTGAGGTTCCCGAAAATTCCTGAGGGCCAGACAGTGGGCCGCGACCCGAAAAAATATTGCGAATTCCACCTGGCAAGAGGGCGGACGAAGTACATGCCTTAATTCGAGCCGAAAAGTTCAGCCAGTTTTTCAAAGGGGTCATGAGGGAAGAGAAGAAAGGCACCCCGGAGACGATGAAATCCGGAGATGATAGTGCACAAAAAGCTAAAGGACTGATAATGGTAATAGCAGGAGGATTGGGATTCGAGATGCCCTAAAAGAGACCCAAGGTAGTAGATTTAACGGGCCGAGATGCTGAACTATTCAAGGCATTTGCTAGTAAAGATGGACCACGCTGACCCCCTGGTCATTGAGATGCTAACCGAAGGATATATAGTTAGAAGGGTCCTGATCAACACAGGAAGCTCAGTCAACTTGATAACCAAATCAGCGCTACGATAGCTATACGTCCACCACATTAGAGCCCAGCCAGGATACAATCCCCTTGTAGGACTTGGGGGGTAAACTGTCCCATCAATAGGACAAGTAACACTAGAGATGGAGATAGGAGACAAGGACTTGACTTGGAGAGGGGAAGTAGAGTTCACCATAGCTGACATTTTAGTGGGCTATAACATCATTTTAGGACGACCATTATTGGTAGGGTCGGAAGCCGTCATCTCCATGAAATATCTGATGCTTCAAATCCCAACCAAGAAAGGAACAACAGTAGCAGTGGGAAACCGCATGTAGCCCAGGAGACATACTTAGCATCCTTGCAGACTGAAACTATCTCTTGTAAGGCAGAGGATCAGGAAAGAGCAGAGCCCATTGGAGATCTGGAAGCCCTTACCTTAGGCCAGAACACAACGCTCAAGCTCGCGAAAGACTTGAGAGAAGATACAAAAGCTGCCACAATAAAAGTATTGAGAGAGAAACAACACACCTTCTCATGCTGTCCAGATGACATTGAGGGTGTGTGTCCCAATGTCATGTGTCATAAGCTGAACATAGACCTTTCAGCTTCCCCAGTAAAGCAGAAGAAACGTAAGCAGGCCCTTGAGAGGTAAAAGGCAATTGAAGTAGAAATCAAAAAGCTCCTTGAAGCGGGTCATATATGAAAAGTAACCTATGCCGAGTGGCTGGCCAATGTGGTGCTAGTGAGAAAGCCCAATGGCTCGTGGCAAATGTGTGTGGACTTCACGGACTTAAACAATGCCTGCCCCAAGGATAGCTACCCCCATCAAGCATTGACCAACTCATAGACTCAATGGTTGGATTTGCAGTCTACTCCCTGCTGGATACCAAGGCAGGATATCATCAGATCCCAATGGACCCTAAATATGAAGAAAAGAATTCCTTTATTATGCATGAGGGAACGTACTACTATAAGGTGATGCCATTTGGGCTAAAAAATGCAGGAGCCACTTACCAACGGCTCATTAATAAGATGTACAAGGGATAAATAGGTGAAAACATCGAGGTATATATAGACGAAATGATCGTAAAAAGCAAGGATGAGGCTAGCCATGCAGCTGATATTGAAAAAGTCTTCAAAGTGTTACAGAGGTACCGATTAAAGCTAAACCCAGAGAAGTGCACCTTTGGGGTGAAAAGTGGCAAGTTCCTAGGTTTCCTCATCTCTGAGAAGGGTATAGAAGCCAAACTAAAGAAAATTGATGCTATCATCAAAATGCAACTGCCCCGAAACCTGAACGAGGTGCAACATCTCAACGGCTAGATCTATGCCTTGGGACAGTTTATCTCCTTTTCTGTAAAGAGGTGTCTGCCTTTCTACAAGGCAATCAAGTAAGATAAAGCCTTCAAATGGGATAAGTGCTGCTACCTAGCCTTTGAAAACTTAAAGAAATTCCTAGCCTCGCTATCGTTGCTCAGCTTCCTTGTCCACGGGGAGCCACTATACATTTATCTAACAACAGCTACTGACGAAGCTGTTGGAGCGATCCTAGTAAGGGAACAAGACAATGAGCAGCGCCCTATCTACTACACTAGCAAGGTACTAAAAAACGCAGAACTAAGGTACCCAAAGATCGAAAAGCTAGCCCTAAGCCTAATCTCTGCATCAGTAAGACTAAGGCCTTATTTTCAGGCGCACACTATAATTGTAAGAACCAGTTTTCCTTTGAAGAAAGTACTCCAGCGGCCTGAGACATCGGGTAGAATGGCGGAATGGGCAATAAGTCTAGGAGAATTTGATATCATATTTGAGGGAAGGATGACTCTAAAAGCATAGGTACTGGCTAATTTTGCGGTTGAATTTGTAGGTCTCGAGCCAATAGAGATTATCAGAATAGAACCCTAGATTGTATATATAGACGGAGCATCCTCAAATGATGGAGTCGACGTCGGGGTGTTGATTAAAGGGCCTGATCGCATTCACCTGGAATATGCTGCCAAACTCGCCTTTCCAGCAATAAATAATGCCGCAGAATATAAGGCTATGATCAAAGGCCTCGAGATGATGACTAAAATTGCTCCTGACATGGTAATCATTTAAAGCAACTCCCGGTTGATGTCCAACCAAATCAAGAAAGCATGGTTAAATATTTACGCAGAGTACAAACTTTAGTGGAGAACCTAGAAAAGAAAGGGACAGAATGGAAGGTTGAGCACATTCCTAGAGCTCAAAACGAGACAACGGACGAGTTAGCAAAAGCCGCAGCTAGCCCAGAAGATTGCAAAAGGCTAAGCTACTCGTACGAAGTTCTAGTAAGTCCAAGCAGTGAAGAAGAGGTGTTTTGTATTAAGGAAGGGAGCAACGACTGGCGGCAGCCCCTAATCACCTATCTCAAAGAAAACTAACTCCTAGCTGATTGGGAAAAGGCCTCCAGAATTGTCCAAAAATCCATGAGATACTCCCTTAGAAATGATGAGCTCTACAGAAAGTCTTACATCGATGCCTAGCAGAAATGTGTAACCCCGTCTCAAGGCAAAAACATCCTAGAGGAACTACATGAAGGAATTTGCGGATCCCATCAGGCGGCATCCACCTTACTTAGGAGAATCAACCTGGCCGGCTATTACTAAGAGACAATAGAGCCGGACGCTATGGACTATGTTTAGAGTTGCCACCCACGCCAAATGCTCACTAGAAAAACACGCATCCCCAGGCGAACCAGCAACCCATCATGACGACTTGGCCTTTCTCAACATGGTGAATTGACATAGTCGGACCCCTGCCAGAAGCTAGCAGACAAAGGAGTTTGTGATTGTCGCCATTGACGACTTCACTAAATGGGTCGAGGCGGTAGCCGAATCACCCCCGAAAAAGTGATCAACTTCATCTAGAAAAACATTATCTCGCAGTTTAGGATACTAAGGAAAATAGTGGCAGACAACGGCACCCAATTCAGGTCAAAGAAATTCCTAGAGTTTTGCCAAGGGCTGAAGAGAAAGAAATACTTTTCCTCTGTAGCGCATCCGCAAATGAATGACCAGACAGAGGTCACCAACAAGATGCTTGGAGAGGGATTAAAAAAGTGCCTCGAGAGAGGAAAGAAATGATTTGGGCCATACGAGCTTGTAAGTGTTTGTGGTCCTGCAGACCAACTGGCGAGACACCCTACTCCCTTGTACACGAGGCAGAAGCCATGATCCTAGTAGAAATCGCGGCCCCAACTAACAGAGTTGTCTATTACTATAAAGAACAAAATGACATCAACTTAAGACACCATTTGGATAACCTCGAAGAAAGAAGAGAGCGAGTGTGCATCAGAATGGCTGCCTATAAAGCCAAAATTGCCAAATATAATGACAGGAAGGTCAGAAGCCTACGACTTAGAGAGGGAGATCTAGTCCTCAAAGACACTATAGCCTCGCAGCCTCGCGAGGGCAAGGGCAAACTTGGAGCTAAATGGGAAGGACCATACAAGATAACAGAGTCTTGGGCCACGCAACATATCGCCTCAGCGACCTCAAAGGCATAGAATTACCCAGGACATGGAACATTTCTAATTTTAGGCCATACTACACAGCATCCAACTAGAAGGGTACTAGATGACCGCACTCTTTTCCTCCCCTTGGATTTTTTCCCATCGGGTTTTTTCCTCGAGAAGGTTTTTAATGAGGCGGCGTCCCCTAAGCCTTCACCGGCTAATAAAGCACCTAAAAATGTAATTACTTATAATCTATTTACGCTCATCAGTAAAGGCAATTTATTCAATTTCATTGCATTTGCTATTGTCTTCACTTAGCCTTTCACGACAATTGCTTCAAAGGCCCAACTGCGGCCACCATTTCACCCCCCAAGCGACGTAGATGACTACCGTCTTTATATAACTAAGCTAACAAGACTTAGATATTCTAAACAAATGTTTGTAACTAAGATAATGTGCCTTAGCCAACCTAAACCATAGTTATACCTAAACATCACATATAAGCTAACGGGCCTTAGACGAGTCATACAAAGCAAATCTTAGATCAATCTAAGTCACACAAAGCCCCAAGGTGGGTAACCATACATGGAAATGCGAGCATTCATCCAATCAAGCAAACACAAAACATGAAAATATGCCAAAGACAAAGAAGTATAAATCAACGAACTGAAATAAATACATTGGTATTAAATAAAATTGTCAATATATTACAAGAGCTGAAAGCCCAAAATAAAAAGAAAAAGAAGGAAAATCTAAGCTAAGTGGCAGGAGGGTCTTCATGTGGCACTTGAGACGAGCTCACTAGTAACGCCTCGCGAACCTTGCTTCCTGCAGAAGGTTCCGCTTGGTCAGCAGGAGGGCTATCAGGAACTTCCTCAAAAGTGGGAAAGTTAACATTTCTCACCATCTCCTCCAAAAGCTCTGGCTAATGCTGTCGGATTGCCTCGAGCAATCTCTGGCCAAACATACAACCCATTTTCACCATCCTTCCTATGAGGGTGTCCAACTCGGCATCCTGTTCAATAATCTCCGCCTCGAGCTTTGCAACCTTCCCTTGCGATGACCCCAAATCCTTCCCTAAAAGGATATTGCGGGAGAGGATTTAGGTATGGACGTCACGCAGTTTCTTAAGCTCTTTCTTTGCCTCGGTCTCTTACTGCTTGGCGATCGTCGCCTCGGCCTCTTCTCTAGCCTTCACGGCCTCAGCCTCCCTCTGCTTGGCCACCACCACCTCCTTCTCAGCCGCCTGGAGGTCAGCCTTCATCGTTTGGAGGTCCGCCTTAACCTTTATACAGTTGAAGGCCCTCTGATACATCTCAACGCATCGAGACATAACCTACAAAAGTATGCACAACGTCATAAGTTGTACAAAAGAAACAACAAGATTAAAATTGGTCATATACCTTAGAAAGTTGGTCCAGTATAATTCTAGTCGCCCACATACTAGACTCCTCCTTGTAAACCTCCTTCTTTCTTGAGAGAGGGAGGATGCTTCAGAGTGCCATTTGGACTTAAGGGCTATTTATCCCCCCTTGAGGACCAGCTAGCTCCAGAAAGCTCTTCTTAAAATGAGCAGAAGGAGAGGCGGTGGCTGTGGAGACTGGTGTAACCTGCAACCCCTACTGGTGGCTCGAGCCCGACTACTCTTAGCCCTACAAAGAAAGAAAGCAAGTTAGCAATGAGACATACAAAGGAAATAAAGGTTAAAAAGTTAGCGGGTTACCTCACGCCCCGTTTTGGGCAGTGCTTCAGCCAACGAGAAGGCTTTCTCGGAAGGAGGAACCTCATCCCTCGGCCTCTTCCTATCCTCAGCCTTCTTAGAAAGGGTAAGCTTCGAGGCGTCATCCTTGGTCAGGTCAACTATCTCCACCTCCTTCCTCTGGTTCTCCCAGCCCAGATCATTGGCACCTTTGGCTAGATGTTTGTTAAGGGCATTATTAAGTCGAGACGATGACATCCTAACAAAGAAAATAAAAAGATGAGCTAACCTGGAATATTGACTTCCCTTCATAGTACACAATATTTGGACCGTCCCACCTGATGACCTTGGTGTTATTCAGGTAAGCCCAGGCAATGGTAGCTAATGACCATCGCCCCTACTCCAACAGGTTGAAAATGCTGAGGTGGTTGTCCAACTCAAGCCCTATAGTGGACATCACCTCAGGAATGTCTTCCCTCCATCGAGACGGAAACGGTGGATATTGGGGGTTTATCTTCATATAGAAATAGAGCTGCTTGAAGTTCCAAACCGGCTGCGGCCGGTCTGAGAAATGGTAGAACCCATCCTTGTGACTAAAGTGTAGATGATCCTGAAAGGCCTTCCGCATAAAGGAAGCCAGCCAGCGAAAGAAGACCGAATCAAACCCAAAATCCAGGCCACGACATAGGTGGTAGTGCCCCACAATGTGTGACCAACAATTGGGGTGTATTTGAGCTGGACACATACCCCAGTCGGTTAAGAGCTTGGCGATCTCCTAGGGGAGCGAATACGTGAAGCCGGCCCAAACTTGCTTCTTGTATATGCTAAAGTAACCATCCGAGGGAGTATGAACCCCATTCATAGCGAGCCGGTAACAGACATGGCTTTTAAATCAGCCACTTATGCACATGCGCCTCGAACCGGATGTCCAACTCGTTAGAGATGGACACCATACTCTCGATTCGAGGTGTGGGTCCCCTAGTGCGGCTCTTCCTTGCCCGCCTGGGAGCATCCATTGCCTTAGTCCTCCTTCGTTTGGGAGCCGGTTAGGGAGATGACGTGCCAATCTCTTGCATATATCTATCCATGTCTATAGGACCGTCAACCCCATCATACTCCTCTACGGCCCGAATATCTGTATCGTCTGAGTTGATGGGGTTCCATGACTTGGGAGTTTATCCCGCCTGACTAGTCATTATCCTATGCACCCTTCGCTTAGTCCTAATAAAGGGACGCTGATTAGTTCTATCAACAGTCACCGGCTGAGCCAGGAGACGGTCCAAATCCTGATCAAGCCTTATAAGACGGCCCATGGTCTCAGCAAAAAGGGCATCGCCACTTGAACCACTAGACGAGCTCATCCTAGGAAACAAGTAGAAGAAACTTAATCCCGGGGGCTCGAGACCAAAAGGGACACCGCCTCGAGGCCGCCACACTAAATCAACGAGGGCCTAAAAATACCTTTTTCCCTAGAACGCTTGTTAGTTCAATGTTCAAACCTATGTCTATTCCTAGTTCATACAAGGGCGCTTAAAATACAAACTCACTCCTAGAAAAGCTTAGCTAAAGGGATATACAGGAATCATGGCAAAGTATAGAACCTATAAACGCTTATTGTAAAAAAAGGCACACTACAACTACTCCTTAGCATGAATCAGCGCATAGAATTTGCAAACAGGAGCATAAATCAAAGCAATTGGGGGTAAAAGACCACTTACTTGTAATTAGGATCGAACGAAAAAACCCTTGCCGTCGTAGAAGAAATGGAAGAAGCGTCGAAAAAATCCTGAAATCTCTTCACCGGAAAATGGTAAGCCAATAGAAAGTTGAATGTAAAATGGTAACTGTGGAAAAGAGTGGCTTTTATAAGAATTTTTGAATTTGAATAGCCATCTTGGGGAAGGATCCAGAAGCCCATGTGGTGTACTTTTATTGTATGGCACACTAGGCGAGGAGTCTTGACAGCTGTTACATGAATTGTAAACGCCAGGCCGTACCATCTTCGAGACGACGCCCGCTTCGAGACAACTGAAGCCTGAAGACTTCCCATACTTGCGGGGGGACTCTTGATAGCTGACTATACACTCGAGGCGTACGCCATTCCTAGGTGTCACCGCCTCGAGCTTACCAACCACCATGTCTTAGCAATATCGAGCCGTGTGCTACTGATGTCCGTCTCGATAGTGAGACGGTGAACGCAAGTGTTGTCTAAGTCAAAGCCATAACTCTCCACTCCCTAAAAATGAGGAACTAACAGGTTTTGACCAAGTCCTCCTACAATCTCGGGACCATGATCCCACATTCGAATCCGCAACTACTAGATCATGGGTAACGATCACAAGGCCTATAAATACCCAATGTCTACTACTGTAATGGTAATCAATTCTACACTTACCTACACTCTGCCATTTTCTACTTGCAATATACACTTCCAAATTACTGACTTAGGTATCGGAGTTTCCTCCCGAGGACGAGCCCCGATCCTTTGACCTTTGATTGTTTTGGAGGTTCTATTCCTAATAAACGTCCTAATCAAGTATCTGAAATTTTAGCACATGGAATATCCACTGTGGGAGAACTTTCAGTTATATGTTTTAATTCAATGTATGCGAGATGTTATTATACTTAGTGAAAAAACAGTATATTTAAATGATTGAAAATTTTTTGTAATACGTTTGATAACATGTAAAGTTTTTTGTTTTCATCAGAATATATTTATTTAATTTTAATTTCATTTTAATGCTACTACGTGAAGTAATATTGTTTGATTAAGTAGTTATTTAATTTTCAGGTGTAGGTTATATGGGTACTTTATTTTTTATAAAGTAAATATTATTTTACCATTTTTTACTATTGAATCAAAATATCATCCATTCATTTAATAGTGATAAAGATAAAGTAAAAGTTACTTTAAGTAACCATAGAATATCCCTAATTTTTAAAGGGGATTATTAATAATAATGAGTTAACCACGTTCAAGCATCACATGCAGGGCTAATTTATAGAGATTTTTCGGTGACAGATTAATTTTCGATAATTTTTTGATTAACGGCCTTAAAAGTTGAAAAAAATCACATGTTATTAATTTAATGTGTTCTTTTATATTTACCTTTTTTTGTATGTGGTAAGTTTGTAGGAGAAAAAAAAATTAAATTTAAAAAATAATAAAATAATAATAATAATAAATTGTCACCTGTACCACTATAAGAGATAGATACAAACTTGACGTTATAACATTTCATTTTCTATTACATGAAAATGTAATAATGAAATAGATATTTTATATACTATCTATCTGTATTTATTTTTTTTTATGAATTCTATTTGTATTTAATTGAAAATATGTTCTTATAAGGATATAAATATAAATTACTTGTTCTTCTGAATGGAGAGAGATTGAGCCGACAATGTCCCGTGCAGCCTTCCCCTCAATTTTAAGGTCAGGAAAATCCAAGTAATTAAGTATCCAAAAAAATTTAAGTAAATATCTACATAAAATCAGTTTTATTTTCTAAATTAAAACAAATTTTAAATTAAAATGGTTAAATATGGAATGAGATATCACATGAAATTTCAATAGATTTTAACCAAAACATATGGAGGATTTTTGAAATGAATTATACAAAATTTTTTTTTTTTTTCATCTAGTTCGTCGAAGTTTTGTTCTGATTACATTCATATCGCGACTCAGGCTGCGCATCTGGCTATGGTAGGCAAGTCTCCCAATGAGGATTTTTTACATTCACAAGGTTCGAACCTAAAACCTTACTTAAGTGATATCAAGTCGCTTATCACTTGAACCAACGGTACAAAATTTCTACTCGGGTAGGCAGATGTGTGAAAATGCAAAATAATAAAAAATATTAAGTTTATATAACGCTAACAGATTCAATTTTATATACTATGCTGGTAATGCTGTTTTTCAAAAAGAAAATCAGTTCGTTAAAATATATTTAAATGCCTACCAGCCACTATGCATGACCTAATTTGTTTTCATAATACATTTTATTCTAAGAACACTAAACATTTAAGGATTTATATTTTATTTGTCTTATAATTTACTTAGTATTGGTTTTAATTGTTCATGGATTTTAATACTGGATCGCTATATAGTTTGCTTACAAATATTATTGTAAGACAATTGGACAGTTTTTTTTTTATAATATTGGATGATATTTTTTGCTTACTATATGCAGGTTTTAATATAAAGGTTATAAAATATTATTTTTCAATATCGTGGACAATCAATCCTTAGGAGACCAGGAACTATATTCAACTAAACAACATATTATACTAATATGAGCTTTTTATAAAATATTGCATGGTCCCATTTCACAGGAGAATAATATTTTCAAACAAAAACAAATTATTTTTTATAAGAAGAGGAAATTTTTTTATTTCTTATGAAATTTATATAGCTGCAATTGCATTAAAACCAAAAAAAATTCTTCTCTCCATTTAATATATGGCTAGAACATGCAACATTTAGAGTAAAAAATGCAAAGGAAATTAAATGAAAACTTATTTTGATGAATTAAAAAAATCTATTTCAAAATTTGAAATATAAAATAAGTTGGTTCTAAGACACTTTTAATGGTTTCTCCATTTTACGGAATTCCCTAAAACGGAAAATACATATGGGGAATTATTTTTTTAATAATATAGTTTTTAGTTTTTAGTTTTTAATTTTTAATTATTTTGTTAGTTGAGTAGAATAGAAATGAAGTAAAGAAATTAATATAATAATAACATTAATAAAGTATTATTATTTTTAGAGAATTTAATATGAAAAATGAAAAATTGAGAAGATGATTGAAGTAAAAATATTATCAATTTCCTAAAATAAAACTTAAAATTTAAAAAATGGAGAAAATAATTGAAATTATTAGACCCGATCATATATACTATGCTTGATTGTGCAAATGATTTGTTTTGCTTTTTGAACAAAACAGAGATAATTATGGGTCACCTATTTCTATTTGTACTGTACTTTATGTATACCCTAAGGTTATATGCTCAATTATTCAAATGTAAATCCAGTTAGGCATGACATGGAATAAATCTCAATTTTTAGAACTTAATTTCATGTATTGAACAAACATCGATTAAATCTATCAAATTAGAGAGTTTTGCAAATCCCATTTTAAAACAATCAAAAACATATAATTTAATCCCACAGTGTAACATATTATACGAATCAAAAGATTGTTTGGAGATGAATTTGAAATCAACTCCATATTTTAACTTTATTTGTTTCATATAATACACTTATCAATAATCAAATTGTACTAAATAGTATACTAATCAAGTAAATAAAAAAGATGTCCGCTTTGATTAAATTTCAGAAACCCCTTTTAATAATTGTTAATAAAAAAGAAAACTGAAAAGGGTGAAATGGGAAGATGAAAAAAACTAAAAAGAATAAAAAAGTAAAAATCCAAAATAAGGGCACTGGTCAATCTGCATGCAATAAAAATGTGTATAAATGTAACACCTGCATTACATAGTTGCTGAATAGCACCAAACAACAAAAGGAGTTGAATTTTGTACATGGTATTGTTGGATACATTGTAAATTGACTTAGGATTTTCGTGCCGTAACATGTTAGAATTTCACATGTTCATCTTGTTTTTTAGGCGTTTCTTTTTACTTTTCTTGTTATTCATTTCCACTTGTTTTCCTAACTGTGATTTTTTTGTTCTCATTCGATCTCCTATTTTCTCATCATACTAATGAGGACCTATAAAATACAACCACAAATACAAAGTAAAATTCTCGACGACATATGATTGAGAAGATTGTTGGGACGTTGTCGGAGATATCAAATTTTGAAAATTGTTACGAGGTAAAAGGAAAGAAAGATACTGTAAAGTACATATATAAATATTATCAGGTTGTAATGTAAACTTTAAAATTAAGACAACTTATCAAAAAGGTAACTTTTTGAAATTAAATGTTTTTATACAAACGTATGGTATATTTGTACTAAAGTATATATGATGAGCTAGTCCAAATGTTGCCTAGACCAAATGAACCATGTTATGGGCTCGTAAAAGATAGATTTAGCTAAGCCAAGCTATATTCTCTATATTTAACTTCAATGTATATGAGAGATTATTATACTTGTGACACCATATTTTTGTTTAATTTTAATTAATTTCATTTTAGTTTGATTATTAGTTATTTATTTTTTAAAAGCAGTACTCAACAATAATGAGTTAACTTATTATACGTTCAAGTACCGTATCCAAAACCAAGATATAGAGATTATTTGGTATATACATATTTTGATATTGTTAGACTACCGAACTTAAAAGTTGTACCGATATAAGGGACAAATACATAGTTGTAAAATTATTATACTATTGGATTAACTAAAACCTACAAAAATAATCCTAAATACCTATAAATTAGTTGTCTCAATGTTGTCGCACGTTTTTCAATATGCAATAGAGATTGCATGAGATCTTATTTTAAGTTTTTTTTTCAATTTGGTTTACCGAATTTTTGTTTCGACTGTTTTTAGATTTGACCGGAGTCACGCACTTGACTGTGATGGGTGAGTTTTCAAATAATAATTTTTTACATTTACTAGGACTCGAACTCAAAATTTTACTTAAACAATACTAAGCCACTTACCACTTAAACTAACTCTTATTTACATCTTATTCCAAGTTAGTGACTTCTATTACTCAATTATAACGTATTTAATCATTAAATTAGTGATATGTAAGCAAATGATTATTTATAAGACACTAAATACATATATTTTCCCTTTAACGTACCACTAAGTGTTATGTGCCACCCTCCAATTTTAAATGTTTCGAATAATTATTTTGCAAAAAAGTGTATTAGTTTTCACATTTAATACTACGTCTCAGATTTTAGTCGAAGGAAAATATAAAGAAAATATTATCTTTGAAAATTCAAAATAATTAGAAACTAACGAGTGACATGGAGAAGGCAAGGCAACAAATTGGATCAGTTTCAATTTTTTTACGAAAGAATATTGTCTATTAAATAAAATCAGAACTAATTACAGCTCTAATTAAAGGTGGACAAACATAAAGTCAAGTCCCCTTACATGTCGAAAAATCAACTGCCCAAGCTAATAAATGTGCACAATGATTCGCAGACCGATATACATAGACAAACCAAAAAATGCTAAAAACAGTTTACCGAAGTTAAAACACCGGACATAGCATATAACAATACACAAACAAACTAAATTTGCTACTACCGCAAGACAAACACATGCCCTTAGGCAAGACTTAATATGAATACAAAAAACATGAAACGTTGTATTTCCTTAACCTCAAACTAACGACTTCATCCACAACCATAAACTGCTTACGCTATGAGATCAACCAGTAGTTCAAATCTGAAACGATCTTGTTCGGAGATAGATCTGGGTGTCTTCTGTGAAAGATCAATAAGTATCTTGTCTAAAGGCGGATGAAGTCCAACCCAGTTGTAAAACTATCAAGATTAAGATATGTAATAACAAATACGTGTTTGAAGAAGACGATCGTATGGTGGATGATGAGAAAGTAGTTGATGCAGATTGTTCTCATAAAAAAACTCCGAAATTAAAAATAAAAAAAAAGACAAAAAAATAAAAAATATAAAAATAAAAAAGTCTAATTAAATTATTTTTCCCTCCCTAATAAATAAACTTATGATCAGAGAAAGTGAATATTCTCAAATTAATGACGGAGAGAATTTTAATTTTTGGAGAGAAGATTTTGGGCGGCTCAATATTAAACGTATAAGTTTTATCAATTTAATTAGAAAAAAGTGCAACAGAGTAACATTAAACCAAGTTGATGGGGGCATCAATGTACATGACCTTTAAAAAAAGATATGTACGTGAATAATTGAATTTAGGTAAAATCAATTTTGATAGGCAGTACAAAGTTTTTTGTAATTACAATATAATTGAGTCATTTAGTAATTATCAATTTTGATAGGTAGATGTTATGAAAGAATGTTTTATTTGCTATGAAGTTGCTTTGGGTAAAAAAATCAACTATCAAAAGTCATTGATTCTTTTTACCCCTAACGTTAGCCAGGTAACCCGATTGGGTATTGTGCAAAGACCAGGAGTTTGTGAGGTTGCGGACCTTGATATTTATTTGGGCTTGCCGTCCTTGATAAGTTGGTCGAAGAGTCAAGTGTTTGAGTGCATTATTGAGAAAGCCTAAAAATGGGTGCATAACTGGAAACGGAGAAATTTATCTATGGGTGGAAAAGAGAGCTCTCTTAAATCAGTGGCTCAAGCAATTCTTACATATGCTATGCAAATTTTTTGTTTGCCTAGCCATATTATCTCAAATCTTGAGAAAATCTTTTCGGCTTTATAGTGGGGTGATTCGATACATTGGATGAGGTGGGAGAGGTTCTGTCAGGCTAAAGATAGACGTGGCCACAACTTTCGAAATTTGAAGGAGTTCAATTTAGCAATGTTAGGGAAACAAGCGTGGAAGTTTATAACTGAACCAAATGCCCTTTTTAGTCAGATTTTCAAGCAAAAATAATACTCGAACTGCCATTTTCTTGAGGCTACTGCATCATCTAATGCTAGTTTTGTGTGGAAGACCATTTTAGCGTCAAAGGATATTATGTTTTGAGGTTGGTGTATGCGTATTGGGGACAACATTACAACTCGTATCTGGCGCGATAGCTGGCTGTCCTCAATTGATCACCCTCATGTCATGTCATTACCACCTTTTGGACTAGAAGATGCAACTTTGGATTATTTGTACGATGATCAACGACAGGGCTGGAATTTTTAGCGGCTTGAGCACCTTTTCAGTGTCGAAGAGTAGCAACTAATCAAATCCGTTCATATCTTATGGTTCACTAAATCAGATTCAATTTATTGGGGATTCGAGGCATCTGGGGAATTTTCGGTAAAGTTGTGTTATTATGACCTTGTGAAATTGCGACATCAGGTACCCCTTCCATCAAATTTTATACATGACTTTTGGTGTAATCTTTGAGAGCTTAAGGTACCGGCTAGAATCACTTTGTTCCTTAAGAAAGTCGCCACTAATTCGTTACCTATATTATCATGACTTCTACAAAGGCATGTTAATGTTGAGCCTCTTTGTTCATTGTGTGGGGATGGTATCGAAATGAGCTACCATGCGCTCATTGTTTGCCCTTTTGCATTAGCGATTTGGAGTGAAATTTTAAGTGATGGTTGGCTTGTTCACATTTCTAGCCTATCGGATTGGTGGCGTTGCGTAAGTCAGCAAAGGACCGAAAAAGTGGAGAAGCAGCAACTACGTTATGGCCCATTTGGTCTCGTCGAAATAATTAGATTTGAATGGTAAGTTTAGAATTGCTTCACATGTTATTCGGCATGGTTTGGGTTTTCTCAATGAATGGAGAGTTTTGAATACAAAGGATCCATCATCGAGTACTCCCCAAGCAAATGCAAAGTGGAGGAAGCCACCACTTAATTGGACTAAATGTAATGTTGATGCTATTGTTTCTAATCAAGGTCGTTTGGTTGGGCATGGATGTGTTATCCGGAATCATGAGGGAGATTTTATAGCTGCGAGATCATCCATGTTACAAGGTCAAGGGGATACCCTTATTGCCGAGGCCATGAGTTGCAGGGAGGGTTTGAGCTGGCCCAAGGACAAAGAGTATGGATTATGTCAATGCTTTAAACAATAACATTTCTTTTTTTTTTATCTCTAGTAGGTTCTATTTTATTAGATTTCAAACATCTTATGTCTTTGTTTTCTCATTTACGAATTGTTTATGTTGGGCAGTTGTTTCTGCGACAAGTAGGAGGACATAGTTTCATGTATGTCCACCATTGATCAGAGCTTCTTTGGCTTCTGATCTAAATTAATATGACCATCTTTCTTCAGTCAAAAAAGTGCAAATTTATAATTAATTATTTATTTATCCATAGGAATTAATAATAATGTGGTAATGATTGTGCTGATTTTGCTAGACAATCTAGTGTCGGAAAACGTAATGAATCAAAATAGAAATAAAAATTCTCAGCTTTATATGAGGAAGTTGTATTAATATCATTAGATTATATTAATAACTGTTAAAAATGAATGAGAAAAGAAAAATATGAATGAAATGCTATGGTTCTCATTTCATATAATCAATTACATCAAAGATATTTATAGTGTACAAATACATGTGAGAAATTGAAACAAATAAATCCATAAATACAATTAATTATAAATTATCTTCCTAAATATTATTATTCTTAATTAATGATATCATTCCTAATTTAGACTAAATTAGGAATCATCAATATAGGAATAATTCAATGATGAAATAGGAATATTCTCAACACTCCCCTCAAGTTGGAGAGTGAATATCTTGAACTCCCAACTTGTGTCGCAATGTTAAGAACTTATCCTTCCCCAATGGCTTTGTAAAAATGTCTGCTAGTTGGTGACGCGTTGGTACATATGAGAGACTGATTATTCCTGCCTGTAGCTTCTCTTGTACGATATGATAATCGATCTAAATATGCTTTGTACGCTTATGAAACACGGGATTCGCTGCAATGTGTAGTGCCGCTTAATTGTCACAAAATAGTGGTGTAGGGACATCACACAAGACTTTTAAATCTTGTAATATATAATGTAGCCATACTAGCTCCGAACATGCAGTGGCCATTGCACGATATTCTGACTCTGCCGAAGATCTTTATACATTTGTCTGTCTCTTTGACTTCCACGAAATGAGAGAAGAACCGAGGAAGACGCAATAACCTGAAATTGATCTTTAAGTGGTTTGACATCATGCCCAATCTAAATCATAATATGCCTTCAAAATGAGATTATTTTTGGATTGCAATAACAAGCCTTGACCTGGAGTTCCCTTGATGTACTTCAAAATACGAATTGTTGCGTCCCAATGTGGTTGACATGGAGTATGCATGAATTGCTTAATGTCCGAACTAAAACACTATGTTAGGTCTAGTGACTGTGAGGTATATCAATCTGCCCTAGAGTCATCTATACTGGGATGGATCTTTCAACAATCCTTCATCATCTGAAGTTAGCTTCGAATGTTGTTCCATTGGAAATTTTTCTGGACGAGCACCTGTAAGCCATGTATCCTACAAAATATCAAGTGCATATTTTCTGTGGGACATGTAAATTCCAGAATTGGAACGAGAAAACTCAATCCCCAAGAAATATTTTAAATCACCAAGATCTTTAATGCGAAAACGTTGAAGCAAGCATTCTTTGAGGTGTTGCATTTCTTTGGGGTCATTCCCAGTCAAAAGGATACCATCTACATAGATTAGAATGGCAGTGAATAAGGACCCTTGATGCTTTATGAACAAAGAATAATCTGCTTTGGACAGTTGGTAACCTACTATTTGAATCACGTCAAAAAATGTAGAGAACCAATTACGGGAGGCTTGTTTGAGGCCATATAATGATTTGTTGAGTCGACATACAACATTCTCCCCCTAACGACGATGTCCAGGTGGGAAGTCCATGTAGACAACTTCGTGTAAGTTTCCATATAAGAATACATTTTGTACATCCAATTGACGAATAAAACCAGTCTCTTGCGGCTGCTACAGTGACAAGGCATCTCAGAGTTGTAAGTTTCGATGTGGGTGAAAAAATCTCTTCATAATCAATCCCTTCAACTTGTGTGTACCCTTTTGCTACAAGACGTGCTTTATATCATTCAATAGTGCCATCAGATCGGTATTTGATTTTATAGACCCATTTGCAACCAATGGCTTTGTCTGTTGGGAGTGGCAATATTTTCCATGTTTTGTTGAGTTGTAAGGTCGTTAACTCCTATTCCATTGCCTGCTTCCATTTTGAATCAAGGATAGCTTGAGCATATGAGGTGGGTTCTTTAGTGCCTATGATGTTAGTTAGAAATGTACAATGTGTAGGAGTAAAATGAGATTAAGAAAGAAAGTTTTGAAGGGGATATCTGGTTGATTTTGACAGTAGTTGACTAGAGTCAGAAAGATTGGCTTGAGATCCCAACACGTAGTCTTGATGCCAGGTAGGGGCTTGTCTGGAGCGATCGGAGCGATGGATGAAAGGAGATTCTAGTGTTGCAGGTGTGTTTGATGGTGGATTTTGTGGTATGGATGGAGGAGGACAATTCATGATATCTAAATTTTCTGATATGGAAGGATTGATTGGTGGAGAAGGATATGTTAAATCCAGTGCTAAAATTGGTAAGACAGTGTCTGAATCAGGTGAGGATGTTGTTGTGGATTTATTAAGAAATGGAAATATATTTTCATGGAATGTAACATCTCGACTAACAAGGAACGTGCCATTTTCCATATCAAACAATATACCCTTTTGATTATTTGGATATCCAAGAAAGATGCACTGCCGAGCTCGAGAATTAAATTTTTGTTTAGGTGAAACAATGGTTGCATAATATAAACAACCGAATACCTTCATATGAGAGAGAGACGGGGGTCGATTAAATAGGCGTTCAAATGGGGATTTATTTTTTAATAGAGGTGAAGGTAAACAATTAATTATGTATGTTGCTGTCAAAACACATTCACCCCAAAATTCTAATGGCAAATGTGATTGGAACAATAATGCTCTTGTAGTGTTAAGAATATATCTGTGTTTGCGTTCTACTACCCCGTTTTGTTGTGGTGTGTAGATACAAGTACGTTGACATTCGATGCCATTCTTGTGAAAGAAGGCTTGCATGGAAAGGAATTCCGAGCCATTGTCAACCTGAATTATTTTCATTGAGGCATGAAATTGAGTTTATACAAAAGTGATGAATGATTCTAATAAATGTTGTGTTCCAGATTTTTTGATTTTTGAGGAATAATCATGTGCACCTAGTAAAATCGTCAACTATGGTGAGAAAGAAACGTGCGCCTTAATGTGTTGGAACTTTGTGTGGACTCCAAATATCACAATGTAATAAGTCAAAAGGATAATGAGATTGTATTGTGCTTAATGGAAATGACAATTTTGCTTGTTTTGCTTTAGGACAGATATGACAATTATTATGATCATAAAAGAAGTTTTATTTAAAAGTAGCAATGATGAGATAAGCTTAAGAACCCTATGAGATGGGTGTCCGGGACGCATATGCCATAAATCAAGGATGTGTGATTCTTAGAATGATTTTGGTGGGTGATTTAATGGAGACATGTAATACAGCCCATCGCGTTGTTCACCCGAGCCAATCATCCTCCCCGCAGTCAAGTCCTGCAGAATACAACCATTTGGGAAAATGACAACACAACAATTTAATTGGTTAGTTAATTTACTAGCAGAAATGAGGTTTAAATTGGAAGATGAAACACAAAGAACATTTTTTAGTGTGATATCATTATTAAAATTGATTGTGCCTTTGGAAGTGATAGGTGCAGTTGAGTCTGTGGGTAAATTAACGAGCGGAATCGGGGATGATGATGTGTTTGAAAATGTATGTGAATCAGATGATATATGATCAGTGGCTTCGCTATCCAGGATCCAAGGTTTTGTGAAAAC
Source organism: Euphorbia pulcherrima (assembly GCA_947683365.1). NCBI lineage: Eukaryota > Viridiplantae > Streptophyta > Magnoliopsida > Malpighiales > Euphorbiaceae > Euphorbia > Euphorbia pulcherrima. Next base: position 10,941,014 of record CANTUS010000001.1, on the reverse strand, counting down.
AAAGTTGATTGAGGCATTAGGAGTTAACATACTTGATGCACTTGCAAATGATTTTCCTTTACCGGAATTATTCATCATGGTAGTATATGCAATAGATTAGACTTTTGAAACACTAAGATCACTGCTCTGGTACCGTGTGAAAAATGAATAAGAAGAGAAAAATGTGAATGGAATGTTATAGTTCTCATTGCATATAATCAATTACATTAAAGGTACTTATAGTATACAAATACATGTGAGAAATGGAAACAAATAAATCCATATAAATTCAATTAATTATAAATTATCTTCCTAAATATTATTATTCTTAATTAATGATATTATTCCTAATTTAAACTAAATTAGGAATCATCAATATAGGAATAATTCAATGACCAAATAGGAATATTTTCAACAGCTTTAAATCATTCTGTTTTTGTTTACATATAACTTGTACCCCTTTAAAAAATTAAATAATGTGCTAGATATATAGACCGAGGATGGACCCAAAATCGAAAGTAGGGGAGCCAAAATTTGGGTAAAAAATTAGAAAATGGAAAAAAATCAATAGAAAAAATTAAGGTAATGGGAAAATGAGATATTGTATGAATAACTCTATATATACATAAGCAACGAAGTTTTAAAAGACTTTTTTGCCTTTATAACTTTAAAAAAATTTATCATTATACTTTTTTTATATATATTACTAATTAATATTATTTACCATGAATAATAAATGATAAAAAAAACTAACTAAAAATAGTATTAATAACAAATAAATTTATTAATTACATTTTAATGAATAAATTTTAATAACAAATAAATATATAAAAACAATAAAAGTTATATTTCATTTATGAATATATATCATTTATATTCATACTAATCATAACAATACCCAAATACAAAATTGAAATATATTTGATGAGGAAAAAAAGAGTGTCACATTAATTATTAAATATGATTATATTATAAAAAGAAAAAAAAATAATAATAAGAACAACAGCAACAACAACAACAATAATAATAAAATATATTTGATGAAGAGAAAAGAGTAGCGTTAATTCTTAAATAGGATTATAATCATAAAATAACAACAACAACAACAACAACAACAATAATAATAATAATAATAATATATTTAATGATGAAGGTCAAATTAAATCGTAAATAGGATTATAATTTGTCAGAAAATCAGCGGCTGATAATTTCACCATTTATATCCGTAAAAAAATATGTGTATTTAATTAATTACTAATTAAAGTTTAAAATATGGATTTTTTTAAATATAATTATAATCAATAAAATTAAATAAAATAAAAAATAACAAATTAGCAATTTATTTTATTTTATTTTATTACCATATTATTTTAATTTATATTAGTATTTATATTAAAACTGAAATGTTAGATATTTTGATAAATTTTTCTTATATATGTCTATTTGAATATTGTTTCAAAGGTTAAATAGTTATTAATTGCTATAACAGTTTTGCAATATAATTCTTATCAGTAATTATAAATTATTTAAATGTGTAAATGTTGCTTTAATTTATTTCTATAATAATGGTATTTAAAATTGGTTATTGTTAAAACCTTTCAAACTTAATTTTTCTAATTTATTTCATGATTGATAGCATCTTAATTTATCTCCAAACAACTATTTCATTCCATTGTAAAAAGGGTCTTCCTATTCGTGTTCTGTATGTACCATTTCTTTCACTTTATTTTAGTTTTTTCTCCATTAATAATATTTTAAACATCTGTTATTCATTTTTTGTTTTTTAAAATTATTTTAGACGCCAATTGCACTTGGGGAAACACCTAACCAGTGGAATTGGAGAATATTATAGGAAGGGAAATTATGTTTAAACTTTCAGTTAAGAGCAACAATATTATTGCATATAATGAAGTGTATTATGTGGTTACACTTACAGAGGATAAACAACTTCTGAATAAATATAATTTTTTGCTCCTTCAGAATTTATTGATTGTAAGTTTTATTTTTTTATATGTAACTTTAAATTAGTACGTTGTATTATTTGTATTTTAGTTCATATATATTTTAACTTTAAAATTTTTTTACAGTAGAAATCAGATTTCGATGTTGATCAACTTTCAGATGCAAATGATAATTTCAAGGTACTTCTAACATTTATATTATAAATACAAATGATTTGTTATCTAATATAATTTGAATTAGATCTTTTATTTATGTATTTATTTATTTATGTTTGACATGATTCGATATCAGAGAATTCAATTCTCCTGTCACACTTGTAGAGATAAGAAATAAAATTTCGACACCATCGATATTGATAGATGAAGATAACGCACAACTTTCGAGCAATCAGGCAAAATAGATGAGGATTAAGAAGGAGAAGAGTAATTGATATGCATCTCTTTAAGCCCTAAAAGCCTTTTTTTTTATCTTTATACCTCTTAAAAATCTTTTTACCCGCAAAAAATACTTGAGCTTAATTATTGCTAATTATCAACTATTATATCTCCTAAATCTATTTTTAAACTTTAATTTGTTGTTCTTGATTTTGTTTTAATTATGTTGAGTATAATCCTATATAAAAAATATATTTTATAATAGTACTTACTCCTTCTCATGAAATATTTTTAATTATTTGATCAAGTGAACTTGAATTTCATAATTATAAATTAAGTATATATTAACTAATATATCTCCTAAATATATTTTTTTAAAATTTAATTTGTTGTTCATGATTTTATTTAATTCTAATCTATTGATTATAATCCTATTTAATAATTAATGTGACTCTTTTTTACTCATCAAATATTTGACAGAAAATCACAAGAAAATTGTAGAAAAGTATAAAGTATAATCCTATTTAAGAAAATAATTTGAGTTCTATATCTATTTACAATTATTTGTTTTGTATTGTTGAATTGTTTCATTTTAAATACGTGTCATTTCTTCTTATTTTTACCTTTTCAAATTGTTGGGTAAATTTCACAGTTCTTATATTATTTTCTCCAAATTGGAAAAGACCATTGCTGATGGATGAATTTATCGAGAAGAAATAAACGAATTTTGTGAATCCTTTGGTGATTTATAAGTTGAAGTGTGATCCATTGGTGATTAAGATGAGATTTGAAAAAAATATAAGATGATGAAGAATCGTGGATTAGAAGGAGTTTAGAATGTGGTCACGTGAGTAAATGAAAAAAGAGGAGAAACTAAGGGTTAAGTTTTGGATACAACTGGGAACACAAATTTGTAATCTCGTACTCTCTACTCTACTTTTATAAGTTTATATATGAAGATTACGTATGCTGTGTAATTGTATTAATTTTAAAAAAAAAGTTAATAATTAAGAAGAAATAGAGTTTGTAACTAATATAAAGATGTTTGATAAATTGAATTTGATATTCTCTGTGTATAAAGATATTTTCCGCAAATAAATTTTATTGCGAAATAAATTTTTCATTGATATACTGATTATAAATGGCGTATCCGTGCATCGTACGAGTATTACACTAGTCAGAAAAAAAACATTAATGTGATGTCAGGACTTGAACCTGCACATCACACATTTAATCAATCCCCCTAATAGGGATGAAAATGGAGCAGTAATTATCCGAATTCGATGGAGAATCCCCATTAAAAGATCTTCGTGGAGCATGAATGGAAAATTTTTTATACCTAAAATTTTAATGGATATTGAAATGAAGAATACATTTCTTAATCTAATAAATCTCCAAATTTAACTTTAAGTATTCTCCATTAGAAAATCTCCAAATAATACCTGAAGCCTCCAATTATTTTTTACATTTTATATTAATTATTATATACATGGACTTAAGTATATGTTAACCTTTTGTCACCATAGTGGGCCTAGTCCCTCAATTTGTTGGTACATAAAAAAAATTGAAGTGTTATTTTATTTTCTTCCTTTAAATGTTGTTCACTTTACAAACCAAACACATTTAACATTTTTAATTTCTCGTTACTCTTAATTTTGCACGTTAACTTTGATTCTCGAACAATTTATTTAGTTTAAGACATTTTCAGCTCATTCTAATTAATTTTCACTTCAAACTCTATAATTTAAAGTTATTATAATATTTATTTTCAAACTCTTCACTTTAAATTTTCACTTCAAAACAAAATATTATTATTTTATTCATTTATACCTCATTTTTTATTTTTTATTATTATTATTATTATTATAATTATTATTATTATTATTATATTGCCTCGTGTGATATATCAACATAATCAATCAAATAAAACAAAAGTAAAACAAAAAAATAATTAAATATGTTTGAAGCAGCAATTTGAAGTTGGGAATGCTTCATTCCCAGATCGAAGTGGGGTTGAAGATTTGTTAAACTAAATTATTTTGTTGCTTTCATATTTTCAGTTTATATGTTTATTATTTTTAATTTTTTGTTGTGTGAAATTGAAAAAAATGTATATATTTTAGTTGGGAATTAGAGAACCTGATAAAAAAATAAATAAAATATTATCCTGAAACCTTTATTGGATATGGATATGGAGAAATTTTTTTTCTCGAAATTTTTATAAATATAGATGAGAAATACATTATTCGATCCGATAAGTCCCTCTTTCAACTTTACCCAACTAACTTTGCTGGATTTCATTTGAATCAAAAAATACCCCTAAAAATTATTATAGAAAACTACCAGGGGCTCGAGCCACTATAGCTCTAACTGTGGGTCCGCCCCTATATATGTAGAGGTGATGTGTAAATAAAACTAAAGGAAATATTTTCTTCCTATATGTTGAATGAAAATATATATTTATATTTTTGTTATATTTTCTTGCAAATTTAAATATTTTTCATTTTACTTATTTTACTAAGAAATATGGAAAAATTCAAAAAATATTTCTTACGATACTTTTCTGTAAATGATACCGAAAATTATTGTGCAGAAACAAATTTTCGAGATAAAATTTGAAGATATGTTTTTCTTCGTAGCTGTAATATGTTAAAATTTTTGATAAATAACATAAGAATAAATATGAAGAGGTTATAATAAATGCAAGTTTTATAGTACTAAATTATATTTATATACCAATTAATATTTGATCAAGTCACATTCACCTCCCGAAAAAAATTATATTTATATATTAAAAGGAGCTAAAATATTGTTTAGCCTACGAATTATACTTGGATGAGGAGGATTTAGGGATGTTTTCCAGAACTTCTACTTTTGAATTTTTATTAATTTTTAAGTTAAAAATAAATTGAGGTTTTTTATAAGTTAAAAATTTCTTATAACAAACTTTTTAAATTAAGGTCCTCTTAATTAGATAAATTATAAACGGTACGTGATTCTCTACTTTAGAAAGCAAAACAGAAGCAGAAAATTGTTCCCTGATCTGATTCATTTCCTTTGTACCTGTTTTGCTCTGTGTATCAGGCACCTTATTTGGGTTTATTCCTCTGCTTTTCTCCTCTTTCGATTTCCAAATTCAGTTAGATCTGCCTCTTTGATCGATTCAATATGTACGGATTCGAGGCCCTTACCTTTAACATTCATGGAGGCTACTTGGAGGCTATCGTCAGAGGTCATAGATCCGGTCTCCTCACTGCTGCTGATTACAATAATTTATGTCAGTGTGAAACCCTTGATGATATCAAGATGCATCTCTCTGCTACCGAGTACGGTCCTTACCTTCAAAACGGTTCGTTTTCTCTTCTCCTGATACGATTTTTCTTCCCAGTGCTTTTTTGAGAGGTTTCTGATTTGTTTCCGGGTCAAATTGAGGGCGATTCGGGAGAGGATAATTGAAATCGAGTGAGTGAATTGTTGATCGAATCTCATAGCTTGTTTTTTTATCTGTTCGGTGGTCTGATGTGAATGGAATTCTGATCAAATGGAGGGCTTTTATATTAGCTATTTGAACTATCGACATTGATTTAGAAAAAAATTAAGTTGAATTTTTGCTCAATTGATCTGCTTTGTTGATATTGGGTTTCAGTAGCAAGTTTCTTAATGGTTTTATATGGAGGTTGTTAGCTTGCATCGGTTGAGTGGCGTTGGTATGAATAATATATATAGTGATACCAGTGATCTGGTTTGTTTTTGTTAACTGCATGAAACTTAATGATGTTGTAGTTTGCCCCGTTTCACTTGGGCAAGTATTTTGGGTCCAGTATCTCATAGAATCTTTAGTAATTGCAGCATTCAGATGTGTATACTTAAATTATTGATACAGACATGACTGGTTAGAGAAGTGCTTAGGAAGTGGAGCAATTGGATGGTTTTAATATTTATCTCAGATGGAAGGCTCGTCTTTATGAGGAACTTGTAGCTCATTGCCGAGGATTTCTGTGGCAGCTGTAACGTATGTAACAATGTTAGAATAACAGTAGAGGATGAATGATAATTCTTATATCTATTATAATATTTCTTTTCATAAGTAGCAGATGTATTTGTAGAACTCGTCAAATGAATGCAATACTTTCTCAAAAAGAAGCTACCGTATCTATTTCGGCAACTCTTCAAGCGGAAGAAAAAATGCAAATTGACATTGGATGAGTGGTATTATCAGGATAATTGATATAGGATGAGTGCACTGCATTCAAGAAGGGTGGTATGGCAAGCATTGGAGGTAAGGGAGGATGTTATGGTGCTTCGGACATTTTAAATATCAGCCCACGGATACTCTCATGTAAATATGAGAAAACGAAGGCTATTAAAAATAACGTCGGATTGCTATTATTATTTTTGGATATTTTCTAACGATGAATAGGAATGAATGGGAAACAAGAATTTTTGTTGTTGACCTCATCTAGTTCAGGCAAAGGCTCGGTTGTTGTTGTTGTTGTTGTTTGCGCTTGCTCTTTTATAGTGCCAAATCCTACTGCAATCATGTATTTAGTTCACTGTATCAAAGTGGTTGAACTTGATTTAAGCTCATTAGCGAAGTTCATCACAAAGTTATAATTATATTTGTGATTTCTGGTTTTGATGATCTGCTTACACTTGCAGAGCCTTCTCCGCTGCATACCACAACAATTGTGGAGAAATGCACTCTTAAACTTGTTGATGAGTACAAGCACATGCTATGTCAAGCAACAGAGCCATTGTCGACCTTCTTAGAGTATTGCACGTACGTTTTAACTTTTCTTTTGCAGATATCTTAATATCTGTTTCATAACTCAACTGATAAGTATGTCACAGGAATATTCGTAATTGTAGTCCTGAGTCAGACATTTTTTGTTTTTAAAAAGGGTATTGTGGAGAGCTTCGATAATTATGAAAGGCTTAAGAAAGTTGAGCGAGGCAGAATGAGGTTTAGATCTAGAAGCGTGATGCTGGATTTTGTCTTTTTTTCCTCAATTACCATTACTACAGTCCAGATGCTTTAAGTGCTACTCATTTGTTTTAGACTTATTCTCCTTTTTTAACTGTTGAGGATAGGTTGACAGTATTTCTGTTTGTGCATTGTTAGTGGAGTTTAGTTTTATCAGTTAATATCCTTGTATACTATCATATCACATGATGCCTGAAAAAAGAGAAACCTTATCACATGAAGCCTTTTGAAAAGTCAGTTTTGCACATTTTATATGGAAATGTAGCGCAGTCTAATTGACAATGACCTAACATGTGTGAATTCTATCTGTTTAATTAAAGCTGAAGAAGTATTGCGAATGTGTTTGTGTTGTTGCTGGTATGGCTCTAGATACGATTTGAAAAATTAATCATGGTAACTTTTGCACCAGATATGGTCACATGATCGATAATGTTGTCTTGATAGTCACTGGAACCTTGCATGAGAGAGATGTTCATGAGCTACTGGAGAAATGTCACCCTTTAGGCATGTTTGACAGGTTTTGTTCCTAATACTTTGTTTTAATAATAGTCAAGAAACCTTTCCTTTCTATTATTTAATTTATCTTTCTTGTCGCAGCATTGCCACCTTGGCTGTTGCTCAGAATATGCGGGAGCTCTATAGGCTGGTGCTTGTTGACACACCACTAGCTCCATATTTCTCAGAATGCATCACATCAGAGGTATATCCTGCTGCTGGTTGCATCTCTTTCTACTAAATATTTTGTGTAGCATGTACAGATTGGTATTATCTTGATTTGGCCATGCATTGATGTATTTTGTGCCAACAGTTGATGTATCGTTTATAATTGATAGGCTGGTATCATTGGAAATTTAACCATTTATGGTGTAAATATATAATCGTTGATCTTCTAATTTTTTGCATAATCTATCAAATATTTTAGGGTTAGACTGTAGTTTGTTACTTTGTTTGTTTATACTTCATAATAAATATATTGTATGTGGCTATGTGCTCGCATGCATGCATGTGCAAGTACATAAGTTCTTATCAACTATTGCCGTGGTACTGTTATGATTTGTTTGCTTATGCAAATAGCTATTATTTTGCTTTTCTTTCTTAATTTTGTTCAATATGATGTGTTTACAGGACTTGGATGACATGAATATTGAAATTATGAGAAATACCCTTTACAAGGCATACCTTGAAGATTTTTACAGGTTTTGTCAGGTGTGATGTGTTTTTGAACTAAAGAGATTGATGTGTGTTTATAGCAATAAGCAGCGCTTTCCACTTTTCTATTTCTGTTCTAAGTCTGATGTGATCTTGTGACAGAAACTTGGTGGCGCCACAGCGGAGATAATGTCTGATCTCCTTGCTTTTGAGGCCGATAGAAGAGCTGTCAATATAACCATAAACAGGTAATGCCAATGCGCATTGTCCCTCCCACGCTTATTTGAAACCAATCAGAGTAAAAAGAATGGAGCTGAATCTGATGTCCAATTATTATGTTAATGTGGTTTACCTTGTTTAGCATTGGTACTGAGCTTACCCGAGATGATCGGAGAAAGTTATACTCTAATTTTGGCTTACTGTAAGTGAATTGTCTATGCTTGAATTATTATTTGATGTTGGCTTTTGCAAGTTCATTCATTATGATTTCCTCCCCTTCCAGTGATTCCCTTTTAACAATTTGTTCCTATGCCAAACAGTTACCCCTATGGGCATGAAGAACTAGCTGTCTGTGAGGATGTAGATCAGGTGTGTTTTCTGCTTAAGTGTTGAAAAGAGCCTGGATGCCTTGATTGCCTTCCCTTGTTTTCTCTGCTGTAGCTAGTACATTTTGAGCCTATGCATTTCTATGTTATCTGTTGTTATAGATAAAGACCATTCAGCTAATGAAGTATTCTTTTTAGAACTTTGCTTTGCATTCATATATATTGAAATTTGTTAGCTGGTTTCTGTTAAATGTATTGAAATATTTGGGTGATGATATTGTAGATTATTGAGCGTGTTAGTAACAAGCAACGAGACCAGCCACAACTTGGAACTCTGTAATTTTATTGCTATCCATTCCAGTCTGTAAATATATTGATGAACTAAGAACAACCCATTTCGCAATCAATACAACAAGGTTGCATCTGTACTAACAGAATGGAGCCAGAATCCATGACAGAAATAATCATATCTCTGCCTGGATCTCACATACTGATACTACCCTTACAGCTCGTGTGCCTTTTCACCTACACTGTAACTAACTTGCATCCTGTGCTGCTTACTATGCCCTTATTCTTATAGATAAACCTGCTAATTCACCACCTTTGCTGGTTTGATACAATAGCTCATGTTCCCTACCAGGCATCTTTAAATTTGTGTGGCTTAAGGATTCATATTATTGCATTTTCAAAGCATCCCTGAGTTATGATCAAGTAACATTTCTTGAGCATCTGAATTTGCTGTTGCAGGTTCGTGGCGCAATGGAAAAATATCCTCCTTATCAGTCAATCTTTTCTAAACTTTCATATGGTGAGAGCCAGCTGCTTGACAAGGCATTTTATGAAGAGGAGGTGAAAAGGCTTTGCTTATCTTTTGAGCAGCAGGTTTGTATCTGTGGCTTAATGTCCATTTTTATAGTATGTTTTGCTCATATTTTGACCCTTGATGGTTGTTGGAAAATGCAGTTCCATTATGGGGTGTTCTTCGCATACATAAGGTTGAGGGAACAGGAGATTAGGAATCTGATGTGGATATCAGAATGCGTGGCCCAGAACCAAAAGTCAAGAGTTCATGACAGTGTTGTCTTCATATTTTAGTATGTTTGCGGGCCGTTACAAAATTATGTAAATTGCTCATCCCTGGATGGTATGCTGGTTGATTTAATTGGTTGAGTTGCCTAGCCGCTGTACTGTTCGCTTGCTTCATCACTGTGTTAAAGTGAAATTTCCATTTTTTTGTGCTTTTTTATTGGGGAAAGCCATGTATCGAGGCTGATAAAATAAATGTAGTCTTGTGCAAATAAAATGATCCGGGTTCTTGTCATGAATGGTGTATTTGTTGAATGTATAAATTGCCTTGGATGTTGCTTGGAATTTGATATGGTGGTTCTATTTCCTTGACAATTAGGAATACTTGATTGATGAATGTCGGATTGGGTAGATTATTAATTTGGAGTCACAAAACGAGTGATGTTTTATTAAATATAAAATTCATGCACGAACCAATAAGATATTTTAAGCCTAATTCAATGAAGCACCAATATAGAATGTTGGCTCTAGCTTCATTTGGCGCAGCTTGTGTGCAGCTTGGTATGTCATCCAGAAGGGCTGTTGTTTAAGGGTGGGGAATCTTTGAGGATAACTGGGTATCAGGTATGACCTGTGCAAGACCATTGGTGTCTAAAACTAATCCTCCAACTCCCTTTGTTAACTGTCTCATCGTTGGTGAAGCAAGGAAATGGAATACTGAATTGCTTAATCAAATCTTCTATGAGGATACTGTGCAGGCGATCCTCAAGCTTCCCAATAGTAGAGCCGAAACTCCATATTCTGTATTTTGGATGTGGTCAAAGGATGGAAAATATTCGGTGAAATCAAAGCTAACTTAGAGCTGTGCTCCTTTCCATCATCATCTAGAGGAAAATTATCCTTCTGGAAGAGCTTTTGGACTCTCCACATCCAACCAAAAATTAAACAATGCATATGGGGAGCTGCTAACAACACCCTTCCATGTCTCGCTGAATTAAAAGCAAAAAAAATTCCTGTAAATTCTGAATGTGTGTTCTGCAGGTGTGAAGAGGATAATCTTATCCACCTTTTCAAGCTGTGCAATGTTGTGAGGCCTATTTGGAAGGCTTTAGGGTTGACAGTGAAAGTGTACAAGCTAGATGGACAAAATTGTGCTCACTGGTTTCAGGAGGTTTCCAACGTCCTTACCAAGGAGGAACTTTGTGTTTTTTACATAGCAATTTGGTGGATTTGGTGGAACCACAATCAAGTCACTCATGGAAACCAATGCGCTTCAGGTGGGAGATTAGTCCAGTTAATCAATGCGAACAGGGAAAAAACGATCATTGGGAGACTGGATGGGGAGCTATTACCGCATCTGAGACCTGTTCAAGGTTGGATTCCACCAAGAAATGGATGTGTAAAATTGAATACCGATGCTGCTGTTCCAGTTGGTAATGGAAGGTGTACAGCAGGTTTTGTTGTCCGGGACTCTAAAGGAGCTGTGTTGATGTCAGGGTCTGCTCCCATTGGTGGCTGTCTTTCTGTGCTTCATGCCGAGTTGATGAATATTTTAATTGGAATGCAGTTCGCTTATGAGGCAGGTTTCTGGAAAATCATAGTGGCGTCCGACAACAATTTAGCAGTACATGCTTGTAAAGGAATGGCAAATTTTGTTGATTATACAGGCACTGTCGTTGAGGATATCAAAAGGATGGTTAGGCTTTTTAATGTGGCTGTTTTTGTGTATGAAGGAAGACAAGCAAATGAGGCAGCTCACCAGATGGCCAAGTGGGGCTCTCACAGCAATGATTTTCTCATCTTTATGGAAGATACTCCAATTTCTATTCTACCTTGTATTGAAAAGGACTATGTAAACTTATGTGATTGAATGCAAGGTTGCTATTATTGATAAAAATAAATAAATAAATAAAGGTACAAGTGAATTTACATTATGAACATGTATACTACTAGTAAAATAGGGATGTTAATGGGGTGGAGATTCCCGAATTTGATGGGGATTTGCCTGGATGGGAATGGGAATCCTTGATAAAACTCATGTGGGTACGGATATGGGGAATTTTTCATCCCGAAACTTTCATGGATATGGATATGGATATGAATGTGTATTCAAACCCGAAAATTCCCTACCACAACCCCGATAATTTTTCATTGGATATCCCCGAATAATACCTAAAATATGAAATTAATTGTAATATTTTATATCAATATTCAATATGTGACATTGTTGGTGGCCCTCTAGACATGAAATATGAAGTGCAAGCAATACTCTCAATAACAATATCGCATTCATTAGTAAGTTATATGATATAGACATTAGTATTTCATTGATCATATTCTCCTTTTATGAACATGTATTTCATATTTATTTTTCTTCTTATATTTAGCAGTGAAAAACCTTGATCTTACATAAGTTTTTCAATTACTATTTTTATAAATTGTGTTTATCAATTATTTAGTTTAGTCTTCTATTAAAAAGAATTATTTTTATTGTTTGAAACTTTGTAAAATATTGCATATTATTTATTTTTAATGGGTAATGAGGAAAATTTTTTCACCCAAAACCTTAATGAATATGAATATGGGGATATTTTTTTACCCAAAACTTTAATAAATATGGATATAAGAAATGCATTACCAAATACAATTAAGATTTATTGAGAATCCTAAAACAAAATGTTTTCGGATAAGCTTGTGACTTTTCTTCTTATTATATTGCTTGTAATTTTCAACAACATTTCATCATTGAAATTATTGAAATTGATTTAGTAAAAATAATTATTCGTCAAGAAATATATAGAAAATTAATAAGTAAAAAATATTAGCTTGTCCATAGAAATTTTATTCCCACAACATTTTGCATCCAACACACAAGGGCTAACTAACGAACTCAAAGTCCATAAAGCTAATGCCCTGCTGACCCCGACATATTCCGGCGAGGGTGAGTAGTCCCGGAGAGAATCACGCGGGCAATCGACATACTCCTCCTAATCTGTGACAGTTACTCATCCCAATTGTATCAATTCACTTGTGTTTTTTCCCTTTCCTGGAGTCCCTCATTGCAAACTGAAGATGGAGGATTCATCCCCCATTCCAACCTCACAAACAACAAAGCTCACCGACTTGAACGAGGACTCCCTCGCTCATTGCTCCAATTACCTTACCCTGAAGGATATCGCCAACTTGGCAATCACCTGTAAGTTCCTCAAGCGAATCGCTTATTCTGACACTATATGGAGCCGCCGCTTCAGGTACTCTATCCCTCTTCTCTCTTTCTTCTTCTTTTTTTTTTGTTTGAGAGGAAGGAAACAAATTGAATTTTGTGTTAAATTCTTATAGTGAGCGCTGGCCACAAGAAATAGTTACTCCTAGCTTATCGGTCTCATCAGGGGTAAGGGAAGCATATTTGGCTAGGCATGCTGCGCTACTTGGTTTCCAATTTTCTGATCCCTTGGCTGCGGATATTCCCACGGAAGCTAAACCTGTTGACCATATTCTGTTGGAAAAGGATGATATTATCTTTTCCCAGGTTTCTATTACACCCTTAATTATGTTCTGTGCTTTTGAATTCTAGTCACTCCATTGTTTTTGGATAAGAACCGACAATAGATGTTCATGTGCGACAATTACGTTGGTTTGTCTTGTTGGATAGGGTTCTTCTGTCCAGATGGTGAAGATTGCTAGCTTTTTAGATGGAAAAGACTCATTCACAAGACTGAACGGTCACAATGCAAGAATTACTTGTATGAGGTGAGAAATGCTGATGGATTTCTTTTTGTTCCTTTTCTTAATTTCTTTGATGGAGCAACTTTATAATTAATTTATTCATTGCAATTTTTAAGCTCTTAAGTTTGATGGATTGCATTGTATGCATTTTTCTGCTATTTTTACTTGTAAACTGGAACCATGTCTTTGTTTTAGTGTAATCTATACATAATGATTGTTGCTTAACATATTTAGATGATGCCTGCAGAATGTTCCCCATTTTTTAAACCAGTCACAAAGGAAGGAAAATGTATTGATAACCTCAAGCTATGATCATTCAATTCGTCTATGGTGGAAGGTAGTGCACGAAATACTGTTTCCTACCCTTATCATGCAAACACACTTAGTACTTCTTATTGTTATCCCCTTTTGGGTGTTCCATATTTGCTTCTCCTTAATATGAAACATTGAAAGAGCCTTTATTATGGCTTATGAGCGAGTTTTGCATTTTTTGTTCAAAATTTGTTTCGTTAGGTCTATTTTCTATTAATAGTATCCTATAGGAAAGAATTGTTTTTTTAATTGATTGAGAACCTTAAGAGTGGCTTTTTTGTTGCCTTTCATTGTTAATGTCAATTTGAATTCTATTGAAGATTTAACTGTATCATGCTTTGTTTTAGGGTTCTTGCCAACGTTGTTTTAGAGGTCATAATGGGCCTGTTTCGACATTGTCAGATAAATTGTTGGGTCATAGTGGTGCTAAAGTACTGGCAAGTGGTGGTCAGGATGGTACAGTTCGCCTTTGGTCCCTTAGCTCTAGTCAAAAGCGTGGCCAGCAGTCTTTGAAGGCTACCCTTCATGGACATGAGAAACCTATTAAAATGATGTCAATTTCAGGGTATGAAACCGTTGGTGAAAAATTAGCTTTATTTGTCTTCTTAAACACTTGAATAGCTTGCATACAACATTTTTGGCTTTTAACTTTTTGGAGTATTATGTTTAAATTTGTATACCATGACATTAATATATTCGGCCCGTGACACACTTTCTTCTTTTCATAGTACTGCATGAAATTGACCTCATCAAATGATTAACATCCCCATGTAGGTCACTGGCTTCTCCAGGTAAATTTCATTTGATTCTTGGTATATGAACTTCTCATATAGTCTTAGTCAGAAAGTATCTTATTGGTAAAAAGGTTGCACGCATACACAGAAAAAAAAGTCAGAATGAGAGAGTTCCTAAGAATGGCCCGGGGGCTAACTTCGCGGGGTCACTAATAGGGAAAATAACAAACGAACAACAAGAAAGAGGAAATAACAACACAAATGGGAATGGAATGATTGTTAATGGAAAGAAATACAGAATAAAAATGGCTTAAAGCCCCTTAGGATTAATATCCCTCTCTCAACTTGAGAGCCCTGCAACTAATAGCAGATTGGTTACAATAAACTTCTCCCTTTGCCTTACCTACGCACACCACTCCTGTTTTTATTCACCTAACCTCTGTAACCACCTAATTACATAAAGTTATTAACTTAATTATTTAAATCTAATCCCTTAACTGACCATGCAAACGTCCACCTAACTACCTGCAATATAATTAAATTATTAAAATCCCTTAACTGCCTCTTAACTTCCCAAACACTGACTTCCTATTGACAAGTTCTCTATCAGTCACATTTGTTTAGGAGTTTGATTATTTATAACTTTAGCAGTCTACAGCCATTGCCTGAGTGAATATTTGGATTTTTTTATTTGTGTTCATTCTATCTATTTTATGGCGTACATATCATGGGTAGGAATGAGTCCAATTAGGTGTAGTAAGTTATCATGATATACTGATGAGAAAAGTTTTGTAGTAAGTCATTCTAATGGTTTGCAATGAGCCGGCTGCTCTTTTAATTGTTGACTTGGCCAAGTGCTTCAAATGATTTGTAGGTTTATGTGGTGGTTACGGTTCTTGTTTCTTGAGGTTTATATTTCTTTCCCGGCGATCATGATCTAAATTTTCATCCTGTCTTCATTTAGGCACAGAAGTTCGCTTTTGATAACCATCTCAACAGACTCCAAGGTACCTGTATACATCATTATTTTGCAGTTGCTGAAAAATTGCATCATGCTATTTTCTGATGTTTTTCTTATTCTATGGAGTGCTGCATTGCCATAAAATCTTTTGGAGTAACAAAGATGTGGCAATATAGTTCAGAATTCAAGCTCAAGTTTAACTAATTGAGCTTTTTGTGTGGCTTGTAGTTTTAATGAGTATAAATCAAGCACATGTATATCAATTAGCTTTAAGTTATAAATAAAAGAATCATTTGTAAAATTTTTATATGATAAGTATCTATGTTTGAGGAGGGATATGATAGGACTACTTGTTTTAATCATTTGTGTGATATTAATATACATTTTAAGTTCTATTACTATGTATAAATTAAAATTTTTTGCAATTTTATTTGGTAAAAAAAGTGAAGGTGTTTTTCATTTCATATACACTTGAAGAAGGATCCATAAGTAGAGGTGCTTGACAGGGTGCAGTTGACGGTAGTATTTTGTTTGATGGGGTGCAGTTGGAGAGAAAGGTCTTTATGCTAAACTCTTTTTTTCAAAAAATTTTGGTTGTAAGATGCTTAATTCATGAAAGTTGTGATTGACATAAACTTCTCAAA
Source organism: Euphorbia pulcherrima (assembly GCA_947683365.1). Classification (NCBI taxonomy): domain Eukaryota; kingdom Viridiplantae; phylum Streptophyta; class Magnoliopsida; order Malpighiales; family Euphorbiaceae; genus Euphorbia; species Euphorbia pulcherrima. The sequence goes on along the minus strand of CANTUS010000001.1, from coordinate 10,924,618 downwards.
TTTGTTAGCCTAGGTTCTAATGTTGAAATATCCTATTTTTTTACCTAATATTAGAGAAATTTCTAATGTAATTTATTTGTTATAATTTTATATTCAGTGAAATTTCTTTGCCTCTTATAGGTTAGGTTATGGGATACAACCACAGCATCTGCTGCCCGGTCTTCATGCTGTGTGGGAATGGCTTCTCTGCCTGGTACACCTGTCGCTATGAACTGCCATTTATGTTGCTGCTGGTACCTCAGTTGTTGTACTTGATTTGAGGGCAATGCAAAAAGTTGTCACTGCTGCTATTCATCCATCTAAATTGTATCCTTTTGCAATTATGCCTTCAAAATCCTTGATCTGCACTGGTGGCTACCGCAAGTAAGATGCTTTGTGGAACTTTGGAGCTGTTTTCGTTTTGGTTACGTTTCCTTGTATAAGCTGTAAATTATTCAGCATTGAGAACATGCCTAGATGAATGAACGAAAATCAGGTGCCACTTGCGCTGTTACAGATTGGTCCTAAAGGGTGTCCCGGTTTGCATATTTGGATAATCATATTGATATTCTGTTTCAATTAAACCTCAAATACATAATTAGTTTTGAACATAAATGAGTCCATAAAAAAGAGTTGGTTGAAATCAACTGGCAATGTGACGGTAGTTCTTGGTTCATTTGGCTTGTCTACTGTAGAGGCAATATTTTAGATTATATATTGCTCTGCTTTATATGCACCTTCAATATATCTGCTAAAAGAGTAAATATGTATATGTATTACAGAGCCATGCTTTGGGATATAAGGAGAAACCAGGAGATGTTGAAACTTGAACCAATAGCCGAGTTGGATGGACATACAAGTCTGTTGACTCTATTGCACATGGATCCATATAAAATAGTGACAGGAGGACCGAAGGATCTATGCGTTAATGTGTGGGAGACTGATTCTGGTAAGCAAACAAATTCATTGATGTCCTGTTCTCCTGAGGTTGCAACCACTAGTGTACAGCCATGGCAGTGAATGGGACCCGAATCGTTACTGCTACCTATGGCGGAGATCAACGAAGTGTATGATTTAAAGACTTCTACAGTGCTTCACGTCCTGTTGTGTTGCATGAAGACGAGTATGATACCAAGTTCTGGAATGCACCATCTTATGATGGTGATACTGATGGCGTGGATAGTTGAATCAGTTTGTTGATTTCACCTATGCGGGATTTTGTATCATGTTGTTTTCTCTGTTGTTGAAACCTCTTCCGAGTACATCGAATCCAGTTTATGTCTTTTATCACCAAAAAAAATCCAGTTTATGTGTTTGATTTGGACTATAATACGCTGCGGTTGCTTCTCAGAGACTTCACCGCTGTCTTTTCTGCAGCGGGATGCAACTGAAAAAATTATCTTGACTTCGCTGAATTACAGTATAACAAGTGCCATTGATGTTCTTGAATTGATAGCAGTCCATGGTGGTGCCATGAATCTCCTCAAACCGAATCAGCATGTTGAGTTCATTCAGAAATAGAACCTGTTCTAGTACAAGCTGGACAAATTAATTTTTGCAATGTCTCGCTTGGACTTTGAGATGGGGTGGTATATCGTGAGGTCTTTAGAATATGATTTATATGCTATCCATTCTCTTGTTTATCATGCCTCCCAGGAACCGGATGCGTAACTAGTTTGTTTCGAGGATCCACCGTTCCGAGGGGGTTCAGTTTCAACATCTGTAATAGTATTTTTATTCTTTGTACTATTTTAAGCCATTGCTAAAAGTGATAGGCTTTTAGAAATGAAATAAAGCAGTTTTGATGCTCTCTTTAGAAATAGAATTTTGTATCATTTGAATTCGATAGACATGTATGAGAGAGATAAGCTTTTGAGTCAGAAATTAGTGTTCGGATGCTTAAATTTCCTAGTGCGTTTTAATTACACAAACTTTTTTCTCCGTGACTTATTTGAATTTTATGCTTTAGTTACATGTTTTATTGATGGATGCAACCCTTATTCAATTAAGATGAGTGCTTATTATACAACTAATTTTATTGTTTCAGTTGCCCTTTTGTCTTTTATGCTTGTAGAGGATGCAACCCTTGTTTTAGTTGATTGTTAGTCTATGGAGGTACACACTGAGGGTGGTAATTATTGGGGGAGGGGGCAATTTTTATACGTTCGCATACTGCCTTTGCTTTAACAGTTGCATTAAGGTTCTGATTTATGCTTTAAAGGATGCATCCTTTTGAAGCTTATTTGTTGGCTTGATTCCTTTGATTTCCTGCAGAGATTTTGATGGCAGGGGAAGCTCAAGCTGTGAAAGTTATTTTACAAATACCATACTGCAATTAAGGTTGAGGTAAAAGCGGCAACTTCTATCATTAATTCGATAATGTTATGACATGGTTGAAGGCTCTTGATTAGCTCTATGAATTCATGGTAGTTTAAATTTTGAGAAGGTTGGGTGTTAACTTATAACTATTTTCAGATCATTCTGGTGTATTAAACAGCAGGAAGAGCATATTTATTCCCAGAACCTTGTTTACAAATATGAACAGAGTCAAAGAGGAATAACGTAAAAGTAAAAAGTTCTTATGTATTAACAAGGAAGCTGTACTCCACAAGTTGCAGAAAGCACTACAGATTTCCAAGCCCCTGCAACACCTGTCTAACTGACTAAATAAAGGGTATACACATTGTCATACCGTGTGTAAATAGCTGTAAGATCATAAAACAAAGTGGAATTCTCTTTCTTGCAACTCCAAATTTTCTTTGTTGGAAGAGAACGAGAACGACACATCCCCAATGTCGTCATAGAATATACCTCCAAATTCATCATCGTTGCCTACTTGTGGCTCGTGTTTTGCCTCTTCACCTTCATTTTCATCCTCGGAAACATTAGAGTTCTTCTCAACTAGTTCCCTAAATATGGAAGACCGAAGAAGCAGACTAAGGGCAGTCGGTGATGACGACTTGTTGCTAGGGCTCACAGGGGCTTTACTTTGGAAACATTCTTGTTTTGTAGGTGAGTCGTTATAATCTGGACCGTGCTGAATTGTGCTGAGAAACGAGGGCTTAGATTCTTCTCTGAGAAAATAGTTATTGGTCGATAACACTTGAGGTTCTGTGATTGTCTGTGGTTCAGTTGCAGCAACTTGGGCCGCTACTCCTGGCTTTAGCCATCTGATGTAAGTACTCAAATCAAAATTGGTAACTGCATTTATCCCTCTGTATTCAATTGCAGCTATATCATAGGCTCGAGCAGCCTCTTCCTGTGTACCTGATATGCACAAGTACAGATTTTGTTAATTCTTTTTGCTTAAATTGCAGTTTGGATTCAGTTACAGGCAATCGAAAAGACTTGGTTTAGATTTACACATACTGTAGGTGCCAAGGTAAAGATACTTGTTCCCGAAAACTCTTCCGATTCTTGCTTCCCATCTCCCATTGTGGTGGTGCCTGTGTATGTATTTCCCGAAAAAATAAACATTTACTCGTTAACTATATATGCTATGCTTGAAATTTCCAGTCCCTAGAGTCAATTAATCTTACCTTGCAACTCCTCTGTACTTGGATACGCCTCTCGAAAAGCCGCTGCTTTTTCTGCAACAAAACATTCAAGAATGTCAGATGCAAATTTCATTTTATAGCTACATGAAGGTACAATACGAAATGGATGAAAGCTACCTTCTTAGAGAGGCGAGGTATTCCTCTTTCGTTACTGTTTGCATTATCTCAATCTCTTTCTCATAATCTGATATCTGCAGAGTTTGCATTTACAGTGTTATATTATGTAGCTAATTGGATTAAAATGTGCAGACTTTCGTAGTTTTCGATAAGAGAGCTAATGATGTACCGGAAAATTGGTAAAAGTTGTTGGCCCCCAGTATTTCAACGCTGCTAAATCATATGCTCTTGCTGCAGATTCTTCTTCATCATAAGCTCCTGTGAGATTCAACACGAATTTATCACTATCTCCTATGAATACCCAAAAAAACTAAGGTGTGCAAATTCTTGTTAAGATTCAACTTACCAAGATAAACTGTTGAGTTACCCAGAAGAAGGTGGAATCAAACAAACTGTGTCAGCATCTGGAATGAAAAAAAAAAAAAGAATAGCAAAAACCGAAAAGTGAGCAAGGTAGAGCTATAAAACCTTGTTTTCCTTTCTTCTTTTGTGTTACATTCCAGGAGAGTTTGTCCCACAGGTGAGCTTCAAATCTACCCGTCCATCTATGTCTGTTCAATTTTGAGTCGATAATAATTAGTAAATGAAGAGGATAGCTACAAAAAAACGTTTCTCGGAGAAAAAATTTATATTGACCTGCTGACACCGCGAAACCTGGAACTTCTTTTGACAGTGGTAGCAGCTGAAGTTTGATCAGTTTGGTGCTGTTGGGTTTGATTGTCTTCAGCACCAAGTGTGACCACTGCTGGATCTCTGCGTCGTCTTTTAACGCAACGAACGGCTTGAATATCGCCTTCTGTTGAGCAAACACGGCGTCTTCCAAGGTTTTGTTCATTCTTCACCATCATCATTTGCATTTTCTTGAATTGAATCTTCTTTCTGCTGTGTTGTACAGATTGTGATGATTGTATGAATGAATGAGTATATAAATTGTGTGCCTTTTTGGAGTTTATCTAAGTCTGTTTTTGGCTGTATTAACTGTGTTCGAAGTCAAAAACAAGGGATTCGATTATTTCGAGGCAAGGTAAGACAAATTTATGTCCATATTCTGTCTATCAACTCATTGATACAAAAGCCATGTTTTTTTGTTTAATTTCTTAATCACTTGTTCTGATTACTTAGTGAATATGTTAAAGATGGTCGTTAGTGCCATTGTCAAGTAACAAGTAACAGACATATTTCTGCCATAAAATTGCTTGCTGCTTCCATTTATGGCAAGCTGTGAGTAGCAGCATTTGCGACTTCTTCATTGGATCCTTTTTTTTTGTGTGTTGTATTCTGCTATACATGTGGCTAGTTCTTCCTAGTTGTATTTTTATGTACATCTTTCTTTTTTAAAAAAATTTTGCCCGAAAAATCTCCATTTATTTTAGATATGGTTTGAACCTGAAACTTCTAGGGCCATAGGTTCGTTGTTAACCACTATTCACCATAATCTTTTTATCTACATCTTAATAGATACAAAAGCCATTTTCTTCATTCTAAACCTTGCATTTAAGCGCGTTTTGTACATGAAATGTTAAAGTTCAATAACCAAAATTCTCTCTAAATCAGAATTTTAACCCCGCGATTTACTCTCAATTTTCACATGAAGACCTTGTCGCGGTTATTTTAAGAATTCCAATAAAAGCAAGCAGACGGACAATAAAAAGAAAACATACAACAACACCACTTCCCCAATGCCTAAAAGGCTCCCGCACAAGAAGGGTGAGGGGTGTCGGGTGTACGCAGTCTTACCCCTGTAATTATAGAGATGTTGTTTTCAATTGACCCTGAAGGAGTTACAACATTTATCCGTGACTTCACAACAAAGGAAGCTCAGACAGTTTAATGAATCATTTTATTTTAGTCCATTATAATCTAAAGCCAAAGAATTGTAAATTTTTGGCCCTATGGATAGAATTAAAAAGAAGACCTATCAAAATAAATTTGTAGTATAGTGGAGCAGATTGATTCAAGATATAAAATAAGTTGGAATTAAGCGATTAAATGAAACAGCGTAATGCTTCAGTCTTGTAATGTTCGCCTAAATTTGTGATGGAACTGTAAAGCTTACGATACATCCTATGGAATCAAATTAAGTAGTGTACAAAATATTCTTGAATCAGTCCAGTACATGTAAGACAACTTGGAGGAATCGCCTTGACATTTTTCTTACTTGAGGGAAGGAAACGTAATAAAGTACAATTAATGTATCAATATATAACTTTGGCTTTAAATTTTCTAGATAATGTGTGGTACACAATTATTGAAAATTCATTTATATAATCACTTAAACTTTTCCATAATTGAAAAAATGCCAATTATTGTCTGTATGTGCTTTGCATACCAGGATTGATTGTATATGTGAGTTTCGTGGTTTTGTTTTTGAGTAGGAAAGAAGGTTATAGTTGGTGACATTGACATAAGAATTTGACATTGTTATTTGTTGGGTAGGTGGGGTTCATTTAATTCATGGCAATTAGTTTAGCTTGTAAGATTCTTTCCTATGATCAAGGGTGTCATAGTCTCAGGTAAACAACGTGTGATTTTTCATAATATTTACTGTAAGTGCAATTTCACAAATTAAGAAAACTCTAGTAATGGGTAATGTCAAAATTCCAATATTTGTTTTGGCTTAGCTAGGTCAACATTAGTTTTCTTTATTATATATACTAGTATTCATTCTCAAGTGCTCAACAATTATATTATGATCATAACATGATTATTGATCACTTGACATGATATGTTTATATTCTTATAATTACTGCTATTGTAACAAGTTTATCCTTTCTATATCTCTAAGCTAAGAATAAATTAAACAAAGTTGTTACTTTATACTTGAAAAATGAATAACAGTGGAGCTGGTTGCTTGAGAGAAAAAAAACACTACTTTTTGGATTAGGGTTGTAAATGGGGTTTATCGGATCGGGAAATGTATTTTTCATATCTATATCTATTAAAGTTTTGGGGGAATATTTTCCTCCATCCCCATATCCATTAAGAATTTGAGGATAATTTTTCTTCCATTTCCTTATCGAGTATTCTCCATTCCTCATCGGGAATTCTCCAATCCCCACTAGGATAAATAACATACAGTTTTTTTAAAAAAATCATACAACAAAAAATTAAAAATAATGAACAATCAAAATAAAAATAGCAAACCAATGGAGGAGGTAGAGGCCAAACTCATTGGTCTTTTTATATAACTATAAAATTGAGGGGATTGGCCCATTATTAATTATAAAAAAATAAGGGAAAAGTAAAGCCCATAGATAATTTCAACGAGAATTTCGATCCCACAAATTTTAGAATTAAATCATAGTTTCTCAACAACATTTATACGTTCCACTTAAAATCAATAACCTCTCTATGTTCTCCCTTTAAAATGTCGTTTACCTCTTCTCCACCAATTCTATAATAGTCGATCTCAATTTCTATATAATCAAAATTCCAAAGCATTCTCCCTTTCAGTTTCGAATTTCATAGGAGAAGCAAAAATCGCATTCAAAATCAAGAAATCGAAGAATATAATCAGAAAATCAAAAGTACGAAACTGATAAACAAGTATGTAATTTATGTATTTGTATTCTAAACCTAATTTGACTCGAATTATTGATAATGACACCAAAAAGAAAAGGAAAACAAACTACTTCTCCTTCTGCTACAATATATACTTATATTAGGTTTTGTTTGTGCATCTGGTAAAATGCTGGTATAAAGTGGTTTTTGTTTGATTTCTTTTATAAAATAGATGTTTATCTTTGGGTTCTTCACACAAGGTATAATGCTTGTATAATAATGATATGAAGTGGCTTTTGTTTGATTTTTTCATAAAATTGATGCTTATAATTAGTTTTATTTTTCACACCTTGTAAAATGTTGGTATAAAGTGATTTTTGTTTGATTTCTTTCATAAAATAGATGCTTATGTTTGGGTTCTTCATACCTTGCATAATGCTTGTATAATGATGATATAAAGTTGTTTTTGTTTGATTTCTTTCATAAAATAGATGCTTATGTTTAGTTTAAGTTTTCATAACTGGTAAAATGCTAGTAAAATGCTGGTATAAAGTGATTTTTGTTTGAATTCTTTCATAAAATAGATGCTTATGTTTGGGTTCTTCACACCTTGTATAATGTTTGTATAATGATTATATAAAGTGGTTTTTGTTTGGTTCCTTTCATAAAATAGATGCTTATGTTTAGTTTAAATTTTCACACCTGATAAAATGCTGGTATAAAGTAGTTTTTGTTTGATTTCTTTCATAAATAGATGTTTATGTTTGGGTCATTCAATCCTTATATAAGGCTTGTATAATGGTGATATGAAACGGTTTTTATTTGATTTCTTTCATAAAATGGATGCTTATAGTTAGTTTTATTTTTCACACCTGGTAAAATGCTGGTATTAAGTGGTTTTTATTAGATTTCTTTCATAAAATAAATGTTTATGTTTCGGTTCTTTACATATTGTATAATGCTTGTATAATAATGATTAAAGTGGTTTTTGTTTGATTTCTTTTCATAAAATAGATGATTATGTTTAGTTTTATTTTTCAAACCTAATAAAATGCTTGTATAATGCTGGTATATCACACTAGGTAAAATGCTTGTATAATGCTGGTATATCATCTGTTACATATCTTCGAAAATAAAAACCCAAAAAAGTATGTCATCATGTATCTACTTTCGAAGATAAAAACGAGACGAACAAAAAACTTTACGGCAGCATATCGAAAAAATCAACGATTTACGAGATAAATGAAAAGTAAAGTAAAAAAATAAATAAAAAAAATCTGATGAGATTGTTAATTATAAAAATAGAGTGTAATTATTTTTTTTTGATAATTATGGATTTTTGTAGAGGCTATGTATTGAATCTAAGACCTTCCATTATATTAAGTGGTGTACCAATTGAACTACACCTAATTAGTTGTAGATATTTTACCCAACCCCTAAATTTCATTAGATTTCCCAAAAATTAACATATTTAAAGAAGTTAAGCCCATGCCTATAGACCCAACTATGTGGGCCTATAAATAATATAAAACGTAAAAATAATTGGAGGTTCCGGATATTATTTGGGGAATATTCGGGGATTCTTCAATAGAGACAAATAGAGGTTGGGGATTTATCGAACTGGGGAATATATTATTCATATCCATATCCAATAAATTTTTTGGTACAAAAAATTCTCCATCTATTCCCCACAAGTATTTTTAATGGGAATTTCTCATTCTTATCACGCGCGAATTTCCATCAAAGTCGGGTAATTCCTACCCCAATTTTTAACCCTATTTAGGATTTTACAACGTACACCCTATTCTATAGTATAACTTTTTTTATAAGGTCGTCAATTTTGCACTGTAGTACTAAAAACATTTCTCCCCAACTGAGAAGTCTAAAATTCTAATGTAGTTTAAGACTAAAGATGGGTAAGAAGTAAAGGACAAAAATTTAAGAATATAAAGAAATGATCACAGGATGAATCGAAAATTAGTGGATATGATATGTTCTTTTATTATTAATATTTTTCTCATTTTCATTCTTCCAATATCTGAATTCTCCCTACAATAATAAATATTTTTGTGGCAACTTAGATGATTTTGACATCAAAATTAAACATGTTCGTGGCCGGACTATTCATCGAATCTGATTAGAACCCGTTTAAATGGGTTTGATTTGGACACTCATTTATTATAAATTCGGCTTGAGCTCGAGCACGCAAAATTCCGAAGTTCTATGAGTCGGGCTTGGTTTATATATAAATATTTAAGCCCGGTCCGACGAATAAAAAATATATTTATTTTATATTTTTTAATTATTATTTAATAGTTATTTTTATAGATTTTTATATTAACTTACTAAATTTTTTAATTATATATGAAAGAATTTTGCTAAATAATGTAATTGTATTGATTGATAAATCAAGGGAAAAGCTTAATAAGAAGCTAGAAGTGTTGAGAAATGCTTTAGCGAGTAAAGGTTTTAATTTAAATAGAAGTAAGACGGAGTATTTGCACACCAAGTTTAGCTTACGGAAGGGAGACGAAGGAGAAGTAAAACTAGGAGATACAATCGTGCCAAAATGCAAACGATTTAGGTATTTGGGCTCTATCTTCCACAAGAAGGGGATGATTGATGAGGATGTAACTCATAAAATCAATATAGGATGGATGAAATGCAGAAGTGCTACCGGAGTCTTACGTGACAAAAAGATACCGTTAAAAGTTAAAGGTAAATTCTACAAAAAAAAGTGGTTAGGCCAATCATGACATATGGGAGTGAATGTTGGGCTATTAAGACGCAACATATTCAAAGGATGAATGTGGCCAGTGGCGTAGCCAGGATTTTCACATCCGGTGGGTCACAATTGTGTATAAAAATTTAAATTTGACTTAGAATAAATTATCAACTTCACAATTAATATAATGAAGTCATCTTCCTTCCTTAGATTAGAGTTCTTTAGCTGAAAATTACAGCCGCCCCTGCGACACTCCCCAAAAAACTCAGACTGAAGACATTGGGGTAAGGGGGAGTTCCGGCGCCGGTGAGTCATGTTACCCCCTTCCCCCCCTCTGTCTACGCCATTGAGTGTGGCGGAAATGAAGATGCTTAGGTGGATGAGTGGCATACTAGGATGGATCGAATTAGAAATGAGTGCATCCGTCAAAAAGACCGGTGTGACACATATTGAGGATAAACTGAGAGAAGGACGACTAAGGTGGTATGAACATGTGCTACGTAGACCAATAGATGCTCGAGTTACAAAATGTGAGAACTTAAGGATAGAGAGTAAGGGTCGAAGGAGAGGTAGACATAAGATTACTTGGAGAGAAACTATTTCTAAGGATATACGTTTGCTTGGTATGAACGAAAATTTGGCTTTTGATAGAGCTTCATGGCGTCGGAAGATCCATATAGCCGTCTCCACCTAGCATAGGATTTAAGGCTTAATTGGTTGGTTGGTAATGTAATTATTTGTAAAATTTAGACATTTTTATATAAAACTTGTATTTTTTTCAATTTAGTTCATAAAATATTAAAAGAAAAAAATTATATATAAACCATGGGTCAAACTTAAAAAATGCTTATTTAACTCATAAGCTTGAATTAATGATTTTAATTAAAACCCTTTGGCCACCCAAAAAACATGTTTAATTAAAATACGTAAATCTCTATTGAAGTTGGATGATATTTTTAGAAACCTTTCCCTAATATACAAGATGGCTAAAGGGAGAACGAAAAAGAATTAAAACTATTATCGTGAATAAATTGAAGAGACATAAAGTTATTGTACAAGCAATTATAACATCTTACGGGTTTACCAAAACGCCAATTAAAGGAAATGAAAATGTGGCAAGAGCATGGTAGCAATTAGCAAGTAGCAACTCTTTTCACCGCTAAAATGGAGGCTCTTATTTTTCTTTAATATTCACAGATATCTTAATTTTATTCAAAATTTAATTATAATTAAAAAATTTTATTTTAATAAATATATTTAATAAAATTTAAATTTTATTTTTCTCCGACCTGAGCTATTGAGGCTAACCTGGAGCTAAAATGGAGGCTCTAATTTTATCATAAATTACAAATTGCTATTAATTTAATTCATCGTACTATAATGATTTCTCGCTGGGATATGCCAAGGCTACTGTTACTGTTATGACCGATCTTTGCGTCTCTCTTGCCCGACCTGCCCCTCTTTTCTCTGTTTCAAACTGCCCATCCTGCCCGTTCATCAAGCACCGTCTTTCTCTCTCTAATCTTCCCTTTTGACCAAACTTTCCAACTGGGTATCACTTCTTTCAACTTTTGATCCATTCATCTTTGTTATTTATGGGTTTTTATCCTTGGAGGTTGGATTCTTTCAGATGGGTTCTCTTCGTTTGCATTAAATTTGTACCTTTTTTGTTTTCTGATGATGGGTTTGGGTCCTGATTCTCTAAAGGTAAATGCTTTTGAAGATAAATCAAAGTCTCATAATATTAAGAAGAAATATGACCAAAGAGGAAGAAGAAACAAGGAAGAGGAGGAGATCGGATGCTGGACTAAATTCAAGTTATTTGGAAACTGCATGCCTTCGAGATCAAAAGTAGATTCCTCTTTAAGCGGCATCACAGCTCAATATGGTAATAAAAATCGTCTCTTTTTAGTTAATATGGGGTTAATTTGGGTTTAAGAAAGGATATTGTTTTTGTTGGTGGTGTTATAAGCAGTTTTAGCTAAATCAGGTAAAGAGAAACCTTCCAATTGAAGAATTGATTGTATAATAATAAATGTTCACTCTTACATCAGGGGCCCAATTCATTCCTTTTTTTTCTTGTTGATGTTGTTTGTATGTAGAATTGAACTAGCCTTTTTCTGAGGGTTATGGATTAGAGTGTGGACCTGTTTTAAAATTTCTAAAATTGATTGCCTTTGACTGTTTTTTATAGCTGTCAATGATTGGAGTGTTCCAAAACTTGGGCTATTATGTGTTGAAGAGTTATTTAAGTGTATACAACAATAAGAGGAGCTTTACACATCATGATTAAGGCTTAATTAGTGCAAAATTACTGCAGTTGTGTTCTCTATTTGAACTTTTTGCATTGCTTTGTGTGTTGGGTAGAAAGTAGTAAATCTGCTGATGAGAAGAGCAAAGACCAACCAGTAGTTCCTGTTATTTCGTCTACAACCACAAGTAATGGAGAAAGTGTCTCATCTACGCCGATATTCAGTGAGGAACTGAAGCTTGCTTCTCAGCTCCGAAAGTTTGGATTCAATGACCTTAAATTGGCTACTAGGAATTTCAGGCCTGAAAGTCTTCTAGGGGAGGGTGGTTTTGGCTGTGTATTCAAAGGCTGGATCGAGGAAAACGGAACTGGCCCTGTGAAACCCGGAACAGGGCTGACTGTTGCAGTCAAAACTCTTAATCATGACGGACTTCAAGGTCATAAAGAATGGCTTGTGAGTAAAACTTTGTATTTTGACTTATCTCATTCGTTTTTTATGAGATGATTCTTTTGCGTTGATTAGATTAAACATTAATGTATTTATTATATATATGTTACTCAGGCTGAAGTTAGTTTTCTTGGAAATCTTCTGCATCCAAATTTGGTAAAGTTGATTGGATATTGCATTGAAGATGATCAGAGGTTGCTGGTGTATGAGTTCATGCCTAGAGGAAGTTTGAAGAACCACCTCTTTAGAAGTATGTAACACCGATACTTGTGCATTTTATTTTTCTTATGAATTTTGAAGCCATAGTTCGATCAATCACGACTTTGAAACCTCAGTCATTTAACTAGGACATGGTTTATGACCTATATGCATAGTTGCTGGAGGTGCAAGGCACACTGAGGTGCAAAGGGGCCAGAGGCGCTCGCCCGTGGTACGTTAGGGCAAAAAAATTGCAAAAAATATTTGCTTGAAAAGTGAAGAAATGCAATAACAGTGCCATAAAAAGAACTAATAGAATTATTAGATTTTCAAGTATGTAAAATTAACATTTTAGAAATTTATAGGCTTGAATTAATCTAGCCTTAATAGGAACTATATTAGGAATATCTAGCATTGAATTATTATTAGAACTCTTAAAAATTGATGGGGAAAACATATTATAGTAAGTTAAAACCCTGAAGAATACAAGTGTCCTTGAGGCGAGGTGCACTGAGGCGTACGCCTCAAGGACACCACCTCGCCTATATTATGGCGAGGAGCCGAGGGTTGCGGCCTTCGTGAGGCGCGCCTTTGAAAACTATGCCTATATGTTCAAACTGTATGTATGTACTCTATACTAAGGTGGGAAATGTTATTACTCGTTATATTTGAAGCATACCGACATAGGAATCCACAAAAGATTTCAATTGTGATCCCTGTATCATGTTGATTTTAATGTTGTGTCTGTAATTTCCTTCCTTCGATGAAAGCTTCAATCTTTTCCTTTTAAATGAGTAGGCTATTTGTTCTAATGTTTAAAACATGTATGTTGACAATTGATGTTTAATGTTATCTGGTAACAACCAATTTACATGGCAGAAGGGTCCTTGCCTCTACCTTGGTCTATCAGAATGAAAGTAGCGCTTGGTGCTGCTAAGGGTCTTGCTTTTCTTCATGAGGAAGCCGAAAGATCTGTGATTTATCGCGATTTTAAAACTTCTAACATCTTATTAGATGCGGTATGCTGCTATTTTGAACTATTTTCTAATATCATTTGTTTCCTTTATTATTCTGAGCAGTGTTTGTTACTGTTGTAGGATTACAATTCCAAACTCTCTGACTTTGGACTTGCGAAAGATGGCCCTGAAAGTGGTAAAACTCATGTATCTACTCGAGTGATGGGAACATATGGATATGCTGCTCCTGAATACGTTATGACCGGTGAGTAGTTTCCATTTGCTTTTCACATGTCTTATAAAAATGCGGCCACCATGTTAGTATGTTTGGCATACTGCCCCCTGACGTTGAAAAGTATCCCCGTATCTCACTCAACTTGGAAAAAATGCACCATTTTGCCCCCCGAATGCCACGTGTTCGCTTCCGATTGGAGAGAGAAAAATCTAAAAAAGGACATCTTTGAAAAGTCTAACAAACCAGAAGTTGACATGTGGCATTAAGGGGGGGGGCAAACAGGTACACATTTTGAAAGTTGAGGGAGCTAAGGGGATCTTTTTAGGTTAGGGGGACAGTAGGTGGAACGTGCCAACTTGGAAGAGCCGCTGATGTATCTTGCATAAAAATGCTTTAGATGAAGGATTAACATTGTTAATTTTGAAAGTTCCCTGCAATCCTTGGTGATTGAACAATCTAGTAGTTTTATAGTTAAATGGCTTAATGCATCAATAGCTGCCTGAACTTGTCTCTAAAACAAAGTGACCCTGTAGCTCCCTCAACTTTCAAAAAATGCACGAATTTGCTCCCTTAATGTCACATGTCCGCTTCTTATTGGAGAGAGAAAATCAGAAAAATGACATCTTTGAAAAAGTCAAACCAACTATAAGCTGATACGCGGTGTTCAAGGAGCATAGGGGTGCACTTTTTGAAAGTTGAGGGAGTTACAGGGTCACTTTGAAAGTTCAAGGAGACAGTAGGTTTTTGGATACAAGTTTAGGTGGCTACTGATGCATTGGTACATCATTTTAACTTTTTGTTTAAGTATTCAATTGGTAGTAGTTGAAGTAAAGTATCGAATGGTCAATGAGAGAATCATCTATTCGCTTTTACTGATATCGCAATGTTTCACTACTTGATGCAAACTGGCTTAGGACATCTGACGGCAAAGAGTGATGTGTACAGTTTTGGAGTAGTTTTGCTCGAAATGCTAACTGGCAAAAGATCCATGGATAAAAACCGCCCAAACGGGGAGCACAACCTAGTAGCATGGGCAAGACCTCACTTCGGAGATAAGAAAAGATTCTACCGATTACTCGATCCTCGTCTAGAAGGTCACTTTTCAATCAAAGGGGCTCAAAAAGCTATACAGCTAGCTTCCCAGTGTCTTAGCCGTGACCCCAAAGCCAGGCCACGTATGAGTGAAGTTGTCGAAACACTCAAGCCCTTGCCCAACTTGAAGGATATGGCCAGCTCTTCCCTTTATTTCCAAACTAAGTCAAGTACACATACCAAAAATGGCATAAAAACACAAGGAGGGTTCGTAACGAGGAATGGACAGCAATTGAGAAGCTTGTCCAGTCTCAGCGATAAGCGTTCTTCTCCATATAATCAGCCTTACCTATCACCGAAACCTAATGCAAAAAAATCATAGCACCGGAATACTGATTTTATGCATTAGTGTATTGAGAAGGGCGAAAAGGGAATATTGTTGTAGCAATGTAATAGGAGGGAGTAGGGAACTGGAATTGGAAAAGTTTAGACAAGTAATAGATGAGAACGGAATTAAGAGATTATAATTGAAGTGTCTGTTTTGGTATAGCGTGTTAATGGTGTTCATGCTTTGATGATTACATTTAACAACCCTATACATTTAACCTCTTTAATGTGGGAATTAATGTATATACAGAGAGCATACTGATAATAATTTACTTTGTTTAGATGATAGCTTGTTTTTCTTTTCTATATTTAAAATACTTGTTCTTCAAGTTCTGTGATTGATGTTTTGCTATTTATAATCTTGGTTTTCAACTTTACTGGAGTTTCTTTTGTTAATATCATTTTTTGTGGGGTTAATTACATACATGGTCATTTTTTTAAAATTTTTTTTTCAAAAAAAATGGTTACACTGTGTTACAGATTGTACAGGTCATAATAGGCTAAAATTAAGGAAAGATCTTAGTAATTAGATTTAATTACAATTCATTATTTTCGTTATGTAGACTAGACCTGGGCATGGGTCCGTTAGCCTGTTAGGCCCGCCCGAATCCCGTCCTTGAAATGACGGGTTTGGACAAGAAAGTTGAAGTACAAGTCCGGCCCGGCCTGAACCTGCAGTTGCTGGATTAATTTATTGAATGGGCTTGGGTTTAATACAAAAACCCGTGCCCGGTCCTCCCGGCTCGGAGTAATAAGTTATGTATATGTAATTATATATTACAGTATGAATATATGCATTATAAACATAATTTGGAGCTAATTTATTATATAAAACCTGTAGATAATTGATCGATTTTTTAACTTAGAAAATAATTAATGTTTGTTGGGAAATGGAATGACGTTTGGAGAAATTCATTAGTGCAGCTTTGAATAGTAATTGAAAACGAAAAACTAATTAATGTTTGGGAGAATTTCTTGGCGGTGATTGTTGGGAATAACAATTCATTAACCATATTTGTGTCATGGATCATTGAAATTTACCATAACAATTAATTAATTTTAATAATTAAAAAAATTTAATTTTATAAAAAAATCAATTGATGGGCTTGCGGGCTGGGCCTGGGTTTTGATATTTTAATTATGGCCCGGCCCGAACCCGAGTTTTTTTAATACTAGTTGGGCTGGACTTTGGTCAATATTTTTTTAATCAAGCCCGAGTAGGCCCGATCCCAGCCTGGCCCATGCCCAGGTCTAATGTAGACTCATGTAACAAGTATAAATACCTGTACATTTTATTTTAATAGATACACAATTCTTCTCTCCAATTCTCCTTCAGTAACATGGTATCAGGGCCCAATCTCGGGACTCTGTAATTTTTCCCCTCTTTATTGCAGTATACATGTGCCTCTTTTCTCCCATTCAATTTTTTTTTCTATCCACGTCAGGGGAAACTCCTGCCTTTATCACTCATTAAGAAAACTTCTGTTTCTTGTCTCACCCCACAGCAGAACACCTTCCATGATCCCGATCGGCGTTTCTGGGCAATTCCGGCATCGATTCTAGCCGCGAGTAAGTCACACGTGCCACTGCATTCCGGCGTCTTATTCCACGCGCCGGCGCGTGAACATTCCTGCCAACACATTTTCGGGCGAGATTTCACCGGCCGTCTCGCTTTTCAGTTCCCGGCGCTCCCATCTGGTTAGTTCGTGATGTCGTCTGATTCTGTTTGGGTTGAGAACAGTCTGATCATCTTCCTTTAATTGAATTTTGGTTGTTTGTGGATCTAAGTTGTTGGTTTTTTGTCCATTTTTTTTTATTGAATTCCATTATACACTGGCATCGTGAGATTTAATATAATGGGAGATGGTAAAGAACAAAAGGTGATTACTGAAGTTAATATTGGGTCATCTAAAATTATCGATAGGAAATTTATTGGGAGTTAGAATTATATCCAGTGGAAAAAGATTATCCGTAGATTTGTTAATGGTGCTGATTTAGAGAACCATTTAACTAGTGACCCTCCTTTAGATCCCGAAGCTAAAAAGAAATGGCAAAAAGATGATGATAAATTGTTTAACATGATTCAAATCACTCTAGAGTCTTTTGATGATGATGTCGTGACTCATTGTGAATCCGTAAAAGAGTTATAGGAATATCTAGAATTCAGGCATGCTTTTAAAGAAGATATGTCCTATGTTCACAATCTGCTTTTTAAAATTTATCGACCGGATAAAAAAGGACGCCCTTTTAAACAATATTACATTGATTTCAAAAATGCTGTTGAAGAAGAGCGATCCATTTTTTTCGATTGTTGCTGATGTGAAGAAAATGCAACAACAGAAAGAACTTGTGCAAGTCCAATGTTTTCTAGCAGGTTTGGGACCAGAGTATGATGTCGCTCGTAGTCAGTTACTAACTAGTGGAGGAACACTTCCTTCACTCTCAGACGTGTATGCAAGATTACTTCGAGTTTTTAAGGATGACGAAATGGTTACTGGTGGTATATCAGATCATACAGTAGCATTAGTAAGCAATGCTAACTAGGGCAGTTGTACCGGAAGTGGAAATAGTGGTGGCAACTCTACCCGAGTTTGTCGTTATTAAAAGAAAGAGGGACATGTAATTGAGGAATGCCGTAAGTTAAAAGCAAGAAGGTAGTTTAGCAGTTCCTCAGTCCTCGTCAACTATCACCATTTCAATGGATGAATATGCTCGGCTAACTAATGCTTAACAAAAAAGTCCCAATCGATTTGATGAACCATCAGTATCTGCTTTGGCTAATACAGGTAATCATGCTGCTTGCTTTTCCACCTCATCCCGTAATTGGATCATTGACTCGGGTGCTACTGATCATATGACCGGAGACACTTGTATCCCCATCAAAAAATCTTCCTTTATCATCTGTTTTATACTTATCCAACTTTCCTTTCAACTTATTATCTGTTAGCCAAATCACAAGAAATCTTAATTGTTGTGTTATTTTCTACCCAACTTATTGCCTTTTTCTGGATCTTGGGACGAAGCAGATTCTTGGTAAGGGGTGCTTAGTGGATGGATTATACACTTTTAATTCAACCTCTACATCGGTGCCTCGATCAATTGCGTGTACTAGCTCTACTTCTCTACAACTCCATTGTCAACTAGGTCATCCACCTCTCTATATACTCCAAAAGTTATGTCCTAGTCTTAAACAAGAGTCCACCTTAGAATGTGAAGCTTGTCAGTTTGCTAAACACCATAGGGTGTCTTACTCTCCTAGAATAAATAAACGTGTTGAGTCTTCATTTTCTTTGGTACACTCTAATATATGGGGTCCTTGTCCAGTTTTATCTAAATCAGGTTTTCGTTACTTTGTTACATTTGTTGTTGATTATTCCCGAGTAACTTGGCTTTATCCTATGAAACATCGTTCAGAATTATATTCAATATTTTGTGCTTTTCAAGCTGAAATTCGAACATAGTTTAATAAACCTATTTGTGTTTTGAGAAGTGACAATGCAAACGAATATCTTTCCAACAAATTTTCATCCTACCTGTCACAGCACGACATTATTCATCAAACTTCTTGCATTGTTACTCCTCAACAAAATGTTGTCGCTGAACGAAAGAACCGTCATCTCTTAGAAGTTGCTCGGGCCCTAATGTTCTATATGCATGTCCCAAAATCTTTTTGGGATGATGCAGTTTTTACTGCATGTTTTCTTATAAATCGCATGCCTTCGTCTATTCTTCACGGTCAAATTCCTTATTCTCTCCTTTTTCCGTCAAAAGTCTCATTTCCTCTTCCCCCTCGTGTATTTGGATGCACTTGTTTTGTTCAAGATATGCGACCTCAGGTATCAAAACTTGACCCAAAATCTCTTAAATGTGTCTTTTTGGGATATTCTCGACAACAAAAAGGATATAGATGTTATTCTCCCTCTTTAGGTCGTTACTTGGTATCTGCAGATGTCACTTTCTTTGAAAATAAGCCATTCTCTTCCGCTGCATCTATTCCTGCAACCCCTCATGATGATTCAAATGATGAGTTTCTCGTTTATACTATTAGTAAACAGGTTTCATCTCCTATTACTCCCAGTATCCCACGTCCTCGGCTAGTTGTTCATCAAGTATACACATGTCGTGCATGATATACGATTGACGCATCCTCTTCGGGTACAAGCACCAATGTTACACCTGCTGCTTTGTCTCTAGACCCTATGCGTACCATTAACCCAAGCCTTAACTAACCAGTTGCTGTCCGCAAGGGTAAACGCACATGTACTTATCCCATTTCTACTTTTATTTCTTATGACACCCTTTCACCTTCATCTAAGTCATTTGTAGCCTCTTTAGACTCTATTGTTGTTCCTAAATCGATAGCAGAAGCTTTAGCTCATCCTGGTTGGCGAGAGGCAATGAAAGAAGAAATGATGGCACTTGAACATAATCACACATGGGATCTGATGAAACTACCTTTAAGTAAGAAAGCTATTGGTTGTAAATGGGTTTATGTTGTCAAAGTAAATCCAGATGGTACAGTGGCATGGTTAAAAGCTCGTTTGGTTGCGAAAGGGTATGCTCAATCTTATGGAGTTGACTACTCTGAGACATTTTCTCCGGTTGCTAAACTCTCTTCGGTGAGACTGTTTATCTCATTGGCTGCAACTTATGATTGGGATCTCCATCAACTGGACGTCAAAAATGCATTTTTACACGGAGAATTACGTGAAGAGGTATACATGCAGCAACCACCAGGGTTTGTTGCTCAGGGGGAGACCAACAAGGTGTGCAAGTTGCAAAAATCTTTATATGGTCTGAAACAATCTCCACGTGCTTGGTTTGGGAGATTCAGTTCAGTAGTGACTGAGTTTGGCTTACGAAGAAGTGCGTATGACCATTCTGTATTCTTTGCCTTATTGGGCTCAGTGTGCATTTTGCTAGTTGTGTATGTGGATGATATTGTGATCACTGGAAGTGACAAGACAGGAATTTCAAAGCTAAAAGCATTCCTTGGCACTTACTTTCAAATGAAGGACCTAGGACCATTGAAGTACTTTTTGGGAATTGAAGTCCTTCATAGCCAAAAAGGAATCTTTTTGACTTAGAGAAAATATTGTCTCAATCTACTAAATGATGCTGGAATGATTGAAGCCAAGACTTGTGATTCACCAATGATACCAAATGTAAAGTTTAAACCTGACGAAGGAGACTTGGTTGACAATCCAGAGAAATATAGAAGAGTAGTTGGAAAGTTGAATTATCTTACAATTACTCGTCCTGACATCGCATTTCTAGTGAGTGTTGTTAGTCAGTTTGTATCATCTCCTAGAACCTCATCTTGGGTTGCTTTTACTCACATTTTGATGTATCTGAAGGAAGCACCTGGACGTGGAATCTTGTACCAAAATCATGGCCATCATACGATAGAAGGGTTTACAGATGCTGATTATGCAGGTGATATTACAGATAGAAGATCGATGGCAGGTTATTTTGTCTTTGTTGGAGGTAATCTCGTGTCTTGGAAAAGTAAGAAGCAAACTGTGGTATCACGCTCAAGTGCAGAGTCTGAATATAGGGCCATGGCACAAACAACTTGTGAACTTGTTTAGTTACAGAATTTACTTGGAGAAATGGGTTTTACTCAACCAAAGCCAATGGTGCTATGGTGCGACACTGAAGCAACCATTTACATTGCTAACAATCCAGTGTATCACGAACGAACGAAACATATTGAGGTTGATTGTCACTTCACCAGAGAAAAGATAGAAGATGGTACAATCTCAACTCAACATATCAGAACCGAAAGTACTAGCGAATGTGTTCACTAAAGCCTTACCGGATAATCGGGTCAATTAAATTTGTACCAAGCTAGGCATGATCAATATCTATGCTCCAGCTTGAGGGGGAGTGTTACAGATTGTACCGCTCATAATAAGCTAAAATCAAGGAGAGATTTTTGTAATTAGATTTAATTATAATTATTTCCTTATGTAAACTCATATAACCAGTATAAATACCTGTAAATTCTATTCTAATAGATATACAATTTTTCTCTCCAATTCTCCTTCAATAACACACTGTAAAATCACTAATGTACAAGTACATTCATTATCACACACTATAATGAATAATAACTAGTGATTTGGGTGGTACAAATCCGTGTAATCAAAATCGTATTGTATTGACCGATTTTACTGCAAA
This sequence comes from Euphorbia pulcherrima, assembly GCA_947683365.1. NCBI lineage: Eukaryota > Viridiplantae > Streptophyta > Magnoliopsida > Malpighiales > Euphorbiaceae > Euphorbia > Euphorbia pulcherrima. Next base: position 10,903,049 of record CANTUS010000001.1, on the reverse strand, counting down.
CCGGCCATGACTATGGTATAGTTTAACTTTAAAACGAATTTTTTAAAACAGATACGGTGACACTTAAAAACGTTGCAAAAGGCTCAGAAAGCGTTGGAAAAGACCTAGATAGAGTTGCAAAAGACCCAACAAACATTGCAATAGATCAATATGATGTCTGGTAAAATCATTAATTATACCAGTAGTAGTATCACGTACCAAATCTTTACCGGTATGACGCTCGATACGGTTTCGATAACATTGTTACACACTATAGTTATTTTAATTATGCCCTCTGAGAATTTGGGAATTTGGTTTTTCTCGTTTGGAATTGGAAAAGGATTGACGGTGACATTCGGTCCTCATTCTATTTGAAGAAAACCTAGTGAAGGGCATTGATGCCTGTTGCCTAGTTTTAGAAACGCGCTCTAATAATTTCTTCTTCTTTTCTGCAAAATGTAGCTGGTTTCAAACCAATTTATTGACCATTTTGTCCTCTAATACATTCATTTACACTTTAGTCTTCTAACATTTTGATTTTGTTACCCCAAACTATATCATTTGGTATCCGATCCATGTGATATATGTTCTTCCACCGAAATAAATAAAGTTTAAAAAGAATTTCAATCTCAACCATTCATTTTGAAATGGATTTTTATGATTGACTATTCATTTGAGGTTAAAATGTAGAGGATATTTTTCTCAATTGTTTTGATCTTTTTTGTTAGATCGGTACATTTTCGATTAGGCAAAATTACAAAGTTCAACTCATCTCAGCTATCCAGTAATTTTAAAAGGTTGAGATTTATAGCACTCTATTTAAATTTCAAACTCTTAATTTCTAACAATATTCTGAAGTGAATATTTATAATTGAGCAAACTTTGCTTTCATTTGAAATTAAAATTTTCTAATTGTTTAGTTTCTTTTGGTTGCATGAGAATTTTTAAAGGTGACATTTGACAAATTTATAAAGTTTAGCTCATCTCAACTAAATCTGTTCGTTGGACGGGTTGGGTTGGGCCCAAGTCGGGCTTGTTGGACTTTTTACTAAAAATATTAATCCAAGCCTATGATTTAGAACTTTGGGCTCGGGCCGTGAGTAGCTCAACTCGCAAACAGATCTATTCTCAACTATCCATTAAATTTAAATGATTAAAATTTATTGCATTTTAATCTTAACCTCTAACTTTACCATCAACTTAGCTTACAATCCAAATTTGTTGTTTTGTTATTTAAAGTGTGCACTTCTTACTCATTCACCATCACCCTTCATCTCTCTTCGTCTTCTTTCCAAGGTACTCATCTCTCTCCACTTCTCTTCTAGTTATTTTGTTCGGCTTCTCAGAAAGACAGCAAGAAAATTTTAAAAAATCACAAAATTTTCAAACAAATTAGTTTACTTTCAATTGTTTTATTTTAATTTTTATATTCAATTCCATGGTTCTAGTTTGTAGCCTGGTATTTTCTACTGGTATTCCCAAATTTCTTCATGCTTAGCTGGAACTTAAGTAAAAAATCCTTTCTGTAAATATCAAGTAAGATGTTTTTTTGCAACTCCTTTTGCATACTGTATCTTAATGACTTGACATTTGGCAACCTTTTTTTATAGCTACACTTTAAATGATGTTTACCTATAGATAACATACACTACATTAAAACATGTTATGGAAATTTCTCCATCAATTAACATTGCAAGTTTTTTTATTTATTTGTTATGAATATTATGAATTCACCTCTTGTATGTACTCCTGTTTAGAATTAGGATGAGAAGGATAGAAAACTTATATGAGTACGGGATTTTTTGTTTGATAATTTCTCCGAGTATAATCTGATTTTTTTTTGTATCACATTTCTTGTTTTGTTCATTCTTTGAAGATCAAACAGAAATGGGAAACCTGTTGTGCTGTGAACAAGTGAACCAATCCACAGTTGCCATCAAGGAGAGATTTGGCAAGTATGATGGTGTGCTCCAGCCTGGATGCCATTTTCTACCGTGGTTCATCGGAACTCGGATTGCTGGTCGTCTCTCCCTGAGGTTGCAGCAGCTGGATGTCCGTTGCGAAACCAAAACAAAGGACAACGTGTTTGTGAATGTAGTGGCCTCGGTTCAATTCCGCCCTTTGGCTCACAAAGAAAGTGATGCTTTCTACAAACTCACAAATCCCAGATCTCAAATTCAAGCCTATGTTTTTGACGGTAAGAGAGTACACAATGGAACATTTTTATTCAAGTGAATCATAGAAAAAATAATCGGAATTTAATGCATTCGTATAGTGATCAGGGCAAGTGTGCCAAAACTTGAATTAGATGAAGCATTTGAGCAAAAGAATGATATTGCAAAGGCTGTTGAGGATGAACTTGAGAAGGTACACCACAACAAATAGCATGATCTCTCTCAATTCTTGTGTTTATTTGTTGCTGTTATTACTTGATTCAGATTTTTGGTTTGTTAATGAATTTTCAGGCTATGTCAGCTTATGGATACGAAATTGTTCAAACACTTATCGTCGACATAGAACCTGATGCGCGTGTAAAACAAGCCATGAATGAAATCAATGCTTGTAAGATGTCTATCTATGATCATCCTTTTCAAACTCAATACAAAAAAGCAAAAAGTTAGAAAAAGTTGTCTGAAAATTTTGTTTTGTTTCAGCTCAAAGGCTGAGAGGTGCAGCGAATGCTAAAGCCGAGGCAGAGAAGATAGTTCAGATAAAGCGAGCAGAAGGGGAGGCGGAATCAAAGTATCTTTCAGGAGTTGGAATAGCCAAGCAGCGCCAGGCGATTGTCGATGGGCTAAGGGACAGTGTGCTGGGATTTTCTGTGAATGTTCCTGGGACTACAGCAAAGGATGTTCTGGACATGGTGCTTATAACTCAGTACTTTGATACTATGAAGGAGATTGGTGCGACCAGTAAATCATCGGCAGTGTTCATCCCACACGGGCCTGGTGCTGTCAACGATGTTGCTACCCAAATTCGGAATGGCTTACTCCAGGGAAACAACCAGCAGTAATCGCTTTAATCTGGAAGTATTAAGCTTTGAATAAATGGTTGTGTGTCCCAAACAATGGTGGTATTTAGGCTCTGTTAGGATGGTTTTTATTTTGGTGATGAACTTGATTGAAGTAGTCTCTTTGATTTTGGAACATCTGTTCTCTTTTCTTATTTGTTCGTGGAAAGTAAATGGTCTGTATGGTTTTGTATTTTCTCTTTCTCACGCTTTTGATGTTTTTCATATTTAATTTTTAGAAATATTAATTAGGTGTCTTGCTGTTGATTATGTATGCATTTTAGATTGGACAGGCCACAGGTGGAGTACGTAGACAATTTCGTTTAAGGTTAATTATGTTTCTTTAAGTTAATTTATGATGAATTTGTCTTATATTTATACGGATAATTTATAAACTTATTTTAAGAGTACTATATATGAATTTTTTTTGTTTTCATATTTATAAACATACCCCTATATACTTATTATTATGTGTTTCTACACATTTTCCATACTTAAGTTTTTTAGAAATGGCATTTACTGCACTTTTAAGAAACCTACTACTACCCCCAAATTCAATCTTAGAATTTTGACCCCTTTTTTATACGAGTTTATGTACTTGAACATGCTCATTTTGGTGGAGTGGAAGAGGCCATATTCATTAACAATTCAAAAATGAATCCTTTTCTCGACTAATCAGTGAGAAGATTACTCAATACTGCCTCCTAATATAATGAAAACCTTCAAGAAATGTGATTTTTTAAGTTGAAATTAGTTCATTCTGACGCTTTTACAGCTAAATGAATGTGTATGTTATTTTAAGAAACATCTACATAACCTCAGTGGCGATCCAATCTTGTGATTGGTTTAGTCTCCTCATAGAAATCGTTGTTTAAGTAATATACCAAATTATCAACTTAAAGAACATTAATACAAATCAACAAGGTGTCGCTCAGTTGGCAACACAGACTGAGTAAATTGGAGGAGAACAAGTTTCAAATCCTAATAAATACACTTGTTGGGAGGGGTGAAGAGCCTTAAGTGTGACTAAGCCCGAACAAGATTATCTCAATAAGATACTTGTACATATTCAAAAAAAAGTTGGGTTGTTATTTACCGTCCGTGTTTACTTGAAAACGTCCGTGCTAATGTCAATAATACCCTTAATGAAAGGTGAGGTAAACAATTAGGTAAAAAGTAAATAAGAGATTTTTATTAAAGATATTACTGACATTAGAGCGGGCATTTTTAAATAAACACGGGCGTTATTTAAAAAAAATATATCCAATCATAAGGACAAGGAGAATAAAACAACTTCACGACAAAAAAAACAAAACACTTCCGCTGCCGGGATTCGAACCCGGAATTCTCACAATCCGTTGGATAATCTGTATTGCTACAGCGGATTCGTTGTTTACTCGATGCAAATTATTTTATTTATACCATAACAGATATGGGAATTCTGAAAATAGCCCACCACTTTTTGTGTATTTATGTAATTGGCCAATATATAAAGATTTTAAAATTACATCCATAATTTCATATCAATTTTAAGAAAATTAGAAAATAATATCTTTAAAAGTTTAAATCAACCAAAAGTTAATACATGACATTCATGAAGGCAAGGTGATACACTTTTGTCAAGTTCAATGGATAAATTGAAATTTTTGAAATTTCGGAGTAACTGCTTTGACATTGTTTTGATACAATTAAATAGTATGTACAAGTTTAATCAAGCTTGTCAAAGTATTAGTAGCACCTTTGACACTGTATTAATGTTTATTGTGGTACAAAAATTAACTGTAGAAAAAAAATACATATATATAGTGTTTTATAAGTTCATTTGGTTTAACTGTTGTGCTTTGCTTGTTGTTAGATATTGTTAATAATTATTTGATGTTGGTAATGATTTTTTGCCTCTCAGATAGTTAAAAGTAACAGTAATTAAGCACTTCAAATTGTTATTTGTTATCGAAAAATCAAAAAGATGAGTATTCGAGACCAACCCAGCCCATATTAGTAATCTTGTCTTTTAAACTTATTTTCAAACTCTCACTCAACCAGCCATAAAATAAATATTATGTTCAAAATTTTATAATTTTATAATTAATTTTATTTTATAATAGATATTAATAAATAAAAGAAAAATAATATGATATATAATATTAAACTATTAAATATAATATTATATTATTATATAGGGTAAATTTAATAAACATGTCCTGTAGTTTGATTTTTTTGCAAAAAGGTTTTTATGAAATTTTTATTTTTAAATTGGTGCCTATGATTTCAAAAGTTAGTAAATAAAAGTTAAACACATAGTATGTTTCCAAAAATTAGTTTTTGAACTGTTTTCTTATATCCTTTGTGTCCTTCATTATTATGAGCAGTGTCTGTTTATGTTATAGGATTACGATTCCAAACTCTTTGATTTTGGACTTGCGAAAGATAGCCCTGGGAACTTATGGATATGCTGCTCCTGAATGCGTTATGACCGGTGAGTAGTTTCCATTTGCTTTTCATATGTTTTATAAAAATGCGGCCAAATATATCAAATGTTTCTCCAAGTTAGCACATTTGAAAGAGACCTACTTTCCTTTGACTGTCTCGTAGCTCACTCAACTTGGAAAAAATACACCATTTTGCTCCTGGATGTCACGTATTAGCTTCCGATTGGAGAGAGGACAAATCTAAAAAGGACATCTTTGAAAATTCTAACCAACCAGAAATTGACACGTGGCATTAAGGGGGCAAACTTATACACATTTTGATAATTGAGGGAGCTAAGAGGATCTTTTTAAGTTAGGGGATAGTAGGTGGAACGTGCCAACTTGAAAGATGTATCTGGCTTAAAAATGCTTTAAATGAAGGATTACCATTGTTAATTTCGAAAGTTCCCAGCAATCCTTGGTGATTGAACGATCTAGCAGTTTTATAGTTAAATGACTTAATGCATAAATAGCTACCTAAATTTGTCTCTAAAATCATACTGTCTCCTTGAACTTACAAAGTGACTATGTAGCTCCCTCAACTTCAAAAAAGTGAACCAATTTGCTCCCTAAATGCCACGTGTCAGCTTCTGATTAGAGAGAGAAAATCAGAAAAATGTCATCTTTGAAAAGTCAAACCAACTAGAAGCTAACACGCGACATTCAAAGAGCATAGGGGTGCACTTTTTAAAAGTTGAAGGAGCTACGAGATCACTTTAAAAGTCCAAGGAGACAATATGTTTTTGGATACAAGTTTAGGTAGCTACTGATGCATTGGTAGTTTTGTACTATCATTTTAACGGTTTGTTTAAGAGTTCAATTAGTAGTAGTTGAAGTAAAGTATCAAATTGTCTGATGTGAGAATCATCTATATGATGTTTACTGATATCACAGTGTTTTACTACTTGATGCACATTGCCTTAGGACATTTGACGGCAAAGAGTGATGTGTACACTTTTGGAGTAGTTTTACTCGAAATGCTAATCGGCAAAAGATCCAAGGATAAAAACTGCCCAAATGGAGAGCACAACCTAGTAGCATGGGCAAGACCTCATTTTGGAGATAAGAAAAGATTCCACTAATTACTCGACCCTCACGTTGAAGGTGGGGATGTCAATAGGGTGGGGATTGTTATATTTTTAGTGTAATTGGATCGACTAGTTTGACCAATGGATCGTGACATTTCATCGAACAAGTCGGGAGAGTGCGGAGTGCACACTTGTTCGAGTTCTGTTACGATTTGGGGGGTCTGAGGGCAGCGCCCCGGGTGCGGGGTCCAAGGGGCCGCAAACCCTGGCGGGGTCCAAGGGCGGCGGCCCCGGGACGGGTCTAGGGGCAGCGCCCCTCGGAAGGGTCGAGGGGCGGCAACCCCGGGCGGGGTCCTGGGGTTCCTGGCAGAACGTGTCCTTTGAAAAATTCATCCGGAAATGAAGTTTGGACTCGAAATAGTGTGTCCTTTCGTACACAAGTGAAACCCAAAAAAGCATGTCTAAAGGACATACCTGCTACCTGAAATGACATGTCTGTTAAACATGTCTATTGGCGTTTTGGCTATATCTATCACCAAAATGAAATTGGCACAGACATACAGATAACTTCGATTGATTTTCTTCACAGCAAGTATAATTCTTGTTCTTGATACAGTTTCTGATTTCATCCGATTAAAAGTTTGGCAAACCGACCAGATAAATTTCAATCTGACAGCGTATTCGCAACTTTAGAATCATCCAAGTAATCTCCTAAAATTCCAACAGGGATTATCCGAAACCTGCGGGGATCTGAACCAACGGGCGTGAGGAATAACCGAAATGTTCATCCGTACGGGCGGGCATGGGTGTAAGTTTACCCCCAATAAAATTATATACGGGCAGGCTTGGGCGGAGCTATCTTCGAACCGCGGGTATCCCCGAACTGTCCCCAAATAAATTCCCGTGGGTGAACTGTAAAAAATTCCCCGAAATTTAATATACGTAATTAAATATAAAATAAATTATATAGATACATATATATATATATATATATATATATATATATATATATATATATATATATATATATATATATATATATATATATATATATATATATATATATATATATATATAGACACACACACATTATCATAATTTAAAATATTAACATATATATGTATGTATATAGTCTTGTATAGCTTCTCTATCCAAAATCTGGACTTTTTCATCAATACTAGATCCACACTGACGGTAACAACGAGATTACTTCTCTCTCACATGCAAAGCTGAAGTGTGACTCGATTATGAGACAACTTGAACTTTTTTATCTTTTGGGATAATTTCAAATATTTGTAATATTGTTGTCTGTAAATCTTTTGTCTTCGATTTGTTTATGATTTTACAATTTCAGTATGGAACTAAAAAGTAGATTTGTAATTTAACTTCTTCCAATTATCATTTAAGTTTAACTTTCCTCATTTAATAAAAGGATGAATATCATCTTTAGGATTAGGGCAGGGATTCCCCAAAACCCACCTGCACCCGCATGGGTGCGGAATGGGGTGAAAAAATTCCCGATGCATTAAATGGGGAATCCCCGAATCTGAACCCGAAAGTGTTGGGTGTGGAATGGGGATTACACTATCCGCACCAAACCCGCCCATTAACATCACTACTTGAAGGTCACTTTTCAGTCAAAGGTGCTCAGAAAGCCATACAACTAGCTTCCGTCCTAGCCGTGACCCCAAAGCCAGACCGCGTATGAGTGAAGTTGTCGAAACACTCAAGCCCTTGCCTAACTTGAAGGACATGGCCAGCTCTTCCTATTATTTCCAAACCAAGCAGTCAATTACACATACTAAAAATGGCATAAAAACACAAGGAGGGTTCGTAACGAGGAATGGACAACCACTGAGAAGCTTGTCTAGTCTAAGCGATAAGCACTCTTCTCCATATAATCAGCCTTACCAATCGCCAAAACCTAATGCAGAAAAACCATACAACCGGAATATTGATTTTGACCCTATTTGATAACTCTCGTATGCATTAGTGCATCGAGGAGGGCGAAAAAGGAAATTGTTGTGGTAATGTAGTAGGAGGGAGTAGGGAACTGGAATTGGAACGGTTTAGACAAGTAACTAGTCGATGAGAATGGAATTAAGAGACATAATTGAAGTGTCTTTTTCGGTATAGTGTGTTACCGGCGTTCATACTTTGATGTTACATTTAACCACCCTATACATTTGACTTCTATAATGTGGGAATTAATGTATATACTGTTGAAATATTAATCTTGATAATAATTTACTTTGTTTGGATGACAGCCTGCTTTTCTTTTCTATATTTAGCAGTGTTTTAAAAATCGGATTAGGGTCATCTAGGCAGAATTTTTTATAATACTGCTGTAATTTTAGGTAGTTCGGAGGTTCTAGGCGGTTGACCGATTTAGTGTTGAAGAAAAAAGCAAGCTTCAAATGAAAATAAATTCAATCTCTGTTGTGGAATTCTGGTAGAATGAAGCCTTGAATGTCTGTAAAAACGTTTCTCAATCTTTGTTTGGAAAATCCAATAGAAAGAAGTCTGGATAATTCTGTAGCCGTGACGAACACTTTCAGATTGAATCATATTTGGCGGTTCTACCAAATAATTCAATCGGATAAAATCAGAATTCAACAAGAACTTACAACGATAGGTTGTTGTGAAGATAATGAACCGTGTATGAATGTTTTATGAGAAAATCGTCTCTCTTGCCAATACCTTGTTATCTATATATAGATAATTGCGAATGACAGTCCAAAATAACTGTTTTTGTAGTTATTTTCATCCTGATCTAATATATCGCGACCCTAACTTCAGAGGTCCAAACAAACTGTTTCTCACACACATGATCATTTTTAAAAGGCTACAAAATATTTTTAGGAAATTTTAACAAAAAGAAACTGTTACACTGTGAAAATCACTAATGTACAGGTACATTCATTATCACACACTATAAAATAATGACTGGTGATTTGGGTGGTACAAACAAACTATAATTATTTCAATTTTACTTAAGGATTGACGGTGACATTCGGTCCTCATTCTATTTGAAGAAAACCTAGTGAAGGGCATTGATGCCTGTTGCCTAGTTTTAGAAACGCGCTCTAATAATTTCTTCTTCTTTTCTGCAAAATGTAGCTGGTTTCAAACCAATTTATTGACCATTTTGTCCTCTAATACATTCATTTACACTTTAGTCTTCTAACATTTTGATTTTGTTACCCCAAACTATATCATTTGGTATCCGATCCATGTGATATATGTTCTTCCACCGAAATAAATAAAGTTTAAAAAGAATTTCAATCTCAACCATTCATTTTGAAATGGATTTTTATGATTGACTATTCATTTGAGGTTAAAATGTAGAGGATATTTTTCTCAATTGTTTTGATCTTTTTTGTTAGATCGGTACATTTTCGATTAGGCAAAATTACAAAGTTCAACTCATCTCAGCTATCCAGTAATTTTAAAAGGTTGAGATTTATAGCACTCTATTTAAATTTCAAACTCTTAATTTCTAACAATATTCTGAAGTGAATATTTATAATTGAGCAAACTTTGCTTTCATTTGAAATTAAAATTTTCTAATTGTTTAGTTTCTTTTGGTTGCATGAGAATTTTTAAAGGTGACATTTGACAAATTTATAAAGTTTAGCTCATCTCAACTAAATCTGTTCGTTGGACGGGTTGGGTTGGGCCCAAGTCGGGCTTGTTGGACTTTTTACTAAAAATATTAATCCAAGCCTATGATTTAGAACTTTGGGCTCGGGCCGTGAGTAGCTCAACTCGCAAACAGATCTATTCTCAACTATCCATTAAATTTAAATGATTAAAATTTATTGCATTTTAATCTTAACCTCTAACTTTACCATCAACTTAGCTTACAATCCAAATTTGTTGTTTTGTTATTTAAAGTGTGCACTTCTTACTCATTCACCATCACCCTTCATCTCTCTTCGTCTTCTTTCCAAGGTACTCATCTCTCTCCACTTCTCTTCTAGTTATTTTGTTCGGCTTCTCAGAAAGACAGCAAGAAAATTTTAAAAAATCACAAAATTTTCAAACAAATTAGTTTACTTTCAATTGTTTTATTTTAATTTTTATATTCAATTCCATGGTTCTAGTTTGTAGCCTGGTATTTTCTACTGGTATTCCCAAATTTCTTCATGCTTAGCTGGAACTTAAGTAAAAAATCCTTTCTGTAAATATCAAGTAAGATGTTTTTTTGCAACTCCTTTTGCATACTGTATCTTAATGACTTGACATTTGGCAACCTTTTTTTATAGCTACACTTTAAATGATGTTTACCTATAGATAACATACACTACATTAAAACATGTTATGGAAATTTCTCCATCAATTAACATTGCAAGTTTTTTTATTTATTTGTTATGAATATTATGAATTCACCTCTTGTATGTAAAAGGATTGACAATGAGATACAGTCCTTCATTCTATTTGTAGAAAACCTAGTGAAGGGCATTGATGCCTGTTGCCTAGTTTTAGAAACGCGCTCTAATAATTTCTTCTTCTTTTCTGCAAAATGTAGCTGGTTTCAAACCAATTTATTGACCATTTTGTCCTCTAATACATTCATTTACACTTTAGTCTTCTAACATTTTGATTTTGTTACCCCAAACTATATCATTTGGTATCCGATCCATGTGATATATGTTCTTCCACCGAAATAAATAAAGTTTAAAAAGAATTTCAATCTCAACCATTCATTTTGAAATGGATTTTTATGATTGACTATTCATTTGAGGTTAAAATGTAGAGGATATTTTTCCCAATTGTTTTGATCTTTTTTGTTAGATCGGTACATTTTCGATTTGGCAAAATTACAAAGTTCAACTCATCTCAGTCATCCAGTAATTTTAAAAGGTTGAGATTTATAGCACTGTATTTAAATTTCAAACTCTTAATTTCTAACAATATTCTGAAGTGAATATTTATAATTGAGCAAACTTTGCTTCCATTTGAAAATAAAATGTAGAGAATATTTTTTCTAACTGTTTTGTTTCTTTTGGTTGCATGAGAATTTTTAAAGGTGACATTAGACAAATTTATAAGTTTAACTCATCCAAACTATTCATTTAATTTAAATGGTTAAAATTTATTGCATTTTATATCCTATACAGAATAAATTTTTTAATTTTAGTTGTTAATTACTAGCTTTATCATCAATTTGTTGGAGAATTCCAGTAGAATGAAGTCTTGAATGTCTGTAAAAAAGTCTCTCAATCTTTGTTGAAGAAATGTGATAAAATGATGCATGGATAATTCTGAAGTCGTGACGAACACTTTCAGATTGAATCTTATTTGGCAGTTCTGCCAAATAGATCAATCGGATAAAATCAGAAATGACAAGAACTTAGAATGGATTTTTCGTTGTGAAAGAGTGAACCAGATTGCAACCAGATTGCTAAAAATGTTGCCAATGCCAGATATTTATAAGCCTGATACGAACAGTCGCAACTCTTCATAACAGAAGTGTTGCGAAAAGACATGTCCATTCGAGCAGCTGCAACAGTTCATAACAGAAGTGTTGCGAAAGGTAGCTCCCGGACCCTCGTAAGCTAAGTATCGTAATAGAACTCGAACAAGCGTGCACTCCGCACTCTCCTAACTTGTTCGATGAAATATTACGACTGCATTGGTCAACTAGTTGATCCAATTACACTAAAATACCAACAATCCTTCCCCTTTTTTGTGTAATCCATGATTAACTAAACAAAATCACAACAAATAACAAACTTATGCATAAATGAAATATCGTGACGATTGAATTTCATCTTAGTATATTACACATTCCAAGTATTCGAATAACTAAAGGTGTCACTATGGATTGAACCTTGGTTATCCATCTTGAATACTCGAAGATAATATACACATAAGTTAACATTCTAACATGTTCTTACTTGACACTATCTTTTACTAGCCTTGTGTCCCTATCCTTCATAAGCATATCAAAGCCAAGTCCAAGCTTCTTTAAGCGGCTAAACTTCATGCTTATCTAGGTAGCCTTTTTACTCTTGCACCTGCGTATGCAATTTTTCAAAAGGGTATTAAGAAGTTAAACTTCAACCACCTTTACTTGTAGGTCTGAACACACACCTTGGGATGTTTTAATCAGTGTGTCCCAATCTCTAGATGTTAAGCTTTCCTCATTAAATTCAGCACCTAACGTTATATTAGGTGGGAATTGGGTATCTTAACATGAGAGATTTCAAATGGACTTTAATTTCATCCCCATAACCGACTTTTACACAAGATCTTTCCTTAATCCTTTGGTTATATGATTGGCTAAATTATGATCAGTTTTTACAAACTTAGATTCCAATGTCGAATCACTCACACAAGTTTGCTTCTTAGACACCCAAGAAGTAGCACCTCCCCCAAGAAGAAACACTCATCCACTTGCGGAAGAACTATACTCCTCATAAGAAAAATAACTTGTATCCGACTAACCTTCCAAAACTAAAGGAAGCCATTAGAAACGCGCCATGTGGCATTATGTTGACCCGTCAACTTTGACTTTTGACTGACACATGTCAATCAACCATTGACATGTCAACTCCAAAAGTTAAACCAATGCCACATTAGATGACGGTTAAAGTTAAATTAAGGACAAGTTTTTGGCAACGCTTAATTTCACTAAAGTGTTGCCAAAACTGCTCCACTTACATTCTTTCTTGCGACATAAATAAAAAATATTTTGGCAACGCTCTGAAAATCGTTACCATATGAATCAGTTGCCTTGTTTCTGGCAACACTTATAAAAACGTCGCAATAGATAACAAAAGCGTTGCCAAAACTACTACATGAAGCATCACTACGGATCATGAACCGTTTGTGTCACAAAAACTAACCATCCTGACTTTTCATTTTGCGACGGACTTTCTGACGGAATAAGAATCCCTCCCAAACGTCATAAAAACCAAGACCTGCCGCAAAAAATAGTTGTCGCAAATGAACCATCGCAACTTTTCATTCTGCAACGAATTTTGCAACGGATTCAGAATCCCTTGCAAACTGCAGAAAAACGAATTTAGATTTTAAATCATTTCAAAATCGATTCCGGCCACCGGAAAAAACCTCTCCTAAGGTTTTTCGATGTCACGAATCCAATGGCGCTGTTCGTTTTACGAAAAAATTAACCTAAGCACGTCATTTATACAAAACGACTTGAGAATCAAGATTTTTTCTGAGAAAAAGAACGTTTATACTGCCATGAACAACCAAAAATGAAAATGGCCATCAAACATAATTCAACACAACTTTAAAAATTAAGAAATTCAAATTCTAAATTTTAAAGCATCAAACTTCAATTAAAACACAATTAAATCAACATTCATATTTTTCAGAATTTTACAGATTTCATGACCTGACTTCCCCTGCATTTTTCTCCAATAAAACATCATCAAATCGAAAACATTTCTTCTAAACATAATTAGCCACATGTCTAAGCTTTCCAAATCCACAAGAATCAGAGAAAACCAAATTGTATAACCAAAGTTATGATCAAAACACTAAACAGTGTACAAAGCTGAGATTTTTCGAAAATAGATTTCACGACTCAAATTCAAACGAAAATTTCACATTGAAAACAAACGAAATTAAATAAGATTTCTTCTGAGCATATATTCCTTAGATTCTGTAGATATCAATAGAATCAAGAATCATTCAAATTGAATTTATATAACAAGAGAAAACATGAAAATAAAACAGGGGCAAAATCTGGAAGTTTTCCGAAAAATCGAGAAATTGAAATAAGAGACACAAACAATCATCGCAGGAGAACGGATCGAATTCATACCTTTTCTGTGAAAAACTCAGGCTTACAAGAGACAAAATAAGATTCAATCTTTTTTGGGGAATTCCGGTAGAATGAAGCCTTGAATGTCTGTAAAAAAGTCTCTCAATCTTTGTTGAAGAAATGTGATAAAATGATGCATGGATAATTCTGAAGTCGTGACGAACACTTTCAGATTGAATCTTATTTGGCAGTTCTACCAAATAGATCAATCGGATAAAACCAGAAATGACAAGAACTTAGAATGGATTTTTCGTTGTGAAAGAGTGAACCAGATTGCAACCAGATTGCTAAAAATGTTGCCAATGCCAGATATTTATAAGCCTGATACGAACAGTCGCAACTCTTCAGAATAGAAGTGTTGCGAAAAGACATGTCCATTCGAGCAGCTGCAACAGTTCATAACAGAAGTGTTGCAAAAGGTAGCTCCCGGACCCCCGTAACCTAAGTATCGTAATAGAACTCGAACAAGCGTGCACTCCGCTCTCTCCTAACTTGTTCGATGAAATATTACGACTGCATTGGTCAACTAGTTGATCCCATTACACTAAAATACCAACACAACTTAACTTACAATTTGGATTGGTTGTATTGTTATTTAAAGTGTGGTCTTCTTACTCATTCACCATCACCCTTTATCTCTCCTCGTCTTCTTTCCAAGGTACTCATCTCTCTCCACTTCTCTTCTAGTTATTTTGTTTGGCTTCTAAGAAAGACAGCAAGAAAATTTTAAAAAATCACAAAATTTTCAAACAAATTACTTTAATTTCAATTGTTTTATTTTAATTTTTATATTCAACTCCATGGTTCTAGTTTGTAGCCTGGCATTTTCTACTGGTATTCCCAAATTTCTTCATGCTTAGCTAGAACTTAAGTAAAAAATCCTTTGTGTAAATATCAAGTAAGATGTTTTTTTTTACAACTCCTTTTGCATACTGTATCTTAATGACTTGACATTTGGCAACCTTTTTTTATAGCTACACTTTAAATGATGTTTACCTATAAATATCATACACTTGCACATCAAAACATTTTATGGAAATTTCTTCATCAATTAACATTGCAAGTTTTTTTTATTGAATTGTTACGAATATTAAGAATTCACCTCTTGAATGCACTCCTGCTTAGAATTACGATGACAAGGATATGAACTTATTTGAGTAGTGGATTTTTTGTTTGATATTTCTGAGTATAATCTGTTTTGTTTTTGGGCTCATTCTTTGAAGATCAAACAGAAATGGGAAACCTGTTGTGCTGTGTACAAGTCAACCAACCCACAGTTGGCATCAAGGAGAGATTTGGCAAGTATGATGGTGTGCTCCAGCCCGGATGCCATTTTCTACCGTGGTACCTCGAAACTCTGATTGCCGGTCATCTCTCCCTGAGGTTACAACAGCTGGATGTCCGTTGCGAAACCAAAACAAAGGACAACGTGTTTGTGAATGTTGTGGCCTCGGTTCAATTCTGCCCTTTGGCTCACAAAGAAAGTGATGCTTTCTACAAACTCACAAATCGCCGATCTCAAATTCAAGCCTATGTTTTTTACGGTAAGAGAGTACACAATCGAACATTTTTATTCAAGTGAATCATAGAAAAAATAATCAGAATTTACGCATTCGAATAGTGATCAGGGCAAGTGTGCCAAAACTTGAATTAGATGAAGCATTTGAGCAAAAGAATGATATTTCAAAGGCTGTTGAGGATGAAATTGAGAAGGTTTGTTGGGGAATTCCGGTAGAATGAAGCCTTAAATGTCTGTAAAAAACGTCTTTCAATCTTTGTTGAAGAAATCTGATAAAATGATGCATGAATATTCTGAAGTCGTGACGAACACTTTCAGATTGAATCTTATTTGGCGGTTCTACCAAATAGATCAATCGGATAAAATCAGATACGACAAAAACTTAGAATGAATTTTTGTTATGAAGAAAAGTGAACCAAAAATTGCAGAATTCGTTGCAAAAAAACTCTTTCTGTAAGTGTGGCCAATGCCATGTTTTATAGACCTGATACGAACAGTCGCAACTCTTCAGAACAGAAGTGTTGCGAAAAGGCATGTCCATTCGAGCAACTGCAACAGTTCATAATAGAAGTGTTGCGAGAGGTAGCTCCCAGACCCTCGTAAGCTAAGTATCGTAATAGAACTCGAACAAGCGTGCACTCCACACTCTCCTAACTTGTTCGATGAAATATTACGACTGCATTGGTCAACTAGTTGATCCAATTACTTTAAAATACTAACAATCCTTCACCATTTTAGTGTAATCCATGATTAACTAAACAAAATCACAACAAATAACAAACTTATGCATAAATGAAATATTGTGACGATTGAATTTCATCTTACTATATTACACATTCCAAATATTCGAATACCAAAGGTGTCACTATAGATTGAACATTGGCTACCCATCTTGAATACTCGAAGATAATATACATATAAGTCAACATTCTAACATGTTCTTACTTGACACTATCTTTTACTAGCCTTGTGTCCTTATCCTTCATAAGCATATCAAAGCCAAGTCCAAGCTTCTTGAGGCTAAACTTCATGCTTATCTAGGTAGCCTTTTTACTCTTGCACCTGCTTATGCAATTTTTCAAAAAGGCTATTAAGAAGTTAAACTTTAACCTCCTTTACTTGCAGGTCTGAACACACACCTTGGGATGTTTTAATCAGTGTGTTCCAATCTCTAGATGTTAAGCTTTCCTCATTGAATTCAGCACCTAACGTCTTATTAGGTGGGAATTGGGTATCTTAAAATGAGAGATTTCAAATGGACTTTAATTTCATCCCCATAACCGACTTTTTACAAACTCAGATTCCATTGTCGAATCACTCATACAAGTTTGTTTCTTAGACACCCAAGAAGTAGCACCTCCCCCAAGAAGAAACACTCATCCACTTGAGGAAGAACTATCCTACTCATAAGAAAAATAACTTGTATCCGACTAACCTTCAAAAACCGAAGGAAGGCATTAGAAACGCGTCATGTGGCATTATGTTGACCGATCAACTTTGACTTTTGACTGACATGTGTCAGTCAACCATTGACATGTCAAGCCCAAAAGTTAAACCAATGTCACATTAGATGACGGTTAAATTTGGATAAGGATAAGTTTTTAGCAACGCCTAATTTCACTAAAATGTTGCCAAAACTGCTTCAATTACATTCTTTCTTGCGACACAAAAAATTATTCTGGCAACGCTCTGAAAATCGTTACCATATCGATCCTTGTTTCTGGCAACATTTCTAAAAGTGTCGCAATAGATCGCAAAAGCGTTGCCAAAAATGCTACAGGAAGCATCGCCACAGATGTCACAAAAACTAACCGTCCTAACTTTTCATTTTTTGACGGAATTTCTGATGGAATCAGAGTCCCTCACAAACCATCATAGGAAACCATGAACTGCCGCGAAAAACAGTTGTCGCAAATGAATCATTGCAACTTTTCATCCTGCAACGGGTTTTGCAACGAATTTGAAATCCCTTGCAAAATGCAGAATAACAAGTACTGCATTGCGGCCTCCTACCAGACCTCTCCTAAGGATTTAAATGTCCCGAGTCCAATGGATTCGTTATTTTTACCAAAAAATGAACGGAAACTCGTCATTTATCCAAAATAATGCGAAAAATGCAACCTTTTTCGGTGAAAACACCGTGAAAATACCCGAACTCGAACATAATCGAATCAAACACGGTTTTGAACATTAAAAGTACAAGATTTCGTTCAGATAGACCATAAATTAATAAACAACCGAATGTGCCAAAAAGCATACTTGAAATCATGGCCATTCACAATGATTATTCAAAATGTGCCATTAAGAACAAAGATTAATATCACTCTAATTGTATATGGGAATGACCATGAAAACGAACTCAAAGAATCAAAATAGGCACATGGTTTTCAATTCCGTATAAAACAAGGGGCAATTAAAAATAAATAAATCACCCACAATGATGTTTTTAATTAACGAACAAAGGGGAAAAATTTAATGAAATCACTCATTATAATTGATATCCTGAAAAGAGCAATATTCCCCAAATTGAATATGATTCTTTTAATGAAACCAATTCACAAAAAGTAATTTCTACCGCAATAATACATCTATCTGATTCAAACTCTCACCAAAATTGATTTCGGATTGAACAAAAAACGGCAAAATAATAATTGGAATTTAATTTCCAAAAGCCATAACTCAATTCAAATATTATCTCGATGAATCAATTATGATAGGAAACAAGCCAGGATCGATTCATGTTAATTCATCAAGAAACAAAACCGAAACGAAAGCGTACCTTAATAAAAAATGCTTAATTCATCAAGAATTTACTTTTCAATCTTTGTAGATTCGTCGTTCGTCATTTTCAGAATTTCAATCTTTGTTGGGTCTTATGAATAACTCAGGCTTCAAGCGAAAATAAGATTCAATCTTTGTTGGGGAATTCCGGTAGAATGAAGCCTTGAATGTCTGTAAAAAAAACGTCTCTCAATCTTTGTTGAAGAAATCTGATAAAATGATGCATGGATAATTCTGAAGTCGTGACGAACACTTTCAGATTGAATCTTATTTGGCGGTTCTACCAAATAGATCAATCGGATAAAATCAGAAACGACAAGAACTTAGAATGAATTTTTGTTGTGAAGAAAAGTGAACCAAAAATTGCAGAAATCGTTGTAAAAAACTCTTTCTGTAAGTGTTGACAATGTCATGTTTTATAGACCTGATACGAACAGTCGCAACTCTTCAGAACAGAGGTGTTGCGAAAAGACATGTCCATTCGAGCAGCTGCAACAGTTCATAGCAGAAGTGTTGTGAGAGGTAGCTCCTGGACCCTAAGCTAAGTATCGTAATAGAACTCGAAAAAGCGTGCACTCCGCACTCTCCTAACTTGTTCGATGAAATGTTACGACTGCATTGGTCAACTAGTTGATCCAATTACACTAAAATACCAACAAGGTTCCACTACAACAAATAGCATCACTCGTAATTCTTGTGTCTATTTGTTGATATTATTACTCGATTCAAATTTTTGGTTTGTTAATGAATTTGCAGGCAATGTCAGCTTATGGATACGAAATCGTCCAAACACTTATTGTCGATATAGAACCTGACGCTCGAGTAAAACAAGCCATGAATGAGATCAATGCTTGTAAGATATCTATCTACGATTCTTTAACTTAATACAAAGAACAAAAACTGAGAAAAAGTTGTCTGAAAATTTTGTTTCCTTTCAGCTCAACGGTTGAGGGATACAGCGAATGCTAAAGCTGAGGCCGAAAAGATCGTGCAGATAAAGCGAGCAGAAGGGGAGGCGGAATCAAAGTATCTTTCAGGAGTTGGAATAGCCAGGCAGCGCCAGGCGATTGTCAATGGGCTAAGGGACAGTGTGCTGGGATTTTCTGTTAATGTTCCTGGAACTACCGCAAAAGATGTTCTGGACATGGTGCTTGTAACTCAGTGCTTTGATACTATGAAGGAGATTGGTGCGGCCAGTAAATCATCGGCAGTGTTCATCCCGCATGGACCTGGTGCTGTTAACGATGTTGCTACCCAAATTCGCAATGGCTTACTACAGGGAAACAACCAGCAGTAATCGCTTTAATCTGGAAGTATTAAGGTTTGAATAAATGGTTGTGTGTCCCAAACAATGGTGGTATTTAGGCTCTGTTAGGATGGTTTTTATTTTGGTGATGAACTTGATTGAAGTACTCTCTTTGATTTTGGAACATCTGTTCTCTTTTCTTATTTGTTCGTGGAAAGTAAATGGTATGTAGGTGTCTTGCTGTTAATTATGCTATGGTTGATACACTCTGTTATGCTCAATGTTCTAAAAGGCACTGGGCGCTAGTCGGCGGCCGGAGCTTCTAAGGCCTGGACGGGACCTAGGCGGAGTCTAGATGAAGCGTAGGCAGATTTGTATTTTTTTATTTTTTAATATTTATTAATACATATAACTATAAATTTAACTTCAAAAATAAATTATAATATTAAAAGTGTTTAAAAACATAATTTAGAAAATATATTAAAGCTAGTAGAACGGTATGAGCATCCTTATTTGTGGAAAGGGCACATTGTTTCTCAGTTTGAGACTCAAAATAATAATTCTATTGTGAGAAAACTTTTTATGCGCAAAAAAATTAAAACTTTTTATGTTTTACTAACTCAGCTATTTTTTATGCGCAAAAAAATTAAAACTTTAATTACTATAAATATCATTGTCTTAAAAATTGAGTTTGGACGCCTTGGACTAGGCTAGACGGCAATGTATCGGTCCAATGCCTGATAGCGTCCGAGGAATGAAAAGTCGGACAGCAGGACCCAAAATAGTACTGGTTATACTGGTATTTATTTCCCTATTAAAGTATGCCTAAGTTTTTAATTATGCATTTCTTTCACCTTTTTATGAATGATCACTATAAGAACTCAGACCAAAGGTTGCAACCAACCTCTAGAACCAGAAAAATAGTTAGTCAAGGCAGAGTTATACTGCTGCACTTATAATAAACCTACCTCCCCATAATTCTGAAAAGCTGCATTGTCATGGGTGGTTGAGAGTAAGAGCCTATCCAATCTTAGATTTTGACCCTTTATATATGAGTTATTGTGCCTCCTAATAATGAATTCCTAATGAAGATTGCTTAATATATGCTGCCTCCTTATAATGAATTCCTTCAAGAGATTGGTGTGCTCCAGAAATGTGATTTAAGTTGAAATTAGTTCATTCTGATGCTTTACAGCTAAATGAATGTGTTTGTTTCTATATGAAACAGCTATGGTTGTGGTTAATTGGTTTTGTCTGCTAATACAAATCATTGTTTGATTCATATCAAATTATCAACTTATAGAACATTAGTACAGTCTTAAAATGTATTAGTGGGGGTAATGAGATTAATCTCTTAATTAATTTTGTATGCGGCTAAATATATATATTACAAATCCTTTTATTTCCAGACAAACCTATCGTAATAAGGACAAGGAAAATAAAATAACTCCACGACAAAAAAAAAAACAAAAAGCTTCCGCTGCCGGGATTCGAACCCGGAATTCTCACAATCCGTTGGATAATTTGTATTGCTACAGTGGATTCACTAATTATTCATTGCAAATAATTTATTTATACTATAAAAGAATAGCCCACCATTTTTTCCCTATATTGATGTATCTGGCCAATATATAAAAAATTTAAAATTATAACCAAAATTTCATATCAATTTTAAGAAAATCAGAAAATAATCTTCAAAAATTTAAATCAACTAAAATCTGACACATGCTGTTTATGAGATAAAGTGGTGCATTTTTATTAAATTTAATAGGTTAATTAAAATTTTTAAAAGTTCACTTTTAACATCATCTTCATCCAATTAAATAATCTGTACATGTTTAATCAAGCTTGCCAAAGTATTAGTAGCATTTTTGATATTGTCTTAATAGTTATTGTGTTAAAAGAATTAACTATAGAAAAAAAAACATACATATACATTATATAGTGTTTTGTAAGGTTAATATCATGGGGCGGAGGTTTGGGCTAGCTTTATTTATTAGATATTGTTAATAATTATTTAATATCGTTAATAATTTATTGTTTCTGAAATAACTTAAAGTAGTTGTAATTAAGTATTTTGAATTATTATTCGATATCAGAAAATTAAGAGCAGCCATTTGATCAGTATTCGAGCCCAATTCAACTCATTAAAATAGTATATTCAAGCTTAAGCTAACCCACCCTTTTTGTTAAATTTTATTTTCAAACTCACTTAAAACGCTCATAAATAAATATTATGTTAAAAATTTTATAAAAAATTTAATAAATTATAGCTTCATAATATATTTATAATAGATATTATTATAGATGTGAAATCAATCAAAGAAAAATAATGTTACATGTATATAATATTTAGGATAAGGATCCTCTAACTTGTTTTGTTTTTTGTTGTTTATAAAATATCTGAAGGCCCTCGCCAATACCTTTTTCTCCGTCGTCTTCCTCCCAATTACTTCCAATTTTCCAAGGTACTTTACCTCTCTCTTAACTTCTCTTCTCTTCTAATAGCTCTGTTTGGTTTCTCAGAAACACTGCAAGAAAATTTGATGGAAATTTACAAAAGCAATCATCTTCAACAAATTAGTTTACCTTACTTTCAATTTGTTTTACTTTATTTTTTTAATTTTCAACTCCATGTTCCTTTTTTGTACCCTGGACGCCTTCCCGAATTTCTGGCTTTATAATTTATACTAACACATCGATTATATATGTCAGAGAATACAAATGATAGAATGAATATTTAAGTTTATTCAGATGAGATCTACCAACCACCAAGTCAATACTTTTGGTTGATCGCATCAACAATTTCACTTCCTACTCTGTTGCTTGCTGGAATTTTTTTGGTAGTAACTGCTGATATCATTTTAATTTTCCAATTATTTAGCAGGGAAGTTCAGATGCAATTATATATATTATCAATAACCAATACAGACTAACCTAGTTCTTCGCTTTGGTCTTGTTTTGTGGGACTGTAATTCAATTTAGTTCAGTTTAGTTCAGTTCATTGTAATTTAGTTCAACTGGGCATAGTTATGAATTTAGGCTAAAATAACTTCAGTTTAGTTCAATTCAGGTGTCAAAATTTGAAAAGGACAAGCCTTAATATTTGGTATCTTATCTGTGTGCTTAGCTGGAATTTAGATAAAATATCCCTTGTGTAAATATCAAGTAAGATGTTTTGCAACTCCTTCTCCTTGATTCTCTTGCATACTTTATTTCAATAATTTTACTTGGAATTTGACAACCTTTGATAGCTACACTTACAATGATGTTTGTCCCCATTCCATTGACTTCTACCTAGATTACATAGACTTATAAATTAAAGCATTTTATGGAAATTTCTTCATCAATTAATTATTGCAAGTTGATTATTAATTATTATGAATATTAAGAATTGACCCCTTGTATGTACTCAACCACAAGCCTACATATAATCTACCTAGAACAAGGATGAGAAAGATATAAACTCAAATAGCAGTGTCTTGGTATTTTCTGTGAGATATTTTGTTCTTGTAATTTGGATCAGAAATGGGAAACCTGTTGTGCTGTGTACAAGTGGACCAATCCACAGTTGCCATCAAGGAGAGATTCGGCAGGTACAACGATGTTCTCCAGCCTGGATGCCATTGCATGCCGTGGTTCCTGGGAAGTCGGGTTGCCGGTCATCTCTCCCTCAGGTTGCAGCAGCTCGATGTCCGCTGTGAAACCAAAACAAAGGATAATGTGTTTGTGAATGTTGTGGCCTCGGTTCAATACCGCCCTCTCGCTCTGAAAGAAAGCGATGCTTTCTACAAACTCACCAACACCCGATCTCAGATTCAAGCTTATGTTTTTGACGGTAAGAGAGTACAAGAAATACCAAATGAACATTTATATTCAACTGAATTATAGAAAAATTGATTGGAATTTATGCAATTGTGTAGTGATTAGGGCAAGTGTGCCGAAACTTAACTTGGATGATGCCTTTGAGCAAAAGAATGATATTGCGAAGGCTGTTGAGGATGAGCTCGAGAAGGTAGACATAACATCCCTCTCACTTCTTGTCTGTGTTGATTTTACCTGATTTATTGTTAATTATTTTGCAGGCCATGTCAGCTTATGGATATGAAATTGTACAGACACTTATTGTCGATATAGAACCGGATGAGCATGTAAAACGAGCCATGAATGAAATTAATGCTGGTACGATATCTATAACCCCTTTCAAATTTTTAAAAAAATAAGATAAAGATTTTTTTCTGAATATTTGAAACTTTGGCAGCTGCAAGGTTGAGGGTAGCAGCAAATGAGAAAGCAGAAGCAGAAAAGATAGTTCAGATAAAGCGAGCAGAAGGGGAGGCAGAGTCAAAGTATCTGTCGGGAGTTGGAATAGCAAGGCAGCGCCAGGCGATTGTAGATGGGCTAAGAGACAGTGTGCTTGGATTCTCTGTTAATGTTCCTGGAACTACAGCTAAGGATGTTTTGGACATGGTGCTTATCACTCAGTATTTTGACACCATGAAAGAAATTGGAGCGGCCAGTAAATCATC
The DNA here is from genome assembly GCA_947683365.1 of Euphorbia pulcherrima. Classification (NCBI taxonomy): domain Eukaryota; kingdom Viridiplantae; phylum Streptophyta; class Magnoliopsida; order Malpighiales; family Euphorbiaceae; genus Euphorbia; species Euphorbia pulcherrima. The sequence goes on along the minus strand of CANTUS010000001.1, from coordinate 10,878,688 downwards.
GGCAGTGTTCATCCCGCACGGGCCTGGTGCTGTCAATGATGTTGCCACCCAAATCCGGAACGGGTTACTTCAGGCGAACACTCACTAGTAATCGCGCTAATCTCAAAGTGTTGAGCTCTAAATATATTATAAAATGTCCAAACTACATGGATATGTGATGATAAGAACTGGATGTTAATGTCCTAAGTGCTACACTGACTGTTAGTTACGTGATCATATATATGTACACTACGCTATGCTATATGCTTGTATTTGTTTGGATATTGAAGTTTGTCTAGTTTGTAATTATATGTATAGTTTGTAACTATATATCCCTCTAGCCTTTCTTATCAACTGCTTTGTAGGAATGGAAACAAAAATCACAAACAACAATCAATGAACACCAGTTTAGGCGACACAGCAACTCAAACCTATGTAAAACACCAGTAAAGAAAAAATTCAGAAAGTAAAATATATAAAAGCAAGTGTACGTTTCCTGGGTTCAATTGAAGGTGTGATTCAAGATTTGATGAAACTAGAAATGGAATGACATGGTTCATGATACCACTTAATTTTTTTTTATTTTACATTCAGAACAAAACCAGGCTAGAAAAAGATGAGGATTAACTATAACAACTCAGACCAAAGGTTGCAACCAACCTCTAGAACCAGAAAAAAAAAAAGTTAGTCCAGACAGTTGTACTGCACTTTCAAAAAGCTACTACCCCAAAATTCCAACAGCTGCATGCTCATGGTTTGAGAGCAAGAGCCAATCCAATCTTAGCACTCTTTTCAATGGCCTTGGTATCCACCTCCCCAGAAACAGTGAGGAATGACTTGGGACGCCACTCGTGCTGGAGAAGAAGAGATGCCTTGCCAAAGTTGTTGACTCTTGTCTTCACGGTGGTCAATGGATCCCATAGGTGCTGGGAACCGGCAGTGATGGTGTTCTCATTGGTCGAGAATGAATGGCTGATCTCCGCACCAATAGCATGCAGAGGGTTCACTATATGATAATAGGAAGCTTTCAATGAATCACCCTTGTCATTCCTGTACCAAGAACATATTTATTCGAAAAGCTTGTAAAGAGATAATGATCACCATTTGGAAAAGAAGCTTATCCTAAACTTAGCAGACTTAAATTACTGATACTGATGTGCTAATAAAAATGACAAAAAAAGCTTTAAGAGAATCACCATTGTCTTTGGAGCAGCAAAATCATATATCCACAGAATGATCAAATACAAAGATAGGCATATCCTAGACTTGGCTAAATTGGGATTAAAAATCACTAATATGGTCTTAAAAGAAACATCCTTTATTTTGTTGGTATGGTGCCCAAGTGTTCCCATCATGAATATTGCAAGAGCAGCAAAACAGTTATTCATTGGATGTTCAAGAATAAGTACCCATCGCTAAGGAACAAAAAAGGGAAGGGTGTGTTTGGAACCCTAATAAATGAAGGAATTCAATTCATATCACTTCATTTTCTATAAATAATTTACACATTTTCTATACGAAATGAAATGAATTGATTTGAATTTCTTCAATTTTGAGGGTCCCAAACAAGGGGGAAAGAAGAACAAAAAGAAATGATAGGAGAATGAACTACCTATCTGTTGCAAAGTGATTTCTGCTGCTTAAACAAACTGTTTTGTTGATAAGCAGTAGTTATGTTGAATAATTGATGGTAACAAATAGAGCACAGATTATATTGCATGAATTTTCTTAAATAGAAAATGGGAGTACAAGGACCAGGGTTTAAAGTGAAGAGAACAACTCACAGTGTCAAAGAAGCCACTAGGTCTGCATTTGAATAGCTGGCACCAGCATTACATTTTGTGAAGTTCCCAGTCTTGGTGTCAAATGATACTTCAGTACCAAGCGAGAAAATTTTGGAGCCAATTACACCAGAGAAGTTGACAATAGGATTCGGTGTTAACCCAATGCTTGAACTTACAGCTGCATAGTCATGCAGATATTGAAGCTCCACCTGTTATAAATTCATAAACAGATTAGGCAACATATACACTGGTAGATAATGAATAAGAATGAAAGTGAAATTGTAGCTTGTTAACAAATGGGAGGACCCAAAATGTTAGAATTTTTCTTTCTTTTTTGGAATAAAATAGAAAAACATATATAGTCATTCCTACCTTGCCAGATCTCTGATCTGGAACTCTGAAGCTAAAAATAGCCTTTGCACCAGGAGCAGGTTCATCGACAGTTATGGTTGTGAAAAGCTGAATATCAATGCAGATTTAAAGATACCAAGCATTAGACATGAAAATATGGAATAGCACAAAGGGAAGAGTATCAAAAAATTTAAACAAAGGGAAGAGTATCAAAAAATTTAAACCAATATGTCGTTGTCCTTGAGAAGGTAAGTCACATTGATTAACATGGAACACCATGGCAAAACAGAGAAACACAGGGTACATATAGATCAGGCACTAAGAGAAGGATGCTTCATCACATTCTAATTCTACCTCATATTTTCCAAATTTTAGCAAGGGGACCAAAAATTTTAACACCGCCACAAAACCAAAGCAAATAAGACTGAGAGATAAATGTATATACCCTTTCAGAGTTAATTAACTTAATTTTCTGAGTTTTCCTCCTAAATATGTTAGTCCATAAATTTCTAAGCATGATCTGCAGATATTCTAACTCCCATTACAATGATTTTATGGCATACTGTTTCAAAGATGTATTAAAAAGGGAAAACTAGAATTATCACTATTCAGTAGTACATTCTAACAATTAATTTTCAAGGCAAATTGAGAAGGTAAGTCACATTGATTAACATGGAACACCATGGCAAAACAGAGAAACACAGGGTACATATAGATCAGGCACTAAGAGAAGGATGCTTCATCACATTCTAATTCTACCTCATATTTTCCAAATTTTAGCAAGGGGACCAAAAATTTTAACACCGCCACAAAACCAAAGCAAATAAGACTGAGAGATAAATGTATATACCCTTTCAGAGTTAATTAACTTAATTTTCTGAGTTTTCCTCCTAAATATGTTAGTCCATAAATTTCTAAGCATGATCTGCAGATATTCTAACTCCCATTACAATGATTTTATGGCATACTGTTTCAAAGATGTATTAAAAAAGGAAAACTAGAATTATCACTATTCAGTAGTACATTCTAACAATTAATTTTCAAGGCAAATGGAAAATATCAGTGATAGGAACAAAAACAATCCAATCCACATTTGTATACATATGGAACGACTAAAGAACATATTGAAAGAAAGAAGCTGGAGTAACAAAATTAACAAATTATGCTTTGAAATAACAAAACTACAAACATGTAAAATTCTTACATTAGATTCAGTGTCTACTTTGATGTCAGTTGTGATATTCTTTTTCTTCAGCTGAGTATTAACATCTGCGAGAAAAAGATCACCTTTCTTTAAACCTGTGGAAGTAATAGCCTGCCATAATTCACATCAATAGAAAAATTAAATATCAAGTCAATTTAAGAAATGGAATCAAAAATGAAAACCCAATTTTAGAAAGACCACACAACATCGATCCCCCGTCAAAATTAAAGGCATAGCATTGGGTTCAAATGAAATTTTTATCTATGAAAGGGTGTTGTTAAATGAACAAAAAATTGCATACACCGCTAAAATTTGGCATAAAAATTCCCTAGTTCCATTAAAAGTTCAAGCATATATTTTAAAGAAAATGAAAAAGAAAAATGTTCAGAAACAAAGAAACTCACAACTCCAGTAGGAGAATAGGTAGTGAAGGAGAACTTCTGATCCGTCTGGTAGTCCTTGTAGAGCAAATCTATTCCCCCAAAAAACAAATTAGCATGCAAGATTTTAAAATCAACATACGAAAGAACCCTAGATGAGAAATGGGGATAAAATCAACATACCTCTGGCTTCCTTGCCGATTGAAGTGTAGAGACCAGGGCCCTTTCCCATGATTGAAATGAAAAAAGAATAGCTAAATTAGGAACCAGATATACAGAGCTGCTACTCAAGCTTTGAAATTTGAATTGTAATTAGGGGCTGGCTCTGCTTTATACTCACCCAAAAACCCTAATTTCAACTTTCTTATCGGTGAATTTTTATTATTATTATTAGTTTTCTTTTGCTGTAGTTTTGGCAGTAGGAAAAATATGGTAACCGTTGGATGTGTTGAGAAGTGGGGTAGTAGCCGTTGATCTGTATTTTTGGCTAAGTAGGATTTATTTAGGTCAAATTTCCTCATTGATTACGTCATTTTATTGGTCTGCTTCTTTCCCAAGCATCGATTCTTTTTCTTATATATTTTTCTTATTGTTATTGGTAAACAACAATAACAGGGGTGTTTAAATTGAAATTATTTACAGAAATAGGAATACAAAAATTTAATTAGAGTTTCATAATTTTACATTTAAATTAATTAGAAAACTTGGGGTATTTTTTGATAAGTTTGTTTTATGGATCGGAATTTAGGATCGTCGGCCGGAATTTTCGGTTGCCAGTTGGACAGCTCAACCCCACTCTATTTGGAGTGTTGGCACCGTCACTAGGTGTTATGGAGTATATCGGAGTTCTTATGGTTGCATGATATATGATAACGTAAAATGAAGTTTAAAAGATATAAATTACATAATTGTTATTATCTTTTTCTATTGCTCATATGTTAAATTTATTTTACATAATATGATAAGATTTTGGTTTTCTGAATTTGATATTATATTTTATTTGGTTTGTATGAATGATAATTTTTTTTTATTAAAAATAATACATTTAATGGTAAAAGTTTAGAAACCATAGTAAAAAGTATTTATAAGTCATTTTACCTAATTTATAACCAATGTGAAACACCATCATACTTGTATGTTCACATATTTTATAAAATAATTTATATCTCGCTATACATTTCGTTTATTATACTGCAATATCCTTCCATATATCATTGTGCATATTTTTATCAAAATTATTGATATAACGTTTATATATGTGCTTATAACTAGTCTTATTGCGTAGGTCTTTTAGGTTGCTAATCATTGAACATTCTATTACAATTTAATATTAGACTTATTCATGAGTTGGACTATCCACCAGATCCGTCTTAAGTTCATCCTTATGGATCGGACTTAAACACATATATTTATTAAGTTCGGTCTAAGCCCGCTTAAATTTAAAGTTTTATAGGTTAAACTTAATTTTTATATAAATATTCAAGCCCATCCTAATAAATAATAATTTTATATATTATATATTTTATTAAATAATTATTTCCAACTTCTAAAGTAATAAGGTATTGGGAGTACTAGTTTACCCTTTTAATTATAGCTAAACACCTCCGATGTTTAGTACTCCCTTCATTCCTTTTTATAAGTTTTTTTAAATTTTTTATTTTATTTCTTTTTATTTATCACGTTAGAATATCAATGCATTTTTCACTATTTTTTCTCTAATTTACCATTTCATTTATTATGAGAGATATTATGAATTGATGGAATTATATGTTGGTAATTAAGAAGAAAGAGAATTTTAGTAAAGAATAAATTAATCCTTTTAATAGTGTAATTAATTTTTTATTGGTATTGGTGAAAGTCATGACTTAAAGGAAGGGAAGGGAGGGAGTATCATTGTTCTGAAATTCAATGACTGTGGACTTTTGAATGATCAATCTGCACTTGATGTTTTGTTGATGTGAGAAGATAAAACAACATAGTATTAACATTTTCTACAAATAACTAATTAAAATAATTTAATTCTGAGTTCAATATAATAATAGCATAACACAACAGCACTTTTTTTTTCATGAGTTTCATAACAAATTCACATATCCCTGCTCAAATACCTTTCAAAATATTTTTTTAAAAAAATTACGTAAATACATTTATATTATTAAATACAAAGAAAAATCTACAACTCATCTCGGATGTGGTTTTATCCTGTAACCTCGAAAGTCACAGATTCAGTCTCAACCACTAGCCTAAGACATCAACCACAAATGTCCTTCACGATATTATGTACTAATGAAATGATACAAAGTGCAGATCTAGTTTCAAGTCTTTGCTATACATAAAAATTAAATTTGGGCATATATTTAATTGATCTACAAGTGATTATATACTTTTGATTAATTATTGTTTTTGGTGGATTGCTAATGTTCTAAATTGTGAAAAATTGAGTTAAGGACGACAAGACCATGGTAATAAGGACTTCTGATAAAACACTAACAAGAGGATCTTTGAACACAAAACGCAGGATTAGTACTTTTGGTTGTATCAACATTCAATCGGATTATCAATTCGATGTTGATTAAGCTGCGCATCATTTAGGTAGTTTCTCTACTAAAATCTGCAATCTAACACCCTTCTTCTTAAAAAAATTATCGTGATTTTGCTAGAAAAAAGGCAGACCAAGAACTATAAAGGGGGTTTAATAAATCTCCAACACTCATTTTACTTGGCAAGAGCCATACAATATTTTTGTGGAGATAACAAGTCTCCAATTACATTTAGAGACAATATGCAGTATAATTTTAGTAAATATGACTATTAAAAATAGCATTAAAAGAACATAATTAACTCTTTTTTTTTGGTAGAAAGAACATAATTTACTTTGATCACTTGTTCTCCAATTTTATCGTACCTAAGTTTAGAAATATACCGGATAGCGTATTTATTTTTTGGAAAGCACACTCAACAAGACCTTTAGACAACTCTGAAAAATAATTTTCTTTACATAGGTACAGTTCACTGATTAATTCTGTCTAAAATGGCCTGAAACCATTATAACTTCTTCAATTACCACTAATTTGGCTCAACCCTAGACCTATCAGTAGTACAACACAATTATCTAGGGAGGGCTTGTTGATGATTAGGGAAAAAATAGAAAGAAAAAAAGATATAAAAATAGGAATAGTTGTGGGGTAAAAAGAGGTCTAGTAGAAAATGGAAAGGGGTAAAATAATGGTGATATTTGTGTTATGTTATGTGACGATTGTAAGAGCTGATATTGCAGTATATGATGATGTATGGGAACATCGAGCAGACGAAGCCAAAAAGAATATGATGAATGCTTATGTTCCAGACCCTATTCAAGTCACTAAGCAATTCAACCACGAAGTTAGCCAGTGATTTTCTACTCTCCTTTTTACTTTTCCATTTTTCAGTGTTCTTTTTATTGAATTCACTAGACTATCATCACAATAGAACATTCTAGGGCATGCTCGATGTAGTTTCTACGATATTAAAACTATTTTTCGCATGGTTATTAATAAATATGTTCTGGTATATTTGTTGTGAAAGCAGGCAAAAAATAGAAAGACAACAACATATGCAATAAAAGTAACAGTAATAGTAACATGTCTAGTGATAAGTCAAGTTACATACACATATACCATGCAAACATGAATGATAGATATGTATATTAAGATAATATGTTGATGCAATATAAGTTCATGTGATGGATGTAGGGGAAATTGTACATATGATGAACTCTCTCCTGCTTATGCACCATCGTCTACTACCTATGATGCACCCTCTCCTACATATGCATCATCTCCTCATGGGGCAATAGATCATAATTCAAGTAATGATGGCCATAACAAGGACAAGGACAGGGACAAGGACGATGATGACGACCATGACCATGATGATCATGATGATGATGACGACAATGATCATGATGATGATAAGGACGATGATGATGATGACGACGATAGAAAGGATGATGACGATGACAAGGATGATGATGATGACCGTGATGACGATGACCTTCATGATGGTAAGAATGCTCTCGGGGCACAAAGAAACACCACAAAAAGAAGAAGCCTAAGGCAAGGAAAAAAACAATATAGAGGCCCATGCTCGGCCACTAATGCTATTGACCGATGCTGGCGTTGCCGAAAAAATTGGGCTAAAGACCGAAAACGTCTAGCCAAATGTGCACTTGGTTTCGGCCGGAGAACCACGGGAGGACTTAACGGCCGAATCTATGTAGTCACGGATAATACGGATTGTAATTTGGTTGATCCATCCCCAGGAACATTACGACACGCTGTGATCCAAAAAGAACCCCTGTGGATCATATTCAGTAAAAACATGAACATAAAACTATCAAACGAGTTGCTCATCACATGCGATAAGACAATTGACGGGCGCGGAGCCCACGTGCATATAGCATATGGAGCAGGAATTACTATACAGTTCGCTAAAAACGTTATAATCCACAACATTAGAATCCACCACATTGTGGCCACAAACGGCGGAATCATAAGAGATTCGGTCGACCATTTCGGGTTCAGGACACCAAGCGATGGGGACGGGATATCGGTTTTCGGGTCCACAAATATTTGGATCGATCACGTGTCGATGTCACGATGCACGGATGGATTGATAGATGTGATACAAGGGTCAACAGCAGTAACAATATCGAATTGCCATTTCACTCACCATAATGATGTGATGTTGTTGGGAGCAAGTGAAAGCTTTTCAGGGGATCAATTTATGCAAGTAACAGTGGCGTTTAACCATTTCGGGCAAGGATTAGTGCAGAGAATGCCGAGATGTCGATGGGGTTTCTTCCATGTTGTTAACAACGACTATACACATTGGAAATTGTATGCCATTGGTGGTAGTATGCATCCTACCATTATCAGCCAGGGCAACAAGTTTATTGCTCCGGACGAACAATTTCTCAAACAGGTAATCAATCACTACATACAATTACTGCATAATGAATTAGTTAAACTGGAGAGTGTTAAATTAATTAATGCAATTATGTTGTTTAGGTGACAAAGAGAGATTATGCAACAGAAAGTGAATGGAGGAACTGGATATGGAGATCAGAAGGAGATGCAATGATGAATGGAGCATTTTTTATACAATCTGGGAATCCCCATATGCAAGTAACTCCACATAAGAAGTTTATGATTAAACCGAGGCCTGGCCATGAAGCTACTAAGCTCACTCTTAATGCCGGTGCTCTTACTTGCAAGCCGCGTCAAAAATGTTAATTTTTTTTTTCTTTCTTACAGTTTAGTACTATTTTACCTTTAGTATCATTCATAATTTTGAATTCTCTAGATTGCAATTTCAACATGCATATTTTTTTATAATTTATAGTTTTGGATACAAGTGCATACTAAAAGTTAACCCAAAAGATGAAAAGCACAAAATTTGATTAGGAAAGAAAACCTCTATACATTATTGATAATTATTAGTTAGTGAAGTAGACGGCTAAAAGAGCGATTCCATAACGCTTTTCTATGTTTCAAGCCAGGTCAAAGTTCCCATAACCAAATATTTGCTAGGAAGCTCCCCTGCTGTGGGTGAAAGGTATGTGATTTTCCTCCTGTTTAAAATGTTTCACTTAGTATATAATCACCATTAAAACACTCCTAAGGCATGACTAGTAAATAACTAAATATCGAGAAACAGTTACCTCTCAAGGTCAATATCCGTGACATAGATGAACCCAGCCACATTGCTGCACAGAGGAAGAATATACAGTGTCATAAGCCAAGATTCAATTTTGTAGTAAAACTTCAAATGACTATCTTTAAATATAGAAAATTACCTGGAAAGAATTTGGTCTGGTTGTTGGGCGTACGAAACAGCAAGAACAACATGGAGCAGATCTCGGTCAATATTAACAGCAGTAACTCTGAGAGGGTTGGCAACAGGGTTCGCACCGATTGGCAGAGCTGATCTAGGGGCTTGTGGTCCACCACCAATTCGGTATACAAACAACTCGTTGAAATTTGCGATATTTGAGTGTGGTGAGAGATCATTAGCTATGCCGTAAAAATATTCCTGAAACACAGATGAAGCCATCATTAATACCGATTTTGCAGAATAAGACACCAAAATTAAGGCCTCTTAAAACACGTGGAACAGAAGTTCCGAATTATATTTAGCATATAAGAATTACCCTAATCCTAATACTCCTGGCCTTCTGGCGAACTTTTGAGGTCCTCGATACTACACCACCGGACTTTTGAAGTTTCACAACATCAACAGTATTAGGCTTGTTCTTTAATACATCCCTAAGCATGCTAAAAAGCTTTTCCTGAAAAGAAAAAATTCAAAAAAAATTACTCCCCAAGTTTAATAGTTTCTACTTTCTACTAGAAAGATCTAACACAACTTTCAGGAAGGCAAACAAATTCATAAGCCATAAGCATCAATATTTAGGGAACTTAGCGCATATAAAAAGAGATGCTCACTCACTAATTTACATAGTCAAGTATGAACAGTAAATAGATAATTACCTGTCCCAAAACCAAGACAACATTGGCATTAAATGTGTCAATGGCATGCAGAATTAGCTGAAATCAAACAAAAGACATTAAATTTAGTTAGCCAGCTGTTTCAAAGTAGTGCATTGGCATATTGAAGTATCAATTTCGGTTGTAGGACATTTAGAAAGCTGAATTACCTCATATCCCACACCTTCTATCCATCCCATGGTGTTGATCACCATACCTGCTGCACGAGATTCAGCATTTCCAGTAAATTGTTTCTCCACTATTTGAGAAAGCTCCTTTACAAGTGTTTTATAAAGCTCCACATTTTGACTGAAAAAAATGGAACTTTCATCAAACTCCTAAAACTAGTAATTTTACATTCTAGTAGTGCCAAAGATAACTGGACCACGCTAGCTTTAAAAAAGACCATAAAAAGAAATCTGAGCATGCAAAATTAGTTACCTAGGAGTTGTGTGGCCATAGAAGTAAACAAGGGGCATTTCGAGAGAGATGCCCTCCACTGGATCAATTGGCAATTCGATGGGGGTGGCAGCAATGCATCCAGGCGCTGTTATAGACCCTTGGCCAATATCCAAGTCCACAAATGTAGGTTTCCAACCTAGTTTAGCAGCCCAACTAAGAAGCATTCTGCACAAGGTACTCTTCCCACAATCTGTGGGTCCAACAACAATCACCCGAGGACCCTGGCAGTATTATAAGTTGGTAATTCCATATAGAAACCAATTTAATCATGCTCACATACAGATTGCGCAACGATAATAGCAATAGCTACACTGCCAGGAATCATGCCACCGCACAGTAGAATGTAAAATTTAACTACATTGAAAAATTTAATTGAACTAATGGGCATTTTGACACTAGCTCATACACTAAAGAACGAAACAAGAATTAGTACAGCCTTTTGAAAAAGCTTTTACAGATTGCTGTATAGATACAAAGTAATAAGAAAATGCTAGAAGTTTGACTATGCAGGAACTACGATGTCTATTTGATTAATATTTCATTATTTCTCAAGATATCATCATCTATATTCAAACTTCTGACTGAACCAGTACTTGTAATGTAACTTATGTAAAAATATATAAAAGTTAACATTTGATACTAATATACTGAGGTAGTTTGCATGCCCTAATGGCATTACAAATAGCAAAGTTTAAATGGTCACATGTTTACTTAACATCAATAATGCCACATAATAATAACTTCCTCACAAGTTGTAAACAAACATCAGATTTGCAATGGATAGCATAGTTCTCAAACTACTAAACAAGATACATAATAAAATCATTTTAAGAAATTGTGGACACATCATGCATTGTCCATAGATGGAAATCAAGAAAAAAACAACCTATCTACTCAAATGAAGCAGCTGTAGACTTAGGCTTTGTTCTTTTCAACTTCTGAAAGCTGAACTGAACTGAAGTGAGCTGAACTGAACTTATTCCAGTGTAAATTTATAACTACGCATTAAACTGAACCAAACTGAACTGAAGTGGACTGAACTGAACTGAATTGCATTGAATTGTAGTCCAAGAGAACAGAGCTTAGTAGTTTTACCACATGCGTGAAAATTGTATCATCTGCAACTGGGGCAGTGATGTTCACAGCATAGTTATTAAAAGCGCAGCGCACCCCGTGCGCTCACGGGGTGCAAAAAGCCCAAAAAAAAGAGCAAAAAAGCACGCGCTTCACTACAAAAAAGCACACGACATCAATTTGAAGCCACCATTAACTTGTTACTTGCTGGTTGGAAGATCGTGACCTCTATTGGCAGGATTATTTCTCACTATAAATCTTCCTATGTGAGTTGAATGCCTCCAAAACGTTGCTCCATCTAATATTTCTAACCTAAATGCAAAGGCAACTATTGTGATATGTGATATTTTTTATATTTATTAGTTGTAAGTAGCTATATTATACAAATTTCCAAACCCATAATATTTTGTGAAAATTTACAACATTGCGCTTTTTTTCCCGATTTTGCGCTTTGCAAAAAATTGAGAAGCGAGACCCTTGCGCTCTTGACAACTATGGTTCACAGACTTATTGAAACCAAGAAAATTGTCCAAGGAAGAACCAAATTGAACAGGCTAACCAGATTAACAACTACGAATGTGTTTTCAAGGCCTCACTAGGGGTCTAAAAATGCTGTCCTTTTTCTTCATTAACCAGTATGATGGAGTAGAAAACGAAAAAAACAATAATCTTTTTGCAATTGATTTAGAGAACTCCACCATTGTGAGAGAAAAACAAAGAATATGTGTCTAGTAAAGCATTAAAAACTACCTGAGAAGATTCAGAACCTCTAGCCCGATTTCTTCGTCCATCCAGCACAGCATGAACATTTACATAACTAATCATGGGAGTCTGTAAGAAAACCCCAATCATTGCAGGTCAAAATAATCCAATAACAAAGAAAATTGGAAACAATGAGGATGCAGCTAACCTCATCAGCAGTATAATCCGTTTCAGTAGGACCGTCCATCTCGATTGTAGCCCCATGCCAAGTGAACGCCTGCCATCCAATAACCGGAAATCTAAGATATTGAGCTTACGATAGTACGAAACTAGGAAAAGAAAAGAAATTTACAGCGAATTTGAAGCGGGGAGGGAAAGTGAGCCATATCTCAGGAGGCAACTCGGTCCCAAAGATCTCAGCGGTGCCATTTAACAACCTCAGGCGAAGCGGAGTATCGTTGGCCACTTCGATTCTGAGTTCGCTCTCTCTATCCAATTTGACCTGCTTAATGTTGGGAGCTGCCGGAGCTCCGGTCATCATAGAAGGTGCAGCAGCATAAGCCATTAGAACCTTCAGCAAATTTAACTGGGAAGCAGGATTGAGGAATTTGAAACGGATAAATTACAGGAGGTATTGTAGTGAGGGATGGTAATGGAAAGGAGGATGGAATAAAGGTTTTAGGGTTAAACCGAGTCTTTTGGGTTTTGGAATTTCAAATCATCGCGTGAATCAGAAAATCCAGGAGTTCAACTTGAAAAGGCAATAATTTTTTTTCTAATTCAGTCTTTTTTACACTAATCAGTTTCTATTATAAATTTATAATTTTCTAAGTAGCTAGTACACCATAATTTAGATTATTGTAGTTCAGTTCAGTTTAGTTTTATTTAGTGTAATTCACTTCAGTTCAGTCTAATTATGCGTAGTTATAAATTTATACTAAAATAAGTTCGGTTCAGTTTTGTTCTATTTGACTAACTTCAATTCAGTTCAATTCTGTTCAATTCAATTATATTCAGCCAACTTTAATTTAATTCAACTTTAAAAAGTTGAAAAAAATAGATCTTAAAGCGAGTCCAACAATTCCTATTTTTTTTTATTCTCTACACTAGGAAATGAACATGACAACCAGCCGAACACAATATATTCCTAAAACAATGAATTTCCAAATATAGGGATCCCATTTTGAGAATATTTAATCAATATGCTATTAGTTTTTTATTTTTTTAAAATATTTTATTAGTTGCTGTAAAAAAATTAATATAATAATAATAATAATAAATTATTATTATTTTATAGAAGTTTGATATGAGAAATAAGAAATGAAGAAGATGGTCGGAGTAAAAATAATATAAATCTCCTAAAATTGAGTTTGAGAAATGAAAAATTGGAATTGGAATTACTCTTAAAATATAGCATATTTTGGTGTCAAAATTTTGGCTACACATGAATCTATCCCCTCCTGCTCCGGGCTAGCCTTGTTCTCCCCTTAGTAAGCGTTATTGTTGTTTCCATGTCGGTTGATTGGTTTGGTCCTTTTCTTCAATCTTACCAAATGTGTCTGTGTTTAGGTATGTTCTTATATAAGATGGAGATCGTTGTTTGTTGTGTCAGTCCTCCCATATTCTTGTTTTGCTGTGGAGTGACTTCCCTTTTCAGTTCCTCCTCTCTTAGTAGCAAGTAGACATTCATCCTGGGAATCAAATTGAGTTTATGTCGAGGCTCGAATATTTTTTATGGGCTTGACCTGATCTACATTATTAACTTTAGATTCAATCGAGGTTATAAAGTTATGGAAAATTGTCAGTTATGCTTTATTTGGGTAAAATAATTTCTTGCCCTTAGATTAATTATCTAAACTTCATATTAAGTTTCTAATTAACCAAAATACGCTTTCCGTAACTTTTTTATGCCATATTTACTTTATTATTTAATTTTATACGTTTTTCATTATAACAGAATTGTATCACATAAAAAATTATTATATTTCTGTTATATATTCATCAAACACTTATATTAGACTTGTAGCAGCTCCATTCATATTCCTATCTGATACCGTACTGTTATAAATTTGGTATATATTCATCAAACACTTGTATTAGACATTTATCATGTTTATAGCAGATATATAACAGATATGTATTAGATATATAACAGATACAAAGAAACACTTCATCAAACACTTGTATTAGACATACAGATTTATTTTACGTTTATAACAAATATATAGCACATTTATATTAATTTTGTAACAGATTCGCAACAAATATAATCTAGTACAAATTTGTTATAAATCTGCTACAGATACATAAGAACAAGCAATAAATATGTTATCATCCAATAAATCGATTTGGTTTTTCTGATTGTTAAGATAAAAAAATGCAAAATCACATACCACAAATCGCAAAAGAGAAATTACAGAAGGAAATCGGTAATTAATAAAGGATTCAAGAAGAAAAAATGCAAGAATAAAATAATATTCACGAACAACTCTCTATTGAAAGAAAACGAGAGCGAATTGTGTTTAAATGAGCTGTAATCTTTTCTAATTTATTGGTTTGTATATGAGCATATTTTAATTAATTAATTTATCAAATATTCTATATTAATTAAGCGCTCTTTTTAAAAATATTTAGGTAATTATTTTACGCAATTATATACAGTTAGATGTTTTTTCCTAAATTATTTTCAAACCCATAAAAATTGGGACACCCATAGCTCTGATAGGAGCTAAAGCCTCATTGGTACTAGTTATGTTAAAAAGGAGTTTACTTTTTCTTTCTATCTATTTTTTCAATAAAATATATTTTAGAAAGTTGTGTTAATTTAAATCTTTATCCTCCAAAAAAAACTAAACAACTTGAAAGGTATTAAAATTATGTTATTTTGGACTTAACCGAACTTAAATTAATAATAGCAATAATTAAAAATAATTTTAGATAATAGTACAATGAAACATTTCCTTTAATTGTCGAACTTACCACATTACAGTGTCTTTTGACCGTCGTTGCTGCTCGTGATTGGTTCACATACTAATTAGATATCCAAAATGTGTTTTTACATGGTGATATACATGAGGTGTTTTATATGGATCTTCCTCCGGGACTTCGCTGACAGGGGGAGAATCAGGTGTGTCGTCTCAACAAATCATTGTACGCCCTTAAACAAGCCTCCCAAAATTGGTTCCCTACATTCTCTAATGTGATTCAAGCAGCAGGTTACCAATAGTCCAAAGCAGACTATTCTTTATTCACCAAGCATGAAGGGTCCTCATTCAGTGCCATTTTAGTCTATGTGGATGATATCCTTTTGACTGGAAATGACCCAAAAGAAATGCAGCGCCTCAAAGAATGCTTACTTCGGCGTTTCTGCATTAAAGATCTTGGAGATTTGAAATATTTCTTAGGGATTGAGTTTTCTCGCTCCAAAACTGGAATTTACATGTCCCAAAGAAAATATATACTTGATATTTTAAAGGATACAGCTCTCACAGGTGCTCGTCCAGAAAAATTTTCAATGGAGCAACACTTAAAGTTAACTTCAGATGATGGGCAACTGTTGAAAGATCCATCCAAATACAGATGACTCGTTGGAAGGTTAATACACCTCACAGTCACTAGACCTGTCATAGTGTTTGCAGTTTGAACATTAAGTTAATTCATGCAATCTCCACGTCAACCACATTGGGCCGCTGCAATTCATATCCATAAATACGTCAAAGGATCTCTAGGACAAGGCTTATTTTTGCAATCCAAATATAATCTCACACTTAAGGCATATTGTGATTCAGATTGTGTCGGATATCGAACCACTCGAAGATCAGTTTCAGGTTATTGTGTCTTCCTCGATTCTGCTCTTATTTCGTGGAAGTAAAAGAAATAGACCAATGTAACAAGATCATCAGTAGAAGCAAAATATCGTGCAATGACCAATACATGTTTGGAGCTAGTATGGCTACGTTACATATTGGAAGATTTGAAAGTCTTGTGCAATGTTCCTACACCACTATTCTACGATAATCAGGCAGCACTACACATTACAGCGAATCCCGTGTTTCATGAGCGTACAAAGCACATTGAGATTGATTGCCATATTATGCGAGAGAAGCATAATGTAGGAATAATCAATCATTCATATGTACCAACGCGTCAGCAACTTGCAGACATTTTTACAAAGCCATTAGGAAGGATCAATTCTTGACACTACGACACAAGTTGAGTGTTCAAAATATTCACTCACCAACTTGAGGGGGAGTATTAAGATTCTTATATTAATATTTTCCTATATGGGATTATTCCTAATTAATCTAAACTAAAAATAATATCAATAATTAGGAGTAATGTTGATTAGGAAGATTATTTACAAGTAATTGTATTTATGTTGATTTATTTATTTCATTTTCTCATAGATTTTGTACACTATAAATACATGTACATATAGTTAATTAACACAACTCAATAATACAATATACAATATTTCATTCATCATTTTATTCATAGTCATTTTTCACATGTATATATTAATAATTATAATAATATTGATAGCAATAATTATAATAATGAATAATATATTTTTTCTTACAAAAATAATATCAGTTATTACAAGTAATAAATTACTATTTGAATAGTAACTATTAATGTTATTATTAATCCGTACGTCTTATATGATACTGGTTAGTAATTAATATAAAATCATTATTATAATAAGTAGGATGATATTCGTAATTAATATTGTTAAATGTGCATATTATGATTATTTTATTTTTTTAAAGTAATTATTACTTTTTATTTTTTTTTTATCGTAGGATGAGTGGTTATTATTTTAATCCAATAATAAATAAGGTAAAGTAATGATTAATCAAAATAATTATAGAATATGCCTAATCATTATTACTATTATATATTACTAATAAAGTGTGGCTTGATTGAACACCTTAAAGATGTATTGTTTGTTGGGTATCTTGATCTACCACTCCTTTAAATAAAAAAGAAGGAAGTTATATATGAATTAAACTTGTTCACAAAAGTCTTATTTCTTAACGGTGAAGTAAGATGAAACTGATGGGCTTTTTATCAAAGATATTAATTTAATATGGGCAATTTTATATTAACAACTAAATTTGGATGACTTTTGACATTTTCTAATTTTAACTATTCATCTTAAATTTATTTAATGGTCATAATTTCATTAAAATTAATAAATAAAATAATAATATTATATTAACAACTAAATTTTAATAATCTTTTTACACTTTCTAATCTCAACCATTCATCTTAATTCATTTAATAGTCATAATTTTATTAGAACTAACAAATAAAAAACCCCACTTATATCCCCTATTCTCTTCGTCCCCTCTCTCACTTATTGTGCGGCTTGGAAACCCCCTTCATGTCTTTCTCTCTCTCTCTCCCACTATACCTATTCTAAGATTACTTCTCCTTATTATGCTTCACCAACTCTTCTGTCATGTTGTCCCATTGGTCCCAAAAAAAGGTCGTATTCTTGAATTAGCTTGATTTATGCTCACTCCGATTCTCGCAACGAGAGAAACCATTGAAAACCCCCGAGAATAATTCTTGTTTCTTAACCGATTAACTATCAATTGATTAGTTAGGTCCCGCAATTAAAAGAAGAAGACAAGCAATGGCGAAAAAATTCATGATGAAGTCAATCAGCTTAGACGTCAAATGAAAAAGAGTAATTAATTGAAAGAGGACAGTGAAAGGCAAAATGGATGATGATTTCCGACCGTGGTTTCGACTAGTGAGAGAGGAGAAGAGCATAGGGATACAAGAGGGTTTTTTATTTGGTCGTTCTAATGAAATCAGGACCATGAATTTAGGATGAGTGACTTAGTTGTTAATATAGCGTTATCAGTTTAATATTATTATTTTTATTTTATTTTGTTATAACAATAAAATTTTAATTATTATTATTATTTATCAATAATTTATTTTTATTATTGATTACCAATTTTTTAATAAGAATTATATTAGTTATTATTGTTCCAAAAAATTAATACTAAATTTCAACAGAATTTATAAAATAAGAGGATCTAAATTCCAATTTTATGCTGAACAAAAAGGAATAAACATACATTTGTTAAAAGAAAAAAATTGGTATAAATTTTAAAAATAACCTTTTTACTGTTTAAAATTTACAAAAAGAAAGGGGTAAAAGCTGGTTTTATTTCATTTGGACTTTCAGATAACGAAATGTCGTTTTGAGCAGTTGAGGCTCACTTTCAACCGAATAGCGGATGTAGTTTCGAGAAATTGAATAAAAAATATAAAATGTGGAGATGCGGGGTATTGATCCCCGTACCTCTCGCATGCTAAGCGAGCGCTCTACCATCTGAGCTACATCCCCTCATGTTGAAGACGCCTATTTAAATAATCCTTCTTTTGTTTAATTTCCTAGAAAACGAACGATTGCTGCAAAAGAAAACCCCTTGTTCCCCTGCTTAGGTTAGGTCTACCGCGAAATTGAGTTTAGAGAGAAGATGTCCGGCATGGAAAGACTACAGAGAATGTTCGCCGGTGCTGGTGGCGGTTTGGGCCACCCTCCTCCCGATTCTCCCACTCTTGATACTTCTGAGCAAGTTTACATCTCCTCTCTCGCCCTCCTCAAAATGCTCAAACACGGTATTCTTTTCTCAATTTCTAATTCTGTTTATATGAGTCACGGTTCGTTGGTCTTCTGAAGTTCAGTTAATTTCATTGCGCTCGACTCATTGGAATGTGTTGGGATTAGATGCATTTGATTTTATCTGATTTTGGGATTCTCCCCTCTGCCTGTTTGCTATAGCTTTCTATCTGAGACGCCAGCTTGTTCTTTTCATTGCCTTTCTGTTCCTCGAAGGATTTTCGTTTTTTTAATTCTAGCTAGTCGAAAGCCCTAGCTCCACCGGATCTTAGTGAAAAAATTCTAATTGAACTACCCGCTTGCATCATATACACGATGTAGAAAGGGTGCACGGCGATTCATTATGCGTATGCTGGTAGAAATTGCATATTGTGTCTTTGGTGAACTCAAATTGCCTAAAATTGTGTTATATAAATATATAACATGAGCAAGTGGAACATGCGGTAACAATCAGATGAAATTCAAAAGCAGGGGAGAAGGAATTCAAATACTGTATATAGTAGCAACTAGCAAGTAGCTTTGTTGTAAAATGATTGAAAGAGATTATATTATGTGGAGAAACAACTGTTGAGAAAATTTAAGTGATATTTTGACGGGGCAGTAGTTGAATTGTATATAGGGTCAACTGTAAACACGTATATATCATAGTTTGGAGAGAGCTGAAGCTCTTTAAGTCACATGCTCATATATCTCCGTAACTTTTCAGAATGGGCATGAGTTTTGGAGACTGTGAAAAAAGTGATTAGAAAATGTGAGAGGATAAGCCATTATGCAAAGCATATGGCGGTGCAGCAGAGTTCTCTTCAAGTACAACGAAGGGAACCCGCAATGCTTGGCAATTATATATATTAATTGATATATCAGTTTTCCGTTCACTTGTTGTGAAGATCACGTTGTTAGGAATTCCTTGTTTCTTATTACTTCCTTCGGTTTTCTGAATTATATTACCTTAAATTGGCTTGAATACTTTTTAATATTTTACGGTTTATGTGAATAATAGGAAGAGCTGGGGTCCCCATGGAAGTAATGGGTTTGATGCTTGGGGAGTTTGTGGATGAATATACTGTCCGGGTTGTTGACGTCTTTGCAATGCCACAAAGTGGTACTGGTGTTAGTGTTGAAGCCGTGGATCATGTGTTTCAGACGAACATGCTTGATATGCTCAAACAGACTGGAAGGTATTTTTCCGAATGAATTAAATTTGGGTTGGAATTTATGCTATAGTTTTGCAATGCTTTTGATTGTAGTTCGGCAATGAAAGATGGGTAATCTATACCTAGTTAAAGGTTTGGATGCACATTGTTTTGCTTATTAGCGAATCCTTGTAATGCTTTACCCATAGTAGTTAATGCGCTAGGTGCACCCAAGGCGACAGGGGGTCCTGTCGCCTAGGCGCGCACGCTAGGCGCATGAACTTAAGTCGCCTAGGCGCGAGGTGAAGGCGAAGGCGCACAAAAAGGCGCACTCTAGGCGCATGAACTTAAAAAAAAAATATAAAATAAAAAGTTTTTCACTTGACTTAAAGGAAATTCAAGAATTCAATGTTTATAACCATAAAACTAATAAAGAATACACAGATTGTTCAAACTTCAAAGGCCCCGAAACAGGACTGCCAACAAAACAGAAAAACAAGACACCAAATGCAAATGTAAAGATTTAGAGAATAGCTAAAAAACTTAATAAAGAGTAAAGAGTAAACTGATAGTAAAATCAGTTTTGAAATTGATAGAAGTAAACTTAGAAATAATCAAATAAAGAAGTAATCTGTGGACTTAGCATGATAGAATAGATTCATAGAAGAAGTAAACTGATAGTCAAATCAATTTCAAAATTGATAGAAGTAAAAAGAAGTTATCTGTTAGAAGTAAACATAGCATAATAGAATTAAACTAATAGAAGTAAACTATATGAAAGCAGAGCATAACTTATTAAAAACTGAATGATCTGTAGAAGAGAGAAAGTGGAGGTAGCTTCGAACTTGAAGGCTTGGTGATTGATCGGCCAGATTTTCAAACGCAAATAAAATAGAGAAGAGAGAACGGATATTATAGATTAGAAGAGAGACAAAGCACGGTTAGTATTCTATGTTAATTAGGAATAAGTTAATTAGGAATAACTAAATGAGAGTTTAATAAGATTTTAATTACTAAATAGCCAAATAGGAAAACTAAAAGTAGTTGGCACTTGTCGGGTTCTAGAGTTTTAATAGGTGTCAATCACTATTAACCTAATTTGGAAAAAAAACACTAAGAATTCATTTATTTGCGCCTTTTGCACCTCGCCTTGCACCTTGCGCCTCGCACACCTAGGCGCACGCCTTTTGCCACATACACCGCCTAAGAAGCTGTCAGGCGCTTGGTAAATCGCCTAGAGCGCCTAGCGCTTCGCTTTTGACTACAATGGCTTTACCATTAATATGCATATAGCCTTCATTACAGCTTTCACATTTTGTTCACCGTCAGTTTTATTATATGCCCTGAGGTTTGACACACTTTCTGCTGCCTGTCTAGCTGGAAGCAAGCGCTAAGGGGTCAAGGATTACAGAATTAGTTACTTATAGGGCATGATTTTTATAATTAAGTGAGATTGGCATCGTGTGCTTGCCATGCTAGGTAAAATTCTGTGTGTCAAGCAGAAGAACTAACACATTCTTCAGTCGGCGTTTTGTGATGGGTAGATGTTGTAAATAAAGTGTAAATGGTAATGACTGATACTCTGATAGAACAAAAAAATGGTATTCAAGGATCCATTGCAATTGTAGGCAATGAAAGAAACACCTGCATCTCTTGAAAGCATGTTAGAAATATGATGGACAGGATTATTGACAGCATTTATCTTTCCTCTGGGATCTCTTAATATTTTGTTATTGCCTGAAGACTCTAAACTAATAGGTTTAGATGCTATGTGTAAGATTTTAGCTGTCACTTTGTAGCTTAGTGTGTCATCAGCTAGTTAGCATGACCACATGAAGGGAAAATGGAACTGAAACGGAAAAGGAAACGAACACGGGAAACACTAGAAATAATGTGATTCTAGGTTTCCGATTTTTTTTCTTTTTAGGCAGGACTTGCACAAGAATTTGTGGCATGGCTTTAGCTTAAAGAAAACTGTGTTTTTCTATTCTTGAATCGGATACTGTCAGTCTTGCTTGACTCTCCCTCTTTCTCAGTGCTTCCTTTATGGGTAGCTTATTTCATTTTTCTGTTTCAGGCCGGAAATGGTTGTTGGTTGGTATCACTCCCATCCTGGATTTGGCTGTTGGCTCTCTGGTGTTGATATAAATACACAACAGGTTTTTTCTTTACTTATACTTGGTTCTTATAATGCATTGAAGCTTCATATTGGATTATATCTGCTTCTATATTTTTACCTCTTCCTCCCACTCTTGAATTCCTCTTCTTTTGTGTGGCACCTCTCTTGGCCTGGTGTTGGGACTGCTATCTTGACAAAAAAATGTGATATTATGTTCCAATTTGGCCATCTGAGCTGGTGATGGAGTCATAACTAATGTTTTGTGGAATTCTACAAATAACTCAAATAGTCAAATTTGATCATCCTAGCCATAATCAGGCCCCGTTCCTGGGCCAGGCGATCGCTCAGGGCCCCGAAAATTACAACTAAATAGAGGGCCTATTTTTTTGGTATAATAGCTATAATTTATTAAATTAAGAAATAAAACAAACTAACATCAAATCTCGGTGGAAACTTCAAAACTTTTTTTTTGGTTTTTAATTAAGAAAAACAAATGTTATTTTCTGTTATTTTCCATTGAAATTTTTGTTTGATTTCTCATTTTGATAATAAAAATACAATTTCACTTATTGCAATGTTTAAATTTTTTACTTGTTAATAGAGCCCCAAACTTTATTTCACCCATGGGCCTCAAGAGCCTAGGAACGGGCCTGGCCATAATTGCAATATGTATGACAACTGTTCCTTCTTAGGTTGGCCCTCTCTTGATACTGGCACCTGCTGTTCTATGATGTTTTTGTTTGCAGAGTTTTGAAGCTCTTAATCAACGAGCTGTGGCAGTTGTGGTTGATCCAATACAGAGTGTTAAAGGGAAGGTGGTGATTGATGCTTTTCGATTAATTAACCCTCAGACAATGATGTTAGGCCAAGAACCACGGCAGACAACTTCCAACCTTGGGCACCTTAATAAACCATCCATTCAAGTGAGTGCATAACACTGACATTTTTATGTTCTCTTTTCCTTTCTTACAACATTGTTCCCTAAAATTGCAGGCACTGATCCATGGATTGAACAGACACTATTACTCAATAGCCATTAATTACAGGAAAAACGAGCTCGAGGAAAAAATGCTTCTTAACCTGCACAAAAAGAAATGGACAGATGGATTAACACTTCAACGCTTCGACACTCACTCCAAAACAAATGAGCAGACTGTTCAGGTGAGTGGAAAGTGAAAAAAATCAAAAAATAATTGAGCTGATCTTTTATGCTGTGTTTTAAATCTGCTTTTGTGGTCCCTAAAGTAATAATTAGTAACACATCATTTAAGCTACGCAAGCTCCATTATTCATGAGTGATGAATTAATTGTGAGCAAAATAAGTAATATCTTATTGTAAGAAGTAATGTGATGTTTGTTTGGAATGAACAGGAGATGTTGAACTTAGCAATAAAGTATAACAAGGCAGTGCAAGAGGAAGATGAGCTGTCACCTGAGAAATTAGCAATAGCAAATGTGGGGAGGCAAGATGCAAAGAAGCACCTTGAAGAACACGTTTCAAACTTGATGTCCTCCAACATTGTTCAAACTCTGGGTACCATGCTGGACACTGTTGTTTTCTAGGTCATTGATCCTCTCCTTTCTGTATTCTCTCCTGAATGGTCTTTTTTATATAGACTGATTTTGGATTTGCTTTTATTGCTCTGACATACCTGAACAGTGAACTTGGCTTCACATTTGAATATTTGGTAGTTATGGGAACAATTTAATAGTCGAATTCACACAAATCTCTCTTTTATTGGGCTTGGTACAGGCGTATTACATCATTGGCTACCTGAACTTATCCCAAAAGACCTGATGTCTCCCTGAACTTTCAAAGTGACCTCGTAGCTCCCTCAACTATCGAAATGTGCACCACTTTGCTTCCTGAATGCCCCATGTCAACTTTTGTTTGGTTTAACTATTGAAAGATGTTATTTTTAAGATTCTCTCTCCAATCAGAAGTTGACACGTACCGTTCTGGGAGCAAAGTTGAGGGAGCTACGGGTCACTTTGAAAGTTCAGGGAGGCAGCGTATTTTTGGGGACAAGTCCAGGTAACTATTGATGGCATTAAGCCCTTGATATATGTTATATTTTAGATAATTTTGTTCGAGATTAGTTATCATTACCACTCCTTGCCCTATATATTTAGTGAGATTTAAACTCAGTTTCCTCATATTTGCTAATTGGAGTACTCCAAGTTAATTTTTGTTTGTCTATTTATAAGTAATAGTAATTTGCCTATATACTAATAGAAGTTTGGATAATATATACAAGATATATGGTGAATACATAGGTAGCACGAGTGTAGTTTTTGTTTGTGAATATTTGTGGTAATTTGGCCTAAGTTGTTCAACATCATAATTATTCATGTTCTTGAGTGGCTAATTATTGAAACTAGACTGCCTATGTATAATGGATTTTTGTAAATATAAATAGACTAGATGGATTGATTTTGGAAGTTTGGTTGAAATAGTGACCAAAGCTATCCACTAAATCAAATCAATAGATGGCCTCAATTAATTGAATTTTTCTTTATATTACAAAAACAAACCTTTCCTTCTTCTTGGGATGTATCGTTTATTCAAGAAAACATTCATTATTGTCTTCCACCTTGCACGTCAAATTTAGATATTATGTGTAATTCATTTATCTTATGCTTAACTTGATATGTGATGATATATGATCATATACATATGTATACTTCACAAAATGATATTTAAATTTGCTCAAATGTGCTGATTTTTTTTAAAAAAAAGTCTCACCTCGATTTCCATGTAGTGTAAATCTACGAATTCTTCAATCATATAGTAAGTCTCAATCGTGTGGCAATCAATCGTGTGGCAAATGTTTGGTCTAGTGGTTGAACTTTGAAGTTGTGATCTTAGAGGTCGCAGGTTCGAGTCCACATTTGAGTAGGGTGGGATAAGGTTTATCTTTATTATTATTGTAAGCCCTTAAAATAGTAAGTCTCAATCGTTATACTGAGACCTTAGCCACAATTGTGACTTAAGATGGATTTCACGGGAGTACGTTTTATATAGTTTCATTAGAAATAAATTTGTTCTATTCATAAACATATTAAAGCAAAGATCAAAAGTAATTGTACTCTTCATTTACAACTATCAATTCTGCATATCAGCAGTGGAAGGAAGTTAAATGAAAAATATATTAAAATGAAATCATGAAGAGTACATTCTGTATCTTTAAAAAAATTTATCCTTATACCTTTTACATATATGAATTACTAATTAATGTTACTTACTATGAATAATAAATGATGAAACTGAAGTCCCAAAAGACTCTTTTAACCTTTTAACTTTTTAAAAAAATTTATCCTTATAACTTTTACATATATAGATTACTAATTAATGTTACTTACTATGAATAATAGATGATGAAACTAACTAAAAATAATATTAATAACAAATAAATTATTAATTATTTTTTAATAAATAAAATTAAAATAACAAATCTATATATAAAAACAATAAAAATTATATTTCAGTTATATTTATAATAATCATAACAATACCAAAATATAAAATTGAAATAAATTTATAATAATAATAATAACAACAACAATAATAATAAAATATTTGATGAGGAAAAAATAGTCACATTAATTATTAAACAGGATTATAATCAATAGTCATGTTTTTTAAATTTTAACTTGTTCGTATTGTCCAATTGTTTGAAATTTTTTTTACAAATTGATTCTTATTTTTTTTACCAATGTGAATATTTGATATATTATTGCTAACTTTTTCAATGATTTGTTGACATATAAGAGCTTTCTTTACTTTAATTGATTTTATACTATATATGAACAGATTTTATTGCCGTCTACAATAATTTAAATTGGATATTTTTCATAAATTTAAATCAATATTAAATCAATATTTTTTAATCGTAATTTTACGAAATTGATTTTAATATATTTCCCGAATAGGTTCGATTTAGAAAAATGATAATGATTAATAGTAATAATAATTTTTTATAAGAAAATAATTAATTAGGGTGAATTATAGTTATTGTTATACACTTATAAATTGTGGCCAATTTTATCGGTCAATATAAACATTTGTATCAAAGCACATATAGTAAAAATGAAATACTATACGATTTTGATAAGCACGAAAGCTATCGAGACAAAAGTTTATACCTTTAATATTTGTCGTTATGGATTCATACAGGTTAGTCTTTTTTCAACTGAATACAAAATATCTACTTTACATACTTGGAAGTTGAAACAAATCAACACAAAAATTATAAAATATAATTGTACTTTTTATTTAAATATACGTTAATTTTAAACTTTTGTACGTTATTTTGGTTTTATAGGAATAGATGTATAATATCGTTACTTGACATGTACAATAATACAATCAGTACCTACTTTAACGAAATAAAATATATACTATGAAACAGATGTTTTGAAGTTTGAGCTTACTTATCATGATATACTTGTTACAAATGACATATCCGTGTATCGCACGAGTACTACACTAGTTATTTATAGATAATAACATATTAATACAATTCATGAGGAGTACATAATTTCTGCATATCATTTGTTAACCATGCACTAATTGAGGTCTCATTCTTGCAAATTGCATTATTTGGATATTTAAGTTTCTAAACTAAGTATATAATAGTATTTTAGCTTAAGTTTCTATTATTAAACTAATATGTTAATCAATTATGTATTACTAGGCAATGATTAATTGTTTGTACAGTAAAAAATGTAATTTGGGTATGAAAATAAAAGATTGATGCACTAATTGAGGCCTTATTCTTGCAACTTGCATTATTTGGGTGCTTAACCCTATAAAATATATAAGATTGATGGATTAAAATTCTCTACTGCTGAGAATTTAACTGTAAAATAAAGTTCAAAATCAAGACCATACATTTTTAGATGAGTATGATTTTTTCAAAAAAGTTATTAATTTATTTTTATTTAGAAATCTTCCAACTACAAGTTGGATTTCCACGATCCTTTTCCTAATCCCGGATGGATAGATGATAATATCCCTCTAAAAGGTGAGATTAAAGTTGGGGAATGTTAAAATTTTAGTTAATTTCAACCATCCACTGAATTTTAATGGTTGAGATTTAGTTTTTATACTCTATAAAATCCACAGTATAACTAAATTTCAACCATTCAAACTTAATTTATAGTTGAAATAAACTTTACAAGACTCTCAAATGAAAATGTGAGTTGAGTCAGTTGACTACAGCTAACATCATAAAAGAAATGCTGATGTAAGTTTACACAGGTACCCAAAAACGGTTAAAACAGCAACATTTAGCATGTGCTTTGGGAAGAATTCAAACTCACTGAGATGCCTTTTTCTATTCATTCAGACAAACAAACAAACATAATTTATAACAAGCTTGTACCTGCTTTCTCCAAATATATCATCGCTTTGTCTCAGTTAATCCATTTATTACCATCCCTACTCTCCCTTAGGTTTCACTATTCTCAGCAATTTCACTTTCTACACATTAATTCTCATGTTTATATATAACCACTACTCCATTAACACTACTTAACTGAAAATTTAATTCACATCAAAGTAATTAACAATCCATGGAGGTTGAAAAAACTGAAGATATCAACACCACATCACCACCACCCTCTCATCACCAGGAGCTTACAGATCACAGAGGCATTAAAGCACTGCCATTTATCATCGGTATATTACGATTTTACAAATTATGATTACTAACTATCGATTTAATTCGTTTCTGCTAATTTGATCAAACTGTTAAATTTTGGCAGGAAATGAAGCATTTGAGAAACTGGGTTCAATAGGGACTCAAGCAAACCTCACTGTGTATCTCATTACAGTGTTTAACATGAAAAAAATTACAGCTGCTTTGCTGCTATCTATTTTCCAGGGTACTGCAAATGTGGCTCCTCTTTTTGGCGCTTTGCTCTCTGATTCCTACTTTGGCCGCTA
The DNA here is from genome assembly GCA_947683365.1 of Euphorbia pulcherrima. Taxonomy (NCBI): domain Eukaryota; kingdom Viridiplantae; phylum Streptophyta; class Magnoliopsida; order Malpighiales; family Euphorbiaceae; genus Euphorbia; species Euphorbia pulcherrima. The sequence continues at coordinate 10,850,380 of CANTUS010000001.1, read as the reverse complement.
TAAAACTCTCGCCTTTACTTCCCTTTCTTCTCTTTTGGGCATGATTGTGCTAAGCCTAACCGCAGCGATACCGCAACTCCACCCTCCAAAATGTGACTCAAAGAGTAGCAGTGAAAGCTGTGTTGGAGCTAAAGGTTGGCAGTTAGGGTTTCTGTTAAGTGGGTTTGGGTTTATAATTCTGGGAGCTGCTGGTATCAGGCCTTGTTCGTTAGCGTTCGGAATAGACCAGTTTAATCAAAACACCGAATCCGGGAAAAAATCAGTTCAAACCTTGTTTAATTGGTACTATTTCACCACAACTATTTCAATTATGATATCAGCAACCTTTATTGTTTATGTTCAATCTAATGTTAGCTGGGCTATTGGAATGGCTATTCCTGCTTCCTTAGTACTTTTATCCTGTGTGCTTTTCTTCTGCGGGTCGAAAATCTATGTCAAAGTCCCCCCACAAGGTAGCACTTTAACAAGCATAGCTCAAGTACTAGTTGCTGCTTTTAAAAAATGGAATTTAACCCTGCCTGAAAACCCTAATCTTTCCCTTTTCCGGCATGTTCCTCCCGGTTCTACAAATTCCAACCTCCACTACACTTCTCAATTCAACTGGCTTGCGAAATCTGCGATTATAACTAGCCAAGATCGAATAAATTTAGACGGTTCAGCAGCGAATAAATGGAATTTATGCAGTATCCAACAGGTAGAAGAAGCAAAATGTATACTAAGAGTTATACCGATATGGGCTTCAGGCATAATGTTTAATGTTGCAATGAGTCCACAGTTCACTTATGTACCTTACCAATCACTTCAATCAGATAGAAGGATTGGTAACAAAGGGTTTCAAATCCCTCCCGGTTCTTTTGTTGTCTTCACAATGCTTAGCCTCACACTTTGGATTCCAATTTACGACCGCCTCGTAATTCCCTTGCTAAAACGACTCGGATACCAAAACGGGTTTACACTACTCCAAAGGATGGGAATCGGGATTTTTCTCTCCGTTTTAACGATGATCATTTCGGGTTTTGTTGAAGAGAGGAGGAAGGTTATAGCGGTAACGGAACCAACACTTGGACTATCGGAAAAAGGCGGGGAAATCTCGGCAATGTCGGCATTTTGGCTAGTTCCTCAGTTGGCTGTGGCAGGATTGAGTGAGGCGTTTAATACAATTGGACAGATAGAGTTTTATTACAAGGAGTTTCCGGAGAATATGAAGAGCATTGGTGGGTCGTTCTTGTGTCTCGGATTTGCAATGTCAAGTTATTTAAACGGGTTTCTGATTGCTACCGTTCATCGGATGACGGAAAGATCATCCAAGGGTGGAGATTGGTTGCCGGAGGATCTTAATAAAGGGAAATTGGACTGGTTTTATTACTTGATTGCTGGTCTGGGTATAGTTAACTTTGGTTACTTTTTGGTTTTTGCTAGGTGGTATAAGTATAGAGGTTCCAATGCTAGTGAAGTTAGTATGGAAGAAGGAAACATTATTTGAAAGTGTCGGTTGTTTGGGATTTGAAAACATCATTTTAGTTGAATACCATGATGAACTTTGGTTATCATTGAATTATATGTAAATATATGTGCAGTCTTGGTGGTATTTTTACAAGTATTTTGCCTTAGATTCAGACTATTTTGAACAAGGATTTAGACTCTAATAAGAGCAAATCCAATCATTCCCGATTTTAGGGTGTAATTCTTAAAATAGGGAATGAATATAAGGAATGGTTGAATCCAATCATTCCTGTATGATATATCCTTAAAATAGGGTTCCCTACTATTTTACTATTTTATGGGATGAATATTATATATTATTTGTTTTTACTTTTTGTTTCTTTAATTATTTTGTTGGTTGATTAGAATAGAATTGATGTAAAAATATTAATATAATAATAATAGAATATTATTATTTTTAAGGAAATGTAATATAGAAAATGAAAATAGGGAAAATGATTGAAGTACTATAAATCTCTTAAGATAGAGTTTAAGGAATATGGTTGAACTTTCGAATACGCGAATAAAGGTATTCGAATGAAAACATTAGATACATGACTTGAATGGAAACAAAGAGCATCGAGTTTGAGGTTGACAACAGAGAATGTTATATATTAAACTGAATGGGAGCATTAAATACGTGAATAAAGCTACATTTCAATGCAAAGCATTTATTCTCGCTTATCACTTTAAACATGAAGGATTAATTAAATAAAGTTAGTAAAATTTATATGATTATATTCCTTATGCGGTTTTAGCAGGTTTTCAAATACCAAAGTTATATTAAACGAGATAATAAAAAATATTAATTTGCTCTTTAGAACAATTCCTTTTTTTATATGTATAGACTCTTCATTTTCTATATGATATTTACTATGAAGGTAAACTCGATCTTGAGGTGTCTAAAAATAAATTTTTCTTTTAAAATTTTTATTGTTAATATTAAAAAAATAAATATAAACATTAAAAAATGATAGATCAATTAATAAAACACTTATTAAACTAAAAAAAAAAGTTAACACCAACTTCTATTTCTATAAAAAAAATAAATATTTATTACAATATTTTTTTACCCTGTTTTTAATTTTTTTTATCTGTAACCCAAGTTATGAGGGCAGAATGGGTAGGGATATTTAAGGGTAAAAAGGGGCAAAAAATGAAATGTAACATATATTTTAAAAAAAATATACCTCCACATGTGACACTAAAGTATATAAAAAGGGTGTCATATAGCTAACCAATTGTTTCTTCAACGGAAAACAAAGGCTTCTTTTCTCTCGCTCTTCCAAACTGGATTCTTGCTTCGCAACCTACACTAACCAATGGGATCTGTAGTCTCTGCCCTCATCGGAGATTCCGCCGCCGCTGCCGCCGTCGATTCATCATCCGACGGCCACTCTTCTGTCTCAACTTTCCATTCCCCTGAGCGATGGCAGCTCTACTTCAATTCTGTCAAAGAATCATCTCAGCTGGTACTCTTCGATTTCTCAACTACTCAATCAATCTTACAACTTATTCAATTTGATTCCTCCTTAACAATAGATCATTCGATTCTTTGTAATTTGTTAATGTAAGGTGGTGATCGATTTCGCTGCATCTTGGTGTGGCCCTTGCAAGTTCATGGAACCAGAAGTCAAAGCCATGGCTGGTCGATTCACCGATGTTTCGTTTGCTAAGATCGATGTGGATGAATTGCCTGTATGTGCTTTTTCCTTAATGTAATTTAATTTTTTGAGTTTGATTGTATTGGATACAAGGTGTTGGCTGAATTGTTTGTTGTGGAATTGACAGGATGTGGCACAGGGCTTTGGAGTACAGGCGATGCCGACGTTTGTGTTGGTGAAGAGAGGGAAAGAAGTTGATAGGGTTGTGGGAGCCAAGAAAGATGAGCTGGAGAAAAAGATTATCAAGCACCGCTCTAGTTGATTGAATGCGCTTATTATCATGTATGTATCCTGCAAATGACAGCTTTATGAATTGTTTGCTTTCTGTGCTGTTAAGTACAATCTTTCACTGATGCTGAAGATCATCAACAATGCAAATAAGTTGTTATTGTTTTGTTGTGTGTGTGAGCTGATAAAATGTAATTTTCTTGCTGTTTCTGATTTGAAAGAACACACAAGTATGGATGCATATGTGTATATGGGGTAATATTGTTTAGTCATGGATGTTGTGATTGAATTTCATGCTTTGCAATTCCTGCTGGTTTATTCATCATGTGAAGTTTATATAGATTGATTTTGGTAACCAGTAATGTTCCTCCATGGGAGAAAACTTATACTCAAGGGCTCGTTTCCGTGGAATAGAAGAAAAATGAATGAGAAAGGGTTAAAAATGGGTGAGTTTTGGCTTAGAATCCACCGTCGTATGGAATAGTTTTTCCTAGCAATTACACATTTCATGGAATTGTTATTCCTGATTGAACCCTTCGTTTCAAACATGAATAGCTATTCCATGAGATGTGTATTAACTAGTAGTTGTTCCATCCGACGGCGGATTCTAGCTATTCCACGAACCAAACACCACCTAAGTGAATACGACAAAGCCATTAGTTATTTGTGGTTAATTCAAATTTAGCTTCAATTTGTTCGAGGTTTAGTTCCCTATAGGAGCAGAAGTGGTTACATCTCTGGTTCTGCCTTTATCTCGCTTTAAGGATTTGTATTGTTTGATGAAGCGTGCATCAGCGTGTGTGTCGCCATCCGGATTTTCCAAGCCTACACAAAATTTTACCATGCCTTTTGTTTGGAAATGTAAACTCGAGTTTCCAGGGTGAAGATCATGTTCATTTTGGGGGAATTTGAAGCAAAACAATGATGTGCTTATGGAATATCATGCTCACCAGCTCAAGTGTTTGGCGAAAAAATGATATGTTTTAAGTAGTTGAAAACAAGGGAAGAAACTATATGACAGATTGTGAAACAAACGAAGAAACTATACGACAGATTGTGAAACAAACGAGGTCTAGAAAATTTATACAGAGACTGAGATAAACCTAGTGGCAAACATCGCTGATGCTGCATTATCGCTACTTTATACACTCTAAAGACTACTTTCTCAATACATTCTCGCTCGTAAAAAGTCTAATATAACACTCGAGAAAGCAAAAGAGAGTAAATTCTCTCAGACAGTGTAAGATTGCTGAATTGTGTCGATGTCCAGACCTTTCAGCCTCACCACTGATTCAACATGCCCTTTGAGGGTACGCATTTCTCTAAGTCTGCAAGCATCAAAGACCATTGAGTGTAGGGTTAGCAGAAACGCTTACAAAGAAAACGAGTATGAGTTGAAATTAAATCATTCAGTGATATAATATTACCTTGCAATCTCAGCTCGTCTTTTCGCCTCTTCAGCCATCTGGTTAAGTTCGGTGTAACTACCACGGTCACTGAACATTTTGGTCTCTGGAGGATGCAAGCCATGTAGAGTCCTTTGTGCATGTGCCCATTTAAGCTCTCGTTCTTCCTTTCCGAAATCCTTTTTCCTTGTGAAGGCTATCTACAAACCATAACCACAAGCACAACACTCGGTAAGATTTTACAAATATGCGAAATAACTCGATTGAATCGGTGTCGTTTGTACCCTTTGCTCAATGACAAGATCCCAAGCCTTCCCACTGAGGGCATATCTGATGATGAACTTGATGAAATCGAGTGGGAAATAGAAGATAAGGTTGTAGAGCCACACAACTCCAGCCCAACCCCATCCAATGCCTTCGATCGCAGCAAAGCTCCAGTTTGCATAAACAGCAATCAAAGTAGCAATCTACTCATGAAACAAAAACAAGAAATGAATCTTCCTTTCTAGTACTATTGAATTTATCATGTTAAAGTATCAGAGACTGGAGGAAATTTTGACTTACCAACTGAGCAACAACGAAAGCTGCAACAAGCCAAAGGCCAGGACGTTCGACAAACGACCAGCTCCTAGCCCGAGTCACAAATATGAGAGCCTGGCTAATGGTGCTCACTTGCAGGTAGATTGCGGAGGCTAGTTTTCTGAAGTCTTCTACATCATTCTTTTGAAGACTTGAAACACCAAATGTTCTCTGCAAATCGAATTACAGTAATCAGCCAAACCAGTAGAAAAAGTGGAATAAGATTCTAGGCACGATTTATCTTACAGGAAAGAAATCTGTCTTGTATGCTGCCCAGAAGAAAATGACAGTCATCATAGCCAAGTAACCGCCGAGAATAATCCCAGTTGTAAAGATCTCTGCCAACTTCCAACTGTCTGGCAGAGGAGAAGGCTTCACTCTATCCTTTGATATCGTCATAATCGTACCTAGAATAGCCAACACCATTGTTAACATAAAAATGGAATGAACCCAAAAAGGAAGCCATTAAATCAAAGTGAGAAGTACAAACCATCATTAAGAATAGCAATGATCAGCACCATAAAGGGTGGGAAGTCAAACTGCCATATTAAAGCCAACAGCATAAAGCCAAGCTGAACCCAAAAACAATCAAGAACTAGGTTAGCTATAATCACAGACATGAAAGGCAATTGTTTGAATGTCCTTTGAGAAACAAAAACATAGAACTTACCACGATACGAATTGTGATAGACACTGCATATATCTGCAAGCAAAACAAAAATCCACTATATTAGCCAACTCGGTCATTAATTATTCAGTTATTTGGGACTAAAGTTCTAAAGAAAAGAAAATTGAAGCTTACAGTGTAATTTTTCATCCTCTGGAATATAGCTCGGCTAGTTAGAACAGCACTAATTATGACACTGAGGCCAGGCTCTGTTAAAACAATATCAGAAGCACTGCGGGCAGCATCAGTTGCATCGGCTACTGCTATGCCTATATCAGCCTTCTTCAAAGCAGGCGCATCATTTACTCCATCCCCAGTCATTCCACATATGTGTTTTCTAGCTTGCAAACGTTTCACAATCTCGTACTTGTGTTCTGTTACAACAACAAAGCAAGGATGACACAACTCTTAGGCCTCTCAACTTAGGCTTCTCACTTAATATAGCGGTCAATGTGATAGGCTAAGTCATAAAGCATTTAACTTTAGAGAAGGAGGGATTGAAATACCTGGGAAAACGCCAGCAAAGCCATCAGCTTTCTCGATAAGTTCGTCAACTGGCAGAGCAACAATCGATTCATCTTTGTTCTGTCCTAACAAGGTCGAGGAAGGATACATGTTGGTCCCCATTCCCAGTCGACGCCCTGTTTCCTTAGCTATAGCCAGCTGATCACCTACAAGACATCGGAAGGCTCACGATAGTCAATTATCATGATCAAAGGGTGAAGAATTGGATATTGCAATAAGTGATGTATGATCACCTGTTATCATTTTCACATTTACTCCAAGATTCAGTGCCCTTCTTATAGTATCTGCACTATCATGTCTAGGTGGATCAAACAAAGGCATGACGCCAACAAATTGCCACGGTCCTCCCGAGCTTTCTTTTCTACCTTCAGGAACTTCCTGTGCACAAATATGCGAAAATAACTAACTGATTTTGAACCAATGCAGTGAAAATTAGGGAAAAGATATTTACTTTACCTGGTATGCAAGTGCAAGAGATCGTAAACCACGTTCCGCAAACTTATCGATGGTCGCATGAACTCTTCGCTCTATTTCTGATTTGTTGTGTGCAAGATTCAAAATCTAACAATCACACCGTTCGAGTTAATAACGCATGACAAATAAAAAAAATAAATTATAGGCATAGCTTTTGATAGTCGAACCTGCTCTGGTGCACCTTTGCTGACCCGATGCATTTTGCCTTCACTATCTACATATGTCAAAGCAGTTCGTTTTTCCGTTGGGTTGAATGGAAGGAAATGGACTTCTTGAATACCAGCCCGTGCCTTGTTATTAGTAAAAAAACAAAAATGATAAGTAGAATGACCAGAATCCAGTTGTGACCAAAAAAATAGCTAGGCCTAAAGTACCTCCTTTGGATCACCAAGCATTCCAACAATGGCAGCATCAATTGCATCTTGGTTTTCTATTCGAGAGGCTCTGGCTGCCATCAGAACAACAGTATCCACATCTACTCCTTTAGCAAAAATCTGTGCATTTGGATCCAAGCAAAATGTTGGAACAACAATCAAAAGATTTAAAATGGCATCATATTGTGGGATAGTAAGCAAACAAACCTCAATTAGATTCTTGTCAACGGTAAGTTTGTTCAAGGTCAGAGTTCCTGTTTTATCGCTGCAAAGGACATCCATTCCAGCCATTTCTTCTATTGCTGTCATTCTTTTTGTGATAGCTCCCTGTAAAAATTACAAAGCTATGTCTTGTAAATACCAAAACCGTAATATATGAATTGTTTATTCTGCTATTGCCAAAAGTACCGACCTGCTGAGATAATCTATGAGATCCTATAGCCATAGTGACAGATAAAACTGTGGGCATTGCAATAGGGATTCCACCAATTAAGAGTACTAGTAAATTGTCAATTCCTGGACGATATTTTCGGTCTTGAATTGGGTACATGACAATTATTTCTATAACCATCCCCACAGCTATGGAGCATATACAGAAATTCCCAATTGCTGTCAATACCTGTTGAACAAAGCAAAAATCATTCAAGAACAAAGACAGACCTTAAAGGTCCAAAACAACCCAATTAACAATAGACAGTGCAAAATGCATTTATCTCATTACCTTTTGAAAGTGTCCAACTTGATTCGTTGTATCAACGAGGTGAGCAGCCTTGCCAAAGAATGTATGAACACCAGTGGCAATAACCACAGCTTCAATCTCTCCTTGTTTGCAAGTTGAACCTGAATAAACACTATCACCCGGCCCTTTTGTCACGGGAAGAGACTCACCAGTAAGAGCAGACTACAATTCCAATATGAAAAAAGTAACGACATTAAAAATCTTAACTTTACCAAATGTGGTCAAAAGATTACTGAAAATTTCCTAATTACCTGATCAATTTTCAAAGGGTCACCTTCAAGGAGGCGGCCATCAGCAGGAATAATGTCTCCAAGTTTGATACTAATAATATCCCCAGGAACAAGAATGGATGCATCCTCCTCAATCCACTTTCCGTCTCGAAGAACCTGAAACAGTTAAAACCAGTTTAGCAATAGGAAGCAATACAACTGAGAATGAGAAAAAAAAGTGCCTTTTATTCATCCATACCTTAGCTTTTGGAGCGAGACGGGCCATTAGAGCAGCAGCTGCATTACCGGCATTATTCTCCTCTATGAAGCTTATTGTTGAATTGATAATAAGCAAAACTATGATTCCAACAAAATCCTGCCAATCCGGCGGTTTCCCCTGAAAAAAGGTGGGGGATTCTTTTGGTTGAGATATTCAGTTAGCAAGGGAATCATGAAGATAAAACGGAAAAAATTGCTTACTCCTCCATTAGCAAGGGCAATAGCCATGATAGCAGCTGCTTCCATCACCCATGAAAGAGGGTTCCACATAAACCCAAGGAACTTCCAAATCTTTGATTCCTGTAAAATAAAACACAAAATCAACCCAAGTTCACAATTATAAAGAGGGATGGAATAAACACCAACTACCCTTCATTCAATTTCTTAAAATTCATTGGAGAAACAACTTTGCATAGTACTGAACCTGCTTTTCTTCGAGTTTGTTATATCCAAAAACGGCTAGCCGCTGTTGGGCAGCCTCGGTTGTGAGACCCTCGGTATTACATCTCAGAGTCTGAAAAACCTCTTCGATTGGCACATTCTCCTGCGATCAACACAACAAATTTCAGACCTAAAACATAAAAACCTCAAAAAAACCAACCAAGAACTTCAATAGAAGTGAAGGAGTAAACTTTAACCGTCAAAAATAGTAAAACAGCTACAAAAAAACCAAGAACTTGAAGAAAAACTATTAAAGGAGCAAACTTTAATCATCAAATTAGTAAAACAGGTACTAAGAAACCAAGAACTTCAAGAAAAACTAATAAAGGTGCCAACTTTAACCGTCATATATCAAATAAAACACAGAGAAATAGATATGGGTTGGTTGCTCTGTTTTCCATACCAAATCAACTGCTTCCTTCAACACAGGCTCCAGATTTTCAACCTTTTCATCCATTGTTCGTGTCGTTCTACACAAACAGAACTCGATGAGAAGAGAAACAAGAATCGAGAATCTAGCAAGAAAAAACACTAAAAACGATGAATTGCGAAGAAAAAAGCAGCAAAATACTCTGTATTCCAGCAAAATTGGCCACTATATTCCTCCGGAGCAGCGCTCAAACTCTCTCTAGAATCTTTGAGTGACAGGTTTTATGGGGCACGATTCTTATATTTTATAGACAATTAAAAGCTCAAAGTTGATCATGTTCTTGGCGGGCACACACTTGTTGTATTGTACGAGTATTATTATTTATCTCCAGTTCTATTCCGTTTACTCTTTTTCCCTTATAAAGCTTCTCTATAGACCTGCCTAGAATTTTACAAGACGGCTCCTTCTTTTCCCTTTTTAACTAGGACTACTGTAGTATCGTATAATGTATGTCGATTATTTGTAATTTGTATATTAAAGGTAAATTTATTTTATAATATATATATGTAACTGAATAATTAAAACCTTTTTATATATGAAGAATATCATATTAAATTTATCATTTTTTTTTATTGTTATATTGTTATAAATTCTATTTTTTTTAATTATTAATTAATTTTTTAAATTAATACAACTATACTGCGTTCATAATCTTTATAAATATAAAATTATAAAGTATAGCAGAGAGTACGTGATAACAAATTTATGTTTTCAAATAGTCTTCTCCACATTCTAAACTCTTAATCCACGATTTGTCATCATCTTATCTTTTTTTTTCAAATCTCATCTTAATCACCAATGAATCACACTTCAATTTATAAATCACCAAAGAATTCACAAAATTCATTTAATTCTTCTCGACAAATTCATTGATCAGAATTTGGAGAAAATAATATAAAAATTACAAAATATACCAAAAACAATTGAAAAGATATATATAAGAAGAAATAACATTTCACTTTAAAATAATATTCAAACGGATATATATAAGAAAAACTCATCAAAATACTTAACATTTTACTTTTAATAGAAATGCTAACTAATTAAAATAGTAATATAAATTAGAACAATATGGTAATAAAATAAGATAAATTTAATAATAAAATTGTAATATTTTTTTTGAAAGATTTGAAAGATTTTAATAATTACACATCAAAATCTTTAATATAAATACTAATTAATTTAAATAATATTTAATATTAAAATCAAAATACTTCTGTTGAAAGGTTTGAATAATAACCATTTATATATGAAAACTAAGTTTAAAAAGTTTTAATAATAATCAATTTTAAATATCATTATTTTATAAACAAATCAAAGTAAAGGTACAATGATTTAAAACAATAATTACACATAAAATAATTCATTATCGCTGATAAGAATTATATTGCAAAACTGTTATAGTAATTAATAATTATTTGACCTTTAAAGTAATATCTAAATAGACATATATAAAAAAAATCATTAAAAGAGTTAACATTTCACTTTAATATAATAAATTATAATATAAATAATAACTATTAAAATAGTGATATAAATTAGAATAATATGATAATAAAATAATTAAAATAGTAATATAAAGTAAAATAATATGGTAATAAAATAAAATAAATTGAATAATAAAATTATAATATTTCTTTTGAAAGTATAAGGGCAAATAAGTTATTTTGGACTTTATTAATTATATATAAACAATAATTTCACATTAAAATAATTCATAATTGCTGATAAAAATTATATTGTAAATAGTAATTAATAATTATTTGACCTTTAAAATAATAGTCAAACGGACATATATAAGAAAAACTCATCAAAATAATTAACATTTCACTTTTAATATAAATATTAACTAATTAAAATAGTAATATAAATTAGAATAATATGGTAATGGTAATAAAATAAAAACAAATTTAAAGTTAAAATATATATGAACTAAATTGCAAATTATACAACGTACTAATTTGAAGTCTCCTATAAAATAAACTTAAACGTACAGTCAATGAATTTTGAGAGAGAGAAAGAGTATATTGTTTCAGAAGTTATTCATCTTGCGTAAGTTTAACGACAAAATACACTTCATCATGTGCAATAATATTTTTGCTCTTAACTGAAAGTTTGAACATAATTTTTCTTCCAATAATGTTCTCCAAATCCATTAGTGTAGATGTTTCACTAAGTGCATCTGTCATCTAATATAATTTTAAAAGACAAAAAATAATAAAAGATGTTTAAAACATTATTAATAGAGAAAAAACTAAAATCAATTGGAATTCAAAGAAGATATATTATTGATATGCCAAAAGTATGTACCACAATTATTGTATCCCTCAATTCATTTGCAATTTTTTCAGTCAATTGTTGCGCTTCAAGTTTCCAAATTAGTAAAGAAATAAACTCAGTTTCATCCATTACACGAACTTGAAGCTTATATATGTGAAACCAACTTAAATGTTTAATTCATTACAATTTTAATATCGCAATACTTTAACTATATTAATTGAACAATTGAAAGCCAAATTTTAGATGCACAATGTTTACTTATAGAAAGCCGAGTTATCAAAACGATTACACTTTTGGTAAAAGAACTTGTTGCCATTTACTTCTACCTTTTTGAAAGGTTTGCTATTTCTATACCCTGGATATGACCAACCATTTTGGCACTCTAAATCAATAATTTTTACCATAATCCAAAAAACTCTTTCCTGAATAATTGTAAAAATCATCATAAAAATAATTTTAATGCATTATTTATTTATGCATGATTTGAGGGAAAAAAGGAGAAATTCTTTACAACGTTTTAATTGAGAATATTTAATTAATTTAAACAAATTTGCTTGCCAAAAATAATGTACTTACTTGTTTACATTCCACCAATTCTGCGATTGTCTTTACTTGTATTGATCCACTTGCTATCTCTTCAGACACAGAGCATGCATTTTAAGATAATATTTGAGTTATTCTTTCAGAGCCCGACTAACTAATAGAGAGCAATCTAAACTCAAATCATAAGAAATTGATATTAGGGAAATTATAAAGTACAATATTTTTATGCTGGTTATATTTAAATATTTAAATTAAATTAATAAAAATGATAGAATTTTTTGTTAGTTATGCAATTTTATTTAACATTTAGTGTGATAAATTTTTTAATACTCAATTACAAATAATTTATTAACATACCTTTTCGACTTGCAAAATCATTTCAATAGTAAATATTGCATTTGGTTTATTTCGTTCTGGAATGGTCCAAAGGTGGAGAACACGAACTTTGAGGGTCTATTGCATCTTAGTTAGATTTATATCGCATATAAAATCCGTCTTCAGTTGCACCCTAAGTGGGTTGATATCATCCACCGAATTATGTTTCTGATTCAACATAATGAACAATATACTTTTCTACAATTATTTTGTGCTTTCCTGTCAAAATTTGATAAGAAAAAATGAGTCACTCGGATTCTTAAATAAGAAGGCGTAAGTACTGCTATAAAATTCAAATTTATTCTTAAATAGGATTATAACCAATATAATTAAATAAAATCAAGAACAATGAATTAAATTTTCAATAAATAGATTTAGGAGATATATACTATTTTGATTTGTTTCTATAATTCACCCTAATTAATTATTTTCTAATGAAAAGTAATTATTGCTATTAATCATTATCATTTTTCTAAATCAAACCTATTCGAAAAATATATTAAAATCAGTTTCTTAAAATTTTGATTTAAATTCATGAAAAAATATCCAATTTAATAATTATTGTAGACGATAACAAAATCTGCTCATATATAGTGTAAAATCAATTAAAGTAAAGAATGCTCTTATATGTAAGCAAATAATTGAAAAAGTTAGCAATAACATATCAAATATTCACATTGGTAAAAAAAAATAAGAATCAACTTGTAAATTTTTTTATAACAGTTGAATAAAATGAACAACATATTATAATTTAAAAAATATGACTCTATTGATTATAATCCTATTTAATAATTAATGTGACTCTTTTTTCTTATCAAATATTTTATTATTTATTTTTTTTAAAGGTGTAGGGGTAAAAAGGTAATTTAGTATAAGAGTGATATAATAAATTGGAATAATATGGTAATAAAATAAAATAAATTTAATAATAAAATATTACTTTTTTTTGAAAGGTATAGGGGTAAAAGGTAATTTAGGACTTTCTTCTTTTATATATATAAATTTAAATTCTTTAGAGTTGGAAATATATAGAGTTTTACTATATTTCAATTAATTTCAATTGTTTATAAACTTTTATTGCTTCAAATTTAATTTCATTACAAAACTCATAAATTACCAAAACTCAACCTAAATTATTAAAATTTAACGAATCATATAATTTACTGATTCCAAACTTTAGAAAATTTAATCTTTTTAATTAACTTCTTCATAAATTTCTTGACAAAAATGCCCCTTTCTTTTCTTTATTTTTATCTTACGTGTCAATTGTTTATTTTCTTTTACGTATCTAAATTTTTCATTCATAGTACAGATTAACTATTATTTCCCTTTTCTATTCCAGAAATTAATAAAAAGTAAGATAGTGTAAGAAATTTTACGGTAACTTTATTTTTATCTTACTTTATTAAATTTATTATTTAATTAAATTTTATTTTATTAATTTAATGATGATGAAAGTTAAAGTAATTTTTACTTTAAAAAATAAAATTATCATAACATTTATTAAGATAATATTTATTTTTTAAAATAAAATAATAAAAAAATTACACCTTTGATGATTAAAATTTGGAATTGGTTGGTCCAAAATCTAACTTATGTATTTAAGCTTTTTCTTTTTCTTTTAATAAAAATGTACTTAAGCTTTTTTACTTTAACTTTCTCTTTTATTACCATTAAATAAAATTTCATACAACGACAGCAAAAATTGATTGCTTCGTGAAAAATAAATTCACTGTAAAGGTTAGATTTTTTTCATATTACCACCACTGAACATTGTCTTTCCAAATAAAATGTCCATACTTATCAAATTTTAACATTGATGATCACTGAAATCAAATACAATACATTTAATAAAAATAACTCGTTATTTTAAGCTGATCATTCATTTTTCATGAATATATCTAATTAAATTACTTGCTTTCTTATTATCGCCTGCATTTTTGTCTAACTTAGCAAATAAAAAATTCGAAATCTAATTTAAGGCACTAAAATATGTCAATTATAATAGTTCATTCTTTTCCATTTAGTACTAAAAAAAAGTGTAATGAACTGTACAATGATTGTTGTATAGGTAACCTTATTTTCACAACAAAACAAATAAAAAATGAAATACCTCTGTTAACATAAAAGAGTGCCAATATTTCTTGCCTAACCTCACTTTTGTGTATGGCGTAAACCATAAGTAACTCAAAATGTCAGTCTTGTGGTTAAGTTAGGACAACTAATTTCTGTTATAATGTTTTAATCCTATCATCCAGATTATTACAGTATGCTATTACATGACATTATATCAATTTTTATTTAAATATTGGGATTAAATTAAATCGGAACAACACATATTAACAATGATATAAATATTCAGGGCGAGTTTGGCGGTGAGTTTTTACAGTTTTTTTCAGCAGTTATTCTGAAAAGCTCCATTTTCAGGGTTTTTTAAAAGCTACAAATTTGATTTTGGAAAAAATAAATCAGACAGTTTCTAATTCATTAGTATGAAAGATCAAAATATCAATACTATTAAAAGTTGGTGAGAACAGCTTATTTTAAAAGCTGCTCAAACAGCAATGACAAACTAGCTCTTAGTCTCTTTCTCTACGTGTTCATGTTTATACTAATATGATGGAGGAGAACAAAGTTTAAATTCCACTAAATACATTTATTAAAAAAAGTGAAAAGCCTTAACTATTATTAACCCCAAATAATATTATTTTAACGTTGTAAATATTAAAAAAAATGGTTATGTTGATATATCATATTAAAGCCCAAATGTTTGTTCCAAATATCAATTTGGATGGCAAAAATGATATAAATTAAAGTTATCAGAAACTTCATCTTTTGTCTTTTTTAATACTTCATTTTTCATCTTAAGAAATTCAAATATCATAAATTTTAATTTGATAAAAGTGAATTAATTTATTTTTTGAATTTGTTGAAAGTATATCAGTTTCCCTCATCGATGTCATGTGTCAGCTTTTGGTTTAACTTTTTAAATATATTATTTTCATGATTTTTTTTCTCCAACCAGAACCTGGCACGTGGCAATGATGTCGTAAACTGATGCACTTTGTTAAGTTCAGGGGCAAACTGGATTCATTTTTGCCAAATTCACGGAAAAGTTGAAACTTTTGAAAGTTCAGAGTGACATCTGATTTTTCGTGCTAAGTTAGGGGGCAAATGATGTATTTGGCCATTTTTCGTAAAAAAAATTCAAGAAACATATAGCTAAGTTTGCAATTTTGTATTCCATCAAACAAAAAGAAAAATACTCACCCATTCTAAATATGATTCAAACTTAAAACCTATAAAAAAAAATAAATTCAATCTTAACCATGACTAAAATTTCACCAAAATAGAGTGAGTTTTGATAATTTCTTCAATGGTTCACTATCAGCACTAATTAATAACAACCGCAACCCCAACAATTAGTAACAAACACAACAATTAAGAATAACATTCCAAATAAATGGAGTTAGATGTTACAGAGGCTGAAGGGGTGGGTTCTTCTGTTTGTTCTACACAACCAAACAAACGTGTTTATATAAGATAAATAAAAAAACAAAAAATTCAACGTCACCGTTGGGACAGTGCCGTTACTGATATTACTTCGTCATTTGTCATTTTTATTAAATAAAATAAGAATTATCATTTTAATTATCTAAGTGAGCTTCCAGTTTATTCTGATTTAAACTGTTGCTTTGCATATATTGCATCAGCTTTCCTATTTTCATCTGCGGCACATTTATTTCAATTTCATTTTACAATCAAGTATAAATACACTTATGGTTTTTTTTTTACAAAATTAATGAAATATATTTACACTAAATACAAAGAATAATTTTACCCTCACGTCTAGGCTTATCTTCTCTAAAAAAAAAATTTTAGACGCCCTCTTTTTCTTTTAGTATTTACTCAGTTCTTTTCAATTTTTTATTGAGGAGGTAAGAGAAAGTTTTGGCTTTCTTCTTTCTCCTCCGCTTCGTGAGTTTATAATATTTTTCTTTTATGGTGAATAATTCGTTGCTATTTTTTTAGTTTCAACAACGGGATTAGCTTCTTCAATCAAGCATCCGATGCTGCACATCTCAATATTGATAGTATATCATTGGGTCAGACTTTATTTGTCCTTAGATGAGATACTTGCATGATCTTTCACAATAGATACCTAGATTTATCTCCTCTATGCAAGATCGTTCTAGATCTACAGCAACGGTTGATGTTACGGCGTAAGCAGGAGCTCTTATGGTTGTGGATAAAAAACGTTAGTTGAAATTAAGAATACTCAGGTTGCAACGTTCATTTTTTTGTTTTTATTTTTTTAGTAAGTCTTGTTATATGGCTTATTTATTTTGTGTAAAAGCAAGTTTAGCATGTTTGTTTGATTGTATCTGTCCAGTGTTTTAACTCCGGTTTTATGTTTAAAGTCCTTTCCGAATTGTCTATATTGATTGATCTGCTAATCATATTACACAATTATTAGTTAGAGCAGCTAATTCTCCGACATATAAAAAAATTTATCCACAGTTAATTAAAACTATTATTCATCTAATTAATACAATAGACTATAGAGTATACTCTTTAGTCAAATAATTTTCACTCAATCCAACCAATCCAAGACATTGGCCACTTTTCTTTTTTTTTTTTTATCTAAAATCCCCACCCCACCGGATGACTCTAATTGTCTATTTAGTATTAATAATTAATAAATAATTGAATTTATTTCATTTTTATAATAATAATAATAATAATAATAATAATAATAATAATAATAATGTGTTTGCCTATAAAAATAACTTGTCCCTCCCTTTAGTTGTCTTTTTCCTTCCACCAAATATTGTGATTTTTCACCCTCGGGTACACAAGAATATTACCCTGTTGTTAGCCAGAAGATAATATGTTGTTTTTTTTTCTGTTAGTTTTTTATTATTGTCAAAGATAACAGTTAGATGATTCATAATTACTAACTGCTAAATCTAAATAAGATGTCACGGTTAAGATTAAGACTAATTCTGATAACAGCTGTACAAATAAAATGTAAATAAGAACACTAAATGCTAAAAAAAGTCCAAGTTTTGGCCATCAATGCTATAGAAATTGGAAGAAAAACAGAGATTGCCAAAGAAAGTGCTAGTCATACAAACTTTTATTTTAGCGTCAATGCATTTGTTGAGATTTGGTGCTGAAATTATTAAGTAAAGTTAGATATACTATCACAACAATACATCGACTGTCGATTTTCATACATGTATCACAAATGTCTTGTTCATGTTTATGACACTACGCTAATAATGTTAAGTTTTGAAATTCACGATCGAGTCGGAGTTGATGATGCTATTAGTGAGTTAGAATAGATATGATCCATCGTGACATCATTTCAGAACCAAATTTGAACAAATAAAAGGTGAATAACTTTAGCGAGCACAAATAAAAGTTCAATAACACAAATTATACTCTAAAGATCATGAAGGGAGCTATGTATGAGTTAAACTTGTTGACGGAAGCCTTCTTTCTCGACGGTGGAGTAAAACCAATATCATGAGCTTATTATCCTAAGTCAAAACAAGTTGATAGAATCCCCTTTTTTCCATCCCCGTGGCCCTTCCACATGGCAACATGGGGCTGAAAAAGGACATGGGGTGAAAAAAAGAAAGAGAGGGACGCAGTTTCTCTCGCTTTTGGCATAACGGCCCCCCACCGGAGGTACACAAACATCAATCTTCAAATGACCGTCAATAAAATTTAGCATTACATTATTTCTGCATTTACTTTACACGTTGCAAAAAAAAATTCTTGGATTGAATAATTTTGAATAGCAATAGGCACCAAGCAAAGATGGAAAGAGTCACGTAAGTTCACAACAGTGGGACCTTATCCTGTTCACTTCTTTTTTTTAGTGAGATCTCACTTTTTATGCTTTTTTGGTAATGGTGGGGAGAATAATCAAATAAAGCTCATTAATCGTACCAAACAAATCTTCAAATGCAACATGTCAAGCGAATCTCTTAAACACAATAAATTGTAAGCCTTTTTTTCTAAATTTCTGTTTCTTTTTTTCTATAGTATTAAGAAAATATAAGCAACACTATTAATGTAATAACTTCACAAATGCTTTCATAAATATTTTTGCTTATCAAAGTAAATATTAGATTAGAAACTAACCATGAACAATGTGGAAAGACAAAAAATATATATATAATCATTTAACTTATTTCTGTAATATTCAGAAATGGTGGAAATAGAAAGTAGGACTTTAATTTTGAGAAAGAAGAAAAGTTCAAATCATACCAAATAAGAGTTAGAAGTTTGGTGAACCAACGAAGACTCATTTGTTCATAAGGTAACAAGGTCATGCTCCGGATGGAACTGAAATGAATGGAACTGAACTGTAGTTTAAAAGATCTAAGGCACAAGTACTACTAGTGTTGCTCACTAATAAAAAATCAAACAAAACAAAATTGTTATTTACTACTCTATCTTTCACTTACCAAAATTTTTTAGTAGGGGGAGCCAAGAACTCACCTAAGCTGAAAAACGAAACTGCAGGCGTTACTGTTCAAAAGAAACTGAACATGTCACTTTCCACTAGCATTAGCATGTTTATCATGCTTATGGAAAGGCCAGAGGTTAACCAACCGCTCAAGTACTGCAGCACTTTTTGAGAAGTAGCCGGAGAATCCTGCCGGAGTCGAAGGTGGAGGGAAGTCTTCTGCTGGCATGGCAAATTGGCGAATCATCTTCTCCATTTTCTCTAAAGTTAGACACGATCCTACTTCTTGCAGCCTTTCTGGTCCCATTATAGGCAGTGTATGTTCCTGATGCAATGAGGTTGCCTCGCTATCGTTCTTCTGAAATACAAAACAGGCATCATATAATTTGTTAGCATAGCCCACAAACACAATGGTTTGACAACATATTCTACTTATAACTTGATAACTATTATCCAATCATTTTGCCCACAAATAGATCAGCCTATTACAACTAATGCAGCGTAGAGCAGAAGAAGCAGCTACTTTTGAAGCTACAGAAAGTGGAAATCCAAGCAACATAAAATTTCAAGCTGCAATAGTATGAGTTAAAAAAATCAATGTCTCTAAACTGAGAGATTTACTTTTAACTCTCCAAATAAAAATTAAGCAAACTTTTAACTGCAGGCACAAAATTCATATGCAACTTGCTGTATAGGCAGTTAACTGGAGACATCGTCCCAAATTCCAGTTTTCATTTGATCGAAGACAAGTTTTTATTTATACTGCATGACATCATGAAGTAGTTGGAGAATCCTGAGGAGCAATCAAAGATACAATACCTCCAAGGGGGATAGGTCTGCCCCACGACTATATGTCATCTCTACTCGGAACCTTTTTGGATCTTCTAATGGAACCTGCAGTTTATATCAAAATGTATCTGAATAAGCAAAAGCATTCTCGGCATTTCAACATCAAATGAGTAATATATGAATGCAAGTAATTAAATGCTTGTATCTGTTTGAAACAAATAGCGCGAATATCAGTCAAATGCCTTTTGATGGAAGCAAAGTCGAGCACAAGTGAATAAATTGGGTGTGTAACCATTAACCCAGCATATTGCATGAAATCAATTAATGACAAAACAGTGAGAAAATTATGTAGATTCATTTTGCTATTAAAATGTGAGACTCCACAGTTTTCATTATAAATACGTATTTTGTAATGCTTTGAAGAAAGATGTAGCCACTTAAGATTCTAAGTGCTTTGGATGTATGCTTTCAATATTTCTCTCTCTTTTTTTTGCCCCTTTTATATAAAAATGAGACACAACCAAAGAATATTATACTATCATAGTGGAAAGCATCCTCATTCCTGATCTATAATCTTCAACTATACCAGAAGCTCAAAAGATAAGCATATATATCAACCATAAATTTTTCTTCTAAAGCAGGTTTTACTATGATGGTTGAACAAGAATTTCAAAAAAATTTAAGTAGAAAAGTCACTTGTTCATTTGAAATTTTTTATCGGATAGAACCATCACCTAGAATAGAAAGAGTAATTCATCCACACTTGGATTGGCCAGATGGGAATCAGTTTCTTCAGGGTGAAAATTAACTGAAGTTGATGTCCTTAACATTGCAACCTCTTGAAAAATTTACAAGGATTTAAACTCATCACTTGAGTTTAACATAGTTTGCTAGAATAATCTCATTTGAGATCATAAAAAACAAACTGACTCCAACAAGCTAGAAAAAAAGATAGCTCTCTGCATTGATGTGTCATCTTAAGACAATGGACAATTCAAACGATTCAAAAGTTAAAGTGAAGTGAAAGAAAGTAAGTACCTCAGTATTCTCAAACATCCTTAGTACAATATAACTCATGTAATCAAGCTCTTTCGTTTTGTGCAGGCGCTCCAAGGCATTGTCGCAAACAAGACTATCCTCTCCTTGAAGAGATTCGTCCAAGTTACAGTATCGAAGAACATTCATGAGAGAATGGATATGAGATTCCTGTCAGACATAATCACAACCAATAACTTAAGAGCAGCATTATAGTAGTAATACATGCTAATAAATATAAAAAATACACATTCATTTTCGACCTATTGAATGTCAAGTGACATTTTTGTTTCCATCGAATTGATGGGAAATCTGAATCTTCATTGTCAAATTTGGGACGGCTCTCTTAAAATATTTTATTGAATAAGCTAAAAGGAATTGTAACTTCAAGAGCAAATTCCATATCCACTTGGAACATAACACTGGTAGGAAACAAATGCAGTTTACTCTAAATATTTGACATTCCAAAATAAAAAAAAAGACAAGGAAATAAATAGATGAAATAAAAGAGAGATTTTTTAGAATTATTTCGAATGACGTTAATCCTTTAACTTTACTAAATTCTATAAACAATATAGACCTGTTTTCTGTGATTCACATGCAGACAAAAAATGTGGGTGTTGAAATAGGTGTGAGTATATTTGTGTACGTGAACAAGCGCGGACATAAGTGCACAAGAGAGAGAGAGAGAGAGAGAGAGAGAGAGAGATTAGGAGTTTTGCAAGAAATTGAAAGGCCAGAAATATACTTACCGAAGTAAAATAAAGGCGTGTTCTGACATGGCGTTCGGGTGTCTTGACATTTGCATATCTGTTTAAGAACGAGGAATGATGCAATATTCAGTAACTCTATCTATAATTTATGCGTGAATTAAATGAAAGCATTTATACTTTGGATCCAAACGATATTTTATCTCTTTATCATCATCATCATCCTGATCAATTGATAAATCACTAGCGCTTGTTCTTCTCATGTCCTCATTCTTAATAAAAAACTTTGGTTGATGATCTGGATCGTCTGATGCTGATTGTTGATCTTGATTGCTCTTTAGTTCTGCAACACTTATAGCTTCTTCCCGTGTATTCCTCAGATCAATCAATAATTTTCCCAAAAGACGACGAGCAATCTGCAGAACGCCAAAATAAAAATAAATTAATCTTAAATAGCTGTATGAAATTAGTTGGGAGAAACAAAATAGATTTCAAAACGTACATATTGTCCAGAAAAATAAAAGAAAAGTTCCAAAGACTCAAGTACCACACCATGTACAGTCAATAGCAACAATTGTCAGATAATAAAACTATTCTTGTATTGACTGTTTTAAAAAACCCCGCCTATTGGGGCTTGCCGCCCGACTTTTCATTCCTAGGGCACTATCAGGCGCTCGACCGATTTATTGCTGCTTAGGCACAACCTAGTCCCATTTTTTCCGCGGCGACGCCTAATTTAAATTTTTTATGGTACCATTATTTATAATAATCATAGTTTACCATCAAAAAGTGGTTTAGTTGGTAAAACTAAAGTACATTAAAGTGTTCTCACAATAAAATTGTCATTTTGAGTCTCAAAGCGAGAAACAACATGCTGTATGTCACTGAATGATTTTTAAAACATGGTCTAAATTATGTTTTTTTAATATTTTATATTATTACAATTTACTTTTTGTTGAATTTATATTATTATATATATAGTAAATATTTAAAAATAAAAAATACAAATCCGCCTAGGCCCTGCCTAGGCGTTTTGAAGCTCCGGTCGCCCGACTAGCGCCTAGCGCTTTTTAAAACATTTAACCATTGGCTAACAGCAATATGGTTCCTAGACATAGGATTAGAGGACCAAGAGATCAAGGATCTAATCCTGCCAACTCCATAAATCAATGGAGCTTAAACTCATAAGGATTTTGTGTTGTACTTGTACACGCTTTAAGACCAAGGGGCATTTGCATCAGAAGGTACGCTAAAGATGATAAAAAAAAATTCTTAGATCTACCTACCAACTTACACTATTGGGTTAAATATTTCCTCGAAGATAATCAAACTTTCACAACAGGCATGTGTGATTTTTAAGATGTATATATACAGAAATTACTAGTCATGAAATAAATGTGTCTTCCAGAAACGTTGTCACTTGAGTGACTCGACACAAATTTATCAAATTATTCAATTGCGGGTAACTAAATTACTGGAAATGAAGTTCCCTATGCCAATGAAAAACAGAAGTATCATATCACCTTCGACCCAATCTTCAACTTTTGTTTTGGATTAATTCCATACTCATTTGGGATAACACCATCTGCAAGTAACTGCAAGAAAATTCAGATGGAAGTGAAGTGATTGGACCAATAGACATGTGCTATTATAAGTGAGACAAGTAGAAATATGAACCATCAATGTGGAAAGATAGAGTAGGATGTGAAATAAAAGATGGAAACTACGCAGCTCTAAGTGCAAACAAGATATAGGAACCAAATGTCTCCATACCTGAGCAACTTTGAAGAGTTCATCTAGCCCTTCAAGATTAAGATGAGCATTGTGCAACAAATCATATCTGCAAAATTACAGGAAGTCCAAAAGAATAAGCATTTACATAATAAAATGAAATGACTTGTTCATCTCGCCTTGAAACAGAAGTTATAGATCAAGGAAATCAAATTACTTCCACAGTTATACAACATAATATCAATGAAATTTGAAACGTAAATCAGTGCACCTCTTTTGTCCTTTCCTATTCAATCTAGGTACAACAGGGGCCCAGGCAACAACCATGCCAGCCCAAATTTATGTAATTCCTTTACTGCCTTTTCCATGTGCACTGGCACAAAAAACAGTTGAATAATCCTTCCTGAATCTTAATATATCGCTACATCCCCCTAACATTGGCAAGTATATACAAGTGCCGATCATCCCAGGCCACTACCAAGATTTAAAAGTATAGGCACCAAAGCTAAAGCTTCAAGTTCACGCTATATGTTTTCCAGCAGTATTGTAGCATTCAGATCAGAACTACCATGGATTTCTAGAAAAAATAAGAATGCATGTAACTAAATCAAAGGTTGGTACTTCAATGAACGTATCAAAATATTCCCTACTAAAATTATTCAATTAATCACTAGATAAGCAGAAACCCATAAACGTATGTGACCATTTGCACAAACACTAGTAATTGGTGTCAGGTTATCTTGTGATAGCAGAAACCAAAACAAGGGAAGACAAAATGCAGCTCAATAAAAAGAATGGTGTAGAGATATCGGACGGGAATCAAAGAGAAATTAGCAACTGCTTCATTGCCTCCATCTCAAGTTTCAATGAGACTTTATTTTGCACAACCAGCTGGTTGTAATGCAAGTTTGCATATGAAGTTTGACAAATTGATGCCTTTTCATCAATGTTTCAAATCAATTTCCCACCAAAATACAACTTAGAAGTCAGAAAATACTAAATAACTTTGATTGGAAGAATTATATCATTCTAATACACATGAATATATGAATTCAAAAAAGATAATGATAGAAGTCAATTTTTATTTTCTTTAACCATTAAGACAATGACGCCAAAATTTCTTCATCAGCCCATTAAGAAGTTTTCACAGTTCCAGAAACGTGTTCTTTAGTCTAAGATCAATATTTGTTTGCACAAAGGATACCAACTAGTACACTTTGTTGCTGTGCAATTTCTGTGACAACTTCGTTTAAGTTCATTTCATACTTGTTTTTCTTCAAGAAGTTGCAAGTAAGAAATACAGCAAGTGTCAGAAAATCAGAATATCATATCAGATTGGGGTCATCTTAAAAGATTATCACAATTAGGAGAAGTTCAACAAGCAGTCACAATTTTGATGGAAACATCAATAAATTTCGGACAACATTAAATACGATTTTGGTTGTGCAATTAGATACTGAAAAAAACATAAGAGATGTAATACATATCGGTGTCAACTTCAAAACCCCACAATGGTAAGTGCAGAATTTTCACTATCAGAATACATAAATACACCTTTGACATACCTATCAAAATTAAATGGAAACTGGGCACTTACTTGCAAGAGTCATAGACGTCAGGAATTTGAGTTATATCAAATCGGCTGCAAATACATCCATTTTAATGTAAGATAAATACGAGTAGCAGTCTCGAAACAACATTAAAACGTCAACATCCAAAGTTCAGCTTTCAAAATTCACCATTTTTTAATAAAATGCAGGCAAAGACAATCAGCTAATCAGATACCTAAATTTCATGATAAAGTACTAATACATCATTTCCTTCTCCTTTTTCTTCATATTCCCAATACTGGAATTGATATTTTCAAAATTTAAGAGAATCGGAAACTCAAATGCATTTTATACAGCTTAAAGAGCAATGCAATAAATGATTAATTGAACAGCAGTAGGTCACATACTCTTTTCGTTCATTATACAAGTCTCTTTCCAGTTTTCTCCAGCGTGCATACATTAAGAGGAATCCTTCACTACCACAGGGTAATCCAGCAGCTATACGATCTGTGTCTATATTTGATTTACCAAGCGCTTTAGCTTGGTCATATGGCGGAATTACATTGTATGAACTTGTCTCTGTAAGTTCTTCATCTTCATCTTTGGCAAGCAGCCTTACCTGTTCTGTAACCTTCTTGGTTAATTTTACCTGATGTACATTCCAGAGGAAAACAAATGATACATATATTCGCTGACATGTCAAAGAAATACAATGCAGCTAAATTTAGAAATACAGACTGGGATTCAATTATAAAAACAACTACAGAAACAACATCATGGAATGAAGTTAATTTGTACATGGGAAAAAAACCAGAAAAAGACCAAACTACAACAAACAACAACAACATTACCCCAATGGCTCCCGCACAAACGGGGTAAGGGGGGGTCGGGTGTACGCAACCTTACCCCTGTAATTACAGAAAAAGACCAAACTGCATTGACAAAATCACTCTTGAACATGAGAAACTTGTTTATTTAGAACAATTTTTTATGGTAAAAGGAAATTAATAAAAAATGACATTTTTTTCTAGATATTATATCAGTAGAGCATTTCATAACCTAAGTTGTCTTGTGGTATTGACCATAGGATACTCATGCTTTTTAGATAAAGTTTAATGATGTTAGTAGAAAGGATTGCAATGACAATACACAAAAACTCATGATACAAAAAAGCAACAAGTCGTTTCTGGTTCCTCCAGGGTCAAGTGCTTTAGTACTACAGCATGAATTACCGATACAGGACTCGTAGCTTTATATTGGACAAGCACAATTAAGTAAAAAATAAAAGTACATGTACTTTAGCTTTAGAAAGAATCGCAAAAATTAATATTGAAAAGACCTGATAAAAGTTTGATTCACTATTGGCCACACAATACACATGATAATGACTATAAGGTCACAAGGCCTTGCTTTGAAGCATTAACTTGCACAGCTCAAGATTTTACCTAATGAATCAATACAGGAGTGACTGAAATTAGACTACATCCCATAAAATCCACCTATCTCAAACATACAAAACACCCTACAAATTTCTTCTCTTGTTCCCTACCCATACCAAAGAAACACGGATAATAACACTTATAACACAATCAATGAAGTATAAACTCATTTATAACATACACCATGATTGCATTTCAATTTTTTCTTATATACGTATTCAATTATGAAAACTGGTAAATTGATTGGCAAATCTCATCTGGCCATACTTTTATTCAACATGTAAATGATCAAGATGATTACTATCGGTTTAGAACTTTTTAAGGACCGCAAAAACAAAAATACATATGGTATTTAAGACACTAGTCCAAGAAGGTAAAGAGAGTCTGATTCAACAGAACTAGCAGGCCAATCTCTTAATCCAGGGAGACTTCAGCTGCATGAATGACTGACAATCATGATTACGACAAATATACTAAAACATTGCTTCCCGTGGTATTTAAGACACTAGTCCAAGTTAAAGATTGTCAGATTCAACAGAACCAGCAGGCCAATCTCTTAATCTAGATATACTTCAGCTGCATGAATGACTGACAATCATGATTACGACAAATATAAAAAAATATTGCTTCTCATGTAAAAAACAATTCATTATTTAAAAACACACAGTGGTCAGTCAAAGTCAACTCATTCCTGCCAAATTGTTTAGGTGATGTAAAACAGACAGAGAAGCATGTGCAAGGACAACCATGCAATAAAAATATGTGTGCATACAATGTAAAGTCCATCACTAGAAGATAAACTTCACCATTTTTGTAAGAAGTTGAGATGCATTTGGTGGAAGTCCAGCTCCGTCCGTCATCCATGGAAATTTAGAGGTTCCATTGTTATCAGTAGTCTTTGCACCAGAAGTTATAATTTCATTCAACCTATCCTGGAAAAATTAATGATAGGATAGAAACTACTGATTCATTATTCATGGGATCTAACAACACAAAATTGCATCTCTATCGTGTTACTATACAATACATATGATCTAATGATGCTTCAATCAATCAATCAATCAACCAACCAAAGCCTCAAATCCCACTCTAGGTGGGGTCGGCTATATGGATCGTCTAACGCCATAAAGCTCTATCAAAAGTCAAATGTTCATCAATATCTAGCAAATACATATTTTTCGAAATAGTTTCCCTCCGAGTAATGTTAGTTCTACATCTCCCTCTACACTTACTTTCTATCCTTAGGTGCATCTGTTGGTCTTCGTAACACATGCCCATACCACCTTAGTCGTGTCGTAACACATGCAATCATTTCATAAGCATCCTCATTTCGGCCGCTTTCATCCTTTTTTCATCCTTTGAATATGTTGTGTCTCAATCGCTCCACATTCACTTCCATATGTCATGGTTGGTCTCACCACAATACTATATAATTTTATGTTCAACAAATATCCAAATCTCATTTAAAAGAGCAAGACAAACCTTGGCCGCTTTTATCTCAGCACTCGCATTGTCAAGCCCATCCAACATTGAGGAATCCTTGCTAACAAGAGAAACCTAGATAAAACCTATTGATTAAGTCATACTAAAATCTAGAACACTTCAAAAATACTTGAAACGCAAGATAAAATACCAAAATTGGTGTTAGCTGTCCTTCTAGATCAAGGAGGCCTTTAGCAAATGCAGCTGCAGACATCTGCATATACGCATATTATAAATGATGTATGGAAATTCAATTTTAACAATTTCAAATCAGAGAAAGCAACCAACAAAATGAGAGCAAAACATCTCAAGATCAAATTGCATTTCCTTGTGGGCCATCAAGCTATACCTGCACTCGGCCCTCATCAGAGCTGTAAATTTTAAGATCATGGCGGTAAGTACTATGAAGGCGTAGCAGACCAGTACCTTCACCTGCATCTCCATATAACTTTATTGAGAAAATCATACTGGTCATGTCAAATTATTATGGTCAGATTGAAGGCTTCCAATAATATATCGCTAAAGATGACTAAGAATTCTCAACGAAGAATGCTTGCACTGAAGCCAAAAAATAGAGAAATTTCATAATATGACCTGGATACATGTTGTTACGGAAGTATCTACCCAATTCTTCTGCCTGTAAAACATTTAGCAAAGTGAAATTTTAATAATAAACAATTGATCGTAAATTGGTGATGAAATATCAGTAATTCTGCACAGAATGCTTCTAATAGGCAAACTAAATTGTTAAAAAATTGATATGAGTAACTTTGAACAACCAACACCTGCTTCCTGCCAGCATGAGTAAGAACACCCCCATACTTTAGAACCATAAGAGCCTCAATAGGCCGTTCCTCCTCACCTTCACCATTACTTTTGACAACCTTGGCCCATTTTAGTGGCTTTAATTGGACCTTCCTATAAATTCCAGAGAAATGCCCTCCCTAGATGACAAAAAAAATACTTAATATGTGAAGAAAAAACAGAATATAAGTATAAATTTTAAGGCAAGTTATGGTGTCATTTGGTAACTTGAGCATAACTACTAAACATGCCATGAATATTCATTATTTTTATAACTTTGACTTTGCTTTATCATTTTGATAGTACAGCAATGCAGTTGTTTGTTTATAAGATGCAAGTTCAGGTTTAATAAAGAACCATAGTATAAGCTATTACAACACAGGATCGTAGGTTTTCCGAAAACCACAGAATTGAATGTTAAAAGTAAACTAGACTATATTGGTATATGATAGTTACAAAAAAAACCACATAAAGCCAAAGGGTTTAGTAACCAACCTATAACTCTAAGCCACTTAGATAAACAAATCAATTTCAACACTAAAATTATATCAAAAGAAAAAAAAAACACAGGAAAATATATTTAAGGAAAAACAAATGCTGACCTCTTCAAGTACTGCTTTAACATGACGAAGTTTTTCGGCATGCTCAATGTCTTCAGCCTCACTATCACTTTCTCGGTCAGGTCTGTAAAATGTAAAAAGTAACCTTATGATATCACAGCAGAAACTAGATGTGGCATTTCCTATTTAACGACAATCATAAAAATTGAGGCCCAAAGAAGGTGTGCGTAAGGCTATGTACCAGAAACAGAAATGAGGATAGTGGGAATGCTATTTCTAAATATGAAGGAGATGCGAACGTGAGGACTTGTTACTTTAAACAACAAAATTATGGAGGGTATATCTATAAAATTCTTATGGTGTATTTTGCATGTATTAAATTGAAAGAAAAACATATTGAAGCAGGTAGACTCGTTGACGTATTCCACTTATCATAATACCTATCAAATGCTTGTTGTCACAAACATAACTACAGAAAAAATAAACGGGTCAGGGGACTGGTAAGTATGTTCATTCCAAATACGCATTTGAATTAAGAAAAGTTTTATGAGAAGATACACATATATGATCCAATCCAAAATATAAGTTTCTGTGCTTCGTCCGGAGAGGTGTTATATTATTTCAACCCCGGAACATTCAAGCAGTCCAAGTTCAATTCCTATTTTGTTATGATTGTGAGTAAATAACCAATACATAATCCAAAATATAAATGGCCTAAAAGTAGAACAGAAACTATCATTCTAAGTCAGCATTAAAAAATATTTAATTGCATCAAGCACGTGAGGAAAAATGTTTATTGTAATTTTGTCAACAAATGGCAAATTAATGATCTTTCCTAGACACGCATTTTAAAGGCAGATAAAGTACACTAATCATAAATGGCAATAGACATAAGTAATCAAATTCATGTTCGATTGATACCTTGAACGAGGTACAAGAATCCGTGTTGCATCTAAAAGATCTTGCAGCTGAACAGCACTTTTAAGTTTTGTCTAGAGAGATTCAAACTTATTTGAGTCTCCAAAGTAATTAAGATATAGCATAATCACAAAAATAAAATAGAAACTAAATCACCTCAGATCTAGGGTGTCCCCCGTTGTACTTTAACATTAAGTTTAGCAGCTTTTCTTCAGTAACCTTCAACTTCACCTTCTGTTTGGGAGTTCTATCACCACTGCACCCATAAAAATTGATTAAGAAGGAAGACTTGGATGTTGGACACAGTATCTAGAATAAATTAATTCAACAGGTTTTTTGGAATTTCAAATTTAATTTCCTTAAGAAACTCGAGGATTTTCATCTGACGCTGACGTGATTCGATAAAATTCAAATACCTTTAAACAAATTCAATCAAAATTAATGGAATCTGAAACAGCATATCAATTACAGACAAATTTCTTCTTGTCTATCGAAGTGCACAAAACGCACTAAAGAAAGGAACATAGATGTTAACTTATTTCACTTGTTCCAAACATGATAGTCATTCAAGTCACTGATTTTGTGTGTGAGAAAGAATGCGAGGTGGGTGAAGAGGAAGTGGTCCGTGGGTAATCTACCAGCAAGTAAAGGCAACTACAGGATCCATTTGCAAATGAAACAAAGTCCATTTGTATTATAACTTTACCACGGCTATCCAGTAAAACCATAAGAGAATTTCTAAGACATACTGACGCATAATAGTAATTACACAACGAAGCTCCTCAGACTGCCCAAATTCTCCAATAATCCCACTTCCCTGACGAGTTAGTCCGTCAGAAGGCTGGACTGGTTCATTGACTTTCCATGGCAGAGTGGGTGGAATATCAGACGAAAGGTGAGGAGCTTTGGCATCTATGAACATCTTCCTCAACACACACGCAGCATCATCATAATATCTGCATAAGACAAACTAACCCACAAGTGAAAAAAAAGGAAGTTCGTATCACAATTCACAGTTACATAATAACACGAATATTGAAATGAAAAAGCCTCAGCTACAAAAAAATCTATGGCAAAATTTATTAAATAAACTACAGAAACCAAAATTACAAGAAAATAATTGATGAAATAATGAACAAGTAGATAGAAATACATAACTATAGTTATCATTATGACAGAAAGTTAGAAACACAATTTCAACCAGAGTAGTGGTTAAACTTAACTTCGTAAGACAACTCTTCAACCAAAGTAACGGCTAAATTAGTTAGCATTGCCCCAGTAGCAAGGATGCATATCCCAACCATCATTAGAATAAAGATTATCAGATGATGCTGGAAATTGCTATGTTATAAATTATGTCAAAGAAGTGGCCGTCATATATGTCAAATGAAGTCCACATGAATAATTTTATTTCCACCCTCACCCCCTTCTATTCTTCCAGCAAGTTCAAGCCATTGACATGAAATAATTACTAACTCGAATAGCCTAAGTGAAGAACAGAATAAGTACTTAACTTTTTTTTTGGGTACAAAGAATAAGTGCTTAGATACCAAACACAGCGAAAGATGCCATCTGAAATTTTCATTCATTCCTTTTGGAAAAAACATTCAATATGCTATTTTCTCCCTATAATTAGTATTCAATTACTTTTAGCAACTGACAATGAGATGAAAGAAAGTATTACTTGTAAGAATTTTTCACAAAACTCCATCCATTCACATCACAAACATATGAACGCCCTTCACAACGCAAAAGATCAAACCCACAAACCTGCAAGCAAATGGGTTCAAGATGATAACTATTAATAGTATAATAATCAACTAGACATACCTTGTTAAATTTAGTTTAACTTTGTCGTACAGCATGTCCAAACATTTTTTCAGAAAAAAAGTGAAATTTAGCAATCAGCCACCATCTCATATCATATGAATTAAAAGAAGCTAATTTTCAGATCTGATCCGTGTATCAAATTTTGTAGCAACGGACATGCATCACTTAATAACATGATTAGTAAAAGCAACATGATCTCATTGTTCTGGTGAACTTGATAAATTCAAATGAAACACTTTTCGGTAAGTCTGATGTTTAATTGTTTTTTGATATTTGTTATTATCACAAAGGCACGAGTCAATGAGAACTTGAAGGTGCAGCTTTTACACACTGACAGAATTTTAAAAAATACCAAAATAATTTAGGTAGTTTAATAAGCAACTATTATAACCAACAAAATCAAGTTATAAGAACCGTAGTTTCAGAAATAGGAAAAGCACTGATTAGTTCCTTTAAGATTTGATTGACTTACCGCTTGCCTAAATGCAAGGCAAACCTCTCGAGCCATTTGTTTCTCATTAGGTGTCAGCAACACAGGATATCTCACCTGCCAAGCAAAGTAGCACTTATATGGTTAAAACATTTTCGAATTGAACTCATAATAGCAAAAATAATTCAGCATGACTAGTATCGCTCTTGACGGTAGGAGCCTTATCAAACAGATGTGATTCATTTTATTGGTACGTAAAAAAGTGAAATGCTAGCAACAAACATACTTCATCAGATTCACTGAGTTATAACATTTGCATCTCTGCTGAACCATCCAAAAGCTAGCTAGACTTATATAGATAAAGTGAAAAAAATATAAAAGTTAACAGCTCACATTAAGTTTGCTGCGTGTAAATGTGGTGAATTAAAGATATTCATGGAAACAGAAAATGACAATTTATTGCACTCTGTGATATGAAAGTCATTGACACTTCAGTTCTATTCTAGAGTACAGCAAAAATATCTATGAGTGATCAGAGTGATTCATTGGTTACAGCTTCATTTAATGTATACAGATGACACATGATGAATACATGAAGAATAGGGGCATTTATCACCCCTAGCATGGTTAGAAGTAAATAGGTGGGATTCAATTGCAAAAACTAAGTTAGTGCTGTAGTGTTTAGTCGGAAGGAAATTCGAAAGGTGATATGCAAATTTCAAGGAATGTATTTAGACACCAATTATCACTGCCAAACTCCATGTATTGTCAGCCTTTTCTACTGACAGCATTGGCATTAAGTCTAGTAAGGGATTATTATAAATATAACTCTGCACTTTAAGATCTTTGCCAACAAAGCTAGAGTCTTGTGGTTTACTCAGCCCCATATCAAAATCGGATTCTTGTTTATCATCAGATTTTGTTTCTCTTTAGCTGGAATCAGTATCTAGTTCTTTGGCAGAATTTGGTTCTTCTCCTTCAATACAATCTAGTTTCATAATTACAAACACTTGTTCGGGATTAGCCAACCTTGATGCTGCCACTTCACACACCAAACCTATGAATTATTTATCAATCCCTTCTATTTGACTTGCACTTGATGTTCCTCTCTCTGTCTTCCCAATAAATGGGCAAGAAAGCCTCAAATTTTGGCTGTAATTCAGGGATATCACCCAAAACTTCTTGCTCTGGTACTAAGTTGTTATAATCCTAGGAACTAGTTACGGAAAGAGATTGATTTCGAGGTCAGTTTAAGAAAACATTTTGAGGGAACCCTTCAATCTCTTGGTTATGGGCTTGTTGGAAGAGAGAACCCTCTGATTTCATTAGAGTCCTAATTTTTCTGGAAATTACTTGGTTGTGTCTTTCAATTATTATTAAATATAAATAGTACAAGAGGCTTTTTAACTGCTATACAGTTACCAAAAATAAACCAGACACAAAACTGATGAGTAAGCGTAACTGCTATTTCATGCAGTTACAAAACCGGCCAGCAATTACAAAAAAAGGATACAATGCACACATTTAAGTAGACACATTTGAAAGGACCAAACAGGACTAGTGCACTTAAGAAGACCAATTAAGAAGTTAACAATAAAATAACAGGCTGCTGGTGCATCACCGCAATCCTGTACAAAATGCAAGTGCAGTAGCCAGGAACCACCAATTAACAACTCATGAATGCTGTAGTGCATAATGATGACAGTGGCCATGGCAAAGCCTCAAGATCTTATGAATGCCGTACATGTATTTTTGTGCTAGTTCATTTGAATTGAAGCATGAAGAGTCAACCATAAAAATCTCACAAGACAAACAAACATTTCCAGAACAATTAAAATAAGCTATCAAACCTTGAGAAACAAAAAATCTGAAATAAATTAGAGCAAATGAGCCAAGTATAAAGATTACAATTGAGCAGTATTTCCAGATGTACATACGAGTTTAATCAACATACAACTAAACAATAGAGAGAGATCATTAGCAAAACCAAATATATCTAGGGCATTACCTCCTTACCATCAGGGTTTCGCATAACAACCCCATCAACAACAGGAGACTTCCTTGCTTCAGCATGAGCATATTCCGGACCAACAGTATATACCTGATATCATTTTAATGAGGTGCCGATGCAACCATTTGTTAGAATTCAAAAAATAGAGCAATTAGTGAGGAAAGCATTGAATATTGCATGCAAAGACAAGTTACACACCACCAACAGATATATATTGTATATACAAAATCTTTTAAACCAACAACAAGAACTGATTAAAATACTTCACAGAAAACAGGCTAAACTAATACATTATTGGAATAACTATACATGAATGCAGAACCAAAAACGCAGCTGCCAGGAGTCAAGGACTTGCTAATCTGGTTGGTGTAGCAAATAACAACCAAATCAACATCCGCGAATTCAGTTTCTTGATCAAAAATGGTTCAAAGGAGAAACTAGAAAATGTAAACCAAAAGAATTTTCTCTTGTTTATAAGCTTAACAGAGCAAGTAGACAACAATGTTGAACAGTAAAAGTAAACTTGAAAAATCTAGAAACTGAATAAACACAAGATTAAAAGTAAAGCCAAGAATGCAACCTTGACATCTGTTCCGCCAGTTGGCATAAATTCTTCATAAATATAAGAACCTTCACGCCTCACTCTTCTAACCTCTGGGTGGAACTCACTTGACCGATTTCCTACCTGAAACCAAAACCCATGAATATGCACGCTGTAGTGATTCAGTATAAGCAAATTAGTAAAATGTTGAAGCAAGAACAAAAAGAGGCATAATAAGATGTGTTTAACAGTGTAGTCAAAAGCGTGCTTGAGGCGACATGCCTACCGCCTCCAAGCTTCTTAGGCGGTGTATGTGACAAAGGCGTGCGCCTAGGTGTGCAAGGCACAAGGCGAGGCGCATATGGCGCAGATAATTGAATTTTTAGGGTTTTTTTTAAATTAGGTTAATAGTGATTGACACCTATTAAAACTCTAAAGCCACAGAATACTTAAAACCTATTTAGTTTTCCTATTTAGTAATTAAAACCTATTAAACTCTCATTTATTTATTCCTAATTAACAATTACAAAGCCACAGAATACCAAACGACTAAACGTCCTTTGTTCTCTTTTCTACTCCATAATCTTTGTTCTCTCTTCTCCTCTATTTTACTTGCGTTTGAAAATCTGGCCATCACCGATCAACCATCAATCCCTTCTAGTTCGAACAACTGGCTGCCTCCACTTTCTCTCTTCTACAGATCATTCACGTTCACCAATCAATTTTTAATAAGGTATGCGCTGCTTACATATTTAAAATATTTTATCATGCTAAGTTTACTAGGGTAGGGTTAGGGTACGGTTAGGGTTAGTTTAGATGATAATTTAGGGGGAATATGTTGATCTTGATGATTCTGATGATTGATAATTTATATTTAAGATTGATAGGAACTAGTTTTATGAGTAAACTTTGAATTCTTGAAATTCCTTTAATAATGTTTTGGATTGATAGGAATTAGTTTTATGGTTATAAACTTTGAATTCTTGAATTTCCTTCAAGTGAAGTGAAGAACTTTTTATTTTATATTTTTTTAAGTTCATGAGCCTAGAGTGCGCCTCCGCCTCGCGCCGAGGCTACAGGACCCCTTGTCGCCTGGGGTGCACCTAGCTCCTTAACTACTATGATGTGTTATGCAAGACATCATGTCAGATTGAGCAACCTTTAACAAAATTCACAGTCATGCTACAAGTAGAGGTTGAGAAAAAACGCCTGACAAGGGTTTGTGTAGTAAGTTTATGTGTTTCAGTGTCCCTCATGCGAGTTGGATATAACTGGCAAAAAGAAGACTATCTGAAACTGGTAGTTGTTGCCTTTTGTATAATCGTATCATACCATTTAAGTAGAACAAGTGCTTAACCAGCAATTTCACAGGAATTGTGAACTTCAAAAGAACTTCTAAAAGTCAGTGTGGGCATCAGTGTGAGTATTCATTTTGTTTCTGTTCTACCTATCTCTGTTAAAGTAAAAATTCACAAGAGAGAGACAGACATAAATCCAACAAACTAATTTCCTTAAATCTTCCATCGGAAATAGACAATGCTTCAAGATTGTATACATGAATCACACATTTGGGAGAAAAGTAAGAAGTAGTCTGTCACCTGTAAACTATATGAAAAATAAAAAAAATCGATAGATAAGCTTACCTTCCTAAATAATTCTTTCATCCCTCCACCAGCTGAGCTGGGATAATATATCATGATACTATGATCATCCCCTAAAAGCACAAAATATAAGTCATTATCAGGTTTACTTAACCGAAACTCAAAACTATAATAATCTGCCCAAATACTACCAAACACTTCAGGTTGGAAAGTAAAACTCTACTAGTCTTACACAGAAAATCTAGCAACTAATATGCAATTCAGCAATTATAAGTTCTAAGAGGAAACACTCCATTGATGACTAAATGAAACTATAGGCAAAAGTAAGATACTAAATTAAAAGCACATATATCAGAACATTAATTGTGCTTAGTTTTGTTTTTGGCAGACTATAATATTAAGACATTTAGTTAAACCTTGACAATAACAATAAAGGCAAATATTTGCACCTTGATTGATACAAGTAGAGAAAATGAATAAGTTTAATGATCATGATTGACCAAAGCCTAACACTGACAATGGCAAAGCAATTCCATAGGAAAAACACCATTCCCATTGTTCTTGGAAACAAAAATTACATCAAATATTGCATAAATTTCCAATTCAAACCAACAATCAAATATCTGTATCGTTTTTGCCAACCAGCTTCGGTATAAAGCAATATATATAAAGCATGTTTGAGAATACTCAAGAACACATTAAGTTGTACTGTCACCTTCAATAGGCTTCTCAACAAATGGCTTCCAAAAACGGTTCCCATGAACCTCAACAAAATCCTCTTCCTCGACAAAATAATCCAGTTCTTGATATGGAAATTCTCTGTTCACAAGCGCATATCTTGGAACAGGGATTCCACACATTTCGAGGCACTTCAAACAAAAAATGACATGATTATTCAATCTGTGACCAATAAACAGAAAACTGTTCACAAAGTAAATTAAAATTTGGAGTTCATACTTCACGATATAATTAAAGTACGTTAAAATCATTCTATATTTAATTGAATGAACCTTAAGGGCCAGCTTGATATTGCTTATTAAGCTGATGTCAAAATAAGTTGCTCTCACAAACTTGGAATAGAACTACATATTTTGGCTTTGAACAACACATTTTGGTCATTCATACTAATTAATTAGGAACTGCCTGACTTGTTTTTTCCAAAATCAAATATGCTGCTTATAGGAAAAGCTTGAAAATAGAGCTTTCAAAATAAGCAGCTTGGGAAAGCAATCCCAAACTGGCCCTAAGTCTGCTTTCCAGGGGGATGTACACTCGTTACCTGGTATACTTTCCTTCGATCATGAAGAAGGTGTTGTTGCTCTAATTCATTCACCAAAAATGGCCTGAATCAAGAACATTGACAAATTTATAAGAGCAGTATGCACTGTAATTCATTGTCAGCTTGATTTTATAATGAAAAGTTCCAGAAACAGTGATAATAACTAATAGAGATTGTTTGAATTGGGTTTGGTGTGTGTGATAACATGATGTGTAATTCGAATGGTAACTCAGCAGCATAAAATATATTCTTATTGAGTTATGCAGCAATTAATTATAACAAGAATCGCCAAAGAGGACTTTCTTCACCTTGATTCTGATATCGATAATTTGATGTTCAAAAAAATAAACAACATGATGCACTAGTTGACAGGTAATTTAGTTACGAATATCACAGAGAATTTCTTTCAATAGATTTAAAAGGAGGTAGTGAACAAGATGAATCAAAATGAAATTAGGTTGTCTGGGAAACTCGCAATAAATGCTTTTCCTTCAGATTGGAAAAGAATTTACATTAAGTTGATAGAATTATTAAAATAAACAATAAAACTTACTTCCTTAAAGCAGCATAAGCCTCGGCCTTCTCAAGGGGATAACCAGTCGAATAAAATGCAATCAAGCAATCACATATTGGCCAGCTGAAATAAGCAAAGTTAGCAAGATATTAGCCATCCTGAAGACCTTTTTTCACACTATCATACTCTGGGAGTTACATTTCAATTGATAGTAGACTTACAAAATCCATAAAAAGCAATCATATGATTTCACATGTAACAGCACAAATGCAATACGAGCATCACAAAATTGCTTCTAACTTACTAAATTCTGACAATGAGCATCTATATAGGGAAAAATCCCGTATGAACATTTGTCATTTACTTCAGTCAAGATTGAACAAGTACCCATCAAGACTCTTTTCTTAGTTAAAAAAAGGTTATGAATCAAGGAAATGCTCATTCATTACTTACGACTAAATCACAAGAAAAAATGTGTTGCAGTACATCAGTTCTATAGATGGTCTTAATTACTGAACTTCCCTCATTCTACAACAGGCTTTATTTCACTTAATTTCATTTAATAGAGGAACATAACAATATTTTGCCACAAGCACATATACATTGTTTACTTGTGCTGCCAGCATAAAACTTCCACTTTTGTGTTAAAGCCTCTGGACCAGTTTTAAACTAGGGCTACGACTGACACAGTCATCAAGACCAAATACCAGTCTGCACCATAAGATTTGGACTGCCATGATAACATGCGAACATAATCAACAGATGCAACAAACATTGCTGCCGTTGACCACCAGCATATTTGCATTGAAATTCTCAGCTATCAACCACCGCTTTTAAAACTACTAGTGGTCCTCTGACTACCTACCACGCAAGCTTTTCTTCCATTTACTTCAAAGAAACCCACGAAACAAAACCTAATAAAATTTATACAACGAAGGGGATCTAATTCCTGACGATGTCAATGAATGAACAAATTAAATACGCATTATCTCGCAAAACAGTTCAAATTTAAAAGTAACCAAACACAATTTCAATTACTTAAAAAAAATACCTCTCGATAGGATCTTCGAGAATAACTTTGTCTCCGAAATGTATAATCTACAAATAAACAGTGATGAAAAAGTAAGTACTCAAATAAACATACAAAAAAACGCAAATACAAACTCCATATATCAATCACCTCGAATTCACCAAATGCCTGTAACCTCTCGAGAATCTGAGCCATTGGAGCCGATGACACCTAGATAGGACAGAATCAGTCGAAAGAAACACAGGTGAAACATAACAACAATATTTAGACTCCATCGCACTAATATTATCTCTGTTTGTTCTGTATACAGGTTTGATGAATATGCATTAAGAAAAAAAAGCAAAAAAGAAGAGACCTCGACTCCGCATTTCACCTTCTTTTCCATGACGCACACTCCAACAATAATCTTCTTCTCCATATCTCTCTCCCTCTCTGTATATCTCTAATGACTCCACAACCAAAACCAAGGCAAGGCGAAGCCGTTACAAGCTTTAAGAAATGAAGACGAATGCGAAAATCACGAAGGTAGGCGGAGAATCAGGCAGAAGTTATACGAAATTTATGAGAAAGATACGCAGAGGAAAGGGCCTGTTTGGAAATGGAAGATGAAAAAGGAGGATTACGGATTCTGGAATATGCAATTACGTTAAATTAATGTGCAAATTAGAATATAAAATAAACTTTTTAAGGTATAATCAAGATCAAGAGTGTACATTTCGCGTGATTATTTTGACTCATCTTTTATAATGTCTCGGTGCGGTGGATGGACAGATGGAAACTTATTGGCTTAATTTATATTAGTTATTTCTTCAAAAAATATTTTATTTATTTTTGTATAATAATTAAAAATAAAAAGAATTAGTTATAAATTAAGTTATGATATAATAATTAAAAATAAAAAGAATTATGTAATGAAAATGAGTAAATTAATTATTTTAATTGTATAATAAATATTTTATTGATCTTAATAAAAATTTTTAAATGGCATACATTTTCGGAGGGAGTAATTATTTTCAATAATTTCAAATAGGCATCAATTGGTTTGGTCTAAAAACTGAACCTAACCAAATAAATCAAATAACAAAAAAATTAGGAATCTAATATCGGATCGAACAAATGGTTCCGTTGGTTTAGTCTAAAATCAAATTTTTTTATGTTAACAATGTAAAAAAATTCTATTCAACAAAATAAAAAGTTGATGTTTGTAGAATTGGTAAGACATTTATTAAGGTTGTAGTAGAGTAAGGGTTCAATTCTTAGTTTTCACAAAAAGTGTATTTTGTGAAAAAGGCTTAATCTAGTGATTGAGCCTTAAAGCTGAGATCTTAGAGGTCATAAATTCGAACTCACATGAATGGGATGGGATAAGGTTTTAAAAAATAAAAAAAATCAATGATTTTATTCATTAAAGATAATAAATCATATAAATCAATGTGTTAATTGAAAAAAAATTAGCACTCATTTCAATCAACTAATAATTTTAACATTTATACATGATAAAAGATAAATAAAAATAAATAAATATTCACCATTAGTTAGGTTTTAGTATGAAATTCTCTAAAAAATTTTACATATAATATTAATATATGATCAAATATAAATAAAAGAAATTCCAATATTGATTATTAGTTAGGTTTTTAGTATGGAATTTTATAAAAAATTTTACATATATTTATATGTTATAATTAGTTTTGATTCTCAATTTATTTGATTTTTATTCTAAAAAAGGAGAACTAAACCAAAAATCAAATAAGAAAGATAATAGAATCAAAGGCCGGATAATAATAAATTTAATTCAATCCAATCCAATCCGGTTCAATTCTCGTTCGGTCCCTTATATTTTTTACTCTCCCATAATTTCAAAAGTGTTTTCTCTTTTAATTTATAAAAAGCATCATAGCTCATGGTTTTTTGAAAAGCAGAAAAGCCCTTATGCTTGGTTGATATGATTTCAATGGACATTTGAACTGAATATAATCAATTGGTTTAAAGTTGCTAAAGTATTTTTTAGGTAACTCTTCTTCTACCGTGTAAACTAGTAGAACTTATTAAAGGGCTTAACGCATAGCAAACTTATATTAAGTGGCAAATTTTCAACAGTCTTTATTAGCCTTCAAAATTTGTAATAGTGTTCACTTTAATCGTCTAAATGTTACGTGTCACCTTGTGAGTATTTTGACTTTTTAAATATATTAAATTTTTATTTTTCTCTATCCAATCAAAAGGTTACATGTGACACTGATAAGCCATAGTAAACACTTTTACTAAATTTAAGAGACTTATAAAAAATTTTAAAAATTAATAGCGCCGAATTATATAAAATATAAGTTTGAAGGGTTAATATGCTTTATATTTTATTAAAATAAAAAATAACAACATGCACTGTAATACGCGTAATGGGGAGGGTAGAACACTGTACTAAAAGTGCAAGCAGTTTTGCAAGGAAAATTAGAAATGAAATAATAAATAATTGAAAAGGAAGTCTATCATGAATATAAGTGATAATGTCTTAATTTAGTGGTACGACAAAATTTGCCACCTCTATAAATTTTAATATTAGTTGAGAGTGGAGTGAGAATCTTTCTATATATTTAATATGTAAGTGCAATATCATAAAAAAAAAAAGTTGTAAAAAATAAATATTTAA
Organism: Euphorbia pulcherrima; assembly: GCA_947683365.1. Taxonomy (NCBI): domain Eukaryota; kingdom Viridiplantae; phylum Streptophyta; class Magnoliopsida; order Malpighiales; family Euphorbiaceae; genus Euphorbia; species Euphorbia pulcherrima. Next base: position 10,808,300 of record CANTUS010000001.1, on the reverse strand, counting down.
GTGTGATAATGTCAATTAAATTTGATGCAATTAATACAATTAAACATCGACTCCTTCAAAAATTAATTTTCTATAAAAAAAATGTAAGTGACATAATGTTAGGACCAGATTAATTTGATAGTTGATAACCTTTTTATAAAAAAGGTACTTAGTTTTCTATCAAAAGTGATGTAATGGAAAATATTATAAGGTTATGCTTTTGGTTTTTGTGCTGTTATTGGGTGTCACTATGAGGTAATTAGGTTTTGGTCCTGAAATTTTAAATTCTGGAATGTGTAATTACCATAATAGGAAGAACTAATTAAATATCCCTTTTTTTGGTCATATTTTACCATCATTAGGAGCCGGGACTTCAAGTGAAATGGAGCTAGATTCACTTGTATTCTATCCATATTTTTTTCAACGAAATCACAAAGTGGAGCTGCGCCTAAAATATATGGAGGTTTTTTCTATTTTCCCGGTGGCCGGACCGCACTCTATCACCGTCCCTGAATCTAAACATATAACATTGTTTGTTCAATGTAGTACTTATTTAATTATAATACATTGATGAATTCAAACTACATAATACAATAATCTAATAATTTGTACATTTTTTTAGTATTTTCTCTTTTTCTTACATGGATTTCAAAGAATATAAATTTAATGTATTAAAATTTATAGCTCATGCACCAAATTTGGAAAAACTAAATAGTACATACATTAAATGGAGTTGAGTTCTAAACCATAAAAAAATATTTAAGTCTCTATATAAGTAGTTATACTTGACACATATTCACGCAGTGACGGAAAAGCATAAGAATACAAAAGCTAGTGGGATATGATCTTGTTGTTTCTCCACCTAAACTTCTAATCAAGGTCTATTTAAAGCATGTTTTTTTTAATTTATAAATAATAATATTAAATTAAATTAAATTAATAATATTTATTTTAATATAAATTTATATAATATAATATTATTAAATATTAAATAATATTAAATTCAACTGAATATTAATAAATTGAAAAAACAGTACGTTAATTAGAGACAAAGATATGCTATTAAATATTAATATAGGGTCAAACCAAACAAAATAAAAAAAAATTATGGTATCAATATTGATAGAAAAACCAGCATATATTTATTGAAACATTTTGTCAAAATTCAAATGTTGATGCATTAATTAATATTCAAAGTCAATAATAGTCAATTGCACTTATGATTATGAAGTTGTAAAACGGAAAACAGTAGATACACATATTTTTCTTTCAATATACTCCCTTCATATATTTTTTATTATTAATGAATCATCAATATTAATAAAATATTTATTACATCGTTAAAATAATTAGTGTTTTAAAATTTTCCGTCTAACTCTGTTTAGGTTCTGTTTAGGTGCTATTTTAAGGCTTATAGCGCCCGACTTTTCATTTCTCGGACGCTATTAGGCACTAGACCGACATATTGCCGCCTAGGCACCGCCTAGTCCGATTTTTTTCACTTGGGCACCGCCTAGTCAGATATTTTCCCCAATTTTTAAGATATTGGTACCTATAATAATTATAGTTCAATTTTTTCAATTCAAAAAAGGTAGTACGGTTGGTAAAACTAATGTACAATAAAATATTCTCAACATACAATTTTCATTTTGAATATCAAACCGAGAAATAATACGCTATAAACCACAAAAAATTAGTGAGAATATTTATTTTTAAGGAATTGATTTTAATGTTGATGTGTTTTTATGTAAAAATTAACTAAGACTTATATTTTCATATGCTAAACTATATTTTTTTGTAAAATATATTTATATTATAATTTATTTTTTAGTTAAATTTATACTTTTATCTATTAATAATTATAAAAAATTAAAAATTTACAAATCCGCCTAGGCCCCGCCTAGGCACCGCCTAGGCGTTTGAAGCCCCGGCCGCCCGACTAGCGCCTAGCGCTTTTTAAAACCTTGAAAATAATTAATTTATCCTTTATATAAATATTCTATTTTTTCTTAATTACCATCTTATAATTTTCATTCATATATTATCTCTCTCATCATTAATACAAGGGCAAATTAGAGAAAGAATGGTAAAAAAATACATTAATAATATAAATTAATAACTAAAAAGAGAACTAATAAAAAAGTTAAAAAGACAATAAAAACTAAATAGAGGGAATATCGTGGAAGTTTTATACCACACATAGTGAATACCCAACACTAATGAAGAAGGATAATTGAAACCTTTATTTTATATCAATAAATTTTCAAATACTATTGCTTTATTTTAGTAATTGTATCACAAATAAATTTTACTCAAATTATAAGAGTTCTAGTTTAGAATTTAAACTATGTCAAGTTGGATAAAATCTCTCCCTGCAAGATAATAGTTAATATGTGACAATAATTTCACTCTGTCATTAAATTATTGACACAAAAAACTTATTATCTGTTACAATAAAAATTTTGTCATCATTATGAAATTTTATCGAAAAATTGTCATATTTTTGTTACAACTTTTTAAGATCGTAACTAATGTTTTTTCGTTACAACTTAAGTTGAATTTAGAAATTGTTACAATAAAAAAATTATTGTCACAAAAAAGTGACAATACAAAAATTCTTGTTACAAATATTTTATTAGTTTTGTGACAATAACTTTAACTTGAAGATAAAAATATTTCAGTTACAAGTAATAGTTGTAACTAAAAATATTTAATATGTGAAAATAACTTTTTATTGTCACTAAATATATATATGTAACAACATAAAAACCTGGTTGTAAAAAATATATAATTTTTGTAACAATAGTTTTACCTTGAAACAATAAAATGCTTTAGTTACAAGTAAAAGTTGTAACTAAAACTATTAAACATTTGACAACAAATTTTTTTATTGTCATAAAAGCAATATCATGACAACATAAAAAGCTTATCGCAAAAAATATGTTACTTTTGTGATAATAAGTTTAACTTGAAACAAAAACTCTACAGTTACGAGTAACGGTTGTAACAAAAAATATTCAATATGTGACAATTTTTTTACTATCACAAAAATAATATATGTGACAACATAAAAAGCTTGTTGCAAAAAATATATTATTTTTGTGACAATAAATTTTACTTGAAACAAACAATACTTATGTTACAAGCAACAATTGTAGCTAAAATTATTCAATATGTGACTAAGAATTTTTTATTGTCACAAAAACTATATGCGTGACAACATAACAAAACTTGTTGCAAAAAATATGATAATTTTGTGACAATAAATTTAACTTGATACAAAAAAATTCTTCAATTACAAGTAATAGTTGTAGCTAAAACTATTCAATACGTGACAACAATTTTTTTTATTGTCACAAAAACTACAAGTCAGACAACAGAAAAAGCTTGTTGCAAATTTTTTTTGTTTTTGTTACAATAAGTTTAACTTGAAACAAAAAATAATTATGTTATAAGTAAAGGTTGTAACTCAAACTATTCAATACGTGATAATGTTCGATTCTTTTGATCTAGTTAAATCTCTTATATATTTATTAGTAAATATTGTCTATTGTGTTCCGAAGATATTGATATATATTTGCTTAGATGAATGTTGCTACTTTTCGTGATTTTGCCAATGCTAGTATCTTCTAATTAATTTAAGATCTCATTGCATTTGGCTTACTATGTGGGTTAGCATTAAAATATGTTCTTTTATTAGGTAAATATTGTAATTATATATTGAAAATGATGGAGTATATTGAAATTTATTTTAGCTGGTTGATCTTGTTTTTTACATCTAGATAGAAGACGATTTATTCAATCACATAGTTTGGGCTCCTAGAATATGACGCCCTTGGGGTTTTCTATTTGACTGTATCGAAAGGCCCAATAAATTGGGATTTCCGTATTGGGCCAGGTCATTTCGGGGCAAGCGGATCATTTATAATAAAGATGTTGAGCTTCAAGAGAATGATCCGGGGTTCTTGCAGAGTTTGCTTGTTTTGGGGAATGCTATGTTTTGTCTTCATTCAAATTTGTAACTTTCTTTTTATTTTGCAAAATTTAATGAACTGGATCTTTTCTTTTGCTTCATTTGTCATATAGACAAGTCAAGTCATAAATATTAAGTATGGAAGAGATGTGTGTATACATAGGCTCTTCCTAGTTTATTACCCAAGCATAATTAAGGGTGTGCAGAATCGAACCGTAACTAAAATCCAAAAACCGAAACCGAATAAAAATAAATGAATTGAACTGAACTAAGTTTATTTCGGTTTGATTTCGGTTTCTAAAATTTTTAAAACTCGGGTTTCGGTTCGGTTTTGATTTTCGTAGCAAAAACTGAAATAAAATCGAACCAAACGTAACCGAATAAATTAATAAATATTATATTTTTATACATATTTATATTATATATATCTAATATCCTAGTCATATTCACGATATACAATGCACTAATTAGTAAACAATAATAACAAATATGAGATTTTAACTTAAGTAATTCTATTTAGGAAAAAATTATTTCCCTTAACAACTTTAGAAATATGACTCATTTAATAATTCATTAAATATGCATGTCATACCACTTGAATTAATATATTTTATGTATCAATATTTATATTTTTTTATTGCAAATATTTATATTACCATCAAATTTAACATATATTAAGATAAAATTACTTTAAATCTCTCTCATATAATCCTAAAATAAAAAATAAATTAAAAATTATAAAGTTTGAGCAATTCGGTTATAGCCAAATCAAATCGAATCCGAACCAAATTATATTCGGTTCGGTTTCGCTTCTTTGTTTTACTAATTCGGGTTTCGATTTAGGTTAGTTCAATCCAATTTTTAAACCGAACCCACATTTGCTCACCCCTAAGCACAACTTATTGAGAGTGAGGACCAAGAAAAGTACTAGCCACATGGTTCCACAACTTTCCATTGCCTTCTTTGAATGCATTTACTAGGTGTGTGAGACAGTGAAAGAGTAACTTCAACATGAGGCTTGACTCTTCCTATCTAGTCGCATGTTTGTATTCTCATAGTTGTCAAGGAGCTAGGCGCAGCCTAGGGGACAAGGGTCCAGGTGTGCCTAAAGGCGAGGCGCGCGTCTGAGGTATGCCAGACGCAAAAATTATCAAAAAATATTTGTTTGAAAAGCGAAGTTAAATGAAATAAAATGATATGATAACAAAATAGGTGTACCAACGTAGCATATAAATGGAGAAACAATAAAGCTTTTATTATTAATCATAATTTCATTATTTAATTAAAATTTTAGTTAAAAAGGAATCGGTAACTGTGAAGGAACGAGAATCCTTATTAGACTTACCAATTCCTTTTTTCAATGTTTAATTTGTTCTTTAATTAAATCCCTCATAATATGAAACTTTCCTATTCTAATTCCCCGTTAATGTAGAGCTTTGATTATTAACCATAACTTTATTCTCTTTATTTATTCTTAATTATAAAAATCTATTTTTATAAAAATCTATTTTCATTTTCTCTTTCTAGCTTTTAGTGGTTACTCGTGACTTCTCACATATTCTCGTTGTTATTAGGGATAAGTAATAGGTCATAGGAATAGGTAATGTGAAAATTATATTAAAATGTATATAACTAATGCATAAGAAGAGTATAGGGATCTTATGATTAGCTATACAAAGGGTAATTGAAATTTTAGGAAAAATATATAAAGTTATAAGAAAATTATAGGTTCTTTTAAAAAACTTTATAAAAGGAATACAGAAAGCCATAAGTTATTTAAAGGATTAAATAACAAGATTTAGAAAAGGCATAAAACTGATAGTTATAAGTTATTTTTTGATATACTTATAAGTTATCTAGATAGTTATATAAAAGGTTAGGGGTATGGGAAAGTTATAAAGTTATTTAGATAGTTATATCAAAGGTTTGGAGTACTTATAGGAATTTTAAAAAGCTATTCGGTTACATAGTTATATAAAAGGTTAGGAGTACGAGAAAGTTATAGGAATTTTGCTTAGGTTTTTTTTTGAAATAATAAGAGTTTTTGCAAAAACCAAAAATTAATCCGTAGTCATTCCCGATTCATAACTTATGGATCTACTAATTATATCAAATTCAATTGCTTCTATTGCTTAGATATTAGTTAAATGGATGAACTGATTATTTTTTTTAGTATAGCAAACAATAATCTTGGCCATCTTCCAGTCAATTTTATTCTCTATATTCCTTCACTTATTTATATTCTCCATATCAAATCTTTCTGTGGGATTCTGCGTCACATAATAGTTAAAAATTACATATTATACAAGTGTAAATTAAAAGAACATATCAACTTGTATTTTATTTTTATAAAAGAAAAAAATATGACTGATACTGAAATTTGAGGTACATATTGAATAATGTATCAATAAAAAAAATAGACAAATCAAATAAAATATTCTATCAAAAAACACAATCTTATCATGTTGGGAGATGAGATAAGAAACTTATTATAAAAGTAGGAGAAACTCATGAAGAAAATTAAAAAAACAATCGCAATAATGTAATATATATCCTCTCATACTTCGACCCACGTTATCAAAAGATTCGCATCCATAATAATTTTGGCATACTTCGTAACACCAATAAGAACGATTTTGTTTAAAAGATATAGATCTCGGTACTTAAGATGAAAGATCGATATGCATCTTGTTGGAAAATTGTTGTTATTTCAAAAGAATTTTTTTTATCTAATAATGTCTTTTAATATTTATAAATGAGTTTGATTTTATGGACTTATATAATTATAAAATAAACTTGTGTGCATATAAAAGAAACGGTCCAAAAATTTGTTTTGTAGTACAAATGAGAGATCCATACGAGAACTATTTTGTTTTGTAAATAAATATCTTTTTATGTTTTACAAATATTTTATCATTATTTTCCATATAATGAATTAATGGTCTGTTAATTAGGGGAGGAATTTAGCAATTGATTTGGTCAATTTATTTTTGGGTAACTTAGCTAGATACATAGGAGATAAAATATTTTAAAAATAGAAATTCATATTTCACAAAATGCACCTTCAAAGATTTAAATTCATAAAATACACCTTTTGTCAGTTTTCACCACAAATCTCAAATCCCTAATTTCACTCACCTAATCTCTCTTCTCTCTCCTTCTCTCGTCCTTCCCTTCCCCCTCAATTATGCCTGATTCCGCCATCGCCGCCACTTTCTTCCGCCTCGCCCACGCCTCCTCCTACGAGGCAATCGCGTCTCGGTTCGGTATCGATTCCTCCGTCGCCGCCTGTCTCTCTTTCTACTCCGTCTATAAAGTAGTGAACAAGAAACTGTTAGATCTGGTGGACTTCGTCAGAGATATGGATCGAATTCTCAGGGGATTTGAATGGATTCTCTTCCTAATTGTTATGGCGTTTTAGAGTTTGTGTATAATCTTGTTTTCATCTGACTAAAATTCGGATTTTGCAGCGAAGGGGGAAATGGACTGATCAGATTCCGATTTTGAAACATGTTACAAGGTAATAATCTGTTTACGGATATTTGTATATTGATATACACTTTGATGTCTTGCCCTAACATCAATTACCCATCAGTATAACCCGTAAAAGGCCACAAATAGCAGCTTCTTGCAAATTGAATTTCATCTGACTAAAATTCCTCACCAAAGGGTGCAATTTACAAAACAACAAACAACAATTTGGAATAATCTTGTATTCATTTAATTGGAATAAATCTTGTTTCAAACTAATGTTGGTTCTGGAATTTGTCAGGGTAATGGGAAGAAGAAAGCACCGTCTTCTAATGCCAAAACATCAGATGAGGTAAGAATTTGAGTCCTTCAATTTGTATGCTGGTGTACTACTATATACTGCTGATATACAGATGTATTGGTGACATAAAGTCTGGTTAGAAGATGCCTATTAGCAATATAAAGCAAAATAAATGTGTTGTAAATAACTCAATATGTATGTCGTCAACACTATCTGTAATTTGTATGCTTGTCTTATATTTTGTACATGCAAACCAACTAATGTACAACCATTATAGTGTTATGATTGTGCTGTATACTATTAATATACAGATGTATTGTTGATATACAGTCTGGATAGAAAATGCCTATGAGCAATATACAACAGAATCTATAGGATTTTAATAACTCAAATTGTATGTTGTCATCACTATCTGCAATTTGTAAGCTGGTTTTACTTATATTTCAAATTGTAAGTGTTATGATTTGTGTTATATACTGCTAATATACAGTCTGGATAAAAATGCCTCTTAGCAATATAACAGAAACTATAAATTGTTAATAACTCAATTTGTATGTTGTTATAATTGTCTGCAATTTGTGTACTGGTTTTACTTATATTTTGTACATAGAAACCAACTAATATACAACCATTATAGTGTTATAATTTGTGGTGTATACAGATGAATTGGTGATATATAGTCTGGATAGAAAATGCCTATTAGTAATATATAACAGAATCTATATGTTGTAAATAACTCAATCTGTATGCTGTCATCATTGTCTGCAATTTGTATGATAATCGTACTTATATTTTGGACATGAAAACCAACTAATGTACAACCATTATAGTTTTATGATTTGTGATGTATACTGCTGATATACAGATGTAATGATGATATACAGTTTGCATAGAAAATGCCTATTAGCAATATACAACAGAATCTATATGATGTATATTGTACATGCATCAATACTGTACATTGGTGCATAGTATCTTTTAGGGTTAGACATCTATATTGTACATCGTTAGCAAAAAGGATTTATTTTACCCAACCTAAGGTTTTAGTATCGTCATGTATAAATATTGTTTATGCATGAGTACCCTTAAAAGATATTTTGCATACATGAATAGTACTTATGTCTGGCGATACTAAAACCCTAGGTTGGGCAAACATGAACCCTTTTGCTAACAATGTACAATATAGATGCCTACCCCTAAAAGATACTGTGTACACATGTATAGTATTGATAGGTGACAATACTAAAACCCTAGAGTAGGCAAAATGAACCCTTTTATTAACGGTGTACAACATAGGTGCATGCCCCTAAAAGATACTGTACACGTATAAATAGTATTGAATAAATAGTCTGTATATTGATATACATTATTTGCATATTGATATCTCTTTTATTTGGAATATGGAAACCAACTAATATAAATGACTCATAAATCAAACTGTATACTGACAATCGTATATTAATATACATTTATTATAGTGATATTAGATCTTTAAAACTGTATGTATATTAAAAATGTATACTAACTTATTTATGAATTGCAGTTGTCATCACCGGTTTACAACACCAGAGTTTTGCAAACGTGGAATACAGATTAATGATAGATTCGGACAACGACATTATTCGTGTCATTACCAATATGCTCGAGCATATCGGTAAAAAGTTCAGAAGCACAATATTCGGATATTTGGTGTACCACCCCGGGTTCAAGATTCACACGAAGCTGCTGTAGTTCAATGATATTAGTTTGAAACATAGAGCAGTGTAACGGTATTTTTTTGTAGAATGAAACATTGCAGTTATTATTTAAGTTATCAATTGTTCCAACCAATATATGTATATTGATGATTTACGAGTTGAATAAACTATATATTATGAGTGTATAAGGCACAAGGTATACGACGAGGCGCAATAGATGATATGCGAATTGAATAAACTATATACTATGATTGTACAAAGCACAAGTGACAAGGCACATATCAAGACACATTCATGAATTATAATGCATAAATGAGATATGATGATATATGAACTGAATAAAATGTACAACATGATTGTACAAGGCACAAGGCACGGGGTGAAGTCGCAAATGGAAAAATGTTCGTGCTTATCATAAGTAACACATGTCAAGCATTTTTGTCTGTAATACGAAAAGGGCATAAGCTACATATTGATAATATACGAGATCGTAATATTGCAATTCCAAATCAGTATAAAACATAACCATAAAACAAGCTTAAGCAAATCAACATTATAAGTAAAACATTTCAAGCAATTTTGTCTCTAATACGAAAATGACATAAACTGTATATACAAACTGTTTATCAATATACATTTTACATCATAATAGATATATCAGTACTATCACTTCATTTTAGATTTAACCATACACGCATATACAAACTGTATATCAATACACATTTTGCAATATACAGAAAGTATGTATACTAATTTACATGTAGCAACATAAACAGACAAACATTGTACTAATAGTTTACTGAATTTTACATACGAATGTATATCAATATACTTCAAACAATATACGCAGACATATTTTTGCCTTCTTACTAGACGTGGGCATGGGCTGGGCTGGGTCGGGTTCGGGCCGGGCTCAATCGGACCTAACTAAAAAATAAGTAGCCCAAGCCCAGCCAAACCCATAAAAAATAAAGGTCGAGCTCGGGCCGGGCCGGACCTTTATAAAATAATCAAATCCCAAGCCCGGCCCGTGGACTTGCCAATTTATATTTATAATTAAAAAATTAAAATATTTTTTAATAAAAATATTCTTAAAATTAAATAATTGTAACCAAAATTCTGATATAAGTCACAAAATTGAGTTTTGAAGCTAAATTTTACAAGAAATTTTTAAAATTTCAATAATTATTAATAATATAAATAATAAATATATATTTATGTAGTAGTTCTGGCTGGGTTTGGGTTTTAGGACTAAAACCAAGCCCATCCTATACTTTCTTCGGGCCTCTTCGAGTTTGGGCCGGACTTAACCTCCAATTAGTTTGTCCTCATCCGGCACATGAAAGACGGGCATGGACGGGCCTCGTGGGCCGGCGGGTTAATGCCCAGGTCTACTTCTTACATAGATATATATTGCGGTGAGGATATACAAATGAAATGAATATCAATATACATTTGCTAATGTACGAAGAAAGACTTGTCTCATTTGTTGTTATTGCTTCGGATTTAACTGTTCTCTTCTTCAATTTGTCTTGTCCATTCCGGAAAAAAATCGCATTAAGTATTACAATATACATAAGCAAATATACACAGTCATACCTTACATATTGATTTTTCCTCGGATTCACCTAGTTTCGTCGCTACTGTTGCCGACCACCATTTTTGCAATTTTGACCCACTTCTAACCTATTAACTACGTCAATCATCTCTACCATAATCAGATCTGATATAATCGAGATAACGAAGAGATCTGAGTAACTACAGGAAAGAGATAACGAACGAAAAAGTAACTACATGAATTCCGATAGATCTGAGTAAGAAAAAAAAGATACAAACTCACCTTCTTGAATAGGGAAATCTTAGAATGCTCTAATCAAAGAGTATGGTCGACGCTTGAACCATAATAGCCCCGATTCGCAACCTAGAATGCTCTAATCAAAGCGAGTTCATATACCCTAACAGTGAAAGAAATCCAATTCTAGATCGACATCAGTGGTAAATAGAGGGACGAAGAGAGAAATGAGAGATGTAATCGGAATGGAAAGAAATCGAGAGAAACGGAAATGGAATTGGAAAGAAATCGGAGTTTGAATTCTATACAATATCAAATCAGTATTTCCTAATTAAAAGGAATGAATGGAAATAAAAAAAACCTGAAATGGATAGTGGGGTATTTAATAAATTAATTTATTAAAAAAAGGATATATATTAAATAAGTTTGGGTTTGGTATATTTTATGAATATAAATATTATATAGGTGCATTTCATATAATTTCCCTTTGTTTTACAAACAACGGGCCCATCAATGGCTCATGTTTATGAGAATTTATCATAATTGAGCATTTTTTCTAAATTATTTATAAATTTGTTAAAATATCTACAAGATTATCATCCTTATTGAATATATATTAACTGTCTCTTTTTTCAATTCTATTTACACAATTACCATGTTGCTTATTTTTTTTTATTTTTTTCCTTATCTTTCATTTATCTCTCAAATCGTTTATTTTTTTGACATGCCGCTTTAGAGTTTTTTGTTCGTCTTATTTTTATCTTTGAAATGACATCTACTGTCATTTTTTGTCATTTTTTTATCCAATATATTTCCTATAGATCATTTATAGATATCCAATAGATCACTGTAAATTTCTTTGTATCCATCATTATGCGGTTACTTTATAAAATGCTACCAATAATACTATTAGAGTCCTCTATTTTTTTAAATTTCCCTTAATAGATGTTGCTTGTTTTTTTTTAATTTTTTTCCTTATTTTTCATTTATCTCTGAAACCGTTTATTTTTTCGACATGCTACTTTAGAGTTTTTTGTTCGTCTTATTTTTATCTTTGAAATGACATCCATTGTGATTTTTCATCATTTTTTTATCCATTAGATTTCCTATAGATCATCTATAGATATCCAATAGATCACTGGTAATTTCGTTGTATCCATCGTTATGCGATTACTTTATAAACTGCTACCATTGAGACCATTGCTAGTATTTTATAGGTATAATTTAGGAGTTCTCTACTTTTTAAAATTGGACATTCATGTATTATTTAAAAGTCTTATAGTTTTATCGATTTTTATTGAACTTCTATTAGATATCTATTGGACATCTAACAGTTAAAAAAACTCGATAAAAGTATATCATTATGCATCTACTTTCGAAGATAAAAAAAAGACGAACAAGAAATTCTAAAGCGACATGTCAAAAAAATAAACGGTTTGAAAGATATAAGTAAAACAAATAAAAAAAGTTCAAAAAATGGAAGTACCATGTATTAGGTGAGATAAGTTTGGGGAATTGTAATTATTTTACGAGAACAATATATTTAAAATTATTTTATACTTTTTATAACATTTGATCCAAATTATTTTATTTTATTTACGTAAAAGTCCCATGTTTATCAAATCCATCTTTAATTTTCTTCCACGGCTATGATTTGATGACATCCTATTTTAATTAAGTCAAATCAACGGCCATGTATAGTTTGTATCCCATGTAATTTGGATAGATTTTCTGAACGTTAATTAACAGATATTAATCAACAGCTTTTATTTTGGCTATAAAAGGATGAGTTCCTAATCCATTTTGATATGCAACAAAAAAAAAAAAAAAGGCTTTTAGTCCTCCGCATTTCTACAATTTCTTTCTCTATTTTTGCCCTTCTCTTATTCTGGATATATTTTTAAATTTTTATTTTTGATTCAATCAATTCGATCGAAGGATTGTTTAGTCTTTGATAGAACTCTAAGTATTTTTTAAAGACAATATCATTCGACATGATTTAACGAGATTGAGACTTTCAAATTGGATAGAGAAAAATCGAGCTCAAATACTTATTTATTTATCTATTTTGTGATTATAGCTAACACATCTTTGACTAGATACAAATGGAGCTCAACTCGACAGTAAAACTATCAAAGTGTATTATCTAGCAGCGGATCCATAGTTGGAAGAAGACGATTTCATGGTGAACGTTAAAAAAATTATCAAATGTATATTATTCAACACTAAACCAAAAGATAGAAACTATAAAAGATCAAAAGGTTTAACGAAGTAAGAAAAATGTTCAAAAGACCTTATTCTTCATTCTCAAAGCAAAAACTAATTTAGAAAAAAATAGAGGAAAAGAGAGCAAAGGCGGCTAGAGTTTGGTATCCTTTGAAATTTCCTAGTGTGTTCCAACTTGTTGTATTTCATTTCAAAAATACAGTACAAGTTGTGTAGTATTATGATTTTCATATCCAATGTTAAGTTTAATTGAAATATTTTAGAATACAAATATCTATCCACGTGAATATTAATTTATTATATGATTACTTTATTTAATTATTATTTTATCTGTTTCAATATTAGATACCATCACTTTATATTTTATATTTACTTTTATTTTGGTTATTATATTAAAAGGATATGGTAAGTTTTGGATATTTACCAAATAAAATTTACTATGAATACTAAGGCATTATTCTCTTTGAACTTTTGATAAATTAAATTAAATTATTTCAATATAAATTTCAAATTTTATATAATTTAATTAAATTAAACTTAATTAAATTAAATTCATTTAAAATAAATATCTCAAATTACTATACTCTAAAATTCCTTTGCATAAATCACTATTAGAGTCAAATTTTATTGGCGTACATAATTTACTTATTTTATTAGCATCACTACTGACATAATTATGTTAATATTATAGTTATAATTAAAGCTATAAACTTTTAACTCTACAGTGACATTCAATTTTGATTTTATTTTCACTAATTTATCTTGTGTTGTAGATTACTTAAGAGGGTTGGTACAAGTGATAAGCACTTTAGTATCGCTTAACCAAATGTCTTAAGTTTAAGTTCTAGTGAATGTAAAAAATCTTTCTTAGGAGACTCACTCACCATAACCAAATGCGCGACCTAGATCAAATCTAAATGTAATCGAAGCAAAGATTCAATAAATCTACAGGCAACCAAAAAAATCATGCGTTGCCGATTGTGTAAGAACTTGTAAATACCTCGTTAAGAATTAAAATGTGAAAATAAAACTTCACTTTATATACTTAAATTAAAGTAACTATCACCAACTGCAACTTGTCTTGAGTGGTATTAATCTATGACATACTATAGTATATTACGAGAATATATTAAAATGAGACAACACCTCCCACAGCACCCCCCAATGTTATGAATACTGGTATTCTCATAAAATTAAAACCATTATATTTTTAGGCATGGTTTTTTAAACCAACACTTTTTATATCAATAAAGGTTGATTCAAGTAATAAGCGACTTAATATTGTTTAAGTAAGGTGTTAAGTTTGAGACCCAATAAATACAGAACATCCTTATCGGGAAACTCATACCCAACACAATCAGGTGCACAATCCAAATTAGTTATGAACGTGATCGGAGCAAAGTTCTACTCAACCATACGAGCAACAAATAAACCAACACTTTATATATCACAAACTATATCACGTGATGTTAATTATACGAAATCATTAACCAGATAAAAGTGTCAAGGTGGTTATAATAGTTGACCAAGTTAAGTTTGGATTTCAATTCCTAGGATAAAAATATTACTTTTAATTGAATGACATTGCCTCAAATATTTCTAAGCAACATCAGTTTTAGACTTTTAGTAGTACTAATCTATAGTCTTGTTGGAAAATTTTATTAATTTTGCACTTTTCAACAGCTTGTCATCATTATTAACACATCCGTCCACTAGAGTTTCACTTATCCATTGAGTAAATATGACACAGTAATAAACAAATACATACTAGTCTTGACCAACAAAATATACAAACACCCGTTATTTTTACTCTATTTTTCACTGATACAGTTTAATTATGTGATATTAAATCTTTACTTCCCTTTGAGAAATTATAGGATCTTTCCCGTTATTATTTCTTTGCAATAAATTATAATGCACCGATCAACTCAATAATTGTATAGATTAATTATTTAAATAAGCTGTGTACATTAAAATTTTGTTGAAACGAACAATGAACTATGTATTTGATGTAACGTTTTTAACATGTTGAAACATGGCTTTTTATATTTCTACTGTAGTTACATGAGTAAGAAATAACAAAACGTTTTTATCTCTCCAAATGATAAATATCACCAATAAAAAAAACTGCAATATTAGATCAAAATTTATACCTACTATATGTAAAAAGTACAATGAACAAAAATGTTGTTGCATGCCTAAATAAATAAGTGCTTTACTAGTAGCCTATAATTTTACTGCCACTAAAATAAATATTAAATCTGATAATAATATATTTTGCAGTGAATTAAATTTTACAGCATATAACTGATAAAATAGCATATATCTAAAAGTTATGGGCATATGTACACGAAATGTTAAAATTAAAGTTTTATGTAGATACATATATAGTGACAAATTTATAATAACAATACAAGTAGACTTTTTCTATTGCATTTATAGTTTTTGAGCTATATATTCAAGACTATTTCAAAAATTATTTTAAAAAGAATGTGATTTTGCAGTCACTTTGAAATGTGTGAATATATAGGTTCAGTATTTTTAACTTATAATTCATTCATTTCAGTATTTATTAATAATAATTTAATTTATTTTCTTATTTTATTTTCAACTTATAAATAAAAATATTAAATTAAACTAAATTAAATTAAACTGATGATTGCTGTATCTTTACATACTATCAACTAAATTTTTTCCGGTAATAAGAAAATAAAAAAAGTTCATTAAAAAAAAATAAAAATAAAAAAGTTTGTTACATAGTGCGGTATGTTGCCCTGTTAGCTTTAGATACTTATTCTGAGCCCATTAAGATAAGATATGGGCTCATTTGTGTTGGCCTAAAATACTTCTATTTCTCTACCCAACTAAGTATAAATTTGGAGCTTTTATAAAAAAAAAACACTCGTAAAATAATTTGAACTAAAAGATATTATTTTTCTAAAAATACGTCCCCCTTCCTCTGTATTGTTCATGAGATTTTTTATTTCTTTATTTTTTTTGCATTTATCTCTCAAACCATTCATTTTTTCAACGTGCCGCTTTAGAATTTTTTGTTCGTCTCTTTTTTACTTCGAAATGACATCCACTGTGACTTTTTTTCGAATTTTTTCAACTGGCAGACATGTGGTAAATGTCTGGTAGACATGTTATAGAAGTCTGATAGACATGTTATAGAAGTCTGATAGACATGTGGTAGAAGTCTGATAAATGTGTAGAATCAATTTTTTTCATTAGTCTTTTTTCTCTTATGATCTGTATATTGTACTTTCTCTCTATTGGATCTGTTCTTGCGTTCCTTTCTTGATCTAGAAGCCGTTTCTCGATTCTCTTCTCTTCTTGTTATTTGTTTGATTTTCGCCACTAATTTATCATTTTTAGGTGGTGGTTTGATTTCAAGATTTTCACAAACTAACATAACGATTTCATTAAAAAAACCATAAAAAACTAATATCAACTATATGTCTACTAGACTTCTATTACATGTCTATTAGACACCTATAAGATGTCTACTGGTTAAAAAAATTGAAAATGTCACAGTGTATGTCATTTCGAAGATAAAAATAAGACGAACAAAGAACTCTAAAGCGGCATGTCGAAAAAATAAACGGTTTGAGAGATAAATGAAAAATAAGAAAAAAATCAAAAGAAAAAGAGGAGAAACAAGTGGTTGGCATAGTATGTAAATAGAATGGAAGGGAATACGTATTTGTAAATAGTTTGACTTGATGGTAAATTTGTAAATGGTTTATAAAGTATGACTATTTTTTATAGTTTATCTACAAATTTTGGTTAGAAATGTATGCGGCAATTTGGTTTGTGCAAAGCGGGAAGGATGGATGAGTATATAATTATTGAGGACCAGCTTACTCAGTTAAAAAGGCATTGTCATGGCTTAAGAATTTTGGTTATACTCATGTGACACTGGAGATTGATAGTAATATTTATTTAATGCTTTACATAATGATGATGCTGGTCTTTCATATTTTTCCTAATTGTGACAGGTCGTAAGGATATTGCTCGTAACTTTGTGTCTTGCATTTTTAGTTTAGATCCGCGTGATTCTAATGTCATCGCACATAATTAAGCTAGAGCAGTGTTTTTCAATGAGGCAACATATGTTTGGTTGTCTCAACATAATAATAAAATGGGTAAACTTAAAAAACATGCCCTGTGGTTTGACCATTTTGCAAAAAGGTCATCGTGAAATTTTTTTCTTCAAAAGGGTGCATATAGTTTCAAAAGTTTGCAAAAAGAGGATTTTCAAAATTTTAAAACCACATTTTGAAGGGTAATCTTATCAATTTTGAAGTGAAATTTTACAGCTTAGTTAATGAAAATATAATACACCTTAGTGATAAGTTTTAGAATTTTTTTAGAAGTATTAATATTATTTTTTTATTAAACATTGATTATAACTTTAAAAAATCATAACAAAATGAAAGTTTTTCGAATTCTACTCAAATCTTGATATATAATTCTTAAATAATATAGCTAAAATATAGGAACATTGAATTTAATGAAATAACTGGTGTAACATCTAATTTTCAAACCACATGAACCATTTTGAAAACTTTTGAAATCATAGGCATCATTTTGGAAAAAATTCCACAAGCACCTTTTTGAAAAAAGACCAAACCACATGGCATGTTTTTGAAGTATAGCATAATAAAATTTGCAACTCCTTTACCTAAAAAAGTACAAATTTTATTAAAACTAGATGTAAATGTAAGCTAAATTAGATTAATTAAAAAAGAAAGAAATACTACAGAAACAATGAGCACTCGGGTTTCTTAGGTTTTGGGGTCCGACGATCCTGAACGTGACAAACAACTACCATGGATGGATGACGATAAGATGGAAGTGGATGAAGAGAACGCTAGTGTGGAGGGGAAGGATGATCAAAGGAGATTGAATGAGGTTAAATCTGACTCGGGAAAGAAAATTTCTTTCAAGGACATGTTAGTTAACCCTGACAATCAGGAACAAGAAGGCGCATCAGAGGTTGATATTGACTTGAAAGATGATGACTTTTTCATTATCAAAAGAGGAGATCTGACAAAAATCATGTTCTCGGATAGGGTTCATCAAATCATGGCAGAAAATATGAAGCTGACTATTTTTGTGAAAGTTCTTAGCAAGGCGATGGGGTATCGCACACTTTATGCACATCTAATGAAACTATAGAGGTTGTCGGGGGTTTTCACCATGGCTGATGTGGGCTTTGGGTACTTCCTAGTGCGTTTTGGGAATAGAAGAGATTATCTCAGAGTCCTAGTTGAGGGGCCTTGGATGATTTTTGGGCATTATCTAGTTGTACAACCTTGGTCTCTAGATTTCTCACCGTCAAATGTGATTAAGTCAGTTGTTGCATGGATCAGATTTCCCAATCTACCTGTCCACTATTATCCAACAGGAATATTGAAGGTATTGGGTGGAGTAATATGAGAGGTTATCAAAATTGACAAAAATATCGAATCGAGCTCTCGAGGGAAGCACGCTAGAATTGCTGTGTGTTTGGATTTAACCAAGCCTTTAGAGTCACGAATTGAGATAGAGGGGAAGCTTTAGATGATTGAATATGAGGGGCTCCCGAACATTTGTTTCCACTATAGAAGATATGGCCATGCAAAGGAGGATTTCTTAGAGTGGAAGGCAAGTGAAAAAAAGAAAGAAGAGGCTGGAAAGAAGGTGATGAATGAAGATAACAATGGGGGACATGTGATAAATGAACCATCCAAATTCGGGCCATGGATACCAGTTGCTAGAAGAGGTCCTAAGGAGAAGAATGGTAATTTAAATAATCGGGTTGGGCACAGCCTACATAATAATGGAAAAGGTGGTGCCAAGGTGTATGGTGGTGGTAATAATGCAAAAGGAGAATCGCGGTTTGCGGCACTCTTAGAGCAAAATAATGACGAGGAGGAAGAGTTGGCGGATAAAGGTGAAATGCCAGTAGTAGATGAAAAGGAGGGTAGACAGGGTAAGAAAAAAGGTATAGTGATGGAATCTGACGTACGCAAGGAGATTACGGTTGATTTGCAGCTAAGGGAAAACCCAATGTATGATAGGGTGGGAGAAGAGCTAAATGAAGGTGGTGGTAAGGACGGTGACTAGTTGATAGAGGATCACGAGAGTGACAAGTGTAAAGAGGTAGAAATTGAAAATCAAGTGAGCATAATGGAGAAAGGCTCGGCTACGAGCTCACTAGAAAATACAAGAGTACCCCTTAATGAAATTACAAGTAAATCCTATGGCCTAAATAACAAGAAACACACAGTAGCAGTGATTGGGGAACATAATAGGCACATGAGTAACATTCATGCCATGGTAAAAGCAAACCCTGACACCTTTTCCAGCGTCTCTAATATCAAAGATAAATTTGAGAGATCAGGCTCGGATAAAAGAAGAAAAGAGAACCTAGGTGTTAAATTTAATAAAAACACCAAGAGAACCAAGGTTAAGAAGGGAGTTGTTCACCCCAATGCAAAAGAAGCGAGGAGTGATAGTATGTATGATGACACTATTACGTGTAATAAGGAGTCCATGGAGGACTCCATGATTGTTTAACCTGTATGTTTGATTTGTTTGCTAGTCCTTTCTTTATTTTTAATTTTCTATGGATTTAAAAATATTGATTTGGAATATACAGGGTGTTGGTAATGATAATACCATTAGGAAGTGATAGATGTGATTGTGAGAAATAGACCAAGTTTTGTTATGTTAACTGAGCCTCGGGTGAGTGAGAATGCTGCTAATAGAGTGATTAGTCGCTTGGGCTTTTCTAATCCATATAGAGTTGAGGCGAGGGGATTTTCTAGCGATATTTGGGTCATATGGATTGACTTGTTGGCGGTGGATATCATTGTAAACCATCATCAATTTGTTCATATGGCATTAAGGTTTAATGGTAACTTTATGGGGTATTTCACAGCTACATATGGTAGCCCAAACTGTATGATCAGACGTGCTCTATGGCATGAACTTACTAATATTAGCAAATCCCTGCAAGGATAATGGACAATTGCATGAGATTTTAATGCCATTTTACGAGATTCTAAGAAGAAAAGGGGAAGGTCTAGTACGGGAGGAGCTTACAGGGAGTTCAATAGCTTCATTCAACATAATTCTTTAATCAATTTGGGCTTTAAAGGGGCTAGTTTTACTTGGAAAATAGGGTTAATGTTTGAGAGATTGGATCGGGCCTTAGGAAATATGGAATGGATTGCTGAATATGGATGTACCACCGTTAGACATCTTGCAAGAGTGGGATCTGATCACTGTCCGCTACTCGTCTCGGTATGTGATAATAGACAACCAATTTCTGCCCCTAAACCATTTCGATTCTTTAGATGTTGGCTGGGACATAACAATTTTCAGACTATGGTGGAACATACATGGAATAGCAATTTAGATGTAATGGAGAGTGCTATTGACATGTCTGTTAAGCTCAACGATTGGAACTCTAGAGTTTTCGGTAACATCTTTCATCGTAAAAATAGAATATGTAAGAGAATTGAAGGGGTTCAAAAAGAGCTGGAAAATAGGAGAACAATTAGATTGGAGGAATTAGAACGGAACTTGATAGGGGAGTAGGAAGAGATTTTGAAAATTGAGGAAGATTTTTGGCACCAAAAGTCAAGGAAGGAGTGGCTTGATTTTAGTGATAGAAACACCAGTTATTTCTATAATTCCGTTATGAAGCATTGGAAAACAAATGGAATCAGTGGTATTTTTATAGCCGAGAATGATTGGTGTGATGATGTGGATAGGATTAAAGGGGCAGCGGTTGATTTTTTTGCCAACCTCTATAAGGATGATGAAAGGCACTTAAACGGGAATCATTTTAGGGGTAATTTCCCTAGGTTTATTCTGAGATGAATGATAAAGTTGGGGCTGACATAACGGAAGAGGAAATCAGAGTGGCTTTATTTGATATGGCACCTTAGAAAGCATCAGGATGGGACGGGCTCCAAGCTGGCTTCTTCCAACATTTTTGGAATGTAGTAGCTAAACAAATGGTTGGTTATGTTAAAAATATCTTTCAAGGAGGATTGATGAAGGAGGATGTCAATCGAACGTTGCTTGTCCTTACACCCAAGAAGTACAATCCGAATACTTTTACAAATTTCTAGCCAATTAGCCCGTGTACTGTTCTATACAAAACTATCACCAAGGTAGTGGTGAATAGACTTAAGGGTATCATGTCCCAAGTTACTTTACCCAACCAAGTCAGTTTCATTCCCGGCTGACACATTGCCGATAACATTATTATTGCCCAGGAAGTAGCTCACTCTATGAAGGTCAAGAAAGGGAAAGTAAGTTGGATGGCCTTGAAAATTGACTTAGAAAAGGCGTATGATAGGCTGCGGTGGGATTTTATTGAGGACACATTGATGGATGTTGGACTCCCCGCTATTTTAATCAGTGTCATAATGCATTG
Organism: Euphorbia pulcherrima; assembly: GCA_947683365.1. Taxonomy (NCBI): domain Eukaryota; kingdom Viridiplantae; phylum Streptophyta; class Magnoliopsida; order Malpighiales; family Euphorbiaceae; genus Euphorbia; species Euphorbia pulcherrima. The sequence goes on along the minus strand of CANTUS010000001.1, from coordinate 10,786,421 downwards.
CATCAGGAACAACGCATTTCAGATTACTTGGAATGGTACATTAACATATGTATTCCATCCTTTATGAGGCATTAGGCAAGGTGACCCCATCTCACCTTACATCTTTGTCCTATGCATTGAGAGATTAGCACATGGCATTAACAGGGCTATTAGAGAGGGAAAGTGGAAGCCCATTTATCTGAGTAATAGATGCCCTGCTTTGTCCACTTTTTGTTTGCAGATGACCTGCTCCTATTTGCCGAAGCCAATCTGCAACAGGCCACTTGATGGATATGATGTATGCCCTTAAGGCAATTAGGGTGATATATCTTAATTATGTAATGGTACGAATAATTTGTTTAATCAATAAAAGGAATTTGTTCTTTTGTTTATATCAATGTGTTTCTATGTATATATATTATAGCTGGTTAAATATATTATAGCTGGTTAAATATATTTATTGATGTATGTATACAAAAGTCCTTGACATATCATAGCATGAAGTCAGAGAAATTATAGTTGGACTATATCTGGTAGAACCTGCTTCATGTGCAATTATGATTATGTCTAAACTATCCCTAGTCATAGTTTCATCAAGAAAGGATATTGATGAAGCGGAAAGACTAGCATGTGGTCAACTTTCTTGGAAAGGGTCCAAGCAGTCAATCTCCTAAGGACTGAAGGTGGTGCCTTAAGTTTGACACATGGATATATCTGGGAGATATATTGGAGACCGCAGTAAGATAAACACTCGGTATATATATCAATGTGTTAGTGTTTATCTTTATGCAATAAGCTTTGTGAATGTCCTCATACTTGAGATGCTAGTTACCTTGTTTGGTACTGTTGCTATAGTTTAGGTCATTATTATACACTCATTAATTTAGGGTGCTACGGGTGATTACGGGTATAGTGATGATAGCACGTTGGTAAGCTGAGTAGTCGGAAAGAATCCATCGCTCCGAATATATTAAGGAGTTATACCTGGCCACTTGTTGAAGTGACGATTGCCATAAACCTCTGATCAGAGTATGTGTTTGATAAAAATGGTTTCTAGTCAAACACACTGTGGTAAAAGGTAATATACTTCGGTAACAAGTAAACCACTGGGATAGCTTGGAGCAACCTCGCTATTAGTGGGTTAACACTTTAACCGAACCCTATAAACTAGATGGTACTAATATTAAAGAATGGAAGGAATTTATCGCACTAGATAACTATTGCATTAACTGGGATTAAGTCATAAGCATAAATGATGTTCTAGGTAATGGGGGATGGTAGACCCTTGCTAGAGGCGTACTATAGTTGTTTAAGGTAATCGAGTTCTATTCATGGTCTAGAGCATCGAGCCAATGGTTTCATTAGAACAAGGGTTGGTTAAGCCTTAACAGCTTAATACTTCGGGATCCTATAAGGTCATACACATTGGACCTTCATCGGACTAAGTAAAGAACTAATAGATTTATTCTATTATAAAAATATAACTTAAATAATAATTGGATTATTATTTGACTGGTTAAAATTGATTAGATCAATTTTGGATAGACCAAGGAATTTATTTTGACCGGTAACTAATTAATTAGAGTCATAAATAAATTATAATTGATTAGATCAATTTTGGTTGGACCAAAGAATTTATTATGACTGGTAACTAATTATTAGGGTAAAAAATAATAATTTAAATTTGAAAGGGGATTTAAAAGGAAATATTTCAAGTAGGTTGGACCTAATTGAATTTAACCAGGATGCAGGGTGCGCGAGAGACCGTAGTGCGGGCTTAGAAGGGCTTGCACTGGCAAGCCCAGCGCAGGCACCACCGCAAGCTGGGCTTGCGAGAGGCCCATAAGCCCAGCTTGAGGCACACACAGCGTGCGCTGCATGCTGTGTATGGCGAGGTAGCACGCGGGTCATGATGACCCGCCTAGCTGACCCGCGTGGGATGTGCATCGCCTAAGGGGGAGCAATTTTGCTCCCCTAAGCCTATATATAGGTTGTCCCCTCTCCTTTCAAAGTACACCGTGTGCACCAAGCTCAAAGCCTAAATCCTAAGCAAGATATTTTTTTCTCTCGGGTAATTGAGCAAGTTATTTTTGAGGAGCCTGAAGTTATTCGAGCACCTATAGTTCATATTTTCGGGTGAGGCTTCTGGAGTGGTCTAGCAACTACTCGAGGCTTCTTGGTTCTTCCTCCCGGGGAGGTTTTGGTCGGTGGGGTTTGTGTGGATGCTCATAGAGGCTATCCTAAGCTTGGAGGCTTGTGCAAGAAGATTCTGCAAAAACACGCTTCAACTGGTAAGTTCTTTTTCTTTCTCTTTTAATTATTAGGTCGTTTTCTTTGAGCATTTTTAGACTTAATAATTATGCTTAGGTTGTTTTGCATGCTTAGTTTATTTTATGCTTAGGTTATAGCTTAGATTTATAACATACTTAGTATAAAATAAATATGCTAGGATATGATTTGGAATTATGGTAAGCCTAGTCCTTTTATATGCTAACCTAGGTAGAGAATTATTTAGTTAAGACTTTATTTAATTTATATGTAACTAATAGGAGTTCCTGGGGACAGAGACAAAATTTTGAATTTCCTCTATGCCTGTTATGCATATTCAATCTGATTGTCAGTTCCCAACACCACTGTAGTCAAGGAAGTGATACAATATTTTTGTGACTTTTTAGGGGAGTGCATAAGTGCTAACAAATCCAACGTTATTTTTTCAAATAATGTGATGAGGAATTCAGCTGCTGAGACTTGTTAGGCAAAAGGTAAAATAGAGCTGTGTTTGAACCTCTACTTGATAAGATTAAGTCAAAATTGTCAACATTAAATGCTAAAAGCCTTTCGTTGGCAAGAAGGATTACTCTAGCTAAATCTGTTATTTATGCTATGTCGTATTACACTATACAAATTTCGAAACTTCTGGAATTTGTTTGCTCAAATATCGAGGCTTTGATTAAGAATTTTATTTGGGGTGCTACTAATGGGAATGGCAAGATCCATTTAGTCAAATGGGAAGAAATTTGCAAGCCTTTGTACTAGGGTGGCTTGGGTATTAGGAGACCTGTCCTCGTGAACAATGCTTTTTTTTATGAAGTTGGGGTTTGACTTATTTTCTAATAAAGATAGCTTGTGGGTTAGGATTCTGATGGGAAAATATAAGTGCTATGATTTCAATGGTGCTGCTATTCGTAATGGACAGAGAGTGTCACAATTATGGAGGGCTTTGGTAAAACTAAGAGAGGAAGTCCAATTTGGTATTAGATGGGCTATAATGAATGGCAGGGATGTTAGATTTTGGAGAGATGCATGGTTGGGTGATAACGGGCCTCTTCTAAAGCTGGCCCAATCTGAAGTCAGTGAAGAGGAATGTAGGGTTTATGAGATGCTAAATGATGATGGGGGAGTGGAGATGGGAATTATTTGGATCCAAATTACCTTTTTCTTGTTTATTGCAGGTGGCGACTGTGGCTATTGGAAAGAATATGGGCGAACACGATCAATGCTTCTGGCAAGGGTTGTCAAACGGCCAATGCTCGGTCAAATCAGCGTACTCTTTAATGGAAAAGGAGGGAGGAAGTGGTAAAAATTCAGCACAATGGCGTCGTCTATGGAGCTGGAAGGGACCGGAGCTCGTTCGAAGCTTCCTGTGGCTTTGTTTGAAAGACAACTTACTCACAAATAGTGAGAGAGTCAGGAGACACCCAGCGGATTCGGGTTACTGTGCAAGATGTGGCTTAGCCATTGAAGACCTGAACCATGTCCTAAGAAAATGCCCATTTGCAAAATCAGTTTGGGCATCAGGGCCGGCTAATGACAGGAGCGAGTGGAGCAATCGCTCAGGGCCCCGAGTTTTAAGGGGCCTCCTCGAAGATATTGGGGTTTATACAAAAATAAATAATTAATATATGTACTGTAATAACGATACAAGTACCTAAGTCATACTTTGGCCCAACGGTAGAGAGCCTAGCAAAATGTATTCTATGTCTCTGATCAGGGTTCAATTCATGTTGGCTTCTTTTTATTTCCTCCTTTTGTTGTGTCTTTCTTTACTTTTCACTTTCATCTTTTTTTCTTCTTTCTTATTTTCAAATTATACTTTGATATTTCTTGTTTAATTTTTTAAATTTTCTAACATACACTAACAATTATCTTCATTTACATTAAGATATGATCATATACTATTTACCCACATTTTTTTAATTACCATTATCAAATTAAAATAAAAAGTCAAAGAAATGCATTCTACAAAAAAAACTGATAGTTTATAGTTTTCTAAAATATTTTATAAAAAAGAGACATAGAATTAGTTACGAATTCTTTAACTAAGTATTCAAGAATGTTAAATTTAACAAAAAAAACGTAGTAGTGTATAACATTTAGTAGCTTAAAGATAATATTTACTGTTAGTGTAATATCATAGTTAAATATTAGAGAATCTCATAAGTGACCACTTAAAGCTTTAAATATTAAGATGCTCCGAAATCTTTTAAATGTTTTTTGTCAACAAAATATTTTGGTTGCACTTCGGTATTATTTCATTTATAATTTGTTAGTTTTCATTGATATACGTTACACAATATGCTAACAGATTTTATAATGACAATTTTATTGCAATATCAATTGATTTTCTATAGTATTGGAAAAAGCCCATTTTCGTTTTTTGCTCATGGCCTCATATTTCTCCGAGACGGCCCTGTTGGGCATTACTGATACATGAATCAAATTCTTATTTTTTTGAGGGAACCATATCAGATTGGATTATGAGTAATTTATTTGCTGTCAACACATTTGGTATTGTAAATTGGGGTATTTTGTTTGGTATTCTCTGTTGGATGATTTGGAAAGATAGAAATATTTCTTTATTTGAAGACAAGATGCAAGAACCAAGTGGTATTGTGGCTAGAGCTCGTGCAACTACTGATTTGAAGATAAAACCTGCTGAAGCTATGAACAATTTGAGTCGGCCCACGGGTAAATGGAGGTGCTTAGGATGGGATCCTCCACCTATTAATTGGGTGAAACTGAACACAAATGGGTCAGTTAAAGGTACTAATTATAAGGCTTCTGGTAGCAGAATTATTAGAGATTATCAAGGGAAATGGGTAATGGGTTTTGGTCGAAATATTGGTGCTTGTTCTGTTACTAAAGTTGAGTTGTGGGGTATTTGGGAGGGGTTAAGCCTAGCATGGGAATAGGGCTTTCGCAATGTCATCTTGGAAGTTGATAGCAAGGTTGCTTTAGATATTATCTCCAAGAATGAGGTTTTGATTAATGATTGGTATGTTTGGTAGTTAATATCAAACAACTGCTAGCTCGAAATTAGAATGTTAAGGTGCAACACATGTACAGAGAGAATAATCGATGTGCAGATAGAATGGCACTTGAAGATCCCTCGGGAGTGTGCCTCCCTAGATTAGTTACTTTGTAACGCCCCCCCTCTAGGGAGCGTCACGGTAACAATAATCACCCAATAAATAACTCTACTCCACTATGTAGAGTTCAATACTTATAGATTTCAATATGTATAAATACCAATATAATGTTTTAACTCCAAATTATTCTCCAAATATTTCTCAATGTCACTTTACATTTCTCACTCTCTAGTACATGCCATTATTCTACAAACCATAATATTACATAAAAATGTAAATCCACCTCGAGTTTTTCTTATTGCTCTTTAAGCTGATCCACCTGTACCACTTTGGTCCAAGCTATCTACAAGTTCTCCACCTACGCGTAGAAAATCAACTACACGCTAAGCAATTTGCTTAGTGGTGTCCATAAAAAATATATATATATAACAACTTTGAATATTTTTAAAATAGAAACAAAGTATATTTATAAGTCAAAAACAAATAAACCAACTTTATAGAACCAAATCACAAAACTTATATAGTAATCCTTTCAAAGTACAATCAAATTTGTACCCAATTTTTCCAAATACTTTAACCACATATTGCCCAAAGTAAACAAGTCCTGAATAACGGTAAAATGGATACGGGAGCGGACAAGCCCGAAGCCAAAGCTTCAAAATCAATATCTCGGTCAAGCCCGAAGCCAAAGCTTCAAAAATCAATATATCGGTCAAGCCCGAAGCCAAAGCTTCAAAAATCAATATATCGGTCAAGCCCGAAGCCGAAGCTTCAAAAATCAATATATCGGTCAAGCCCGAAGCCGAAGCTTCAAAAATCAATATATATATATATATATCATAATATCGGCCAAAGCCCGAAGCCAAAGCTTCAATTGTTTGTACAGTACTGTACCCCCCTTTATTGGCGCCAATCTACCCTGACCCGTATTCTACTCGTTTAATAAGGGCAATAAATCAAAATAACATCTTAAAAATTCCAGTATAAACCATCAATCATAATTCAACATAACTTCAGTAATTATGAATCCAAATCCCAAATTTTTAAGCATCAAACTTCAATTAAAACTCATTAAAATCAATATCATACTTTCCAGAATTTTTCCAGGTTTCATAACCTGACTTCCCCTGCATTTTTCACTATGAAAACATCACCCAATCGAAGAACTTTCTTCTAAACATAATTAGCCACATGTCTCAGCTTTCCAAAACCACCAGAATCACAGAAATTCAAATTTTATAACCAAAGTTATGATCAAAATACTAAACAGTGTACCAAGCTGAGATTTTCCGAAAACAGATTTCGTGACTCAACTTCAAACGAAAATTTCACATTGAAAACGAACGAAATTCAATAAAGTTTCTTCTGAACATATGTTCCTTACTTTCTGTAGATATCAATAGAATCAAGAATCATTCAAATCGGATTTATATAACGAGAGAAAACATTAAAACAAAACAGGTATATAATCTGGAAAATTTCTCGAAAAACCGAGAAATCGAAATTCGGGACACAAACCTTTTTCTATGCTCTTTCTAGCTCTCTTCTATCCCTTTTGCCTTTGATTTACTTCCAATAGCTTCCTCTACAACAGCCATATATAATTCTATCAAGATATTGCATAAATAAACTTCCTAATACCATAAATATGCTTAATCTACCATAAATTCTACTAATTAAGCTTTAATTTCACAAAAAATCACTCACCTCAAACTCGGGTTACTATTCATCCGAATCTTAATTTCTGAAATCCTCCTCTTCTAGTCTTGATTGACTGAAATTGATGATGATAGAGGGCTTAAGGATCGATTTCTAACAATAATTCGAAGTTAAATCGAAGAAATCGGAAGTTTTAGGATTATAGAAAATTTTTGGGTTAAGGAGAAGAAGATGAAGATAGAGGTGGATGAAGGGAAATGGATGAGGGAAGAAGAGGCTGTAAGTATGTATGTATTTATTTTTTTTATTTTTTTTTTTCCAATAATGCCCCTGATCAAATAATTAAATGTCCATTTCATCCTTCTTACTATAATTAGCTCTTATTTCCTCATGCCTTATATCCAATAACAACAATAACAATAAAAAAATAATTTCCATGATATTTTAGTACCATAGTAATTTATTATAAGCAAATTTTGGAAATTTCGGTTCGTTACAATTCTCCCCCTCTTATGAATTTTCGTCCCGAAAATTTCCTGAAAACAATTGCGGATATTGAGTTTTCATTGTATCCTCCGGTTCCCAAGTTGCTTCTTCAACCTTATGATTCCTCCAAAGTACTTTTACCAAAGGAATAGACTTGTTTCTCAATTGTTTAACCTCTCTCGCCAAGATTTGTACCGGTTCCTCTTCATACGTCAGGTCGGGTTCGATTTCTACGACATCAGGAGATAAGATATGTGATGGATCTGATCTGTATCTCCTTAACATTGACACATGGAACACATTATGAATTTTGTCGAGTGTTGGGGGTAGTGCCAACCGATAAGCTACCGGTCCAACCTTCTCTATAACCTCATATGGGCCAATGAATCTCGGACTGAGCTTGCCTTTCTTGCCAAATCGCAGGACTTTCTTCCAAGGAGATACTTTGAGAAACACTTTATCTCCCACTTCATAAGTAATATCTTTTCTTTTTAGATCAGCATAAGATTTTTGTCTATCCGATGCAGCCTTCAATCTTTCTTGAATAAGTTTTACCTTCTCTTTTGTCTCCTGAATCAAATCCACTCCCACAATTTTGTTTTCACTAAGTTCGGTCCAATATAATGGAGTTCGACATTTTCTTCCATACAATGCTTCATATGGCGCCATTTGTATGCTTGACTGATAGCTGTTATTATAGGCAAACTCCATGAGGGACAAATACTTATCCCAACTTCCTTCAAATTCAATGATACAACTTCTCATCATATCTTCCAACACCTGAATTACTCTTTCAGATTGACCATCTGTTTGAGGGTGAAATGAAGTACTGAAATGAAGTTTGCTACCTAAGGCCTCTTGCAACTTCTTCCAAAATCTCGAAGTAAATCTTGGATCTCGGTCAGAAATGATTGAAATAGGCACTCCGTGTAGCCTTACTATCTCATCTACATATAACTGAGCCAACCTATCAAGTGAATAATCCATCCTAACTGGAAGAAAGTGGGCAGACTTTGTCAATCTATCCACAACAACCCACACTGCATCATGTTTCTTCTGTGTAAGTGGTAAAGATGTCACGAAGTCCATTGTGATTCTTTCCCATTTCCATTCTGGAATTTTTATTGGTTGCAATAATCCAGAAGGAACTTGATGTTCTGCTTTCACCTGTTGACAAGTTAGACATTGAGCAATATAGTTAGTAATGTCTTTCTTCATTCCATTCCACCAATAATGGCTCTTCAAATTTTGGTACATCTTGTTTGCTCCTGGATGCATTGCATAAGGACTACTATGCCCCTCTTGTAAGATATTCTTCTTTAATTCTTCATTGTTTGGCACACATAGTCTATCTTTAAAATATAGACACCCATCTTCTCGAACCATATAGTCATCTACGATACCCACTTGTGTCCGTGCCCGAATAATCTTTAAGTCATCATCTTCATTTTGTGCTTGCTTAACCTGTTGTAGTAGTACAGGTTGAATCTTCAATTCTGCAATTAAGGCTCCACTACTGGTAAGAGCTAACCCCGTATTCATAGCCCTTAGTGCCATCATTGTCTTTCTACTGAGAGCATCTGCCACTACATTAGCCTTTCCTGGATGGTAATCAATAAGACAATCGTAATCTTTAATGAATTCCATCCACCTTCTTTGCCTTAAATTCAACTCTTTCTGTGTTGGCAAATATTTCAAACTTTTGTGATCTGTATAAATATAACATTTTTCTCCATAAAGATAATGTCGCCAAATTTTCAAGGCAAAGACTATTGCAGCCAATTCCAAATCATGAGTAGGATAATTCCTTTCATAATTCTTCAATTGCCTGGAAGCATAGGCAATCACTTTTCCTTCTTGCATAAAAACACACCCAAGACCACTATGTGAAGCATCACTGTAGATTACAAAATCTTTTCCAGGTTCTGGTTGGGTAAGGATGGGTGCTTCTGTTAACATCGCTTTCAACTTCTCAAAACTTTCTTGACACTTGTGATTCCACTCAAATTTTGCATTCTTTTGAAGTAGTTTCGTCAGTGGGGCAGCAATGACTGAAAATACTTTCACAAATCTTCTATAATACCCCGCTAAGCCAAGGAAACTTCTGACTTCCGTAGGGTTCTTTGGTGGTTTCCATTCAACAACTGCTTCTATCTTCTTAGGATCCACTTTAATTCCTTCGGCAGAAACAACATGGCCTAAGAAAGAAACTTCTTCAAGCCAAAACTCACATTTGCTAAGTTTGGCATACAATTTATTTTCCTTCAAAGTTTGGAAGACTGTCCGCAAATGTTGATCATGCTCTTCCCGTGACTTAGAATACACCAAAATGTCATCAATGAAGACCACTACAAACCTGTCTAAATATAAGTAAAAGGCACGGTTCATAAGGTCCATAAATGCTGCTGGTGCATTAGTTAGACCAAATGGCATCACCAAAAATTCATAGTGCCCATATCTCGTTCGGAAAGCCGTCTTTGCAATATCATCATCTTTCACTCTCATCTGATAGTAGCCCGATCTCAAATCAATCTTGGAGAAGTATTTGGCACCCTTGAGTTGATCAAATAAGTCTTCAATCCTCGGTAATGGATACTTGTTTTTCACTGTCAATTTATTCAACTCTCGGTAATCAATACATAATCGAAGTGACCCATCTTTCTTCTTAACAAACAACACTGGTGCACCCCACGGGGATATACTCGGGCGTATGAATCCTTTATCTAACAATTCTTGCAATTGGATCTTCAACTCTTTCAGTTCAGCAGGTGCCATTCTATATGGTGCTTTGGATACTGGTGCGGTACCCGGCAATACATCAATTGCGAATTCTACCTCTCTTTTTGGTGGCAACCCCGGTAGTTCTTCTGGAAATACATCGGGAAAATCACATACCGTGGGAATATTCTGCAATTCTAACTCACCTTTCTTCAATTCTAGAGCGAAGATTAGGTAGGCCTGACATCCCTTCCTAACTAATCTTTTAGTCTTCATAAAGGAAATTATGTTACAAAGATAATCTGATCTTTCCCCCACGATAACTATTTCATCTCCATCAGAAACTTGAAGTGACATTCTTTTATTTTTGCAATCCACCACAGCTTGATGTTCCGATAACCAATCCATTCCCAAGATAACATCATAATCTCGGAAAGGTAACTCAATTAAATTTGCATTGAAAAGTTGATGTTGAATCATAATAGGGCAATTCATATATACTTTGCTTACTATCACACTGTGTCCTAAAGGATTAGTCACTTCAATATTTTCTCCTAATTCTTCTACATGCAACCCTTTCTCTTGTGCTAATGCAGTACATATATATGAATGAGATGAACCAGGATCTATCAAAGCATAAACATCATGATTAAAGAATGAAAATTTACCGACAATAACTTCGGTAGATTCTCTAGTCTCAGGCCCTCGGATTGCATAACTTCGCGCCATTCCTCCCGGTCTACCACTCTGCGGTGCTTGTTGAGCCACATCATGTCCACTTGAACCACTAGCATTTCCTCTTCCCCTTCCTCTTCCACCTTGCATTGTAGGAGTAGGAACTACTGTAGGTGCAGATGTACTTATCTGTCTTTGAGGACAATTTGCAATCAAATGTTCCCTTGAACCACATTTAAAGCAGACTCTACCTTTTCCCCAACATTCCCCTGTATGCATCCTTCCACAATTAGAACATTGTGGAATATTTCCTCTGCCTCTACCTGAAGGTACACTAGCTGCTGACCCCGTACTTATGGTTTGTCTCGGTGAAAACCCTCTGAAATGAGATTGTGTTTGTTCTGATGTTCCCTTCTGTTTCTTACTTGGAGATTCTGAACTAGCTGGACCCTGTGATCCCTTTTGAAATCCAGACCTTTTTGCCATTCTTTGTTGTCTATCTGAATTAATCTTCTCAATGCCCGTAGCAGCATCAACCAAGTCATTGAACACCCTAATCCTTTGTGCAAGTAAATGCACTCTAATTTCATCATTCAGCCCATCCTCGAATCTCTTACATCGCCTCACTTCATTGTCAACGATATCACGAGCATACCTCTCGAGTTTGAGGAATTGAACTTCATATTCTGATACAGTCATTCGTCCCTGTCTCAAAGACAAGAACAATTTCCTCTGCTCATCCTTGAATCGTTCGCTAACGTATTTCTTGTCAAATTGTTCCAAGAAAAGGCCCCAGGTGATTTCTCCGGGTCGCCTTTCTCTCACAATATTATCCCACCACCTCCTAGCTTGTTCTTTTAGTAGACCTTGCACACAGTCTAATCTCTCTTCATCTGTAAAATGAAGCCTAGTCATACACCATTTAGTATGATCAAGCCAATCTTCTGCAGTTGCAGGATTCACTGTATCCCCTTTGAAATCATCAGCTGGAAGCTTCTTGATTCTTTCAAGAGGAGTTCTCTCCTCTCTTCTTTCAATGTGAGGTACGACAGGAACTTGAGGGATTTGTATGTTTCGTAGTACTTGTGTGATTACTTCAGTAGTCATATGCTGAAGTAAAGCAGCTTGTGCCGGAGTAGGTTGTTCAGGAAACCCATGAACTGGTGGTGGTTCATGTCTTTGTTCATCCCCTTGTCTGATACGGACCGTACTCTCAGCATCCTCTTCCTCACTCTGGTTGTGACTACTACTAGCCATTCTAATTCCTGAAAATTGGACCAAAGTGGATCAACAACTAACATAACATATTTATATCTTAAATGGCATGTACATACTAGTCCTAGAATCGCCTAAACCTCAGCTCTGATACCAACAAATGTAACGCCCCCCCTCTAGGGAGCGTCACGGTAACAATAATCACCCAATAAATAACTCTACTCCACTATGTAGAGTTCAATACTTATAGATTTCAATATGTATAAATACCAATATAATGTTTTAACTCCAAATTATTCTCCAAATATTTCTCAATGTCACTTTACATTTCTCACTCTCTAGTACATGCCATTATTCTACAAACCATAATATTACATAAAAATGTAAATCCACCTCGAGTTTTTCTTATTGCTCTTTAAGCTGATCCACCTGTACCACTTTGGTCCAAGCTATCTACAAGTTCTCCACCTACGCGTAGAAAATCAACTACACGCTAAGCAATTTGCTTAGTGGTGTCCATAAAAAAAAAATATATATAACAACTTTGAATATTTTTAAAATAGAAACAAAGTATATTTATAAGTCAAAAACAAATAAACCAACTTTATAGAACCAAATCACAAAACTTATATAGTAATCCTTTCAAAGTACAATCAAATTTGTACCCAATTTTTCCAAATACTTTAACCACATATTGCCCAAAGTAAACAAGTCCTGAATAACGGTAAAATGGATACGGGAGCGGACAAGCCCGAAGCCAAAGCTTCAAAATCAATATCTCGGTCAAGCCCGAAGCCAAAGCTTCAAAAATCAATATATCGGTCAAGCCCGAAGCCAAATCTTCAAAAATCAATATATCGGTCAAGCCCGAAGCCGAAGCTTCAAAAATCAATATATCGGTCAAGCCCGAAGCCGAAGCTTCAAAAATCAATATATATATATATATATCATAATATCGGCCAAAGCCCGAAGCCAAAGCTTCAATTGTTTGTACAGTACTGTACCCCCCTTTATTGGCGCCAATCTACCCTGACCCGTATTCTACTCGTTTAATAAGGGCAATAAATCAAAATAACATCTTAAAAATTCCAGTATAAACCATCAATCATAATTCAACATAACTTCAGTAATTATGAATCCAAATCCCAAATTTTTAAGCATCAAACTTCAATTAAAACTCATTAAAATCAATATCATACTTTCCAGAATTTTTCCAGGTTTCATAACCTGACTTCCCCTGCATTTTTCACTATGAAAACATCACCCAATCGAAGAACTTTCTTCTAAACATAATTAGCCACATGTCTCAGCTTTCCAAAACCACCAGAATCACAGAAATCCAAATTTTATAACCAAAGTTATGATCAAAATACTAAACAGTGTACCAAGCTGAGATTTTCCGAAAACAGATTTCGTGACTCAACTTCAAACGAAAATTTCACATTGAAAACGAACGAAATTCAATAAGGTTTCTTCTGAACATATGTTCCTTACTTTCTGTAGATATCAATAGAATCAAGAATCATTCAAATCGGATTTATATAACGAGAGAAAACATTAAAACAAAACAGGTATATAATCTGGAAAATTTCCCGAAAAACCGAGAAATCGAAATTCGGGACACAAACCTTTTTCTATGCTCTTTCTAGCTCTCTTCTATCCCTTTTGCCTTTGATTTACTTCCAATAGCTTCCTCTACAACAGCCATATATAATTCTATCAAGATATTGCATAAATAAACTTCCTAATACCATAAATATGCTTAATCTACCATAAATTCTACTAATTAAGCTTTAATTTCACCAAAAATCACTCACCTCAAACTCGGGTTACTATTCATCCGAATCTTAATTTCTGAAATCCTCCTCTTCTAGTCTTGATTGACTGAAATTGATGATGATAGAGGGCTTAAGGATCGATTTCTAACAATAATTCGAAGTTAAATCGAAGAAATCGGAAGTTTTAGGATTATAGAAAATTTTTGGGTTAAGGAGAAGAAGATGAAGATAGAGGTGGATGAAGGGAAATGGATGAGGGAAGAAGAGGCTGTAAGTATGTATGTATTTATTTAATTTTTTTTTTTTTCCAATAATGCCCCTGATCAAATAATTAAATGTCCATTTCATCCTTCTTACTATAATTAGCTCTTATTTCCTCATGCCTTATATCCAATAACAACAATAACAATAAAAAAATAATTTCCATGATATTTTAGTACCATAGTAATTTATTATAAGCAAATTTTGGAAATTTCGGTTCGTTACATACTTTGTAGCCCCAATGGCATTTCCTTTCACAGATAAAAAAGGTACAAATTTTGCTTTACCCATTTTACCCTTATAGAGTTACTAATTTGCATATATAAAAAAAACTCTAATCGAATGCATTTTTCTACCTCTCTATGAATCCAAATCATATCTACCTCGCTGCTTACATCGTTAGCTGCAGTCATGGCGGAAAGAGAAGGAGGAGAAAGAGGTGCCTTTTGCCGTGACTTCGGCGGTGCTCATGGCGACAGCGGGGGAAGAGGAGGCCACCATCGTGGTCGTCATGAAGAGGAGGAGAAGTAGGTTCCCGTCACTAAACTAGGCCGACTAGTGAAAGAAGGCAGGATCAGAAGCCTTGAGCAAATTTACTTACATTCCCTTCCAATCAAGGAACACCAGATCGTCGACACTCTTGTTGGACCTTCCCTCAAGGACGAAGTCATGAAAATCACACCGGTATAGAAGCAGACAGAGAACTCGGTTCAAGGACTTTGTAGTCATTGGCAACGGAAACAGCCACGTCGGATTGGGCGTCAATAGCTCCAAAGAAGTTGCGACTGCTATTCGTGGCGCCATCATTTTGGTGAAGATGTCGATTATCCATGTGAGGAGAGGTTATTGAGGTAATAAGATCGGTAAGTGACGAGCGTCGAAATCGCCAAAAATAATAATAAACCCGTTTACACTAAAACAAACAAAATTTGTAGAAGTGGTAAGTGGGATCATCTCCACAAGGAACAAGTAAATCAACTTAAATTAATCTGACAACCAAGAAAATGCAATAAAATAAATAAATAAATGGGGGTTGAGAAATTGATTAGTAAAAATATAAAAACTTGCAAACTTAAAGGAAGTAAAAATATGATTTGAGACTCTTTCGACTAAGGATACTTTTAGCATAAAATCAATCGATCACAGGCATAAAACATAGGCTTCTTGAATTATCAGTCAGTTGGCTTAATCATGAAATAAAGATCTTTTCAGACTTGAGAATAATATTAGATAGCTAATTCATTACTCTCAATTTTAGAATGCACTTGTAGATAGCTAACAAGGTTTAATTCTAAAAAGGCTTTAAGCACAAGAACCAACTTTAATTCAAAACTTTATGATAGCACAAAGGAATGCATTAATTCGAATCTAACCATGAAACTTTTAGAAGATTCCATTTGTTATAATTTTCTATTATATGATGATAGCATAAACACAATAGAAGTAACCATATGCTTAACCTTTCGAAAATCAATAAGTGGCTGGATTGATGAAATCAAAAGGGAAATAATAAAAGAAATTACTAGTTTAGATTCAAAAACTGAAATTCAAGACAAGGTTGAGAGCGAGCCTCACGATTGATAATAGCCTCAAGTAAACTCCTTAATCGAAAGAATGATGAACTTATACTTATAATGCAAGACAAACAAGCTGATTTTTCCATTCAAAATTAAACACCAAAGTACACTGAAGAACACATTATAAACCAAAAAATACCCAACCAAAATCGTCTGTGTCTGCTGGAAATAATTTAGCTTATTTAAATAAAAAGAAACTCTATCTAAACAAGGAAAGAGATCCCTAAAATAAGTCAATAACTAAAATAAAAGCTGATAAAATCCTAAACAATCCAAATTAGGCATGAGATAATTAATGAATAAAGCCTATGTAAATTTGGAAATTCCTGAAGAGGAAGTTGATTAAGACTAATATTCCCAAACAGTCTTCAATTTAAATCAAGAAACAACTCAACATTAGCTGTCAACTTGGTTCCGGTCAGCAGAGGTCAAGTCAATGAAAACACTCCAAATCAGCGCAATTGTTGTACGTTCAAGCTCCAATCACTTTGAGTTCGGAATGCATATTATGGACTCCAGGTTAAGCAGCAACTCAGCTCCAAATAGCTACTAATATGATTCATTAACTCTAAAACTTCTAAGTTAGCTCAAACAGTGCCTAAGACCTGAATATTCGTAATATATGCATAAAATCAGTAGCAAACCATTCCAATTATCACATTAAACCACCAGAAAAAGAGTTAAATTTGTGAGTTATCAAAAATTTGAAAATTTTACTTAAAATTTTTACTTTCACTTATAGGCAAAAATGCCCTTAATTTTACGCAAACAAAAGAAATGAAAGAAGCAGTTAATGAAAGATACAACCTGTCGGTGGAGAAGGATCGGGGCAGCCTACTGAGGCCGCTATTTTTTGGTGTCGTAGGAAAAGTTACCGGCGAGATGTGAATGGGGTCTTTACCCGGTGAAAAAGGTGGCTGCTGTGGAAGTGTAAGGGCTTCGTCGGAACTCGTGGATGGTGTAACGGTGGAGTTTGGTTCCTATGACGATGAGGGGCTTCATCGGATTTTGCTCTGCCGCCGTGATTGTGGTATCCAACATGCTTGAGTTTTCATTCTAGCCATGAGGAGCGAACAATGCAAGGTTGAATGATGGTGGTCAACTAAACGACGACGAGAATGGGTGGTGGGGTCAAGGAACACCGGTGGGAGATTTAGTGGCGGCGACGGGAGAGCAAGTGGCGGTGATTTGGTTTTAGGTTGAAGAGAGAGAGGTGGCGAGAATTAGGGAGTCTAATTTAGGTTAGTTTATTTGTTCAGATGGTAAGGAGATATGGGTATTTGGGTAGATGGGTTATTGAGGATTGGATTATTGAGGAAACGGGTAATGGGCCTTTTATTCAATCTGAACAAATAAAGAGATGGGTAATGAAGTGAAAATGCAACCCACCTTTAACACACCTCCTTGGACCCGTTCATCACTACTTTATTAATCATTCTTATCAAACCATACATCCTAATTATATCATAAAACTCCATTAAAGCCCACTTTGTGCTCCTGTAAAAACAAAAATCTCCAAATTAAATCTAAGGTTGAAGATAACTAAAACTAAAGAAGAAAAAAATATTATAATAATGCCCTTTTTTAAAACTAAAAATTGAAATAACTGAAAATTAAAATGAAAAACAGGAACTAAGCTAAAAGGATAGAGATGGGCATGAGTTCATGCTCAATACTGGGCTGCCTCCCAGAAGAACCTTTTTTTATTGTCGTTAGCCCGACATTGCCGCTGCCACGTTACGGCTCGGAGCTTGTCTCTCGAAGCTGAAATCTTTAGTACCCATTGCTTGGAAACCTTCATCAAATGGTTTGAGACGAAACTCATTAACATTGAAAGCTTTATTCGTTTCCAAACTTGTTATCTCTACCACACCATGAGAAAAAACATTAGTAACAACAAAAATCAAATCCTTCCACCTTGAGTGTAATCTTCCGAAGTACATTTTCAGTCTGGAATTTTGGAGTGAAACTTTCTGCCCTATATGAAGTTGGTTCATATGAAGTTTTGCATGATCATGAAAGGAATTTGTGTATTTGTTACAAAATTTTAAATTCATATCAACCCCTAGTCCCTTTGAATCATGCACCAAAGAACCATTCACATCCACAATACATATACATGCTACATCATTAGAACATTTCATAGCATCATACATATTGAATTTCACAAGTTCATCACCAAACTCCATTGACAAGGTACCCAAGCGAACATCAATTTTTGTACCTGCGGTAATAAGAAAAGGTCTACCTAACAACAAGTCATGAGAGTAAGAAGGATTTTCATCACCCATATCCAATACATAGAAATCAACAGGAAATATTAAAAAACCAACTTGGACCTGAATATCCTCCAAAACTCCTTTAGGATAAACTGTGAACCTATTAGCAAGTCGAAGGACTACATTAGTTGGGTTCAAAGGATTAGCTTGCAAGTTCTTATAAATTGATAAAGGCATAACATTGATAGCAGCTCCTAAATGACACATAGCACAATTAATGTTCACACCACCAATTTTACATGGGATAGCAAACATACCTTGGTCTTTAGGAAACTTTCTTTGCAAAACAGTTGACACATTTTCCCCAAACCGTATCCTTTCATCCCCCTTTAACCTCTTTTTATTTGAACACAATTCCTTAAGAAACTTAGCATATTTGGGGATTTGTTTAATAGCATCAAGGAACGGAATGTTAATTTCCATCTTTCCAAAAATTTTCATAAGTTCGCCATCCTCCTTTTCCTTCTTGATTTTTGACAACCTTTTCGGAAAAGGGGTCTGTAACTTTCAAATCTGGTTCCTTATTATCATTAATACTCATCTCCTTATCTGGAATAGTCTTTAAATTTGATTTTAAATTTTCAAATTTGTTTACCCTAGACTCCAGGTTAACAATGGCGTATCTAGATTTTTCGTTGATAATTTCTTTTTCATTTTGAACAGCTATCACACAAACATTTTGCTTAGGATTGACTTCAGTTTGAGAAGGAAGCTTACCTTGATTCTCTAACTTACTCAAAGTGGTGGTCATTTGGCTCAATTGGCTTTCCAAGTTTTGGATGCTTGCATCATTCTTTTGCTGAGATTGTACCAATGTTGTCATCATCTCTTCAAGTGACACGACTGGTTTACTTGTAACAGGTTGGGACCCTTGCTGCCTTTGAGCGGGATTTTGGGAAAAGTTTTGACTCCCTTGACCATAGCTGAAGTTTGGGTGATCTCGCCACCCCGGGTTGTAAGTGTTCGAATGAGGATCATATCTCCTTTGATGCCCATTGAATCCAGCGATAAAGTTTACAAATTGTGCCTCTCCATATAGAACGGGACAAGTGTCCGTGGTATGACCAACAACCGAACAAATCTCACAAATGGCTGCTCGAGTCGAACTTCCTACCTGCATAGACTTAACCAAAGAAGTGAGTTCAGCCAACTTAGTTTCAATGGACGAAGCATTTACCACATTGACCTTTCTCGGTAGGATATGGCGTGGGTCCCCAAAGTGTTGTGAACTTGCAGCCATTGTGGAGATGAACTTTTTAGCATCGACAAGCATTTTGTCAATTAAAGTTCCATTGCAAGCCACATCAACGAACTTTCTTTCTAAAGGAAGCAATCCATAGTAAAAGTACTCAACCAACCCTTTTTCCGAGATGTCATGATTCGGGCATGCTTCCACGAGCTTTTGAAATCTCTCCCAATACTCTTTAAGAGTTTCGGTCTCCTTTTGCCTAATAGACGTGATTTCCACCCTTATCGCGATTGCTCTATTGGCTGGAAAGTATTTCGCCAAGAATGCAGATTTAAGAGTAGGCCACGAAGTGATAGTACTTATAGGGACAGTATATAACCATTCTTTAGCGGCATCCTTTAAAGAAAAAGGGAAACAATGTAATGAAATTTGATCTAGAGAAACTCCCGGAGGCTTCATTCCGGCACAAACGCCGTATAAAGCCTTTAAGTGCTTATTCGGATCCTCCTTTTCCATTCCATGGAACCTTGGCAAGTGATGGATTAGACCCGATTTGAGCTCAAAGTCAGTTGGAGCTTCAGGAAAGTTGATGCAAAAATTGGGTGTATTCGGCCTTTGAATGGCTAGCTCGCGGAGTGTACGGTTGTCTGCCATTTCGACTCCCTCTTCAAATTGCTCTGAATGCTCAGATTTAGGGTTGTTTGCCTGTCAGAATGTTGCTGGTCCAGTTTAAAATGCAGCCCTCCTGTTTAAGTCGAACTTCCAATTCCTTTGTTTTACGTGGTGACTTTTCTCAAGGTGCGAGCGGTCTTTTCGATTTCAGGATCATAGAGTTTATCACTTCCACGATCAGTCCTGGTCATCAAACAATAGAAAATTAATCAGTACAAGTTGCCCGGCAACGGTGCCAAAATTTGACAAGCTTCGAAATCGCCAAAAATAATAATAAACCCCTTTACACTAAAACAAACAAAATTTGCAGAAGTGGTAAGTGGGATCGTCTCCACAGGGAACAAATAAATCAACTTAAATTAATCTGACAACCAAGAAAATGTAATAAAATAAATAAATAAATGGGGATTGAGAAATTGTTTGGTAAAAATATAAAAACTTGCAAACTTAAAGGAAGTAAAATATGATTTGAGACTCTTTCGACTAAGGATACTTTTAGCATAAAATCAATCGATTACAGGCATAAAACATAGGCTTCTTGAATTTTCAGCCAGTTGGCTTAATTATGAAATAGCACAATTAAAGATCTTTTTAGACTCGAGAATGATATTAGATAGCTAATTCATTACTCTTAATTTCAGAATGCACTTGTAGATAGCTAGCAAGGTTTAATTCCAAAAAGGCTTTAAGCAAAAGAACCAACTTTAATTCAAAACTTTATGATAGCACAAAGGAATGCATTAATTCGAATCTAACCACGAAACTTTTAGAAGATTCCGTTTGTTACAATTTTCTATTATATCATGATAGCATAAACACAATAGAAGTAACAATATGCTTAACCTTTCGAAAATCAACAAGTGGCCAGATTGATGAAATCAAAAGGGAAACAATAAAAGATATTACCGGTTTGGATTCAAAAACTGAAATTCAAGACAAGGTTGAGAGTGAGCCTCACGATTGATAGTAGCCTCAAGTAAACTCCTTAATCGAAAGAATGATGAACTTAGCTACTCATAATGCAAGACAAACAAGCTGATTTTTTCATTCAAATTTAAGCACCAAAGTACATTGAAGAACACGTTATAAACCAGAAAATACCCAGCCAAAATCGTCTATGTTTGCTGGAAATAATTCAGCCTATTTAAATAAAAACAAACTGTATCTAAACAAGGAAAGAGATCCCTAAAAGAAGTCAATAACTAAAATAAAAGTTGATAAAATCCTAAACAATCCAAATTAGGCATGAGATAATTAATGAATAAAGCCTATGTAAATCTGGAAATTCCTGAAGAGGAAGTTGAGTAAGACTAATATTCCAAAATAGTCTTCGATTTGAATCAGGAAACAACTCAACAGCAGCTGTCAACTTGATTCCGGTCAGCAGAGGTCAAGTCAATAAAAACACTCCAAATTAGCACAATTCGTTGTACGTTCGAGCCCCAATCACTTTGAGTTCGGAATGCGTATCCTAGACTTCAGGTGAAGCTGCAACTCAGCTCCAAACAACTACCAAATTGCTTCATTAACTCCAAATCTTCTAAGTTAGCTCAAAAGACACCTAAGATCTGAATATTCATAATACATGCATAAAATTAGTAGCAAATCATTCCAATTATCACGTTAAACCACCAGAAAAAGAGTTAAATTTGTGAGTTCCCAATGCACACTGTGCCTTGCAAGGTCACCGGGAAGTGTGGATCCGTGACAGTAAGAATGGTTCCTGCTCCTCGTGGTGCCGGTCTTGTGGCTGCCCGTGTCCCTAAGAAGGTCCTTCAATTTGCGGGGATAGAGGATGTCTTTACCTCTTCCAAGGGTTCCACCAAGACTAGGCAATTTTGTTAAGGTTTGTTGATTTTTCTCCAAGTCTTACATTTTTCTGGTTTTAATTATTTGCTATTCTATCTTGCTTAGCATCATTTATATATATCTCGATGGCTAATTAGGCAAAATCTAAATTGGCTCTTGCGTATTGCATTGATTTGAATTATTTTTGCCGATCTATTATTGCTCCCTTGTCTGTGAATGTTATTATTACAATTGTAGTTTGGGCTTCTGGCTATTCACGTTGCTAACTTCTCATTTGGAATTTGTTGAAGTCGCAATAGGAAAATGTCAACTTTGTAGCTAATTAATGAGTTTAAGTAGGTGTGTTGATTGTGGTCGGTTATATAATTTGCCGTGATTGAAATTTCTGTTTCATGTCACGGTGAAATATTGTGTCAGCTCTTAAATGGGCTGCTTAAAATTTCTTGTTATCATGCCTGTTTGTTGTTGATGATAGTAATTTGTACTAAAATTGTCTTAAACATTTTGTGGATTTGCTATAATTTTATATGATTCCAACTTGGGTAATTACTAATTAGTGAGAATGTGGACGAGACAGTCGTGCTTTTATTTTACATGGGGTTAATGGTTAGTTTGCATGTGAAAAAAAAGGCTTTTGACTGCCTGCTTAAAATGTATGGTGTCTTGACTCCTTATATAGGAAGCATGTGCATTGATCTTAAGTTGTGATGATGGAGTAGCAGCTATACGATCCCAACTTGGATTATGAGTCGAAATGGGGATGATGCACTTGTGTCTTTTGTTCAATACAAGGGTATATATTTAGCTGCATTGTTTATCTGTCGTCTGTTTGGTGATGGCTAATTTACGTGCTGTGTGTGATGCAGGCCACCTTTGACTGCCTGCGTAAGACCTACGGTTTCTTGACTCCTGACTTTTGGAGGGAAACCCGCTTCAGCATGTCACCATTCCAGGAACACACTGATATACTGGGAAAATCCACAAAAGTCTTGATTGAAATGTGGAGAGGGTTGATGCTTGATGCACAAGCAGATTGCATAACCAGAACTTCCAGAAGTTACAAAGATTAGAGGATTATAGGTTTCTACCTTTTCTAATTACTTTAAGACTATAAAGTATCATCAAAGCTTGTAATCATCTTTTTGCGCCCCGTTGTTTTGGAGATTTTCAGTAATTGTTAATTTATGTTCAGTTCAATCGTATTGGTTTTTTTTACTTCATGTTGTCAAGCTATGTTACCTGATTTTTGACTGTTAAACAAGGTACAAGAAAAATGCTTTAAATTATAGCAATGATTGATGAGATTTCATTCTGTTTTTCATTCATTGATTATAGAGTAAATTGAAACGAGGCTGCCCAAATGAGCAAATGCTTGGAATTCTAGTGGAAGTCCCTGATAGCTGATATCTTTGAATTCTCCATTGTCCGGGTTGTAAGAGACAATGCGTCTGGAATGGTAAGTAAACAGTATCTCCCCATCCTTCAACCCACACAATACTCTGAATTTTCTGCCTTGATATCCATTAATCCTTCTTCTTGCAGGAGGCGCCATGTCTATTCCCCAATTCTGGGGCACATAATTCCCAATGATCAATTCCTTGCTCCATGAACTCTTTTCATTATATTCCTTCATCATCCACACCTCATTCGACCCATCGTTACACTGCACAATTGCCGAAAGACAACCTTCCAATGTCACTAGATGATAATCAAGTACATTTGGACTCTGAAAATCTGGCCGTGGAACGACTTGGAACCGCTCTGTTTCCAGGTCAAACGATACGATTTCTCTGTATCTGACCTCTCCATGTACAAGGTAAAGTGTAAGCCAATGAAGTTTCCCATTCACTAACGCCTCTGAGGTTGGACCAATAAGATCGTGCTCTATTTTACCAATTTTTCTCCATATAAGAGAATTCCCCAATGTAAGCACAAATGCAACAGGGGAACCACCAGCAAGATCAAAGTTCCCCTGTTTGTAGTAGACTATCACAATCACTTTGTATTCCTCTGTTTTTGGATGGAAGCCAAACCCAAAAACCACCCTGCATTTGTTCGACAACGAAGATGCACCTATTGTCGGCAACTCCATGTACTCAACAGTAAAGGGATTGTATATGCAGAGCGGGTCATCATAGAAGTATCTGTTTAAACATATCAATCCATTACATGAACCAACCACTTCGAATTCCGGCAATACCTCTTCTTGAAATGGGTTCTTGAGCGTTTTCGCCATGGTTGCCTCTGGATTTTCCGTCTTCACAAGTTGAAGCTTGCTTTTCGGCCAGTCAGAAAAGATTAACAGGCACAGGCTGTTCTCAGATGCATGGCTCAAGTGAAATTTTGCAAGTGATGGATCCTTTATGGAAGTACGCCAAAGTTTAGACACAAGCTTGCAATCTAGCAGAGAGAGAATGGATAATCTTGAAAGAATATCGAGGTAGACTTCCCGTGGAAGTTTCTCCGGGAATGTGATGGTCTGTTCCTCATTCTTTGATGCCATATATGAAGCTAACAGAAGGGGTGAGATTTTTAACAATCAAGGAGGTACATAGAATGAACACGAAAGTAGATTATAATGAAACTTATAATACTAAACAATTTTGCAGCGGACTAAACAAAGTGTTTGAACTATTTACGCTTTGTCCATACAGAAAATGACAGAATTAAAAATATACAGAAAAAGAAGGCTTCTTTATCCATTACGGCCGGCTGATATTGACATCTGGGAATGATTAATAATGGGTTAAATTGGCCTTTTAATTTGCAGAAAATCAAATGTGACCGCAACTGGTTTTGAATGTGCAATGCCATGGACTTCAACTTATAAGTAAAACCAACAATGCCTCATTTTGGACAAATAAGGTACACAAAAACTAATTAATTTTTAGACATTCATTCAATCCAAATACAGAGTTGATCGAAACAAGGCTGCCCAAATGAGCAAAAGCCTGAAATTCTAATGGAAGTTCCTGATAATGAAGATCCTTAAATTCTCCACTCTTTGTATTGTAAGAGACGATGCTTCTGGAACAATACAAAAACAGTATCTTTTCCTCTTTTAAGGTACATAAAACTCGAAATTTTCTTCCTTGGTACCCATTAATCCTTCTCCTAGATAAAGGAACCACATTCATTCTCCAACCATGAGGCACATAATTCCCAATAACAAATTCCTTTCTCCACGGACACTTCACATTATATTCCTTCATAATCCACACCTCATTTGACCCGTCACTACACTCAACAACAGCCGAAAGGCAGCCTCGTAAAGTCACTAGATGATAGTCGATTTGATTTGAACTCCGAAATTCTGGCTGAGGAACAACTTGGAACTTCTCGGTTTCCAGGTCAAACGAAACAATTTCTCTACATCTCGCATGTTGTTCGAGTGTAAGCCAATGAAGTTTCCCATTCACCAATGCTTCAGAGGTTGGACCAACAAGTTCATACCTCAATTTACCAATGTTTCTCCAAGTTGGAGAATTCCCCAATTTAAGCACAAAAACCTCACAATCACTGTTCTCCTGTTTATAATAGACTATCACAATCACTTTGTATTGTTCTGTTTTTGGAAGGAACCCAAACCCAAAAACCACCCTGGATTTGTTTAACAATGAAGATGCTCCAATTGAGGGCAACTCCCTATACTCAATGGTAAAGGGATTGTATATGCACAATGGGTTATCATAAAAGTATTTGTTTAAACACACCATTCCATTACAAGAACCTACAACTTCAAATTCCGGCAATACCTGCTGTTGAAATGGGCTCTTCAGTGTCTTTGCCTTGCTTGCCTTTGTATCATCTGTCCCAATAAGTTGAAGCTTGCTTTTTGGCCAGTCAGAGAATATTAAGAGGCACAGACTGTTATCAGCTACATGGGTGAGATTCAGTTTTGTAAGTAATGGATCCTTTATCAAAGTATGCCAAAATTGAGATACAAGCTTGCAGTCTAGAAGAGTAAAAACAGATTGTCTTGAGAGTATTTCAAGGTAGACGTCCCGGGGTAGTCTGGTGATTATTAATTGAGCTTCTGATGTGGATTTACTACCCGGATTTCTAATGTTTTCTTCCTCATTCTTTGAAGCCATTAATGGAGTAGGAGATTATTCTTACCACTCAGTAAGGTTGAGAGAAAAAACTGGAATTTCAGCCAAAAGTAGATTATGATGAACAAAAGATACAATACTAAACATTTGTCAAAAGTTGTGCAGCGTAGTTACAAGTTTTTCAAATCTTCATGTTTTGTCCATATAGAAAATGGTTGAAAAGATGGTTTCTTTCTCATTAGGCCGGCTGATATTGTCGTTTAGGAATGATATTGATATTGTCGTTTGTTGAAATTTGGAAGTCCCAGACAAATTGAAACTGAGGAAAGCATAAATGGGCCAACTTTTACATGGCGCAAGGCCATGGAGCCGTTTTATTTCACTGGCGGAACAATGTGCAACTATGCGACAGCTCAAAGCCCTTCAAGCAATTTTCACCGTCCATGGTATCCACAGAGACAATTTTGCTATCAGCAAACTCATTGCCTTTTGCGCCCTCTCTCCCCATGGTAATCTCTCTTATGCTTCTCACTTGTTCAACCATGTCGAGGCTCCTAATTCTTTCATTTATAACACTATTATTAGAGCCTACTCTCGTAGTTCAGACCCGCATTTAGCTCTTAATTACTTTGATTTCATGTTAAGAGATGCTAATGTAACCCCCCAGAACCATACTTTCCATTTTGTTTTATTTGCTTGTGGAAATGCGTGCTGGATTAGTTTAGGTCAGCAAATTCATTGTTGGGTATATAAAAATGGGATGGTCTCAGCAGATGCGCATATTCAAACTGCCGTTGTTAGATTGTACACAAAATGTAAACTCATGGAGTATGCACATAAGATGTTCGATGAAATTCCTCACCCAGATGTGGTTCAGTGGAATGTGCTTATAAACGGTTATACTGATTCTAATTTGGCGAGTGAGGCTTTGAGAGTTTTCAGGCAAATGCTTGTTCTAGGGTTTGAGCCCGATCAATTCTGTGTGACTTCAGCATTGACTGCTTGTGCTCAATCAGGGGCTCTCGCGCAGGGGAAGTGGATTCACGAATACGTTAAGAAAACTTCGTTGGAATCTGATGTATTTCTCGGAACAGCTCTAGTTGACATGTATGCAAAATGCGGAAGCATAAATTTAGCTGTAAAAGTCTTTGAAAGCATGCCAAAAAGGAACGCATTCTCATGGGCCGCAATGGTAGGTGGGTTTGCGTTACACGGTTATGCTAAGGAAGCAATTCGATGTGTTGATAGAATGCAATTGGAAGACAAAATTCGACCCGATGGGGTCGTTCTTCTCGCAGTCTTGGCCGCTTGTACTCATGCAGGATTACAAAACGAAGGCCTTCATCTTCATCACAATATGAAAACTAGATATGGAATCACACCTAAACACGAGCACTATAGCTGCGTGGTTGACTTGCTATGCAGGGGCCAAAGATGGGATGATGCTGTTGGTCTTATAAAGCGAATGCCTATGAGACCACTTGCTTCGGTTTGGGGTGCTGTGTTGAGTAGTTGTCGAACTTATAAGAACGTTGAGCTTGCAGAAGTTGCGGTGCGGAAACTTTTGGAGGCGGAAGATGGTAATGGGGATGAAGAAGATGCGGCTTTGGTACAGTTGGCGAACGTTTATATGAGCGTTGGGAGGGATGAAGATGCGGGTAAGATTCACAGGATGATTGGCGAAAAAGGAATGAGGAAAACGCCGGGGTGTAGTGTGATTGAAGTAGATGGAACGGTGAATGAGTTTGTTTCTGGAGATGTGTCTCATAAGGATCAAACTCGAATACATTCTATTCTACAACTCTTGTTGCCAGACTTGTCTACAGCCAAATAGATTAGGCTTCATGCTAAAACTATGGATAAAAGAAGTCCAAAAAGATATTAAGAAAGTATGAAAATTTTCAAGTAACTACAGAAAGAAGTACTGAAAGCTTTTCTGAAGTAACAGAGTTGAAGCTTAATCACAGAAATATATGTGAATACATAATTTAGAGAATAGAAGGCCAAATAGATTAATTTCATATTATATTTGGGTCAATTTTCTGGCTGTTACCTAACTTTTACAATTTTCTATTGTATCCTTAACTTGGTAAAAATGCAGAGGGCAAAATATAGTCTGAAGGTGGAGACTCAAATCTAGTTTGATTCGAATGGTGAATTTCAAGCTTTTCAAGAGCTGGTTGTGGTGGTGGTGGTGGTGTATTAGGCTTTTGAGACTTCTGCAAACTGATACACTTTTTGTAAGACCAGGTATTTGAAACTTTTGAAAGTTCAGAGTGACATAAAACGTTTAGTGTCGACTTTAGGGCGGTCCTGATGCGTTAAGCCTTTTAAGTGTATTGCTTGACGAGTTATACTGTCCATCTTGTGTACCTCGCTGTTCCGTTTTGATCTTTTGTTACGCGTTCTTTGTTACTATTAGGTACTAACATGGTGGCTTGAAGTAGAATCAGTAGTTTCTCTCTCTGCCAAAGTTCCATCTCAGTGTTATTTTTGAGTATCTATAATACATCGAATCGATATTTAGAACAAAATATAACATCAAATTGTCACTAAGAGTCAAATTGCTGTACAATGTAACAGCTTGTGTCTAATTGTTGAAAGTTGTGAACCAGAACCTAGTTTTATGTTAGTTTGCTACTCTTCATTGTTGGATCAAACTTTATTTCACTAATTCAATGGTGTTGATTAGGAAGGTTATAGTTATTTCTCGCGCCCCAAATGATTGATAATGTTATCATGCTTTTCGAATAACATTTTGTTTTAAATTTTATCAGTCCCTTTTAATTTGAAAAAAAATCTTGTCATGAAGTTCTCAATGAAGAAAAGAGTAGTCCAAATCAAAGGCTAGCAATAAAAATATCAGAAGACATTTTGTTTTTGTTATCCATATCTAGTGGAATTTATTAAATGGCAAGAATTCTATTTTGGACTTCAACGCATTGCCATTGCCATTGCCATTGCCATTGCCGTATATAAACTCTCGCTGATGTGTCGCAATCATTTGGGCTACTGCAGAAATTGGTTAAAGAGTGAAGATTTGGATGCTTTACAGAGTTAATATTACAATTTACCATAAACTATTTTTTATTTTAAATATTTATTCTTTTATCTAGAAATATGATTAGCATAATTTGATTTATACCTTAAATAGTTGAGCAGTGTACACACTAATAAAACCAAGGGTGTTTTGAAAAGAAAATTTAATAAGCCAGAGAAAATAGGAACAAATATATCATATGTGGAGATCATATTTCTTAAGCTCTGTGCAAAATTAGTAAATTATGCTCCTAATCCAGGTGTTTTACACTAAGCTTGAAAAAAAAACTTAATATGTGCCATTGATGATATTTGGATAATATGAAGGCACATGTATACCTATTCTGAGGGCTCATTTTCTACATCAAAATATTTAACTCGGCACTCTGTATAATTTAGCGAGCGGCCATATATAACCAAAGTACCAAACAATATAGGATTGCAAGAAATTTATCATAACTGAGGCGTATTTTTTCCCCCAAGAAATGGTCTACTAATTAAGCCGGCAATGATTTTAAATTAGAGTAGATGAAATTGTTGTGGTTGGCAAATGTGTTCATGGCCAAGACCTAGTTCATCTTACTTGATAATTTATACCTTCGTCGTTTAATTAACAAGAATTTCATAGATTCTCATTCCCATCATAACTACAAATGCTTAAGTTTCACTTGTATGGTAAATATATTCTAAACAAGCCAATGAATTAAAGCTTATAGAAGGCACCAAATAATTGAATTCCCTGCACAGCTGTCATTTTGTTCTGAGAACAATGGAGGCTCAAAAATGGCTGACAATGACAATACTCGTTGCAATATGCACTAGCATGACCAAAACAAGCAGAGCCATTGGACCATCCACAAAAGAAGATGACCAAATAACCAGTCTACCAGGACAACCCCAAGTGAGTTTCAAGCAGTACGGAGGGTACATCACCATTGATGAACACCAAAACCGAGCTCTTTTTTACTACTTCGTCGAAGCTGAATCCGACCCTGCTTCCAAGCCTCTTGTTCTCTGGCTAAACGGAGGTACATATACTTTACTAGCTATAGCACATCCCGTTTTTTCGAAAATCTGAACTCTCGCTATATTTTGTGCCAATAGGACCCGGGTGTTCGTCAGTTGGAGCTGGAGCATTCTCAGAGCATGGGCCCTTTAGGCCAAGTGGTGGACCCAATCTAATCATTAATGAATACAGTTGGAATAAAGAAGCCAACATGTTGTATGTGGAATCTCCTGCTGGTGTTGGTTTCTCTTATTCTGCTAATAAATCCTTTTATGACCTTGTTAATGACACCATTACAGGTTTCAATTAATTTCCTTCCTTTTTTTGTTTTTCTACTGATTTTGATCGACCCGAATGAAGGCTATATTGGTTTGATTGTTTTGTTCAGCACAAGACAACTTTGTGTTCTTGCAAAACTGGTTCCTCAAATTCCCAGAATACAAGAACAGATCTTTCTTTATCACTGGAGAAAGCTACGCGGGTCATTATGTTCCACAGCTTGCAAAGCTCATTGTTGATTCTGGACTACAGTTCAATTTAAAGGGCATTGCAGTAAGTACGGTTTAATTAATTTGAGTAAATTCTAGAGTAATTATTTGTAATTATTTTGAATGGGAATAACAGATTGGAAATCCTCTGATGGAGTTTAACATGGACATTAACTCACAGACCGAGTACTACTGGTCTCATGGATTAATATCAGATTCATGTTATGAATTAATGAATTCAGTTTGTAACATGTCTCGACTTTGGCGAGAATCCAGACTCGGGTCTATATCAGATGATTGCGGTAAGGTAGACGATGAGCTTCAAGCAGAAATCCCCGACGAATACATCGATTACTATGATGTTATTGCTGATGTGTGTGTATCGGAGGGTACTACACAGTTTAAATCACAGTATAATCCGTTCAGAGCGAGGTTTAATATGATGTCATCTACTGGATCCCGATTCGTAAGTCTCGAGCATCAATCAATGGAATCTGTAACTTTTTTAATTATTTCACAGTTGTGTTTTTGGTTGTGTAGGAAAGTTCAGAGAACGTAGATGTTTGTGTTCAGCAAAAGAGTCAGGCTTACTTAAACATGAAAGAGGTTCAAGCAGCTCTTCATGCCAAACTCGTAGGCGTCACCAGTTGGTCTTTTTGCAGCCAGTAATTCATCATTTTCACTCTGTTATTTACCGACAGAATTCCGATAAAAATTTCGTCACTGAGATTTAACGACGATTGTTGAAAAACGCTAGCGACGAGTTTCGTTGTTTTTTTAGAACTTTTAACCACGAAACATACGTCGGTAATGGATTTGTAAGCTAACGGAATTCGGTTGCTAAACTACAAATTCTGTTTCTCTTGCAATGCACATGATATATTTTATCTAGTGAAGAACCACATATTTATTACTTCTCTTACACTGCACATAACATTGTTTGACACAGAATAATGCATTACGACAATCAAAACCTGGAGATACCTACCATTGATGTTGTGGGTTCACTTGTGATTTCTGATGTTCTAGTTTTGGTGTACAGGTAAACTTCTATTATTGAAAGATACTAACATAGTTAAAATCCGGTGTGTTTTTTAACATATTTCTTAATAATATTGCAGTGGAGATCAAGATTCAGTAATTCCATTTATTAGCTCAAGGTATTTGGTAGATGATCTGGCAAAGAGGCTCAAAATGAATACCACTTCGACTTACAAAGCTTGGCTTCAAGATAAACAGGTTAACAACATTTTAAAAAGTTATATCATATTTTGTCGCGATTTTATAAAAGCAACATAAAACTTTTAGGTATTAAATTTTTTTATGACAGATCGGTGGATGGACACAAGTTTATGATGATAAGTTAACTTACGCAACTATTAGAGGAGGATCACACCTTGTACCGCTTTCATCGCCCAAGAGAGCGTTAACATTATTTAAGAACTTTCTTGCTGGAACTCCACTTGTTTAATGTGTACTAAACGACTTTGATCGATAATAATATCCTTCCATGTTGCTATTTTGTAGCTTCGCTTATAAGGTTAATGATGGTTTGTAAAACAATTAAATTCATGGGAAACTAATAGAATTCGTGTTTTAGTAATTCAAGTCCTTTGCTTGACTAAGTTTTTCTCCCTATATTTGATCTAGTTTTTTTAACAGGGTAATCTTAAAAAAAAAGTATCATATGGCTTCACTTATTTATAAAATTAAGCTTAAGAATTTATTTTTTTTAAAATAGGGTCTGTGGTTTTAAAAAATTGGCAAAAGAGGATAAAATAATTTCTTGTTCATGATAGTGATATTACAGAAAATAGTTTAATCAATTTAACATTCTCATAATTTTACCTTATTGTATAAAAATTATATGTCATGTTGAGTAAGTTTTAGAGATTTTTCCATTTTTTACAATTTTTTAAAGTTTATCATCAATTATAAAAAAATAGTTACACTGTTAAAAAATTTCAAAAATTATCACCAGCATTTTTGTTAACTAATCCAAAAAATTTTGGATAAAAACGAATAAGATTACCCATTGTCGTGACGTGATTTAATATTGAAAATCTTCATTTTGCCAATTTTTAGAAATCACATACCCCATTTTTCCAAAAAAAAATTCTTTAGAAAAATGATAAAGTTTTTTTTTTTAAGATTTGTTGACGTATGTGATTTCATTTACATATAATTTCCCACTATATTTGAATTTACAAAGTTGACGTATGTAAAACTAGACTTGGGCACGAGATCATCACCCGGAGGGCCATTCAAGTCTGCTTCATATAGCCCAATATATGAGGCTGAAATTTAGCTTCATATAGCCCAATATTTCATCAGTAATTTGTCTGCACTACGATGAATCCATTATTTTCTTTTTTTGATAAAATATAATTTTTTTATTTTTTATTTTTTGATAAAAGATAAAATATAATTTTAGTATAGTAGAAAATAAAAAGAATTCTAATTTTTTAAAAAGAAAAGAAATTAATTATTAAACCGTGAAAGACAGGCAACCGGTTGAACCAGTAAATAATGCAAGCAAACAGACAAAGGATAAGCAAGTGTAGAAGCATTTGGTATTTGATAGATTGCCAGTTGGAATAAGATACTTGTAAGAGCTGGTGTTGGAAGCTGGAAGAGATGGCGTATTGAGTGTGCCGAAGAGTTCCACAATTTACCATTACCTGGTCCTGTTCTTCGTTTCGCCCCTCTTCACTTGCAGATCTGTCTCTTGTGAGAAGATCTAATCCACCATGGAAGCCAATGCCGGCATGGTGGCTGGATCCTACCGGAGGAACGAATTGGTCCAGATTCGCCACGATTCGGACACTGGGGTTTGTGTTTTTCTCTTCAATTACCCCATTCCCAATTCTACTTAGTTTAATTTTTTTTATGAGATATCTAGTTTAATTGACTTGCATTGTGTTGTGGATCTGAATCAACGACCATTGCTTTTCTAACTCGAGTGTTTGGTGTGAAGTGATTTTCATGGATTTGGGCATTGGGTAGCGGGTCTTTGTTAGCTTTTGAGGATTTATGCTGTCGACATCGATTCGTACTTGAGTGTATGGCGATCGTGTTTAGATTTAGCTGTTATTTGGGCATCAGTGAATTTTCAGTTCTATGTTGAATATTTAGTTTTCATCAGTCGTCATTTTTGGGAGTTTAGATTCCGGTTTGATTTATGAAGGAAATTGGTGCTTTTGAACGCGTTTTGTTCTGATAAAAGTTGTATGATAGTGACTTTTGGACTCATAGTTTGTGTCTTTGGGGCTCTACCATCTAATTTTGGGATTTGATTACAAATTGAGGTTTCCTTTCATCATTGTTGTTGCCCGTTGATTACCACTTTGTCATTCGCCCCGAAAGTTTAACCTGGCTCTTTGCTTCCTGCAGACATTTTTTTTATCACAGTTCAGACTTATTGGCTTATATCTTTTTTTCAGCAAGTGTGTCCCTTTGGTTGTTAATTTATTTATTCTCTCTTGTGAACCTGAGTTCCCTGTTACTAGTTTGCAGTTGTGGACGCTGATTGTTCTTGTTTAATGGCATACTGATTCGATCAGCTCAATTAAAATTGGGATCTGATGTTGGTAATTTATGTTTGAAGGTAAGTTGAATATATGCTTTCAGAAATGTAATTTTTGAATTCTTTCTGGGAAATGCAGCCCAAACCCCTGAAAAATTTGAATGGCCAGACCTGTCAGATTTGTGGTGATAATGTTGGAATTACGAGTAGTGGTGATTTCTTTGTTGCTTGCAATGAGTGTGCTTTTCCAGTTTGTCGTCCCTGTTATGAGTATGAGAGAAAAGATGGCACACAGTGTTGCCCTCAATGCAAGACTAGATACAAGAGACACAAAGGTAAGTTCTAACTCGATCCAGCATAGCTCCTTCTTTCCCAATATATTTCTTTGTAATATATTAGCAATGGCTGGTTATTTCAGGGAGTCCTCGAGTAGAGGGAGATGAGGAAGAAGATGATGTTGATGATTTAGAGAATGAGTTTAATTATGCCCAAAGCAATAGGAAGACAAGACGCCGATGGCAGGGTGATGATGTGGAACTTTCATCATCATCTAGACACGAATCTCAACCAATTCCTCTACTCACAAGTGGGCAGTCAGTAGTAAGCACATTGACCCTTTGGTGTACTTATTTTTCTGCTGGATGTGCTGAATATTGTGTATGTGAGATTCTAATAATTAGTATTTTCCTTAGGCCTTAAGAAGTGTTGAAAAGGAACAAAATGGGTGAGAGTGAGTAGGTTTATAAATATGCAATGAGAATGTCTCTTATCTCTTGTAATGAACTGTTCCTTTATTTCTCATTAAAAATGAAAACTGAACTTCAGTTTTAATATTTTCTAATTTATTTTCTGTTGCTTAAAACTGTTTTAGAGGTTGTTCATACTTGGTAGCATCAATTCAATTATTTTTGTTTTCTTTCTGGTATTTCATATCCAAATAACTAACGTGCCGTGCCTACTATTGCTAGGTTTCTGGGGAAATTCCATGTGACAACCAATCTGTGAGAACTACTTCTGGTCCATTAGGCCCTTCTGAGAAGAATGTTAACTCATCTCCTTATGTTGATCCAAGGCAGCCCGGTAATCCAATCACTAAGTTTGTTCTAGAAATTTCCTTTCTTACTGTATAAGCTTTTAGAATTTTAATTTGAGCATGTTATCTTCCGTTGCAGTTCCTGTTAGAATTGTGGATCCGTCAAAAGACTTGAATTCTTATGGCCTTGGTGATGTCGATTGGAAGGAACGTGTTGAAGGTTGGAAACTGAAACAGGAGAAAAATTTGGTGCAGGTGAGTAGTAGATACACTGAAGGAAAGGGTGACATGGAAGGCACAGGATCAAATGGGGAAGAACTCCAAATGTGAGCAGCTTCTCTTGCAAATATTTAGTTTGTTATGGTTTCAAATTATTTTAAGAAAAAAAAATACTTTCTGAGCCGTTGGGCACAATTAAAAAGGATGGCTTATTGCGATAGACTAAGTAATTTGGTGTTTTGTCTGTTGTTGTACAGTGTTGATGATGCTCGACAACCTCTAAGTCGTGTAGTGCCAATATCTTCATATCATTTAACCCCTTATCGTGTAGTTATCATTCTCCGTCTTATTATCTTGGGTTTCTTCATGCAATATCGTGTAACTCACCCGGTCAAAGATGCATATCCACTGTGGCTAACATCCGTTATTTGTGAGATTTGGTTTGCTCTGTCTTGGCTTTTGGATCAGTTTCCGAAATGGTGTCCAATCAATCGTGAAACCTACCTTGACAGGCTTGCTTTAAGGTCAGTTGAAAACCTAATGGTAATGGTCCCTTAATGAAAGAAGGGTTTAACATTGCATTTCTGTTTGGCAGATATGATCGAGAGGGGGAGCCATCACAGTTGGCACCTGTTGATGTATTTGTTAGTACAGTGGATCCCCTCAAAGAACCTCCTTTGGTTACAGCCAACACGGTTTTGTCCATTCTTGCTGTCGATTACCCTGTCGACAAAGTCTCTTGCTATGTTTCAGATGATGGTTCAGCTATGTTGACATTTGAATCGCTTTCTGAAACTGCGGAGTTTGCAAGGAAGTGGGTGCCTTTTTGCAAGAAGCACAATATTGAGCCTAGGGCACCTGAGTTTTATTTTGCCCAAAAGATTGATTATTTGAAGGACAAGATTCAACCTTCTTTTGTGAAGGAGCGGCGAGCAATGAAGGTGAGATGAGACATTCATTTAAAATTTAGTAGTCTGCTGTCAGGTTCAATTGATTTTACTGTTATTCATGAAATTGAGGATGTGTTTTTTATAGAGAGAATATGAAGAATTTAAGGTGCGGATCAATGCGCTTGTTGCCAAAGCGCAAAAGATGCCTGAGGAAGGTTGGACAATGCAGGATGGCACTCCATGGCCTGGAAATAATCCTAGGGATCACCCTGGAATGATACAGGTGTCACAATCCTTTCTATTGTTTTGGTATTCATGAATCATTAATCTCATTCTGCATTCTTAATAATTTTCTTGAACTACAGGTATTTTTGGGGCATAATGGCAGTCTTGATACTGATGGAAATGAACTTCCTCGACTTGTATATGTTTCTCGTGAGAAGAGACCTGGCTTCCAGCATCACAAGAAAGCAGGGGCAATGAATGCATTGGTTTGTCTTCCTGATATCTTGTGTTTAATATTCCAATAACAGGAAATTGGATCTTAGGCTCATAATTACACAGTGGTCTCGGTTCAAAAGCTGATGTTGGTGTTGGAATGGAAATTTATGAGTTGTTTGTAAATAAAGTTCAATTGATTCTAACTTGGCCATTGTTGTGTTATTTCAGATTAGAGTTTCGGCTGTGTTGACCAATGGTGCCTATCTCTTGAACGTGGATTGTGATCACTACTTTAACAACAGCAAAGCTCTCAAAGAAGCAATGTGCTTCATGATGGATCCCTCCTACGGCAGAAAAACATGCTACGTACAATTCCCACAGCGTTTTGATGGAATTGATTTGCACGATCGATACGCCAATCGCAATATCGTGTTTTTCGATGTATGTCCAACTGATTTTCCATTGATGTGCATTTTTTCCTCCCTTACTTTCTCTTGGTACCCTAATCACTTGCCATTCTCTTTCCTAGATCAACTTGAAAGGGCTCGACGGAATCCAGGGCCCAGTCTATGTGGGAACTGGTTGCTGTTTTAACAGACAAGCTCTATATGGTTACGACCCAGTTTTGACCGAGGAAGATTTGGAACCAAACATCATTATCAAGAGTTGCTGTGGGTCAAGGAAGAAAGAAAGAGGTGGTAATAAGAAGTATACCGACAAGAAGAGGGCAATGAATAGATCTGAATCCACTGTTCCCATATTCAATATGGAAGATATTGAGGAGGGTGTTGAAGGTTCATTTTCCATTATTTTTATTTATCACCCTCAATTCCTAAAGGCTGAATACATCTTTACCCGCCTGAACTTGGCTCAAATAGTCTACTGCCCCCTAAACTTTTCTAAGTTTTTCTTAGCCCCATGACCTTGGCAAAAGTGCACCAGTTTTCAGCCTGAATGTCGCGTGTCAACTTCTGGTTGGAGAGAGAAAAATTAGAAAAATGGCTAACCAACCAGAAACTGACACGTGGCATTCAGAGGGAAACTGATGCACTTTTGCCAAGTTTAGGGAGCTAAGAGAATCTTTTGAAAGTTTAGGAGGGCGGTAGGTCATTTGCGTGAAGATGTATTTGGCCATTCCCAATTAATATAAGACTCCAACTTTAAAATTCTTAATGTCCTGCAGGATATGATGAGGAGAGGTCTCTTCTCATGTCACAGAAGAGCCTAGAAAAACGTTTCGGTCAATCACCAGTCTTCATTGCAGCTACCTTCATGGAAATGGGAGGCATTCCACCAACAACAAATCCCGCAACTCTTCTAAAAGAAGCCATACATGTTATTAGCTGTGGATATGAAGACAAAACCGAATGGGGAAAAGAGGTTTATTCTTAACTTCCCCTTTTTTTTGTATATTGAATTTCTTCTGATCCTGTTTATTTGGTTCCAGATTGGATGGATTTATGGTTCAGTGACAGAAGATATTTTAACCGGGTTCAAGATGCACGCCCGTGGCTGGATATCGATATACTGTATGCCTCCACGGCCAGCATTCAAGGGATCAGCTCCAATCAATCTCTCTGATCGTCTGAACCAGGTTCTTCGGTGGGCCTTAGGATCTATCGAAATTTTGCTCAGCAGGCATTGCCCCATATGGTATGGCTACAACGGCAGATTAAAACTCCTCGAGAGGCTGGCATACATTAACACCATCGTGTATCCACTTACCTCTATCCCGCTCCTCGCTTATTGCACACTCCCCGCTTTTTGCCTTCTCACTAATAAATTCATCATCCCCGAGATTAGCAACTACGCTAGTATGTGGTTTATTCTTCTCTTCGTCTCGATTTTCACTACTGGAATTCTCGAGTTGAGGTGGAGTGGAGTCAGTATCGAAGATTGGTGGAGAAACGAGCAATTCTGGGTCATTGGTGGCACATCGGCTCATCTTTTCGCCGTGTTCCAAGGTCTTTTGAAGGTGTTAGCTGGAATTGATACTAACTTTACTGTTACCTCGAAAGCTTCGGATGATGATGGGGATTTTGCTGAGCTGTATGTTTTTAAGTGGACGTCTCTTCTTATCCCGCCCACCACTGTCCTAGTCATGAACATGATTGGCATTGTGGCGGGTGTTTCGTTGGCGATAAACAGCGGGTACCAGTCATGGGGGCCGCTCTTTGGGAAGCTGTTCTTTGCCATATGGGTTATTGCTCATTTGTACCCTTTCTTGAAGGGTTTATTGGGTCGGCAAAATCGCACACCGACCATTGTTATTGTGTGGTCTATTCTCTTGGCTTCGATTTTTTCGTTGCTGTGGGTTCGCGTCGACCCGTTCACAAAAGATCCGGCAAAGGCTGCATCAAATGGTCAATGCGGCATCAACTGCTAGATTGTTTTCTGAATGTAGTTAAAAGCCTGTTGCTGGTGTATATAACAAGAAGCTAAGGTACTGGAAGTGGTATTATGTTTGGTTAATTTACTGTAACGATGATATATCTTCATGTTGGACCATTTAAGGCCTCTTGTAGCTGTTATTTTTTGTCCTTCCCAAAAAGAAATGCTTTCTTAATCTTGGGTGTCACTGGAGAAGCTCTTGGTGTTTTGTTGTGCAGCTTTGTGGCTATAGAAACTTGCCTATTTATTACTTTGTAGCTTGTTATATGAGAGCAATAATGATGTTATTATACCTATATCATATTTTGGCACAATTACCCTTTTGGACTTGTGGTTGTAGTATAATTTATTTACACCATTTGGTCCCTATGATATACAAGTTACCTATTTAGTCCTTTTATTATGCAACATATTACCCCTTTGCATAATGAAAGGACTTAATGGTAATGGCCCCTTTGCATAGTGAAGGGACTTGATGGTAATGGATGTATAGGATAAGGACATATAATAGAAACCAAATGGATAACATAAATAGGTGACGAACCAAATGGATACAGGATAAAAAGCCGATCATATTTTGGATAATCTGCCTTTGGTAGTGATGTATGCTTTCTACCAAATGTTTTGATGCTAACTATAGTAAATTTACAAATTCCCACTAAAAACGGTTAAAATTAGAAAAAAATATGGAATTATTATCCAGTTCATAATAGATGGTGTATGGTATTGCTTACAAAAAATAACGAAGCATAATTGATTTATCACTATAAATTACGTAAAATACTCTCTTCTAAAATGAAATTTCACTTTCCATATAGTTTTTTTCTTTTTCTCTTGATACTATGGTTGTTATTATAATTTTTGTAGACACGTAGAATTATTATAGGTTGCAGAGTTGATAGATTCCCTATCACTTATCTCGGTGTCCCTCTAAGTACTAGACGTATTCCGGTGTCTTTTTGGAACGTGTTAATTGGTAAGTTCCAAAATCGGTTGTCGAGTTGGAAAGGTCAATGTTTATCGTATGCAGGCCGGGTGGTTCTCGTGAAATCGGTTCTTTCCTCTATCCCGATTTTTTTGCTCTCGTTGAATAAAATGCCAGCCACGATCAATAACAGGCTAGTGCAATTAATGACGAATTTTTTTATGGAAAGGTGATGCAAATAATAGAGGAATATGTAGGGTGAGTTGGGAGACAATTACGTTACCAAAAAACCTTGGCGGGTTGTATATCAGGGACCTTAAATTAGTAAATTGTAGTCTTCTTTTAAATTGGATTTGGAGAGCTAGAGTAGGAGAGCAGGGATCTTTATGGTTTAAATTGTGTGTCCAGAGGTATGGGTTGGACTCGTGGAATTCGTTTGAGAATTATGAGAGCTCGCGTCTTTCGTATGTGTGGCGTGACATTTTAGCCTGTTGTGTGAAGAATATTTCTTATTGGGAGCTGTTTAAATTGAATACTAGAGTAAGGGTGGGTAGCGGGGTTTGTTGTTCGTTTTGGCACGATAATTAGACAGCCAATGTATCGTTATCTATCCTATTCCCGGATTTGTTTCTCATTTGCAACAGGAAAGGATGTACGGTTCAGGGGTGCAATCTTATATTTGGGGAAGAAGCTTTTTCTAGACCTTTTTGGAAACACAATTTGAGGATCTCGAGTAGAGATAGGTGTTCCCAGCTTTGGAATTGGATAGCTCAAACCTGTCCTACAATGGTTTTAGAGGCTGAGGACGGCGCCTCATTGGGGCGGCAGCTACAAGTTGTATTTCAGGAGGTGGAGGATCGGTTCTTATGGGATTTGGGAGCAAACAATGTCTATTCGGCTGGCTCTTTTTGCTCAGGCTTCTATGGGACGCCCCAATGGACTAAGCCGGAAAGTGATTTCATGTTGGTGTGAAACGCTTGCCTTCTTTCTAAAGTTAAATTTTTTGGTTGGTTAGTGCTTCATAGACGCCTCCCAACAAAAGTCTTTCTTTTTAACCGTAGATGTCGAGCGATTGTGGATGAGAAGTGTCCGTTTTGCGACGACATGGAATCAATGGAACATGCTCTATTTCATTGTGTGGGTAGTTACCACGTGTGGGCTCAAGCTCTTTCATTGTTAGGAATTTCAGTTACAATGCCGTGGAAGGGATACGAGTTTTTATTATCTTGGCGTGCTTATTTTTCCCAGGGTATTGGTCGTGAGTTTGGTACGTCTCTATGGTTCATGATTACGTGGGCTATTTGGAAGAGGAGGAATAAGTTCGTGTTCGAAGGGGTTCTTGGCACTGAGGATCATCTTGGTTATTGCATCCACCTATGCTGGTATTTCTTCAAGTATAGACGACGGAATATTAATTTTGTTGTTTCTGATGTATTTAATTTTTCGATTGTCTTACTTAGCAATAGGTAGCATCCTTTGCTTTCTGATGTAATTGAAACTTGCTTTTAGTGCTTTACCAATTAGGCTGTATTCGATCTCACTGACGCTCTCATCTTATGAGCGGCATGTGGGGCCTTATTAATAAAGAGAGGCGGAAGTTTTATAGATTAGCGAAGGCACTAACTTAATTGAAACGTTCACCCCAAAATTTTCTCCCTGTCTCAAAATTTTTCCTTGCCGAGGGACACAATAATCTCATGGAGGTTTTCAAAAATAGTTACGCAAATACGTATAATTTTCATGGGTTATATTATATGAATATAAAATTATTTTAACAATTTTATGCGATTAAATAGTAAAAAAACCAGATATTGTAGTCATCAGACAGTTAGCTGGGTAAACTGAACAAACCAATGTCTTCCTCTTCCATTGCATTAGCTTCTCTAGATTCAGTTCCATCTTCTTCATCATTTTCCCGTCCTATTTTGCCCGCTCTCCGATTATTCCATTTTCCAGTTAAACCCAGAGCTCGATTTCTCCTCCTTTCCGCAACCAAACGAGATGTTTGGACCCGAACCTCCACCAATCAAAAGCTCCCATCTTCATCTTCAACCCCTAGAAGACAAACCAGAGAATCCCATTTAGATCACAGCGTCGATATGACTGAGCTATTAGCCTCCATCAGTCAAACCCAAAACGAGCAAGAACTCTACTCACTGCTTTCCATATACAAAGACAGGCAACTCTCTATTCGTTTCATGGTCTCGCTTCTATCACGAGAATCCGATTGGCAAAGATCACTTGCTCTTCTCGATTGGATTAATGACATTGCTCGTTACTCCCCCTCTGTGTTTGTCTACAATGTCGTTCTGCGTAATGTGCTCAGGGCCAAGCGGTGGGACCTTGCACACGGCCTGTTCGACGAAATGCGCCAGAGAGCTCTTGCCCCTGATAGGTATACTTACTCTACTCTAATTACTTCTTTTGGTAAAGCCGGTTTGTTCGACTCTTCCCTCTTTTGGCTTCAGCAAATGGAGCAAGACCGTGTCTCGGGTGACCTTGTTCTGTACAGTAACTTAATTGAGCTTGCTCGCAAGTTGCGTGATTATTCTAAGGCGATTTCGATATTTATGAGGCTTAAGAGTAGTGGGATTACTCCTGATTTAGTTGCTTATAATTCTATGATTAATGTTTTTGGGAAAGCTAGGTTGTTTAGGCAGGCGAGGTTGCTAGTGAAGGAGATGAGAGAAATTGGGGTAGTGCCTGATACGGTTAGTTATTCGACGCTTTTGAGTGTTTATGTAGAGAGTGAGAAATTCGTCGAGGCTTTATCGGTTTTCGCAGAGATGAAAGATGTCAAGTGTCCACTTGATCTCACAACTTGTAATATTATGATTGATGTTTATGGACAGCTCGATATGGCTAAGGAAGCCGACACTTTGTTTTGGAGCATGAGGAAAATGGGGATTGAGCCGAACGTTGTTAGTTACAATACTATTTTGAAGGTCTATGGCGAAGCCGAACTTTTCGGGGAAGCCATCCATTTGTTTAGGCTAATGCAGAGGAAAGACATCGAGCAGAATGTCGTTACCTACAATACAATGATTAAGATTTACGGGAGGTCACTTGAGCACGAAAAGGCCACAAATTTAGTGCAAGAGATGCAAAAAAGAGGAATTGAACCGAACGCTATAACGTACTCAACAATAATTGCTATTTGGGACAAGGCAGGGAAATTGGACAGAGCGGCTATGTTGTTTCAAAAGCTTAGGAGTTCAGGGGTCGAGATCGATCAAGTTCTTTATCAAACAATGATTGTAGCTTACGAGAGAGCAGGCCTTGTAGCACATTCAAAGCGGCTACTTCACGAGCTCAAATGTCCAGACAATATTCCTAGAGATATTGCCATTAAAATTCTCGCAGGAGCAGGCAGAATAGAAGAGGCTACATGGGTTTTTCGGCAGGCTTTTGATGCTGGGGAGGTGAAGGACATATCGGTATTTGGATGTATGATCGATCTTTTGTCGAGGAACAAAAAGCCTGTAAATGTCATCGAGGTGTACGAGAAAATGCGAGGGGCTGGCTATTTCCCCGACTCTAATGTGATTCCTCTTGTCCTGAATGCTTATGGGAAGTTGCGGGAATTTAAAAAGGCGGATGCTTTATATAAAGAAATGCTAGAAGAAGGATGTGTTTTTCCAGATGAAGTTCAT
The DNA here is from genome assembly GCA_947683365.1 of Euphorbia pulcherrima. Lineage (NCBI taxonomy): Eukaryota > Viridiplantae > Streptophyta > Magnoliopsida > Malpighiales > Euphorbiaceae > Euphorbia > Euphorbia pulcherrima. The sequence continues at coordinate 10,743,092 of CANTUS010000001.1, read as the reverse complement.
TTTCAGATGCTGAGCCTCTATGGCGCTCGAAGAAATTTTACGATGATAGAATCGTTGTTTGAGAAGCTGGATTTAGATCCTAACATTAACAAGAAAGAGCTACATCTTGTTGTTGCAAGCATATTTGAAAGGGCGGATCGATTAAACGATGCATCACGAATTATGAATAGGATTAGTAGAGAAGGGGTTTTAAGAGTATAATTGACCATGTAGACAATACAACCTTGATTTAGGGGTTTGAGTCTTGTGGATTTTTCTAATTGTTGTAGATTGCCCTTTGTTGTGCTTCATTCTTTTGTACATATCTTGTTTTAACATTTTCACTTCTTTTGTTTATATGATTATATGATAGATTATACATTAAAAGAGATTTGAGTATCATGTTTTTTTATGAGAGTGGTACGCTTTAGAAAATTTATGCATTTTATTTTGTTATTTTCTTAATGAGAGATTTATTGATTTCATACGATTAAATAAAAAAATACAGGTGGCTTGTTATAATATGGAACCTAGAACTATTTGATTTTTTTTTGAAGAGTGATGCCTAACTATATTAATTAATATACTTGTAATGTATAAGAAAAAAGAGGTACATGTGAGGAATAAATATTCACACCACTCTTGATGATCTACTACATTTGTATATAAATAAAACTATGAAGGCTTTAACTTGATTAACGCATTTTAAAGCCGTAAAATTTGTCGTAGTTGATATTAAAATAGATAATATCGTTCAAGCTATTTACAACACGTAAACGACGCTAGGGATTATAGAAGTTTTAGAAATTTTGAATTGCAAATACCCCTCAAAGCTAAGGATATAGCTACTTTCCCATATGACTATAATTATGGGTATTGTTATTTTCAACTTAATTCTAGTAATTCTAGTCTAGTTCACTTTCATTCAATGTTTTAAAAAGTGTTAAGTACTAGTCAGACGGTTGAAGCTTCAAAACGCTTAGGTGGGATCTGGCTGGGCATGCACAGAACCTAGGCAGGATCTAGGCGAGTTTTAAATATTTTTTAATATATAAAAATATAAATTTAGGTAAAAAATAAATTGTATTAATATAAAATATAAAAAAATATAATTTAGGCCATATTTTAAAAATAGTATTTTGAAAAATCCTGCCTAGGTACAGTCTAGAAAGCTCGCCTAGGCTGATTTTTAAAACAAAAACCCCACCTAAACCCCATAGGACCGCCTAAATCGGTCAACCGTCTAGGAGCGCCCGATTACCTAAAATTGCGGCGGTGTTATGAAAAATTCAGCCTAACCCAATTTTTAAAACACTGTTTCAACTTAATTATCAATTTACAATTACTTTAGTTTGTTCAGTTTAATTTAGTTTAATTAAAATTTAATACAATAAAAAATGACATATAGCCTTCGAGTAAAACAGAAAACTATGTTATAATTTTAAAAATTTTAATGCTTAGATACGTAGATAGATAGTCAGTTAGGATTTCAATATCTACTTTGTAGAGAAAGAACAAGTTTGTGATACAATTAAGTAACGGGAAATAAAAGCATTTATGTAATTTGGGAAGTGTACTATTTCTAAAGGCTTGATTAAGAGAAAAGTTAAAACAGAAGTAATTGGACAATTATACGAGATGTGCCTTTCTTTTACTTTGGGTTTCTTCTTTTCACTAATAAATGTACTTTATTTGCCTAATTTTAGTTGCTAATATTTGGATCACTTTTCTTCTCTGTTTAGATATTCTTGTCTAGGTTCTATTTTATAGCTTATCGTCCGATTTTTTATTTTCATATTGTTATTAGGCCCTTAATTAATTTATTGTTATCTAGTCCGATTTTTTCGCCTAGAAGATGCCTGAATTCAATTTTTTAAGATATCGATATCTATAATAATTATAGTTTGATATTTTTAACCTAATAAAAATAGGTTAGTTGGTAAAATAAAAGTATATAAAAGTATTCTCACAATAAAAATCTCATTTCTAATTTTAAAACATGCTATAAATTATATTTTTTTAATATTTTATAATTTATTTTTAGTTGAAATTATATGTTTAGACATAAATAATAAAAAATTAAAAAAAATATAAATCCGCTTAAGCTGCCGTTAGATCCCGCCTGATCCCCACTCAAACCTCACTTAAGAACCCTGACCATCCATTAAACATCTAGAGCTTTTTAAAACACCTTTGTTTCAATGCTCCCCTAATAAAATTGTACTTTCGGTGTGAAAATTACTCACCGTTTTATGTTCAAGCATGTACACTTTTTTTTTTGAACACATTAAAGAAGAAAACATGTAAATAAGAAAAAACTGTTGGAATTATTTTAAAATAATTTATAAAGTATGGGTTGAATATATAAATAATTAAATGTGTATGGTAGTTATAATAAATAGTTAAAATAAGTTTGTGATTAAATATAGAAATATAGACTATTAAGGTGTTAAATTGGTCGTAGAAAGAAAGTGTAGGGCCGTTGCGTAAATTCTGTTTTATTGAAGGGCCAAAACAGAAATTAGCCATTTCAGATTTCTATAAACGGGGCCGGTCCCTAGAAGAACGATCGTTACTTCAACAATAATACTGGAAGACTATTCGATCCTAATATAAACAATAATTCATTAAAATCAAGTTCTGGTACACTTCCGATTCAGTTTTATTTCTTGATGAATTAACATTAATCGATTCTGAGTTTTTTGAAATTTGGAAAATCCCTTTCAAGAACACAAAAGAATTATCTTAATGAAAATGTATTTATTTTATACTAAAAAATTTACTATGCTTCATCAAAAAATAAATTACTATGCCAGAAATTCATAATTAATTCTGTAAGGGGACTTTTTTTATTTATTATTGAACACATGTATTTCACCCTTGACTTGGCCAATGGATTAACCTAAGAAGATTTTCAGGATTTTTATTTTCGGTTTATTTTTTGGATTTTTAATTTTGTGGTTCTACAATTTGGGGTCTTATTTTTACATTTGTAGAATTTATTCTCGAGTTATAACTTGGATGTAAATCAGAATATCATGTTTAGGGATGACAATAGATTGAATATAAATATATACAATATATTATTAAAATTTTGAGGCTTTCCACAGGATAGGCAAAAATTAATGGACAACCAGTGTCAGAAGCTAGGAATCCAAGAATTGAGTACTTCTTCAGACATTACATGGATTTTCTTTTTATTCCAAAAAATATAGGAGGATGTTTTTTCATACAACCAGTAAATCAATTACTACTATTCAGTCTTTTGACTTACTCATTTGGACAATTAACTGCAATGTTAAAATAATTTAAAAGAGTAAAATAGTTTAAAAGAATAAGTTGAATCATTTTAGGGTATTATTTAGAATAGAAAATAAATATAGGGAATAGTTGGATTTAATTATTCTCTGTATAGTAGTATATATCTGAAATAGGATTTTTTATATATAGTAAAGCCTAATTTAGAGGATGAATATTTAATTATTAATTTTTTTTAATTTTTTTTAATTATTTTATTAATTAATTATAATATAAGTGATGTAATATAATAATAATAAAATATTATTATTTTTAAAAAAATATAATATAAAAAATAAAAAATAAGAAATATAATTAGAGAAAAATATCATAAATTTTTTAAAATAGACTTTAAAAAATGAAAAATAAAAAATATAATTAAAAAATAAGTACTAATATTTTACATAAAAGTTTATTTCTTTCTTAATTGTCAGTTGTATATATCTTAAGTAATGAAAAGATATAGTATTAAGAAAATGAAAAATGCATTAATAATAATAATGTTCGTTGCATCATCCAACAACTAATTAATTCAACTATAATTACGAGTCGTGTAATTTAAGTAGAGAATAGAGATGCTACCCAATTAATTAGTCAAACCGGGAATAACAATAACAGTAATTTGGTTTGGTCGTTAGACCTATAATTAGTTACATTTATTTTGATAATGGTTTGGAACTTACTTTATACTTTTATTACTCCTTTCATTCCTAAAAGTTTGACGTTTTATTTTTTATTAAATTTTTTAAAAGTTTAGTATTTTAAAATTTTAATATATTTTTTATTATATTTTTTTTAGTTTATCCTTATTTTAATTAGGGGTAAGATAATTGAATATGAGTAATAATTAAGAAGAAATAAAATTTTTATATATAATGTAAGAGATAAATTAATTATTTTAATGGTATAATAAATATTATATTAATTTTAATGATTCAGTTAAAATATCAAACTTTTAAAAACGGAAGAAGTAACGTAAAAAAAATTCAAAATTGATAATGCAACCTTTTTTATTAATTTTCTTAACGATACTTCATTCAATAGATTTGTTCGGAGATATAGAGTATGTATTAGTATTTTGTAAGAGTTTTTGTATTTTGTGTATATTATTGGTTTTTATATAATTTTTCGTACAATTTATTATCATTTATTTGTTTTTCACGTAGTTACATATTCTAATTTTATCAATGGCTCTATTCGAATTACATATTTTATTTAATAGGTTTTTTGATTTTACTAACAAGTCCGCTATCGTTAGTGATAGTTATAACTATATAACTTCTATAATAACTGATTTTTAGCTGACTATAATTCAACAATAAACTGAAATGACGACAAATGCGAAACACTTTAAGCTAAACATAGTAAAATTATGGTTGCATATCAAAGATTTATATTGACTATATATATGTATATTAAAAGTGTTGACTCATACGTGAACTGGATTGAGTTATTTAGATGCTAATATTTTATGAATCATCACGCTACTCTCTCTTAATTTTTCATCCATTTGTGTAAGTTAATTAATACTAGTATTAGGTTCAATTTTTTAGTATTTGAGACACCATAAATTTCGTTTTCTCCAATTAAACACCATATATTGACCACTCATATGACCTAATTAGCAAATATTTTCATAATTAAAAGTCCTAGTTACAAAAATCAAGCCTAATTAATAACGTTGCTGAAAAGACAAATCAAAAGCCAACAAATAAAGGCATATAAATTTGATTATGTCATTTATCTTAAATCTAGAAAACCAAATTTATCTCGAGAAATCAAAATTCAGGTCATCTCCAACAAATTCTCCCTTCTGTCACGGCGAGCCTAAGCTCTATATCAACCCAACCTCCCTCCCCTCTATTCCCACGCGCCACCGACTTCCGACCTACCAATCTCCTACCTGCAATCTAACAATCTAACACCCACCTCTCAAAATTCAAACTTTCTAGACCCAATGAAGAGATTGAAGAGTTACTATATGCATTTCCGCCATCACCAAGCAATGGAGCGCAGATGGATCTTCCCCCTCGCAATTGGGTCTATAGTCTCTCTGTTTCTCCTCTTTTTAACCACAATTTCATCTCCTGCTGGAATGCCGTTACTCCCTCTGTATCGTTCCTTTTCTAGCTTCAGCTCCAGATTTGTTGAGCCAAAGCTTCAACCTATCCCTGTTTCTACTCTGCCTCCCCCTCCTCGGTTTGCTTACCTGATTTCCGGGTCCGCCGGCGATGGGAACATGTTAAAGCGGACATTGCAGGCGCTTTACCATCCGAATAATCAGTATGTTGTGCATTTGGACCGCGAATCGTCGCCTCAAGAGCGGTTTGATCTGGGTCATTATGTGAGAAATAATCCCGTTTTCAGTCGGTTTCGTAATGTGAAGATGATTGATAAAGCGAATCTTGTGACTTATAGAGGTCCTACTATGGTTGCTAATACTCTGCACGCGGCGGCGATCTTGTTGAGAGAGGGCGGCGACTGGGATTGGTTTATTAATCTCAGTGCGTCGGATTATCCGCTTGTTACACAGGATGGTGAGTAAAATTAAATGCCGAATTTCCCCCTTTCTGGGTTTTAATTATTGACGGGTTTGTTGTTGGTTGATAGATCTACTACATACGTTTTCATATTTGCCGAGAGATCTCAATTTCATTGATCACACCAGTAACATTGGGTGGAAAGAGTGAGTTGGACTTGATTTGATTATTTAATGTGTTTGATTTTTGTGGGACTTCTTAGCTTCAGAATTGATTGGTAGAGGTGAACTTGTAGGTATCAAAGGGCAAAGCCAATAATCATAGATCCTGGGTTGTACATGTCCAAGAAGGCTGATGTTTTCTGGGTCACCCAAAGGAGAAGTGTGCCAACAGCATTTAAGCTTTTTACAGGTGCTGAATTTGAATTATGCTTGATATTCAGCTCCTTGCTGTTCTTAATCTGGTGTTTTTATTTTGAATAATGCTGATGTGATCATGATATCTATTTTTGCTGCATTTACTACAAGGTGGTTTGGTTTTTCGTTTTCCTTGAGTTTTTTTAGTTACCAGAATAGCGTTAGAATGGGCTTGAGAGTTTCATTTCCAAAATTCCATAGAAATTGAAAGTGCCAGCCAAATATCTTCTTCAATCCAGGGATTGGTTTTGTGTGATTGATGGGGAACATCCTAGGCCATGTTTGATTGGTTTGTGAACTTGTGTGAATTATTCAGTTCTGTTTGTGTCATTTCTATGGGTTAATGGTGCTCCCATGTCTTGCTAAAGTTGAAAACAAGATCAGTATCACCAAACCTCAATCGCCACTAATTGGATTGGCTGCATCGATTTTTCTTCTGTTGAGTCATAAAAACACTTTTGTCCATTATTTCGATGGGGCCAAAGATTCACCATTCTTTGGCTTTAGATTATAATGGACTAAAGCAAAATGATTCATTAAACTGTCTGAGCTTCTTTTTATTGTGATGTCACGGATAGCTGTTTGCAACTCCACTTCAGGGTCAATTGGAAACAACCTCTCTGTAATTACAGGGGTAAGGTTGCGTACACCCGACCCCCCCTTACCCCGTTTGTGCGGGAGCCATTGGGGTAATGTTGTTGTTGTTGTTGTGAGTCATAAAAACACTCTTTTGATTTGACATTCTATAGCTGTGTGTTGTGGCTATACCACTTTTGATGATATTCAATTGCAAAGTGAATTATGCTAATATACGATTCTGTATGCCTTTGCAATTGCTCAATCTTGGGGTGATGTTGCTATAATACATGGAATCTGCTTCTGTCACATTATGAGAAAGCCAAATTGATCCATGAACAACAGGTTACATGTGTTTTATATACCCCAGAGTGATTGGTGTCTTTTTATTGTAGCTCCAATCCTGTTCTATTACTATGTAATTTGTTGTTGCATCAACCATTATATATTGAGATGTTAGTATAAAAGAAGTGCTTATAAATGTATAGGACCTCTGGGGTTCAGGTTAAATTTGTTATTATTATTGTAGTCAGAAACTTTTTGAGGTTAAACAAAAATTAGGATCTAGAGATACAAGTATGAATCAGACTTGTAATATAAGTAGTGAAGTTTGGACTGGCATTGAGTCAGTTGTTGTGCATGATTTGTTGATCTGATCGATCAAGGACTTATATTTTAATAATGTTTATCTAAGTTACCAAATCAGAAATAGCCTTCTGCATTCTCTCTAAGTCTGATGTAGAAAATAACTTGCTGATTTTGAAGATGTCATGTTTATATTTTTTGGTTACAACACAAAATCACTTGAGCATTATTATTTTTTTCTATTCTTAGAGTAGGCTAGTATCACATTAGGAAAAAGTAGCTTATTTTCAGTAAAAAAGTTTCAAAATATTTATGCTATTATTGGGGTTTTATGTTTCTGCAATTGAACATAGGCAATAATCACTAAAAACAAGAAACACTGGAATTGAGAAAACTTTTTCCCTTAGTTGTTTTATCTGCATTAGTCGGTAATAATTAGAAACTGACTTCCGAACAATAGCCTCCTTCTGCAACAATGTATTTTCTGTGCACATGAAACACTGGAGTTAAGAAACTTTTTTCCTGAGATTTTCTGTTGGCGGGCCCAAAATTTTTCATTTGTTTGGTGAAGATAAGGAAACCGAAACAGTCAGATGATAATTGTCAAATGATGTCACATGACAAAATAAAAAGGCTATCGGTGGTGTCTTAATTGTGTCAATTAAATTGCTAGCAATTTAGTTTTTCAAGCAGGTTTGGACCACTTTTATCTTTTAGCAGCAAAGATTGCAAAGTTCAATGCCTTATTAATTGAGTTATTGTGTAATGAGTACTTTAATAAGATAAATAGATTCCAGCAACCATACTATGCATTCTATAGAACCATCAACTTTCCAACCTCTTTGATTCAGACGAGAAAACACAGCAGTGCAATTCAAATGCTTGTTTCTCTTTCTCAAACAAGAGTCGATTAATAATTAAGAGAACTTGTTAATCATCGCCTACACAGTATTACAAACTTTTCCTCAAATTCAATGGGAATTTGATGGTATAATAATCAATCTATATCTTTCATTCTCTTGAACATGTGATTTATGCATGATTGTGAAGTTAGGGGGAAAATTGTTTCATGTGATTTAGGCTCTGTTCGTTTCAAATTATAATCCTTTAGTTCAGTTTAGTACTTACGAGTACTGCATATATTTCGTAATTCATTCAGTAACTTAATCTAGTTTTATGTTGGAAACCGAAAGTCATATGATAATTGTCAAGTGATGTTCAGAAATAGTGTCTAGGGCTGCTTTATCTTTGAGTTCAACTGTTCGATTCTGATGTAATGCACGAATGAAATTTTCTCAACACTATTTGAGAAATGTTGCTGAAAAGTGGTTATGTTTGTGGATGCCTGAATAGGTTATTAAACGATTTTAAATTTGAAGCAGTTTATATACCTAATAGAGAATAGTTATAATTTTTATTTTTGGGTTGTTGAGATCACCATTTCTGCTTTCCCGTCATAGGTTCTGCTTGGATGGTACTTTCACGGCCTTTCGTCGATTACACGATCTGGGGATGGGACAATTTACCGAGAATCGTCCTCATGTACTACGCCAACTTCATATCCTCACCCGAAGGTTACTTCCACACCGTCATATGCAACGCCCAAGAGTTTCGCAACACTACAGTCAACAGCGACCTTCATTTCATCTCATGGGACAACCCTCCTAAGCAGCATCCCCATGTCCTCACCGTAACCGATATGCAAAGGATGGTTGACAGCAATGCCCCTTTTGCTAGGAAGTTTCGACGCGATGATCCAGTGCTCGACAAAATCGATCAAGAGCTTTTAATGCGGGACCCAGGCATGTTTACACCTGGCGGTTGGTGTGCTGGAATTAAGGAAAATGGAACCGATCCATGCTCTACTGTCGGAAATACCACGGTTCTTAGGCCTGGCCCTGGAGCTAAACGGCTCGAGAATATGATTGGCTCTTTGTTATCTGCTGAAAAATTCCGACCGAGGCAGTGCAAATAGGAAAACTCGGTATGTTTGTCTGGATTCTGGTAGTAAAAAGAAAAGAAGTGCGGGATATATACGAACTGGCTACTTATGGTTAATGATTTTGTGGGAGGACATCAGTTACTGTGCCCAGCATTTTCATGTTGTAGAGGATCAAGTAGGTGGCCAAAAATTACTTTGGTTTATCTTTTTTTTTTCAACTGTATTTTCAAGACCAGTCACCATTGGCTATACCCGAAATGTAGCGGGAGACGGTGATTGGGTAAACATTGGCAATGTTAATGTTAGAAGAAGACTTTATTTTCCAGGAAAAAAACGCTAGATAGACGGAAATCTGATGTACTATGTGATGACTTGTATGGTCTGTGTTAGGAGCAAATATATAGTATAATATCATTTACTAATGATGGATGCATATTTCGATAACTGGGTTCTATTAGATAGTAGCAATTTTATTTACAATTCGATTCATTTGGTTTATTTTGTCACAGTTCAATCAAGTTGAAGAAATTTTACAAATATTATGAATTATCTTGTTAATATTTACGGGGATCAGTTTTGTTGTTAAAACTATTGTGCATCAATGTGTTTTTACTAGAGAGTTTCTTGTTTCGAAGTTCAAATTCTTATATAGTAGTACTATTTTGATGTATCAATTTATTTCCATATATTGTAAGATGTAGATGGGTTATTTGTTGTTCAACTACATAAGTTGAACAAAGGCAAAGCTAATCGTGGAAAATTTGAATAAATGACAATGAATTTGCTTGCTTTGGGGACCATTTATTCCAATAAAATCCTAAGTTTTGACTCGTTTCTGGTGTCCGAGATGAGATGGCTAAAATTTAATTTCTTCTGGTTTAGAAATTCTTGGCTCTTGAGCCTTTTATCTTCTGATTAAATGAAATTGACCGTCTTTTATTCACAGAAAATTAGTTGACTAATAATAGTGATGGATCCAACAACGTGAAATTGAAGTTTCTTAGATATTCTTTTACAATGAATGTCACATTTTTCACCTCGGACATATTTCTCAAATTACTTGATTATCTGAAATATAAGATTTGATTAAACTGTAAAGTTTAATTAATTTTAACTATCCATAAAATTTAAATAGTTAAGATTTAGTGTATTATAAATCCTATAAATAATTAGCTTTAAATATCAATAATTATTTTCAATTTTATCAACTTAACTTCAGCGACTTTAAATCCATACAAAATGACCGTCCATTATTTTAAAAAATATGATGGTCCCTGCCACAGCACCATCAAATTCGGGAGCAATTATGCATCCAAGGATGAAATTATGGCTTTGCCACTTATTTTAGTACGAGGTTAATTTATTTTTATCTTTTTTAATGAACCTAAAATTATTGATTAACAGATCAGATCATGTATACATCAACCCACAACTTGCCAGGTTTTAGTTTGCTGAATAAGCCTTAATTTGAAGGGGATAATTTCGTGTGGCCAATAGCTCAGGGATTTAATGTTGTGATCAATTTCCTTTTCATTGTTGCAATTGGATGGTGCTACAGTAATTGTCATTTATTTTGGCTGTATTGTTATACGTATGGACCGTAGCCTCTTGAACTGCAATCCCATATGTGATGGATGTGTGCTTTTCAGGCGAATTCATAAATTTTTAGTTATGGGGTTCAAATATTAACATATAACTGAGTTTGAATTTTTAAATATATGTTAATAAATATGCAATGTGATGAAATCAATACAAAAAATTTATTCATAACTTTCCTCTATAAGTTTTCATATTATGGAAATAATACATAATTTAAATATTGCTAATAAATAATGTTACAATTTTTTAGCTCATTAACAAAATATAAAAGAGATTAATTTAGAAAACAACAATAATAAGGAAAAGGTAAATATTAATTAAAAGTTAATACAAAACAAATGAAAAACTGATTAAGTAAATATTGTAACCGACGGATGAATATAATCTGTGAATTTTTTAAAAAAAATAGTGAATGAATATAATTTTTGAAATCGGGAAAAAAAATTTCAACAGACAAATAAGTCTTTTAGATTTCAAATACTCTAGTAAACATGTGTTTATGGGATATAATAAAAATTTAAATTAAATAACTCATTAATTAAATACTCAATTAAGGACTACATCTGAAATTCTGAACTACTAATGCATATGGGGTCCACCTTTCATTTTCAATGGGTTCCAACATGTAAATGTTTATAATATTAACCTATTTTAAAAAATAGTAGGGTCTATCCATATGATATAGATTCGCCCATTTATTCAGTGTTAGAGGAAGAGAAAAAAAAAAAAACTTATGATAAAATATAAATAAAAAATATCTAAAAGGATATATAATTAAGTACATTAGATTTAAATTCATATATAATTAATTTATAATTTACATATGCTATCTTTTAGTTTATTTAACATTTAAGTGATTACATAGTTAATAATAAGATTCGGTGATTTTGAGTATTCTGACAGGTGCGAAATTATCATTGCACAAAATGCCCATTTTTAATGACGAATTCTAGTTGTTATTGTTGTTTTTTTCTACGAATAGTTATTAATATTTTTTATTAAATGAAACCAATATATAATAGATCTAGGATCGACGGGTATAAATTATGATTAAGAATATCCAAGGGAGAAACAAAAATTGTTGATTTACATCATGAAAAAGTAAATAATGTATTTTTTTACTGTTGTATAATAGATATGTTTTACGGTTGTTAAAAATAAAGTAAGCATAGAAAATACCATATTTTATACCTTAGTGATAGATGTGTTTTGCTAACATGTCTTGATATTTAGCAAAAGTGAACTAAGTTGTCTCATGACGACCGCGTATTTGCTCCTGATTTATAGAGTGAAAAATAAAGAAGCGTTTGTAAGTGGTTTTTAAGTCCGCCGTCTGTTGGTCCATGTGAGGGTCTAAACAAGGTCAGAGGGGGTGAATGACAATTTTTCGCAGGATTAACAGACTTTAATAACTCCTTGTGTAGCATGTTTGATTATGTTGCGGATGTAATGGATCCGGATGATGCAGATATAAAAAATAATGCAAATAAGTAAAGAGTTAGAAAATCAAACACAAGGATTTTATCCTGGTTCGGCTCCTCCTATTTCAGTCCCCAGAGTTTCCTTACTCCGAGCTTTTCCACTAGTGGATTCCTTTCCAACTGGCAGGAATCAAGCCTTACAATTTGTCTCCTGATGGTACCACTTGCGGGGGAAAAAATTTGTTGTCCCCTGTTTCATGTCCTCTTGGGTGTCTCTCCACTTACTATATGACATTTGGCATTTTTTTCCTACATGTATTTTTATTTTTCCTATTTTTCTTTTTCTCTTACCTATACATGGCCTATGTGTCAAACATTGAGTGAAGGACACCCAAGGGGACACAACAAACGGGACAACAGATTTTTTTTCCGATGTAGGATATACCACTAGAAGCGCCAACTCCTAGCTGAGTCCTTTTATCTTTAGCAGGATATACCACTTAGATTTCTACCCAAACCTAAGTTGAGTCCTACAGGGAGATCCCACTCAAAGCACCAACTTCAAGCTATATCCTAATCTCACTACTGACCCAAGTAGGAGATTTTTTACACTTCGATTTTTTAAAGGTTTTGGTTTTGGACTTCCTCAAGTTTATAACTTCACTAGGGAATCCTTACAAACAGATTAGGAATGGTTTGGTTCTTGGTGGGATTGTACAACTGATTGTTTATAGCACATGTTCTCGTGAATGCTTTCTCAAAATCAACCAGCACCTTCTCAACTTGTGAAGCTTCTCTTTTATATGCTTCTATCATAAATGTAGCCGTTGTGGGTTGTTGAACTTGATTTAAATCTTCACCGTTGATAAGGTAATATGTGGCGCTTCCGGAATCGTTGATCAATCCGTTAGACAGGGATTTTGACCCGTTTAAATCCTTGAAATTGAGGCTAAAAAGTTATCAGTGATCGTTTTCCTTGTTTTTTAGTGATTCACCAACTTTTACGCTAGTAGTCCGGAATGTGTGTGTCACGCGCCTTTCTTATTGGTCTATGTGAAAAAGGTTGTTACCTTTTCTCTTTCCTATGTCAGTCCTTCTGTCATTTTCTGAAAAATATGCTAGCTGTCTTCTGTCTTGTATATGGGGAAAAGATCTTTGACTAATAGATAAAAAAGATAGAGGAAAAAGTTATTTTCAAAACTTTTCCATTGTTTTTATTACTATGTCTTTCAGATAACTTTTTCTCTTAATATCCGGATGCTATTCAATCAGTCTTCCTCCGGATGCTATTGTACAAGGAGTTAGCAGTTTGTTTCCTTTCCAAATTCTAACCGGATTCTTTTCTTTCATGCTTAGGTAATTGACTTCACTTTTATAATTGTCTTAAACTTTGGATGTTTTGGTTATATGTATGGATAAAGTGACTTAGGTCATTTTGCACTTACGTGTTTTATTTACTTTAAACTTGATCCAGATTATTTATTGTTCCGGATCATTGTTTTCAACACCATCAAATTCCACGGCTCAACTCTAGACACATGGTGGAAAGCACAATACAATGAGGAATAGTATATTACGTTTGTGAAGGATAAGTCGCTGCCAAAAAGGAATTTTATTGATTTTCTCTTGATTGATTGGATCCTAATATTCTTGCAGAGTTTATAACTGGACAATTAAATAACATAATTTATTGATATTTTTAAAATGTTAAATCAATTAAAAGCTGACATATGATGTTCATATAATAAATGATGTATTTTTATAAAGTTTAGGAGATAATTAACAAAGTGAAAGATCGGGAGAGTAATTTATAAAATCTGTTAAGTTCAAGTGGAAAATCATGATTGAATTGTGTTTTTTTTAAGTAATTGTTTGCCTGATATTTTGAACATGAAATTCTACGCAAGGAACCGAAGCGAGAAATTATATATGATACTGAACATTTAATATATTACTTTAATATAATTATTAAGTATTTATAAGAATGTATTTATATATTTTTTAATTTTAATTAAATAATCCCTCATAAATATTTAACAGTAAGATTGAAGAAGGTTATTAAATGTCCGATAATATATAGAGAAGCAAAAATAAATAATTTTCAAAATAATTGCTTATGATCTCATGCAATGACATCAGTGTGGTGATCAATAAATGCAATTGATGGATCTTGTTCATATCCAGCGATATCTTCAGCTTGAATTTAATATTATTTGGGTATCCAATTAATGGATATTATTCCAATCAAGTTGCTCCAGAAAAACATCTGTCTAACTATATTTACTAAGTCAGCGTACATATCATTTTCTCATGTGGCTGCTTTTTGTGAATTTTTTTAGTTTTTCTTTGATCAATTTATGTACATAATTTTTTTGTTTATGTAATTGAGCTAGACCTGACACTTTTGTCTAGATGGAATTTTTCATTAACTGTGACTTGCTTTTAAATTTGAATTTAGTAAAAAATGCTAGATAGATGAACTCTTATGCAGATATTCCAGATTCATGGATCTAAATTGTATAGGATGCGAATAAATGTCTCACATCGGTACAAATAAGAAGATGAAATGGTTTACATTCATGGACAATATCTTCAATGGTACGAGACATTTTGGGGTAAAGTTCAAGAGCAATTTCATGAAGGAATAGACCTAAAATTAACAATATCATACCATTCGTGGGAATAAAAAGTGTTCATGATACCTGAGAGAGTTGCAGCAAGTCTCACTTGTCATAAAAAGGAAATTGCTGTCTAGTGAGATAGAGGCATTCAACTAGGCGAGCACTATCAAAACAATTGCACAAAAAGATACAAGTCAAACAATAATTATATTTCAAGCAATCATATAGTTGATTTTTAGTAATTATATCACAAATAAATGGAAGCTTTTTAAAACTGGACCAACTAAATTCCACAAATAAAAATATCCAAGCTAAATTATCGTAATATGCCACACCAAAATCAAATTAGAGAATCTTATTAGGTTAATAAAACCACACAGTTGAAAGTTAAGTAGAGCTTACATTTTGTGGAATTAATACTGAGCCGCCATGGATAAACTAGAGTGTTACTGAAATAAATAATTGAATAGAACTTGAGGATAACAATGATAGTAAAATCAATTAGGACTTGCCCAAATTGACATACTAATAGTTTTCTTAAGAATGGATGAGAGTGTAGGTGTTGGGCTATAAGTAGGGAAGAAGAATGAATTAAGTTTCAGTTTTCAATGGCTAATTAGCATTAGCTGAATTAGGGTGAAATGTGTACATTTGCATTTATTCGATTTGGGCTCATATTAATCTTCGCGTTTCCCACAGAATTCGAGATTTGAAACTGAAAATACCTCCATGCATTAGCCCTGTAGTGAGCAAATTAATGCGACATAAATTAGTTAATTCGTAAAAGAGTTGTAGAAAACTTACATATAGATAACGAAAATCAGCATGAAGAAAATTAAGAAATTGGAGGGAGTATTATCGAAGGAGGGTGGCACTGGCACTAACAATTAGGCTACTTGCTGGTGCCACCGCTCCTGCGACAATACTCTCTTAATCTCTCTTCCCTTTTGCCCTTCTTATTCATTGTATGCATAACTTAGACTCTTGAACAAGGCTCTACTTATAGAGACCGATCCACCACCCATTCTATATACAATTATTTATTATGTATTGCATTATAAAAAGAGGCAATCATTTTATGACCAAAAAGTAATTAAAGAATATGGTCAAGTGGGAATGCTGACTAGTACTCACTGCTGAATCTTCTCACATGCTGACCTAACCTTTCAAATTTCATTGATTTACTCACCTTTAATCTTGTCCAAATTCTAGACTTGATGAAAAGTCTCCTATGTTTTAAATAATACATTGTCTGTTTGGCAATACATGTTATATGAATTTGACATCCCCTATATCAAATTTTTCATATTTATGACTTTAAATTTTATTTATACTACTTTGATTAATCTATACATATAACGGTATAAAGTAATGACCTGACTCACTCCAAAATGTACTTTAAATGGTGAGAATTAATGTGAACAGACAACCTGTCTAGCTTACAATTACCTCACACATAAAATAAGCAACATTAAGCAGAACTTGTATTGAGAATACATAGTTCATGTAAAATATGGATATAACTTAATATGAATTCCTTGTTGATTGACTGATGTTTCCTATTTTTTTAGCTTCCTGTTTCTGTTCTCTAGGTGCTAATGGTAGGCTAGTAGTAGTATAAGTTAAATATAATGCTTGACCTTACTATTGGCATTTATCAAACAAAACAGTTTCATATTTTAATGTTGCAATGGTCCCCTTCTATTATTTGCCAGAGACTACTCATTTCATATTTAAATGCTTTAGAGTTGATGGACAACTTGTAGAGATAACTTGTTCATTGTTTTGGAATTAATGGCTACTATTTAACTTCCTATTTTTTTGCCCTAAAATACAGAAATATTAATAAATGATATTTTTCCCATTTTGTATTGCGCTCTTTCTCTATCATGTAATTTTATTTTTATTTCCACAATCTGGTTATTTGAAGACCAACAAATACAATTTATCCATTCTATATACAGAATCTTGTTGTCGTTAACTATAAAAACTTCGAAGAAGAGAAAAAACATAAACATGCGATTGATTGAAGTAAGAGGACGAAGAAGGAGACACTTTAATCATAAACAAAATATCATTTTCAAATACTTTATTTGATTATTCGCTCATTTTTACAAGTTTTTACTTTTCCGAGTTTACTTCTCAACTTCATTTAGAACACACCCCTGCACTGAAAAAAATATTGGACTTATTATGCCATGTTCTTTTCAACTTTAAAAGCTGAACTGAACTTGAAATTATTTCAGTGTAAATTTATAACTATGCAGAACTGAACTGAACTGAACTACATTGAATTGCAATCCAAGAAAACATGCCTTAGTTCATTTGTTGCAAGCAAACTTTAAAAGAAAGTTTCATTAAGTTGCCAAAATATAAAATTAAGTGGGTGCTCTATAACTTATTCAAAAATTAGTACATTGCCTTTGTTTTTGCATGAGTCAATTGCTTTTTATTTGTTTTTTTACTATTAAATAACTACTTTAATTGAACTGCTTCAACAAACAAAATCATCGTTACTACTAAAAATAATAGACAAAAAGTTACTAGTAACATCAATAAAACATCCTAAAGTGTAAATAAAAAAATTCTTAAAACGTATAAGGTGTAACTCGGCTGGCAACGTAGACTGGCGAAAATAAGATTCGAATTCCAGTAAATATATTTGCAGAGGGGTGGAAAACCTTAACTACGATTCTCAAACAAATTATTTCAACGAAAGGTTTTTGCCAACTATAATTAAAATTCTAAAAAGACTTTCAAAATAGTTGCAAATTTTGTCATTTACTATTCTGAATTTCATTTCGTTGCAACAAAAGTTTGCACATTCTCCTGATAAGATTGAGAAGGCGACCATGCAAAAGAGTAGAGGATAATGGCACGCTGCAAAGGGTTCAATCAAGGGCATTATTGGTTGCTTTGTTTCTTCTAATGGAATGAAAAATTAACATTTTAAAGAAAAAGAAAAAGTAGAGTAGAGTAGAGTAGTGGCAGGCTGCACAAAAGGTTGGATCAGAAGCAGGTGGGATGTTTGCACAGTTTTTGGGCTAATGGGAGACATAAAAATACGGGACCACCTCGACAATAAACTTTTGAAATTGTAAATAAAAAATTCTTACTTTTTTTTTGTTACATTATATCAATAACAAAAATAAGGTTAGAATGTAATCATTGAAAATGAATATATAAACAAATATGGAGAACAAATATTTACAGGTGAAGGATGTGAATTAAAATAGAATTAGAGTTTTCAAGGAAATTAAATGAGTTTGAAAATTTTAAAAATTAAGATAATAATAAGCATATTGGTAATATTGAATTTTTTGCTAATTTTTTAATAAAGAATCTCATCCCTTTTGATCGGGGGAATGAGAAATTTGCACAGATTGAAAAGTGTTAAAATTTAATAAAATCACAAGTTATCATTGACACTACCTTTTATAGGAACTTTGCTTTCAACCGTAAGATTATGATACCTGTAATGTTTGATGGATCAGATTTTAAAATTTTTTTCCTCACTCTGCTTAAAATAATCATGAAGAAAAACATTATTTCACTTCATTCATACGTGGACAAGCTTTTGGTACAATAAAGAAGTTCGGTGATTTAAATTAATTTATATTATTTTTTAAAGAGAAAACACACCTTGATACATAATAATTATATCTTATTTCCTCTAACTTGGGATAGCGCGGGCTTGGGAGCAGACATTCAGTGCGACCACCCAAAATCATAGCTGGAAGGGGTCAAAAAGTTTTAAATTTTTTAAATCTTAATAAAAATAGTAAAAATAAATTTTATTATAGTTTTTTAATGTTCTAAATTCTTTTATAATGAATTAAAATACAATAGCATATATTTAAATTTTAATTATGTTTTCTGCTTATTTGACTTTTTAGTTATTTTATTCTCATAAATAAGTGACTATAGTTAGTTATTAGGTATTTCGACATGTCGATGCATTACGTCTTATATATTTATATAATTTTCAGTTCAATTATCTTGGGAATAATATATCGAGGTTCTTTGCAGTTGTCCCTAAACACTCATTTACCATTTGAGCTTTCAAAGTTTCAATTACTCCCTTGAACTTGAAAAAGATGTCGTAGTTTGCTTATGAAAGCCACGTGTCATATTTTGGTTGGTTTGACTTTTTCAACGATGTCATTTCCTGATATTTCTCCCCTCCAGCCAAAAGTTGATAATGTAACATTCAAGAGGTTAAAAGGTGCACTTTAAATAAGTTTAAAGGGTTACATGAAACTTTTAAAAATTTAGAGGAGAATGGACATTTAGGAACAATTATACAGGGTCACAATGCATTAATCCATATCTTTGGTGTAAAATACAAGGTCGGTGTTAACATTTCAAGGGGTAGAAATATGGTCCTTTTCATTCAAATTTTTTTATATGAAATTAAAATATATAATAATATGTACGGAAGAAAAACTATTTTCAAATCTTAGTTTAACTTTATTAATTTAACTTATTTATAGTAAATATTCGAAAAATATTTTAAAATTTATATGTATACATGTATACGGAATAAAAAATTATAAGCCCTAAACCTTGCAAGTGCGTTCTATGTCAAAGACCAATCTATTCATATATGTAGGGCTGTAAATAAACTGAACTATTCGTAAATTATTTGGCGTTGGTTCCGTCAAAGCTCGTTCGAGCTCGATTCATTAATAAATGAGTTTGTTCATGAACAAAATTTCAGGCTCGTTAACGTAAACGAACCAAGCTTGAACAAGGGGATACTCGGCTCGAAAGCTCGTGAACACGCTCAATAAGAGGCTCGTGAACTAGTTTGCCAACAAGCTCGTTAGTAGGATCATTAACATAATTAAAAAAATTAAAAATTCTATTTATGAAATAGATAGATTATGAAAAATGTAAAATATATAGAGTATGAGTAAAAATGGGCATGAAAATGTATAGAAAAAAATATAAAATATAAAATTAAGAGTAAAGAAAAATATGTATAAGGTGCTATATAAAATATAGATAAAAATGAGTAAAAGAAAAAAAAAGATGGATATAAAGTCTAATGAAGGCAATCTGAATCCAATCCATTTCCCTACTACATATATTTACCAATTTTCATATGCTCAGTAAAACCCTAATCTCATTTTCCTCTGAAAAATGCAACTACTAACACAACATTCATCCTCTTCCTCTTCTTCATACAGTGAAAATCATTTGTGGTGCTTAAATCCTTCAGCTCTTATTCTTCATCTTACAAATTCTATTTCTTTTATAGGTTCAAGCTCTCGATTTAAACAAAACTGGAGATAGGCTCGAGCTCAGCTCGGGCTCAATTTAACTAAGCTTAAACTCGATTTAGACTTAATTTAATCAAGATCAAGCTCAAGCTCGAATTCATTAAAATTTAAATGAACAAAACTTGAATAATTAACATTTAAACTCAATTCAATTCGTTTACCGCCCTACATCCATGACAACATGGTTTCCATTCCTTAGTGTGTAAATGAATTTAATTCAAAAAAAATAAAATTAGAAAAGTGAATGTTGACTTAAGCATCATTAAAAATAATTAATATCAGTCTCTCTTATTAATGTGGCAAATAGAATTGTAGATCACTGTAAGAATTAGTTTAGTTCAAGTGATAAGCAATTTGATATTATTTAAGTAAGATTTTGAGTTTGAATTTTAGTAAATGTAGAAAATCTTTATTAGGAGACTTATCACTACAACCAAATGTGCTATTCAAATCAGATCTAAATATAATTAGAGTAAAACTCTGATAAATTAGTTGAAAAAAAAAAGGAATTGTACATCTTAATTTTAGTACTAAGAAATTAAAGGCTATATCTGGATCACACTTTACTGGGGGTAATGCCAATATGTGCTTGGCTTTAAACAGCTGTAC
This sequence comes from Euphorbia pulcherrima, assembly GCA_947683365.1. Lineage (NCBI taxonomy): Eukaryota > Viridiplantae > Streptophyta > Magnoliopsida > Malpighiales > Euphorbiaceae > Euphorbia > Euphorbia pulcherrima. Next base: position 10,722,282 of record CANTUS010000001.1, on the reverse strand, counting down.
AAATCATAATACATTTCATTTATAGATAAACCAGCACGCTCTCCATGCTAAATATCATAATACATAATTTCAAATATATAAAAAAAATATAACCACTACAAAAAAAAAAAAATGGCAAGAAAATATTCCAAAATATTTTTTTTAATAGAATAACATATCTTAATATTGGATAAAAGATTTTGAATCTTAATATTAATTAATTTAAAACTGTTTACTATTAATTTTCAGAACTTTTCAGAACAACAGCTTGAAAAAGCTTAAAAATTAAGCTTTTCAAAAAAGCAGCAGGAAAAGCAATCCCAAACCGGCCCTTAGGCAGCAAATGACAACAACCATTTTGTATGTTGTTTCACTGGAATTGATATTTTATGCTGTTGAAGTAAAACATCTAATATAATTTTTTTTTTTAATATTTGATATATATTTACAACTATTGTATGTTGTTGTCAAGTAAACTTTTGACCACAAAATCTATACGGCTGCAAAAATTTATTGCCAAATTAAAGAGTTTTACTGTTAGGTTTAACTCGCAAATAGTATGAATTCGAACTTGTAATTTATAGGATCACAGCTTCAAGGCCCAACCACTATATCAAACCGTTGCCACAAATTTGTCATGTCCTTGATTGGGCTAAAATGAGCTCTTAATGTTGAAACATGTTGAACATAAAAATAGTGTGTTAAGACCAAAAACATAAAAAAAAAACTATAAAAGTAATGTTAGTACATATCTTAATTTTATGTTGCCTGAATTGATTTAAATTTTAGTTTCGAAGTGAATATGGCTTTTTTAGATCTAGATAAAAAAAAAAATGAATGATCAATCTTAAGAATGATAAAGGCCCCTCGAATTGTCATAGTCGACCCTTGCCTGAACTTTTAAAAATTTCTCTCGCCCCTAAACTTTTTTAAAGTTCCTCTCGCCCATGAACTTGTTCAAAGTGTTCCTCATGACCTCTTTTGGCTGACGTGGCAGGTGATTTGTCATTGCTTGAAAAGTCAATGCCACTTCAGCTTAACGGGGTCATGAGGTGCAATTTAGACAAATTCAGGAGATGAAAGGAACTTTTGAAAGTTCAAGGAGGCGATGGACGATTATATGCATTAGGCCAATGAAAACATATACAATTTAAGTATCATATACATACCTTAAAAAATCAGAGAAGAAATGATGATGGAAAATTGAAAAGATCTAGTTTCTTGTCGGAGAGAGATGGCCCTGACTCAAAATCTCCATTTATAGAAGAACAAAAGAAAAGTGAAGATGGGAAGGCAGCACCATCTCTCCTGCGACATGGAACTTTAACCCTTTGATTAGTTAGTTTGTGTGCTTTCAATGGATCCATGTCTTCACTATTTATAGGCACACTTTTGGTTGAGTTTTCAATCATTTCTTATTCTACGAAATTGCTTGCAACTTCTTGTCTAACTTCCTTAATCATATTATATTATTAAATAGCATTTCCTAGTACGTTACTATATTAATGTTGAAATGTTATTAGTGTTTTCACATGCTATTTGCAACTTGGTATTATATATCGTGCATGATTATTGTTATTTTATTTCTGACACTAAAAAAGACAACCATTAATTACTTTGTTTCACATAATATATACATGTCAATTTTAGTTAGGACACATTATAAAACCATATATGTGTTGTGCTACATTTTCTTATGGGGTCATTGGTTACATGACTTTCCAATCGAGTTCAAGACTTTAGTATTAATATTGAAGTTTAATAATATAATATTCTCCTTCATCAAAAAAAAAAAAATATAATATTCTCCACGATTTCTTTTAATTCACTCTAAGAAATATGTGAAATGTAAAAGAAATTTTTCGACGAACAACGATCAGTTAAAATTACCTTCAGAGATACGTTAAAATGTTCATCAACAAATTTTGATGAACCTGCGAAAGTATTTTCTAAACCGTGCTTCTAGACTTTTTTTTATTTTATTTTTTTTATTTATAAATATAAAATATTAATGTAAAGTTCACTATTTTCTCCTAATTTATTATTATACTAATTAAAAAGAGATTACGCAGTGATGAAACAAAAAATTGATAATTAAAAAGAAAATTTTTAAGTTACAAATTAAATTAATAAGTATTTTTTTAATAAGAAAGAAGTAATTCAAAAATTCATTTATTTGAATGTGAATGTTTTCTAACATTTTAGATTGGATTTTAATCATTTGTAACTCGTCATATTCAATGATCATATTCAACAGTGCGGAGCCAGGGGTACTGGCCGTTGGCGGCCGTCTCACCTCTCCGCCGGAAAACTTCACCTTCATTCTTAATATTCTCCTCCACTCGAGACTTTCGCCCTCCCTCTTGTCCATGTTATTGCTAACAGGGACGGCGGCAGTAGAACCTCCCCCCTACCGGAGGTTTTTCCTGCTTAAGATTATATAGTGAACACTTATGTAATTATTTTAAATTATAACAATATTGTGATGTAAGCAACCTTGTCTCTGTAAATACAGAGAGGTTGTTTTCAATTGATTCTGAAGTGGAGTTGTAATAACTATTCATGACTTTACAATAAAAGAAGTTCAGACAATTTAATAAATTATTTTACAGTAGTCAATTATAATTTAAACCTAAAAAATATAAATCTTTGGCCCCATCAAAATTATGAAGTATAATATATAAAATCGTCCAAAAATTTTTTCAAATGTAAACAAAAAGAATAAAAAATAAGTTTCAAAAGTCAGACCAATTCTACCCATGTGCATCCTTTTTTTTTTTTGTAATTTAAACGTTATTTCTTCATTCATCTTTAAATTCGCATTTGCACCCTTGCGCTGTACTTAGCATCCTTATAGTCCCATTTGGAGCCCTAACCTTTCAACGATTTCATATACATGCCCCCTTAAAAAAAGGTAAAAGTGCACAAATTTATTTCATGATTTTGATTGACCTAAAAATTATAAAGCGTGTGATATACGCGCGTTATGTATTTAAAAGTTGAAAAATCAAACTAAACCTATCTGATAATACGTACGGTAAAAGTTAAAAAAAGGTATTTTTAAATAAATTCATTACTGTATTTATATTTTTTATTCTTTTAAGAACACCAATATAATCTCAATAAAAAAATTCATAAAATTTCAAACATATTTTAATATTTTTATTGTAAACTTTTCATATTTTATCACCATGATTATCTCCATTCATCAAATTCAAAAAGTTCAAAACCATACTACCTAATTTCTGAACATTATTCCATAATCTATCAACATGATCATTCTCAAATGCATAAAATTTCAGTTGCAAATACATGAAGCTTAGGTTTCATGTAGAGAATCTGTGGTATGTAGAGTGTTAGGCTTGATAGTTTGAGTGAGGTTGATCATATCTAACACAAAATCAATTGGCTTATATTAAGACTCAATCTACACCACTTATATACTACTCATCATTCTTATATATTTCCAATGTGGGAAAACCTCACATCTCCAACATTCCCCCTCAAGTGCAACTGAACCTGAATTAGTTGTCATTTGCCAAACAGTCCATGGCTTATCACCTATCAACGGGTTTAGTCCTTCTCCGCTATAGTCCAAACTCCACTAGGACTCTAATCACGAACCCAGGATCAATGGCTGTCAAGCCTTCTTCTGCTATGATACCATGTTGAGATTATGTAGGCCTGGAAAGTGTTAGGCTTGATAGTTTGAGTGAGCATACAAGTGGAGTTGAACTCATCTAACACAAAACCAATTGACTTGTGTTAAAACTCAATCTAAAATACTTATATACCACTCATTATTCTTATATATTTTTAATGTGGGATAACCTCACATCTCCAATATTGCAAATGTAGGAAGAGAAGTGTTGGTAAAATTATAATTTTTGATTTTACAACTAACTTTTAACTATCCAGTTTCGAATATATTCCTGATTTTTAATTTTACTACCAACTAATTATTTAATTTAGTTCATGTCATGATCTTAATTTCGACATTCACTCTCATTGGACTTCGATTATACTAGACCGGATCGAGTTGATGTTGTCTCGTGCCTTGTTTCAGTCCCCTTGGGAACGACTAATCGATTGCTAAAAATTCAAGTGGGCTCTAAAGAATTCGTGATACATACAAACCTCAGACAAGGAGTTGGCTGCCAACATTGTGAAGATGCGGATTCAGAAATCTCTTATAATTCAAGCAAAACTTCGTTTGTTTTAGATGACTCGGCTCCCTACTCAGAGCCTCTTAACGGTAACCGGGCTCGACCTATAACCACTCAAATTGCCCAGGTGTCCGCTGAGCCTGATTTAATTCTCAGTTTGGTTCCGGAAACGAATTCGACTTCTAAAGGACCCTCAGGTAGTAAAAATGCAGCTCTTCCCGACTTGTCAAACTCTAACCCGCCTAGGAGATCGCAGTTGGAAGTGGTTTCGATTGGACATGATGTTAGTCAAATTTAGCAAAGGGATTCAGTTTCCTCAGGGCCAGATATTGCGAATATGAATCGGGTTATAATTCTATCTCAGTCGAGACCGTCCCCTCAACTGGGAAAAAATCTGACCTTTGAAGTTGGTAAGAATCTTGGTCTATTCATGGATCAAGACAAAGTTACTATTATTGATGCGATGGATAAGATAGTTAATTAATTTGCTATCTTGTATCGAGGTACTTCCTTTTGATTATGTGTTTAGATTTTGTTTGTTGGAATTGTCGCGGAGGCCTTAATAATAGGGCTAAGCAAAATTTTGTGCGTTCTCAAATCCGTAAACACAATCTGAAGTTCTTTGCTTTGCTTGAGACGAAATCGGAGGATGTTTCGGATAAAACGGTTCAAAGATTTTGGGGACACAATGACTTTTCATACACTACATTCCATCTTTTGGCTTTTCGGGGGGGGGGGGCGCTTTTTATTATCATGGAATTCAGCCCTTTTGAAGGGATCAGTCATCAGATCTTCTGTTCGATGGGTTCTGTTAAAGTTTTCTCTGCTCCAAGCGGATTTTCATGTTATGTGCATTTATGCCCCAACTATTTATACAGACCGAAACTCTATGTGGCTAGACATTCTCCTATCAGTAATGAGGTTCAAAATATTCTGCTTTGTGGAGATTTTAATAAAGTATTACATGATTCCGAGAGTGCGGGTGCTAGGAATGCACGCTCTATGTCTGCTTTTCAGGATTTTGTGAGAGATAGTGAGCTTCAGGATCTCCCTCTCCAGGGCCGAGATTATACATGGCATAACACTCTATCTTATTCCCGCATTGACAGGGTTTTTGCGTCTTGTGATCTATTGGATTTATGGCCGGCTATGTGCATTTCAAGTCCGGACACTACTCTCTCTGATCATCTCCCTATTTAATTTAAAGCATGTGGGGTTCAGGTTGGGGGCACAAATATTTTTCGATCTCTAAACTTTTGGTGGGACAGTGCCGCTTTTCTCTCGTTCATTCGGAATTCTTGGCGCAACATCTGCTCATCTAATTTGGATTCGGATATTTCTACCATACTTTCTTTGTTAAGTTCAGCGATTTGTCCTTGGCATAATTCTAATTTTGGAGATTTAAATAGGAAGATTTCTGCCTTGGAAGCCAAGATTTTGTCCCTTACTAGTAGTAATGTTCCAAGGCCTCTCAAACGTGATCAACATTCGCCATTCCTGAAGTAAAGCTCAAGAGCGACATTCGGCCTTATGTCACTCTGGAGCTTTACTTCAGGAATGGCGCAACTGTTTGGAAAAATTGAGACACCAACAATCTCGTTGTGAGCGCGGGATTTTGCAGTCCCTCTCGCGAGACGATAATGACGTGTACCCGATTTTAATGCCTCATAATAAAAGTTCTCTTTAGAATTTTTATTACCAATATAATATTCCTTGCGAATTTTATACTTGGTAGAATTCAGTTCGGCGTGGCCAATAACGCATCCGGTAGGAGTTTGAACCGACGATTTACACCCAAATTAAAAAATATCCATTAAAATATCATTAAAAATAAAAAAGATGCCTTTCCACCCACCATTAAACCACTTTTGGCGACTTTTTAGGCTCTTAGCCCGCTGTCTGTCGGTATGCTGGAGGCTGATGCCACTAGCGACATCAGCCATGCTGCCGGCGATATCACCATGTCGCCAGCGGCATCGCCATGTCGCTGACGGCATGACCTGAAGCAGGTCCCTGCACAGACAGCCTTTCGGCCACTTTCGGCAGATTTAGTCATAAAGGTCTCAAAAACCACCCCATTTCACCTATAAAAGCACACCTTGAGCTGCAATTAGGGGGGAGGAACCATCTAAGGTTAGAAGTTTAATATTAGAATGAGAAAATAGATTTTAGAAAGATAAGAATTAGATAAGGCAGAAAAAAAGGATTTCGATCCATTTTTCCTGGTTTTTCTTCTTTGAATTCTCTGATTGTGAGTTTAAAATCAGTAAATCTTTTAGTTGAAATCAACTTAATTGGATTTAGAAACCGGAAACACTTAAATTTACTGCTAAATCGTCGCAACAAGCTCCCCGGAGGTGTTTCTTTTGATTCACGAAGAGGTAGATTCACGGCCTTGAGGTAAAAATCCTGAGTCTTATAGCTCTTTGGCATTAATATTACTGATTTGTGTTAATTTTTGTTGACTTATATTCATTTTTGGGTTTTCGGTCATTTTTTACTGCCACCACTGCTGCTGCAAGAAACTGAAGTCGCCAGAGATATGTGATGTCGCCGGCGGTATCACCCATGTCGCTAGAGACATCACTGATACCGCTGGTGGCATCACGTTCCCCAGAGACTTCACTTTCTTGTAGGACCCTTTCTTTACGAAAGCCATGTAACCTACCTGCATACTAATGCAACCAGCGGCATCATTGATGTCGCCGACGACATCATCCATGTCGCCAACGACATCAATGATGTCGTCGGTGGCATATGTAGCATCGTCAGTGGCATAACTTTCTGGATAGCAGTTTTTGTTTTCGTTTGTTTCCGGACTAGATTATTTTTCGAAGCTAGGACATATAGTACGAGGATGGAGGTCTAAAGCCTCCTAAAAATAGATCCCACCCCGTAACGTGTGGAATTTTCATTTATATTCTGGTTAAAGCAATGATTGAATCTAAAATTTGGTTAAAAAGTGGAATTTCCCCCCAAATGCCGTCCAAATCTCATTTTAGCCATCCAACCGAGCTTCATAATATTGTAAATAAAACATGCCATATCTGTACTAACCATCTTCTACAGGTAGATGTACATCAGACATTCAGGTATTTTATTTATTGCATAAAAAATGTATAGGACTTGGAAGCCTTGTAATAATTTTATTTTCCGTACTTATTTTTGAATGGTTGTAAATATTTTATTCAAAGCTTTAGTTGCTTGATAAACGCGAAAATAACAAAATAGCTGAAAACATAAATAAATAGGTTGGATTAAATCGATTAAGAAAGAATGAAGTATTTTAACTTGGCCTAATGAAAAATAGATAACATCGTCTGAGCTCAGAATCTCTACTTAAGGAATGGTCCAACCACCCGGTGGGAAAATTGTACTAATAATTTCCCGGTTGAGCTGAATCGGGTGGCAACTCTGTCTTAAGTACGGGATTTCAATCTCGTATCTTTTAAGCATTAAAATGTGCAAAACCATTTTCCAATCACACAACTCGCATCCCCAGTCTATTTAAAGAGGCTGGCCCTACCGGTTCGGCCGCGCTGCCGCCGTGTAAAACGTCATCGGCTCATAGTGGCGACTCCGCTGGGGATCTATCTCTTTAAGCTTGAACTTTCGTTTCGTAAAGTTTAAAGGATTTTGATAATGTATTGAAATCATTGGCCAAATTAAAATTTCATTCCTTTTCTTAAGACGTTTTGTCCTTACGCGTGTAGATAGTTCTGTAATTTTTAGGTGCCCCATTTTATTCGAGAAGCTCATAAAGTATCACTCGTGCCCTGTTGGAATTGAGGATACCTAGTAGGTGGATCACTCGTTTCGACCAACATGTAAACTCCTACGATCACACCTATTCGGGAAGTGGTTGAGTAACGTGGAATCAAGGTAAACGAGAACCTTCTACATCAACAACCCTATACTAAAGCCACGTTAGAAAAGTCCCTAGTAATTCATTCCCTTAGGACTAACCAGAACAAATAAAATGATTGGGACGCGCTTCTTTCGCCATTACCGGTGAAGAAGCCAAAACTCCATCCTTCCAAAGAGGCGTTATGTGGGAGTCATAAGGTTGGAAGAGGGACGATTTGTGTGCTATGTGCTCTGTGATCATGCACCCCCATGCATTGGCTTCAAGAGCCAAAAATGAATTAACTTACCCCTACTACTCCCGCCCGTGGAAAAAGTTTAGCAACACACGTAGGACTTCTCCTGTGCCTCCGTTGAGTCGCCATATATCACTGTATATGATGTGAGATACAAACGTCCTACGTATATTGGAGGGTTAAGCCATTGCATCATCTCTAACCATATCTACGAGCAGCCATACGTATCATGCATTACTCCCGAGGAACAAAAGGCATGCATACCATCCATACCATTCACAAAACCATTCATGATCTGATCCACTGCCTACCATTTCAGCTAGGAGGAGGTGTGCTGATCGTCGTACCCCGATTTGGAAAAGGATAGAACAACGCTTGATACGTCATCCTCTCACCCCGATTGTCACCACGGAAGTCGAAGGAATTCCACACACTGATTCCAGCGGGGAGTAAGATTCAGAACAAGTTTAGTTAAGCCAGAGTCCTTCCCAATCAACCATGTCTTTTCCAAGAAATGAAGGGACCCACCTCCTAAAGAGCCCTTTGGCCCTACTTTCAGCTGGGGAATAGGATCCCAGCCACCTCCTGGTTTTGACTTTGCCAGTGCTATGGCACAATTCCTGAAGTTAGACGCTTTCCAAGGTTCTATCCAAACCACTGTTCAGGCTGCCGTTAAGCAAGCTCTCAAAGATAGAAATCCCGATCGAGTATCGGCATCCGATATTCAGGCCCAGAATGGTTCGACATAAATGTTGACCAGTCTAGTAGGGACAAGACCTGTTGCACCTAATTTTCAATCAACCTAGCCCATGGCAAACCCATTCCAGTTTGGGCAAGCTTCAGCTTTCTTATCAACTTCGACCGTTCCATCAGTTATGCCTTTTAATCCAAGACCCGTCGCTCAAAGCTCTACTCTCCCGGTATTTACTCACCAACGCCCAGTTTCTCAGGCACTACCCTCTTTCACACCTCCGCAGTTCATTGTGACTCCCAAAAGCACCACCCACCCCCAAAATCCTTTTGCCAGCCAGCGGACCATTCGCCCTTCGCTACCCCCGACACTCAACGACCAGGTCATGCAACCGCCGGGCGTAACACCCGAGGTAGCCGCTTTTGTTCGATAAATGATAGCTTCTCAAACTGTCAGTGACCAGGTCACGCATGTGACATCCCAGTACATACATTATAATTGCATTTGTTAACATCCATTGCATCTCATGAAATTAGACTATTTAATATTTTGCATGTTAAATTATAAGAAATTGATTAGTTAAGTTAATAATTATTTGGTGATATGAAATACGATATTTTATTGTCTAGGCACCAATCCATAGAAGAATATAATTTTAAGAAATAAGTACAGTATAGTTATATTATAGATATAAAGTGGTTTATTGGATAAGATATTTGTATTGTTTAATATTAGTATTATTATTATTATTAGTATTATTGTTTTAGTATTAAGAAAGAATATAAAGGTATAATTAGTGTATATATAATGTATGTATATAAAAATGTATTAGATAACAAGAAATATTTTAATAAGTAATTATAATTATTACTATTATTATTATTCTTATTTTTGTAATAGTTGTGTATTAGTGAGGGTATATTTGGTATATATTATTAAAGAATATATATATAAGAAAGTAGGTAAGATGAGGATCAAAAATCTGATCTCTAAAACCTCTAGAAAGATCAGAATTGTTCCATAGAAGAGAAGAAAGTATAAGGAAGAAGAGAAGAAGAGAGCTAGAAGGAAGGAATCATGTATTTTAGTAACTTTGTAGTGCGATTTTTGTTAGGTTAAAGTTAGAATTAGAAGTTTTGGTAAGAAGATGAATTGTTCCTCTTTTTGTCAAGGTTCATTCTGAAAAATTTGGGAATTTTAAGACGAGTAGATCAATAGTTATGATTTTTATAAGATGAAGTGTGCAGAATTGGATGATCAAAGAGATAGGGTGAGTTTCAAAATTAATCTGGGATGGTTATACTACTTAGAAAATTCTGATTTTTTTGATATATTATTCCCTTATGTGTATAGTTTAAGTAGGAAAAAGAATCAGGTCGATTCATATTGTGTAGAGAGAGTTATACTCATTTTATTACGCTGCTATCCAAGTAAAGCGGGACTGAAACAGGTTTTGATGGGAAATTCCCTATAAATCGTATAAGGCTTTGAAAATTTTGAGGATTTAGTATGTTATGGAATTGTGTAATAGGAATTGAACAAAATAAGAATCATCACATTTGAGTAAATGAGTTGAAAGTTATGAATTTTGAAGTGAAGTGAGGTCATAAGAACACTAGTTCTAAGTGCAGAAAACATGACAGATTTAGAGTTTAAAATACAAAATTCATAACATATGAAAAAGTGATCAGAAAATTATGAAATTTTGGTATGTTATAAACTTATGAGTTAAGAGTAAAATGAAAGTAGAATCAGATCATTTGGTTGAGTACTTTGAGAGATATGATTGATTAAAGTTAGTAAGGTCATATAGATAGAAATTCTAGTTTATGTTAATCTTTATATATATATATATATATATATATATATATATATATATATGTATGTATGTTTGATATATGAATATGTATGTTATAGGAGCTCAAAATAGTGAAGGGATTCCAGAGAAAGGTCCAAGTCATTCCGAGAGAATTAGCTCAGATAAATTTGTGAGTATAAACATGATATGAATATATGGGTGAAATGTGTTGATATGTTAATTGTATGAATATGTGAATGTGACATGAATTGCATGAGAAAAATGTTGATATGTGTCATTTGAATATGATAATGGATTGAATTCTTAAGTGAAGTGAATTGGTGCATATATGAATTATTGGATACGTTTATAATGAGAATTGTATTTGATAAGCTGGGTTTATATGATATATGTCTGTGGAATATATGTTCATTTGCATTAGTATATGCTAATTGTAAGTTCAATGATTCGTATAACAGACGTTTGCACTTGAATATATGAAAAGTAAAAGAGACGTTGTGACATAGCCGGATCAAACATTGCAATACATGTTCTGTTCAACTGGACCTATATGGTCAACCAATTGCAATATCTGACAAATGGACCGAAAGGTCAACCAATTGTTTATCTGGACCGAAAGGTCAACTAATTGTTACATAGCTGGCCAGCAAATCAATTGACAATTGTTACAAATGTTACATGTATCCCGGGGCAATAGTTTGGCTGGTGTTGTCACAACAATTAAATAACCGATTCATTCATTCTCATATAAGTGTGACTGTATATTGAATTTGTTAATGTATATGTGTGATTTGCTATTGAATTTGTAATGTGTGTAAATATGAGATTTGCTAAATTCATAGATTGTTTATATTCACTGAGTTGCGCCTCATATAAAGCGATAAATTTTTCAGAGCTGATAAAGTTTGTACTATAAGCTCATTACGTGTAGAATTCATGGACGAAAGATTGGTTGGTTGTGTTCCATCTCACTCCCTCTCCTCACAAAACAAGCATATAGAATAGAAGGTGGTCGGGTTTTGATTTTTCTTTGTATAAGATTGCTTTGTAAAAAGATATAATGTTACAAGTGATTGTATATATATAAATGAAGTATAAGTACGAAAAAAAAATTTATATGTAGTAATTATGATTTTGGTGATTTAGTATAAGGTATAGGTTGTTTCAATGCAGCCTCCGGGCGTGACACCCGAGATTCAAGCTTACACCAACCACCTCATCACCGATAAGAATTCTGAAAGGGATGAAGACCGGGTCCCTGACAATTTTACCATGCCGAATATGGCTTATTATGATGGTTTTGAAGCACCTGCCTCTCACATTGTAATGTATGAAAGAATAATGCACGTGAAGAAGTTCAGTGATAAGGTGCTTACAGAAATGTTTCCTTGCTCCCTTTAGGATCCTGCCCTCGGATGGTATCACACCTTGCGGCAACATATTGTCGTCGACTGGAATCTCTTATCTGAGGCATTGAAAGTGCATTATGGTTTCAATACTATGATGGAAACAGCCCTCCAGCATCTTGAAAGGGTCCGTCAAATGCCTGATGAAACTTTTAAGCAATACATCAATCAGTGGATGTCAACTCAGGTCTTAATGAAATCCAAGCTAAGCCTTGAGGAAATGATTGCCAAGCTCCGCGAAGGGTCTCTCCCCCTGTTCCATAAGGAAATAGCTACTGATTATTTTCTTTCCTACAAGGCTGTGTTCGAGAAAGCCAAGAATATTGAGCGTGAGGCAGAGTATGAGAAGGCCGAAAGAGCAGGGAAACCGTGGTTCAGAAAGAATGAAGTTCAACCCTCAGCCCTGGCACCGGCTAAGCCTAAAGCACCAGCTGCAGTTCAAGCTGTTTCTCATACCCCCGTTGCACCCTTCGCAATCACTCTGGCTCCGTCAATGGTTGCCATAATCCAACCTCCTCGCCCCCCCTTTATTTTGGATAACCCTTATAAGTTGCCTCTGCGGGTCATCTTCCAGCGTTTGAGGGAACCAGGTTTCATACAGTCCCTTCAAGAATACAAGCCACCTAGACCTGAGGATAAAAACAACTTTTATAACTATCATGTTCAGGTAGGACACCAAACCAACAATTATAAAGCCCTACTTTTAGCAATTCAACGCTTGGTTAGCGAAGCAAAGATCACCAAACCAGACAGAGCTCCGAGCACTATGAATAATCCTTTGCCGAATTTTGGGAGCAAGGTTGGCATGGTCCAGTCTAGTTTATCTGAAGCCATAATCTTCAATCTCCTTACTTAGAGGCCGGACAATAGTAACTCTATCCTGGTCATCGGTTTGGGTCTACCATCTTACTCAGTTTTTTTATCTTATCAATCAAGCCAACCCAAGGGTCAACTCTGTCCAGGGGATGGAAATTGATCCAAACCAATCAAAGCAAGAGAGCCGCAGGTCCAAACCATTTGTGGCAAAAAGAATGAAAGTTGAGAAGAAAATACTATTCAGCGTAGATTCCTTTGTTTTGAAGGAGGAATATTCTGACGCTGATGAGGAAATGGCTCGACAGACAAAGGCCGTAAGCACCAAATTATTCAAGGTTGATCAAAATGACCTCTTTAGTGTAGATAAGTATGAGATGTAAAACCCAGATTCGGACTCCAAGGAGAAATAGTATCTGTTTGAAACATGATTCACTAAGAGTGTCTTGCTCGACGATGTCTTTAATATTACTCGGAGTGGTCGCATATATCAGCCTGAAGGCCGATATCTCTGCTTAAGACTCCCTTCTCCACCTCCGCCTGTCCCTACCAGTCTTGAGGTTGACCCCTTTATTACCCAGCTGAAAAATACCCAAGCCCGATACAGTATCTGGCAGTTGGTAATTAACTCTGAAGGGCATCGCAAGGCCCTGATTAACCGGCTTCTCGATTTAAAAGCTAATCCGACCACCTCGGATTTAATCTTACGCTCGAGGGTAGGGATCACAACAAGGCCTTTTTCATCTGAATCCAAATTCTCGATAAGGTTATCCCGTGCGTCATGGTGGATGATGGCTCTGCTCTAAATCTGTGCCCTCTAAAAATCCTTCCTCATCTAGGACTGTTGGAGGACATGCTTGAAAAGTCCAGCATGGTTTAGAGCTTATGATGATTCAAAGCGCAATGTAATTGGGACCTTTGAGGCAGAAGTCACTGTTGAAGGTGTAGCAAGCATTGTGCGCTTCACTCTACTTGACATTCCTGTTACCTATTCTCTGTTGCTTGGCCGACCATGGCTTCATGCTTTGGGCGTTGTTCCCTCCACACTACACAAGAAAATCAAGCTAATTCATGAAGACAGAATGGTGACTATAAAGGCCGATCCTGCTTCCGTTATGGCTATTATAGAAGTCGAATCTAGTTTAGAAAAGGGCCTCCAGATTGCCATAATTAGCAAAGATCGGAAGTCTCCTCCCCTTTGGCATACCCACCTTCATGCAGGTATGAGTAAACTAATGAAGAAATCTAGTTACAAGCCTGGCAGAGGTGGAGGAATGGACGAACGGGGAATTATTGGGGCATTGGAGCCAAAAATCCTTACCCATCGAGCTGGATTGGGATATAAGCCTAGGAAAGCCTATCGTTGTGTCCCCTTTCGCTACTGCTACATGGTCACTATTTGTGAGATCCAAGGTAAGAGGCCTTATAGGGGAGAGCCTGAGCCAATCGAGTATAGCGGAAAAATATGGCCCGGCTTTAAAATCTTTAAAGATGTCTATAACTTCGAGACCGGTCGCATGATAGTTTTAGTTGAACCCAAGCCTACTGAGCCTGATACACCTATCATTATTTTTATAATGAGGCTAAGGGAAAAGGTAAGATGCATCCTGAAGATGAGCCTGAGGAAGTAATGAAGAGTATACCGATCCAGAAATTGAAAATGTTGTGGCAATTGTGACTGAAGCTATGGCACTACTGATGAAGAAAGGCTGGAAGGATGAGAGAACCAGGGAAGAAGACGCTATGACAACGATAGTAGGGAAACTCGCCAGGGCTCTCGCTGAGAAAACCAACCTATCTGGAGGGCCATCACTCACTATCGCCCAAAAGACCACCCTGGAGCACGACCTGAGTGCCGTTCTGATAAACAATATAGAGGATGCTCCTCCTATTGATGAAGTCCCTCCGCCTATGGAAGAGGATATGGACAACGTAATTTTTAATATTTTTTATGTTTTTGATGCGAACAATGCTGCTTACGAGGCTTTTAATATAGTGAATAACTCTCGTTCTGCTTACTTGTTTGATGTCTTTCCTGATGGATCCATGCATGCGCATAGCAATACGCATAATGTTTTTAGCATTAGTGATACATTATTAAGCAAAATAAACCTAAGTACAAATGACAATCCTAAAATGGTGACCATTTCCAAAGATTTAACTCCCAAGGAAAAAAGTGAGATCATAAAAGTGCTTAAAGATCGTGTTAACACTTTTCCCTTGTCATACGAATACATGCCTAGGGTTGATCGATAAATTACCGAACACAGAATCCCAACTGATCCTAAATTTCGGGCTGACAAGCAGAAAATCCACCAGTTGAGACCAGAATGGGCAGAACAGGTTAAGATAGAGGTTTCAAGGTTGATTGATGCTCGATTCATTGAAGTCGTAGAATACTCGACTTAGTTGTCTAACATTATCCTACTTCCGTAGAAGCATAGTAGGGTCCAGGTCTGTGTGGATTTCCAAGATCTCAATAAAGCCTCGCAGAAAGACAACTTCCCACTCCCGCATATCAATGTTCTAATTGATAGCGCCGCCAGGGCGGCTATGTATTTGTTCATGGATGGGTTCTCGGGGTATAATCAGATTCTGGTCAATATTGATGACAAAGTTAAAACAGATCACTGAATAGGGGGTGTATTGCTACAAGGTAATGCCTTTTAGGTTAAAAAATGCCAAGGCTACTTATCAGCACATCGTGACTGCCCTCTTACATGATATGATCCATAAAGAAGTGGAAGAGTATGTGGATGATATGATTGTGAAGTCCGCTACTCGAGAGGAGCACCCTGCTATTCTTGACAAGTTTATGACTCATATTGAAAAGTATAACCTCCGCCTAAATCCAAAGAAGTACATGTTTGGAGTTACCTTTGGCATGTTATTGGGATACGTGGTTAGCCAGAAAGGGATTGAAATGGATCCAGACAAAGCTAAAGCCATCAGGGACATGCCTCCACCTAAGACAGAGGAGGAAGTCCGATCATTTTTAGGGTCCTTACAGTATGTTAGTCGGTTCATTGCTCACCTCACTACTGTTTGCAAACCCATCTTTAAGCTGTTAAGAAAACAGCAACCCGTGGTATGGAATAATCACTACCAAGTTGCATTTGACAGAATCAAGGCGTATCTTATTGATCCACCCATCTTGACACCCCCCATCCCAGGGAAACCACTCATCCTTTATCTGGCTATTGAGGAAACTTCTATCGGGGCCATGCTTATCCAGGAACATGTTGATAAGTGTGAACATGCCATCTACTACTTGAGCAAGATTATGAAACCCGGTATTTGATTGTAGAAAAGACCCGCACTACCATGGTTTGGCTTACTAAGAAGTTGCAACATTATTTCCAATCTTATCGCGTCCAAGCCATGGCCAAGATTGATCCAATGAAGTTTCTTTGTCAATCCCCTACTCTAGTCAGCAAATTGTCCCGATGGTTACTTCTTCTGTCTGAGTTTGACATTAAATATATAACCCGGAAAGTCATTAAGGGGCGGGCTGTAGCTGAATTCCTAGCTAATCATCCCCTCAACTCTGACTATAAGGAAAATTTAGAGTTTCTTGATGAACAGCTTGCCTCTGTTACAATCCTTGACGACGTTTGGACAATGTACTTTCACGGTGCTATGAACCGCCAGGGAGCAGGTCTTAGGGTCATCATCGTCACACCTGATAATAAGATAATCCCATTGTCCAAATGCTTTGAATTCGCTATCACCAATAATGGCGCTGAGTATGAAGCTTGTCTATTTGGCCTTGAGGCTCTTCTTCAGGTTCGGGCCCACCGCATATCCGTTGTTGGAGATTTGGCTCTGGTTGTCCGTCAGGTTATCGGAGATTGGGAAATCAAAGAAGAATCTCTCCGTCCTTATGTTGAGGCTGTCAGCAAATTGTCTGAGAAATTTACCTCATACTTGTACCGCCATGTCCCTTGGGATGAGAATTAAATGGCTGATGCTCTCACCACTCTCGCGTCCATATGGGAAGGACCCCAGCAGCAGCCTATCTGCCGTATGGATTTATTGTCCACCAAGATCCCGTATTATGTTCAATCGGCTCCTCTAATCCTCACCATTTCATCCAAACCTTGTTGGTATTCTGACATCATCCTGTTCTTTCAGACTGGCCAATACCCTATGGATTCTTCTGACTCAGACTGTACCACCCTACGGTAGCTCACTGTTCAGTTTTATATTATGGATAATGACCTATTCAACCACACCAGCGATGGCCCACTTCTCCGTCGCCTCATTGACTCCAAGGCTCAGAACGTAATGACCCAGGTCCATGTTGGTAACTGTGGCCCTCATATGAATGGTCTTGCTCTCACAAAGAAAATCTAGCGGCTGGGGTATTTTTGGCTCACTCTCATAGCCGATTGCATAGCCTAGGTCAAAAGATGCCACCAATGCTAGGTTTACGGGGATATGCAGCATCTGCCGCCCACCGAACTACACCACTCATCCACCCCTTGGCCATTCTCGGCGTGAGGATAGATAGAATTGGTGAAATTCGTCCTTCTTCGACAAACGGCCACATATTCATTATGGTAGCAGTAGATTACTTCTCGAAATGGGTAGAAGCCGAATCCTTCACCAATGTCACCTCCAAGCAGATGGCCAAATTTATGGAGAGGCACATCTTCGCCCAGTATGGACTTCCACACCATATAGTCTCAGAAAATGGAGTACAATTTCAAGGAGCAACTGCTTCCTTAATCGAGAAATACGGGATCGAGCACCATAGATCTTCTCCATACAGACCACAAGACAATGGAGCTATTGAGGCAGCTAATAAATCGGTAAAGATGATTCTTTCTAAGATGATAGCCGGCTACAGGGATTGGGCAGATAAGCTACATTTCGCTATTTGGGGATATCGCACCAGCATACGCACCCCGACAGGCCAAACTCCATTTTCCCTGGTCTACGGGATGGAAGCGGTCTTGCTAGTTGAAACTCAGGTGACCTCCTTAAGAGTCACTCTAGAGGCTAAATTAAAAGAATCTCAATGGACCCGGGCAAGATTTGAACATTTGAACATGATGGATGAGCAGAGGTTAAAGGCCCTCGACAACCTCAAGATGTA
Source organism: Euphorbia pulcherrima (assembly GCA_947683365.1). Lineage (NCBI taxonomy): Eukaryota > Viridiplantae > Streptophyta > Magnoliopsida > Malpighiales > Euphorbiaceae > Euphorbia > Euphorbia pulcherrima. The sequence continues at coordinate 10,704,207 of CANTUS010000001.1, read as the reverse complement.
CCAGCAATGTATGGCTGAAGCATATAACAGTCGGGTAAGACACCAGAAGTTCCCCCTAAAGGTTGGTGATCTGGTCCTTAAATAGCTAAAACATTCTACCACTTATGCGAGGGGCAAATTCAGGCCAAATTGGGAAGGACCATATGTAATAAAGAAGGTTCTTAGCAAAGGGGCAGTTAAGCTTATGGACATGGATGGGAACGAGTTTGTGAATCCCGTGAACCAAGACAGGCTGAAGCATTATCATATATGATTCAAAAGAAATAAATTGAAAAAAATGGCACACCAAAAAAATATATACATGATAATCACCCGCCTTTCGGTCTTTTACTGATCGGATAAAAATTAGGGTGACTCCCGACGATCGGTATCCTGCAAACCAACTATGCAAAAAATAGGGGATGAGTCAAACATGCTAGATCAAAAACCCGAAAAGGGCGATCTAGGAAAAAGCTAGGGTATGTGAGCGAAGAGCGAGTGCCTTCTAGAAAACCGATATAGGCTAGTTGGCACCGGGAGTTAAATCAATGGGAATGTCAGCTAAATATTGTGTACTTTGTTTTATCTCAATTAATGAAAGTATCTCTTTTGTTAAAGCCTAAATGCTTATGCTTATGTGTGAACCATTTATTCATAAGATTAAGACAACTCTAGCAAGCTTATGACAGAGTTCATTTTATTCCATATCGAATGCAAAAAAAAAGGTCGGATAGGTCGATCGCCTCGACTAGCCTATATGACAGATAAGACTGACAGAAGGGCATCTAAAACCTAACTTCCCGCATCATCATCACAGTACCTAGAGATCCGTCTTGATGTAGTAGTATAAAGAGGCTCCTCCTCCTGCTCTGCACGCTCACCCTCAAAGCGGGCCTACGACCGCTTCTGACTGGTCGGCAAGCGTCTTATCTCAGCAAGCCATCCTCTATAATGTATGTCAGTCTCGATGGTCTCTACGTGATCATAATCCAGAATCTCAAATACATTTCCCTGGACCACTTCACCCAAATGTTGTTGACCCATCTAGCTTTGTAGATTTCGATCTAGTTGTGGGGTAGCTTGATTGGGATTTTTTGTCTCTTGCCATACTGGCAACACAGCCGGTAAGGGGTATAAAGCGAAGATTTCTCCAGACCTATCAACTGAACATAGGCTCCCCAGGATTCTATAACCACATCCTGAATCCTCCACCATGGACTAACCCATTGAACCTACGCGTCAGTATACCCCCTCAAAATCAGCACCCAATCATCATATGTTAGGTCATCGAAATCAGCCCGCATAGGCCCTCTCTCCCTCAGATGAACAGGATGGTACTTCTTCGGATTCCCTCGTGGCGCTTCCCTTAGCCTCAGTTTCTCCATCAGCCATACCTATAATTCAAATTCAGGTAAGGATTGGGGAAAGAAATGTGCGGATTTGAAAAGAATAAAAGGTACCTGTAGTAATATGAGCTGGTCTCCGATAAGTGAAGGGTCAACGGAAGCAGCATCCGCGTTTAGCAAAACATCGGCCAATCCCATAGCCACGGAAGAAGCCCCTGTCGATATGGGGCTGATAAGTGAAATCAGCCTGAGTAGAGCAATCAGGCTCACTCCACACATAAACTCTGCCATAAGTAGCAACATTGTCATGGATGGCCAAGCAAGGCGGGATTGGGACGCCCCATGGCACCACTCTAAAACCAATCCGAGCTGAAACCCAGGTTTGTCAGGCAACTGAGACAGAAATGCGTCCACAGAATCCAAATTTCATAACCCTTGAGGAATTCCATCCGTGCCAAAATGAAATTTTGGCAGCACCAGGGTAATGCGTTTGGGACACGGTGCCCCCAAAATAGCTTAGAATTCTTCAAGCAAGGGGCATAGCTCGAACGATGAAAATCGAAAAATGTGGTCCAATGGATCCCAAAAAGATAGCGCCGCTCGAAGGAACTTACGGCTTACAGGCCACGCCGTGACATATCGAAACCCCCAAAGCCTGAATTTTTCAAGCTTCTTCCAGTCCACATTTCCTAAACTTTGTAGAAAACCCTATAGCTTTTGATTATGGGTTGCCATGACAGGAATTGATAGAATGGTTAGAATTGGATTTCTGGAGAGGTGATGCCACCGGCGATGTAAGCAATGTCGCCGGCGATATAAAACAATTTGGACGGTATCAACTGAAGCGGCCGGTGATATGAATAAATTTAGGTGGTATCAACTGATATCACCAGTGATATGAGCTCTAAAACAGCACTGTATATATTATTTTAGCAGATTGAATATGGGCGATATGTGTCATGCCACCGGTGGCATGGAATTAATTTTTCGGTGACATCAGTAGCATGCTTTTCATTACGGACTTGTGCAAAACCTATAAACAAACCTGTGATCCATTTTCAATGCTTGTTCAACTGCAATTCATTTTATTTGAAGTAAAAAAGCCTGGGGACACAAACCATTCAAAAATTCTAAGTATCTAGCTTGCTAAAGTAAGACCAAATAACAAAAATCGAATTATTCAAACCCCAATGTATCAAGGGTACAAACTGCAATCTAAAACATAAAGCAAAATGAAAATGAAAAGCTAGGCATGCCCGCCACTGCCGGTCGGGCGAGATGAAATGTCTTCGGGGCTCACAAGCCAATCATCAACATCGTCCTCTTCTTTTTCCTCGATCATCGGGACACTGCTAGACTCCTCAGCCGCAACAAACAGGCGTCTGCCGGCAGACATCTTCACTCCCATGTGATTAGTGTTACCAGGGTGCGTGCGATCCATATTTTGTTTGCTTCTCTATTCCTGAATGGTAGCCGCCAGCTGACCCTCAAGGTCACTCACATGACACCGGAGTCCTTCAGTCTCCTCCTCGTATCTTCGTCGGGCTGCATCAGCATCTGACAAACAGAGGGCCAAGAAATCCTGTAAGCCAAGGAAAAACATCAATAAATGCATATCATTCACAACATCCATACATGCATCTTATCTTGTTTTAGCATAGGCATAAACGAGGAATGTACCTGAATAAGGAGTGATTGCTCGATAAGCGCGTCCCAGAGAGCAAAATTATTCTCTGCAAGCTGCTCCATATGGCTCCGTACCACCTCAAAATCTAAAAGGTAAGTCATTAATCGCCCACATCCAAGGGTAAATAAGAAAACAATTATCAGGCCTTACGTAAGTGGTGTTTTCTGGCATAAAGATTGGAGCACGCCGGCTCGAGCCTATATTCCTGGGGAGGAACTCGCCCCAAGAATTCATCAACAGGAATATGGTTTCCATCGGGTTGACCAAACGCCCCTCTATGAAATTTATACCCCCCGGTACACTATACTATCGAGTCCCACTCTGGTTATCCCAGCCTCTCTTTCTCGCGGGTTCCTGAAAAACATGAAAGACACATATCAGCAATGTTCCTAAACAATTTCAAAATCATACACATAAACACAATCATACCTCAAAAGAACGCTACCCCCCTTGGGACATTGGCGCACTTCCGCCGGCTACATTCCCGCCTGCCTCATCCTCCCCCTCAAGCTCAATCCCAACATCACCTTCAAGCTCCTCATCTTCCTCATCTTCTTCCTCCTCAACATCCACAATACCTTTGAGGTGCCTTTTCTCCTCCTCCAGCCGTTGCTCATTATGATACTCAATCGTATCATTCCTATGGATGTGGGGACATAAGGGGAGTAGGTGTTGCTGGTGCTGCTCGTAGAGGCCAGGGATGCTAGGGATCACTCGACCGTTTCCCTCGATATAGTCGGCTTTGTCAAACTCAGAGGTGATCACTAAATGGGGCCACCATAAGCCCATAGGAGGATCGGCAGGCATCGATCTATCGGCAACTGAAACAAACCTCCAGCCCTGGACGCGCTCCCCTAAATACCACTGCTGGGATAAAGGACACTCTATGACGAATCGACGGTCGTCCACCTCCCTCCTAACCCTCGCAACCTCCATCAGATTCTCCACCCCATCAAATAGGTCCAGAACGAGCTGCACCAACAATCAACCAAAACAACCAATGTAAGTTCATAAACACTTTTTGTTTAGTTCTAAGTATAAAAACAAGGGCTAAATCAAAAATCTCATACCAAGCTCAACCGCGCGCTCCTCAGGACCTCCTTGTACTTGGTAGGATACTTGGCCTTCCTGCCAACACCCCCGCACCAGAGGGCGAGAAAATGGGAGCTTGGCAGCACAGTCTTCTTGAACTCGACCGACGGGAGGATCTAATGCTCAAAAGCCCAAGCTTGCACAAGTAATAATTAATCGGTTCATAAAAGTATCCACAATAAATGAAACGTGCACAGTCAAGACAAATGCTTCCTAGAAGACATACCTGGAGTAGCAGATGGCAGTGGTGAAGGGCTTTCACCTTCTTCTGGGCTCCCATATCCAGCTCATGGTACAGTTGAGTCAATATGGCCCTCGGCCAATTCTCCCTCCTAATGCCTACCACGTCTTCCACAGCAAATATCAGCACGTAATAGATCTTGCTCCCCGAGATTGGGAAGAACAACACGGTGAGAAAAGAAATTAGGAAAGACTGAACACAAGCCTCTCTCTTATCCCCAGGCCATATCTACCCAGGTCCAGTGTTGGTGCAACAAGCCATAAGACAGCCGCCCTAAGATAGGCTTTAAACCGAATAGCTCCTTCACCTGCCTCACCACGGGCCTCTCGATATGGTATTTATCCATATAAGCATCGAAGTGAATGACCTCATCCATCCAAGAAAGCCCGGTCATAGCTACGACATCAGAAGGCGTAATTGTTGCTTCCCCAAACGAGAAGTGAAAAGTGTGGGTGGTTTCAGACCACCTCTCGGTAAGGGCTGTCACGGCTGAACGGGAGAGGTTGGGCATTAGCATTGGTATGTTTAGGCCAAGTCCTCAAATCCTGTCTCATTAATGGTGAGCGCAAGCTCGGGGTCCTTCTCTAAAATATGGTGCCACCACTCGTCGATGGTGCCCATCCCCCTGGTATAAGTCAGTTCATATGGCTGCAAAATTAGAAACAAAATAGATAAGTCCCTGTTTATTTTCTCATCACTTAAACCTGTTAGAAGGCTGCTGATGTCACTTCTACTATAAGCGATGTCGCCGGCGGCACCATACCGCGGGCGGCATGGATGATGTCACCTGCGAGATCACTTTAAACAAAAGTGACATCAGGCCTAGGTAAGCCTTTTTACAAAGCCTGATGCTGCTAGCGACATCACTCATGTCGCCAGCAACATCCCTAACCGCGAGTAGAACCTATTTTCCCCAAAATCGCACCCATCGTGCCAAAACCAACCAAAATCACAATCAATCAAACAATAAGCCTAAAAACAGTGAAAATCAAACCTAAAGCATGCAACATCAATTTGTAATCAACCTATTTTACACCTATAAACTCCTATCATGGCATGATTTCAAGCCTAAGGCCGAATCGAAACTCAACCCAAAAAGAAGAGATTCGGGTTTTGTGGGATTACCTGGATATAGCAGAGATGCTTTACCTTCTCTGGGGTCAGATTAGTGATGGGAGAATTGATCCCGTAGCCATACATCTTGGCTGTCTCCTTCAGGCCATAAACAGCAGGAACGAAGAGAATTTTCAGCCCTTCGACAGAAGAATCAGGCAGATTCTCCCTAGCCTTAGCAGATTTACCCCAAAAAGCCCTAGCAATTGTCTTCATGATTGGAATGACAGAAAAATAATGGAAAATTTGGGGAAGAGGACCAAAGAGGTACAGTTTTGCAGAATGAAGGGAGAAAAGATTTTTACTTCCTTTTAAACTGCCGCACGGAATTCGAGAAGTTTTAACTTATCTGAAACTACCAATCCATCCCGCCGGCGGCATCACGCTATACCGCCAGTGACATCACTCATGCCACCGGCGACATCGCCCCCTTCAATTCAAATTTTAAAATCATTTGACCAGTCAAAGCTGCCCCGTGGCACTCATGCCACCGGCGGCATCACCTCCTTTAAATTCAATTATGAACTTAAACACCAGTCAAAGCTACCATATGGTACTCCTGCCATCAGCGGCATCATTCCATATCGCTAGTGACATTACGGCATCATTCCATATCGCCAACGACATCATTAATGTCGCCGGCGACATCAACTACCTCCATGACTTTTTTTAGCCATCCGCGGTAAAATCCTGGTTCTGGCCTGGACATTCCAGAACTTGCACAATGTAAGCCCGACCAAGGGGCAATCACTCACAAAACAAAAGTCTGACTAAGGGACAAACTATCCACAAAGCACAAGTCCGACCAAAGGACAATCTCTCCATAAAGCATAAGCCCGACCAAGGGACAACCAATCCACAAAACAAAAAGTTCGACCAAGGGACAAACTCTCCTCGAAGCTCAAGTCCGACCAAGGGACAACTAATCTACAAAGCATTAAGTCCGACCAAGGGGCATCCTTTCCGCAAAGCACAAGTCCGACCAAAGGATAACCTCTCAACAAAGCGTAAGTCCGACCAAGGGGCATACTCTCTACAAAACATGAGTCCGACCAAGGGGCAACCAATTCACAAAGCACAAGTCCGACCAAAGGGCAAACTCTCCACAAAGCTCAAGTCCGACCAAGGGACAACCAATCTGCAAAGAATCAACTCCGACCAAGGGGCATCCTTTCCGCAAAGCACACATCCGACCAAGGGGCAAACCAGTCACCTATCAGGTATCATTCCTATCCCTTGCTCGTTCATGTGATTATACTGACCTGTTGTAGTAGTGATCCTCGAGGGGCAGCCTGTGAACACGGGGATTTTGCAGTCCCTCTCATGAGACGATGATGACGTGTACCCAATTTTAATGCCTCATAATAAAAGTTCTCTTTATAATTTTTATTATGAATATAATATTCCTTGCAAATTTTATACTTGGTATAATTCAGTTCGGCGTGGCCAATAACGCGTCCGGTAGGAGCTTGAACCGATGATTTACACCCAAATTAAAAAATACCCATTAAAATATCATTAAAAATCAAAAAGATGCCTTTTCACCCACTATTAAACCACTTTTGGTGACTTTTTAGGCTCTTAGGCCCGCTGCCTATCGGTACGCTGGAGGCTGATGCCACTAGCGAGATCAGCCATGCCGCCGATGATATCACCATGTCGCCGATGGCATCATTCATATCGCCGGCGGTATGACCTAAAGAGGGTCCCTGTACAGACAGCCTTTCGGCCACTTTCAGCAGATTTAGTCAAAAAGGTCTCGAAAACCACCCCATTTCACCTATAAACGCACACCTTGAGCTGCAATTAGGGGGGAGGAACCATCTAAGGTTAGAAGTTTAATGTTAGAATGAGAAAATAGATTTTGGTGAGATAAGAATTAGATAAGGCAGAAAAAAGGATTCCGATCCATTTTTCCTGGTTTTTCTTCTTTGAATTTTCTGATTGTGAGTTTAAAATCAGTAAATCTTTTAGTTGAAATCAACTTTATTGGATTTAGAAATTGAAAACACTTAAATTTACTACTAAATCGTCGTAATAAGCTCCCCGGAGGTGTTTCTTTTGGTTCACGAAGAGGTAGATTAACGGCCTCAAGGTAAAAATCCTGAGCCTTATAGCTCTTTGGCATTAATATTACTGATTTGTGTTAATTTTTGTTCACTTATATTCATTTTTGGGTTTTCGGTCATTTTTTACTGCCACCACTGCTGCTGCAAGAAACTGAAGTCATCGGAGACATGTGATGTCGTCGGCGGTATCACCCATGTCGCCGGAGACATCACTGATACCGCCGGTGGCATCACGTTCCCCAGAGACTTTACTTTCTTGTGGGACCCTTTTTTTATGAAAGCCATGTAACCTGCCTGCGTACTGATGCCACCAGGGACATCATTGATGTCGCCGATGGCATCATCCATGTCGCTAGCGACATTAATGATGTCGCTGGCGGCGTCATCCATGTAGCAAGCAACATCAATGATGTCGTCGGAGGCATAAGTAGCATCGTCGGTGGCATGACTTTCTGGACAGCAGTTTTTGTTTTCGTTTGTTTCCAGACTAGATTATTTTCTGAAGCTAGGACATATAGTACGACGATGGAGGTTTAAAGCCTTTTGAAAATAGATCCCACCCCATAACGTGTGGCATTTTCATTTATATTTCGGTTAAAGCAATGATTGAATCTAAAATTTGGTTAAAAAGTGTAATTTCCCTGCAAACGCCGTCCAAATCTCATTTTAGCCATCCAACCGGGCTTCATAATATTGTAAATAAAACATGCCATATCTGTACTAACCATCTGCTGCAGGTAGATGTATATCAGACATTCAGGTATTTTATTTATTATATAGAAAATGTATAGGATTTGGAAGCCTTGTAATAATTTTATTTTCCGTACTTATTTTTGAATGGCTGTAAATATTTTATTCAACGCTTTAGTTGCTTGATAAACGCGAAAATAACAAAATAACTGAAAACACAAATAAATAGGTTGGATTAAATCGATTAAGAAAGAATGAAGTATTTTAACTTAGCCTAATGAAAAATAGATAACATCATCCGAGCTCGGAATCTCTACTTAAGGTATGGTCCAACCACCCGGTGGGAAAATCGTACCAATAATTTCTCGGTTGAGCTGAACCGGGTGGCGACTCTGTCTTAAGTACGGGATTTTGATCTCGTATTTTTTGAGCATTAAAATGCCCAAAACCATTTTCCAATCACATCACTCACATCCTCCGTCTATTTAAAGAGGCCGGACCCACAAGCTCGGCAGCGCCGCCGCCGCACAAAATGTCGTCCGCTCACACTCGTGTCAAATGGACCTTATTAGGGGATGGTACTACTTCTTTTTTTCATCGTACAGCTTCTGTCCGATTTCGGAATAATAAGATTTTGCACCTTTAGATCAATGGGGAGTTGGTCTCCGACATGACGATAATTTCTAATGCCATTTGCGCCTTTTATGACCAGATTTTTTCGGCTAATTCGGATATCCCATTCTCACTCCATAAGCTCAATTTTAATACTGTATCTACTTCCCATAACGAGGCATTGATTGCCCCGTTCTCACCCGATGAAGTTTGGCATTGCGTTTGCGCGTGTGGGGAAAATAAAGCCCTAGGTCTGGATGGTTTCAACTTTTTCTTCTACAAACGATTTTGGGAGGAATTGAAATTTGAACTCCTTGCTATATTCAATCGATTTTACTCTACAAATGAGCTGCCCAACTCTATTAAAACGTCCTACACAGTGCTAATCCCTAAAGTTCCTGGTTCGTGCTCATTGAATAATTTCAGGCCGATTTCTTTGATTCATGGGGTCTCCAAAATTATTGCTAAACTTCTCTCTATTCGATTATAAGTGGTTCTCCCATCCTTAATCTCAAAGAACTAATTCGCTTTCGTTAAGGGTAGGAGTATCCAAGAGTGTTCGTTTTTGGCTTCTGAGGTTATTCACAGTCTCCATTCTCATCGGAAATCTTGCATGGTTCTGAAATTGGACTTTCACAAGGCCTTTAATAGCATCTCTTGGACTTATATTGACTCTGTTCTGACTTCCATGGGTTTTGATTACAAATGGATATCATAGTTAAGAGGTTGCATGGAGAATTCATCTACTTCTATTATGATCAATGGTCACCCGAGCCCGCTATCAGCCTACGGAAAGGAGTCAAACAAGGGGACCCACTTTCCCCAATTATTTTTGTTCTAGCCATGAAGGGTTTAAAATAACTTATTGACTGTAGCATCAGAGATCGATCTTACCTGGGTTTTATTTAGACGATTCTTCTTCGGATTTATCGCTTCTCCAATTTGTGAATGACACTTTATGTTTTCTACCTGCCGATGAATCAATTATTCCTAGCTATATTCGAATTTTGAGATGTTTTGAATTAATTTTGGAATTTCTATAAGAGTGCGCTTATGAGGGTTCATGTTTCGGAAAACTCACTTTCTGCCTTTGCAAACTCCCTGGGATGCCGAGTCGAGAAATTTCCAGTTACTTATTTGGGAGTTCTGCTTTGTGTTAAACACCCCTCAATTGGAGTTTGGTACCCTTTGATTGCTAAATTCAAAACTAGATTGGCTAATTAGAAAGGAAGCTGCTTATCGTACGCAGGAAGAACTATTCTTATCAAGTTAGTTCTTTCTTCCTTACATATTTATCTTTTATCTATTTTTAGAATGCCTAGTGGTGTGATTTCTATTTTGAACCGCCTAATGCGTAATTCTTTATGGCGAGGTGAATCATCCACTAATGGATATGCAAGGTCAGTTGGAATACAATTACGCTACCCCAACACCTTGGAGGGCTTTACAATCGTGATCTCAAGCTTGCCAACGCAAGTTTATTGTTCAAATGGATTTGGAGGATTAGCTCTCAATCCTACGGATCTCTTTGGTCGATTATCTGTGTCCAATGTTATGGGGTAAACAATTGGCATGATCTGGTGTGTCTCAACCTAAAAAATTTGTCTCACATTTGGCGTGGCATCTTGAGGAGTTGCTTCACGAATAATGAATACTGGAATTTCTTCACTACTCATGTACGGGTGAGAGCGGGAGACGGTGATCTAGGCTCCTTTTGGTTGGATAATTGGACATCTAACTCTCCATTGTCTTCTCTTTTTCCGGATCTTTATGCCTTATGTAACAAGAAGCGTTCTACCATTAGGGAAGGGTGTTGTTCTCTGTTTGCTACCAATGGCCATTCTTGTCCCTTTTGGAAAAGAAATTTGTGCATCTCTGGTCAACAACTATGCGTGGAACTAAAGGCCTGGATTTCGACCTCTTGTCCATCCTTATTTCAAGAACCGAATCTTCTTAATGCCCCTTCGTTTGTGGTTGATGGGACTGACCATTTTATTTGGGAAATCGGGCTACATAATAACTACTCTGCAGCCTCATTTTGTCTTGGTATTTATCAACAGCCTCAATGGTTCTTACCATCGCGATCATTTGATATCATTTGGCGTTCTACTTTGCTTCCAAAAATTAAATTCTTTGGATGGCACGTGTTTTACGAGAAACTACCCACCCGTGTCTTCTTAGTCCACTGTGGGTGCTCCTCGGTTATTGGTGATAATTGCCAGTTTTGTGCGCTCTCAGAAACAATGGATCACTCCTTTTTTTTTTGCAAAGATAGTCTTTCGGTGTGGACTCAAGCATTCCAATGGTTGGGTATCGACTAATGCTACCTCATTCGTGCTACGACTTCCTTATTTTATGGCAATCATTCTTCAAGCGTGGAATTTATCGCGAATTCGGCATTGTTCTTTGGTTTACTATTGGTTGGAGTATTTGGAAGAGGCGAAACAACCTGATTTTCCAAGGGGACTGTCGCAACGGAGATATTCTTATTCAAAGCATTAATTTTTGTTGGTTTGTCTTTGTTGCTAATAGGCGTAGACTTTGTTTTGTCGTTGCTAATCTCTTCACAAACCCAAACATGCTACTATTATGATTGTAATATTTGGTTCTTATTTCGAGAACCCTTTTAATTTAATGAAAAGTAGGGTGGGTGTTTTGTAGGTAAGCGGATATGCCAACCTAGTTGGTGCGTCTGTCCCGAACTTTTCATCCGCCTCAATCTTTTTTCCTTTGGAGGACACATTATTCCTCAAAGGTTTTTTTTTAAAAAATATAATAACCTACATAGATATCACATAAATGTATAAATCTATATATCAAAATGTATAAAAAAATCATTATAAGAAAAAACTATTCTCGTAACACAGAGTATACACCACTTGTATATGCTTTATGAGAAATCAAAATATTTTTTATTTTCCAACAAAACGTTTATTTGGGTCTCAAATCAAGCACGTGGTTTTGACAAACATATGGTATGGAGAAGTAACCAAGAAATATATGATGAAATGCTTATAATTCAAACTTTCCTCTACCGAATATTGAATGAGTAGTAGTCAAGTCTCTAATGACTTGAAAAATAACCTAGCAATTCTACTTGGTTCTTGCATTCACATATCACATGTGCATACTTTTTCACAATTTTTTTTAATATTTGAAGAGCTTGACTTTGTATCTTATTTGTTTAATTTCCAATAAAACAAATTAATAATCACGAAAATATATGAGGACTGATAGAATAGCCGCAAAGAATTCGGCTTAGGTAACAAGTTATTTATCCCCGTTATATTCGTGGTCTAAAAATCTTCGACATGTTGGAAATCTAACGATGGAAGCACTATTCTCATTCTTGTCTTGCCCATGTAAATTTCATAGTAGTTAACTAAATGCAATTTGATAATCTTTTTGTGTGAAAGTAGGAAGGGTGCTAGTGAATTGACAAAAGTCAAATCATGCGCTTGTTGACAATTTTTGGAATTAATATTGGAAAGTGATAAAAAAAGCTACTTCAATATATATACTGCCAATATCTTGGACTTAATTAAAATCTCTATCTATATTCTATTACTCCAATAATGGCGACCCATTATATTATAATATGTTCTATGAAGACTATGATCATTAAGAACTTTTGTACATACCACTTCTAACAAAATCTTATAAAAATAACATATATTGATATGTTTTGCGAAAAAATAATAATTTAAAGTCTCTTGTGATCTCCAAGCTAGCAAGAAGTCGTCTTCCATTTAAAAGAGATGCGCATGCGTGTTATACTTTTCACATTCATGCATACGAAGACTATTTTTGGCTATACAAAATTTGTACGGAGTACCAAATTGTTTGATGTTAAAAATATGTTGTTTACAAATTTTACTTGGTGTATTATTTTGGATTCTATTCAGATTACTTTGGACTACAGCAATATACATGCCTAAATTGTCATGTTTATTTTCCATATTGAAAGATCAAGCTCTTTGTATAATTTCCCTAGCACGATTCCAAAATAATAGACCTAGAAGTTTAAGACAAGTTTTATTATAAAGTATTAAAAAAATAAAAGCAGAGGGAGGAAAAAAAGCAGTCAAAAGTTAATTTGGCCTTTTATGTTAATGGAAAATGAACGAGAAATGGAATTTTTCTTCTAGGCAGTGGTAGGTTGTCTTTTCCTCGTTAATTATTGCATTGCTAATACACAGTAAATTCTAATTAATCTGAAATTAACTAATTTCATCCATCTCCAAAGTATGCTTTTAATTATCAATATAATGTTCAATGGATATCCAAGAAACTACTTAACCGGCCCATTCCTAGGTTTTTTTTGCCCATGGGCGAAACAAAGTTTGGGGCCCTTAATAAATAAAAAATTTAAACATTACGATAAATGAAATTGTATTTTTATTATCACGACTAATGAGAAATCAAACAATAATTACAATGAAAAATAACATTAAAATAAATAATGATCACACAAAAAAATTTCCTCTCCAAGTCTCTGAATAAGGAACAGATGAAATAAAGCAAGAACTTGAAAATAATTTGTTTCAGAGATATGGAATTTAAGAATGAAAGGAAGGTTATTTACATGTGAATGAGATTAGAGTTATATGTAGATAAAAGTAACAATAGCGAATATTTTGATGTTGTTTAGAAGTTGAAGAGGCAAAAGAGTAGAATTGAAGAGGGAGACTTAATGAAATGAATTACTAATTAGTTTTAATTTTTTTAGTTGACTGAATTCTACCGTGTTAAAAAAGTAGACCCTAAATCATTAATTAACATTTATTTTTTAAAATTAAATAGCTAAAAAAACAAGAGTTTCCACGAGTTTTGCTATTAATAATTTTTTACATATATTTTTTTAATTTATTAAATTATAACTATTATATAAAAAAATAGACCCTTAAATTTAATTATAATTTCTAGGTCCGGAGCGATCCGTCTATTATTCATGCGCAAGAACCGGCCTGATGATATCAGCGATATTTCATTAAGCTTAAGAAATTTCAAACTAAACACTATAATTTTGTGAGTTGTGTATATAGTTTTGAGCCGCATTTGGCAAATATTCGAATCCATGCATTCACATCATCACATCAAGTTTTCTTTCCTAGAAATATATAGGAAAGTACATAGTTTACCACTTAGTTTGGTTAAATACATTTTTATCCCCTAAATTTGGCGCAAAAAGTCTACTGCCCTCCTGAAGTTTTAAAAGTTTCTCTCGGCCCTCTAAATTTGGCAAAAATGTATCAATTTGTCCCTTAAACTTGGCAAAAGCGTATCATTTTGCCCCTTGAATCCCACGTGTCATGTTCTGATTGGTTTGACTTTTCAAAGATGTTATTTTATCTTTCCAATCAAAAGCTTATAAGTGGCATTCAAGGGGCAAAATGATATACTTTTGGCAAGTTTAGGGGGCAAACTGATACATTTATGCTAAGTTCAGGGGGCTGAGAGAAACTTTTGAAAGTTCAAGGGGGCAGTAGACTTTTTGTGATAAGTTTAGGGGTAAGGATGGATTTAGCCATTTAGTTCCATACTGTTAGAGGATGAAGACCATTGGATGAAGGTCTCTTGAATTGCCACATAAGCTAGGCCACATCAGCAAGTGGGTTACAAGTTGTTTTCTTGTTAATTAGTTTATTAAGTTTCAATTGCTTTATAAAGAAATGTAACTTCATTTGAAACTTTTAGTTGAGATAATAAACTCTCTAATCTTCGTTATTGATTATCAGATTTACTAGATAATTTAAGAGTTTTATATGGTATTGTAGCCCAAAATTGAACTTGGACTCTTAGTATGAAGAATAAGCCTTATGGCTTCATTTTGTGTGTTCTATTTTGTAGCCATTGTTGGCTTGAAAGTTCTCTTCTTATTTTTTTTACATATTGCTCTGTTTACGGTCATTGTTGACTTGAAGCCATGAATGATATTGTTTCTTTTTGAATTATGAAGATCTTGTTATATATGAAGGAGTCGTTGAAGGATTGGATTTCCGGAAATTATGGTTACCGAGTTATTGGATGTCGATGGCATCTTTTAGATTTTGAGTGTTGAAGAAGAATTTCAGCTTAAAATTTGTAAACGATCGGCAATTTTATAGACCGATTCTATAATCCACATGATGGATTTGGTAACTTTAGAGAAAGATTCCTCTCGTTAGGAAGTTGTACGATGATGGTGTTGAGTTCTATCAATGATGTTTCGCCGGATTTTGGAATGATGGAGATCTACAACTATAGAGGAGAGTTCCCTCTGTTTTTTTTTTTAAGATATCGTATATCAGAAGATTTACTGATTCAAGATTCTAATCACTGAATGAGATCATGTGGCGAGACTTCAAAATTGAAAATAAAGTTATTTTTGTAAAAGCGAATCATTAATTGACATACTGGTTTTCATTTTCTAATTTGAATTCAGTATTTATAATAGTTTTATGTCTAAAAAAAAGTGGATGATTGAATGAAATAAAAAGTTTGATTAATAAACTACTCCCCCATTCTTAGTGTTGATTATCATATTTACTCCCTAATTGAGAGTTTTACAAATACCAATGTGTCTTATTAACTTATTGTCTTTTTTGAGGCCCTTATCATTTCAAATTTGGCTTACTTTTGTAAACAAGAAAGCAGCATAGATTCTTTTACCTCGTGTATAAGTAGTTGAAGGACAAAATGGTCCATTATGGTCCAGTTGCATAAGTTTTGTACATAACATGAGCTGAGGTAACTTTATAATGACACGCAATTGATGTATACCAGTACGGTATGGGTACCTCTTGTTTTATAGATTTTTTACTTTTACAGTACTAGGTGTAGAAGACAAATTTTAACCGAAGGTTTGTTCAGAGATGGGCGAAAAACCATATTCAAGCTTTGGGCTTTTCTATCATCAAAAAAATAGTCTTGGGCTTTTCCCCATTTTTGCACATATGGGCTCTAGTTCACATATATCAATTGAAAATCATATTGTTGCTTTAAGTTATCTTTTGTTTATTAAAATAGGTTAATAGGCTACCTGCATTGTACGCTTAAATTTTTTTTTTTCATGTTCTATATCTCAAATATTTTTTTGGTATCTGATATATTAAAATTGCTTATTTAGTATTTTGATCTATTCAATTTATATCTAATTGGTATATGATATATTCAATTTTAGTACGACAATTAACGGATTATTGAGGGTCGACATTTTCTGTGCATGATCAATAAAATATATTCATGTTACAAATGATGCTATATGTATTTCACGTTTTTTTATCTTATAAGATGGATGCTTATGTGCTAAAATTAAATAAGTCAGACACCAAATAGGCTAATTTTAAATAAGCCATGTACCAAATAGGCGAAAAGTGAATACGGAACCAAACAGCCAATAAATGCTTATTAATTGAATTACTCCTTGATTCTTTTTTTTTGGTAAATATTGAATTAGTCCTTCTTCAACTATATAAAATAGTAACACATTTTGAGCACGTGCAAAACCATAAAGGCGTGTACTTGTAACATCATTGATGAGAGTCTTTAGCGGCTCAAACCAAAGTCTTGAGTTGAATTTGTGACACATCAACAAGCTTTTAAGCTACAATTCGTTAATATGCTTTAAGAACTTTGAATCCTTAAACTGAACCTTGCATGTTGTTTTCTCTCTAAGTATGCTAATCAATTCGTAGATTAAAACAAATTGTATATTTTGTAATGCAGTACAATGAAATCTCTTCTAATCAAACCCAAATTATGCTTTGTTATTCGTATGAAATAAAATTCATTTAACATTATCAACAACATAAACAATTTTTTCTAAAATTAGAAGGAACCTATTTCAGAAACAATTACAAGTCATAGGTCAAAATTACAAGAAATTGCCAGCATATCATAAAGAATCAAAAAGAATATCTATGCCAAACATTAGAATTTTTTCAAATATATTATATTCTAAAAAAAATAAAGGATCAACCAGCCACTTCTAATTTGCAAAGTATCATCTTTAGGGTTAGGATGGGAATTCCAGGAAACCCACCTGCACCTGCGCACCCACACGGGTGCGAAATGTGCGTAAAAATATTTTCGATACATCAAATGAAGAATCTTTAAAACCGAATTTAAAAGTATTGGGTGCGGAGACCACCCCATTCACATCCCTAATTAAAATAGGTTAATAGGCTATCTGTTTTGGACTTTGGTGCATTCTATTGTATGTTTGTTTTTTACAAACAAAAAAACTATTCGATCCATTCATTTTATGTTTTTCCCTACTGAGCCTCTACATCATTACTTCGTAAGATTTGGCCCATTAATAAATGCTTTTTGATTGAATTAGTTCTTACTCAACTATATAATATTATTCTCTTCATCTATAAAATATTATCCATTTAACTGAATCATTAAAATTAATAAAAAATTTATTACACAATCAAAATGACTAATTTATCATTTATTAAATTCTCTTTCTTCTTAATTACTCACTTATAATTTTAACAATACATAATCTCTCTCATAGTTAATACAAGGGCAAATCAGAGAAAAAATTGTACAAAATGTATTGATAATCTAAATTGACAATTAAAAAGAGAATTAATAAAATGGCTAAAGAGACAATAATTTTTAGATAGAGGGAGTAACACATTAGAACACTTAATTTTTTAAGGTGCCAAATCATAAAGGTGTGTACTTGTAAATTCATTGATAAGAGCCTTTAGCGGCTTAAACCATAGTCTTGAGTTGAATTTGTGACACATCAACAAACTTTTAAGCTATAGAAGAGTTCGTAAATGTGCTTTGAGAACCTTGAATCATTAAATTGAATCTGATTCCAATTACATAAAAAGGAAAAAAAAAAAAAAAAAGCTTTAAGATATGCAAATAACGGATGATCCATTAAAATTTATTGTCCCATATTTTGTCTTTCTTTATGTCTTCTAAATAATTTTTGCTTGTGCCATTTTTACTTTTTTTTTTGTTGTCCTTACAAATATGCAAGAAGTTTGAAAATAATTTATTAAAAAACTTATCATATGTCGAAAATTGAATATAATGTCTTCTATTCAGCTTTTGATATGTGACAACATTTTTTTTCTCATAAACATTTGTAAGAAATTATAAAAAATGGAAAAAAAGGAAAAAGTTATTACATGTCAAAAGTTGAATGTAACAATAAAACACTAAAATTGATATATTTTGTTTAGATAGACGGGCGAATTATACTAAACTTTGAAAAAATGAAATTCCAAATATATATATATATATATATATATATATATATATATATATGTGTGTGTATATTTGGTTCTCAAATGATTGATTTGCAAACACATCAAAGATCATAAGCATGTGTGTTACTTGGACACCATTCAGTTGTACTCTTGACATCATTCAGTTGTACTTTTGATTTGGTTGAGCCATGATGAAAACAAGGAAGCAAGAGACTCTTCAAGCTTTCTGTGGCATTATGTAACGAGGAATCTTTTAAAAAAATTGAAAACAAAACAGTTTAACTTTAACTTGAATTCACTTCAGTTCCATTCAGAAGGGAGACTTAACTAACGAACTATCTTGAAACATACGTGTAACATCCATCTTTTCTTTTTTCCAAAACATACAACGATGATTGAAATTGAACCACACAACTGGTCCACTTCTTTACAATTTCCTTTTCAATCCCTAAACTCGTTTACATCATCCATTTAAACCCACTTAATTTTTCAATTTCGATACAATTTGATCCCTCCAATATCCAACTACTCATATTCCATCCCTGTCCTCCTCTTCCTCGCCCTCAATTTTCGTCTTTGATTCCTCTTTCGCCTTTTCAAGAGCAGCAACAAGACTCTCCAAGCAGGCAACAGGATTCCCGGGCAAAGTCTTAGGCATCAAATGCTCTGCAACATCAGCAGGAGTCATCTTCGCATCGCCGAGCAACTCAGTAATTTTATCAAACAGTTGGTGTGCATCAACCTTAAGGTAGTTGTAAGCCAGCACCTTGAATGCTTCAAAGCTGCAATACGACAATTCTATGTGCTTATCCATTCTCCCTTTCCTAATCAATGCCGGATCAAGCTTTTCCACGAAATTCGTTGTGAAAACTATCAGCCTTTCTCCTCCACAAGCCGACCATAATCCATCAATGAAATTCAGTAGCCCTGAAAGAGTCACCTGGCTGTTTTTGTTCTCCTCTTTTGGGGATTTCTGTTTCTGCTCTTTTTCCCCTGATTCGTCCTCATTCTCCTTCTTCTTCTTCTTCTTCCTCTGTCCTGTTAAATCCAGAGAGCAATCGATATCCTCAATTACAATAATTGACTTGCTAGATGTTTCAATTAACAGCTTTCTCAGCTCGGTATTGTCTTTGACAGCTGTTAATTCAAGATCGTAGATATCATAATTCAACAGATTCGCCATTGCAGCAATCATAGTGGATTTACCCGTCCCCGGCGGTCCGTACAGAAGGTACCCCCGTTTCCAGGCCCGGCCGATTCTCGCATAGAACTCTTCAGCTTGACTGAAAGTAATCAAATCCTCCATAATCTCCTTCTTCTTGTCGGCTTCCATTGCTAATGTGTTGAAAGTAGCGGGATGCTCAAACACCACATGGCTCCAGTAGGATCCATTGTTAGTATAAAGCTTCCGCTGCCGATTTCTCACCTTAATCGCTTTTCCCTCTTTCAGGACATGGTTCAAGTACGGGCCGATGATTAAATCTCTGTGTTTCTTATGAAATCGCAGCTTGTAATACCTTTTCTCGTCTGTAACCTGGTGAAAAGACAGGGTTTGCGATTTGAAAACGTTTTTTCCAGAAGCCCACCATAGCTTGATTCCTTGGAATTGATCCGCAACTTCTTCGTTGTCATCCATGCTAAGAACAAGCGATTGGTTGTTCTTAACTACTTCAGCTTTGAGCCGCTTGGCCTGCATCGACGAACTAGAGCTGAGATACGTTTCAATTGCGGAATAAGCTTCGCTCCGCATCAATCGCTCTCCGGTGAACTCATGGAAGGTGATTTGAATGTAGGGGTAAACGAAAGTGAAGGCCTTTTGGGTGTATTTCTCGAGACGATCGCGTAATTCGTAGGGGAAGTATTGCTTGAACATGGCCCAGACAAACATTAGAGTAGCGATTGCGGAGCCTATTTGGCCGAACAGCTCTCCTTGCTTTGCGGGCAACATGTTTGTCGAAATGCCTGAGAGAAATTCTGTGGAGCTTGGGTTATTTGTAGGGGGGAAATTGAAGAAACTTGTTAGGTAAGTTAGCGGATGTCAGCGATGACATGTCATGAGACGAAAGTGTTGAGATTGGTGTCATTGCAAGTCAAATAAAGAAATGAAAAGGAAAAGAGGAGGAAGAAGAAAATGACAGGTAGAAAAGGGGACGGTGGTTTTGTCACGATCCTACAATGTTGTGCAAGTTTGGTATTTGAAAGGTGTTCAACTTTAGAATAAGTAAAAGGCCACGTCCGTACAATTAAAATAGCTAAAAGACCACATCCACGGTTAAAGCAACTCATATAAAATCAAATTGAATTCGACTCATAAAAGTTGAAGTAGACATGATTACTGCTTGTAATTAATTGAATTTTGTTGAGAAACTAGACTCTATTATAATCAGCTTGATTGGTTACCTGAAGAACTTCATTTTCAGAATTTTTTTAAAAGCAGTATATTTAATTTAAAGAAAAATAAATCAGACAGTTTCAAATTAATTAGTTTAAGATATTAAAATATATAATTTTATTAAAAGTTTAACTTATTAAAACAATAATTTAAAAAACAGTATATGTTAGTGTGAGTTGCTTACAATTTTCTCTTCAAAATAAGGAATATTGGCGGAACGTTGGAAACCTGGTTTATTTGTTTGTGAGTGACATTTTTACTGAATTTTTGTAATTCTTTATTGATTCGAATCTGAAACGAAATTAATTTTATTTTTCCTTTTGTCTATGTTTGTTTCTGCTTTTCGAAATTGTTGGAGTTTTTTTTGCTTCTTCCTAACGTGTGAGAATTTGCTGCCACGTAGGACGCACTTGCTGCTATTTGTCTTATTGGGACATGTATATAGGTATAGTTTTCTTACGCATCCTGTGTGGAAATAGCGGTGTCAATTCATTGGAAGGGCTCATGTCGGCTAGAGTATGATAATTCTAGATATCCCATCCATCTAGTCAACCTTTATCTTATTTTTTTATTGTTACTTCGAAACACCATCTACATCTATAATTGAGAGTGTGTTATGTGATACTGTAGTGCCTTTACAGTAGACTCTGTAAAATTAGTTCACAAGCATCTCCATTAAATGTCACGTATCTGTTTATGATAGGTTTGACTATTTAAAGATGTTATTTTTTTGATTTTTCTCTCCCAATCAGAATCTGACACGTGACATTTGGGGAGTTAAGTGGAGAACTTGTTGAAAGTTGAGGGAGCTACGGGGTCACTTTGAAAGTTCAGGGAGCAGTAAATTTTTTTAGACAAATTCAGATAGATAAATATGCATTAGACCTAGAAATTGTGATTAAAATTAAAATAAGCAAAATGTACACATGAAAAATAAAAGGCTTTTATTTAAATACAAATAATTATGGTGTAGTTATTTTTTATTTGGTCAAACAATAAGTGACGATAGTTTTTAAGATAGAATATGGGTCTTCAAAAAATTACTTACAAGTTAAAAAGTCATGTTTATAAGTTAATTTGACCAACTATTCGTAAATGATAGATATCCTCTAAATAATGAATGGATAATAAATATAACTACTTCCAAAAGTTTAGTTATAGTAATGTTAAGATTATTTTGCAACCATTTAAATGCTACTACCATTCTTATTTTAAAAAGCATATACACATGTTTTCCTACTATAATGATTACTGGCACTATCGTGACATATTTCTGAACTAAAAGCCATATTTCATAAGAAGACAATTGCTAACAGGGCAGAGAATGCACGATTTCGTCATGAGTAACTTTAATTTTTTTGGAAACGTCATGAGTAACTTTAATAATTTGCCTTTTATCAAGATCTTAAGAGTCTGTCACAATCGTGAGTCATTGAAATATTTGAAATAGAAATTTTGTTGAAGTGTGTCACAGTAGTGCTTGTGCTGGTGCTAGTGCGGGAAAACAAAAGTTTTAAGCCACAAGTATACTATCACATGTGATAAAAGAAAATCCCATCCCGAATCCCAATTGCCAGCCTCACGGAGCCGACATTGTTTATTACTCCCTCCATTTTTTTAAAATAGGAATTTTAATTTAAAATTGAATCACCAAAATATTGATCGTTTGTAATTTTCTAGATATTTTTTTATTACTATTTTTAATTATGTCCTTAATATTAATTGCACTTGGATTAAAAATTTAAGGTATTAATTTGAGATATAAGGATAAACTAATAATTTCGTATCCTTAATAAATGAGTTTATTAAAAAGTGTGAGACTCAAGTAAAAAAATATGGAGGAAGTAGTTATTATATCTATTATTAATAACTATTAATTAGACATTTTTTTTTATTTTCGTTGCGAGGTGTCTTGATAAGTTTTAACTGTAGACGGTGCCTTTAAGCCATGTCTATATCCAGATTAATATTCGATTGCGAATCTCCATGTACTTCGAAAGATAGAATGGATGATCCCAAGATTTAAGATTGTTTCATATATATCCCAAGATTTTTGATATATCTAATAAGAAAACAGCTTAATGGTTTAACATAAATCTGGTTCCATTAGATATTGAGATGGGGTGAGATGGATTTTTCTTTTGAATCATTAAATGCTCAGTAAAACATCTAAAATTAATATTCGATAAATTAATAACCTCGATAACATTAATAATCTGTCTAGTCCCAACTTAGGACCAGTACAAAATCGGACCCCAATCAATAAAATAATAAGATAATAATTTTTTTGAAATCCCAGTGTATATATATTAGTTCCAACTAAACTATAAATTAATAATTACTAAAAGATTCCAAATTCTAAGATTGTCTAGTAAAAAATGAATCTATAGTTACTTGTTTTTTGTTGAACTTCAAATTTATATTGAGTTCATCTTTAAATCTCCTCATTACACTTAAGAGTTAAATTATTTTCTCGTATTGCAATAAAAAGTTATGAAGAGTTGTGAAAAGTTCTCGTATTTACAGTGTCGAAAGTAATTTGCGATGGCCTCTTGAACACCTTTTAGTTTAGGAGCCATAGTTGATGTGATTTTAAAAATTTTCAGTGGACATTTTATAATGATCAATTTCTAACCATGTTTAATGTACATGAAGAAGAAATGTGCCTTAAAACTTATTTTTGTAATTTATTTTTTTTCCATGAAGTAACTTTTTACTTATTCAAAAACATTGAACTTGACAAATTCAATTAATTTATGAATGTACATTAGACTTCAAAATTTAAAAATCATACGTATAACATCTTTAAATTAATAAGTTATTAATTTATCCATATAATAATTTCTCGCTAAACTAATAAAATATCTCGATCCCAATATTATTAATTTACAAAAGTTTTACTGTATGTAAAAAAAAATAATGTTACTATATATTTTCGGTCTTCTTTGGGAAAATGATGAATACCAAATTGTAATATTTTATCCAAAAAATGGAAATTATGTTTACTTTTTTTTAGTTGATGGCTTGGTTTTCGTTATTTGCTATAGTATTATACTACATGATATGGGTAGAAGATACAAGTAAAAATTATTTTCTTATTTTTCAAGTTAATTACTACATCACATTTTTTGTATCGGTCCTTTTTAAAAATGTTTGTCAATGGTAATGCAACATTAATTAAGCTGTTATAAGAACTTATTATCCCAAGTTTTGTTCTTTTAAAAAATGATAAATGTGTAAAAGCCAAAATGAAAAAAATGTCTAAATACCAACCAAGTCAAAATGCCACGATGGGGTTTTTGGTTATATGCGTTAAAATCCAAGAATGACAAATACTTGTATTTTAATTCTATTCAAAAATTCTAAAATACAATTATTGAAAAAGGAAGCATCGAATTGCACTTCACTTGCATTTATACATATATACTCCGTGAGCATTTATAAAGGAGTATAAAATATTTTCATTGATCAAGCAAAACTATTAAATCATTTAGCAGAGTATTAATTTCATTCGTAATACATTAATTATTTTTGTTGTTTCAATTTCATATATGAATTTTATTTTTTTTCATTATCATATAAAAACTTATATGTTACCTTCTATTATATTAGATACAACTTGATATTGCAGGTTTCTTTTCACATATCGATATTTTGGCTATAATCAACTCAAAATATTAAATCCCACAAAATTAAAAATATTTTACCTTATAAAAGGAAAAGAATCTTTCATTACCGTAACAAATGTTGTTGACCACAAGTATATATATTTTAATTAGAGCGGATTACTATTAAAACATTAATTAACAAAAAGCATAATTAAATACAAAGCAACACAACATTATTTTTAATTTCTTACAACTAAAATGGGTGAATTTAAATTGAACTTATTAAATTACTAACAAGGAAAAATTAAGACTTCAATATTTTTTTCAATAAAATTAATAATAATAACAATAATTAATATTATAAAATTAATTATCATAATAATAAGAGTGATTATTTAAAATAACAAATAATAAAAAATAATTTAGTTTTGTACTTAACTTAATTGTAATATTTATATTATGTTTATGTTTTTTCGTCTTAATAATAGTAATTATTAATGAACACATTACTATTTTTTTTTATTTTTAAAAAACTTAGTTTATTGGGCTTAATGAACACATTATTAATTAAAATTCAACATTATTATTTAATTGTAGGCTACACATCACCATTTTTTTATATTTGTTTATAATATTAATTATTATTTAAAAATTAAATTTTGAGTTGAACTGAATTATTGAATCTAAATAAACTTAATGGACTTGAAATAAATAAAATTTTTAAACCTGAAATAAGTAAGAAAGAACTTTTTAATCTATACAAAATTCAATTATTGTAATCTTGTGAATATTATTGAAAGTAAACTGTTTAAACATTCACTATTATGTTCAAAAATTATTTCAATAAAAGAAAAAAAGATTAAAAATGAAAAATCAATTAAAAATATATTAAATCATTTTTTACTATATAATTTACATTTAAGGTTAAAATTATATTTTTAATAATTATGGTCAAAACATTGATATATTATTTTCACATATATTATAATAGGATACATTGAAGTTTATATATAATTATGAAAAAAAGTAAAGTTCATATATAAAATTAAGATAACATGAATAAAATTTACGCATTTAAATCATACATGTGATCATATTCATTTATATATAATATATTCATTTATTTCATTTTCATTTAGAATAAAAGACTGTACTTTCAGTACGTCTTCAATGCAAGGCCACCAGATGTTAATTCCAGTAGAATCATCAGTGATTTCTTCATGATCATCCATGCTAAGTATAACAGAGTTGCTGTCTTTAGCAACATGAGCCTGTAGCCTCTTGGCGCACTTGGAAGAATTGGCACTCACAGAGTGGACCCGTGTATTCATGGAAGGTAATTTGAAGGGACAACTTAAGGAGATCAGTATCAAACAAGGTCTTAACAACTAAAAATCCTGTAATTGCTGAGATTAGTTGAAGCCAGGGTCAATCCAGAAAGATAAAAAGTTGGATTTCTTTAACTAAAGAAGTGAGTGTATTTTTTAAAACAGACTCGAGTACTGGAGGCCAAATTATAGGCGCTGCGACTAGGACCGTAAACGAATCGAACTAAACTTGAATGCTGACTGTTTAAGCACTGTTTATTTAAATTTGAACGAACACAAATCAAACTTGAGCTTAGTCAAACAGAGCCCGAGCCAAGCTCAAACTTAGTAAAACCGAGCTCAACCCAAGCTTCAAGCCTATCTAGAGCTTGGTTTAAATCGAGAGCAACTTATAAAAACGATGAAATCCGTAAGATGAAGAATCAGAGATGAAGAACCTAACCACCAAAAATAATTTTCATTGTACTAAAAAAATGAATAGAAGTATTGTATTAACAGCTCCGTTTTTTTTTTAAAATGATATTAGAATTTTAATGAACATATAATAATTGATAAATATATACCGTATGAATTAAATCCAATTGCCTTTGTTAGGAATGTCCATCTTTTCTCTTGTTTTATCTATATTTTATATAATAATTTTATAAATATTGTTTCTTTACCATTTATTTTTTATTTTTATTTTTATATCCATTTTACAACTAAACCATTTTATAATTATTTTTAATCTATCTATTTCATAAATATAATGTATACAGTTTTCAAATATGTTAACGAGCTTGTTCACAAGCCTAATTATGAGCCTGTTGGCAAATTAGTTCACGAACCTCTTATCGAGTATGTTCAAAAGCTTTCAAGTCAAATATCTCCTTGTTCAAGCTTAGTTCGCTTACAATTACAAATAAGCTCATTTATTAATGAACCGAACTCCAAAAAACTTTGACCGAGCCGAGCACCGAGTAGTTCAGCTCGTTGCTCTCTACTCTAGTGAACAAAAAATGAATAAAAAACAAGAAATAATAGTACAAAGTGGTTTCAGGGACTTGTCATTCATACAAGTAGGTGGAGAGCAATGCTACAGGAGCATGTTGTAATCTCTCCCTAATTCGCTCCTTAAACAATAACAGGGTTCATTCTAAGGAGTTAGTACAACTCAACCTCGTGTTATTGCTCAGCAGTGGTAGACCAGTTGAATAGATTACCGCAAACATTTAAAACCAATTTTTGAACCAATTATAAACTTGTGCTCAGAAATATGAATATTCATCTCATTGATTGAAAATCTCTGAAGTCTGACATGTGAATTGTTTCATAAATTCCTCATAGCACAAGTTCAATTGTGCTTACAAGTAATTGAATAAAACTTACGAAATTATAGCTCTCATATATATTGTTAGCTTTCTGCTCATGTATTTAATCAGAATAGCGTATATTGCCCAAAATGGGCTCATAATCACAGAGCACAAGAAAATCCATTCACAAAATTACTCAAGAAACAAACAGAAAGTTGTTCAATAGAAAAGAATCGAGCCAATAAACAGAGATCAGAGTTTGGTTAATAGATATCAGTCACGGTGGATTCAGAAACACGGACCAATTAAGTTACTCATCATATCTCTTCAAGAACACCCAATCAAAACACAAAACCGTTTATTAAGAAGAAAAATAAAACAGATCAGCTGAAGAATGCAGAGGATTAATCATCAGAGACTTAAATACCATGAATCACGGAACGAATCCATCATATTGTTGCAGTTTTTGCTCATCACTTGATTTTAGAGAAAACTCACTAGAATCAAAACAAAAAAGAGGAGACGGATAATTAAATCACTTAAACAAAACATTAACTAACCAACGAAGAGGGATGAAAAGAGACAGAGCTGCCGTAGTAGCGCCGCTCCTACAGAGTGATTGCCCAGTATGTACGTATTTATAAAGGGAAAATGTGGTAAACCCTAATGAATTTCCTCTCCTCCACATATGCGATGAACGCCGTGCGAGGCTTTAGCATCTTATGGACCAACCTAATGGTGCGCGGTTTTTCATGCTTCATGGGCTTGCTTATATCAACAATGCCTGGCCCTAGTGTGATGCTCTTTTATTTCGCTCAGAGTAATCTCTGTTCATTGGTACCTATGCCTTGTTATTTTCAATTTACTCAATTCAATTAAATTAAAGTGAATTAAATTTATTTGAATATAAATTTTTATATATGCAGATAGATATTGAACTGAATTAGATAAAATTGAACATAAGTTAAAAAGAACCGCATGAAATAATTAAAAATAGTTGAAACTAATTACAAACACACGGGATCCTTCAAATACATGCATACTTCGTAGACCTGTTCGCGGGTCGGGCTACCAGTTCGGCCCTGCCCAAACCTGTTTTTATGGGCCGGGCTTGGACATCTATTTTATTATTAAGCTCGGTCAGAGCCCGAGTCCGCTAAAGCCCGAAGTTTTATGGGTCGGACTTGATTTTTGTATAAATATCCAAGTCCGGCCCAACGAATAATAATTTAATTTTTTATATATATTATAATTGTATTAAATAATTATTTTCAACTTTTATATTTTATACTAATGAATTTTCAAATTTAAATACAATACATTGTATAATATATTAAGAACTTCAAATAAATAATATTGTTATACATAATTTTGTCAATTTATTTTTTAAAAATTCAAAAAAAATAATTGAAAAATTATCTACGGGCCTTGGGCCGGGCTTGGGAATGACCTCGTAAGCCCGGCCTGAGCCCGAAGTTTTAAAGTGTGGGCCGGGCCGAGCTTGGGTTGATGCTTTCAGTTAAAAGCCCGACGAAGCCCGGCCCAAACCCGGCCCGACCCGCCCGATGAACAGGTCTAACCACATGTTTTCCTTTTAATTTTTTTATTTATCATGCCGCTTTAGAGTTTTTTGTTCGTCTCTTTTTTATAACCGAAACGACATGCACTGTGATATTTTTTCTAAATTTTTTTTGAACTGTCACATATACAATATATATCCACTGGAAGTCGAATAACAATTAGTAAAATATAGCACTAGATAGATTTTTAATAGATCAGAACTTTAAAATATACATGTACAGATATCTAATGTCAACTTCAAATTAGATTTTTCTAATATAAGTTTGGTAAATAATTGATAGACTTCCATTAAATGTCCAATCGACTATGGCTTGAATTGCTAAATTTTGAAATAAACATATATTGTATGATCTTCTGCAACTGGTTTGCATCAAATTATCAAGGATTAATGCAGAATCTTCATCAACATAAGGTTTAGAGCTAAACTTGGAAAACTCAAATAAAGAAAGACAATCAAAACTTCTCAATCTGAGCAACAAATAGAGTAAAATATGACCCCCGAAACCCAAAGCAACACAAGATCCAACCAAAGAAACAACAACACAAAACTTATATAATGATTCCATAAAAAATTGTCAAAACTAATATCTACCAGATGTTTATTGGATATCTACCAACTGTTTATTGGATATCTATCAGGTGTCTATTGATTTAAAAATTTCAAAAGTCACAGTAGATATCATTTTGAAGATAAAAATAAGACGAACGAAAAACTCTAAAGCTGCATGTCGAAAAAACAACGGTTTGGGAGATAAATGAAAAATAAGAAATAAAATCAAAAGAAAAAGGGGAGAAACAAGTGGATGATATGCTATGTAAAATAGAAGTGAGGGGAATGTATGCACATACTTGGGCACTAACCCATCGGCTCGCGAGGCCCGCCCATGCCCATCTTTTATGGTTCGGGTTTGGACAAACTAATTTAAAAATCGACCTGGCCCGGTTCGAACCCAAAGATATATATATATTTCATTTATAACACTAATAATTGTTGAAAAATTCAAATTTTCTTGTAAAATTTAGCATCTAAACTCAATTTTATGATTTATATTGAAAATTTAGTTACAATTATTTTATTATAATAATTTTTTATTAAATTAGTAAGTCCGTGGGCCGGGTTTGGGTTTTGATTATTTTATAAAGGTCTGATTCAGCCTGAGTCTGACTTTTATTTTCTATAGGTTGGGTCGGGCTTGGGCTGCTAATTTTGTAGTTAGGCCCGACTGGGCTCGGCCCGAATCCGACTCATGTCTAGATCTATGTATACATATAAATAGTTTGGCTTGATGATAAATTTATAAATAATTTACCAAATTTGACTATTATTGATAAATAACCAAAAGGAAAACTAAACTATATTTCAAAAACATACTACCATTACCAAAGTTTAAAAAATCACGTCGATGGAGCTTTCAAGGCTTAGAGGACCTGGATGAACTTATATTTTTTGTTTTTAATATTTATTTAATTCATGAAAAGATTAATTTAATGAAAATATAATTTATAATATAATAAGATATATCGCAACATGCTCAGGAGCCAACCTACAAAAAGAAAAGGGAAAAATGATAGAAAAAGAAAATGAAAACAACAATGCAAGGGTGAAGAATTATACCTGGACGCCTAGCACACGACAATATCTCTCCCCAACCAACTGAACAAGATAGATTTCGTGATAAATTATTACCCCTAAAATATAAATCGCTAAAATTTTAGGGTGTGTCACATTCCTGTGCATGCTAGTGAGATGGTAGAAATTTCCTTATTTATGGTGTAAATGACATTATTTTTCGATTTAAGTCTAAAAAGGGCGATTTTGTAGTGAGAAAAATTAAACTTATCTAGCAATTTTGCAAGCAAATATCAAACAAACTTGACTAGTACTTTTCCTGCCCACGAAAATACGTATCAATCATTATTATTAAGAAAATAGAATAAATTTACAAGTTGAAGCTACGTAGACAGATCATTAGGAGCGGGAGCAGCCCAAGAATGAGGACAAAATGTGATGGAGGGCATTTTAGAAGGTAATTTATTTTATTGATAATTTTGATATATAAGTAAAAATAAATAATTAATTAAAAAGTAATTTTATATTAGTTTATTTTTTTTATATGATATGGTATAATAAATGTTAAATATTATCTATTTAATTTTTTATATGTAGACAATAAAATAGAAAATCAAGTTATTAATTTTATTAATATTTTAATGTTTAATTTCAAATTCGTATCTTAATAAGTTGCGAAAGAGATATAATTAATTATTTTTTTTAATGAAATCCACTATGAAATTGGTAATCTAGTGTAGCTAGTTTCTTAAAATATATTGTCTATTTTCAAAATTATTGGCATGTCATCAATGTGGTTGTCTATTGCACATGCCACATAATCTTAGAATTCACTATCTACTAAAGGTGCGCTTAGTAGTTAGTCTTTTTCAATAATAGTCTTACCACATAGGCAAAAATAGATAATCAACTAGAAAATGCCTCTACATTGGCTTGTTTATTTTATCTTTCCTATATGATGTGACATAATAAATGTTGAACATTGTCTATTTGATCTTCTACATGTATACAATCAAATAGAAAGCCAAGTTATCAACTTCATTAATATCTTAATGCTTAATTTAAAATTCAAATGTTGGTTATTCGTGAAAGAGATAATTTAGTAAATAATTAATTCTTTTTTAATGCAATCCACTATGAAATAAACATCTATTGCAGCTAATTTCTCAAAATATATTGCCTATTTTCAAAATTATTGACATCTCATCAATATAATTACCTATTCCACGTACTAAGGATGTTCAAAACAGTTGGCCAGAGGAGCAGCCGAATCAAAAGCATAGCTATAGTAAGAAGGGCAAGCCTCCTTAAATATCTTCGAATAAGCACTCCGTTTACACTTCTCAGGACTCTCATACTCATTCCTGCAACAATCCGAGTCCGTATTGATAGCCAAACAACCACTCTTACACGCCACTACTTCACCACTATCATTCACCACCCGAAGATCAGCCGGCCAACTTCTTAACAAGCTCTTCGAGCAACCTTCAATGGTGCATTTGGGAGTCATTTGTCTATCCGTCGATCAAACTTACATCGTAGAAATGAGGCCTTGTTTGTTGTAGAGAGAGTCGAATTAGAGTGACAGTCCACGTCAGGCTAATTGGCCGTCGCAGTCCCCGGTGGCGCGCTGACGGCGGAGAAGACGCAGCCAGTTCTTGCCCAAATCCTGTTCAAATTATTAAACTTAATATGATAAAAAAATAATGAAAAAAGGGTCAAAAATAGCAAGCCACCTAAATTGGATTTTGAAAAAAATTGGTATTTGTAGGATTTGTTAGTTGGATTTTGTAGAAAATTAAAGTAAGTTGTTAAACCTAAATTTGAATTTTGTAATAGATTGAATTATTGAGAAAATGATAGCATCATTGCAGAATTCATCAAATGCCTATATAAGGCAATGTAATTTGCTATTTTAAAGAGTGCAAGAGAGTGAAAAAATAATAAGAGTTTATGAGTGTATTGTAATAAAATTAGTGTGAATTACTCATTTTTATGTTTTGAGCATTTTTTGCTTGATTATTTTCCTCTTCAATCCAACAAATCCTGCCGTTCTAATCCCATGGGACATATATGGTTTGTGTTTGGCCTGAACTAAGGGCGAACCCTTCAGCTGCCCGTAAAACTGGATGCCCGGCGTTTGGTGCATTTTCCGGCCATATCGGAAATGGGCACTGGTTCGTCACAAACAATTTCACTTCATCATCAAGCCCGTATTCTTGCCCTGCATTTTATATGTGATTGTTATTGGAATTTATTGAATTACTGATATCCATGCAATTAACCCCTTAATGTAGCTTGTAAAAACATACGGGTTAACAAATTAAATTATTTTATCTGCAGTTTGGTTTTGCAGTTTGGTTTATTTACTAAACTAGTTCTGATTCAAAACTGGGTTGGAACCAGGAATGAAGCTCCACCCTCCCCCAAAAAATGGGTTTGCAACAACTTCATATTTGAAATTACAACTCCAGAAATATTTTATTATTTTTTTTGCTTTCTGATTTTTTAATTTTATTTTAGTGATGCTTATTTGGTTGTTTGTTGTTTTGAGTTAGGTAAAAAGGAATAGAATAATGGTATTTTTGTTTTGAAGTGGAAATTTGAAGTAAAGGGTTGGAGAATAAATATTGTAATAATTTCAAATTATAGAGTTTGAAGTGAAAAATGGGGGGTTGAATTGGAGATGCCGATGGTAATACATTTGACAAACAAAAAACAACGCATGACATGCTCTTTGAAAATAACCTTCTAACTCAAGTTAATCACACTATTACATATCTTACCAAATACATGATTGAATAAATATGTATTTGAAACCCTTATTCTACCTTGGTTCGAACTAATATTCAATTCAATGTTTTCAAAAGTATTAGGCGCTAGTCGAATGGTTGGGGCTTCAAAACATTTAGACGGGGTTCAGGCGGGATCTAGACGGATTTGTATTTTTTATTTTAAAAATATTTTTTAATATATAAAAATATAAATTTAGTTAAAAAAATAAATTATAATAATATAAATAAAATAAAAACATAATTTAAAGCATGTTTAAAAAATAAATTTCTGAAAAATCCCGCCTAGGCACTGCCTAGACAGTCCGCCTAGGCCGATTTTTAAAACAAAAAACCCCGCCTAGACCGGCCTTGGACAGCCTAGCCTCGCCTAAATCGGTCAACCGCCTAGGACAGCCCGATGACCTAAAATTGCATCGGTGTTATGAAAGATCCCGCCTAACCTGATTTTTAAAACACTCGTAGTACAATTTCAGTTCCTAATTACACTTTCCAATTGAGATCTCTTTAATAGGAACAACTGTCCGAAATATTGGACAAGGACCAATTAATGTATCATCTCTATGAGTATACAATTATAAGAACCTAAGATTAAATAAACAAAACGAAGCAATAGCAAAATTCTAAATTGCCAAAATAACATGAATTTACCGGATGAGAAAGAATTGATAAGGATGAAGAGAAAGAAAGAAACTACAGTGGGGTTGAGAAATTTCATTTTTGAATGAGATCTGGTGAAATGGAAATGAGTGCATTTATAGATGAGCTGGAGACATTGTTTTTTAAGCATCTTTAATTTCAGTTTAAGGTTTGATTAAAATGACCAATATTTAGAGACTAGAAAGTGTCAATATGACTCGGGTATCTTATTATAATTATAAGCCTGCCTTATAAGTAAACCAGCAGTTACAAAAGGTAGCCATTTATGCATTGAAGTTGACATGCCTTGTAAAATCACGTTTAAATGATTCTTTGTTTTGTCAATTCCACTGTCATGCATGGGGACACTACGATGCATAAGCTTACATTATTGGTTGGTTTCACCGGAAATTATGATATATTTTATTGCCTGATAATTGTTATTTTAAGAGCTTACAACAAATATATTGAATTAATTTATTCCAAAAAAACGTAAAGAAAAATAGTGGCCCGGCTTTCATATACTTACATAAATCATTTAAGAGAAAATAAAAGTAAAATAAGCATTTCAGGCTATGTTACTTACGACTTACGATATAGGTTTTTTTTTTGATAAAACTTACGGTATAGGTTTAATATAGATAAATTGTAGAAGAGGAATACTTAATTCTTAGAGCATCTCTAATAGTTTGTGGATTTTAGAATGGTGTATCATGAAGAATGGAATTTCATATTGATGATATGGTGATGATTTTACAAATAGATAATATGTTCCAAAATATTAGTTGCATTAGATTGTGTATTTTTATAGTGGATAACATTCTTTCAAAATTAAATAATAAAAAAGAATTAAGTATTTATTAAATTATCTATTTTATACCTATCAAAAATTTAAATTTTAAATTAAATATTAAAATATTAATATATATAATTAACTGACATTCTATTTGATCTTCTATTTGTAGAAGATAAAATAGACAATTTCCCAAATTTAATTGCCATGTCATATGAGAAAGATAGTATAAAATATGTACTTTATTTTAATTGATTCTCTATTTTAGTCTACATGTCAAGAGAAACACTCAAATAGAGTAACTATTGGAGATGCTCTTAGAAATGTTAATAAAGAGTGTACAAGATCGGTTGGTGCCAGGCTTTATTAAGTTTTTGACTAAAAATATCATCCCAAACCCAATCCGGTCCATACTTTAAAACTTCGGGCTCGGGCCGAACTTTAGAGGTCATTGCCAAACCTGGCCCAAAGCCCATAGTTAGATTTCTTTTAATTTTTTTGATATACTAAGGTGTTCTTTTCAACTGATAAGTAGATGTATTGAACTGAACTAATTGATACTGAACTGAATGATACTGCAACGAAAAAACTGAAACTGAACAACTGAAACTGAATTATAATTAATAATATAAATCATAATTTTAAAATATTAAAATTTATTAACATTATAATTAATAACATTTTAAATAATATTATATATTCTCATAAAATTATTACTTGTTATATAATAATAATAATAATAATAATAATAATAATTAAATATATAATTATAAATTACTATTATTATTATATATTATATTTCATTAGAATTATTGTTATGATTATTATTTTACTATTTTAATTATTATTAATATTTATAAAATATTATTACTTTTATTTATTTTTTTATTTGTCCTATAAAATTATTCAGAAATAATAATTAATAATTTTAAAAATATTATTATTGATTAATTTTCTTTATTATTATTTGTGATTACTAACATTAATTAATAATATTTATATAACTTATAAATAGAAATAAACTGAAACTGAAATTGAATTGATGTTATTATTAATATTTATTGCTTTTTTTATTATTTATGAATAATAATACAAATTATATAAACTGAAACTTAATACTGAATGTTGAATGCTGAATAATGAATGTTGAATACAGAATACAAAATGCTGAATACTGAAACTGAACTAAATGATATTAAATTGAACTGAATGATACTGAACTGAACACAAAATAAGTTGAAAAAGAAAGGGCCTAAACGAGTAAGAAAAGACAAATTTTCATATAAATATATCCAAATATTACATATAATTACATTCTCTACTTAATAACTTAATAAATAGATAATATTATTGTAAAGCTCAATAGATTAAAATAAAAAAATAAAAAATAATTATTACATATACTATATAAATATTTAATAATAACTCATCAGGTCAGGCTCGAGTCAAGTTTGGATATTTACATAAAAATTAAGTCCGGCCAATAAAACATCAGGCTTTAACGGACTCGGACCTGGCTTTAGAAAAAAATGAGAGCTTAATTCTGATCCATTTGAGGAGACTCGGGTCGAGCTGGATGAATACCCAAATCCGTAAACAGGTCTAACTGTGATAGAGGGGATGAGGTGGTGCTTCAGCTCCACCTCAACCACCAAAAATATGAAAAACCCCCTATAAATTTAAGTGCAATCTCATACTCTACCATGGTAAAAAAATATAAAGGTAAATCTCAGGCCCTAATATCGCCACTGGTAGGTCATTGGACTCGAGTCAAATGAAACTTTCATTTTTCAAAATAAAGAGATTTTAAATTGCCTTTAAAATAAATTATTTTTATATAACTTATTCTAATCTTTTATACTAATTAATTAAAAATTATTAATTTATTTTTTTTAAAATTAAATATTAAGCCTTTAAAAAAAAAATTAAAAATGAAGCTTTTAAAAAAAAAAAAGCTGTAAAAACTCAATCACTCGTAAATTTTTTTTATTAAAAAAGACCTCGTTTTTTTTCTGATCATGTCCAAAGTATCACTCAATTCAACAATGACCGACACAGCTAAACTAGAACTCCGATTTTCGATTACCATGCAATAACTTAATCAGAACTCCCTTTTCTGATTTTTAACAAGGATTAAAAGGCACCAAAAATATATTTTTTTTCTTTAACCAGCTGGGCATCTTACAGGGATTATTAACCGCTTTATCCAAGAAACTCGTAATTAAATTTGGTTTTAATCCATATCATATACGTCCTACTCTGTAAAGTTTGACAATACCAAAAAATTATTAATTAAAAAAATAAAAATACTACAATATCCCTAACATTAATCATTATTTAAAAAGATTATTCATCATTTTGCATCTTTTATCGTTTCTAACTTTGCATTAAATAAAGGCAATATAAGAAAAATGCTTAAAAAATTATATTAAAATTTAAAAGCAACACTAGTAAAAAAATATTTATTTAACCCTAAAGCGACATTTTAAAAAACGGGAGGGAGTACATTATTTACATTTGGTTTAACATAAGCTAAAAAATTAACTAGTGTTACTTCTTCAGTCAATGTATTAACCTAAAGATTAGATAACATATACAACTTAATAAATTACGAATTAGAATTTGCTTTTAAAAAAATATTAGTGCGGTGCACTGAATTGAATGATGACAAATCAACACATAATTCCAAAGTATTCATTGTCCACATCTTTACAATATCTCACCCCATGGACTCCATTGCTCAGTTTACAAACCCGTGGATCGGATTAGCTAAACACAAAATCTTGAATGCGTGGGCCAAGTTGAACTTAAAACAACAGTTATTTGCAAAAAGCTCAACAGCTCAAACCCGACCAACACTTGTAGATAACAATTCTAATTACCGCTTAATTACTGCCAACTTATAAGCAGGTTTATTGAATTAAAATAAACAGAACTAAATTGATTCTAAGATAAATGAGCAAGACCACAATAGGACATAAATGTTTCTCTATGTTCGTATAGAAAATCTTAAAGTGCATCTCAAAAGTATTTTGTATTTCCATTATATCCTTTCAAGTGTAGTTTTATATATTTTCCATTGAAACTGGGGATCCAGATTCTGCAACTTCCAAGATCTTAGGTGAAGTTTGCTTCACGGAATGGCTACTCCACATAATGAAAGAAAAATGAATGATATTGAGGTAAAAATGGTAAGTATTGGTCTAGAAACCGCCAATTGGATGGAATAGATAGCTATTTCAAATCAATTGCTATACCTTTTTTAAAGGAAGGTATAACTATTTCATAAGATATATAATAACTATGAATAGGTACTCTATCTGATCGGTTTTGGACTATAGACCAATACTCTATCAATTCTAACTCTTTTCCATTCATTTTTCTTCTATTCCACGGAAAAGCAATTCCATGAACCAATCAAGCCCTTAGTGTTAGTATTAGAACCATTTCCGGTTCTGATAGTATCAATCTCAGAAATACTTATGCTAGTAACAGTGCTGCTGAAGCTGCTAGTTTGAATCTGGATCCAAGCGAACCTGGATTTAAAAGTATTTGCCCGTAGAAGTATGACATGTGACTACTGCTCTCACATTTGATGTCGATATTTCTGCTCATGTAATTGAACAGAACAGCGAATATCGCCCATATTGGGCTCATAATCACAGAGCACAATAACATCCACTGAAAAAACTTGCTCAGGAAACAGAGAAAGTAGTTCAATAAAGAATAGAGCTAAAACAAAGATCAGAGTTTGTTAATTTTAAATCATGGCATAACGCATCAAGACCCCTACAATTGTTCCTAAGCACCCAATTTCCCTGAACTTCCAAAAGTTGCATGTAACCCCGAACTTGTTTGAAATGCACTTATTAACCCTGAATGCCACGTGTCAGCTTCTGATTGAAGAGAGAAAAATCAGAAAAATGATATTTATGAAAAAGTGCATTTTTTCAAAGGGATATTGGAAGTTTTAAAAGTTCAATGGATGAAGGATGCCTAGAGACAAAGGTCTAGATGTATTAGACCTAAAATCAATCACCGTGCATTCTGAAACACGGACCAATTAAGTTACTCATCATTTCTCATCTAAACACCGATCTAACACCAAATACGTTTATGAAAGAAAAGAGAAAATATTAGCTGAAGGATGCAGAGGATTAATCATCAGAGACTTGAATACAATGAATCATGGAACGAATCCACCATATTACTGAAGTTAAATAAATTACGCCGTTTGAAATTAATGTGGAACAATATATTTTGACATTGGACAAAAGATTTTGAATTTTAATACTAATTAATTATAAACTGTGAACTATTAATTTCCAGAAATTTTCGGATCAGCTTCAAAAAGATTGAAAATGGAGCTTTTTGAAAATCCAGCCTGGAGAAGCAAACTGGCCCTAGATACTTTTATAAGTAAATTTCAAACCAATTATTAACTTATGCTCAGAAATATGAATATTCTTCTCATAGATTGAAAATCTCTGAAGTCTGACATGTGAATTGTTTCATAAATTCCTCCTAGCACAGGTTCAATTGCAGTTTTAAGTAAAGGAATTAAACTTACGAAACTGTTACTCTCATATTTAATGTTTAGCTTTCTGCTCATGCAATTGATCAGAATAGCGTATATAGCCCAGATTGCGCTCATAATCACAGAGCACAAGAAAATCCATCGAAAAAATTTACTCAGTAAACGAACAGAAAGAGTTGTTCAATAGAAATCAAGCGAATAAACAGAGATCAGAGTTTGGTTAAAATATATCAGTCACGATGGATTCAGAAACACGGACCAATTAAATTACTCATCATCTCTTAAAAACACCCAATCTAACACCAAAAACTTTCTAGGAAATAAAAAAAACAAATCAGCTGAAGAATGCAAGGATTAATCATCAGACTTAAATACCATGAATCATGGAACGAATCCATCATATAGTTGCAGTTTTTTTTCTCATCACTTGATTTTAGAGAATACTGCTCGAGGATCAAAATAAAAAAGGACAGGCGAAATAATAAAATCAATTAAACAACAAATTAACAAATCGGCGAGGAAGGAGAAGAAGATACAAACTTGCCGAAGTAGC
Source organism: Euphorbia pulcherrima (assembly GCA_947683365.1). NCBI lineage: Eukaryota > Viridiplantae > Streptophyta > Magnoliopsida > Malpighiales > Euphorbiaceae > Euphorbia > Euphorbia pulcherrima. Next base: position 10,665,078 of record CANTUS010000001.1, on the reverse strand, counting down.
GCCGCTCCTTTAGACTGTAGGCCGAATATGCACTTACAAAGGGAAAAATGGTAAACCCTAATGAATCTCATCTTATGGACCCTAAACGTGCTGGTGCCTAGTTGTTCATCCTTCATGGGCTCTACAAAGCCTAGCCCATTTCTGTTTCTTCTACATTTATTTTCTATTAGACTTGGGTATTAACCAGTCGGCCTATGAGCCCGCCTTTTATGGGTCGGGTTGGATAAAGGAATTAGAGATTAGATTTGGGCCGAATTTGAATAGGCTTAAATAAAGTATGAGATGAGCTTAGTTTTAGATTTAAAATTTAAGTCCAACTTGTCCGGTCCGAACTAATATATATTTAATATTTTTAATACTAATAATTGTTAAAATTTTTAAAATTTCTTGTAAAGTTTAGCATCAAAATTCAATTTTGTGGCATATAAATATTTTAGTTAAAATTATTTAATTAAAATTATTTTTTATTAAAAAAATTAATTTTTAATTATATATATTAATTGATTGGCTCATAGGCTGAGCTTGGGTTTTGATTATTTATAAAGGTCCGGCCCAACCCAAACTCATCTTTTTTATATGGGTTAGGCCAGACTTAGGCTACTAATTTTTTAGTTACGCCCGGCCGGAATCCGACCATGACTATTTTCTATATTTAAAAAGTTACATCAATTGGATTTTACTAAATCAATTTGTTTAATTTTCAAAATTACTTTTATTCTTTATAAAATTGTCCTATACCTAATCTGATATACGCCGTTATGCCGAGAAGAAAATGGATCAAACAAAAACAGGTTTCTATTTAAGTTAATTATACGTCTGAGATTTACTGAAGCTTGTGGGAATCCGCCCGATGGAAACGATAATCTTCATGTTGAAAATGTCTTCAAAAGCTAACAGTGATGGAGTCAAAATTCCAACTTTAGTGGGGTACAATTAGCCAATAAAAAAATTCAATCCGATGCTATATAAATTAAATATTATATATACTTGTAGTAAAGATTAAAGTTTTTTTTGAAGAAGTCACATGTAATACAAAAAGGAATAGAATATTTTTAATGTATAAAAAAACAAAATCAAGGTAAAATTAATAAATATCATGGGACAAATTTACTATTAGATTGGGAGGATTTTAGCCATGAAATATTTTTGAGAGAAAGTTATGATTAAGAACAAAGAAATAAGTTTTGAATTTAGATTAAGAGTTATACCATTACTGACATATTCTCTTGAACTTATGTGATTTTTTATAGTGTAAATTTTGAACTATGGAGAGGTTATGGAGAGGTTAATTGAACTTATGTGATTATAAGTACAGTAGAGAAAGAATTTATTATAAAATATGGAAGAAGAAACAAATGAAATAAAAATATTTATTGTTTGAAAAATATAAAGATGAAAGTATACATTTTAGGGCCAGTTTGGCTGTGAGTTTTTGCAGCTTTTTTCAACAGCTTTTTTGAAAAGCTTCATTTTCAAGCTTTCTTTGAAAGCTGCAAATTTGATTTTGAAAAAAATAAATTAGACAGTTCTTAATTAATTAGTATGAAAGATAAAAATATGTTGTTCAAAGCCAAAATATGCAATACTATTAAAATTTTATGAGAACAACTTATTTTAAAAGTAGCTCAAACAGTAATATCAAACTGACCGTTAATAATTTCACTAATTTAAAACGGATATTTGAAAAAGTAAGAACAAATAATAAGAGAGAAATAGTTAGAAAAAAAGGAAGAAATACAAAAGCAAAAGAAAATAGAAGGATTAGGATTCTAACTTGAACCCAATCACAAGGAAGGTAGATGTATGCTTTACCAAAGTTCCATCCCTTAATATATATATATATATATATATATATATATATATATATATATATATATATATATATATATATATATATCTTTCATGTTATTTATATTACCCCGTATACAGTATTTTCGGTGATCGATGAGGCACGTGCCCCACTGTACCCCATTCTCCCTCCGCCCCTGGAAGCTAATATTTGGAAGAGTTAAAGATTAGATTTATTAGAAAATTGTTAGGATTATATTTGATTTTAAGTTGATATGATTAGATGCCATATGATTATGTGTTCCAGGATACTGCATTTGCAGTATTGCTCTACTAAAACCTATGCTTCATATTCAATAACATGGAATCGGAGCCATCTTCTTACGAGACCTGTATGCTTCAGCTGAAGAAATTGCAACACCAACAGAAGTGCGCCATGACGATGCAAGAAGAGTATGATATACAACAAAATGATGAGTTTACATTCAAAGCTTAGGCAGCACCATGAATGACCAATGACTCATGACTAATGCCCATGACCATGATAACCCATAACAAAAAATCATGCCAATCACCAATATCCATGACCTACAACCATGCCTATAAAAATAACCATATCTATTTTTCATATGCCATGTATCATATGCCAATAATTTTGAATAAATTTTATAGCTTCCAAGCCAAGGGGTACCACAAGAAAAATCACAATATGCAATGGAATGCTTGCAAAATTTTTTCCCTTATAAATTTTTCATATTGCAACGGAATCCGCAAGGGGAACGAAATTCCGTTGTAAAACTATAACATCCCATTTCACACATCATTTTAGTCATTTATGCATATATATTAGAAATTATTAGATGAAGTATAAATATATAATAAATATGGTAATTTTGGTATATTTGGTTTAAAATATATTAGATATATACATATATACACTTAAATATATAAAAGGGATTTGAAATTTTTTGAAGATAAAAGTAGAAATTATAGTTGGTAATTAAATTAGTACTTGAGTTATTTATTATTGGTATAAGTATAGTATAGTGTATGTGTAAGTATTATATAATGAAAAAGAAGGGCAAAATGGTCATTTTAGCCTATAGATAATTGTGGAAGTGATAAGGAAGAGATAAGTATCTGAAATCAACCATAAAAGAAAGAAAAACTCAGAATATGAAAGGGTAGGAGTAGAAGAGAAGAAGAAGAACAAAGAGAGAGGAAGAATCAAGTATGCATATAATTTTGTAATATGATTTTCGAGATGTTAGAGATAGAATTTGAGGTTATGACAAAAAGACGAATTGATTCTCTACATCTCTAAATTTCTTCTGAAAAATTTGGGGATTTTTAGATAAGTAGATCAATAGCTATGATTTTTATAAGATGAAGTATCCAGAATTGGATGATCAAAGAGATGGGGTGAGTTTTGAAATTAATCTGGGATTGTTATACTGCTTAGAAAATTCTGAATTTTTGATATATTCTTCCCTTATTTGTATAGTTTAAGTAGGAAATAGAATCAAGTCGATTCATATTGTTTATAGAAAGTTATGGTCGTTTTACTAAGATGCTGTCCAGGTAGAACGAGTTGAAACAGGGCATTGAAGGAAAATTCACTATAAATCGTATAAGACTTTGAAAATTTTGAGGTTTTAGCAGTATTTTAAAAATCGCCCTAGGTGGCCTCCTACGCGGGATTTTACATACTAGGGCGGGTCTAGGCGGACAAGCGATTTTTCGAGTCTCAGGCAGTCTATGGCGGGTCAAAGCGGGCAAGGCGGGTCAAAATCGGGTTTTTTTCAATTTTTTAAATTAAAAAAATATTTTTATAATCAAATTAATATTATTTAACAAAATAAAACTAAAATCCTAATCTATTCCTTCAATCGACAGTAGAGTCCAAAATAATTTAAAACCCTAATCTCCCTCATTCTAAAATTCAAATACGACTCATCTTACGATTCAATCGGAATCAAAACCAATTTTCTGCTCGATCTTGTCTTAAGTTGCGATTTCATTTAAGGAGTAAGAATAGCTTGCGATTTCATCTCAGGTTGCTATCAGTTTCTTCTCTCGATTTGATCTCGTGTACAGCTTCAGTCAGGTATGTAACTTATAACTCTCCATGATATGAGTTTCTTATAGTATGCCATTTTTTACATTAATAAAGATATAAAGAGAACCATATTTGAGAAATTAAGAGAACCTTTATTTTCAGGTTTGTTTTGATGCGGTTTAAAATGAGTCATGAATCTGATTTTCTGGAAGTGAACTTAAATTTGCTGAGTTAATATGAGTTTATTTTGAGTTTGGAAATCAACATATTTTTTGCCTCATACATCAATTTCATTTGTCTTGTAGAATATGAGTAATAATGCGGGAACTATTTATTCTTCGGGGTCTAGTTTGGCGGCTGAAAAAACTAGCCAAGACAATGCTTTGAAGGCAAAGTCAAATGATGTAGGTTGGGATTGTGCAAAGAAAGTCAACCCAAAAAATGCAGATAGACTACAATGTTTGTTGTGTAATAAAATATTGAGTGGAGGAATTTATCGAATCAAGCAACATATTGGCCAAGTGAAGGGTAATACCACTTCTTGTGTCAAGAGTAAAGATGAGGATAAAGCCAAATGCTTGAAAGCTCTTGAAGAAGCGCAAAAGAAGAAGCAAAAAAAGTCGTTAGAGGAAAATGAATTAAGGAAAGAAGTTATCGAAGAGATTGGAGTGGGAATGGAAGAAGAAGATGAAGACGATGAAACAAAAAGGAAGAAACCAAGGTTTCTTGGGCTCTTGAATCACTTTTATCCCGACATCGATCCAACCAAAATTAACCCCCAATGTCAAAAGATCAACAATACACTTGTTAAGGAAAGATTACATAAAGTGCACTAATATTGTGCTAGATGGGTATATGAAAATGGTCTTCCTTTCAATGCTATTAACAATGATAGCTTTAGGAAGTTTGTAGAAGCGGTTGGGCAATTTGGCCTAGGTACGAAGCCTCCAACTACACACCACTTGAGAGGGTCATTGTTGATAGAAGAGAAGGAAAGAACAAAAGGTTTATTAAAGAAACAAGAAGAGGAGTGGAAAAAGAATGGTTGTTCTATCATGACCGATGCATGGAGTGACAGGAAAAGAAGAAGTATCATGAACTTGTATGTTAATTGTCCGGAAGGAACTGCCTTCCTTTCTTCCATGGAATCGTCACATGAGTCACATACCGGTCAATACATTTTTGATTATGTAGACAAGTGCATTGGAGATATTGGGTCACAATATGTTGTACAAGTGGTGACCAATAATGCTTCAAACATTATGGCGGCCAAAGAATTGTTAAAGTTGGAAAGACCATCAATATTTTGGACTTCTTGTGCAACTCACATAGTCAATCTTATGGTTCAAGAAATCGCCAATCAATCTAAATTCAAGGAAGTGATTGAAAATGCAAAAAGTTTCACCATCTTTATTTATGCATATCACTGGACTTTGAACTTGATGAGAAGGTATACAAAGAATAGGGATATAGTGAGGCCCGGAGTCACAAGATTTGCATCTGCTTTCCTAACTTTGCAAAGTTTGGCAAAAAAAAAGAATGACTTGAGGTCTATGGTTACTAGTCCCGATTAGAGAGAAAGCAAGCTTTCAAAGACAAAAAAGGGGGTGGAGGTGGAGAGTATTATTTTGAGTCATTCTTTTTGGAATGGAGTAAGTCTTTGTTTGAATGTGTTTGAACCTTTAGTTAAAGTGCTTCATCTTGTTGATGGAGAACAAAAGCCATTAATGGGCTTTGTGTATGGGGAGATCAAAAGAGCAAGAGAAGAGATTAAGAAAGTATATAATGGTCAAGAAAATTACTATAATCCTATTCTTGAGGTTATTGAAAGAAAAGGTAGTGGCCGACTTGATTGTCTATTGCATGTTTTCGGATACCTTTTGAACCCTTATTACACTTATACTGATCCAACAATTGCAAATGATGTAGTTGCCATGAATGGATTTATGTAATGTGTAGAGACCATGTATAAAGGTAATGTGGACCTTTATAGTCAATTGATAAATATCGACTTTCCCAAGTACTTGAACAAGGAGGGTCCATTTGGCAAAGTTACTTCTTTGAAGTTATGTTCTCAAGAGAATGAAGATTATTAACCGGGTAAGAATCTTTTTATAACTATTTAATTTCTTCGTGACAATGTATTGTTCCTTTGTTTAGCTTTTATAATTTTATTTGGTTTTATTTTTATACTTCTTTGGTGGAATATTTATGGAAATCATGTACCTAATTTACAAAAGTTTGCAAAACGTGTGCTTGGTTTGACAATGAGCTCATCCGGATGTGAAAGGGCATGGAGTGCTTTTGAAGGGGTAAGTATTTGACTGCTTGCAATTGGCAAGCTTAATTTTGCCAAATGCAAGTTGCTGCAATTTCGCCTGCATATTGTTTCATATTTGTTGCATATTATTTAGTTATTTATTTTAATATATTTTCTTTTAATCTTAATTAGATTCATACAAAGAAAAGGAATAGACTTGATGTAGAAAGGTTGAACAATTTGGTCTATGTCCAATTCAATGCAAGGATGTTTAATAAAAAGAAAAACAAATTGAAAAGGCGGATGTTCTTGCTTCTAATGTTGCTACTAATGCACAAGGTTGGGTTGTTGAGGGTGGAGATGAGGATGATGAGTCCAGTGAAGAAAATCCTGACCCTAAGACTAAGAGTTCTAAGAACAAAGAAGTAAGAGAACTTGAAGAAGATTTCACTTCCGAAGAAGAAGCAGAGTATGAAGATTTTAATTTTGAATGATGAAAAGGAAGAAGCATACAGGCATAGAAAGAAGGATTGGATATCTAGTGTTTTTTGTTTTTTTGGGATTTTGAAAATATGTAGAAAGAAGGTTGGATATCTAATGTTTTTTTGTTATTTTGGGATTTTTAAAATGCAGACTCAGATTTTATATTTACCTATATTAAATGTATGTTTTTTTAAAAAATTTTATTTGAATTGATAATTTTAATTTATTAATAAATATTAAAAAATATAAATCCGCCTAGGTTTTGTTCAGGCCCCGCCTAGGCCCCCATTAATCCCCGCCAAGACCCCCGGAAGCCTTAGCCGCCCGTCTAGCGCCTAGCACTTTTTAAAACACTGGGATTTAGTATGTCATGAAATTGTGTATTAGAAATTGAACAAAAGAAGAATCAATGTATTTGAGTAAGTGAGTTGAAAGTTATGAATTTTGAAGTGAAGTGAGATCATAAGAACACTAGTTCTAAGTGTAGGCAAAACATGACAGATTTAGAGTTTAAAATTCAAAATTCATAACAAATGGAAAAGTAATCAGAAAAATATGAAATTTTGATATGTTATGAAGTTATGTGTTAAGAGTAAAATGAAACTGGAATCAGGTTATTTGGTTGAATGAATCGATAGATATCAATTGTTAAAGTCAGTAAGGTCATATAGATAAAACTTCTAGTTTATGTTAATCTTTATATATATACAAAAAAATAAGATGTATATGTATGTTTATATTTGACATGAATTTATGTTATAGGAGCTCAAAACCGTGAAGGGAATTCAGAGGAATGTCTAAGTTGTTTCCGAGAGAATTAGCTCGGATAATCTGTGAGTATAAACATAATATGAATATATGGGTGAAATATGATGATGTGTTAATTGTATGAATATGTGAATGTGATATGAATTGTTTTGATATGAAATTGTATGAGAAATATGTTGATATGTGTCATTTGAATATGATAACGGATTAAATTCTTACGTGAAGTGAATTGGTGCATATATGAATTATTGGATACGTTTATAATGAGAATTGTATTTGATAAGCTGAATTTATATGATATATGTATGTGGAATATATGTTCATTTGTGTTAATATATGCTAATTTTAAGTTCAATGGTTCGTAAAACAAACATTTGCACTTGAATATATGAAAAGTATGAGAGACGTTGTGACATAGCCGATCAAACATTGCAATACATGTTCTATTCATCTGGACCTATATGGTCAACCAATTGCAATATCTGACAAATGGACTGAAAGGTCAACCAATTGTTTATCTGAACCGAAAGGTCAACTAATTGTTACATAGCTGGCCAACAAATCTATTGATAATTGTTACAAATGTTACATGTATCCCGGGGCAATAGTTTGGCTGGAAATGTCACAACAATTAAATAACCGGTTCATTCATTCTCATATAAGTGTGACTGTATATTAAATTTGTTAATGTATATATGTGATTTGCTATTAAATTTGTAATGTGTGTATATATGTGATTTGCTAAATTCATAGATTGTTTATATTCACTGAGTTGCGCCTCATATAAAGCGCTAAATTTTTCAGAGCTGATAAAGTTTGTACTAGAAGCTCATTACATGTAGATATCATGGACGAAAGATTGGTTGGTTGTGTTCCATCTCGCTCCATCTCCTCATATGACAAATATATAGTATAGAAAGTGGTCGGGTTTTGGTTTTTGTTTTGTACACATTTGTTGTAATAGGATATGATGTTATAAGTATTACAAACCGAATGTTAAGTTTTGTTAGTATATTATGTATATAAATGAAGTATAAGTACAAAAAAAATTATATGTTGTGATTACGATTTTGGTGATTTAGTATAAGGCATAGGTTGTTTTAGTTAGTATCAGAGCGGGGATATGATCACAGGGGCATCATATGCATACGCACATAAAAGTTAATACATGTTAGGATTGTACATGATATCACCTTTATATATGGCCGATGAAAATGTTAATCCGAGGAGAGACGAACCAGCCCAAACGCCACTTATAGGATCATATGTACATTCATATGCATCAAATGTACGTCAAGAGGCTTTGTGATACAAGGGCCTACACCATTTGCTCAAAGGGAAATGGTACTTGATGAATAGAAGAAGAATGATACAATATGATTCAAAGGAATTCTTTTAAGTGAATTGATTGTTATAAATCAACTGTACGAAACTGTTCACTCTAATCGATAAAGCAGTGTTAGTTGCTAATCTGATTAGATGAAATACTAAAGACTTTTATGTAATATTGGGTTTGAATTGGTTGATGAAGCAACGTGTCATTACCGATTATTTTACCAAAGAAGTTAATTTAGAGTCGTTATGTCAGTCACGAGTTGTTTTTCAAGGTGAATGTAAGTTACTGCCTACTTGTCTGATTCTTGCAATAAGGGTTTTATAAGAACCAGTGTGTCTCCTTGAGGTGCTTCAGTATTATTTATCAACAAGAAGGATAGTACTACACATTAATTATAGGAAGTTGAATTGAGGCACTATGAAAAACAAATATTCTTTACCTCGCATTGGTGATTTATTTGATCAATACCATGGAGCCAGGGTATTTTATAAGATTAATTTGAGAGATAAGATATATGGAAAACCTGATATTAAACTCTACAAAACCTTTAGAAGATTCAGAAAACCTATTGGAGGAACAAGAATAGCAAAAGAAGAGATAGAGAAGTAAAGGGAATCAAGTAAGTGGCTGAACTTGTTATACGATTTTCTTGATATTAGAGATAGAATTATGGTTCAAAATATGAAAGAGAATTGCAATTAGGTCATTTGAGGTTATATAGAAAAAGTTGTAGTCATTTTACTAGGCGCTGTACATGTGAAATGGGACAGATTCAGGAAGTGAAAGAAAAATTCAGTATAAATTGTATGCTAATCAGATGGTTACGAAATTTAAGTATGTTATAGTCATGTGTGTTACAAAGAAAACGAGATAAGAAAAAAATCATTTGGTTTTGTATTGTAAGTAATATGAATTTTCAAAGTCAGTAAGGTAATGAAGAATATGAATCTGGATTAAGTATAGTTTTGAAAGAAATGAAAAAATTCACTATGGGATTAAGTATAGTTATCACAAGACATATTAAGATTCATAAAGAAGGGAAAGCTAAGTACACAGTATATATGACCTATGAAATTCTTGAGAAAGTTAGTCTATTTGTTTATAGATCGGCGTTACCTTAAGAATTAACTGAAATGCACGATATTTTTCATGTTAGCATGTTAAGGAAGTATCGATAAGACCCCAAACATGTACTCGATGATCAAGAATTAGAAATTTCACATAATTTGAGTTATGTAGAGGAGCCAATAGAGATTATAGGATATAAGACCATACAACTAGAAAACAAAGAAATATCATTTGTCAAAGTACTTTGGAGAAGTCATTTAGTGGAAGAAGCTACTTGAGAAACAAAAGAACAGATGAGAAAGGACTATTCATATTTTTCAGATACAAGTATTTAATTGCGAGGACGAAATTTTTTAAGGAAGGGAGAATTGTAACATCCCATTTCATACATCATTTTAGTCATTTATGCATATATATTAGAAATTATTAGTTGAAGTATAAATATATAATAAATATATTAATTTTGGTATATTTGGTTTAAAATATATTAGATATATACATGTATACACTTAAATATATAAAAGGAATTTGAAATTTTGTGAAGATAAAAGTAGAAATTATACTTGGTAATTAAATTAGTGCTTGAGTTATTTATTATTGGTATAAGTATAGTATAGTGTAAGTGTAAGTATTATATAATGAAAAAGAAGGGCAAAATGGTTATTTTAGCCTATAGATAATTGTGGAATGATAAGGAAGAGATAAGTATCTAAAATTAACCATAAAAGAAAGAAAAACTCAGAATATGAAAGGGTAGGAGTAGAAGAGAAGAAGAAGAACAAAAAGAGAGGAAGAATCAGGTATGTATATGATTTTGTAATATGATTTTCGAGATGTTAGAGATAGAATTTGAGGTTATGACAAAGACGAATTGATTCTCTACATCTCTAGATTTATTCTGTAAAATTTGGGGATTTTTAGATGAGTAGATCAATAGCTATGATTTTTATAAGATGAAGTGTCCAGAATTGGATGATCAAAGAGATGAGGTGAGTTTTGAAATTAATCTGGGATTGTTATACTACTTAGAAAATTCTGAATTTTTGATATGTTATTCCCTTATTTGTATAGTTTAAGTAGGAAAAAAAAGGTCGATTCATGTTGTTTATAGAAAGTTATGGTCGTTTTACTAAGATGTTGTCCAGGTAGAATGGGTTGAAACAGGGCGTTGAAGAAAAATTCACTATAAATCGTATAAGACTTTGAAAATTTTGAGGTTTTAGTATGTCATGTAATTGTGTATTAGGAATTGAACAAAAGAATAATCAGTGTATTTGAGTAAGTGAGTTGAAAGTTATGAATTTTGAAGTGAAGTGAGGTCATAAGAACACTAGTTCTAAGTGCAGGCAAAACATGACAGATTTAGAGTTTAAAATACAAAATTTGTAACAAATGGAAAAGTAATCAGAAAATTATGAAATTTTAATATGTTATGAAGTTATGTGTTAAGAGTAAAATGAAACTGGAATCAGTTTATTTGGTTGAATGAATCGATAGATATCAATTATTAAAGTCAGTAAGGTCATATAGATAGAAATTCTAATTTATGTTAATCTTTATATATATACAAAAAAGAAATAAGATGTATATGTATGTTTATATTTGACATGAATTTATGTTATAGGAGCTCAAAACCGTGAAGGGAATCCAGAGGAATGTCCAAGTTGTTTCCGAGGGAATTAGCTCGGATAATCTGTGAGTATAATATGATATGAATATATGGGTGAAATGCGTTGATGTGTTAATTATATGAATATGTGAATGTGATATGAATTGTTTTAATATGAAATTGTATGGGAAATATGTTGATATGTGTCATTTGAATATGATAATGGATTGAATTCTTAAGTGAAGTAAATTGGTGTATATATGAATTATTGGATACGTTTATAATGAGAATTGTATTTGATAAGCTGAATTTATATGATATATGTATGTGGAATATATGTTCATTTGTGTTAATATATGCTAATTTTAAGTTCACTGGTTCGTAAAACAAACATTTGCACTTGAATATATGAAAAGTATAAGAGACGTTGTGACATAGCCGATCAAACATTGCAATACATGTTCTGTTCATCTGGACCTATACTGTCAACCAATTGCAATATCTGACAAATGGACTGAAAGGTCAACCAATTGTTTATCTGAACCAAAAGGTCAACTAATTGTTACATAGCTGGCCAGCAAATCAATTGACAATAGTTACAAATGTTACATGTATCCCGGGGCAATAGTTTGGCTGGAAATGTCACAACAATTAAATAACCGATTCATTCATTCTCACATAAGTATGACTGTATATTGAATTTGTTAATGTATGTTTGTGATTTGCTATTGAATTTGTAATGTATGTATATATGTGATTTGCTAAATTCATAGATTGTTTATTATCACTGAGTTGCGCCTCATATAAAGCGCTAAATATTTTAGAGCTGATTAAGTTTGTACTAGAAGCGCATTACATGTAGATATCATAGACGAAAGATTGGTTGGTTGTGTTCCATCTCGCTCCCTCTCCTCATATGACAAGCATATAGTATAGAAAGTGGTCGGGTTTCGGTTTTTGTTTTGTACACATTTGTTGTAATAGGATATGATGCTATAAGTATTATAAACCGAATGTTAAGTTTTGTTAGTATATTATATATATAAATGAAGTATAAGTACAAAAAAATTATATGTTGTGATTACGATTTTGGTGATTTAGTATAAGACATAGGTTGTTTCAAAAACTACTATAGTTTAAATACTAAATATTATTGCAACGAAAATTGCAAGTGTATGTTTATTCCGTTGCAGTATACTAGGCGGGAATAATAAGCGGGAAACGTTGTAACAAAATCTGCAAAGGAAATTTACACTCTGTTTCAATGTTTAACAGAGCCAATGAAAAGAAAATTTGCAACCAGTGTTCGCTTGCATGGTTATTATAATAATAAAAAATAAAAAATAAAACATAAATTACATAAACTAAAGATGACCCTATAATACTTTCTTTTTTTTTCTCAAAAGCCTTTTCGCGATGAAAACACCAATGGGTTCATTGCTCTCCATGGGTTCTCATCGATGGGTTCTCCGCTCTCCATGGGTTCGCCGGAATGACTGCAGCTCCGTCTTTATCAAGTCTCACTGACCAATTTCGTTAGTGCTGGTATCTTATCTCCTCCTAAAATCAAATTGATCTAGAACCCTAAAACAAGAAATCTAAGGTAAATCTGATGTATCTTTTTTTCCTAAGCTTATCTCCTCATTTCATATCGGAAGTTACGAATCTGATTTGAAGAATTTTCTTGTTTTCTTCGAAATTGTGAATTAATTCAGGGTTTCTCTTATTTCAAATGATTTGTTAAATTCTTCTCTGAAGTTTTGCTTGGTTCTCTGCTAGTTTTTTCCGAGTGAAAGAGAAGTTATATGATACATATTTGAACCATCAAATTTCTTTAGTTGTTTGCAATAATGCCATTTACTAGGTTGGCTTCTGTTGTACTTTTTACTACAACAATTTTTTTACTTTTATATGAATTCCCTATAAATACAACACTTTGGATATCAGGACAGTTTTCCCTGTCCAAGTGACTTTCAGTATATCTGAGAATCATAATTGCAGATTGGAAATGAGCATAAATAGGCTTTTCTATGAAAATTACTTCAATTGGGTGATGTAAAAGTAGTTTCTAGTCTTGTAGCTGTTAAGTAAACCAATATTCCCATCATGCTCCATCTTTTAGAGCTATTGGAATAGTTTTGACAAATGTGTAGGATGATCCTCTAGTACTAGTGAAGGTTTTGTTACTAACAAAATTAAGCTAACATCTCACTTAAGAAGATTCTTTTATTTGTCCTTAAAACTATAACTCCTAAAACAAACTGAGAGTACTTAAATCCTTTTTTCTTAACTTATACCCAAAAATTTCTTGACACTATGCATTTTTTTTCGTAGAATGATCTACAATGGCACATTGGATTATGCAAGGACAAATGGTTAAGTAGAACAAACATAAATCGCTCCTATGTTTGAATGTGTTGAGTCTCCAAAAGCCTTTAATAAATTATTTCGAGATTTTAACCCTTGAATAAACTACGGTCAAGGGATTGGTTTTTATAATATCCCATTTCATGCATTATATTTGCATTTGTCCACATCTGTTATATGTCATTATATTTAAATTTTACATGTTATATTTATTAAAATTGGTTAGTGAAAGTAATAGCTATTTCAACCATACAAAATACGATAGTTAATATCTAGGTATCGAATTATATGGCTATAGAATTTTAAGGAATAAGTGGAGTATAATTATGTTATAGATATAAAATTATTATTAGAACATATAAAGTTGAATAAAATTGTGATATATCATAAGGATTTAAGTATAAGAAATAGTATTAGAATTAGTATTAGTATGGTATAGATATATGTACATGTATTTAGTATAGTTAGTATTTGTAATAAATAAAGAACTTGAGGGCAAATTAGTCTTTTGCCCCTTAGATCTTTTTATGAACTGATAAGAATTAGATCAGTTCTTCATCTCCTAAAACACAAAGCAAAGAACAAAGAGAAAGGAAGAAGAGAAGAGATCTAGAAGGAACGAATCAGGTATTTCAGTAATTTTGTAGTGCGATTTTTGTTAGGTTAAAGTTAGAATTAACAGTTTTAGTAAGAAGATGAATTGTTCTTATTTGTGTCGAGATTCATCCTGCAAAATTTGAGAATTTTTAGACAAGTAGATCAATAGTTATGATTTTTATAAGATGAAGTGTGCAGAATTGGATGATCAAAGAGAGAGGGTGAGTTTCAAAATTAATCTGGGATTGTTATACTGCTTAGAAAATTCTGATTTTTGGATATGTTATTCCCTTATGTGTATAGTTTAAGTAGGAAAAAGAATCAGGTCGATTCATGTTGTGTAGAGAGAGTTATACCCGTTTTATTACGTTGCTGTCCAGGTAAAGCGGGACTGAAATGGGTTTTGATGGGAAATTCCCTATAAATCGTATAAGACTCTAAAATTTCTGAGGTTTTAGTATGTTATAGCCTTGTATATTAGGGATAGAATAAAAAAAGAATCAGATCATTTGGAGAAGTGAATTGAAAGTTATGAATTTTTAAGTAGAGCAAGGTCATATGAACAAGTATACAAGTAACAATGGTTTAAGTCATGAAAACTTTATAAATAGAAAACAACACAAGGTGAAATGTATTGATGTGAATTTATGCTTATAGGAACACGAGGTCGTGAAAGTGTTCAAGAGGAGGAAACAAGTCGATTTCGTGGAAATTAGCATTCCATCTGTGAGTATAAACATGATATGAATGGGTGAAATGTTTTGATATGTGATATTTGAATGTTTGGTGAATTGTTGTGAATTGAATGATTATATGTTATTTGGAGAATTTGAATTATATGAACATATGTTTATTTGGTGAAACTTGAGATAATTGAATTATTCATGATATACGCAATTATACAGGAACAAATGAAATAAAGAGAGACGTTGTGACATAGCCGATCAAACATTGCAATACATGTTCTGTTATCTGGACCTATATGGTCAACCAATTGCAATATTTGACAAATGGACCGAAAGGTCAACCAATTGTTATCTGGACCAAAAGGTCAACCAATTGTTATATAGCTGGCCAGCAAATCAATTGTTATCTGTTACAAATGTTACATGTATCCCGGGGTAATAGTTTGGCCGAAAATGTCACAACAATTAAATAAATGAATCATCCAATAGTATATAAGAATGACTGTATGTTTATTTTGAAGGTGTAACTGTATGTGATTGTTAAATTCATTGATTGTTTATATTCACTGAGTGGCGACTCATATAAATCGCTATATTTTTCAGTTGTAGATAAAGTATTGTACTAGAAGGTCCTTACCTGTAGCTGTCATAGAAGAAAGGTCTGTCGGCTGTGTCCATCTCACTCTCTCTCCTCACATGACAAGCATATAGAATAGAAAGTGGTCGGGTTTTGATTTTTCAAATCAAACATAATTATGGTTTGTAATAAACGAATGGTATTATAGTTGATGTGAAATATTATGGTTGTGTCAATATATGAATATTTTTGTACAAAAAAAATTTATGGTACTTTTCTATAGTTATTATATGATAAGGGTGTTTCAGTTTTAGAGCAGTGAATATTTTTTTTGAATGAATATACCCTGAGCAGAGTCACTGTGACTGGTTCGGGCATTTATTAAATAAATAATGCTAATCACAAGATGTGTTTAACTAAATCAAGTACATAGAGCAGTGAATATATTGTCAATCAATCATCAATTGTATTGATGTGTGATGAATTCCTAGTACTTCTTAAATTGTAAATTGATTTATAATTGGTAAAGACTACTTTTTTTTGTCATGATTTCATTTTATTTGTGAAATATAAATAGTTGGTTTAAGTGTTTGAAAATTCATTTTCATTTTTGAGATACTTTTACAAGTTCCTATATTTTAGGTTGGTTACGTGTCGATCTTGGGCCTAAATCACTCAACTAAGTGGTGTAGTAGTGTAATTTCTATGTATACTGAATATCGATGAAAAGTGTTATAGATAGTCATGCTCCTTTTGTTTTACATGATACTCCTTTTTTTTTAAAAAATTTGCCTCGTATAAGCTTACAATAATAACAGAGGAAAACCTTATCCTACCATGCCTGAGTGTGGACTCGAACCTGCGACCTCTAGGATCACAGCTTCAAGGTTCAACCACTAGACCAAACCTTTGCCTCAAAAGTGGAAACTCCTAGGATTTTTACATGATACTCTTCTGATTTGGTTTTTATATGCTTTGATGTGAGCTTAATAAGAAAACTTTCCGTGATACAATCATATTTTACAATATGAAACATTTCATTTGGGGTTTAGTTTTTATAGTTAATGCAAATTATTAGCTCTTTTTTTCTCATGATTAATGTGGAAGTTGCACTTAGTCTTAATTTATTGCTTTGCCTTTCATGTTAGAGATTTTAATTATTTTGTTTATGTAATAGGGTATTCTTTTCAAAATCTCATATGTGGTTCATACATTTGCAATATCTTTATCTTGTTCTAGTTATAACTATGTTTTATGTTTCCATGGCTTGCAGTGGAATACTTAAAGAAAAATATTGATGATAATGAGAAACATCTTGTAGAGACCTGTACTTGAAGGATACAAAGGCAACTTGAGCATTATAGATCAAACAGAAAAGTGGATTCTAATAGGGATCATTTTGTTTAATATTAACTTAAGTGAATAGTAGACCTTAAAATTTTGTGCATTTTTTAGTCTTACCGCTAGATGGTCGTTCATTCAATTGATTTTTTTTAAATAGAATTATTGATGATTGATTGAAACAAAAAGTAGTTTGTAATACATATAATGCAGAAAATGTTCTCTTAAACAGAAAACAGACTATAGTTAAATGCGTCTGAATAAAAACATTAAACAATTTGTTTGGGAATGTTAGAATATGTTGGAAACAATGATCCGGAAGAACAGTCAAGTAATTACCCGGATCAAGTTTGAAGAAAATAAAAACTTGTAAAAACTCAAACATGAAATCTCCTAAATCCAAATGGAAGCATCCGGTACAAGTCAAGCCATAAAGACATGCATTGAAGATCATAAGTACCTAAACACAAAATGGAAGCATCCGGTTAAAGTTTGGAAAAGAAACAAACTTTGAACCACTCAAAATCAATATCCGGCATCCGGAAGAAGACAGATCCAGAGATATTAAGTCTGAAGACATCCAGAAGACTTAAATATCTAGACAAAGGGAATAATTCAAAAATTACATTCCCCCATTCTTTTGGTCTCTAAGTCAAAGATTCTTTCCCCTTATGAAAGACAAAAATGACAGCTCGTGCTTTTCAGAAAAGGACAGAAGGACAGAAACAGGAAAGAGAAAAGGTAATAACCTTTTTCACCTAGACCAATAGAAATGGCGTGTGAAGATCACACATCCGGACTTCTGGCGTAAAAGTTTGTGAAACACTAAAATCTAAGGAAAAAGATCACTGACAACTTTTCAGCCCCAATCCCAAGGATTCAAACGGGTCAAAATCTGAGTCTAACGGATTGATCAATGTCTCCAAAAGCGCGACATTTTATCTAATCAATGGTGAAGATTAAATTCAGTTTTAACAACTCACAACGGCTACATTTATGATAGAAGCCTATAAAATGAAAGCTTCACAAGTTGAGAAGGTGCTGGTTGTTTTTTTGAAAGCATACATGAGAATTCGATATTGCAATCAGTGACATAATCCCTCCAAGAATCAACAATTTCAAATCAGTTTGTAAGGATTCTCAAGTGAGTTATAAACTTGAGGAGATCCAAAACCAAAACCTTTGAAAAACAAAGTATAAAAATCTCATATTTGGGTGAGTAGTGATATTGGGATATAACTTGAAGTTGGTGCTTTGAGTGGAAATTCCCTGTAGGACTCAGCTTAGGTTTGGTTAGAAATCCAAGTGGAATATCTCGCTAAAGGCAAGAGGACTCAGCTAGGAGTTTGTGCTTCTAGTGGCATATTCTATATCCGAAAGGGGTTACCATCCGAAAATAAATTGTAAGACATAATTCTTGCCAGTTGAAAAGGAATTCACTGGTGGAAAAACTCGGAGGAAGGAAACTCTGGGGATTGGAGTAGGCGGGGCCGAACCAAGATAAAATTCTGTATTTGATTTTCTTACTCTTTATTTTATTTGTATTATAATTCATATTTGCATCATCTGAATCCATCATATCCGAAACATAATCAAACACGCGAAAAATGGTCATTCACCCCTAACCTTATTTAGACCCCAGGGACCAACAGAATCAACTAGACTACTATTTGATTTCAACCATCACTTAAAAGCATCTAATGATTGTGTAATAATTTTTTAAAGTTAGATTCGGAGCACATAGTGGTAGTGTTACATTATCTGTTGGTGATGTGCTCGTTTAATTGAATTTTTTCGTTTCCATGGAAATACGTTTAGGTTGGTGGACAAATGTTTCTGTTAAGTGGTTGAATAATTATTGTTTTAGATCTCTTTTAGATTGACTAGAGGTTTATAAATATTCATTTTCACTTGCAGGAGTCCAAGCAGTACTCCAAAGTGGATGAGAAACATAATAACAATATGCTTTTGTTGCTGTCAGTGTATGCTTCTCTTTGACTTCCCATCCTTTCATATGTCCATCTTTCACGTTTCATTTTAAATTATTTCGTTATTTGGTTGAAATTTCCATGTTGCATTTTGTCGGAGATGGCTTTTTTAATTGGTGAAATAGTGTAGTTGGCATCGTTAAATCACTTTAGCTTTGACTAATCTATGCAAAATGAGTTAAATCAGACATTTCCATATAAAAAAATGAGCATCTATTGATCTAAACAAGACATTCCTTGTAAACTAGTATGTCTTACTTTATGAGCCCCTATAATTGAGTCTTCGAAATAATATTAGTCTCTGATAATTTCAGTATGAGGTATCGTACCTCAGGTGGGCCTTTTGGTGTGCGTCTCGTGCGCGTCTTAGAGACACTTTTAATTTTTGAGGTTTTAACTTACTTTAATATGTGTTGTCCATCTATTTTTAAGAGTTTTAACAATAATTCAAGGCTAGATATTCCTAATTCAATTTCTATTAAGGATAGATTAACTCAAGGCTAGATATTCCCAATACGATATGTAAATTTTACATACATATATATATATCTAACAATTTTCTTAGTTCTTTTTTTAATATTGTTATTGCAATCAACTTCACTTTTAAAGAAAATATTTTTTGAAAATTTGCTGCGCTCAGCGTACCTCAGGCACGCACCTCGCCTTGAGGGGCGCCTAGCGCCTCGACAACTATGGGGTGCTGACTTCTCAATTATTTGTACATCAAAGTTAACTGGTAGGCTTTTGAATTTACAGTACATTAATATTAATGTTTGGTACATTGAAATGAATAACTTCAAAATACAATAAAAATTGCATGATGCTCTTGGATTGTTTAAGTGTGAAAAAGATAGCTAATTGTGCGCGTTCAGTAGAAGGTGATTACTGTTTTTTTAATTGTCTTTTATGAGGTTTAAGTGCCGTCTTTAATGTCATGTAAAGCATGTCCATGAATGACTAGTAAGCAACTTGTATAAAAAAAAATTTAGTAGCATTGATAAACTCATTATGCAAACCTAAATTTTATTTGGAGAATTAATATCATATCTTAGCGATATTAAATCATTTGTTTATTTTAGACTTGTCTAATTTGTAGTAGCTCCCTTCAATCCAAACAACATATTGCTCAATTATTTTTTTATGAATTTTTTAGCCATACAGTTTGCAAGGAATTCTGCAAGGGATATTACACTTGCAAATCTGCAAGTATTGATTTTGCAACGGATATTGTACCTGCAAGGGAAATGACGTTGCAATGTTGCAACGGAATGGAAACACTTGCAAACAAATCTGTAAGCTCCTATATTGCAATGGAATTGATCCCGTTGCAATTCCGTTGCAAAACAGCTTCCGTTGCAAAACACTGATTTTCTTGTAGGAATGTTGAAAATGTCTCCGGAAGTTAATATTTGAAAGAGTCAAAGATTAGATTTATTAGAAAATTTTTAAGATTCTATTGATTTTAAGTTGATATGATTAGATTTAGTATTTGAATTTATATCTTATTTGTTATGTCAATATAAGCCTATAAATAGGCCTCTATATCTCTAATAAAAATGAACTTACAAGTGTCATATGCTTATGTGTTTTAGGATACTGCATTTACAATATTACTTTATTATAATCTTCATTCATATTCTACAACACTCCAAACAAAAAAAATCGAGATATAAAGGTCTTTTATTTTTAATTAAAAATGGGAAAAAATTTTCTCAATGAAAATGGAGAAAATTTTCAAAATCTTGGATAGCCATGGTAGTAACTATAACATGGCTATCTTGCTCTTGTCACCCTGAACTTGTCTTTAATAGCTCTTTGCCCTCTCTGAACTTTCAAAGGTACCTCTTATCCCCCTAAACTTGTCTAAAGTGCATCACTCAACCCTCTAAATTCTATGTGGTAGCTTACATAGTTAGGTTTGAAATGTCAAGCGAGTTGTTCGACTAAAATTTAGAAAAAAAGGATATGTTGGTAATTAATTAAATAGTTAGGATAAATTTGAAAATAATAAAATTAATCTCTTCTCCTTCGTCCTTCGGAGGTTCACTATGCAGTCTGCGCTCCTTCTCCAGCACATCGCCGCCGGCGATCCCGTTCCTTCTCCAGCACATTTATGCCGCCGGCCACCTTGCTCTTCGTATGTTCTTCCTTTTCCATTTCCCCTTTGGAGAAAAATTGATATTTTAAGAGAGGAACCATGCAAATTTTGGCCAGACTTTTTTTATTTAGTTGAAAATCAAAATGATCTCACTCATCAAATTATGTTCAAAGGACAATCTTCTCATGGAGATTTTAGAGAGAAAAAAAGAGCAAAATATGAATATGTATTCTAAATGAATCCATTAAAACCCAGTACAGAGTATACCAAAAAGGGATCTTCCATAGTTAAGGTTTGGCCAAATGTAAGAAGAAATCGAAATGCAATTGAAGAAATAATAAGCTTTTAAAACCCAATAGGAAATCAGAGGTAATCGAAATTAATTAAAGGTTGTCGAGATAAAAAAAACTAGAGTTACAGTAATCGGGAATGAATGTGGAAGAAAGAAAGGGAGTGCGCTTGTGTGGATTTTAAATTACTATAAATTGGTCGAAGCAAATTAATAAATAAATCAACACAATCAAGGAAATTAGAGGCAGGGAATAGAAGAATTTGATTCACCTAATTCAGAAACTAGAAATCAGAGATTGAAATGAAAATCGCCGGCAGAGGTACCAATATCGATGACGCCCAATTGCCATGCATGATCCTTAGTTCAATTCAATTCAATTCATGCAATCTATAAACATTTTTATATGTATATAAAGTTGTATTTGTGAATCTTGATATTTAAGATCTAATTGAAAACATATAGATACTTGATTTCACTCATTTTTAAAAATATTATGTAAATTTTTTTTTAAAAAGGCCCTTATAATATCAAACGTTAACGGTTTTTCCCTTCACACCATTAGTTAAGCTGAAATGCAAGGGGTATTTTTGGTAACTTGAAATTTGAAAAAAAATCTCAATCAACCCTTCAACTTTTTCCCCCTGATGAACCCTAACTTTAAATTCTGAAAATTCAACTCTAAATCAATTAACCATAAATCAATCACTACACTTTATCTTCCCAAAATTCAAATCAATTTCATTTTTATTTCATTTTTCACCTCTATTACTGGTGGCATATAGACAAAATAGCCATTTCAACCTTATTCGAACCTTATTTTTGATGGAAATATTCAAATTGGAAAACAACAAAACAAAGAATTGAGTGTTTACCGATGGAATCAAGAATAGATCAGATGAAAAAATCCCAGGCTAAGAAAGTAAGATCTGATATTAAGAAGAAAAACCCAATTCAAATTTCGAAGTCTAGATCTGACATCAAATAGAAATTAGGTTCAGTAGATTCTTCAAATCAGTCCGAAAAATCTGACCCAAATGATGAAATTGAAAAGAACCCACTTGAGAATGGATGCCAAGAATCCTGTAAAGTATTCGGTGTCTGTGAACAACGACCTATCAAATGAAGACGAAGTGAATAAATGAAGAACAACCCAATTCGAACCTTTAACCATCAATCTTTCAACGACATCGAATTTTGAGATGAAATCAAAAGCTAGGCATTTAAAGTTAGGGTTTTGAGAGATGAAATGAAAAGAAGATGAAGTGATTTTGGGGGGATATGAAATTGGGGAGGAGTTAAACATTGATTTTTATTTTTTGTCTTTTTATAGTGTCAATTACCGAAAATACCCTTTGTCATGTGTTATTGACAAAAACATTTTTTTTCTTATCACAAGGCCTTTTGCAGAAAAAAAAATAACATAAAACTATTTTTTAAAATGAGTGAAACCACGTGAAATTTTTTGAAGTTAAGCCTAGATTTTATTCGTATAAAATTATTTTACATATAACATTCAATTATTTTACACATAAAATAATTTGAAAAGAACTGAATTACTTAAAAAAAATATGTTACAAACATACCCTTAAATTGAAATTTCATTTTATAATGTGCATAAAATCAAATTCATGTTAGAGTACAATGTTGAAAATTTTTTATGTGCAGGTCTATTTGTTCTTGTTAAACAAGCTAGTAAGTATTGTTTATTCTTTAGGCGCTAATGGAAATGAAAATTATACAAAAATGCAAAAGCTTACTTCTTGGAGTCAAATCTACCTTGGGTTGGTTATTAGTTATCACTTTACTCCTCTCCTACCTAATCACCAAAACCGAAAGCAAATATACACAGTTCTTGATGTGTTAATCAAGGCAATTTATAGAAAAAGTCACCCTCTTAATACCATTTTATCATCTGAGAATTAATAAATAAAATTAAATGTTACCTCGTATTAATTAAATCTCTTCTCATCATTCATTAACTATTGGATGATAGAAAGGTACAAAAAGTCCGACTTTTTCTATAAACTCCCTTTAATCAATGGTTAAAAGGACCAATATGATCAGCAATGTAACACTTAGGCCCATTTATACACATGTCAGAATTTGTTTTGAACCTTTTATGTCAAATAATCCGATATTTTGTGTAATTTCCCCTTAATTTTTCCTACAATACATTTATTCTTGTAATATTTTTTATTTCTATTCACTCAATAAACAAGTAAACTTAACTAATACTTTTCCTGTTCACAAAATACAGATCAATCATCATTATTATTATTAAGAAATAGAATAAATATACAAGATATTTCTACACAGACTGATTAGTACGTAGCAGCCGAAGAAGAAGGACAGAAGGTAATAAAATACTCTTTAGAAGCACAGTTAACCAAAGGAGGGGGCGAATCAAAAGCAAAGCTATAATAAGCAGGGCAAGCCTCCTTAAATATCTTCGAATACACACTGGGTTTACATTTCTCAGGACTCCCATACTCATTCCTACAACAAAACGAGTCCAAATCGAAAGCCAAACAACCACTCTTACACGCCACCACTTCCCCATTCTTGTTCACCACTTGAAGCTCAGCGGGGCAACGGCTCAACAGGCTCTTTGAGCAGCCTCCAATGGTACATTTAGGCGCCACTTGTTTATTTGTTACGGCAACTGGAAGGTTATATCCGTCCACTAAACTCACATCGTAGAAATGAGGGTTTGTTTTTTGTAGAGAGAGTTGAATTAGGGTTACAGGTGGTTTGCCTATTAGTCCGTTGCAGGCTAACCGGCCTTCGCAGTCGCCGGTATCGCAGGCCGGTTGCCAGTTGGTAGTGGTGGTGAAGTTGCAGGATGTTCTTGCCCAAAACCGGCCGTTCCAATCCCATGGGGCGACTATGCGTTGTGTTTGGCCGGAGGGAAGGTGGAATCCGCCGCCGGATAAAACTGGATGGCCGGTGTTTGGTGCGGTTGCCGGCCATATTGGAAATGGACACTTGTTTTTCACATAGAATGTCACTTCATGCCCGTATGTTTTCCCTGCAAAAAAAATTTATTCTTAACACTATTTATTTGATTGTGTGTAGAACAATATAAATTTTATTGTATTTGAGAACAGTTTTAAAAAATGAAAAAATAGCGAAATAGGGTGAATTTACCGAATGAGAAATAATTGACGAGGATGAAGAAAAGAAAGAAAGAGACTGCAGTGGGCTTCAGAAATGTCATATTGAATATGGTGAAATGAAAATGAATGTAAGAACTGCATTTATAGATGAATTGGAGACATTGAAAATGAGTGTTCTTGAACCATCTTTAGTTAAGGTTTGGTTTAGAGGCAAGAAAGTGGCATGATGACTCAGTTATCTTATTATAATAATTAGCCTTCCTTAAAAGTAACATAAGCAGGTGAATTAAGTTGCAATTCTACATTGAAGTTGTTGGCATCTACGCTATAAAAATTGAAAGGTTCTCGTGTCCTTGCAGAATCATCGAATTATAATGCATGTCTACCCTGTGACATGTTAGCTTACATTTTTGGTTGATCAATTTACTGGAATTCATAATATATGTTTTAAGAAAATTAGTGCAAAAATATGCCAATATTTCACTCCTATATAGATAAATACTAATAGAAAAGCCTGACACGATATCCTGGTATAAAATAACTTATACAAAGTATGATGATAAAAAGGTTGCTTTTAATAGACATTCCAATACTCATATATATTTGAGCTGAACGATTTTATTCAAAAAAATATTATGTAGATGTTTCTCAATGTTGATATAACATTATCATATACCATATAATCCCTCTAATTTTAGATTTTAAATGTATTTTTACTTATTTTTCTCTAAGATAGGATAAAGGATATATTAATTATAAAAGTTGTCCAATTAATTTTTGATTAGTTTGATAAGAAAAGCTAAGAAGAATATCATTTTAGAATGGAATTATCAATAATTCATGGTTATACATTGTTATTTTTTTAAAATAAAAAAAAACAGTATATGGTTACTATTTTCTAAGATTTAGTTAATGGTAAGTTATGAGTTGTGAGTCAACTAGACATGTCTCCGGGCCGAGCTATTCATTGAGTCCGGCTCGAGCCCGTTTAAATGGGCCGGACTTGAACACTTATTTTATTACAAAGCTCGGCCCGCACAAGAGCCCGCAAAAGCCCGAAGTTTTATGGGTCGGGTTTGAATTTTATATAAATACTCAAACCCGGTCAGACAAATATTTAATAGTTTATATAGATTCTTATATTTTGACCTACTAAATTTTTAACTATGTATAAAATATTTTTGCTTAAGAATGTAATTGTATGAAAAATTTAGACATTTTTGTATAGAATTTATAATTTTTTTCAATTTAGGTTACAAAATATAAAAAGAAAATGATTATCGATGGGCCATGGGCCAGGTTTGGAATGAGTTAGTAAGCTCAGCCCAAGTCCGACCTGAGCCCGAAGTTCTAAATCATGAGCTTATGCCGGACTTGGGTTATTTTTTATAAAAAGCCCGATGAATTTAGCCCGAGCCCTGCTAACCTGCCCGATGAACAGGTCTAGTCTTGACTAATGGTTTGAATAAAAAGTAGTATTTTTTGTAACCCATCACCGGGTAAGTAGACTTGACCATACACCGTTAGCTCTCAGGGTCTGTTCAAAACTGTTTTATTTGGAGTGAGTGTGAACAATAAAATTATGGCATTTAAGCCTGACCAATTTATGAGATGAACTTGGTTCTAGTATTTAAATTAATCTGAATAATATTATTATATATTAAATAAATATATAATTTTAATATACCAAATCTAAATCTTACTTTAACTTAAATTTCTTTTAAAAGACATAAATGTTAAATTAAATACGATTATTTATATTATAATTACTCTGTTTATTACAAAATAAATATTACTTTATTTTTTATCATTATTTGATCAAAATATCAACCCATCCAATAATAATGGAGGTAAACTAAGGGATACTTTAAATAACTCTAGAATATAAGAAAAATAAAATAACTACATAATATATAAGTATTTTTTTATAAAAAAAATATAAGAAAAATTAATTTATATGTCCACCAGTGAAGCTTGAGATTTAATTATTAATAAAAGCTCGGCCGATTGAAGTTCGAGTATAATTTCTTATTACTCAAATTGCACTTAGACTACTAAATTCCGAGCTAGATTCGATTAGAATCGGTATATCCTGGGCCATGCCCTAATCTAAAACTAAGTATCATCGGTTTAAATATAATTAAATGTCAATATTAATATAACTTGATAACTTTACTATCTTTTCATCTTTATACAATAAATTCTTTATTATATAAATTATAATGTTCAACTTGTATAATAAAGTTGAATTTAGTTTAGAGGTGGCAGCTTATATTTTCACGTGATTAAACTTATAATAATAATAAAAAAACAACATCAACTCAATTATCGGTTCTGTTTTTAATTAATAAATTAAAAGTTTTATCATAAAATATTTAATTTGAAGAAAGCCAATCTCCACCTAACGGAGATATTTAGAGTCACATTCGAACATATATTTTAATTTTTAAACCCATTATATTTGTGGAATTAAGAAAAAAAAAATGTATGGTGACAAAAAGGTACATATAAGGAACATGGTTTAACAATAAATACATAAAAGACAATTTTAATTAGGGGGGCTTTTTTGGTGTCAGTAAACGGGCTCAGTAAGCCCGTTTTTGTTTAAAAACGGGCTTACTGAGCCCGTTTTCTGTCCCGCTTGTAGCTGACATCTCATCAGCTATAGTGCCCGTCTGAAAACGGACTCAGTAAGCCCGTTTTCAGAAGTCGCGGCAGTCGACGCGTTTGGCGTGGGAATCTCTCCCTCCCACAGGAGAGATTCCCACGGGGAGCTGATATGGGTGAAAATTCACCCATATTAATTCCCCAACCCCCACCCCTCAACTCCCCCATTTTTCTCTACCACTTTCTCATCCCACCCACTCTTTACTCACCCAATTTTCATTCAAAAATTCACCCACATTTCTTACTCATCCTCTCAACTTTAATATTTTTTTCCTTTCCAACACACAATTTTCACTCTCTTTTTATATTCTGCAAAGTTTGTTCTTCTACAAGGTAAAAATGTTGTTAATTTTCATTATTTTTGTTCAATTAATTTATTGTTGAAAATTACATTGTTGAACTTATACTTAATTTTTTTACAGGATTTTTACAACTCAAAAGTAGAGGTATGCAATCCAATCCTCTAAATTTACTATGAAAATTTTAGCTCTATGGTAAAAATTGTAGTCATATGCATATATGAACATATTTTTGTTCTAGCTATAGATTTAGTTTTACAAGAAAGTGAAGTTAGATTTAAAACATGAACATATTAATGCTCTAGTTTCAGTGTTAGAATAAGTTAAATTTTTCGGTTCATATATTGACATATTATTGCTTTAGTTATATAGTATGATTTTAGGTGTAGTTTTACTTTTAGAGTAAGAAAAAAAAGAAATTAACCCTAGTTTTAGCGAAATCCAAAATGTGAACATATTAATGCTTTAGTTTTAGTGTTAGTCTAAGTTAAAATTTTTTGTTTCATATATTGACATATTATTGCTTTAGTTTTAGTTTTAGTGTGATTTTAGGTGTAGTTTTATTTTTAGAGTAAGAAAAAAAAGAAATTAGCCCTAGTTTTAGTGAAATCCAAAATGTGAACATATTAATGCTTTAGTTTTCGTGTTAGTCTAAGTTAAATTTTTTTGTTTCATATATTGACATATTATTGCTTTAGTTTTGGTTTTAGTGTGATTTTATGTGTAGTTTTGTTTTTAGAGTAAGAAAAAAAAGAAATTAGCCCTAGTTTTAGTGAAATCCAAAGTATGAACATATTAATGCTTTAGTTTTAGTGTTAGTCTAAGTTAAATTTTTTATTTCATATATTGACATATTATTGCTTTAGTTTTAGTTTTAGTGTGATTTTAGGTGTAGTTTTACTTTTACTTTTACAAAAGAAAGGAAATTAGCTATAACTTTAGTGAAATTTAAAATATGAACATATTAATACTTTAGTTTTAGTGTTGGTGTAATTTTAACATACCAAAGTAAAATGTTAACATATTTATGCTCTATTATGAATTTAGGTGTAGTTGAATAAATTATTATTTTACATGTGGTTTAGTTTATCAAATTGATGTTTGTTATCTTTGTACTATTTAAGACTGATTTTGTACAATTTGGCTAGATGGCGCCAGTGATCAGGACACCAATATATCCTAAATAGCCTTGGCAATTAAAAAGGCTTAGAGATATGATGAAGGAATTAAAAAAAATTCAGTTATCAGCAATACATCAATACAACGACATTGATGCACTAGTTGCGCATGTAATAAACATGCATGATAAAATGCAACAACTAATATGGGTAGGAGGATTTAATTTGGGAAGAAATTACAAGTCCCTTTTTACATGTATGTATGACTCTTTTAGTAATAGGTTTCTCGAAAAAAAGTTGGCCAATGCATTTGAAAGGGCAAAAAAAAGTATGGATCTGCAATGAGATTGTTTATAAATCATATGTTCAACTATTACTTTCCTAAACTTGTTCGATTCGAGGAAAGAGTAATAAATCTAAGGAGTGGCCCAAGAGTAATTCGCAGGAGATCTCACACAAATGGTGGTCCATCTCTATGGCTTTTGGAACATGAAATGCTAGAATCTATTCCGGTTAGGAAAGCTTTTGTTTAGGGTTGAGTTTAGTATTGTTTTATTATGAAAATTATGACTAGTGTTTATTTATGTGTCGTTTTGTTGTAGTTTGAAGAACATATATGAATATGTGATATATGTAATTTCTATTTGTTTGTTTATGATTTATTCATGTATGGTTTACTAAATATTTGTTTATACATTTCCAATAAATAATATAAACTATCCAAATCAATAAAATTTGCATATTTAGAACCAAATAAAAACATTGTCATGATATGTTTCATAAAATTTATTTGTTTCTATTGCAAGGAAAAAATGTCATTCAACAACCACTACATTTTATATTGGGGAGAAATGCAAAAACGTGTGAAGGTTAAGAGGAAGCCTTTGTATGGTAGTCTTGTTCAAAAGATATCAACAGAGATTGGGTTTGGAAATAATGGAAGGATAACAAAGATTGTTTATAGGTATCCTATTCCACCAACTAATTATTATTGTTATATGGATATTTGTGGTGATGAAGGAATTGAATTTATTCACTATAATTTGGACAACATTCTAAATTATCACACGGTTGAGTTATTTGTTGAATATGAGATAAACGGTCAAGAAGCACCATCGCCTTTTATATTTCAACAAAATCAACCAATGTCTACATTTGAATCCGCGGAAGCACATACAGTATATCCTTCTATTAGAGTTCATTCAATAACAAATGTGGGATGTAGTGGTGCCGAAGAATCCAATCCTGTCCAAATTTTTTCGACAACAACAACTCCATTGACAACAACTGCAGGTGGAGTTAGTGGTGGCATTGGAGAGCACCCGTTAATGGAAACATTTGGATCTAACGTTCAATCTAATCAACCTCAATTAGCACGAACCGATCAGGTGAATCCAACGAATTATGAAGCGGGAAGTTCCCAAAATGAAGATCAAGAAATAGAAGATCTAATATGTGATTATGTTAATGGAACTATGGAACCAAATGATATTGACAACACATTGGAGGAGCAGTTCACTAATGATATGACTATGTTCGACAGCGATGATGATAATGATGATGAACATGTTGATAATGAGTCTATTGAGCAATCCGATATGATCGACTTGAACATGACTCCCTCGAATGTTGAGGAAAGTCACGAGGTTCCACCTATTGCTCTATTATCAGCTTTTGAATTCCCAGGCCCGACATATACAACGATAGAGGAACATGACTATGTGCAATATACCAATGATATTGATGATATAAGCACATGGGATGGAGTTTCTGAGTTGAGAGTTAGGTTAGTTTTTCCAGACAAAAAGTCTGTGCAAACAGCGGTAAAGATCACGTCGATGAAAAATCATGTGTCATATCGAGCGGTTGAATCTTATCCACATAAATTAGCTCTTTAATGTAACAACAAGGAAGGTGGAGTAGGACAAACATATGGATGGAGGCTCTGTGCAAGCCTTAAGAAGTCAATCAATATGTGGCAAATCACTAGACTCCCTAGTCCACACACATGCGTGAACACTCAATTATCTCAAGACCATCGGAATATCGATGGAAATTTGATTGCCAGTTCTATATTTGGAATGGTTTCCAAAAATCCATCACTGAGCCTTGATGTAATAATTGAGCATGCTAAAGATAAATGGGGGGTTTACCATTTCGAAGAAGAAGGCTTTTTGTGCAAAAAGAAAAGCAATGGAAGATATTTTTGGCAACTGGGAAGGATCGTATAATATGTTGTCGCGTTATATAAATGCATTGACCCACTACAACCTTTGCTCCATCACTATTTTGATAACAGATGAAACAACTAATAGTCGATATCACATATTCAGTCGAGTATTTTGGTCTTTCAAGCCATGCATCGAAGGGTTCAAGCATTGTAGACCTGTTATCCAGATTGATGGGACATTCTTATATGGAAAATATCATCACACATTGTTGGTAGCAACTGCGCTAGATGGTAATAATCATATTCTTCCCATTGCCTTTGCTATTGTTGAAAGTGAGAATGGATCTAGTTGGGGGTGGTTCATGGAGTGCATAAGAGTGTATGTGACACAACACACTGGTCTAGGTGTCATTTCTGATCGACACGGTGGAATACTACAAATAATGAACAGTGAAGGTTCGGGGTGGGCAGAACCTTTAGCATACCATCGGTTTTGCCTCAGGCACTTTACGAGCAACTACAACAAAAAGTACCACAATACTATAATAAAAAACCTATTATATTGAGCCGGTATGAACGTACAAATTATGCACTATAAGAATTCCTAATGTGTCTGGTATGCTTTTGACATATAACTATTATTGTATGAATTTTATTACATGTAGGAGTTCAAGCACAAGAGCGGAAGTTCTTAAAGCAGATAGACGAAATCAAAAAAATAGATGCACGAGCGTACCAATGGGCGATGGAGAAACGTGTGTAGAAGTGGAGTTTGTCAAATGATAACGGCTCAAGGTTCGGTCACATGTGCACAAACGTTGCTGAGTACGTAAATAGCGTGTTAAAGGGCATTCGACAAAGGCCTATCCAGAGCATTATTGAACACACATTTGGAAAAATGGTATATTATTTTGATACCAGTCGAAATAAATACCTGAATTTACTTCAAAAGGGCGAACATGTTACTCCGGTTTGTAAGAAAATTTTGACAAAATATGCCCGCAAGGCAGATTGTCATACTGTCATATACTTTGACAGTAGAAGTGGACTATGCGAAGTTTTAACTGGATATGACCCAATTCAACAAAAAGGACACAACACTCATGTAGTCAGCTTAGAACGTCGAGAGTGCACATGCAAAAAATTCCAAATCTACAAAATGCCATGTTCACATGCAATTGCAGTATGTAAGCACTTGCGTTATAACTTTTTTGAATTTGTTGATAAAGTGCACACTTTGGAGGAGAATTTAAAAGTGTACAATCATCCATTCCAACCTTTAGGCCACAAGGACTACTGGCCTGAAGTGAACTCGGCAATAGTCATTCCGAATCCGGCATGCAAACGAACCAAGGGAAGGCCAAAGTCAACGAGAATTAGAAATGAAATGATGAAAAAGAAAAGGGGACTACTTCGTACAAATGTAGTAATTGTGGCCGAGGTGGACATAATCGAACTACTTGTAACAATCCCGGTCGAAGTAGGCAATATCTTAGTAAAGGATTTGTCAAAGTGAAATTATTATTATTATTATTATTATTATTATTATTATTGTTATTATTATTATTATTATTATTATTATTATTATTATTATTATTATTAAGGGATTTGTCTTTCTCTTCTCTGTAAAACTTTTAAATCTAGTAATGCTTTGTTGTATGTTTTATTTTAAAGAAAGAAGTATCAAACGAATTATAGTAAACAAAACAAAGTAGCTAAAATTACTTCATTTCATTCATGTTCCTATTTTTGTCATATTGTGTCATATAGTTGTTTCTTTTTTCTTTACTTTATAATTTTTTTCTATCCTACTGAAAAAATGCTTCCAAAATAAAAAAAAGTAACTCAAAATAATATAAAAACATAACATATGAAAGAAAATTAAACTCAAAACAAATAAAATATTTTTTTACAATACAAAAAGTGCTACATTTGGTTTTGCGAATTGTGATGTTGGGTGTCTTGTTCGTTAAGGTCGAACATGTTTGGATATTGGACATTCATTGATCCTTGTCCCCCCATATTCACTGCACCTGAATAATCTAATCTCGTTGGACCCATTCCTTCATATGGGAAATTTGTGTTCATATTATTGCAGAAACCACTTGAAGGACCAATCCCATGTTCTTGACCCATTTGGAAATTTGGCATAATTGTATTTTCATATGAATCAAATGTAATATGTCCAAATGGAGAAGCAATGGGTTGTATCGGGGTGTGATATTGTTGGACGTCTGGGTCAGGACTCCCAAAATCAGAATTATATTCAAAATTTGCTTGTGGCATATTGGCTTTACCTGTTGCAAGAGCATTTTGATCAAACAATTCATTTATGTCATTGGAAGTCCAACTTTGTTCAATCCGGTTCGTTGATGGACCTAAGTCATTTTGGTTTGTTGATGGACCTGCATGATTATGGTGTATTGATGAACCTGCGACATTTTGGTACATCGATGGGCCAACATTTCTAGAATGTAGAGAAAAAAAATGTGGTTCTGGAATTTGTTGAATCCCATCAGGAAATGGAGGAAAAGGAGTTGGAAGTCGTTTGTCATCAAAGGTTGGATCACGTCAACTTGTCACCCACTTGGGGATTCCCACATTTTCATATGGAATTGGCGGAGGACACAAATGTGGTTGAGCTATTTCTTGCATACGATATTCTTGGTTTAATCCTCTAAGTATACTCCCGACCATGTTCACAAAGCTAGCACGGGGTATGTAGTTTCCTGCCATATGGTACATCCTTTCGAGTCCGTCTCCCTACCATAAACAATAATAGGTCAAACAAACATCACTAATATAATGTCATTATAATTTGGGAATAAAAATTCAGATTATAAAACAAATATCATACCACTGCATTTGTTGCAGCACCAGTCGGGCTGATCCAACTTCTTGTTCTTTTAAGGTACCACTGCATATATTCAGATTGATATAGATCTTGTGGACCTAAAAATGCTGGATAATTATCTCTGACAGTTGCAATCCATTGCAAACATGAATTCCACACATTTATGTATTGAGCATGTTTGTAGCCCCAGTCACAACCTTTATGCCCTGTCATTTTGACAGTTTGGTGATTGTACAGTTTATGATCAATGTTTTGCGGTATAGGTTGATCTAATCCAAATTGATGCATGCAACGATCTGGATGGTGAAACTCAACTATATTCCATGATATAATTGGTACGATTGCCCTCCAAACATTTTTTCCACGTGTACAGTACTCGGGCAATTTATCTAGGATTCCATCATATGGTGTCCAGACAAACTGCATAACAAAATCATGTATCAAATTATTTGTCATATTTTTTACCTTAAACGTGTTAGCTCTAGCTGTTAATAAAATAATTTTTTCAATGAAATAAAACATACTTGATCAGCTGGCAAACAATCTAATCGTCTTCTAATTTCTTCCAATTGAAGCCTGTCAGAAATTGCATCTTTTCACCTATGATTCACTTACATTATTAAAATATTTCACTTTGTCTAATATGTTTTATCTCCTTATTAATTGAAACTCAAATAAAAAGCTAAATATATAATTTTACCTCATAGCATATGGTTCTTCGTCACAAGCCTCGTAATGTGGTTCAGATCTAGGGGCTATGTTTTTTATCCGCTCATAGGCCCATACTTGCACTAGTTGGAAATATCCACAAATATTTTCTTTCCCTGGTTCTGTTGCTTTTGACAACTCTCTATACATATATGCTAGGACAGCAGCTCCCCAAGCATAACTACCGACACCTTCAGCATTCAAATCCTCCAACAAGCTTAACCACATTACATCTACTTTATTACCCCCACTATTGCTAAAGAGCAAACCACCAAATAACTGCATTAAAAATGCTCGAGTATACCGATTAATTGTAAGTTCATCGGCATCATTAGGCACTTGAGAGAAATTATTCCTAAACCATGTCAACTTTATACGATTCCCTGCTACATCCCCTATGCCCGGAGATGTATCTAACAATGTCTGACAAGTTTGGAAAAGACATCGCGGACTTTTCGTTACACCCGTCACTGCAACTCCGTCTACACATAATCCCGTTAACACTTCAACGTCCTGAAGTGTTATAGTGGCTTCACCGACACTTCGATGAAACGTAAACGTTTCTGGTCGCTACCTCTCTATCATTGCATTAATCAGCCTATGGTCTACTACCATTGTGCTAACTTTCACAACCCCTTCGAAGCCGCATTCAATCACTTTTTGATATATTCTTGAGTCAATGTTGTCTAACAATGATCCAACTCCCGTTTTTGCAAATACACTTCAGAACAACCCAGTGAATATAAATCTTGAATTAATTTTTTTTATTCATTTATATTTTAATTACAAAAATTATCTCAGTACATACAATATTTTACCTGTCCTATCCATATATTTTGTGACCTATGCTTCTCTTGTAAAGTTAATACGTCTGAAATAATTGGTCCAGGATTAATAATTTGTTCAGCTCTTCGATCGTATTCCATTTTCCCTTGCAAAACAACACACATATCTTTAATCAAATTCAACTTTTATTTACTAAAAAATTAACAAACTAAAATAACAAAATAAATCAAAGTATACTAAAATGTATAAAATATTTTCAATTGAATTCCAGTATGAATTTTGAAGTAAAATGTATGAAAGGGTAAATTGTATAAAATATATAAATATTTCAATTGAAGCACGTATACTAAAATATTTTCAATTGAATTCTAATATGATATATGTTCACATTTTAGATTTCACTAAAATTAGGGCTAATTTCCTTTTTTTCTTACTCTAAAAATAAAACTACACCTAAAATCACACTAAAACTAAAACTAAAGCAATAATATGTCAATATATGAAATAAAAAATTTTAACTTAGACTAACACTAAAACTAAAGCATTAATATGTTCACATTTTGGATTTCACTAAAACTAGGGCTAATTTCTTTTTTCTCTTACTCTAAAAGTAAAACTACACCTAAAATCACACTA
This sequence comes from Euphorbia pulcherrima, assembly GCA_947683365.1. NCBI lineage: Eukaryota > Viridiplantae > Streptophyta > Magnoliopsida > Malpighiales > Euphorbiaceae > Euphorbia > Euphorbia pulcherrima. The sequence continues at coordinate 10,629,407 of CANTUS010000001.1, read as the reverse complement.
AAACTAAAACTAAAGCAATAATATGTCAATATAAGAAACAAAAAATTTTAACTTAGACTAACACTAAAACTAAAGCATTAATATGTTCATACTTTAGATTTCACTAAAACTTGGGCTAATTTCTTTTTTTTCTTACTCTAAAAATAAAACTACACCTAAAATCACACTAAAACTAAAACTAAAACAATAATATGTCAATATATGAAATAAAAAATTTTAACTTAGACTAACACTAAAACTAAAGCATTAATATGTTCACATTTTGGATTTCACTAAAAGTAGGGCTAATTTCTTTTTTTTTCTTACTCTAAAAATAAAACTACACCTAAAATCACACTAAAACTAAAACTAAAGCAATAATATGTCAATATATGAAACAAAAATTTTTAACTTAGACTAACACTAAAATTAAAGCATTAATATGTTCACATTTTGGATTTCACTAAAACTAGGGTTAATTTTTTTTTCTTACTCTAAAAGTAAAACTACACCTAAAATCATACTATATAACTTAAGCAATAATATGTCAATATATTAACCGAAAAATTTGACTTATTCTAACACTGAAACTAGAGCATTAATATGTTCATATTTTAAATCTAACTTCACTTTCTTGTAAAACTAAATCTATAACTAGAGCAAAAATATGTTCATATATGCATATGACTACAATTTTTACCATAGAGCTAAAATTTTCATAGTAAATTTAGAGGATTGGATTGCATACCTCTACTTTGGAGCTGTAAAAATCCTGTAAAAAAATTAAGTATAAGTTCAAAAATGTGATTTACAACAATAAATTAATTGAACAAAAACAATGAAAATTAAAAAGATTTTTACCTTGTAGAAGAATAAATTTTGTAGAATATAAAAAGAGAGTGAAAATTGTGTGTTGGAAAGGAAAAAAATATTAAAGTTGAGAGGATGAGTAAGAAATGTGGGTGAATTTTTGAATAAAAATTGGGTGAGTAAAGAATGGGTGGGATGAAAAAGCAGTAGAGAAAAGTGGGGGAGTTGAGGGGTGTTGGGGAATTAATATGGGTGAATTTTCACCCATATCAGATCCCCGTAGGAATCTCTCCTGTGGGAGGGAGAGATTCCCACGCCAAACGCGCTCGTTTTCAGACGAGCACTGTAGTTGACGAAATGTCAGCTACAGGCGCTTCAGAAAACGGGCTTTATAAGCCCTTTTTACTAAACTCATTTTCTGACACCAAAAAAGTTCTCCTAATTAAAATTGTCCCTTTTATATATTTATTATTAAATCATGTTGCTATATATTTTTTTATTACCGTGCGTTTTTTTTTCTTAATTCCTAATATTTGTTAATATTTTAAATTAATTTTAAGCAGCTAATATCAAAGAGTGCTATCCGCACATCAACGTATAAGCAATTTTAATTTTTTTCTTTGGGTTCAAATTAGGGTTTAAGGGAAGGTCTCCACTTTGACGCGCTTCAAGAAGTTTGCCTTTTGCTCGTTTCTCTAAAACCCCAGCAACTCATCCTGTTCAAATCTTCCTTCATTTGGTAGAATTGGTAGTAGCAGTCATGTCTGCCTTATCGAGAGGCCTCATATCTCGCTTCGATCAGCTTCTTTCACTTTCGCCCAAATCAACACCACCTTATGCACTCTCCTATTTGTGTAGAACCTTCACCACCGAATCTTTGATCGATCCCTCCCAGTTCCAGAATCGAGTCATTGAGCCAAAGCCTTCCGTCATGACCCTTAATTCCAAGCGAACTGGAGTTATTGCTCTCAAGTGCGGAATGACTGCTCTTTGGGATAAATGGGGGAAAAGAGTCCCCGTCTCTGTTCTTTTTGTTGATGATAACATCGTCACTCAGGTCAAGACTGTAGAAAAAGAGGGCCATTTCGCTCTACAGGTGCCACTATTTTCATTTCAGTGCCGCTTTCTTTTTTGTTTGTTTGGAATTATTTGGTTTTGTATCCGTTGATATTGGGTTGGGTGTTGGTCAGATTGGTTATGGGCACAAGAAGGATAAACACTTGACGAAGCCTGAAGTGGGTCATTTCAGAGCTCAGAATGTTCCATTGAAGCGGAAATTGAGAGAATTTCCTGTGACAGAAGACGCACTTCTTCCTGTTGGCACTTCAATTGGCGTTCGCCATTTTGTTCCAGGTCAATACGTTGATATAGCTGGGATCACCAAAGGAAAAGGGTTTCAGGTTATTATTTCCTCTTTATTTCATATTATCTGCAAGTGTTATCAAATTTTTGTGTTAAACCTTCCTTTAGAATAATGTTATAGTTCTACTTATTTGTAGTTCATTAGTTTCTGCGCTAGGCCTGTTGGACTGTGGCACTGGGTTAATCTGTTTGATACCAGCTCTTCGAGCACTTAATGTTTTAGGTTACAAATAGTTTCTTGTTTAAATCGACAAATGAGCATTGTAAAGGGGAGCAAAATGTTGTACCCTATCTGATGGATTCATCAAACACCTATGTATAGTCTTTGTGCTACCTGAGAAGCAAAGAAATGTCAATGCTTAATCTTATATACCAATCTGTTAGTGACCATAGGTCTAGTTTCAGTGTTGTTAGCCTTGATGGATACGGGATCAATATCCTTGGACTTTTTGATATAATGGAATTCAAGCTTTAGTGATATCATAGTTGTTATGGGCCTGCCTCAGGCACGCCTCAGGCTCTCAAGGCACAGGGGCCATCGCCTCGTGAAGGCTGGGGCAAGGCGCTGTTCATCAGGTGTGTGCCTTTTGCGGCTAGGCACCCCTCAGACATTTTGCAAGGGGTGCACACATGCATAATCTTGACCATTGAACTATAATAAGTAAAATAAGAAACTATGAAAGTAGTAACGATTTCTTTAGATTCGATTTCATCATTTAACATTGGGACCTCTCTTCTCTAAAAGGATCAAAATCAGTCCACTTAAAATCACGATTTCATCATTTTTTTTAAGTGTTAAGGGAGTAGAGGGAAAAGAGTAGCACCATCTAATGTTGAAGAAAGAGTTATTTCAATATCTCTATATGACTAAGAAGAATTGGATGACAGTGAGGAGGATGAGGACGAAGATGATGAGGATGAAGCGTTGAATATGGAAATCCGATGATAGTGATTAGCAAATAAAATAAAGTTCAAGTTCAAGTCTTAGTTTATCTATGAAGTCTACAATTTAGATTAGAAGTACCATATGTTAACTTGGGTAGTTTGGTTTACCGTATTTTCTGGATTTTCAATTTATGAGGGGTGTGAATATTGTAATTAGATTGAGAGTGATTTAGCATGTGCGCTTTTAATATTTATGGAATTTTAGGTTTGTAATGGCAGTAATTAATTCTTTGCTGCACATTTTTTGTTATGCGTCTCGAGTTTCTCAAACACGCGCCTCGGCATGCCTGATCCCTGGCGCCTTGCGCATGTAACAACTATAGTGTATTTGTATTATGTGTTGTTTCATGGCAATAATTCTAGTCTTTCCTCAAGTATTGAAAAATATATGTAACAATGGCTATCATTCTAGATTTTTTTTAATTGTCTTTGAAAAGAAAAAACATTTACTTGTCATAATGCCTCTTTGTATCTTATTGGTTTATTTTTTTCCTCCAGGGCTGTATGAAAAGACATGGATTTAAAGGAATGCCAGCAAGTCATGGTGCATCATTGTCACATCGTAGTGGTGGTTCTACTGGTCAAAGGGATGCTCCTGGTAAGGTATGTGCACAATATTAGATAAGGTCGTTAATGTTATGTACTGCTTGTTATCATGAGATTTGAACTAGTTAATAATTGCAAACACAGTAAACTTCCCATGTGTCAGTGAGATTAGGATTTATTTTAGATATTTGAACTTAGGCCATGTTCTCTTGGACTTCATATCAATCAGTTCAGTATATTTCAGCTCAGCTCTGCATAGTTATAAATTTACACTGACATAAGTTCATTTCAGCTTTGAGAAGTTCAGTAGAACAGAGCCTTATTAGGACAAAAAGGCTAGTTTAGAGAGGGGATTCATGTTTTGGATTTGAATTCATATGCTTTGGCAGCTTCTGATTTTATGGCGTCTGGCAAATTGCTAAAAGTTTTTTCGTTTTACTTGGTGAGGATGTTTTCCTGAAAGTGTCGGGACTAATTAGTTACAATTGCTGGTTTTTGTAATACATTTGATTCTAAATATAAAATTTCAATTGCCAATTCGTAATACTCTGGCTAAAGAGATGTGGATGTCCCCAATTTATTTTTTTTATCAGAGGACATATCATAGTTAAGGTAGAAAGGTGATAATATTTTCGATTCTTTCACCTTTTGCCTGATATATGCATTCTTATTCTCCATGTGCATTAGTAAATGTACTTTCTTTCTTATTTAATGTGCTTAGCTGCATGGTTTTGTAACCCATTTTAGGGCTGTATTCTTTTCTTGTCAATCAGTCCATGCTTTTCAATTTGTTCAATAAATTTTGTAATGCTTGCACTGGGTGCTTGATGGGTATTTTTCTGCATTTAGACCCCATTGTTGCAATCGTTTTTCTTTTTGGCAGGTATTTAAAGGTAAAAAGATGGCTGGACACATGGGTGCAGTGCAGAGAACTGTTAAAAATGTATGGATCTATAAAATAGATCCTGCTAGGAATTTGATGTGGGTGAGGGGCCAGGTATCATTTTCTTACAGATGTTTTTACTTTTTTGTAGAAGAGAAAATAACAAAAGTTGGAATAATAGTTTTACAGTCTATCACCTGTTATAATCCTGATGCTGGTTTAAATTGTGTGCAGGTTCCAGGTGAAGAAGGAAACTTTTTGTTTATAAAAGATGCAAATTACAAGAAACCTGATGTCTCATCACTTCCGTTCCCTACTTACTTTGCAACAGACGAGGACGAATCATTGGAACCTCTGATTGCTGATCATGGTGATATTGATCCATTTATGGTTGCAGATTAATCCATACTTAGAGATATTGCTTTTTGGTCGAATTGCATTCAGTCACGAATTTTTGACTTGGAATACAGAAAGTATTGTAGGACTGTATTCAGAGATATCTGGTGAGTCAGTTAATCCAGGACCGGGGCATGTAATTTTTTTTTTTTCATTCTGTTAAAATTCATATAGTGAGATTGATCAGCCTGGGAAATCCTTTTCGAAATAAAGAAAAATGGATCTTGGATTTGAGACCCTTGATTGTAGACGTTGTAATCCAGTCTTGAGCTGATGGCTATGCATCCCGTTGAAATGCTTTAAAATTGGGTGGGTTTTGGATTTCTTCTACTGTTTAATGAAACCAGTCATCCATTTGAAATTGAGAATCTTTCCCTTCCACTGGTAGAAGTTTACGTTCGTGGAACACCCATTCCATTTAATAGAATAGAATATAAATGAATAAAAATATGTCAAATATGATATATTATTTGTCAAGAATCCGTCGTTTATAGTTATTTCTAATTATTGTACATCTCATTGAAAAGAAGGAATAGTTATTCTATGATATGTATAACAATTAGGAATAATTATTTCATCTGATTATGGATTTTATACAAATACTCTACTATATTTGACATTTTTTATTCATTTATATTCTATCTCACGGAATAGTCATACTGCGAACCAAACGAGCCTTAAGAGGCTGTATGATTTATGATTTAGTTGTTATTATTGTTGCTGATCGAGTTTTATTTCTGGAACAGCTAAAATCAATTGTTTAATATTCGGAACCAAATATCCATAAAATTTGCTTGTCAAGTGGAAAATGGCTAACCAATTCAATGCACAAACATGCTTGGATAATAGTGGAGAGAGGTTGCTCTCACAATTGATCAAGCAAAAGTTTTACATAGGTACAATACCTGATACAGACAAAAGTTAGAGAGTAAATGGCAGACAACGTGCATTGCAGCTTCATATCCAGCTCACTAGTGAAGCAGTGACGGTGCCTTTTTTCGTCCAAAAACCACTGAGGCATTTTCCATATGTACTAATTACTAGACTAGCTTGTACCACCTGAATTCATGTGAAGCGGAAAAAAGCCAAAATATACTGACTGTATTGAAAGACATGCACTACCATTGACACCGGCTCCAGGTTGGCACTAGTTTGAATTTGTGTCCAATTATTGACCACATAAACACGGTGCTTCAATAATGAATGTACTCATTCATTGCCTATATATGAAGCCTGGGACAGCCGAACAGGATAAGAAGAATGTGAGATGTTGAATTAAGGTTTATCGGTATCTCCCGGCTTTTGTTGTGATGAGAGGTTTGCAACGCAGGAGATATGGGACCGTCACATCCACAAATTGAATGGCGAATGAGCAAGGGTGGGGTGGACTGTGCCGGTATCATTTCTCCAGCGTAGCATACCTCTTAAGTGCAGTTTGGCATTTCAAAAAAATGAGCTGCTCAACTAAATTACTGCTTCCATTTCATATTCATGTTCATCATAAATCCTCTCTTTTAATGTTGTTTCCATATTGTAGGTAAGAGTTGAACTGCAAACAGCATATGGAGATGAATAATTCGTAAAGGATGTGCTGATTATGCTTTCTCAACCAATGTTATCAAAACCCCACCGGACATCATACCGGCAAAGATTTTGGTACGTGATATTACCAGTACTATTGGTATAATTAGTGGTTTTACCGGTTTTTTATTTTTAGAAAGAATAGAAATATTAATTTACATGATTAAAATATAAATAATTTGACATGTTGTAGGTATATTCCTACCTAAATATTTCTAAATCATTAATCCAAGTCGGTTGAATTATTCTTATATCTTTTCGGCCCGCAACAAAGACTTCCCGAGGCTATTGCAACGCTTTCTGGGTCTTTTCAACACATCTACATGTCGCTATAGCCTTTTTTAAAAACAATTTTTACGTTAAACCATACCGTAGCCATGGACGGTTCGCGATAAAACCAGTCAAACCGGCTGGTATGGTACGGTTTTCATAACATTGGTTTCAACATAAAGACCTTTCTTGCTGTTTGAAAACTTTAGCCATACTATAGCTTCTATAGTTTAGATACTATTGCAGCAACAGCTCAATTCAAACACAAACACAGAGAAATCAGCTTCTAGAATGTAAAGGTAAAGCTATAACGAAATGGCTCCTCATCCTTTCCACATCCATCCACATCTATTGAAGTATTTTTTTTTATATGTGATTTTACTTTCGACCCACTACTCTGTGTCCAGTCATATCTCAAATCGTAAAACCAATGATCAACTACCGTACTATCTACTCACCTTAATTCAGTAAACATTGAAATTTTAAGCCACTGATGTAAATTTTTTTCCAAAACGTGCATAGGTGAAGTGGATTACAAATGGATAAACGAAAATTCATAAATAAACTATCCATGGTTCAGACATCACAAGCAGACTTAAAAGTTACGACCCATTGTGCTTTGACAAGATTAAGATCAGATTAACTGCCAAGCCAACAAACTAATTCTACCATGATCCTTCAGCACCTGCAGTTGGATTCTGAAATGCAGAGAATCCCCAGAAGGTCTTCAATGCATAAGGAGGTGATATCGTCACACCTTCTTCAGTAATTTTAGCTATCTGCAATCATCAAATAAATACATATTTGAGCCTTTTCAATTTTGAGAGCAAATAGATTACTCCAACTATAATATGATGGTAGAAAAAGGCTTAATTAGCATTACAGTACGACAGAAAACAAAAATCAATTGTATTATCAACTAGCATTATTGCTTGCATATGAATAGCATGTAAATACAAAAACAAAATCTAACTCTGGAAAATGCTCCACGCATAGCTTAAAAAGGGCAAATGGTTTTGCAGACCACACCTCGAGAATTACTATAACAATAAACTTCCTAGTTTCTATATATAAAAAAAAAACAGAGATGCGCATTTCAACAGCTTCAAGTTCATTCTTTTTGGCTAACTTCTTATGTGTAAATATTAAATCTCTCTCTCTCTCCCCGCTCTGTTCTTTTTCAAATTTATAAAATATTTTTTTTCTTATTGCTTCTGGAAAGAAACCAATATTCTCACCAAGCTATTGCTTTCACATTATTAGATACCAACCATGTTAAGTGAAACTATATCAATGTTAAAGTTGCACAATGTAAATTGTGAAGTGCTACAATAATTCAATAAGATAGGAGGATGCCATATAGAATTCAGCGCACCAATGAAGTTCTTTTTTCTTTTTTTTCGTATTATACAAATAAATTAGAGGCATGGTATGGCACTAAAGAAGTCTGAAAGCCAGATAATACAAATAAAAGAGAAAAGTTATTTGTTACCAAAAAAAAAGAGAAAAGTTATTTGCTGCTGCCACATTTGTATCAAAGCAATATGTGTCGAAGTCACAATTAACAACTAGAAAATCAATTTTCAAACCTCAAACACGCAAGGAATTTGATTTAGCACCTATTCCCAAGATAGTAGCATACGCAAACTTAAGAAGGCATGTTATTGGAATTCGGGAATATGAAAAATCAAACCAATGTTTTAGCCTAGGTCATTTGTTTTGTTCCATAGGACCCAACACTTTAACAAATTTCAAGGTAAGCTCAGGCCCTCAATTACATCCATTTAAAAGCCGATATCCTTATTCTCTTCATCATATAGAGAAGATGTGCATTACAAAAAAATATTCAGCCAACCCCAACTGATTTTATCAATTTCCAGCAAAATAAGTTCAGAAATAAACACAGATAATCAGGCAATTTATGGGAAGAACACAAACCTGAAGCTTGTTCACAGCAGATCTATCACGATATAGGAGCACACGCATACATTTCTCCAATAGCTTCACACCATCTTCAAAACTCATGTTCTCGTGCCATTCATCACGAAGAATTGGTCTTGCAAGGTGATTCCCGAAGCCAGTCGCTACATGATTGTCCTCAAAGTTTACTCCTATCATAGAGACCTGAAAGAAGCATGTTAAGAAGCAGAAAAACTCATTAACATACAATACATTCAGAAAATAGCAAAACAATAGATAATTTGTAGCTGACTCAAAGAAAAAAATAAGGGAAGCCCACCATGCCAAGATACTTCTGTCCATTTTTTACTCCACCAAGAACAAGAGAATTCCACAATGGATTGAACTTGTTGCGCCTATTATACAACACCCTTGTCAAGTAGTTGTGCACCTCTTTAGGACCCAAAGAGTTGCCATCATCCCACATATTGTCATACAGGCTGCAGATATCAAACAATGACAATCAACAATTGATGCACGTTTGAAAAAAGAAAACAAGCTCGTGCCTCTTTGCCTTCCAAAAAAAAGTCAATAACAAGCTATAGCAATCAGCTAAATTTTCTAATGTCATTCCATCTACACTTACATGAGCTCATCAAGGTAGTGCAAAATCTCCTGAAAATCACTCATTTCTCCACTGGCACCAAGAAGAGAATGCTTTCCAATGGGCTTAATTCGCTCCACACTCTTGTACCTCAAGGTGGATCCATAAGATGCTGTCATTCATTGACAAAAAGCAAAGCATCACCATAATTCATATTTCATCAAAATTCACATAAATTAGGAAGGAACCCAATTCAAATAATCATGAAAGAATAACTTCGGTGGTTGCAGGACCAATGAATTGCAACTAATACCAAATGGTAAAGAAGAAAATGATAAATGCAAGCCATATTTGTATATACTATATACTATAAAAGAAGAGACCATACTATAATATGCAAGAATAACAGCATTGCACATGCTTAGAAAAGAAAAATAAGTATAAATGTATTCGGGAAAAGAAGCGGAAAACAATAAGCAACAAAGTGGCTTGATGATATATGCAGTGTAAAAGCTTCGCTATAGTGTGTTTTTCACTCGATATATGATTGCACTCTTTTTGTCTTCCACACAACACAAGTTGCAAGCCCATGTTTGATCTGAACTCATCCTCATACCGAGTCTTACTACTGTATCTGGGATCTGATCTACAGATTGAGCCATAATACGTTCTTAAGTAAACTTGCACCGTTCAATATAAAAAGAAATTCATGGCTTAGACTTCCATTATGCTACATAGGCAATTAGGCATAATGCCAGATGCATTACGAATCTGATAGATTGGCACTGCAAAGCAACAATCTAGGAGAATGATTTGAAGATGAAGCTATGATGTGTTTTACTGTCCTAAAGAAAACTTGGAGCATTGGTGCAAATCAATCTATGGTCTCGGACTACCATCATTCTAAATGAATTCTGCAATTGAATGTTTAGCAGTGCATAATCACTACCTAATCAGGGATGGCATATGGGAAAAGAAAGGAAGAATGACTAACGGGAGTGACTGACAAACACAGAATTTGATTGAAGAGGGACATCAATTATCCTACACTAGTTCGATTCCTCAAATCAAGGAATTAAAGCAATTTTAAAATATAGCTATGTTTGTGTTCAAACAGAAGACCGATAATTAACTCATTGACAACATACTTAAACCATACAAAACAGGTAATTTGCAACTAACCGCCCATATCAGCAGCCATTAAAATGCCATCCTTATACTTCAAAGCAACCACAGATGTCCCCGTCACATAAGGATACCTGAACCAATGTAAACATGTAGGGGTACAATGATTTCAATTAGACTGCAAGAAATTCCTCAAAGATGGACCTTAAATTATAAAAAATACATGTACACATAAAAGATCATGAACTACATTGCGATTAAAGGAAAGGGAAGATGATTTACAGTGTTCTTTCAGAAGCTGAATCAGGTCCCAAAAGCTTGGCAGGTTCAGAGCAGGTCTCCTTCATTGTGATGGAGGCCTAATCAGGCAGCAAGAGCTGAAAATAGCGAAATCAGTATAGGAATAAAGGTAGGAAAATTTTATTAACTTTTCTCCAAACATGGAGGCTTCAAAAACTGTTTACATCCAATAAAAAATATGACTTTGATGATAAAAGCCGTAAGACATTACAAATGTATGCCACCCAATTTTAATTCAATAATTACCACAATTGGAAGTTAAACCTACGTTTTCCTATTCCACTATACAAAAGAAAACATAGAAAAGGCGGCTCTATCTGTTCATCAGAAACCCTCGTCTAAAACAAATCTCAAATGGAAAACGAAATAACAACTGAGATAAACTCCCTTTCACGTTATGCATACGAATCACTGAAATCAGGATAAAAAAAGGAAAAAATACAAAAAGAATATCATTCGTTGATATATGCGAGCCGTTTAGAATCAATCCCAGAGCTGTATCGGATAACACGAGTCTAACATGGTGGCAAAAAGCACGAATCTAACACACATCACTACATGTACCTAGCACGAATCTATCGTATGAAACAGCAATTTTAAGAGTAAAAAACATGAGGAGGTTTTGAAGGTTTTCAAAACATGGAAATTTAGCATCTTGTCAACCTTGTTCCCAAAAGATCGAACAATCAATTTAAGCGTATTCGGGTTTGCAAACGACATTTATTACCTGGAAACTGCGATTATGAGATTGCAGTACCGGTGGATTATGGAAGTTTGGGGGAAATCACCCAAGCGCTAGAGACTGGATTTGTAGTGTTTTAGCTAATTGCAGAAGCTGATCAACCTATGTCATGAAAATCCTCTGCATAAAGGAACCAACTGGCTTGGACAAAAAGAAATTTATTTCAATGTCACCTTTTTTAAGGGAAATTACAATGTTACTGAAAACTTATTTTAATGTAAAACTATTTCAATTTCAACCTAGTAAAATAAATTTCATGCCCCAGTCTATTTATAAGTTATAATTTGTTTCAAAAATTAAAATTTACCATAAACTTGGTGCGAATGGCATCATCAACTTGCTCCTGCACTTGGTACAAAGTCAGATGTTATTACGAACTTTTAAAAGTTTTAATTTATCCGAATTTAATAAAAGTACATCAGTTTTCCTTCATTGCCACGTATCAGCTTCCGATTAAAAAAAATTAGAAAAATGACATATTTAAACAATCAAATCAATCATAAGGTGACATATATCATTGATGGGGTAAACTGGTGTACTTTTACCAAATTCAAGAGACAAATTAAAACTTTTGAAAGTTTAGTGTAGCATCTGACTTTTCGTGTCAAGTTTAAGAAAATAATGTATTATGCCATTTTAAAAGTAGTATATATACATATAAATTCATATTATTAACAATTTAATCTTCTTTTGCTTTGGATTATTTTTTTTCATATAATCTTTGTTTAATAGTTTCATTTTGAATTAGTGCAGCATTTAGCTGCAACCATACTGGAACGTTGGACATCGTAAAGAAAAAAATGCTTTTCCCACCAATATATCATTCTATAGGCATACTGCTTTTAACATTGATATTGAATATAATTTAATTACTAAAATTAAAAATGTTCATTTTCTAACTTATTATATGGCTTTGCTTCCAAATATTGTATAGGAGAAGACAATACAAGAAAATAAAGTTTTACTGTTAATTTTATATCAAAGCAATCATAAAAAAATATAATGCACATCAACATTTTTAATTTATAGGATGGATAAAGAATTTTCACTAAGTCATTCTAAACATGCATTGATGATATAATTCACCATGAAGTTTCATTTCAAATTATTTTATTTACAATTACCGCTATCTTCGTTCCCTTGGAATCGATTATGGCACTTACATCTCCCGTCTAATATCAAGAATTTCTATTGGAGAATGATTTCGAATGTTCTTTCTGTTCGAATGAATCTATTTAGACACCATAGTACTGATGTAGGGTATTGTCTTTTGTGCTTTTTTTTTTGAGATGGAGGAGGAGTCCCACTTGTTGATTAATTGTTGCTTTACTAAACATGTGTGGAAAGCAGCAAACTTGATTATACATATCCTTGTGGATGTTGCGGTTACTAACCTTATAGTTAATTGGCTTCAATCCAAATCGGATAGCTTCTTGTTACAGATTATCTTTATTTTATGGTCAATTTGGTTAGCTCGAAACAAAATTGTTTGGAAGAGAATCATCATGCAACCCGCCTCTCTCTAGCGTATGGTGCAACCATATTTTTATCAGTGGGAGAATGCACAACATTCTAGCTCAGCTTCTGCAGGTACTCGGATGGATCCTGGTCCTTGGCAGGCAGCAGCTCAAACATCTACTTCTAATGGCTCAGTAGCGGCACCTGGCCAACAACCCTTTCGACGAGAACAAATCCTTTGTAAGCACCACATTCGCCTTTTGTAAAACGCAACTCTGATGCCTCTCTTAGTAATGACGGTGAAAGCATTGGTTTCATCTTGATTGTAAGAAACTTGAGCAACAATTTTTGTGCAGCAAAAGCAGGTCCCTTACCACCTTTTATCTCGATTTTGGAGGCTGAAACGTTATCTATTCTAGAAGATTTGTCCAGGCGTAAGAACAGTAGTTATACTTATGTGATAATAGAAGTTGATAGCGACAAGCTTTAACTTAGGATAACGATGGCTCCTCTTATTTTACCGCTTTTTATTTTGGATTGTAAGAGGTTAGCCTCTACTTTTACTTCTTGCTTGTTTTCTTTAGTTAACAGGGAGGCAAATAATGTTGCTCACATTTTAGTTAGGGCAACTAATCAGAATAACCTTTTGGGGGAATGGTTTGACCATTCGCCTTCTTGTATTGCCGTAATTTGTTTTAATGCAATCCATCCCTATTTCATAAAAAAAAATATTAAACACAAGTTTATTCATTTTTAGATTTTTAAAATAACCACATAAGACTATGTAATATTCTTTTGTAAAGTTTCAATGTCAAGCTAATTTCATTATATTTAAATTTAAATTGTTGAAACTAGTGTAGTGTGGATTTATAAAAGTTAAATAAGTATATCAATCCTATACAAAAAAACATAGGAGTTAAAGAAAATTATATTTAAAAAGGTAATTTAAAATTATAGTTAAATAAATTTTTTTTTATACGGCGTATGTTTTAGGTGTGATTAAGATTAAAACTATAACCTCAATAGGTCACAAGTTTGAGTCACGTTAGGGGTGGATGAGATTTTTTTATATTTACTATTGTAAGCGCAGTTACATGATATTTTTTAAAAAATTTAAGAAATGTTATGGAACTTTATTTTAAGTGACAGGTTTTAATTATTTTACTTCTTTGAAGTAAATATTAATATATTTTTTAATTATTTTTTTACTAAAAAAATGTAGTTAATCAAAGCATTACATTTCATTCCATCAAAGTTGGGAAAATAATTTCATTTTTAAATCAAGGAACCGATAGCTAAATTATGAGCACTCTAATTTTTTTATTAGTAAAATAAAACTCGAATTCTATAATAATCTAAATATTTTATGACTCTAAAAGCATAATAAATATTTCCTATGAATTTAATGGGAAAAGTAAAAAGAGAGATCAATGCTTCGATATCATCTTAAAAATATTGCATATATAACAAGTCTAGCAATGCAATAATCTAAATATTTCCCGGGAGACAAGAAAGTTCATTTTCTTTATATAATCTGATTAAAAATGTAAAATAAAAAAAAAAAAAAAACGACCCGTGAAAACCGAATCTAATTGGATTATTGCAGGGACACAAAATCACCCAAAATTCTGTTTTCCCGAGAAAAGTCAAAATATGATTTCGTTCGTAAACTAAAATTGTTTTATTGTATTTCCTGAGAAGCTTTTCCCTTTCACAGAAATTTGGCATTATATGCATTAAACTGACTGTTACCAAATCCAGTATTCTGTCATTTAATGGACTTCCATCTTCTCAATTTGCTTCAATTTTAACACACCGAAGAATATTTTTTTTCGCGTATTTTCCCCATGGATTATCGGAATTTTTTTGCCTTCTCTCTTTGTTTCCTCTTCCTTTTGCTTCGCTTTTCTTATTCTTTTGGCGGAGCTAAATTGTGAGTGCTAATTTCCTGTCATTCTCTTTAAATAAATATTTTTGGAGTTGTTTGTGTTTTAATGGTGTTGTTATCTCCTTAAGGCGCGGCGGATCGGTGCTGAGATTGAATCGACCTGTATATACTAAAACGTTTCATCCCTCTCGCGTCACTCAACTTTCATGGCATCCTAGGTATATCATGCGTATATATCCATGTGATTATTGATTATTTGTTGGATTGTTTATCTGAATTTGAAACTTTATAGGGCCTTTGTTTATAAAGGATTTCTAACGGATGAGGAGTGTGATCATCTCATCAAACTGGTTAGTATGAGTTTTTAGTGTTGAATCTTTGTTGTTAGCGTTTCAAATTTATACTACTTTTGAGCTTGTTCAAATTTTACTTTATGTTCATTGTTTTTCTAATTGTTTTTGGTATGTAGGCTGCGGATAAGCTTGAGAAATCAATGGTAGCTGATAGTTTTACCGGGAAGAGTGTGGAAAGTGAAGTGAGAACAAGCTCTGGCATGTTTCTTAACAAAACTCAGGTATGTCAAAATGTCTTCTTAATCTTTCCGTTTAGATCACAAACTATGTGATATATTAACTATATTTATGTGATACTATGATAGTTTATTGATTGATTGGTCTGTCGGGGTTACGTTCAACCCACTAGTTCCTAAACAAAATTCCAATTAGTAGTGTAGGGGCAGAATGTATTTAAATATAAGTACTAATTGAGATAGCATTTTAATTAGTCGTAAAAGATGACTAGTGAATGGGATTCTCTACAGTTGTACCTTTTAAACTTTCTGTGCCATACAAACAAACCATTTGATATCGATTTCATTCTTTCATTCTTGAAAGGTCCTACAGACATGTCAGTAGCAAACCTTCGCCTTCAGTTTATGAGTACTTGGTTTTAATGAGATGAGTACAGGGCGTAAAAGAGTTTGCAGCTGAACTTGAATGTGTTTGATGTGCCTAATAGTCTTGTTGAACTTGATTGCTCACAAATTAAATGCTGCTATCCTGGAGATTAGTACACTGTCAAACTTCTGTGGTGATTTCCTTAAACATACATAACATTTTTGTTGCTGTTGATTTGGCACATGGGTATGGGGTTTAGAGATGAGGTTATATAGCGTGGAATGTTTTAGAAGTCTGGCTGCCTTCTCTCTGCCAAGTCCAGTCTAATGCTTAGTTGTACTTTGGTCAGTAACTTGTCATGTGAAGGTTGAAATACATGATATAAGCATATCTTGTTTCCCCTCAGAATCAGTTCTTTCATGAATGAATCTTGTTGTAGTTAAATAACTTATCTATAAAACTAATTCTTTTCTTTTAGTAATTTTGGCAAATAGCTGTCAGCTGGTATATAAATTTCATAGGCTGTGCTCTATTATCAAAGTATTTTATCTTTGCTGTTCCAGTTGGAAGGTATTAGTATATGACCTATTCTATCTTTCCTGATCCTCCCAAATGGTATCTCTTTTGGTTTATATTCTATATTGATATCCTATTATCACGCAATGTTTGGATTGCTATCTTCAACATGAAGTATATTTGGCATTTTCCTTCTATAGTTATACTTAGCTAATTTCATTTGCTAACTCTTTCAAAAATCTAGTCACTTGTGTGAGGTAGTGATTTTGCACCTGTGCTAGCTTATGAAGTATGAACCTGCTGTTGGTTGGAAGCTGATTAAAGTTTACTACACTAGGGATAAAGCGGCATAGATTTATCAAAAGTTGACCTTGCTTCTAATTTGAACAAAACAAGTTTGGAGCGAACCAATTTTGAAAATGCTGGCTCATGGTCCATCATGTCTTTCTAGCATCTGAAGAAACAGCCTTAAAGTTTCTTTCACAACAGTTTTTCAAGTCATAGGGTAACAATGATCTCACTTAGAGCTTCTTTTTTGTGTGGTGTGGAGGTAGGTGTTCATCACCACACTGAAGGCTAGGACAAGAACCTAAATTGCACTTGTAATGCAATGCCTGATCTTTGAAGCAGTAAAATCTGTAAATTAGAATATCTCAAGGCAAACTTTAATACTTGCACACAATATATGAGTTGAAGGTATTAAAAAACCTAACCCTTCTCAACATTCCCTATATATCGTTAAAAACAGTTGGTTTTAAAATGTCAACCATATTGGAACAATGTGTATGAAATCAAATTTAATTGATGTGCGGGAGGGACATGTGGTTATTAGTTGATAAAGTTGATTATGTCTGGAGTTGACTGTGACTCTGTGAACATTGAGTTAGGAGTATATTTAGGTGCAATATGGAGAAGGGGAGGTAGAGTTTGGGAGGAACATTTTATGTTTGGTCTCTGAAGCTTGTTGCTTAGACAAGGAGAGCTTTCCTCCTGGCCTGAACTTTTTCCCACATTGTTCTTGTTTCCTTTTTTTAGTTGCTTCCCTTCCCAATGTTTTGTTATTTTTGTTGAGAGATTTTGCATTTCAATGTGATTGTGAATTATTGTTTGTTCTCCCGTCTGTAATCATCTGTTCTGTTAGTTGTCTGCTTGAGTTTTTTGGTGTGGTACTACTCTGTATTTTTGGCTTTCCTCTTATTTAATGTCATGAAGAATTGCTTGCTGCGGAATATCATTTGACTCATATCATTATCAACACACGATAGTTTCAAGTATATGCTTTATATGATAACCCTGCAAATATGCACACCCTGTTTAATGAAGAATTTTTCAGTATCCATTATTCCGCTTATACAGAACAAACCTACCCCATGGTACTGCTGATTATATACTCAGCTTATTTTCTCTTATGTCTTTTTAAATGACATGTAATTTGGACTGATTCATTATCAGGTAAATATGAATTTTGATTTTTTTTGCATATCCGCTGATATTTGGCGCAACACTCCATAATCTTATCGAAGCTGTGCTAAAATATCTGTGACATAAAAATCACGAGGGAAAAATCCATTGACTTTAATTTTATGAGGACTGTTTGCTGTTGTTGTCTCAAGTATAATCTTATCAAATTTGTGTCCACAATTTGTTGATGTGGAATGCCATTGACTTCAAGGTTGTGTTGGAATTCTTTTGTGGCAAATTTCCTTATCTGAGTTGAAGTTCCTTTGCTAGCAATTGAAATATAATTAAATTTTCTGTTCTCAATGTTAAAAACTTATTTTCTACTCCGTCTATTGTGTTCATAGGTGCAATTAATTTGTAGTACATTTTCTTTAAACGCCTGAAACTTCATATTTGCTATTGCCATTTTCTGAAGATACTACACAATTTAAGTTGTATGTTAAAATATAGATTATAGGATGAATGTGAGACTTTTACTTGCAATATATAATCATTTGAAAGATTCTTTGGTAAATGCTTTTTTCACCTTGGAATTAGGGTTGTCAACGGGGTGGGGAGTCCCCGAATCCGATGGGGATCCGCCCCGATGGGGATGGGGAATCCCCGATAAGATCCCCGTGGGTATATGGATATGGGAAATTTTTCATCCCCGAAACCTTAATGGATATGGATATGGGGAATGTGTATTCAAACCCGAAAATCCCAGACCCCGACCCCGATTATTATCCATTGGAT
This sequence comes from Euphorbia pulcherrima, assembly GCA_947683365.1. Classification (NCBI taxonomy): domain Eukaryota; kingdom Viridiplantae; phylum Streptophyta; class Magnoliopsida; order Malpighiales; family Euphorbiaceae; genus Euphorbia; species Euphorbia pulcherrima. The sequence continues at coordinate 10,611,011 of CANTUS010000001.1, read as the reverse complement.
ATCCCCGAATAATCCCCGAATAATACCCGAAATATGAAATTAATTGTAATATTTATATCAATATTCAATATATGATGTTGTTGGTGGCCCTTTTGACATAAAATATGAAGTGCAAAGAACATTACCAATAGCAAATTCGCATTCATTAGTAAATTATATGATGTGAAAATTGGTATTCATTAGTCATATTCTCTTTCTATGAACATGTATTTCATATTTATCTTTCCTCTTTTATTTAGCTGTGAAAAACCTTGGTTGTAAATAAGTTTTGCAATTATTATCTTTATAAATTGTGTTTATCAATTATTTAGTTTAGTCTTGTATTGAAAAAACTATTTTTATTGTTTGAAACTCTGTAAAATATTGTATATTATTTATTCTTAACGGGTAATGGGGAAATATCTGATGGGGAATGGGGAAATTTTTTTACCCAAAACCTTAATGGATATGGATATGGGGATATTTTTCTACCTGAAACCTTATTGGATATTGATATGGGGAATGCATTATCCGATCCAATAAGACCCGTTGACAACCCTACCTGGAATGTGGAATCATTAAATGGTGTGCTTTGTTTCTTTCAACTTTGAAGGATGAAGTTGTTGCTAAAATCGAGGACAGAATTGCTGCTTGGACATTCCTTCCGCCAGGTATACTTTCTTCAGTTGCTTTTTTCTTTGCTGTTTGTGGCATTAATAATAGAGTTTGGATTTAGTGGCAAAGGCTTGGTCTAATGGTTGAGCCTTGAAGCTGTGATCCTAGAGGTCACAGGTTCGAGTCCACATACAGGCGGGGTGGGATGAGGTTTAAAAAAAATAGAGGTTGGTTTTAATATCTTGAAACTACTTTTGTGATCAGAAAATGGAGAGTCAATGCAAATACTGCACTACGAGCATGGTCAAAAGTACGAGCCACACTATGATTATTTTCATGACAAGGCTAATCAAGAGCTGGGTGGTCATCGTATTGCAACCGTACTCATGTATTTGTCCAATGTCGAGATGGGTGGAGAAACAGTGTTCCCCGACTCTGAGGTATGTAACTAGTACACTCGACTTTTTTGTTCTATTTCACCACATTGTATTTTTTCGTCTTATCCTAGACTGCATACAAGGTGCTTGTACCCCCTACAGGGACCAACTCAGCCGAAGGATGATAGCTGGTCTGACTGTGCCAAAGATGGCTATGCAGGTATGACTTAACCTACTGTCACTTTTCTAATATACTTTTATTCAAATTACGTACTCAAACTCCATATTTTGTGGAAAGATTAAAAGAGAGTAGACATATAATATGAGTTAGATGATGGCTTAATACATCAAGATTCCCTGAATTTGGCCTTAAACGCCCATTTGCCCCTTGAACTTTCAACTGTTCCAAATAACCCCCCGAAGTTCTTTGAAGTGCACCTCCTAACCCCATGAATGCCATATGCCAGCTTTTAGTTGGAGAGAAAAACCAAAAAAAGGAAATCTTTGAAAAGTCAAACCAACCGGAAGCTGACACGTGGCACTCATGGGGCAATCTGATGCAGTTTTTCCAAGTTAAGGGGGTAATTGGAACTTTTGAACGTTCAGGGGGCAAATAGGCGTTTAAGGCCAAGTTCAGGGAGGTCCCCGATGTACTAGGCCTTAGATGAATGAATTAGTTTGAGTCCTTTAATGCCCGAATAATAATATGCAGTGAAACCGAGAAAGGGAGATGCATTGTTGTTCTTCAGTCTACATCCAGATGCAACCACAGATCCACAGAGCTTGCACGGGAGCTGCCCAGTCATCGAGGGAGAGAAATGGTCCGCAACCAAATGGATCCACGTCAGGTCCTTTGATGAAGCTAAATCCCGAAGGGCGACTCGATTAGTAAAAAGCGATTGTGCTGACTTGGATGATAACTGTCCATTTTGGGCCAAGGCAGGCGAGTGTAAGAGAAATCCCCAGTATATGTTGGGTACACAAGAATCTAAGGGTCATTGTCGGAAGAGCTGTGAGGCCTGTGGCACTGCATCTTAGCTTTTTCTCTTCTCGAGTAATGTATAGATACAGTTTATACTGTCGTTCCAAATTGATTTGAGTTTAATTTATCATACTTCAGAAGCTGATGTATTGTAGACTAGTAGTACTGAATTTGCATTAGATGATAAAATTAACTAATAATTGAGAATTAAAGTAAGAGTAATTAATTAAGTCACTCAAAATGAGCCTGCAAATATTAACTGTAAAACGAACCCAGGCATGGATGGTGAAGAGAGAGACTGCGAATTGCATATCACGTAAATAATAATGGTAAGGATGAGAAATGATCATGCAATTACTGTTAAAAGGACACACAATTGATGCCTTAAAAATTGAGTATAAAGAACGATTAAGATTAAGATTGGAATTGCATCAGCGTTACATATCTCAATGGGAAGACTGCCTTGCTGTGATAAATTGAATGTAAAAAGGGGGCTGTGGACACCTGAAGAAGATGCCAAGATGCTTGCTTATGTTTCTACTCATGGCATTGGCAACTGGACTTCTGTTCCTAAAAAAGCCGGTTTTTTTCTGTTACTCATTGCCTAATTTCTCAATTGCTCCTCCAATTTTAATCGTGTTTTATGAAACAATTGTTGTATGTTTTGTTTCGCTGAATTCAGGGCTGAATAGATGTGGGAAGAGTTGTAGACTTAGATGGACTAATTATCTTAGGCCTAATCTAAAACATGATAACTTTACTCCTCAAGAAGAACAACTCATCATTAATCTTCATCACGCTGTTGGTAGCAGGTTACCTTTTCTTTTATGACAAAAGCCTGAATTTGGCGCAAATTGTTTATTGTCCCTGAACTTTCAAAGATTCTCTTATCTCCCTAAATTTGATAAAAGTGCATCAGTTTGCCCCCTAAATATCATGAGTCGGTTTCAAGTTGGTTTGACTTTACAAAGATGTTTTCTCTCTCAATCAGAAGCTGGCATGTGGCATTCATGTGGTTAATTAGTACACTTTTACCAAGTTCATAGAACTAAAAGATACTTTAAAAAATTTAGGGGGACAATAGTCTATTTGGTCTACATTCATGCGACTAAGGATGTATTTAGCCATTCTTTTATGTATTCATTCTCACTTCCAAATTCAAATAGTATCCGGACTTAAAAAAACAAGGGTTAACTTAATAAATATATCTTATAATTTCACTCATTTTTAAAAAAGGACTTATATAATACTTTTTTAAAAGGGGTCTGAAGTTTCACAGAGTTAATAAATCAAGGATTTTTACTTAACAGCGATGGTTTTGATGATATGGCAAGAGGTAATACGAGGAAACCGCATAATATTGTCACTGTAGCTCATCATTTTACTCCTCATCCCAGATCCATCCTCTTCTCCCTTCACTCTCTCTTGCGTTTCCCGTTTTCTTCTCGGAAGGAAATTTTATTTCCCCTTTCATTTCTCATCTTTCTTTCCCTATTTCTTAATTTCATTTTGATTTCATCGATTTTATCTATTTTGACCCTAATTTCATGGCGGATGAACCGAACGCCGACTTTTGCAACTACATGAAGCTTTAGCGAATGAGCTTTCAACTTCAAAATCAGGAGGATATTGTCACAATCTCCGCTCTGTAGATCTCTATTCTTTTCAGTCATGGATTCTTGCAAATCACCCAGGCTTGTCACTTTAGCCCAGCAGCTTCGCCTCTACAGGCCGTCGTCGCCTTCACCAAATGAAATTGAAGAACAAAGAAATGAGGAAACTGATTAGAAGTTGTTTCCCGACTAGGTTTTTAGGAATCCGCAGGCCCAATTCCTAAAGACCCTAAGAGATTTAAGTCCAAAAGAGCTGTTGTTATGGTATCTTTGAAGGTGAAAATGATGGTTTTCGTGCAATTTTTTCTGCTGATAATCAAGCTTTAAAAATAAATTGTTCCAGTTTAAATGGATGCACAATATGAATAGAAAAATAAAAAATTTGAACCTTGATTTAGGCTTATGGTAAAGGAGCAAAAATGGTGGATTTCTAGGTTTAGTGATTTTAGGCAGGTGAGAAGGAGAAGAAAATAATAAATTTATAATATTGGCCTTGCAACGTCATCGTTGATTAACGGTGTTAAGAAAAAATCCTTAATTTGTTAATTTTGTGAAACCTCGTACCTTTTTTAAAAACTAAATTCCACAAACCCTATTTTTAAAAATGAATGAAACCACATGATATATTTTTTAAGTTAACCCAGAAAACAATGTGATGTAATATGCAGGTGGTCCTTAATAGCAAAGTGGCTGCCTGGAAGAACAGACAATGATGTTAAAAACTATTGGAACACCAAACTAAGAAAAAGGCTACAGAAGATGGGAATTGATCCAGTCACTCACAAACCTTTTTCTCAAATATTTTCAGATTATGGCAACATATCATCAAACCCAATCATAGCTTCTTTCTCTACTTTAACCTTAAACAACCCAAACCTCGAACCTCCAGCATCATCTTCTGTCCTAACTGGACCTTATTCCACTTCTAATTAACATATGCCCCAATTCGAAATCGCTCAGCCACATTTGTTCAGTGAAGCTGTGAGTTCATCTTGCTCATCTTCATCTTCTACAACATTGAATTCGCCGAAATTGGAGTCTCAAACTCCAGTCGTAGTAGCATCTAATTGGAATGAGTTTCTAGGGAGTGATCCAGTGTTTGAACACTTAAAGCAAGACGAGGAGGTTGTTGGATCATATGACTATGAAAGTGTCGCAACAAGTGATGGAAATCAAACTAATGATCTCATCGATCAAACGGCTTCATTTGTGGATGTTATTCTGGACAAGGACAAAGAAATGCGCTCTCAGTTTCCTCCATTGTCGGACCCTTCTTTTGATTACTAAGAATTGCAATATGTTTATTAGAAATATTAAACAAATGTACAATAAAGGAACTAAGATATTCATATTGTTATCTTATATGACTAATGTAATGGAGAGAGTGAAAGATGGTACTATCTTATCTTTAAAACGAGTGATCACTGATTATATTATTAATAGAATAGCTGCAAAATTTTGTTGCTATTTCCTTACCAAAGATTCTATCGTCGCTAAAAAGCGACAGCTTTTGTGAGATCATACATTAACTAAACATGAAACAGTTACCGTGTAGAGGGGAGAAAATTAACTAACTGATTCAAACATAAAAATTCAAATCAGTCTTAATTTATAGATAATCAAACACAGCTAAGATTCTGCTAACAAACAGCATATCATTTACTACTATTTAGATTAACTTTCAAATTTTAATTTTAATCATTTTATTCAATACAGTATATAATATAAATATTAATATGTATCTGCTCCTAATTTTTCTTGTTCAGTTAAAAAACTAAGATGAGAAACTGATTCATAATCTTTATTTCCTCCTCTAATCAGAACAAAAAACATTGAATTAATTCACAAAAAATCAAATTAGAGCATGGCAAATTCATTGCGAAGACCATCCATATCATTTAGGCGGTAAGGCTCGGGGCTAGTGTAGGATGATCGTAAAGTGTCCACGTCACAGCCGATAAGCACGAACGGTCCGTTGATGAAATTAAACTCGGGCAGTTCGGGCAAAGAGAATGATTTGTCTATTAAACACATAAAAAATACTCCCTCCCTTTTTAATCCAACAATTCATCTAAAATAAGAGAAAATTGAGGACTTGAACTGTGAGATTCAATAATAGGGTGCGGGGAGATTTTATTTTACAGGTGAAGCTGAAATTATAGTTAAAATAAAAATAAAATTGGAGTAGTGTGATAGTGTTGTATAGAAATAGAATCTATGTTTTTTACTTGGATATCCAGTTGATCTGATTTGATGATGTTGGAATCTCTTGGTGTGACCTGACGGTGAATAATTAATTGAGGTCTTAATCCAAAAATAATTTAATAAAGTAAAATGAAAGATATTTTGTTTGTTTTCTGAGGTATAATAATCACTTGTTGGAATAAATTAACAATAACGTATGTACTTTAAAAGAAGAGACCACACTGTAAAGCAATTCATGGCTTAGATTTCCATTATGCTACAAAGGTATAATGCCAGTTCAAGAAGCACGAAAACTCCTAGGAACTAATATTTTCTGTTTTCATTTTCATCTCAAAAATGTTTCCAGTATCCTTTCCGATTTAAGCTATGATGCGTTTTACTGTTCTGACAAATTTTGCAGCATTTGGTGTTAAGCAATTTATGGTCTTACACTACCTTCATTCTAAATAAATTCTGAAAGTGACAGTTAAGGAGTGCATAGTCACAACCTAATTAGAGATGGTAATGGTGTGCATTCTGTCGAAACCGAATAGAACCAAATTAATCGAACACTAAATAAGGAAAATATTGTTAACCGAACTAAACTAAAGAAGAATCAAAATCGAATTAACCAAACCGAAATAAATTATTCGGTTCGGTTTTTAACCGAATCAAACTAAAATTTTAAATAAATTAAGTGAAATTCAAATTTAAATACTTAAAATACAAAATGCACATCCAATATAAGAATTACAATAGATTAAATGGCTTATTATAGACACATAAAGGAATAATAGTGCATTTTCGAAAAGAAGAATTAGGGTATGATGTTAAAATAATTAGTATATGAACATATTTTAAATTTTTATTATGTGTAATGTATATTTCAGTTTGGTTTGATTATTTCGGTTTTTTCTACACAAAAATCGAACCGAATAACTGAAATATTCAACATTTTACAAACCAAACCGAACCAAATTTTTGAAATAACCGAACCAAATTAATATTTCAATTTGATTCGGTTTAATAATTTGGTTATCAAACCATTTACACACCCCTATATGGCATAAGGGGAGAAAAGGAAGAATGACTATCTGAGCTAGGGATAGACACATAATATGGTCAAGAGGGGCATATTAAATACCTTTTTGGTGCCTATCTATACATGAAATACTTTTTTAGTGTCTGACATATTAAAATCGTCTTTTTGGTGCTTGATATATTCAATATTTGCCTATTTGGTACATGAAATATTCAATTTCACTAAGATAACTTAATGGATTAATAAGGATTGACAATTTCATGCATGATCAACAAAATATATTCATGTTCCAAATGATGTTATAGGTATTTCACGTTATTTGTGTTATTAGATGGATGCTTAATGTACTAAAATCAAATAGATCATACACCAAATAGGCTAATGTTCAATACGACAGGCACCAAATAGGCGAAAAATGAATATATCAGGCACCAAATAGGCAGGTTCAGTAGGTCAGACACCAAAAAAGCATTTCATGTATAGAACATGACCCAAAAAGATATTTAAGTCGCATGAGTTATACATATGCTAGTTCAATTGCTCAAATGAAGGAAAAAAGCAACTAAAAAATATAGCTATGATCAAACAGAAGAGTATTAATTAACTTTGTGACAACATACTTAAACCAAACAAAACAGGTAATTTGCAACTAACCGCCCATATCAGCAGCCATACCTGGACAGATGTGAACACGTAGGAGTGCAATGATTTCAATTAGACTGCAAGAAGTTGCCTCAAAGCTTGACAACTATAATTGTAAAAAAAATATGTACACATAAAAGATCACGAACTGAAATGAGATTAATGGAAAAGGAGGATGATTTACAGTGTTCTTTCAGAAGCTAAATCAGGTCCCAAGAGCAGGTCTCCTTCATTGTGATGAGGCTTAATAAGGCAGCACAAATTAAAAAAAAAGGAGTTACATCCACTGAAATATGTGAAAAAACTCCCCGCCTACCTCTTCCTAGGCCCTGCCTAGGTACTATTTTGGGTTTTGCCGTCCGACTTTTCATTCCTTGGGCGCTATCAGGCGCTGGACCGACATATTGCCGCCTAGGCACCGCCTAGTCCGATTTTTTCCGCCTAGGCACCGACTAGTCTGATTTTCCCCCCAATTTTTAAGATACTGATACCTAAAATAATAATAGTTCAATTTTTTCAATTCAAAAAAGGTAGCATGGTAAAACTAATGTACAACAAAATATTCTCAGCATACAATTTTCATTTTGAATCTCAAATCGAGAAATAGTACGCTATAAACCACAAAAAATAAGTGAGAATATTTGTTTTTAAGGAATTGATTTTAATGTTGATGTGTTTTTACGTAAAAATTAATTAAGACTTATGTTTTCATATACTAAACTATGTTTTTGTAAAATATTATTGTATTATAATTTATTTTTTGTTGAATTTATACTTTTATCTATTAATAATTATAAAAAATAAAAAATTTACAAATCCGCCTAAACGTTCGAAGCTCCGGTCGCCCGACTACCGCCTAACACTTTTTAAAACCTTGGTTTGCAATCAATCCCAGTGCTCTATCGGATAAAAGCACAAGTCTAACACACATCACCATATGTACCTAGCTAGAATTTTGTTGGAAAAATAAGAGATTTTTTTTACTTTCAAAAGAAAAGATTGGATGGTATTTTTTAATGAGAAAAATATCTTATGGTCAAAATATTTTTATGATGGGAGTTACTCTTTAACTTGTGTTTTAATGTCAAAATAAATCACCAACAGTTATATTGGTATTTTATGTTTGGGTAAACTTAAAAAACATGTCATGTGGTTTGGTCGTTTTTAAAAAAGGTGCTTGTGGAATTTTTTTTCTTCAAAATGGTGCTTGTGGTTTTAAGAGTTTGTAAAAAGAGGATTTTCAAAATTTTAAAACCACATTTTGAAGGGTAATCTTGTCCATTTTGAAGTGAAATTTTATAGCTTAGTTAATAAAAATATAATACACATTAGTGATAAATTTTAGAATTTTTTGAGAAGTAATAATATTTTTTAATTAAAAATTGATTATAACTTTAAAAAATCATAACAAAATAAATTTTTTTCGAATATCACCATAATCTTCATATATAATTCTTAAATAATATAATTAAAATACAGAAATGTTGAATTTATTGAAATAACTGGTGTAGCAGCTAATTTTCAAACCACAAACACCCTTTTGAAAACTTTTGAAACCACATACACCCTTTTGAAAAAAAAATTCCACCAGCACCTCTTTGAAAAACGACCAAACCACAAGGCCTGTTTTTTAAGTTTACTTTTAATGTTTTGTAACATTAAAACATTCATTTGCTTTTATTGGTGTGACATTAAAAAATGAGTTTAATGAGTAACAACTCTTTTTTCTCGTATAAAAAGATGAACTAGTTTTCTTTTGTGAAAAACTAATTTTTTTTTCATTCTCTCTTCTCTCTTCTGTAGATATGTAAAACATTTTTGATTCCTGTCGCCATTCTCAAATCGAGAGTGAAGAAGTTGTTTAATCCTAAAAAGAATTACCAAGTATCCTTTAAGGATAGTGTCTTAGACAAGACTCAGCTTATTCTAACATTTGCTTTCAAAGTGTTGTTAATTACAACTTCAAATTGCTTTCGGGAACATTCAAATTTAAATTTTTGTTGTTGAATTCCAGTCTCTAAAACATCAACCCGCTGCCTAGAATTTCAGTCTTTAAGCAACTATTTAAGAGAAAAGCATTGCCTTTGGTCCAGCTGAAGCTTCTGCGACAGATTCTTATAAGAGAAGAGTTGCCTGTGATCCAATTTCGGTGCAACAATGCGATAAAAGAGTTGCCTCTCCACCAAGTTTGCCTCCGGAAGTGTTGTCACTGATCTGGTTTAGGAGCTACTGCAATAGTTTTTAGAAAAGTGTTGCCTCTGTCTAGTGCGACTTTGGAAGCAACTTCGGAACTTATAAAGAGCAAATTTTCCAAGAATCTTAAAGGATAATCTGTAATGGAAAATTATGTTTCTCCTACGAGAACTCAATTCTTCGAGACTATGAGAGTAGTTGTTCCTCCACTAATTACTCCAATAAGATATGTCATTTTGTGATATTGCAAAATTGAAATTGGTGCTATTTTCGAAAGTTAAAGCTAATGAGATTTGAGAATCTTTGATTTCCAAATACAATTATGAGGTGCTCGTAATCAAAAGTTGTCATTGGGCTAAAGAAAGTCAATTGGAAAGAGATCAGAATAACTAAAGGGAAGGAGATAGTCTCAAAGGCAAACATCATGGAGATCAATACTCATCAAGGAAAAAGGTATGAATTTAGTTATGATTATATGCTCAAAAGTGATAAAACCTTCAATAATAAAATTAAGGGAACTTTTATATATGTGGTCACCATGCTTCTAAATGGAGAAGAAGAGTTGTGAAATGAGACAATCCTACTCAACTTAGAAATAATCTAGTTGATGTAGATGATATTATTTTTGTATTCATTTCACAAGTAAACATGGTGATTGATGTGAATGAGTGAGTTATTAACTATGGAACAACGAGACACGTTGGCGAGAATAAATATAAATGCTCCCTAGTCATATACACTCAAGTTGAAAGTGAAGAATTAAAGTTCTCATCAAGCTCACATCTTTAGCACATAATGAGGTGCTACTTGTTCCCAATGTTTAAACCGAATCAGTTTGGAGTGAAGGTAATTTTTTGAGTCTGACAAGGTTTTAATAATCAAAGATAGTGTGTTGTCGGAATGAGCTATATGAACCATAGAATATCTTTGAGATTATTAATATATGTGTTTGCTCTTCTTTGCCATGTGATAGATAATATTTTTTTTAATATGAGTAATTTTATTTCATAAGTTTGAACTTTCAAGTTATTAGAGTTTGTTGGTAGCCTATATATGATAAAAGTTGTGTTTTATATTTGCCGGAAATTTTCAGCATTAAACACTCTTGATTGATTATTAGTTTTCTTGAGATTTATAAATCCGTTTTAAGTGATTCTTGTTTCTGTGGTTTTATGAGACATAGATCAAGTTATGTCTTGAAGGAATGTTTTTCAAATTCTTTCATTTAGTGGTCTGAAATTTTTATTGAAGTTGAGATAAAAATCTCAATTTTCTAGAATTTCAGCTTTGTGTGCAGATAATTCTTTGTCACATAATTTGACATATATAAATCTGTTTTATGTGTTCTTAGTAGCGTTGGAAACTTAAGACATATATGTTTTTATGTTTAGAACAAAGTTTGTCAAATAATCTCTTTTACATGTTTGAATTTTGAGTTGAAGTGGACTCACGAAATCTGAAATTGAGCAGATTTCAGTTTTGCAAAATTGTTAGTAACTCTGTGTGTTTAAATGAATATATTTTGGTGCGTTTACCTTGAAATTTGATGGTTTATAATTTCTAGTAAACTTCAGGCACATGAGAACATGTAGAGAGTTATTATTAAGTATATATATGAGTTTCAAATTTAATATGTTAGATATATATACTTAATATATTTGTTGGTGGTACTATTTGTTAAGTATTCTATACAAATAGAATTTCACATGAGAAACCGATAAGACACCATATAAGTAATGAGAGGATTATCATCCTAATTTGAAATATTCAAAAGTGTGGGGGTGTCTTATTAAGGTCATTCTTCTCAAATCTATATAAAGAGAGATAGGTACAAAATTTGTTTATTTGTTTGTTTGTTTGTTCATAAATTTTGTTGAACATAGAGATGTGCTGGGAAGTAATATTGACAAAGAATACATTTCTTTGAGAATGCTTTTAATGAAGTATAAAGAAATTACATTTTTAAGTATAATTTTGGATGTTAACCCGATTGAACATATTTTTCAAATTGAGTTTGAAAATGATATTTTGAGGAAAAGTAAGAGAACTTTGAAAAGAAAGTTTTGATGAAAATTTTTATATGAGTTTGATTGAAGATGAACTTTTATTGCTAGTAATGTTGGAAAATTTGCTATTTATACTTAGTTTCGAAGTTGCTTCTGGAGTCGCACCAGACTGAGGCAACGTTTTTCTGAAAATTGTTGCAGAAGCTCAAAAACTGGATCAGATGCAACACTTCTGAAGGCAACACTTCTAGAGGCAAACTGTTCCGGAGGCAAACTGATCCGGAGGCAAACTGGTCCGGAGGCAAACTTGGTGGAGAGGCAACATTTTTATCAGTAATTAATGCAGTAGCTTTAAACCTGGATCAGAGGTGACGCTTCACTGATAAGAAACTGTTGCAGAAGCTCAGAAGCAATAGTTTACTCAAAAGAGGTAACACTTTCTGCTAAAATTGAAAATGATCTTCATAAGCCATAAATATCGATATTAATTACTTAGAACATCACTGAAACAACAAAAACAAATTTTTGAGTGTTAGGATGAGTTGAGTCGAGTAGGAGACTCTGTCCTTAAAGGATACTTCGTAGTTCCTTCCAGGATTAAACAACTCCTTCAAGCTCGATTTGAACTTGGAGACAGAAATTAGAAATGCATATATATATATATATATATATATATATATATATATATATATATATATATATATAGAAAATAGGGTAGAGAAGAGAAATCGGTATTGTGAAATTGTATATATACAATAGAAAACCTGCTCATCTTTTTATATGAGGAAAATGAGTCGTTACTCATTAAAACCATTTTTATGTCACACCATTAAAACCAAATAAATGTTTTGATGTTACAAAAAATTTAATACAAATATAATCGTTGCTGATTTATTTTGGCATTAAAACACAAGTCAAAAGAGTAACACCCACCATAAACTATTTTGACCACAAGTTATTTTTCTCATAAAAAAATATCATAAAATCTTTTCTTTTGAAAGTAACAAAAATCAATTATTTTTCCAACAATCCCCCACAACTTTCAAAATAAGTTTTAATAAAAAGAATTTTCTGGATAACTCTAGTTTGACATATAATGCATGGAACTGGTGCCTTGTGGACTATGAACCAATACTTGATAGATAAAATTTAACTTACAGAGTATTTGGTGAAACATATAGTTTTTATGAACCAAATAAGCACTATTGTAAGATAAGGATTTTACCATATCGCATTATACTAAGTACATTTCTGTTCATCGCGGTTTTGAGCAAATAGGCCGTACGCGTGCCTGGTCTTTCATAAGTGCTCTAGAGATATTGCCAATATTATATCTCATAGAAGCGGCCCCAATTCACACCCACATAGGTGATATCATCAAGTGTATATTGCACTTTATACACCACTCATAAGAGCTATAAAATCTCATTAAGAGTCCTTTTGACTCAACCTCTCAATATATTGTCATTTTGCAATAATAATAATAATGTATATACATTGAATGTGTTAACTTTAAAGTTACACTTACTCAAAAGGTTTTTCCAACCACTTAGTCCCATTTTATTCCAACTCTCAAGCAACCAACTCTTAACATAGCTTGCTTAGTTGGTTATCATGTTATTGTTCTACCACCAAATATGAGAACATACCCACTAATGGAATTATATACATATGAATTAAAAATTCACTAGCGTCCTTGTTCGGCCCAAGAACAATGGGAAATTCACTAATGAATTTCTTCTCATATGAATCAAAGATTCACTCAATATCATTATTCCTCTAAAGAACAATGGGAAATTCATTATATAGAATACCATATTTAATGGTTTCTCTCAAATATTTCTTAAGCCTCAGTATGGTTTCTCTATAATCGATAATTAGATTATGTGTATACTTGCTCACATAGCATACGCTATGTCTCAATTTGTGAAACTCATCAAGTATAAATGTATACTTAGATTTAGCCACTAGATCATCATTATCTTCCTCTTATTAAGTATGGAATCACAAGGGATACTCTCATGATTTTCATCATAAAACTCAAACTTCTCAAGAAGTTTCTCAACATAGTGTTCTTGTGTTAACAAGACACTCTCATTCATCTTCATGATTCTCATACTCAATACCACATTTGCTTCTCTTATGTCTTTCATGACAAATATTGATAATAAGACTATCTTTATTCTGTTGACAACATCAATACTCGGAATAAAGATAGCCATATCATCCACGTACAATCACACATATATCATTAATCACTTTAGTAGATACACATATATCCACTTCAAAAGATCAAACTTATCAACTCATTATTTAGGTGCTTGTCAATAAAACACACAAGAACTTAATCACCTTTCCATCCATGTCGAGGCTCTACATACCACTCAAGTTGTACCATATATAAAAAACTTTATTTTGAAAGGCAATTTTAACACCCATGTGGTGAACTCAATTGTAAAAAGAAGCTATAGCAAAAAAAAAAATAGAAGAACCATAATTATCGGAGTATAAAACGAAAGATTTTCTTGTACAAAATAAACATCACTTACAACAAACAGATTTAGCTTCGGAGGATCATAAACTAAAACACAAGTTCTATATTCCAAAGAATAGAAACAAACTCAAAATAAAAGGCTTCTTGCAAATACTTTGATTCGAAAGATGAAATAGTTTTGCAAACAACAAAAGCTTATCTTCGACCAAACACTCGTAAAAAATTTCCACCAAAAAATTTCCTCTTTCAAAGTTCTCACGCCTTTCCTCAAAATATCATTTTCAAACTCAATTTGAAAAATAGATGCAACAGGGTCAACATCTGGAACAATACTTAAAAATGGAAATCTCTCTAGTCTTTACTGAAAACATTCAAAAAGAATTTGTGTTCTTTATCTCAAAGATATTATTTCCAAGCACATCAATATGTTCAAGAAAATCTATGAACATACAAACATAACATATTATACCTATTTCTCTTTATAACTGTTCAAGAATAATAACCGACACCCCCAAACTTTTGAATATTTCAAATTAGGATGATAGTCCTCTCATAGCCCATATGGTGTCTTATCGGTTTCCCATGCGAAATTCTATTTGTATAGAATACTTAACAAATAATTTCACTAGCAAATATCTCAAGTATATATCTAACATATTAAATATGAAACTCATATATATACTTAATAAGAACTCACAACATGATCTCATGTGCCTCAAGTTTACTAGAAATTATAAACCATCAAATTTCAAGGTAAACGCACCAAAATATATTCATTTAAACACACACAGTTACTAACAATTTTGCAAAAACTGAAATCTGCTCAGTTCTAGATTTCGTGACTCCACTTCAACTCAAATTTTGAACATGTAAACAAAGTTATTGAGCAAAACTTTATCCTAAACATAAGTACATATGTTTCTTTAGTTTCGAACTCCATTGAAAACATGTATAACCAATTCGTATATCTCAAGTTATGCCACAAACAATCAGTTGCGCTCAAAGCTGAAATTCCTGAAAAATAAGTTTTTTTTATCTCAATTTCAATAAAAATTTCGAACCACTAAATGAAAGAATTTGAAAAATATTCCTTCTAAACATAATTTTATATATGTCTCATAAAACTATATAAACAAGAATTTCTCAAAACGGGGTTGTATAACTCAAGAAAACTGATAAACAACCAAGGGTGTCCAAAGTTGAATTTTTCAGAAAATATAAAACACAAGTTTTGTCACATATTGGATTTCAACAAACTCCAATAAACTTGAAATCAAGATGTCCCAAAACAAATTAAATTCAAAATTATATTGATCACATAAAACATATCAAAGCCTCATTTATTTCTCAACAAATAAATATTTTGATTCAACACAATTTTTACCCATTTTCAAAACTTAGAAAGTTCGAACTTATGAAATAAAACTACTCAAATTCATAAACCTTAACTACCACAATGCAAATTTCACGATTCAACCAAATTGGCAAAGAAGAGCAAACATATAAATTAATAATCTCAAAAATATTCTATGGCTCATACAGCTCATTCCGATAACACACTATCTTTGGTTATTAAAACCTTGTCGGACTCAAATTTTACCTTCACTCTATTTTTGCCTAAAAGGCTCATAAAACCCAATTCGGTTTAAACATTGGGAACAAGTAACACTTTTATGTGCTAAAGATGTGAGGTTGAGGAGAACCTTTGTTCTCCACTTTCAACTTGGGTGTATATGACTAGGGGGCATTTTTTATTTGTTCTCACAAACGTGCCTCGTTACTCCATAGTCAATAACCCACTCATTCACATCAATCGCCATGTTTACTTGTGAATGACTACAAAAAATAATATCATTTACATCAACTAGATTATTTCTAAGTTGAGTAGGATTGTCACATTTCACCTCTTTTCCTCCATTTAGGAGCATGGTGACCACATATATCAAAGTTCCCTTAATTTTATTATTGAAGGTTTTATTACTTTTGAGCATAAAACCATAGCTAAATTCGTACCTTTTTCCTTGATGAGTATTCGTCTTCATGATGTTTGTCTTTGGGATCTCCTTCCATTTGTAATTCCGATCTCCTTCCAGTCAACTTTCTTTAGCCCAATGACAATTTTATTTACGAGCATCCTCATAATTGTATTTAGAAATCAAAGATTCCCAAATCTCATTAGCTTCAACTTTCAAAAAATAGCACAAATTTCAGTTTTCGTAATATCACGAAATGACACATCATATTGGAGTAGTTAGTGGAGGAACAACTACTCTCAAAGTCTTGAAGAATTGAGTCTCTTAGGAGAAGCATAATTTTCCATTACGGAATATCCTTTAAGATTGTTGAAAAATTTGCTCTTTATACTTAGTTCAGGAGTCGGACTAGACTGAGGCAACCCTTTTCTGGAAACAGTTGCAGATGCTCAAAAATAGATCAGAGGCAACAACTATTGGAGGCAACACTTCTAGAGGCAAACTAATCCTGAGGCAAATTGGTCTAGAGGCAAACTTGGTGGAGAGGCAACATTTTTATCAATTGGAGTAGCTTTGAAGCTGGATCAAAGGCAACGCTTCACTGATAAGAAACTTTTGCAGAAGCTCAAAAGCAACAGTTTACTCAGAAGAGACAACACTTTCTGCTGAAATTGAAAATGATCTTCAAAAGCCATAAATAATGATATTAATTACTTGGAACATCACTGAAACATCAAGAACAAATTTTTAAGTGTTAGGATGAGTTGAGTCAAGTAGGAGACTCTGTCTTCGTAGTTCCTACCAGGATTAAACAACTCCATCAAGCTCGATTCGAACTTGGATATCGGAATCAGAAATGCATGTATATATCCAAAAAATAGGGTAGAAAAGAGAAATCGGTATTGTGAAATTGTATATATAAAAAAGAAAACCCGCTCAACTTTTTATATGAGGAAAATGAGTTGTTACTCCCTAAAACCATTTTTATGTCACGCCATTCAAACCAAATAAATGTTTTGATGTTACAAAACATTTAATACAAATATAACTGTTGGTGATTTATTTTTGCATTAAAACACAAGTCAAAAGAGTAACTCCCACGATAAAGTATTTTGACCACAAGATATTTTTCTCATTGGAAAATATCATAAAATCTTTTCTTTTGAAAGTAACACAAATCACTTATTTTTCCAACAAGCAAAACTATTTCATCTTTTAAATTAAAGTTTTGAATGAAGCTTCTTATTGTTTGACCATGTTTCTATTCTTGAAAAATAGAACTTGATTTTCTTATCAGTGCCTTCGGAGTTGGACCCATTTGTTGTGAATGTTTTTTTTACAAATAAAGCCTTTTAAACTTTATTTTATACTCCGGTAGGGAAAATGTTTCATGTGTACTTTGTTTTAGCTTCCATTCTTAGAACTTTTGACCAAAAATTTGAATGACTTTTCTTGACATAAGGTCTTTATGGTGCAACATGAGGGGTGTGACATGAATGAAAAGGTGATGCATTAATAAAGTCTTTTTTTGGTTTAGTGACAACCACCTAAATAATGAGTGGAGAAGTTTGATATTTTGAGGTGGATATATGTGTATATACTAAAGTGATTAATGGTACATGTATGAATATATGTGGATGATATGACTATCTTTATTTCGAGTATTGATGTTGTCAATAGAATAAAGATAATCTTGCTATCAATAGTTGTCATAAAAGACATAAGAGAAGCCAATGTGATATTGCGTATGAGAATCATAAGGATGAATGAGAGTGTCTTGTCAACCCAAGAACACTATGTTAAGAAATTTCTTGAGAAGTTTGAATTTTATGATGTAAATCATATGAGTATCCCTTATGATTCTAATACTCGAGGGAAGATAATAGTGCTCTTATGGCTAAATCCAAGTATGTATTTGTACTTGATGAATTTCACACTTTTGAGACATAGCATATGCTATGTGAGTAAATATACACATAATCCAAATGTTGATAATTGAGAAGCCATATTGGGGCTTATGAAATATTTAAGAGAACCCATGAAATATGGTATTCTATATAATGGATATCTCATTGTTCTTGAGAGGAACAATAATGTTGAATGGATCTATGATTCATATGAGAAGAAATTCAGTACTGAATTTCCCATTGTTCTTGAGGGGAGCAATGATGTTGAGTGGATCTTTGATTAATATGAAAAGACATTCATTGGTGGTTATGTTCTCACATTTAGTGTTAGAACAATAACATGGAAGCCAACTAAATAAGCTATAATGAAAGCTAGTTGTTTGAGAATTGGGAAAACTTTCTTAGCAAGTGTTACTATAAAAAATAAAGTCAACACATTCAATATATATGTTATTATTGCAAAATGGCAATATATATTGAGATATAAGACCTTATATCCCAAAATAAAACATATACGTTTGAGACATATTATTGAGATGGAATTTTATCCATTTAAGTCTAGAGTGATTCTAATCAAATCATATAACTAATATTTGGTAAATAAATTTTTGAAAAGTAAATTTATTTTGATACATAAAAAAGGATGAGACTTAAGCCAATTTGAAATTAGCAAAGGTGGGAACCCAACCTACATGAGTAGAGATCCCATGAAACAGGTTCATATGGGTACTAACAAGTCTTTTGTTAGTTCTTCTAGCACTATAAATATTGTCTCAATCCTAGATGTGTGAAAAGTGCTATGTTGCATATCTTGAGAGGTTGAGTCAAAAGGACTCTTAATGAATTTCATAACTCTTATGAGTGGTGTGTAAAGTGCAATATACACTTGATGAAATCACCTATGTGAGTGTGAAGTGGGGTCGCTTCTATGAGATATAATATTGGTGCTATCTCTAGAGCACTTATGAAAGACCAGGCACGTGCACGGCCTATTCGCGCAAAACCGCATTGAATAGAAATGTATTTGGTATAATGCGATATGGTAAAATCCCTATCTTACAATAGTGCTTATTTGGTTCATAGAAACTATATATTTCACCGAATATTCCATAAGTTAAATTTTACCTATCAAGTTCTGGTTCATAGTCACAAGACACCATTTCCATGCATTATATGTCAAACTTGAGATATCCAGAAAATTCTTTCTATTAAAATTTCTTTTGAAAGTTGTTGGGGATTGTTGGAAAAATAAGAGATTTTTATTACTTTCAAAAGAAAAGATTTTATGGTATTTTTAATGGGAAAAATATCTTATGGTCAAAATATTTTTATAATGGGAGTTACTCCTTAACTTGTGTTTTAATGTCAAAATAAATCCCCAACGGTTATATTAGTTTAATTTTTTATAACATCAAAACATTCATTTGCTTTTAATGGTGTGACATTAAAAAATTGAGTTTAATGAGTAACGACTCTTTTTCCTCATATAAAATATGAGCGGGTTTTCATTTGTGAAATACTCTTTTTTTTCATACTCTTTTGTTTCTCTTTTCTGGATATGTAAAGCATTTCTGATTCCTGTCGTCATTCTCAAATCGAGAGTGAAGAAGTTGTTTAATTTTGGGAGGAACTACCAAGTAGCCTTTAAGGACAGTGTCTTAAACACGACTCAACTTATTCTAACATTTGCTTTCAAAATGTTGTTAATTACAACTTCAAATTATTTTCGGGAACATTCAAATTCAACTTATTGTTGCTGAATTCTAGTCTCTAAAACATCAACCCGATACCCAGAATTTCAGTCTTTAAACAACTACTTCAGAGAAAAGCGTTGCCATGATCCAGTTTCGGAGCAACTATAACAGTTTTATGAAAGAGTTGCCTCTCCACTAAGTTTACCTCTGGATCAGTTTGTTTGCCTCTTTTGCCTCCGGAAGTGTTGCTCGAAAGTGTTGCATCTGATCTAGTTTAAGAGATATTGCAACAGTTTTTAGAAAAGCGTTGCCTCTTTCCAGTGCGACTCCGGAAGCAACCCCGAAACTAAGTAGAAAGAGCAATTTTTCCAAGAAATCTATCATATGAAATAGAAATTTTGAGTGTAAAAAGCATGAGGAGGTTTTGAAGGTTTTTAAAACATGGGAATTAAGCATCTTCTCAACCTTGATCTCATCGGGGTTAGCAAATGACATTTATTACCTGGAAGCTGCGATTATGAGTTTGCAGTAGCGGTGGATTATGGAAGTTGGGGGTAAATCACCCAAGCGCTAGAGATTGAATTTGTAGTGTTTTAGCTAATTGCAAAAGCAGATCAACCTCTGTGATGTAAAACAAAAACCTCTGCATAAAGGAACCAACTGACTTGGACAAAAAGAAATTCAATTCACGGTGTTTCTCCTAAGTTGTGACTTATGATTTAAAAGACACGTTTAAAGAGATTTTAACTTAAAAATCAGACAATGAAGTGTTTCCACTTCCTTATTTTTAACTTAGAAGCTCCTTATAAGGAGAAAAGTTTAAAGTAGCTTGCACCTACTTTTTATTTTTCTTCTTATAAAAAGCTTTTAAGTAATAAGCTGAAAAGAAGAAGTTTGAAGAAACAACCTCTTAATGTCACTTTTAAAAAAAAATTAGAGTGTTACTTTAAAAAAATTACAATGTTACTTTAAAAAACTAATTCAATTTCAATCGTAGTAAAAAATTCCATGCCCTAATCTACTTATAAGTTATAATTTGTTTCAAAGATTAAAATTTCACTATTTAATTTTTAAAAGCAGTATATTATACATATAAATTCATATAATTAACAATTTAATCTCCATTTGCTTTGTATCATTTTTTTCGTATAATTTTTGTTTAATAGTCTCATTTTGAATTAGTGTAGCATCTAGCTGCAACCATATTTGAACGTTGGCCATTATAAAGAAAAAAGGTAGATGGAAATTGTTAAAATTGTATTAAGTGTCATATTTATATATTTACTTTCTTATTTATTCTTTGCATTCTTTAATTAATTTAAGTTTACATTATCAAAGAATACGCTTCATCAATGTTCACGCATTGTTCACTATTTTTTTTATTTTTTCATCTTATTTTTATATTATCTTTCAAACAGTTCATTTTTTTAAATGCCATTGTAGAGTTTTTTATTCATCTCATTTTTATCTTCGAAATGTCATCCGTTGTGATATATTTTTTCGAAAACTATTTTTCAATTATTCGACATCTGGTAAGTAACTGGTATATATCCGGTAAGAATCATATTTTCATATGTTTGAATTTCTGTCAACAGAATCTAGTAGGTATCTGGTAGGATGCTGGTATATATTTATGAAGTGTAATAAAAACCATGTACAAACATAAACTTGATGGATTGAACAAACTTCCTATGAATAGTTGAAGAATGAATCGGGTAGGTATCTAATAAGTAACTGATAAGTATCTGGTAGAATTCTAGTAGTCTCATTTTGAATTAGTATAGCATCTAGTTGCAACCATACTTTAACGTTGGCCATTATAAAGAAAAAAGGGAAAAAGGAAATTGTTAAAAAATATTATATAATATTTACATCTTTAATTCCTTGTTTATTTTATACTCTCTCACTAATTTTAAGGTTACATTATCAAGGAATACGCTCCACCATTATTCAACACTGTTCACGCACAGTTCACGCACACTGTTCATTATTATTTTTTATTTTTTCATCTTATTTTGACATTATATTTCAAACCGTTCATTTTTTTATATGCTGCTTTAGAGTTTTTGGCTCGTCTCATTTTTATCTTCAAAACGCCATTCATTGTAATATACTTTTTCAAAAACTTTTTTTTGGTTGTTCGATATCTGGTAAGTAACTGGTAGATATCTGGTAAGAATCATATTTTCATATGTTTGAATTTCTATCAACAGAATCTAGTAGGTACCTAGTAGGATGCTGGTATATATTTATGAAGTGTAGTGAAAACCAGATACAAACATAAACTTGGTGGATTGAACAAACTTCCTATGAACAGTTGAAGAATAAATCGGGTAGGTATTTGGTAAGTACCTGGTAGAATGTTAGTAGTCTCATTTTAAATTACCATACCGGAACGTTTGCCATTATAAGGAAAAAAGGGAAAAGGAAAATTGTTAAAAATATATTATTTAATATTTATATCTTTACTCCTTTGTTTATTTTTTATACTCTCTAATTAATTTTAAGTTTTCATTATTAAGGAATACGCTCCACTACTATTCACGCATTGATCACAATTTTCTTTATTGTTTCATCGTATTTTGACATTATATTTCAAACCGTTCATTTTTTACATGTCGCTTTAGAGTTTTTTGTTTGTCTCATTTTTATCTTCGAAACGTCATCCGTTGTGATATATTTTTTCGAAAACTATTTTTCGATTGTTCGATATCTGGTAAGTAACTGGTATATATCCGGTAAGAATCGTATTTTTATATGTTTGAATTTCTGTCAACAGAATCTAGTAAGTATCTGGTAGGATTCTGGTATATATTTATGAAGTGTAGTAAAAACCATTTACAAATATAAACTTGGTGGATTGAACAAACTTCCTATGAATAGTTGAAGAATGAATCAGATAGGTAGGTATCTAGTAAGTAACTGGTAAGTATCTAATAGAATACTAATAGTCTCATTTTGAATTAGTGTAGCATCTAGCTGCAACCATACTTGAACGTTGGCCATTATAAAGAAAAAAGAGAAAAAGGAAATTGTTAAAAAATATTATATAATATTTACATATTTACTTCCTCATTTATTTTTTACTCTCTCACTAATTTTAAGTTTACATTATCAAGGAATACATTTCACCACTATTCAACACTGTTCACGCACAGTTCATGCACACTGTTCATTATTTTTTATTTTTTCATCTTATTTTGACATTATATTTCAAACCGTTCATTTTTTTACATGCCGCTTTAGAGTTTTTTGCTCGTCTCATTTTTATTTTCAAAATGCCATTCATTGTAATATACTTTTTCAAAAACTTTTTTTCGGTTATTCAATATCTGGTAAGTAACTGGTAGATATCTGGTAAGAATCATATTTTCATATGTTTGAATTTCTGTCAACAGAATCTAGTAGGTACTTAGTAGGATGTTGGTATATATTTATGAAGTGTAGTGAAAACCAGGTACAAACATGAACTTGGTGGATTGAACAAACTTCCTATGAACAGTTGAAGAATGAATTGAGTAGGTATCTAGTAAGTACCTGGTAGAATACTATTAGTCTCATTTTAAATTAGTGTAACATCTAGATGCAACCACACTTGAACGTTGGCCATTATAAGGAAAAAAAGGGAAAAGGGAAATTGTTAAAAATATATTATTTAATATTTACATCTTTACTTCCTTGTTTATTCTTTGCTCTCTCTAATTAATTTTAAGTTTCCATGATTAAGGAATACGCTCCATCATTATTCACACCATGTTCATGTGCACTGTTCACTATTTTTTTATCTTTTCATCTTATTTTGACATTATATTTCAAAACATTTATTTTTTACATGCCACTTTAGAGTTTTTTATTTGTCTCATTTTTATCTTCGACACGTTATTCATTGTGATATACTTTTTTGGAAACTTTTTTTCAATTATTCGACATCTGGTAAGTAACTGGTAAACTTCTGGTAAGAATCGTATTTTCATATGTTTGAATTTCTATCAACAGAATCTAGTAGGTATCTGGTAGGATGCCGGTATATATTTATGAAGTGTAGTAAAAACCAGGTACAAACATAAACTTGATGGATTGAACAAACTTCCTATGAACAGTTGAAGAATGAATCGAGTTAAAATCTGGTAAGTACCTAATAAGTATCTGGTAGAATGCTAGTAGTCTCATTTTGAATTAGTGTAGCATCTAGCTACAACTATACTTGAACGTTGGCCATTATAAAGAAAAAAGGGAAAATGGAAATTGTTAAAAATATATTATTTAATAATTTTAAGTTTTTATTATTAAGGAATACGCTCCACCACTATTTAACACTGTTCACGCACAATTCACGCGCATTGTTCACTATTTTTTTTTTATTTTTCAACTTATTTTGATATTATCTTTCAAACAGTTCATTTTTTATATACCACTTTAGAGTTTTTTATTCGTCTCATTTTTATCTTCGAAACGCCATCTATTGTGATATATTTTTTCGGAAACTTTTTTTGGATGTTCGATATATGGTAAGTAACTAGTAGATACTGGTAAGAATCGTATTTTGATATGTTTGAATTTCTATTTTTAATTCAATAGAATTTAGTTGGTATCTGGTAGAATGCTGATATATATTTATGAAGTGTAGTAAAAACAAGGTACAAACATAAACTTGGTGGATTGAACAAACTTCCTATGAATAGTTGAAGAATGAATCTGGTAAGTATCTGGTAGAATGCTATGTTATATGTTTGAATTTCTGTTTTGAATGATAACAATGAAATATATGGTTCCTACCATATTCCTACTAGATATTGAGCAATTGAAAAAACTTTTTGAATGTATCTAGTGAGTATCTCGTAAGTACCTGATAAATATCTGATAGGATTCTAGTAAATTCATGAAATAATGTAGAAAGCTATTACAAACATAAACTTGGTGGATTGAACAAACTTCCAATAAAATATGAGGTTCGTACCAGGTTCCTACCAGATATTGAACATTTGTAAAAAAGTTTTTGAATGAATCTGATAGGTATCTGGTAAATACCTGGTAAGTATCTGGTAGAATGCTAGTAAATATATGAAATATGGTAGAAATATGTTACAAATATAAACTTGGTGGATTGAACGAATTTCCAATAAAATATGAGATTTCTACCAGGTTCCTACCAAATATCTACTAGTTACCTATCAGATATCGAACAGTTGAATTTTTTTTTTCAAAAATGTATATCACAATGGATGGCGTTTCGAAAATATAAATGAAACGAACAAAAAACTCTAAAGCGGCATGTTAAAAAAATAAACGGTTTGAGAAATAATGTCAAAATAAGATGAGAAATTTTTAAAAATGAACAGTGTCCCTACTGCAATTTCGATTGATTTTTTATATTTGAAACATGAGTCGAGGAATTTGTTGGACCTAACTCAGAAGATGATTCTCAGAGCCTATGAAAGTAAAGTTAGAAGTTAAATTTTGAAGATAACAAAAGACAAAAACGACGTTGCGCTCTTAGAAGATATATAAAGAAGCTCCAGAAGTTAAATTTTGAAGATAACAAAAGACAAAAACTACCTTGCGAGCTTAGAAGATATATAAAGAAGCTCAGAAGCACCTCAGAGAGAATAAATTCGAAAAAATCATAGTGGATGTCGTTTCAAAGATAAAAAAAAGACCAACAATATATTCTAAAGCAGCATGTCTAAAAAGTTGAACAGTTTAAAAGATAAATGCAAAATAAAATTAAAAAATTAAAAAAACATACACATTTGTTCTTTGATAAGAGGAAGAGATGTGGTGAGATGTAATGAGCCATAAATTTGTAAATATTTTATGTTATTTTAGATTACGTGAAAATTATTTTAATAAAGGCCAAATTATTTTAAAATTTATGTCCAATTATATAAGATAAAAAAAAATGCTTTTTCCATCAATATATCATCCTATAGGCATACTACTTTTAACATTATATTGAATATAATTTAGTTATATAAATTAAAAATGTTCATTTTCTAACTGATTATATTGTTTTGCTGAGAAGACAATTCAAGAATATAAAATTTCACAATTAATTTTATATTTATAATTATATTATTTACTAATTAAATAAAGCAACCATAAGAATACTTAATGTGGCCAGTTTGAGATTACTTTCACAAACAGCTTTTTTGAAAAGCTTCATTTTCAAGCGTTTCCAAACTTTTGTCTTGGAAAGTTCTAGAAATTCTTAGCAAAGAGTTCATAATTAATCAATATTAAGAGTTAAAATACTTTGTCCAATGTGAAAATATGTTGTTTTATTAAAAATTTATAAGTGGAACTTTTCGTGACATCAACTCTGACAACAATCTCAAACATGCCTTAGTTTATAGGATGCATAAAGAATTTTCATTGCTTCATTCTAAACATGCATTTATGATTCAATTCACCGTGAAGTTTGTGGCAATGACTTGGTTTAGTGGTTGAGTCTTGAAGCTGTGATACTAAAGGTTGCAGAGATAAGGTTTTCCTTTGTTATTATTGATAAGTCCATACGAGGCAAAAAAAAATTTAAAAAAATTCACCATGAAGTTTCATTTCAAATTAAAATTTTAAATCATTTTGTTTACCGTTATACTAAACACAAGTTTATTCATTTTTAGATTTTTATAATAATCACATAAGACTATACAATTCAGTAACAAATGCAATAATTCTTTTGTAAAGTTGTAATGTTAAGCTAATTCGGTTATATTTAAATTTAAATGATTGAAACTAGAGTAGTGTGGATTTATAAAAGTTAAATAAATATATCAATCCTATGAAAAAACATAGGAGTTAAGAAAATTACATTTAAAAAGGCAATTAAATAATTTAATTAAATAAATTTTTTCTTTTATGAGGTGTATGCCTTAGCCTACAGGACTGACCCTAAGCATAGATCGGGGGTGTGATAGCTTAGGGCCCACGATTGAAAGGAGTCCAAATTTCATAACTATATGCATATGTAATTATGTATATAGAATTTTTAAGATATTTTATGAATTTATTCAATGGTAATGAATTAAATTATTAACGTATAATAAAAATATCTTAAAATTATACTTAATATTAAAATAGTTCAATTTTACATGAATTTATTTTAATTAAAGGATCCTTATTTATTTTTTCACCTAAAGCCCTTGAAATACTAGGTTAAGACCGAAACTAACCCCTAAAGATCACAAGTTTGAGTTATAATAGGAGTGGATGAATTTTTTATATATATTTATTAATGTAAGCGCAATATTTTTTTAAAATAAAATTAAGGAATGCTACAGTTTTTTTTTAATATTTACGAGCATCTTTATTGAGATAATTTTGTTCGGGACTTAGTAACAGTTAAGGCTCATCACCCCTCCCAACAAGTGTATTTAGTGGGATTTAAATCTTATTCTCCTCAAACTTGCTCAGCCTACTTAGTCAACTGAGCTACACCTTATTGATTTAAATGATAGTTTATTGAAGTAAATATTAATGTATTTTTTTATTTTTTTTTTACTAAAATATCTCATGAATCAAAGCATCACATTACATTCTACCATAGTCGGGAAGATAATTCTATTCACCTGTGTGTGCGCCGATGAATCAACTGCTAAAGTTAAATTGTGAGCATTCTAATTTTTTGATTAGTGAAATGATATGCATATTCAACAATGATATATTCCAAATATTTTATGATCCTAAAAAGTTCACAAAATACTTCCGATGAATTTAACTGAAAAAGATAAGTTACGAGACATTTTATATCTTTACATTTAATTTATATTTATTATAGTGTAAACTAAATTATACATTAATTTATTAGAGTAACCGATTTTACCTACTTTTAATTAGAATTATAATCGCCTATCTTGATATATTTCTTCATTAAAAAAGCAGGAAAAGAAAAAACAGAGATCAATGCTTGGATATCATCCCAAAAAAATTGCATATATAAGAAAGTTCATTTTCTTTAAATAATCTGATTAAAAATGTAAAATAAAATAAAAATACCCCGTGAAAACCGAATCTAATTGGATTATTGCAGGGACACAAAATCACCCTAAATTTTTAGTTTTTCCGAGAAAAGTCAAAATATGATTTCATTCCTGAGAAGCATTTTCCTGTCACAGAAACTTGGCATTAACACATCAAGCTGACTTTAGAGTTTTTTTTTGCGTATTTTCTATATGCATTATTGGAGTTTTTTTGCCTTCTCTCTCTGTTTCCTCTTCCTCTTGCCTCGCTTTTCTTATTCTTTTGGCGGAGCTAAATTGTGAGTACTCATCTTCCTTTATTTCTCTTTCGCATTTTGGAATTGTTTGTGTTTAAATGGCGTTGTCATCTCCTGAAGGCGCGGCGGATCGGTGCTGAGATTGAATCGACCTGTATATACTAAAACGTTTCATCCCTCTCGCGTCACTCAACTTTCATGGCATCCTAGGTATATCATGCGTATTAATTTATGTGATACTATGTACTGGTGGCCGAATTTTATTAATTATTTGTTTGAATTGTTTATCCGAATTTTAAACTTTATAGGGCTTTTATTTATAAAGGGCTTTTATTTATAAAGGATTTCTAAAGGATGAGGAGTGTGATCATCTCATCAAACTGGTTAGTATGAGTTTTTAGTGTGGAATTTGTTAACGTTTCAAATTTATACTGCTTTTGAACTTGTTCAATTTTTACTTTCTTTTTTTTTTTTTTATCGTTTTGGCATGTAGGCTGCGGGTAAGCTTGAGAAATCAATGGTAGGTGCTAGTGAAACCGGGAAGAGTGTGGAAAACGAAGTGAGAACTAGCTCTGGCATGTTCCTTAGCAAAGCTCAGGTATGTCGAAATGTGTTCTTGATCTTGCCTTTTAGATCACAAACTATGTGATACATTAGCTCTATTTATGTGATACTATGATAGTTCCGCAACCAAATTCCAATTACAAGTGTGGGGGCAGAATGTATTCAAATGTTTTTTTTTTTATGAAAGAATGTATTCAAATGTTAAGTATAAATTGAGATAGCATTTTAATTGGTTGTAAAAGATGGCTAGTGAATGGGATTTTCTACAGTTATACCTTTTAAACTTTTTGTTCTCTACAAAAAAATAACCATTTGATATAGATTTTATTCTTAACAAGGTCCTATAGACATGTCAGTAGCAAACTGCAATGCCTGATCTTTGAAGCAGTAACATCTCTAAATTAGAATTTCTCAAGGCAAGCTTTAATACTTGCACACATTATTTGAATTGAAGGTATTAAAAAACCTAACTCCTCTCAGTATTCCCTATATATCGTTAAAAACAGTTGGTTTTAAAATGTCAGCCATATTGGAACAATGTGTATGGAATCAAATTTAACTGATGTGCGGGAGGGACATGTGGTTATTACTTGATAACGTTGAGCATTGAGTTAGGAGTATATGTAGGTGCAGTATGGAGAAGGGAAGGTAGCATTTGTGAGGAGCATTTTCTGTTTGGTCTCTGAAGCTTGTTGCTTAGACAAGGAGAGCTCTCCTCCTGGCCTGAACTTTATCCCTTGTTTCCTTTTGTTAGTTGCTTCCCTTCCCAATGTGTGAGTTGTTTGGTGCGGTACTACTCTTTGTTTTTGGCTTTCCTATTAATTAACGTAATGAAGAATTGTGTGTCGCGAAATTTCATTTCACTCAATTTAAAAGCAATTTATTCATATCAACATACTATAGTTTCAAATGTATACTTTATTTAATAACCGCGCAAACATGCACATGCTGTTTAATCAAGATTTTTTCAGTATCCGCTTGAGCAGAAAAACTTACCCAAAGGTACTACTGATCATATACTCAATTTTGGAGGATCTTTCCCTCCTCCGCTGGCGAAAATAGATTTGCCATTTTTTTTTCTTATTCACTGATCTATGGTGCAACACTTAATAATCTTATCAAAGTTGTGCTATCTTTGACACAAAAATTCTGAGGGAAAAAACCCATTGACTTAATTTTTTGTGGGCTGTTCGCTGTTGTTGTCTCAACTGTGATCTTATCAAATTTGTGTCCACACATTGTTGACATGTTTTAAATAAGGGAATATAGTTAATCAGGAGATATGATTAGAAATCAATGACATTATTATAGGGATCATATTGATTATATTTCCTTATGTATATATTGTAATCTCTATTTATACACTTCCTTTCTATCAATGAAATATAAAAAAGCATATTAGCAATGTAGTCCTATAGTGTTTTACAATGGAATGCCATCATTGACTTGAAGGTTGTGTTGGAATTCTGTTGTGACAAATTTCCTTATCTGAGTTGGCGTTCCTTTGCAAGCAATTGAAATATAATTAAATTTTATATTCTCACTGTTAAAAACTTATTTTCTACTCCGTCTATTGAGCTCATATGTGCAATTAATTCGTAATCCATTTTCTTTAATTTCCTGAAATTTCATATTTGCTATTGTCATTTGCTAAAGAAACTATACTATTTAAGTTGTATGTTACAAGATAGATCATAGGATGAAGGGGCGGGACTTTTACTTGCAATATTTGATCTTTTGAAACATTCTTTGGTAAATGCTTTTTCTCACCCTGGAATGTGGAAGGGTTAAACGGTGTGCTTTGTTTCTTTGTCTTTGAAGGATGAAGTTGTTGCTAAAATCGAGGACAGAATTGCTGCTTGGACATTCCTTCCACCAGGTATACTTCACTTGCTTTTATGCTGTTTGTGGCATTACTAACAGAGTATGGTTTTATTATCTTGACTCTACCTTTATGATCAGAAAATGGAGAGGCAATACAATTACTACACTACGAGCATGGTCAAAAGTACGAACCCCACTTCGATTATTTTCATGACACGGCTAATCAAGAGCTGGGTGGTCAACGTATTGCAACCGTACTCATGTATTTGTCCAGTGTTGAGATGGGTGGAGAAACAGTGTTCCCCTTCTCCGAGGTATGTAACTAGTACACTTGACTTCTTTGTTCTACTTCGCCACAAGTTATTTTTTTGTCTTATCCTAGACTGAATACATGGTGCTTGTACCCTACAGGGACAGACAACTCAGCCAAAGGATGATAGCTGGTCTGACTGTGCCAAAAAGGGCTATGCAGGTATCACATAAGCCTTAAACTACTATCACTTTTCTAATATACTTCTACTCATATTTCATATTCAAACTTGATATGTTGTGCGGTGGAAAGATTAAAAGAGAGTAGACACGTTATATGAGTTAAATGAAGGCCTAATACATAAGACCCCCCTGAACTTGGCCTTAAATGCCCATTTGCCTCCTGAACATTCAGTTGTTCCAAATAACCCCCCAAACTTCTTTGAAGTGCAAATCCTAACCCCATGAATGCCACATGTCAGCTTTTAGTTGGAGAGAGAAATCAGAAAAGTGAAATCTTTGAAAAGTCTTACCAACCAGAAGCTGACACGTGGGGCAAACTGGTTTTCCAAATTCAATGGGGGTAATGGGAACTTTTGAAAGTTCCGGGGGCAAGTAGGCATTTAGCATTTAGGGCAAAGTTCAAGGAGGTCCCAATGTATCAGGCCTTAGATGAATGAATTAGTTTGAGTCCTCTAATGCCCAAATAACAATATGGCATGGGTTTGCAGTGAAACCGAGAAAGGGAGATGCATTGCTGTTCTTCAGTCTACATCCAGATGCAACTACCGATATAGAGAGCTTGCACGGGAGCTGCCCAGTCATCGAGGGCGAGAAATGGTCGGCAACCAAATGGATCCATGTCAGGTCCTTTGATAAATCAAAGGCGGCTCGATTAGGAAATGACGATTGTGCTGACTTGGATGACAACTGTCTGTTTTGGGCCAAGGCAGGCGAGTGTAAGAGAAATCCTCAGTATATGTTGGGTATAGAAGGATCTAAGGGTCATTGTCGGAAAAGCTGTAAGGCCAGTGACACTGCATCCTAGTAATGTACAGATACAGTTTATGCTGTCGTTCCATAATGATTTTAAGTTTTATTTATTATACTTCAGAAGCTGATGTATTGTAGACAAGTAGTATTAGATGATAAAATTAACTAATAATTGAGAGTTAAAGTAGGAGTAATTAATTAAGTCACTCAAAATGAGCCTGCAAATGTTAACTGTAAAAAGGAACCCAGGCATGGATGGTGAAGAGAGAGACTGCGAATTGCATATCACGTAAATAATAATGGTGAGGGTGTAAAATAATCATGCAATTACTGTTAAAAGGACATACAATTGATGCCTTAAAAACCGAGTATAAAGAAAGATTAATATTGGAATTGCATCAGCATTACACTTCATAACATATCTAGATGGGAAGAAAATTACTGGCCACCCTTTGAAAAAATCAGTGAAATGACAAGTAATGTTTTTGAAGTTTGCCATTTTTTAAATGCATCCTCACTTCCAAATGGAAATGTACTAGTTGATACTAAACAACAACGTGATGTAATATGCAGGTGGTCCTTAATAGCAAAGTGGCTGCCTGGAAGAACAGACAGCGTTGTTAAAAACTATTGGACACCAAACTGAGAAAAAAGCTACAAAAGATGGGAATTGATCCAGTCACTCACAAACCTTTTTCCCAAATATTTTCAGCTTATGGAAATATTTCAACAAACCCAATCATTGCTTCTTTCTCTACTTTAACCTTAAACAACTCTCCGTCATTATCTTCTGTCCTAACTGGACATTATTCCACTTCTAATTACAATTTGCCCCAATTTGAAATCTCTCAGCCACATTTGTTCATTGAAGCTGTGAGTTCATCTTGCTCATCTTCATCTTCTACAACATTGAATTCGCCAAAATTGGATTTTGAGACTCCAGTTGTAGCATCTAATTGGAATGAGTTTCTAGTGAGTGATCCAGTGTTTGAACAACAGAAGCAAGAAGAGGGGGTTGTTGGATCATATGACTATGGAAGTGTTGCAACAGGAGATGGAAATCAAACTGATGATTTCATAGATCAAACTGCTTCATTTGTGGATGTTATTCTGGACAACGACAAAGAAATGCGCTCTCAATTTCCTCCATTGTTGGACCCCTCTTTTGATTACTAAGAATTGCAATATGTTTGAATTTTATTCGAAATATTAGAAAATTGTATAATAAAGGACCTAAGATATTCATATTGTTATCTTAATTATGTAATGGAGAGAGTGACAATTAACATTTACCTTGTCTTTAAAACGAGTGATTATAAAAACAGAATAGCTACAAAGTTTTGTTGCTATTTCCTCACCAATGAACTTATCATCACTGATGACATTGTGTACACTCAGAGCAAACCAATGGAAGCACTTGGAATTGAGCTGTTGCTGATATTGCTCCTCGCTCTAACCACATTAACAACATAAATGAGCTCGTTCATAAACAAATAAATAAATTGTTCACAGGCAAATATATATGTTGTTGGTGGATAGCTCATGATCAAACGTTAAAGAAACTGTTCACGATCATGAGCAACCAAGCTCTAAGCTCAGCTTGGGCTCATTCAAAATTTAGCGAACCAACATGAGTAAGCTGAAGTTTGGCTCGACTCGTTTATAGCCCCATATAAGGCACTGTGTAACAAAAAAATTTACAAAAAATACCCCCCACAGATAACTGAATATAACTATATATCACAGTAACAACTTTCTAATATGAAATTAACTTGTTATATGCAAATCTTTCATTTTCGCTGATTGTTGGACTCTTCTCGTGCTTCTACTTCAACCTGGATTCCCCGATTCTCTGTTGTTATTGCTTGGCTCTGCAAAACAATCCTACAACTAGTGCTTCATTCTCGTATGTGGTCGGGAGATAACTTGATTTATACTGTTGGATGATTGACAAAGCAAAACAATTGAACTCTGCTCAATGTTAATCCGCTTTTCCGGTCAATAACTTAAACTTTGGACATTTGCTAGAAGAGTGTCCAAATTCTTTGCAAGTGAAGCACTTGTCAGGCTTCCAGAGATACTCAACTTTCACTCGTACTTTCTCTCCATCACAACCCACAACTGTAATAAAATCCATCATATCGTCTTCCATGCTCACCTCAACACACTTTCACAAAATCAAAGCAAAATGTATCAGTAGTTGCAATGTACAAAGGTTTCCCAAGGGCACTAGCAATGTAACTTAATCCTTGTTTAGTCAAGTATTCCATAGGAATCCCTGTAAGTTTCACCCACACAGCAACTTTTGAGTTATCAAGTTGTGATAGTTTCGTGTCAGGCTGCCACATTCTCAACACCAACGGTTTATTTTCTATGTACCATGGCCCGTATTCAAAAGCCCGATCTCTTGTATTTTCATTCGGAAATTTGAAAATATAAAGCTCATTATTGGTCTTGGTTACTTGTATTTTTCCTTCCTCTCCCCACAGTTCATTTGCCTTGTTCAACACCAGGCTGACCCCTGAACATTTCCCCAGTAATTGTCCCACTAGACAAAGCTCCCACTGCTTAATCCCCTCTGCAATTACAGCTTCGGGAATTCTAACCATCTTCGTGCCATTTAAAATCTTGGGCATGAAATATTGCAACTTTCGATCTCTTGCCTTATTGCTGAAGAGTAGCTCCAAGCTTGGAGAACTTGCAGCTTTGTGCTGTATGTCATTTTGGAATGCACTGGCACAGAAACCCTTTGATGATTCTATAGTACTTCTAGAATCTGTGACAAATTTATGCACTGACTCCAATTTAGCAGCATTTTTTTCCTCAACAGTCGCACTTTCAGCTTCGGGTTTACCTCTGTTTTTCAACCGCGGTGACATACTGAGAGAAGAATCCTTTTCCCTTACTTTAACAGAAGGTTTTCCAAGGTTATCTTTCTGAATTTGCCCCTTACCAGATTTTATACTAACCGAACCATTCGTTGGCTTATTAGAAGTCTTCCTGTTGGCTTGACTTGATTCGACGTTGTATCCCATAAATAAGTCACTCTCGTCCATATCCTAACAATAAGCACGAAATAAATATGAAAAGACTTGTGAAAATATAAACCATCTGCACCGCTATGCTTGTCCCTAAAAGCCCCGTTTACCCTCTAAACTTACCTACGCTCCGCATAACCCCTTGAATATGTTAAAAGTGAACCTCATAGCCGCTTGATGCTGATATGCCCAATATTATTTCGCCACAGATTGAATTGAATATTGTTTTGCCAATGAATGAATCGAAGCCATAACAATGGACATGTCAGTATCAAGGGGCTATAAGGTTCACTTTCAACACGTTCAAAACGTTAGGGGGTTATGTGGAACGTTTGTAAGTTCAGGGATAAATAGGCTTTTACGGACAAGTATAGGGGTGGAGGTGTATTAAGCCAAAAAGTATCATAATGCCTCTACTATGCCGTCAAAACTCTTACCAACAACATGGTCAGATCTCGAGGTTCCTCAACATTCTTCTGAGAAGTGTTTTTTCGAACTGGATGTTGTATAATATCATACATCAACTGATTGCTGCTATAAGAAGTGTTTATCAGAGTTTTGTTGATGACAACTTCCATACCATGATTTGTGCACAGATTAGTGCTAACGAACGATCTTAGAATTCGTGTTACATGAGAATCATCCATCTCTGGGACGAAACATGCAATATCTAAGCATATATTGGTCTCCGGTACCTGAAAGCTTATATCAAGTGCATGCAAGATCGTTGTGCTGGAAGTTCTAGCCGATACAACTATTCTGCTGTTCGGAACAATCCAACCATGTGCATGCTTTCTAACTAAGAACGCTACCTGTTCTAGTGTATCAATATGGTCAACAAGTAGAAGCACTTTTTTCTTTAACATCTTTTTTCTTATGGCATTGATCACTGTATCGATATCCCATATGTATCTAGTGCACTCCTTCGGCATTTCAGAATCAAGTTCTCGGAAACGATCATTTCCCCATTTCTCATTAATGACTGCATCATAAACAAATCTTGCCATTGTTGTACAACTCATACCATCCATGCCACATATTCTCACTATTCCCATATTGTCTACACTCTCATAAGAATACAGTTCCATTGGCTTTACTGGCCAACTTAATGGAATTAGGCCGTCGTTTAAAGTTGGAGATGAGCATTCCAAAGAGTGTGACAGCTTCTCAACAATGACTCTGACTAGTTTTGACTCGGATCTAAAAAAATTTTAAAATTTACTCGTTAGCAAGTCCGACACCAAGGCAAATTTGATTAAAATTATAGGGAACTTTTTATTCGTCTTCAAAACTGTATCTGATGCTTCTAAATACCCATTTCAGTTACTCGAATGAATTTATACACATATGGGAAGATTATGTTTATCTCATTTCCAGGAACTCATAAAAACTAAAGTAGAGCATAAAGCGGCAATAGCATCACTATCAAAACTATTAGCTTTTTTAATGAACGAGAAATTGAGGAAACGCATATTGCAAATGCAGTATCCTTGGCACCATAGTTGTTAAAGGCGAACCTTGCCATACCTCAGGCGAGGTAGCTTACCTCGGGCGCGCGCCTTGTGGCCTAGGCACGCCTTTTGGTGTGCGCTTCATGCACCTCAAGTACACTTTTATCTTTCAAGGTTTTAGCCTACATTAATATGTATTGTCCATCTATTTTGAAGAGTTTTAACAATAATTTAAGGCTAGATATTCCTTAGTCAATTTATATTAAGGCTAGATATTTTTAATGCAATATGTAAGTTTTACATACATATGTACATCTAAAAATTCTCTTAGTTCTTTTCTAGTATTGTTATTGCATTTAACTTCACTTTTCAAGTAATTTATTTTGCAAATTTTGTGCGCCCAACGTACCTTAGGCGCGCGCCTCTTTTGCGCCTCGCCTCGAGGCACGCATTGCCCCCCCGGCGACTAGGCTGCCCCTAGCGCCTTGATAATTATGCTTGACACCTCTTGGCTCACAGTATCACAAAAAATCATTACCTAAATGATAGTATTTCAAATAAATCAGATTACTATCTTCACAAATTCCCTAATCAGATTTCAACAAAAACAAAAGGCGTAACAAGAAGACAATGGAATTAAGACAGGATTATGGTTGTTTAAGTACCTGTAGTTTAGGACATCCCATCCACAAACCCCGGAAATTTCGGACAAAGCAGCCCTCCATCTCTGGACTTTTTCTTTTTCAAAGTTGTGTTCATGGCGAAGGAAGACTTTACCATAAAACCCAGTTTGATTCATAGCATGATCAGGTTTAACATGATAAAAAACAGGAAAAGTTAAATGACACATATCATTCTTACGTCGAATAATTTCTACAAGTTCATCCAAACACCATTTAGAACAAGCAAAATTTCTAGAAAGGACAACGATCGAAAATCTGGAGGCATGGATTGCTCTAAAGATGGTTTCAGTAATGTCTTTACCTTTTTGTAGTTTTTTATCATCCCTAAATACCTTTATTCCTCTCTCAACTAGAGCACTGTATAAATGATCACAAAAGCTATTACGTGTATCTAAACCGCTAAAACTAAGAAAGACATCATATCTCCATGTTAATGTAGAACAAAAGGAGGAAGAGGAAGAAGAAGAAGAAGCAGATACAGGAGAAGAACAAGTAGAATTAGAATGAATGGGAGCCATAAATAAGACTAATCTAATCTTGGAAGAAACGGCTTAGGTTGAAAATTAGATAGTGATAAAAAGCTTAAAACCTCTCTATAAGCACAGAAATCAATCAGATCAAATTGGTAGGGAGGGGAAAGAGAAGGTGTTAGGAGATCTGTAATGAACATGAAATTTTCAGCAAAACCTATATAGCAACCCTTTTGTTAAAAAGAACCGTTGCAAAATTGCTGGATCCAAAAGCAATCCACGAAGAAGCAAATTCTACATTTTGAAAACAAGTGAAATTGTACATAAAATAAAAATGAGCAAAGTTTCTCTAAACTCTGTATTTTTAACTTATAATTTAAAGGATTTAAATTACCTACAGATTTTCTCTGAAATTTTTATTTTTACGCGTCTATTTTTATTATTATTTTATTATTTTTTTAATTTATTTCTCCTACAAATATAATACATGTTAAATGATGAATGAAAAGACATGAAAGAGAACACTAATTTTAGGATCACAGATTTAAATCCTAATTTAAAAGCTCCTAATAAGGAGATGAATTATCCACTTATAACAACACTACGTTTTAAGTTAAAAAATAAATAAACACTTCGACTTTTAAATTTAAATCTCGTTATTTTTAAGTACAAACACGTAGCGATCAATAAGGATTGGTCCAAATGATAAACGTTTTGGTATTACTTAAGTAATGTTTCCGGATTTAAATTCTAATAAATTCAGAAAATCCCAGACACTATGACTTATGATTTCAATGATATTAAAGTTCAAACCAAACCCTCAAAAACATATGTTATGGCAACAAATGGGGAAATAATACCTGTAAATGGAGCTAGGTCAATTGATACATCAGCTACTTTGAAATTATCGAATTGTCTTTATATCCCATCACTATCACATAAATTGCTATCCATTAGTCATGTTACAAAAGAACTCAACTGTACTGTACTAATGCACCCAACTTTTTGTGTACTGCAGGATATCAGGACGGGAAAAATTATTAGACATGGTACTGAACGCCGAGGATCGTACTACGTGGATGAAGTTGCCCAACATAGCACTGTTATGCTTGTCCATGGAACTGCAAATATGGAAGTTTGGCTTTAACACTAGAGATTGGGACATCCATCCACGAGTTTTTACATATTCTATTCCCTAAGTTTTTTTAATTCCAACAATAAATTACATTGTGAAACATGTGTTACGGCCAAAAGTCACCAAAAAACCTTTAGACCAAATAATATCAGAGTTGCGTCATCATTTGACTTAGTTCATTCAGATGTATGGGGTCCATCACCTATTGCAGGTGGCCAAATATTTAGATATTTTCTCCTTTTTGTCGATGATTGTACTCGTACGTCGTGGGTCTTTTTCTTCAAAAATAAATCAAAAGTCAAAGAGAAATTTATCCACTTTTACACAATGATTCAAACTCAGTTCAAAAGAACCATTCGAATACTATAATATGATAATGGGGGGAATTTGTCAATACACATATGAAACAATTTTTCCAAAAACATGGGTTAGTTCATCAGACTTTTTGTCCACATACCCCTGAACGAACTGGTGTAGCCGAAAGAAAAAATAGAATCCTACTAGAAATGACTCGAGCATTTATCATTGAATTCAAAGTCCCTAAAAGTCTTTGGCTTGAAGCATTAGCCACAGCCACATACTTACTCAATAGACTTCTAACCAACACTCTCAACCTACAAACACATGTCCAAACCCTAGCCAAATTTATTGAAATACCCCCACCATTGACCCTTCAACCAAGAATTTTTGGTTGCTCTATTTTTATCCATATTCCCAAAATAGAGCGAGCCAAACTTGACCCATGTGCAGAAAAATGTGTTTTTGTTGGATATGGAATTTAATCAGAAAGAGTATAGTTGTTATAATCCTAAGACACATCATATATAAACTATAATGAACTGTGATTTCCTTGATACTGAGTATTTTTACCAAACCCAACTCAGGGGTCAGAGGGAGAGCAAAGATATAGACACACTTAGTTGGCTTCCTGAAACTATAATTTCAGAAGATGTGGAGATTCGAGAGGACATCACTGCTGGGCATACTTCGGATACTTTTGTACAATTTGAGGAGATTAGTGCCTCAAAAAGTAATCATCCCAACCTGGTATCTGAGGTAAGAAAATCTGACTCTAAAGCTTCTCCCATTTTGATTTCGACTAATCATGATGAATATAGAGTAATGGAAGAACGGGTGACAGGACATAAGACATAGAGAGAGGAAGTATTTGCACTACCTCCAAGACGTAAAAAATGAGTTCCTCCTGATAGATATCCCCAGAGAAAGAAGTTAGGAGATCCAGATATCCAATAGCTAACATTGCAAGGGGAGTCTGTCTGCGGAGGCTAAAGCCTTCATTATAGCTTTGTGTAAGGAAGATATTCCAACCACAATGAATATGCTTTGACATTAGACAAGTGGACAAATGCAATGAAGGATGAGATAAATGCCCTCGAAAGAAGTAATACATGGGAGAAATGTACTTTACCCACAGGAAAGATACTAGTTGGTTGTCATTGGGTCTTTACTATGAAACATAAACCAGATGGCTCAGATGAGAGATACAAAGCACGGTTGGTTGCAAAAGGATATAATCAGACCTATGGCATCGATTACTTAGAAACTTTCTCACCTGTTGCAAAAATTGATACGATTAGGGTATTATTCTCAATAGCAGCAAATAAAGGGTGGCCACTTCACCAATTTGATGTCAAGAACGCCTTTTTACATGAAGACTTAAAGGAAGAATTCTATATGGAAGCTCCACATAGTTTTCGAGAGGAATTCTAGAAAGGGGAAGTTTGTAGGCTGAAGAAATCTCTCTATGGATTAAAGCAATCACCAAGAGCTTGGTTTGGGAGGTTCACACTTGCAATGAGAAAGTATGGGTTTACGTAAAGTAATTCTAACCATACTCTTTTCCTTAAATGAAGGGGTGAACTTATAACATGTTTGATTATTTATGTTGATGACATGATCATTACAGGGAATGACATGGAAGAAATTGCCAAGCTTTGAGAGAGTCTGTTCATAGAATTTGAAATGAAAGACCTAGAAAGGTTGAAGTACTTTCTTAGAATAAAAGTGATAAGATCTAAACAGGGAATCTTCATATGTCAGAAAAAGTATATCTTGGACATGTTAGCTAAAACGGGGATGCTTGACTATAAATTGGCTAACACGCTCGTAGTGGTAAATCATGGGCTTAAGATAGTAGATGGAGCAAAATTAGTCGATAAAGAGAGGTACCAATAATTGGTAGAAAAATTGATTTACTTATCACACACCCGGCCAAATATTTCATATATATGCTATAGGAATAGTAAGTCAATTTATGCACCGACCTCAAGCAAATAACATGGAAGCCGTATGGAGGATCGTAAGGTATCTCAAAGGAACAACCGAACATGGAGTTCTGTATAAGGCACGTGACCGTCTAAATATTCAAGGGTATATTGACGCTAATTGGGCAGGGAATCCAATTGATAGAAGATCAACCTCAGGCTATTTTACTTTTATCGGAGGTAATTTAGTCACATGAAGAATTAAAAAATAGAAGGTAGTAGCATTGTCAAGTGTAGAGGCAGAATTTGAAGGACTAGCTCGAGGGCTAACAGAAATCTTATGGCTACAAATGCTATTGATAGAAATTGGTTTTCCACCATCAGAGACCTACGAGATAATGTGTGATAACCAGGCAGCCATTCTAATCTCTGAAAATCCGGTACAACATGATCAAATGAAACATGTAGAAGTTGACCGACATATCATCAAAGAAAAGATTGAAGCGAGAATTATAAAACTACCTTTCATAAGATCCGAAGATCAGTTAGCAGATATTCTGACAAAGGCTGTAAATGGAAAGGTGTTAAAAGAAGTATTGGAAAAGTTGTATATTGGAGACCCCACTACTCAATTTGAGGGGGAGTGTTAGAAAG
Organism: Euphorbia pulcherrima; assembly: GCA_947683365.1. NCBI lineage: Eukaryota > Viridiplantae > Streptophyta > Magnoliopsida > Malpighiales > Euphorbiaceae > Euphorbia > Euphorbia pulcherrima. The sequence continues at coordinate 10,569,809 of CANTUS010000001.1, read as the reverse complement.
AAAAGAATAAATTGAATTAGAGTCAAATTTTGTTAGAAATGAAAAAATGAATCAGATTTTGTTAGAGAGAAAAGAATGAATCAGATTTGGTGGTCAATCAACTAGCACTTGATTTGAGGAAATAGATATGGTAGCCTCCTTATTTCTTTTCAATGCATTTCCTTATGTAAAGATTATTTACTTTGTTTATATCTATGCATTCAACTATAAAAGGCATTGTAAAGCTATTAGAATAATATATTAAAATAAAACAATTCTTCCACTTCTCTTATTTTTCATTTCGATAATTCAAAACAATTATATGATTTGAATCATTGTTAATTTTTATTTACCAGTAACTGACATATTAATTTCTCTCTATTTATTGAGTTACATGTGTGCTTTAGTGTTGAAAAAAAATGTCTAGTCTTTTGTTTATTTTAGCGACGTCACTTGGTTCTAGCTATTGGTTTTGTATTGTTTTTACAGTGAAGCTTTTAGTTTTATATCTATGTGCTCAGTTTGATATTTTCTTGTAACGCATGAAAAGAGACTTTGTATCGTGTTTCTTTGTTAATATATCACGTGGTTTTGGTTAGTTTGTGATTTATACTGTAGTTAATTTTCAGCTTTTATATGTGTAGCTTACAATGAAATTATTTATGTGGTGTTGGAGGTAGTTAGTTTTGTGTTCTTGCATTTGGGGAAGATAAAGCATGAGATTGAAATGAAGGTCTTAACTACAGAGAACCCAATTATTTGTAGTGATTGATAGCGGAAATGACAAGTTCAAAGTTAAATGGTTAGAAATTGATTTAAAATCTTTCAAATATTATCCTTTGTTGAGTTTATTTAGATTAGAATTAGAATTAGAATTTGATATTTTAAGATTGGGTTAATGCATATCTAGTTACCTGAACTTGTCCTAAAAAATTTACTGACCCCTGAACTTTTAAAGTGGCCCCGTAGCTCTCTTAACTTTCAAAAAGTGCTCCACTTAGCTCCCTGAATGCCATATGTCAGCTTCTGATAGGTTTGACTTTTCAAAGATGTCATTTTTCTAATTTTTTCTCTCCAATCAGGATCTGACATGTGGCATTTAGGGAACTAAGTTGAGCACTTTTTGAAAGTTGAGGGAGCTATGATGTCACTTTAAAAGTTCATGGAGGCAGTAGGTTTTTTAAGATAAGTTCATGCAGCTAGATATACATTAGGCCTTTAAGATTTGATCATGTTGTAAGCCTATAAATAGGCTTTATAGAAAAAAGCCTATAAACGGGCATATAAGCATCATAACAAAGTGTACCCCGTGTGCCCAATGAACTCATAAAATATCAATTTGAGTTTTTTCAAATGCATAGCCAACATCAATCGTAAAATAAATCCACAAAGCACCATTAAATTTGCAAATTATTTACAATTTGCGATGAAAAAAGAAAAATGAATTGAGAATATAAAGATTTGTTATTTTCAAGAGTATAAACAAATTATTCATACATCGTAACGAATACTGGAAATGCTTCTCCAATATGCTTTCTTTACCTATAGTTAACCAATCGAAAGCTCCTTCTCTGTCCTTTCTTCACCCTCTCAGGCCTATCTGACTATCTTATCCGTAGCCCAATTCCTTATCTCCCTATTATCGCTCTTTGGCTTTTCCCTTAGTAAACAAAAGGAGACAAATCTCATTTTTTAGCACAAACAATAGTATAGATTTCATAAACAATATTATAGCAAACGCATGTCCTTAAAAATAGTTTCTATCTAAATAATCTTAGGTCTACCTCTCCCTCTACCCTTACTCTCCATCCTTAAGTTCACAAATTTTCTAACTGGAGCATCTATTGGTCTACGTAGCACATGTCCATACCACCTTAGTCGTCATTCTCTCAGTTTATCCTCAATATGTGCCATTGAATAGCCAAAATCGGGAAAGCGTTGATAAGTTTCCTTTCATTGAAAGAGAAACAGAGGTATAATTTTGATGAATTTATGGTTAGTGAAGGAGAATGACAGGGACTGGGATTGGGATTTTGGAGGAGACAGAAATATTGGTCCCTGTGAGGGTCTTTATAAGGTCAGATGGGGGGTGAATGACCCTTTTTTTATGGAATATACAGACTTAAAAAGTCTTAGTGTAGTGTGTTTGATTATGATCCGGATGATGCAGTTATGACAATATAATGCAATAAACAAGAGTTTAAGAAATCAAACACAAAGGATTTTATCCTGGTTACTTACTCCAGTCCCCGGAGTTTCCTTCTTCCGAGCTTTTCCATTAGTGGATTCCTTTCCAACTGGCAAGAATCAAGCCTTACAATTTGTCTCCGGATGGTAACCCCTTCCAGATGTAGGATATACCACTAGAAGCACTAACTCATAGCTGAGTCCTTTAGTCTTTAGTAGGATATACCACTTAGACTTCTACCTCGAATCTAAGCTGAGTCCTACAGGGAGTTCCCACTCAAAGCACCAACTTTAAGTTGTATCCCGATCTCACAACTCATCCAAGTTGGAGATCGGATTTCCTTAAGTTTATAACTCACTTAGGAATCCTTACAACAGATTTGAAATTAATTGATTCTTGGAGGGATTGTAAACTGATTGCATGCTTGTGCTTTGTTACTTGCTTTTGTCAATCAAACAACCCGAATTCTCAATTGGTGAACCTTCCCGTTTATAGGCTTCTATCATAAATGTAGCCGTTGTAGGTTGTTGAACTTGTAATAAATCTTCACCCTTGATCATGTTAAAGGTGGCACTTGCAGAGCCGTTGATCAATCCGTTAGATTGAAATTTGACCCATTTGAATCTTAGGAATTGATGCTGAAAAGTTGTCAGTAATCGTTTTACTTGGCATTTTGTGATGCACCAACTTTTACACCATTAGCTTTTTAGTGTGAGCTCCACGCGCTTCCCTATTGGTCTAGGTTAAAAAGTCTATTAGCTTTTTCAGTCCGGTGTTAGGCCTTTTGTCCTTTTACTGAAAAGTCTAAGCTGTCACTTTTATCTTGTTCATGGGGAAAGGATTTTTGACTATGTACACCAAAAGATGGAGGGAAAAGTTATCTTTGAAACTTTTCACCAAAAGCATGAGTCTTCCGGATGTCTTCAGACTCATTGTCTCTGGATCTTTATGCTTCCGGAGTTCGAGCAACCAGTTCTTCCGAATGATGTTCTTATGGGATTAAAGTTTGTTTCCTTTCCAAGCTTTATTCTGATGATTCCTTGTGCTTAGGTACTTGAAGTCTTCAATGGATAATTTTGTAGCTGGATCTTTGTCCGGATGTTTCCATTTAGATTTGGGATTTTACATGGTTTTAAGTTTTTGTTTCTTTCAAACCTGATCCAGATAGATTAGTTTAATTTTGTGATCCGGATCATTATTTCACAGTAAGGAAATTGAAAGGAAATACAATGCTAGGAATGGGAAAAATTGTGTTTCCATTTATTATTTTATTATCAATTTCGGGATAGCAATTTTGAATCCAAATCTGGATTGAAATCTGTTGTCCCCAAATTGGTGTCTCCAAATTGGTGTTCCCTTCCAAGTTAGTTTTTTAGGACAAATTCAGGTAGCTAGATGTGCATTAGGTATATACACACACACACACACACACACACACACACACACACACACACACACACGAAAATTCTAAGTACTCCGTGGTGTACTGTAGTGTATTCTAATTTTGCTAACATACATCTACACCTATTCTTATTTATATACTATCAATTCCTGTCCGTTAGATCAAATTACCACCAACCAAGTACATCCTAGCTTTACATTCCATTTTGAAGGGCTATGATCTAATACACACTTCCCTAAAAAAATTTTCTCTCACTACTTCATACCCTATATCTTTCTAACTTTACTCTAAAGTTACTTTAGAGAATCTTAATCCCCCCATCTTTTGTTCTTATTCTTCCCCAAATCTCTCTCTATCGTTCCAAATCCCAAAGCCCCAAATTTGCTCAAAATTCAAACACATGCCAGCTTCAGTCGCCACGGTTCTCCCTTGTCAAGATAGCCTCCGTCTCCTCCGGCGTCGCTGGTACGGTCACCGAAGCTAAAGCCAAATTAAGCCCCTCGAAAAGCCATACATTTTATTTTCGCTCTTTAAATCGTTGGCATCACCTAAAACGACTCCCTCTAAGATCTGCTTAACTTCTTAATTTACTCACCTGCTTCTAGGCGACTTTAGATTAAGTCATGAAGATGAACGTTTCTTGCCTTCTCCACTGCAGGAGGAGTTAGATTGTTTTTTTTTGTAACCACCGTCATCTGCCGCCTTGGGCTTGGTCCTAACTCGGTAGTTATCGCCGCCGTAAGCGGTGTTTTGGTTTCCACCGCCTAAAGAAGGTGGGAGGGACGGTGAAACATAGGAGCAGGATGAAAAATGAAAAACACAAAAAAATTAAGTAAATTTATCAATAATTAATAAAGTTAATGGATAATATAGCAGTACATTATAATACACCGTAGTGTACTGTAGACGCATCCTATATATATATTCTCTCTCCTGATATAGCTTTCGAGACTAGGTTTTGTCCATTGTTCTTCGCTAAAATTCTGTAGAAGTTGTGGAAACAACGACTTGATCCCGAAATATCTGTTAATCAACGACTTTGCGTAAAAACGACGTCATTGCGGCGTTCTTCGATCTCGGGCATGAAAAAAAGGCACAAATTCGATCCGTTTTATTTGGATTTCCATCAAAAATTACCCTTGAAAGTAAAGTATCTTAAACAAATTAAAAAAATATAGTTAAAATTGTAAAAGAACATTGCAATCCACCTAAATTATCCAAATTCTAGCAAATCTGGTGGAATCGAAGATGAATGGAAATCATTTCCCCTCAATTCATTTCAAACTATTACAATACTTCACTTTCCATCAAATTCTTCCTCCCAAATGTTTTTAACATAGAATTGGAATTGATGTAAAACTATTTTCATTCATTTTCCTTCAAATTATATATTTACAATCCCACCAAATTCACGGAATGTAAAAGGAACGTGTTAATGTGTTCTAAAATACACAAGTCTTTCTTTAAAAACCCATCATTTTTCTCCAGGACATGAAATTTTTATATTGTTTTCTTTCCTTCAATTTCGGCACCTCACTTCTTTTTAACCAAATCCTAGAGATTTCTTCGAAAATTCTTCAATTTTCAATGTAGTATAATTAATGTTTGATCATAAAAAATATTATATTTTGTTTCAAGTAACCACAAGTTTAAGAGATTGCTAATGATATTTTTGTTATTATTTTTTTATGATATTTTTGTTATTACTTTGCACATTTTTACTAGGGCTTAATCCAGAGTTTTTCAATTGTTATTTTGTATTATTAACCATTATTATATCATCTAGTTAGTATTAATGTATTATTGAATTTTATTTTGTAAAAAAAGGTTAAATAATTATAACCTCCCTATGTTTTGCACTAATACAATGGTACCTCCCTTAGATTTTCTAATATAATTAAAACCTTCCTATATTTTGTTTCCATCCAACTAAGACCTCCTTGTGTTAAATTTTTTAACTTTTCTATTCAAATAATGACAAAATTGCCTTTATCTTTCTTTATTTGTCTAAACAAAATTGTCCATTTCCATCCAACTAAGACTTCCTTTTGTTATATCCAAATACATTCATGAAACTTTTTTAAATAACTGAACTAACTATGGTTTTAATTTTTAAAATATACTCTGTAAAATTATTTCCATAATATATAGTGTGTAATAATTAGCATAATATACTACTGCACAATTATAAATGAATCCATAAACATATCCAAACAAGAAAAGAACTAAATCGCGCATATTTTTTTCTTTCAAAAAGTTATCCTCATTAACCATTTCAATCAACTAAAATCCAACAATAAATAACTTAGATAGTAATAAAATAAAATTCTCAAATGTCTACCAACGAGGAATCAAAGGTATCTTTCTCGGCTATGTTAGTGGAATCAAGGGTTATAGAGTTTTGAATCTTAATGATCAAACTATTAGCATTACTAGAAATGTTCAATTTATTGAACATCTGTTTCCATTTATTGATAATACTACAGATAAGGTTGGAAAGATTGATGAAGTCCCATCTTGTGTTAACCATGAAACTGTTAAAACAGCAGAAGTTAACACGAAAAGGAAACACAATCAACCCAATTATTTACAAGATTGCCATTGTTTCTTGGCTAATCACAAGGACATACATGAACTTGAAAAAGGAAAATACCATCCCTTATCTGTTGTTATATCTTATAACAGATTAAGTGAGACTCAAAAGAATTTTTCCTTTGCAATTAGTACTGAATGTGAACCTAATCATATAAAATTGCTTCAAATGACATTCATTGGCAGGAAGCATGAATGCTGAACTAGAGGCGTGTAACAAGAATAAAACATGGGAAGTGGTATCTTTACCTGATGGTAAGATCCCCATTGGATGTAAATGGGTGTATAAAATTAAAAGAATGAGTGATGGAAGTATAGAGAGATATAAAGCGTTTAGTTGCTAAAGGTTATACACAACAGCCTGGGATTGACTTTTTAGAGACCTTTTCCCCTGTTGCAAAAATAACTACTCTCGAAATTTTACTGGCTTTAGCAGCAAAACAAAATTGGTTATTAGAATAGTTAGATATAAAATAATGCCTTCTTACATGACAATTTAGAAGAGGAAATCTGCATGGAATTACCTCCTAGAATTCAATCTAATGTTCCAAATGTTGTTTGTAGGTTAACTAAATCTCTTTATGGGTTAAAACAAGGAAGTAGGCAATGAAACTCAACTTTAACCTCCTCATTGATTAAGAAAGCATTTAACCAGTCTATATCTGATCCATCTTTGTTCACTAATAACAGTGAGTTCATTGCCCTTGTTGTTTATGTAGATGATGTAATTTTGGCTAGCGATAGTCAAAAGGCCATTGATGATACTAAACAATATCTACATGAATGTTTTAGCATAAAATGTTAAAGTACATATTAGGAATTGAAGTAATGAGATCTAAAAAAGGAGTTCTCATTTACCAAAGAAAATATGTACTAGATTTGTTATCTGAATATGGCTTTCTAGATTCAAAACCATGTTCAACACCTATTAGTATGGAACAAACTGATCATTCTAGTACACCTTTGCTAGCTGACAATAATCATTACAGAAAGCTCACTGGAAAACTTTTATATCTCACTAATAGTAGGCCTGACATATCATTTGTTGTTCAGCAGCTATCTCAAAATCTGAAAACTCCACATGAAAATCATCTAACTGCTGCTAATAGAATTCTCAGGTATCTCAAAGGGAAACCTGCACAGGGATTATTTTTCTCCTCATCTACAGATCTGCAACTAAAGGCACACATTGATTCTGACTGGGGCAGTTGCAAGGAAACAAGGAAGTCCACTATAGGCTTCTGTATCTTTTTAGGAGACTCTATGATTAGCTGGAAATCAAAGAAATAGTACACATTAAGCAGGAGTTCAAGTGAAGCAGAGTATAGAGCCATGGCAACTACTGTTGCTAAAGTTCAATGGATTTTATACCTTTTAAGGGATTTACAGATTCCACATAAGCAACCAGCCTTGATGTTTTGTGACAACATATCAGCTATGCATATTGCCAGAAATAATGACTTTCATGAGAGGACAAAATATATTGATATAGACTGCCATTTCATCATATCAAAGGTCCAAGCCAACATCATTCATTTAGTGACAGTAAAAACCAAAGACCAATTAGCAGACTCATTTACCAAAGTAATGCATTCACCAGCTTTTAAAGAACAACTACATAAATTAGGATTGCTTCACATTCATGATGTTGGTCTTGCGGGGGATGATAATATATATAATATAAAATAGAAACTAGCCATTGGTGTTGCAAGGGCATTTTAGTAATTTCCTAACCTTAGCTATATAAATACCTAACTAACTCTGTATTAGACGGTATGAAGAAAAGTAGTTCTTCCTTTGTATCAGATGAGATATTTTCAATTCGATCTCTTTTTCTTGTGATTCAGTTTGAATCCATTTCGATTTCAATTCTTGTGATCATCATTAACTATTTCAATCAACTAAAATCCAACAATGAGTAACTTAGATAATAATAATAAAATAAAATTCTCAAATGTCTACCAATGAGGCAGTGGCATAGGGGTGGTCACGGGTTCCATCGTAGAGTTGTGTCATAGCCTTCCAGATGACAAATCGACCCTAGAGGAGGATGAGGGTTTTGTTTGGCCTTAGATCCTCAAGAACTTCACCATTTTTGGCACTTGCAACAGTAAGCTATACTGAGTTTCTAAGGTTTTTTCAACCGTCCGAATTATGCATATAGGTTCGTAAAGTGTATCATTAACATGAAAACTAGTTGTAATCACCCAATGTTAAAAAAAATCAAGTTTTATATCATGTTCTTCGATGGTTGCATCTTATTTGATTATATTAATATAGATTGCAGCACAAAATAATAAAAATAAAAAGAAAGACTAGATGATGAAGTTTTTTTTCTAAAAAAATTTGCCTCATATGGGCTTACAATAATAACAAAGAAAAACCTTATCTCACCCCGCCCGAGTGTGGACTCGAACCTATGACCTCTAGGAGCACAACTTCAAGGCTCAACCACTAGACTAAGCCTTTGTGGAAAAAAGAAAATTCATTTTTTATAAATTGATTAAAAAAATAAAATAGAAAGTAAGTAAAAAATGTACAAGTTTTAGATAGATGAATAAAAAATAAAAGAATTGGCAATTTTGTTAAGACAAATGATATTTGGATGGAAAAGTTGAAAAAAATTAACAAAAGGAGGCCTTAGGGCCAGTTTGACATTGTTATTTAAGGTGCTTTCAAAATAAGTTATTCTCATAAAATTTAATAGTACTACATATTTTGAATTTGAACAACACATTTTAATCTTTCATACTAATTAATTAGGAACTGTCTTATTTATTTTTTCTAAAATCAAATCTGCAGCTTTCAAATAAAGCTTAAAAATAAAATTTTTTTAAAAAAACGACAAAAAAAATTATAAAAACTTACAGTCAAATTAATCCTTAATCAAATAAAAATAAAATATAAGGAGGTTTTAATTATACTAAATATAAAAATATATTAATACTAAATATAGAAATATTTTAATTATTTAGTCAATAAAAAAGTGCGTGACCACGAGAGATAACCGTCAATGAAGCCCAAAGGATAGATAGTAACGAAAATTGGACCAAACTCGAGGGGCAGAGTCGTCTTTAACCACGAGCTAGGGCTTGATGCTCCAATTTATTCCACTCTAATCTTCAAAGTACTGCCTCTTCAGCTGTTCTGCTCGTCGAATGTTAAGGTTTGCCTTTTCTCTCTTTTGTTAATCTTCTTCTTATTTGTTCGATTAATCGAACTAAAATGTGTTTGATCCCTAATGCTTATTCGAATCTTTTAATGCAGGTAGGTCACGTTGAGGCTTCAAAGAGCAAGTGAAAATGGTAGATAAGCCAAAGGGAAGAAAGGAAGAGGTCGTCACCAGAGAGTATACCATCAACCTCCACAAGCGCTTACATGGCTGGTATTAGTTTTTTCCTCGTATCTGTACAAGTTTTTGGTTTTCTTTTACTTGTAGAAATAGCATCTAGATACGTAATCATGTGATGTGTTTTGTTCTAGTTGTCTTTTATTGAATATGTTCCGGTTCATGATTGCATTAGATGCATAATAACTTGGGATTTTAGTGTCTCATTTGTAAACCTGCAAGTTGCCTGAGCTGAAGTGTATTTGGGAAGCTCTGCTTATTATTTTAATTAAATTATTGAGCCTTGTTTGTGGAGAAAGATATTAGGGTCGGATTGTCTTATTGATGGAGGTCGAATTCTAGTGGCTGGACAAGGACTGCAGCAGAACACCTTTGGACTAGGTTCATAATTGTGGTTTAATTAGATTTAGACTGTAGATTTGTTAAGCTTGTAATGGAGCAAGAACATCAAACGAGGTCTTGTGTAGAGAAAGATTAGGGAAGAGGATCAAATATTTCGTTAGGGAAGAGGATCAAATATTTCAGTTATGAACATTTTAGAAATGTGCATCATCATATTATGCGTTGATTTTTAGATAAATTTGATGAAAATACTAGGCTTCAAATATGAGAAGATCTCTGTGGCAAAGGCTTGGTCTAGTGGTTGAGCCTTAAAGTTGTGATCCTAGAGGTCACAAGTTCGAGTCCACATACAGGCAGGGTGGGATGAGGTTTTTCTTTGTTATTATTGTAAGTCCAATGAGGCAATTTTTTTTAAAAAAAAATGAGAACATCTCTAGATTTTACTATATTTGTGTGATTTGGTTGAGCAGTTTGTGCATTTACAGTTGCATTGAAGTAGTTTGGTTATTATGAGGAAGTCCATATGGTAATTGTATGCTACTGCTATTCCCTGGTTGATATTTTGTAATAATTATCATGTTCATCAGATATTCATTCCGTTCCATGAATCTAATGAGCACTAGTTGTAGTTTTGTATGAATATGGGAACTCGTTTAAGTTATCACACTAATGTGAGCAAGAGTTATATGTAACTTGTAGTGTTGTACTAACTGATGCAATTTGTTTTGTGCAAAAGCACATTCAAGAAGAAGGCTCCAAAGGCCATAAAGGAGATAAGGAAATTTGCTCAGAAAGCAATGGGCACAAAGGATGTGAGGGTAGATGTGAAGTTGAACAAGCACATATGGAGCAGAGGGATAAGGAGTGTTCCCAGGAGGGTTAGGGTTCGCATTGCTCGCAGGAGGAACGATGATGAGGATGCCAAAGAAGAGTTGTACTCCCTTGTTACCGTTTCTGAAATCCCAGAAGGCGGATTGAGTGGTCTAGGAACCAAGGTCATTGAAGATGAGGATTGATCCAACATATATTTATTACAGGCGTATTATAGGCTAAAAATTTGGAAGTCATTTTTTTTCCTGGAATTTAATTTACCATTTTGATACTGCTTGCAGGGTCGTTTATTAATGCTTGAAGATTCACATTTGGACATGATATCTTTACTTTTTATATCACATCCATATGGCTTAGACTTCAAACACATTCATGCATTTTCAACTCGACGAATCATTTGATTCTCAAGGGATGTACAAATTAAAATGAACTTGAAATTAACAATGGTACCCACAATGTTGTGAATGTTCTCGAGCATACTTGTATTAAGCAATAAATTGAAATTGAAAAGTAAGAGTTTGTTCGTTATATTGAATAATTTCTCGTTAAACTTGGTGTGACATTATAATATTAAATAATACATTAAATTAATGGGAATAGAGTGAAATGCTTTATAAAGTTTTTAGTTTAATTTGATATGGAACCATCAAATTCATGTATCTGATTTTCTGTGTTTTTGAGCTTTGAAATTATACCACCACGAAAAATGGAAAGAAACAAGTAAGAGATTTTAAGTTGGAACCAGCTTCTAACCGAAATTGAAAGGCTCAAATAAAAAGTATTGGGTTGAAACTCAATAATTTATAAAGTCTAGTGGCCAAAGTATGATTTTGCTGTAATATTTCGATTAGAATAAAATCAGATATTTGTGAATTACCAACAAAATCCATACCTGCTGTAACATTTTCAGTTCTCGTCCTCCCGGCTACCGTCGTTTTCAGCTACCACGGAAGCTTCAAGCTCCAATGATGGCGGTTCCAATGTTTCCATTACAGTTCAATATCGACTCAAGTCTCGCCTCGTCTTCTCTTATTTCACCCCTTCTCAATGTCTCCACCAAACGTCTTTCAACCACTATCGTCTGCTCTAAGAGTAAATTTCACTATTCTTATCTATCTCTTTTTTCAGCGCACCAATTGACTTTTACTGATTTTTGTTTGTTGTCCATAGAATCAAGGACTGGGTTGGTGAGGGAAGATAAGAAAGCTTTATTGCAACGATACGGTCTTGATCCTAACGAGTTCTTATCAGAATCTTCTCCTAAGGTTTATTCTCTGTTTAATTATATGTTCGTTTGATGAAATATTTGAGGACTGAAAAGAAACTTTTTTTGTTTTTGTTATATCTGTTGATTTGTTACTTTCTGAAAGTGGTGTAGGTTTGCCAATTTGGAAAAGACTGGGAACTGACAATTTAGGTGGGCATGCATTATATTTGCACTTGGTTTTAAACTTATCTTTTTTTTTTTATGTAGTCAAGGAGGAAAAAAGACGAGCACAAGACATTAAGAGGGAAACAAGTCTCTGTAGAGGAGGCTAACCCACCAAGGACCACACATAGGTTGCTTCAGGTATTGTTTTGTTTGCTTTTTCTTGTTTTTAGTTAGGCTACTTCAGTTTAGCTTGTTACTGATTTTCTGAGGAAGGAAATCTAGAAGTTCAAGAATTGATTGGTACTTTTCTTTGCTTCAATGCTGGTGCTTGAAGTTGAATGTGCTATTTGAGTAATGCTTAATTGATTTCATGTTTTTTAAATTGCTTTTCTTAGTAATTTTGAACTGTGTAGATAAATTATACAAATGTCGAACTGTTTGTACCTTGATCCTGGGGTTGTATATCCCATTATTCTTCTTTGGGAACTTTGTTATGTAGATAGAAAAACATACTTTTTATTGCAATAACTTCGTCTTCTGTTATTTGTAAAGCTCATATGCCACGATGGCCTAATTTATGATATTGAACTCCTTGAGCATGTTATCAAATATTGAAACCTTCATATGGGGTCACTTTTCTGTTTTCAGCTGCAATATGCCTAATTGCTTATGGCTTTTCCAACATTAAGTGTGTGTTTTTTCCTATTGAAAATTTGATTTGTAATAAAAAAAATGAACTAAAATTGAAAATGCTGGCATTTTCAGGTGCTTGGCGGTAAGGCTAAGAGGAAGAAATTGCTTTCGCCGGCAGGCATGGATGTGCGGCCAATGATGGAAGTTGTAAAAGGTTGTGCCTTTGATATCTTGCAGGTAATACTTGTGATAAAATGCTATCTTTCTGTATCTATATGCAGATCTTTTGATCATTAAGGTGGCGTTTGGTTCGTGGAATAGCTATTCCATGGAATAGGAGAAAAATGAATGAGAAATGGTAGAGTTTTTTTGTCTAGAATCCGCCGGAATAGCTAATACACATTCCATGGAATAGCTATTCCTATTTGAAATGAAGGAATAGCTATTCCATGAGATGCATAATAGGCAATAGCTAGGAATAGCTATTCCATCCGATGGCGGATTCTAGGCAAAAACTCCTCCATTTTTAACCCGTTTTCATTCATTTTTCTTCTGTTCCACGAAATAGCTATTCCATGAGATGTGTAATAGCTAGGAATAGCTATTCCATCCGATGGTGGATTCTAGGCAAAAACTCCATTTTTAACCCGCTTTCATTCATTTTTCTTCTATTCCATGAACCAAACGAGGCCTAAGGGTTCACTGATATCCGATTATGGTTTTAATTTAATGCGCCTGTCCATCTCCTTCTTTCTTTGTTTTATTAAACTGTTCATAGCTGATATGATTTACTTCACATTCCATAGGCAGCGGGAGGCTGTCCTGCTTCTTTGAGACCTGGTCGGTGGTTGGACTTGTACAGTGGCACAGGATCTGTTGGTATTGAAGCCATCAGCCGAGGATGTTCTGAGGTACTGTTGTAATTTTTCTGATATCTCTTGATAATATGAAAATAAATGCTCAGAGTTAAGATTTTGTGCTCAGAGGTTACCGATTTGTTTCAATTGCTTCCCTTCTGTTCAATGCATTGCATTGAGGCCTTTATTTTCTACATGCATCAATTTACAGGTGCATTTTATTGAAATGGATCCATGGGTTGTTTCCAATGTTCTACAACCAAACTTGGAGTCAACAGGGTTTCTTGACGTTTCAGTTATACATACAGTTCGGGTTGAAACATTTCTAGAAAGGGCAGAGCAATTTGTGGGTATGTTTTTCTCCCTCTTTGAAGCGCCTACATACATATATACAAAGAGGCACACACTTTTGGATTACGAATAAGCAATGTGTCTTCTTTCATTTTCAGATACAACACACTAGTTCTCCTAGGATTGTCAATTTTAAAAAATAGTTTTTTATTTTCTGAATTCTGGGCATCCTGGTGATTGTAATGCCACCTACAAGTACAGTATGTGCTTAAATCTCTAAAAGATCTCTCATTTCAAAGAATCTTAATAATCACTATAAAATGAAATGCAAGAATTCCTTCATGGTTAGCGGCTTCTTATATAAGAGGAAATGGCTTAATATTTAGTTCAAGTTTGTCATGTCCTGATGTGTTGTAGTCATTTTATTTGTCATGAATCCATGTGGAAGAAAATTTTGACTCTTTCTGTCTGTTACTTACAAATACAGTATTTTATAGGTTTAAGACTTTTCTTAATTAAAGTGAAGTCATTTCAATTTTCACAAGGGTGGGACAAAAGATTGTGCCACTTTTTTTTCTCTTCGTTAGATCATATATAGCCGTGCTTAGATTGTTAGTGGCCTGAATGAAATGCGACTTGATGCCATCTGTGATACAGGGGAATCTTTGCCCATCATCTTAATTTGATCTGGTTGCTATAACGTTCATGCAGTGATGACTGCTTGAAATCTCAACGCTCACTTGTGTGGATTTGATTCGTTTATTAATGTTGACTGGTACAAGAAATTAGTTAATGAAGTGAACTGACTACGATTCACCCTGATGCCTTATCTAATAAACGTGAAACATACTGGATCGTCATGCTTGTCAAGGGATCGATCAAGAACTAGGCGCACTTGCTTTTTGTTATCAACTTTGATTGTTGGACTTTATAAACAAAACTCCTACATAACTGAGTTATTGTTAATCAGAAATCTAAGAACCTGCTGCTATTGATCCTGTTGTAGCATAAAATGGGTCTGTGCAACTTATAAATTTATGCATGCAAATCAAAGTTGAATTGCTTTGACGCTTGTGATGACAAAATCTGAGAACTATCTGGTAATCAGGTGAATAAAATTGGTGACCTCAGTAAAGCGTCTTAACAAATAAAAAAATTTCCGGTATGCAGGAAGGGACAAAACATTTGATTTCATTAGTGTCACACCTCCATACATGGAAGTAGATTATGGCAGACTGATGGATCAAATTTCAAGATCAGGCCTAGCTGGAGAAGATACATTTATTGTAAGTAGCAGTTGCATGATTGTTTGCACTTTCGATCTTGATTTTTATATTCTTAGTGTCAGTTTTCTAACCATCCAGAATATGATGCTCTAGGTTGTTGAGTATCCTCTAAGAACTGACATGCTGGAAACATGTGGATGCCTTATGAAGGTATGTCTCACAGCCGTTTTCATAGCTGTCATTTTTTACCAGATTTAAAAGTCCATATTGCTGGGTTTCCATGCTTGATTTTTTCTACGTAATAAATGCTTCTCATGCATCATCTCAGGAGCCATGTTTATTTGTCAATGATTATAAATGTGATATTGTGCATTGGAAAATTGATTTCTGATGTATTTACATGACATCTTATTGGTGTGTCTTATGGTTTTGTCAATTATCATAATGATGAATGAACAGATAACTGATCGAAGATTTGGCCGGACACACTTAGCAATTTATGGACCTAAGTGGGCCCAGAAGAAGAGAGAAAGAAATCCACTTTGATAAGCAACAGAAGTTTGACCAAGTCTACTAGCTGAAAATGAATAATGCACTGTGCTTAAATGGTTATTCTTGTTTTGTCTAGCACCAAGAGACGTTGCAGTATTAAGCATTGTTAAAATCAGACCCTATGTACAAAGCTCTAGAGGATCTTTAGGTGATTAACTATCATTTTACATATTTTGCTGATATATTTGGTCCTTCGTAAATTGCAATTGTTTCATTTACCAGGTTCATCTTTTATCTTTGGGATTTCTTTGGCTGCTTAACTTCATCGATAATAATGAGAGAAAGCTGTGCTGTATCGAGCTGATGTTTCATAATTGTAAGGTCTAAAATTGATCTGTATGTAATGTGAAATGCTGTGAACTTATATTCTACACCACCAGAAGTCAAATCTGCTATTGGTATTGTTTTTCCATATTCTATCTTGCTATTTGTATTTAAAGTGCAGTATGTATACACATATTCACATATGCAGTAAGTAACCCGTTTTCAATCTCACTTTTACACAAACATTGTAAAAACACCCCTCAATTCTGGAAATTTTCGTTTTATTTTCCTTGGTTTGCTTATTATTGTCTTATTATAAGATGTAATTTCTAGTATACATTTATGTTTAACTTTTATTTCAGTAACAATCATGTAGTTGTGAAATCTAATTAAATAAAAAGTTGTTTTATAATATAGGCACAGGAAAGAAGTGAGGGGGGGCCTTTTTACAATTTTTGTGTCTTGTGTCGATGTTCATGTTTCATATTGAGTTTATAGAAGGCAATTCACCTCTCTATTTTTCTAGAAGACAATAAGAACAGCCAATGAACAGGATATTGACTATGCAAATAGAACCAGGTAGTTATAGCCTCTAGGCACTTTTTATGGCTCGACAGTTTATACGGTGAAGTATAATTTGGACTATGTTGAACAGAGTTAACTTTGTAATCTTTGGTAATTAATTGGTATATATCTTATGATAGTGTATCTTTTCAGACTGACGGTGTTGCAACATTTTACATTGTGCAGAACATAGGTAGAGGAATAGTTAGCCCTTTGACAGGTGTAACTTTATCTGGAATTAATCTAGCAATTTTTACCAGTCTTTGGCTCTAGTTTTGTCATTTTATCTTTTTTTTCCTCTCCCTAAAGCATTTTAGCATTTTTCATATTTAGCGTCCTATGATATGCCATTTACATAACAAGGTCCACTCTTTCTTTAGGTGTTATTCATAACTTATCAACAGTTAAGAATTTAGCAAGCATGTCTCAAATTTTGGCTAAATATTGTTCTTGTCAGTAGCAAATGTTATTCTTCGAAGTCTGATGTGTGATAAGAATTGATGTCTTTTCTCTCCAAATTCTAGATTTGAGGAACAATGTGCAAAATAACCATAAAAACTTTTGTATGAATTCATTTGACATGCTGTTATCATTTTTTTTGTCTGTGCCTTACTATAGGGAGACACACTTTGGGGCGTTCTAATTATTAATCTTAATGTAATCTTAAAAACTGTTTTAAGTTTAAATCACATGACTATACTTACTGAATGAAAAAGGAAATGCATAAATTTGACTAGTTTACATTCTCTTCAATGATTCAATCTACATGATTGAGATAGTTGACGGCCACTGGATTTATTCAGCTAATGCAATTATGAATGAAAAATCATATTCTTGCACACACACACACACAAACACATTTATATTATAAAAAATCGGTGCTTGATGCCGTCCCTCCAGATACCATGACAAGGGAAATTTTTGGAAATCGGATCCTCAAAAGTTGATAAGACATACTTAACTGAAAAGGAAAAATAAATTTTGATTTCAGTAACTGGGATTTTATTTCCAAATATGAATTCAGTAATTGGTACATTGGCGACCTTGTCACGGCCTATATTAGGATGACTGAACAATAGTTTTGGCCGTTGGGTTAGACATAACTTCAAATTGTGCTGTGCTTTAAAAGTAGGTACTCCAATACTTCATATGTAAAGTTTACTGGTTACGTATTATCTTGGTTTTGTGTGCATTTGCATTCTGATGTTGGAATAAATGACTGGTCAGGAGCTTGCAGGAACTATGTCAATATAGCTGCAAATCTTCTTGACATTTGTGCAATAATTAGGGATCAATTACCAATCATGGTATGGAAGTACTTAGTCAGTTCTGTAGTTTCTACTGCACAAACCGTGTCAATTACTAAATGGTCCTGAATGATGTCAGCAGCTACTTGTTAGTTCTTTCTGACAATTATCTTTGGCTTTTGTGTCTCTGTGAAGTTTTGTTCTTAGGCTTAGAACATATTAAGAATATTCAAAAGGCTTTCAAGTTTTCCTAGATTCGTTATGTATGAATGAAACTTGCTACACCACTCAATGTTAGTGGTGGGAGGTCCTAGCTTCAATACCTAGCCTCTTCAAAAATAATTCTTCAAAAAAAATGAATGAAACTTGCCGATCTTTTTCTAAAGAGTAATATGTATGTAGCTTTTGCAGTATTGTATATTCTTATTCCGGTTGACCCGTGGCTAGATTATTGGTAAGTATTACAGACCAGCTATGAATTTCTCAGACTGCATAAACAGGGTGAATTTAAAGTTGCTTTACCTTCTCTTTTTATTAATTAGCATCTATTTCCTTTTTCTTCTCTTACATGAAATGCTGGTTAAATTTAAGCAAAATGAATTACCTTCATATTAAAAATAGTAAGGAACTAGAAAAAGCAATAAAATAATTCAGATTTTACTTAGAATCTGTTCCTTTTCTTGGGGTGGAAGTGAGGACTGTTACATGTAACTTTTCTAAAAACATCTCTCTCTCTCTCTCTCTCACTCACACACACACACACAATGATATGCATGTGTGTGAATCTTTTGACAAGATGCTTATCTTTTCTTTCTTTTTTTTTTCCTATTTGGGTTAGTTTTCTGGTTCACTTTCTTTGCTGTCATAGTGATATTTCATCATGGAGGAAACAGAGAGATCTGCTAACAATTTGGCAAGTAATTAAGATATTCTGAGGGGTTCCATAGGAACAATAAGAGGTACTTGTTGTAGAGGGGCACAAAACACTATGTCTTTTATGAGCTAAGAAATATTAGAGTAAGACCCCTTTGGTTGTTGTATGCGAAATTGCACAAATCAAAGGAAAAAGAGGAAGATTTCCTGGGCCCATTATATATATAAAGAAACAGTATAACTCATATTTTATTGGCCTCTCTCTCGCTCACTCACATACAGACACAGTTTTGTTACTAGTCTTGTATTTTTAAATACTGCTGCGAAATTCTTACCGGCCAAGTTAAGACTAAAGAGTAAGACCCACTTGAATACTTCCCTTGTGTTGCTTTGCTTCCTCTTCTCTTCTCTTATTGGGATATCTTTGGAGATTGAGAGCCTCATTTTCCTTTCAAAGCCAACCTGATTATTACTCTGCATTATGAATGGCAAGAAATTCTTCACTGGTGAAAAGTAGAGGTGCACAGAGGAAATAGAATAATGGGGAGGGGCAGAGCAGTCTTATTTGTTGGGGTTATTTGGTTCTTATCTGTTGGAGTTTTAACACAAATGACGGCAAGAAGTAGAGTTGTATCGAAAGAAAATTACGACTCAATCGGAAGAGGAAGGCATCATATGCATCAGGACTCGGATTTCCATTTTGTGATCAAGAAAAAAGTCCCCAATGGACCTGATCCCATTCACAACAGGTATATCTCATTTGGACTCCTTCATTTGACATTTTCTTTTTTTCTTTGTCATGTTATAGACTCTTACAACGAATTGGTATGCTTTTGTGGAATATAGTATGGATATGCAAGTGAATGAATCATAAGCTTGAATTTGAAATGCATAGAAGCTGATGACATTGGTTTCTCTTTGAAAAAAGCTTCTTTAAATATCAATCTTTTATTCTAATGAGAAACATGCAAAAAGGACATTAGGGAAACAACTTCTCCACTTTATATATGTAAAGGGATCCCGTTTTGCTTCATTTTTCCTTGTATAAACTTCAATAACCCTACTAACTATTTTTTTTAGAATTCGAATGTGATGCCCTCTCGGATTACCCATGAAAAGCTTTATCTCTACATTTTACAAACAAAATATAGCTCATTAAAACTGACATTTTTTTTGGTGAAACTGTTACATAATCCCGTTCTTGAATTATATAAAATGATAAATAATCTTGATCTAACATTAGCTCTCAACTTGTGTAATATTTTCATGTAATTTAGGGGAGCAGCCCTATCTAGGAAACCGCCGGGTCAAACTTGAGAGGGCATGTGTGGAATTTTGATGCCAGATCAACCTGGTAACAAGTGTTGGTCCTGAAGTTAGTGGTAAGTTTTGGAGTGATTAGTTTCTGGAAAATCATAATATTTGATGAGAAAGATGAAATTTAAATGTGATGGTTAATGGATTGGATTCTACTTTTGAAGGAGAAAAATGAAAATAGGAACAGAGTCCAAAAACTTTTTATCTTTCTTTGTACGTGATTTTGCAGTTAATAGAGCTCGTAAAATTATACTACTAATCAACTCAACCATGTCTTTGTTTTTTTGTTGTTGGATTTTGCTTTATGTTCCCCATTTGGCCATTTACCATTTGTAATTGCCCACTAAGTGCTAAGTTTGTTGGTTGATTCTTCCATTTTCTCCAATCTCATCAGGAAACTATTGATACTTGGTATGATGGCTAAATGCATCTTTACCCGCCTAAACTTGTCACAAAAAGTCTACTACCCCTAAACTTTTATACGTTTCTTTCAACCTCCTAAACTTGGCATAAATGTATTAGTTTGCCTTACGAACTTAGCGAAAGTGTATTATTTTACCCATTGAATGCCATTTGTGGTATTCATGGGCAAAATGATATATTTTTGCCAAGTTTAAGGGGCAAACTAATACACTTGTGCCAAGTTTAGGAGGTTAAGAGATGCTTTTAAAAGTTTAGGGACAATAGAATTTTTTTGTCAAATATAAGCAGCCGAAGATGTATTTAGCCTAGTATGATTGATTCAATTGAAAACCACCGTTGGTTTTACTCGATTATTACTTAATAATTTGGATGTAAATGGACATCTTATGCCATATGACTTTATTTCAGAATATTGATGTTATACTAAATTTTTCATCATATCTTTAAAATTTCATGAGTTCAAAAGAATTAATAATATATATGTTAAAAGTGATATTTAATTAATTTTATAAATACATTGATAATATGTTAATATTATTTCAACTTGTCATTTTTTCACCTTTTTCCAGTTTAAACTAGTCATACTTAGTATTTTCAACCCGTTATTTTGATTAATTGGACTGGAATTTCAGTTTTACCAATCAAACCGGACTATAAAGTACAGTCCCAAGAAATTGTCAAATTCAACTATTGATATTCTCAACTTTAAATTTATTTGGTAAAATTGGTTATCTTACAATATTATTTTCCAAAACAAGAGGTTGTGATTATAAACTTGAGACTCGAACTCCATAGCTAATAGTGAGTATGGAATCCGATTTTTCATTGTAATGGTAGAAAATATATATTATATATTGCTCTCGAACTAAATACTTACTACTAAAAGAAAAAAAAAAAGAAAAGAAAAGGAAAAAGAAAATTTGGAACAAGCAAATGATTGATTCAATTATCCGTATGAATGCTTCAGTGGAAGACAAACTATGTTCACTCTCTATAACAAATACTTCAACTACTTGTTTTTAAGCTGAATATAAGTTAAAAGAACATTAATATAATTATCCAAATTAATGTTTTAATTAGATTGTGGGAATTAGACTAGTAATTAAAAAGATAATAATAGAAAAAAAAATGGAAATGGTAGTGAAAAGTGAAACAAAGCAAAGAGGTAATTTCTGTTCTCTGCTTTTCCCCCTTTAATTTCACTTTCTTTACATCTTTTATGGTGTGATTTTGAATGGTTCAATAAAATGAAAGTGAATTGAGATTCTAAAATAAAATAGCAGTCTCCTGCACTTCTTTATTTCAATTCAAACGGCCCCCTGTTTGGGGGAAAATTTTGAAGGTAAACTTAAAAAATATATTATGTGGTTTGGTCGTTTTATAAAAATGTGTCTGTGGAATTTTTTTTTTAAAATGGTGCCTATCGTTTCAAAAATTTACAAAAAGAGAATTTTCAAAATTTTAAAACCACATTTTGAAGTGTAATTTGTCCATTTTAAAGTGAAATTTTGTAGCTTAGTTAATGAAAATATAATACATATTTGTGATAAATTTTAGAATTTTTTGAGAAGTATTAATTTTTTTATAATTAAAATTTAATTATAACTTTAAAAAATTAAAACAAAATAAAAATTTTCCGAATATTACTCGGATATATAATTCTTAAATAATATGGTCAAAATATAGAAATGATGAATTTATTAAAATAATTGATATAGTAATATAATTTTCAAATCACAGACACTCTTTAAAAACTTTTAAAGCTATAGGCATTCTTTTAAAAAAAATTCATAAATATTTTTTTATAAAATAATAAAACCACTCTACAAACTTCAAATCCATCGATCACTCTTTTTTTGGTAGCATTTCTTTCATATTTTTACTGTTTTCTTTTGGTAATTAATATTCTGCATTTACTGATTACTATGGGTCCATATTTGAAATACCCAAGGCAAGTCATTACTGTAATTTCTTTTGGTACTAACATTAGAGAGCGTATAAAGTTAAGTTTAACATAAAATTAAGATTAGTGGTTGAAATTTAAATTTAATTATTTGTAAGTATTATAATGCATTATATCTCATTCAAATTTAAAATATAATTTAGGTCAAATGTAAATTTTAGAAAATTCTAATTAGAGTTATAAATGAGTACAAAACTAGCAGGGATGAATTATTGATTAAGGACCCAAGGTTTCTAGATTTTTAAATGTGAAGCATTAAATATTTTCGGTTACTGTTTGGTTGTGCTGGCCTACTTTTGGTAAGAAATTTTATTTTTAAGTTTTTCCGTAAGTAACGGATTTAATATAAAAAATAGATAGTTCTTAATTAATTAATATGATGGATTAAAATATGTTGTTCAAAATTAAATATTGTACTTTTATTAAAAATTTATTAAAGTAATTTATTGAGATAACTATTTAAAAAATAGTACCAAACCGGCCCTACATTAATTTCAAGAAAAAAAATAATGATTGTGCATCAAATAGATAAATCATGACCAAATGAAGGTTTGGAAAACGTTTTCTTTGTAAAAACTAATGGATATATCATTCAATCTATATACAGAGAATGAGCATTGGCAAGGGTGACATTTTTTATAAATAAATAAGGTTTAATATTTACAACATACATTCATTTTAAGTTTCTATTAATTTTTGATTTTATCCGGTTGAATTATTTTGTACCGACAAATAAGTTTCAATCTGAAAGCCTTCGTCAAGTCTTCAACTTTATTCATGCTTCATTCTACCGGTTTTCTCCAACAAAGAATGAAACTTATTTCGTTTTGAAGCCTGCATTTTCGTTGTTCATACGTTCTAACTTATTCGCTGAAAATAACGAATGGAGAATCTGTAAGGGAAATGACAAGTAAGTTTATAAAATTGGACAAGTTTGAGGGCGAATTTTCAAAGATGAAAGAAGAAGATGCATTTTATGTTAACTACATTGAAAGTTGTGTATGTTTGAGTACTTCTATGTCAGAAGTTATTGAAGATGAAACGCTAGAACAAACTAGGTAACGCCGTAAATGGGAGAACTATAACTACATCTATCGTGGACACATCTTGAACGGTATGTGTAATTCTATTTTTTATATCTACCAAAGCATTGAGTTTCCAAAAGAATTATAGGATTCTCTATAATCAAAGTACATGACAGAATATGCCTCTAGTAAGAAGTTTCTGGTAAGTAATTTTATAAACTATAAAATGGTTGATACTAGACTGCTTATGGAATAATATAATGAATTGTTAAGGAATCTGGGTCAAGTTATTTTTTCTCAATATAATGTAATTTTCAGATCTCAACTGAACACCCGAATGAGTTTTCATTCTTTTCGACTGTATTTGAGTGAATTTAGTGTAATTTATAACTATATTAAAGTAGCTAAATTGAATTGAAATAAAGTTAAAGAGAAGAAGACCTTATACAATTATTAATCAAAATAAAGGAAAACGCATGTAAAAATAATAAGTTTATGAAAATTAAACTTATGATATGAAATAGTTAGGATTTGAAAATGAAGTTCTTATCTCCGACTCATCCTCAAAATTTATTTTTTGGTGTAAAAATGTCTCAATTCCACTTGAAACTCTATTTTAAATTTTAAAGTTGTGAATAGTGTCACTTTAAATTTGGAGTGACACTATTTACCACTTCAATTTTTTTTTTACTTTTTTTTATTTCTTTTACTTTAAATATATATTTTAGATTGTAATATTATTTTTTTATAATTGTAATTTTAAAATTTGATGTAAATTTAAGAGTGATTTTGAAGTGGGGTTGAAGAATTTGAAACTATAACAACTTCAAATTATGAAGTAAAGTAGAATTTGAAATGAAAAATAAAACGTAGGATTTAAGATGGCCTTACAAATAATAAACTACCGATAAAACTTTAAAAACCCTGGTATTCTTTTATTGACCAACTTATAAAGTCCTGTTAAACGACTTTCATATTTAGAGCAATCTATGTGACAAATTATATACTAATAATATACTAGAATTAGTGAAATAGTTTTCTCTGTGTTGTTCAAATTTTCAAACTAATTTGTGTTTTGTTTTCTTTTATGGTTAGCTTGTCGAGAGAATGGAGTATAAAAAGTAATGGAATTTTTTTTCAACTGTTATTGTTAGTTTCCGGTTATCAAATTCAACACAAAACTTACGGCTTCGGTGACGAATCTAGGCTTAGTTTGTTATGGGGTCCGATTATTAATATATAAAGAAATTTTATTTTAAAAATATTATTTCAATTATATTGAGATAAAAAATTCATTTATAGTTTTATCTATGAGTAAAAAGTTTCAAACTGCTAAAAGCAAGATATGTAAAGGAAAAATTCAAAAATTAAGTACAAGAATTTGAGAAATAATTGAAACTGGTGGGTAAAATCAATCACTTTGTACTACAAATATTTTTATAAAAGCATTTTTGTAAGAGTTAATCGATATGAAGGGTCCATTCAAAAATTTTTATAATGTTAAAAATTTAATTACATATAATATAATACTAAATTTTAAAAATCAGTCAAGTCCATGGACCCAACATTTCATAATGTAGAATCGCCCCTATATGGCTTATGCCCATTTTGAACTGTCTTCGCAATATGATAATTCAATAATATATTCGACTGTCATTCTTATTTATATATTTACTTATTACTTTATTACTATGTATATTGTCATAAATTTTTAGAGCATCAAATATCAAGGAATTTTCAGAGAATGGTCCGATGTGTTTTTCGAATTTCTAAATTAATGTATTATGTTTTCTTTTATAGTTGATGTTTTATAAGAATGACAAAAACGGTGTGTACAAGAAATGTATTTTCTGACATTAGAACAAGAAAATCCGCATATACCCTGAAAAGTAAAAGTAGTTAAATTTCAACACACTTTGTTGATTTCCAGCAATTATATCGGCTTAAGCCCATTGTGAATTTTCTTGACTATACTATACACAATTTAACAATATATCCCAATTTCTTTTATTAATTATTAGTTTATTACTATGTAAATTATATGATAAAGGAGTTATATCCCCAAAAAAATGTGATAAAGGAGTTATAAATATCTGAATCTCTATTTTCGTATAATTGATATATAGTAGTAATATTTGAAATATAGTTGTAACTAGAAACTTAATTTTTCAATCGAATTTGAAGTTCCATTTTCATAATTAATTTAGATTTTGAATGAAATTTTGGATCCTCTCCTGCCCCTAATTGTAACTAATGACTTATTAAAACTTAATTTATTAATTAAGTCTTAAAATTATAATTTTAAAAATCGTATATTTAAATCTATACTAAAAACTGACATAAAATTTTCATTTATTATTATTTTATTATTAGAGAGCCAAATTTTTTTAAAAGTGAAAGAGAACAACTGAAATGGAGTACCATCCAGTAATTCAACACTTTAACATTTGGTCCAAGTTGATGTGCCGATGTTCTTTTACCTACCTTGTATATTATTTAATAATAACAGCACAAAATAAATTCCTAATAAATTGTATATAAGTCAAATTTTCGCTGTATATGTCTCATTATTACACATGTACGATATTAAATTGGGTCTCAATTCTCAATATTATATGATACTCCTTTCTGTATCTTTTTACTATTAGCATTAATTTAAATTGTTAGTGCATTTTAAACTGTTATTTTTTTTAATTTATTTTTGTATAAATTAAGAGAAATATTTAAAATTAATGAAATTATAAGAATAAATTAGTTAAATTTAATAGTGTGATATATTTTTTAATTATTTAGATACAAAAATCGAATAAAGTAACATAAAATGTGTTATAATTAATGTTTTATTAATCAATTGATGCAAAAAAGACGTTACGAGGTTAATAAATAGTTTATAATAAAATAACGATATATTCTCTTATACTTATAATTAAATAAATAAATTAAATTAATTTAATTTAATTTAATTTAATTTAATTTAATTCAGTTATGTAAAATTACAAGTTTACAATGAAATAAGTCAAATTTAGTTCAATAAATTCGAACAGAACTAAACTAAAAATACTGTAATTTATAATAATGATAAACTAAATAAGAAAGAAGCTAATTGTAATTCCAACCAACAGTTGTTGGTAACAACAATTTTATTTATCTTTTGCTCCCAACAATTTTTGGGTATTTAACAAAGACAAAAAAAAAAAGTTACCACCAGCAAAAATAAATTCACCACATCAACATATATATGAACACTAAAAATTAGTTATTCAGTCATTATTAGTCTAATGATTTCTACAAAGTCTACCAAATTCATATCAAGATGGAATATCATCATCACCTATCTAAACTTAGTCCAAAAATCAAGTCTTACAAAATCCATTACAAGCTTCATCCATGCAACTAAAACTACAAACATAATTATCAAAATTTCAGGCAGGCCAGAGATTTTTCTAAAATCAATGCAAATTCTTAAATTTAAAGCTCCAAAAACCTGAAAAATGCTAGTTTTTATATTATAATACATCTCTATGTATATATATATTGAAAAATGAGAAGGGAAACCGAATTTGAGATCACAATTTATACATCAAAGAAAAGTATCATAACTTACCGTAAACTACATGTAGTAAATTCAACATCACATCAAAGTTTTGCCATTTTTGTCAACTTCTTCCTTCTTTTCCTCCAAAGCTAAGAGTTCTTTATTCATCTTGCTTACCGTGTAACATCGGAAATTCCTCGTCTTGCTCTGAAAAACCGAGATCACTTCCAATGACCTTCAACGACTGATAAACCCGAAACATCGATAATCTATCTTTAGGCCGAGCCACCACACAATTCAAAGCAACTTTCAAGAACTGCAAGATTTCATCATCGTGTCCTTTCCCACAAAGATTCCTATCAATAACATCCTTAATTCGACCAAAGGTCGAGACTTTACTCACCCAATCGACCAAATTACCATTATACCCTTCTTCGCCGGTTGAAACATCGAGAGGTTTTTGCCCCGTCACAAGCTCGAGCAATACCACGCCAAATCCATAAACATCCCCTTTCAATGAAGCAATCATCGTACTAGAATATTCCGGCGCTACATAACCGATTTCGCCTAACTCCCCATGAACATAACTACTCTCGAGAGAATCCGAGGTAGCCATTAGTCTTGCCAATCCAAAATCCATGATTCTTGCATCAAAGTCTTCATCAACAAGAATCACACTTGAGCTTATGTTTTGATGCAAGAACGGCGGTTGGCAACCGTGGTGAAGCCAAGCTAGACCCCTGGCTGCACCTACACCGATCCGAAACCTAGTTGGCCAATCCAATAGGGTTCCATTTCCATGAAGTAAATTATACAAAGTCCCATTTGACATGTGCTTATAAACCAAAAGCTTCTCATCATGCACAACACAGAATCCCAAAAGGGGTGTCAAATTGGGATGCCTAAGTTGCCCTAATTGGTTCATTTCGGATCGAAACTGGTTCTCCCCTAGCTTACAAGTGTTAAGCCTTTTAACTGCTAGAGCTGACCCATCAGGAAGTAGAGCCCTATAGGTAGTACCGGTTCGTGACGAGATTATGGCAAATTCAGAGCTGAAATTGTTAGTAGCTGCCATTAAATCAGCCAATTTGACCTTAACTATAGGTTTTTGAAACAATGAAACCTGAGCTAGCTTATAAGGTTTCAATTTCTCGGCCCATCTAGAATCATCATCATCTCTACCAATTAATCCAGTTTTTCCCTTTCTAGAATACCTAAAATGATACCACCACCAAACCCCAATTACCAACAATAAAGAAGCAGCAGCCCCAAAAATCCCAGCAGCAATTATAATAGCAAGATTCCTAGTGCTTAACCCACCACACTTAGATCCTGTAGGCCTTCCACAAAGTCCATCATTCTCATCAAATCCAGCAGGATCAAAGCTGCTTAAAAAAGAGGGAATTGGACCAGAAAGTTTGTTTTTATCCACAAAAAACTTCTTCAATCTCCCCAACCTAGAAAACTCACTAGGTATAGGACCAGAAAGACTATTATTTGACAGTACCAGATTATTCAAGTAAGTACAGTTAGCAAGATCAGGTGGTATAGACCCAGAAATTTCATTATTAGACAGATCAAGAGTAACTAAATAAGGTAGCCAAGAACAAATTTGAGCAGGAACTGAACCAGACAAAGCATTAGATGAAAGATCCAGAGTTTGAAGATTCTTACAGTACTTTAAGGGCTCAGGAACTTTACCAGACAGGTCCATGTCCCTTAATTCAAGGTTAATTACCCTATTTTCTTGATCATTCCAGCAAGAAACACCAACAAAATTGCAGACAAACCCAGATGAAGAATTGTCGAAATTCCATGAATTCAGCTTCATCTGTGGGTCTGAAAGTGAATCCCTAACCCCTCGAAGACATCTCACATCATCTTCACCAATTGCATATAAAATTAAGCTAATAACTAGTAAAGTTACAATCTTTACACCATTCATGGCTAACCCAGATGAAAAATCTACAGAAATTTCAGGCTTTACAGGTTTTGTGGACACATGGTGAATTGCAGAGAAAGAGGGGAAAGGGGAAGAAGAAAGAGATTGTCGAAGAGTGAAAGAAAGGATGGGAATTTGGTCAGTAAAACGTTTAGAATGGTCTAAAAGGAAAGCGGAGACTTCATTGACTTTTTTGATATGTTTACACTTTATGTGGAAGAAAATTATCACACAAATGCTATTTGATCTCCATTCTTTGGTAATTGATTAATTATTTTAATTAATATATTATTTATCTCTAAATTTATTTTTTTTAAAAGGTTAGATATTATTTTTAACTTTTAAAAATTTTAATTTATTTTTTAAATTTAATAAAAGTATATCATTTTATTCCTTACTTGTTAAAAGTATATTAATTTACACCCTTAATATTATGTGTCAACTTTTGATTGATTTAACTTTTTAAAAATGTTATTTTTCTGATTTTTTTTTCAATTGAAAGCTGACATGTGGCAATGATGGGGCAGACTAGTGTACTTTTATCCAATTTTTTAAAAAGTACTAGGCGCTAATCAGATAGCCAGAACTTCAAAACATCTAGAAGGAGCCTGGGCAAATTTGTAATTTTTATTTTTAATATATATATATAAAAATATAAATTTAATTAAAAAGTTAAATTATAATAATATAAAATAGTAAAAAACATAATTTAGACCATATATTAAAAATCACCAAGTGATATAGAGCATATTGTTTCTTACTCTGAGACTTAAAATGACAATTTTATTGTGTAAATACTTTAATTTCCTCTACTCTTTATTGGTAAAATATGATTATTATAAATAATGGTATCATAAAAAAATTAAATGCCTAGGCAAAAAAATAGGACTAGGCGATGCCTATGCGACAATAAATCGATCGAGCGCCTGATAGCGCTATATGAATGAAAAGTCAGACAGCAAGCCCTAAAATAGTGTCTATTTAGGGTCCAGGTGAAAATTTTTAAAATAATACTTTTATCAAGTCTAAAAAATAAATTAATACACCTTTACTAAATTCAAGAAAAAATGTAAGCTTTTAAAATTTAAAATAATAACTAATTTTTCATAATAAATTTGGAGGATAAATGTTGAACTTCTATTATTGTGGCTGATGTTTGATTTTTTTTATTACTATTATTTTAGATTTTTTTAATTAAATAAGTGTGCATTGATGATTAGAACTTGTTTGACCAAGTAAACTGTTTGTTTGATAGGATAATAAAGGGTTTAGCTGACCAAAAGAAAATATAAAAGGGTCTAGTCCACCATCAATGATGGCTTTAGTTGCGTGTTGTATTAATTAGTGCTACTCCATTTATTTTTACATGCTCCTTGTCAAAACGACAGTCCATTCTTTCAATTTATTAAGCCATTTTTATTCCGAATTATACAAAAGTATCGGCTTATACGATGTTGAATAAATATCTTTCATTTTATTTCATCGTGTATATTAATTTGAGGGTTAATTTTATTTATAGTATATTAATTATTTTTATTATTTTAATTTTATATATGAGTATTATTTTTTTTTATTATTATATATGAGTATTATTTTTTTTATTATTATATATAAATTTGTATGTGACCTTTTATTATAGTATATATAATTTGATATTATAGATTACTTGTAATATGTCACTATTTTGACCATAATAAACCCAAAATATTGGGTCCACATAATTAAATATATTTTACATTATAAAAAGAAAAAATGTTTAATTATTATAACAAATATTATTAACCACATGTATATCTGTTTTAATTACAGTTGATTACCATTAAATTGTTCACTAATTAATAAAATGTATAGTTAAATAAAAGTTAAGCAACATAATTTTCGAAGAATTAGGATTTTTGCAGAGGTTGAGGATTGAACTTATGACCTTTCACTTTTAATTTAAGAGGTGTATCAATTAGACTACACTCAATCAATAACGCAACATAATTTTTAATTTCTTAAAACTAAATTAAATGAACTTAAATTAAACTTATTAAAGTAATACAAGAAAGAAGTGAGACAATAATAACTTTTAATAAATTTAATGATAATAATAATAATTTATATTATAAAAATAATTATCATGATAAATAAGAGTGATTATTTTAAATAATAAATAATAATAAATAAAAAATATAATAATATTAATTATTAAATAATAACAGTAATAATTTTATATCTCACTGAATTATAATTTTTATATTATATTTTATATTTTTTCTTTTTAATAATAATAATAATTATTAAACGAATAAATTACTAATTAAAATTTAACAATACTATTTAATTATATTTCAATATTAAACATTTTACACTCTACTATTTTTTTAACTTTTTTCCTTTTCAATAATAATTAACTATTATTTCGTATTCTTATTTATAATTATTAAATTTATATTATTTATAATATTAATTATTATTTAATTTTTAATTTTAAATGAAACTAAATTATTGAATTTAAAATAAATTTTTTTAAATTTTTTTTTTCATATGGACTTATAATAATAATAAAAAAAAATCTTATTCCACCCCTCCCGATTGTGGACTCAAACATGCGACTTATAGGATCACAACTTCATGACTCAACCATTAGATCAAGCCTTTACCACGGATTTAAAATAAACTTAATTGACCTAAAATGAATGAATTTTTTGGAACAAAAATAAGGTTAGAAAGACTTTTTTTATCTATACAAAATTCAATTACGGTGAATATTAATGAAAGAGCACTATTTAAATGATTGCTATTATGTTAAAAAAAAGCTATTTCGGTAAAATAGTAAAACTAAGATAAAAAATGAAAAATCAATGTCCCTATGATTTTAAAAATATATTAAATTAATATTTTTTACTAAATTTTTATTTTGTTAAGAAGAAAATGAAAAAAACTTATGACATAAATTTTTTTGTAAGGCTCAAATCATATTTGTAATATAGCGGGATCCAATATTTGGGTTGGCTATGATCAAAATAATGATATATTATAAGTAACATGCAATATGAAGTTACATATACTATAATAAAGGGTCACATATAAATTTATGTATGATAATAGAAAAAAATAAAGTTCATATATAAAATTAAAACAACAAAAATAGTTGATATACTAGATAAAAGTAACCCATTAATTCAAATTACGTTAATACATGTAATGGACTTTATATAGAGTTCTATATTCAACGCCAATTCGCAATATGTCTTTATAATCCATATTTGGGTTCCCTAACGTATCTTAACTTTAATAACCTTTCATACTTCATATTTTAATTTATGACTAACAGTTTTGTTAGACTTACCTTTTGTTTTAGGCTTGTTCTATTAAAATATTATCAACATGTAGGTGCAATTCTACTATTCTTTGTTGAGCACGATAATGGAATATGTAACAAACGATAGACAATCTAATATTATAGGTTAGATTAGCTAAAAAGTACTAATTAACTAGTACAAGAACTTACTAGATCGAAATCTGAAGATTAACAAATTTAAGATAAATGATAAGATTAAAAAATGGCTTTAATGGCGGATGATTGTTGAATTAGTTAACTTAGAAGTAAGAACATCACATGTAACAATCTTTGAAATGTATTTAAACATGGACATGCTTTAAAAACTAGAAAGATAATATTAAAATGGGAAAATTTTGAATTATCCAAATAAGATAGGATAAATAATGTTGTTTTTCAAAAAAAAATAATGTTGAAATTATATATATTAGTAGTTATAATACTATATCACTTCTCTTAGGACTTGTCCAACCCCACGTTAATGGTAGGGTTGGAGTGAATCTGGTACTCCAATTTTCAGAGGTGCTAGTACTCCTCTGTATTTAGAGGGCTACTGTAGCACTTTCATTTAATTTTTTATTATTTTTTTTATCTTTTTTGTTTTTGTTTTGTGTTTGGTAATATAATAATAATAATAAAAGTTATTTAGAAAGTAATAAAATAATAATATCATAGTTTAGTGTAAAAATTTGGAGTGAATGGTTGGAGATATAGATATTATAACAACATTAAATTATAGAAAAAAATAAAATTTGGTGTGAAAAATGGGGTGTGGAGTTGTACTTGACCGTAGCACTCGGTATCTTATTTGCGTAATATGAGGTCAAATTGTGATCGAGATGTGATGCTATATAGTTTAGCTTCCCAAGAGTTAAACCGTCAAATAATCTTGTATTCATGAGATTTTTTTGGTGGTCGTGGGTGATTGGCATTTAATGTCGTTCTATCACTGCTATCATGCCATCAGGGCTCTTTTTAATATTCTGAGGACCTTAGGTAAAATAAAAATAATGGATCATTTGATTAAACGAATTTTTAATTAAAATTGAAATATTTTTAGCATAAAGTATAATTTTAAGGTTTTTTTACATCATCACACTTCTAACTTATGCTCAGAGTTGGCCTGACTGGGATGATGATTTTTATATTCTTACAAATATTGGAAATTTTGTGATTTATTACTATATGCAATTCAATGTGCATGCAGCATACTTTGTTGATTACCATAGAAAATGGAATACTAGGAAGATTAAAAATTAACTAACTTCTAAAAATAAACTCAACTATAATCTAACAAATATTATCAACGAATTAATTACTTTTAGGTTTAGTCATACCAACATTTTAGTTTACTCCATCTATAGTATATACTTTATTTAGTTTTCTTGAATGTCTTTTGATATACTTTTCAATGAAATTTTTTCTTTTTGTAATGAAGTATAAAGTATTTTAGTTCACTATGAGAAATAATACACCAACTAATTGCAGCCATGAGTAACACAAGATCAATTTATTAAATATAGAAAACTTAGGTTCAAACCACACAAAATATAACAGCCTTATTATAAGAGCAAGTCTAACCATATTTCCTATTTTCTATTCCCCAAACCTTATTTTAGGGGATCTACATTATTTTTACTCCGACCATCTTCCCCATTTTACATTTCTCAATTCATATTCCCTTTAAAATAATAATACTTTACTATTAAATTAACAAAAAAATAACAAAACAAAAACTAAAAATAATAAAAATATAAAAAGTAATATTATTTTAATCTATTCTCTAAAATGGAGAATAGATCCATTTCCCATATATGGGGAATTCCCATTTTGAGAAATATTACATTACATAAGAAATAGTTGGATTGATCCATTCCCGTATTCATTCTCATTTTGGAGAATCATGGTTGGACATGATCTATAATTCTTCATTAGTTAATACCTAATAAGCATTTTATGGGGAAAATTTACTGTAATTAGGGTCGTTGAGAGTTGAGACCTTGAAGGTGCAGTGAGTCCCACACACTAGCCCAATAGTTTCTGGCCAGTTGGATTTTGCTATTTCAACTGCTTTTTTTTTTTTGATGAATGCTATTTCAACTACTTAATCAAACCTAATATATTACACTTACATATAATTGCTTAATAATGGTGCAAAACCTCAATCATATGATGCAAATTCACCATCTATATTCTTTTGTGATTTTGAACCAAATAGCTCAGAATTGTTTTTTTTTTTATCATATTTGCATCATTCATGGACAATATGCCATTAGTCTGATTCTCTCACACCTAAATAGTTTCCTTTTAGTAAGAATTTAGAATAATTTTTAACAGTATAAGTTATTAACTGGAGTAGGTATATGAAAAAAATAGTTGCTGGGGAAATTTTATAAAAAGTAAAACGTGGATGGAGGTTATAGTAATTCTAAAACATGTTTCTATATATAACCATGTTTAAGAATAAGGGCAACATTAAAATTATTGGACTAAAATATTAGAGTATTTATAGGCTGTAAGATATTTCTTATTATCCAATTTTGGTAAAAAAAAGAATAATATCCATGAATAGTATGAAGGATTGGAATGGATAACTAGGATTCAAATATTTTCTCTCAGGTTGGTATTTCTTCTATGTCCCTCATGCAGATTTTTCATTTGTTATTTTTTCTTACTTAATTTTTTATTTTTAATATTTCTTTCCTATTTTTTCTCTTTCCAACTCTTCTAACATATATCAAAATTTAAATGGAGGATATAAAAGGAGATACATAATTAAGGACAGATATTTGAATCCGAATAATTAAACTTGTGTAATTGGAAATTTTATATGAAATGAGCGTAACAAATTTGATTATGTTGCCAAATCTTTCTCAAAATAAATGGGATTCAAATCTGTTGTCCCCAATTATATGTTCCTTATATGTCCCCAATTCATATTTTGCCATGAGTTCTTTTTTTATACTTAATTTTTTATTTTTTATTTTTTTTCCTATTTTTTTTTCTCTCCTATATGTCTAGTGTCTAACACGTGATAAAATATGAATGAAAGACATTGAAAACGACAATCAGTTCACGCATCAATCTATTGCAAATTAGGTGCTTCATTAAAGTAGGTGTGGTCAGTCAAACATATAGTTTTAGTTGGAAATTGGTGAAGCGTTTGACCTAAAAGAAGAAATACTTAACCACCTCCTAATCAAAATTTAAGAAAAATGACAGCATTCATGGGTTATTGTTAATCCTTTAAATGAGTGCTTTTTGGCTATTTAGGATTATGATTTTACCTTACTTATTATGACTCATTTTGTTCTTCAAATTTGGTGGAGATATATATCTTTAATAGCTTTGCTTGGATTTTGCTAATTATATTGTCTAATGTCTACTGTGATCCACCATCATTAAAGTTGTACATTTCACTTAATCACAATCATTCATTGGATTTTAATGGTTCAGATTTAATTTTAGTGATTTGTGGAGTCCGCAGTGCAGTTACATATCAACTATTAAAATTTAATAGATGGTTGAGATTCAGGAAAATGTACAACTTTAGAGAGTTTGAACTTTAGAGAATCCGAATCCGGTGAAGATTTTGGTCGCGGTATTACTAATGTAATTAGTGGTTACTGATTTTTTATTTTTAAAAGAACATATTATTTAGAAATATTAAGTTACATGTGAGTAAAAAATAAATAATTTGATATATTCAATGTATATCGCTACCTAAGCACCTCTAAATAATTGAACTCTCTAGAATTAATTTAGATCATTTCAACCCGTGATACAGAATTCCAATGACTATTGCAACGCTTATTTTGATATTCTGCAACGCTTATTTTGATATTTTTTTGCGATGCAGCGTCACCATAGCCATTTTTTGAAAAATGTTAAACCCTACCATAGCCATGGCCCGTTCACGATAAAACCGGTACGGTACGGTTTTCACAACATTGGAATCAACTACTCACCCCTCCAATTCTCCCTTCTAGTTATCGACAATAAATTCCATTTCAAACAATATATTTTGTTACTTTTAGTTTAATTATTCAGTTGGTAGTACGAGTCCAGTTTTGATATAACATTGTTTGATTTATCCAGAATAACATACAATTATTGGAATCTCTCAAAAGCTATAGATAAAGAGTGCAACAGAATGCAGACCAACGGCTATTGCAGCGTCACAGTCCTTTGATGTGATATTGTTGTGGTCTAAAGTCTTAACTGACCGGCTTCTGAGAAAAAGTAGCATTGTCCAACTCCTCATTCAAATTGAAGTCCACACTCTTATCAATTCAACAAATTTCAAGCCAGTACAGAACTTAAGGCCCTATTCTTTTCAACTTTTGAAAGCTAAATTGAACTGAACTGAAATGAACTTAAATGAACTGAACTGAAATGAAGTAATCCGAACCATAGTTTTTATGGGCACAAGGCGCATTGAGGCACCAAGGGGTCAGGCATGGGGCGCGAGACGCAAGGCGAGGCGTGGCGCTCGCCCGAGGGACTTGAGGCGCATATAGAAAGAAGTGCAATAAACTATCAGTTACTACCACAAACAAACCTAAAGTTCAATAAATAGTAAAAAAAACACTAAATCACACCCAAGTTGACTAAGAGCAAGCCCAACCATTTTCCACATTTTTCATTCCCCAAACCCTATTTTGGTAGGGATCTATAGTGTTTTTGCTCCAACCATCTTCCTCATTTTTCATTCCCCATTTTAGATTCCCTAGAAATAATAATACTTTACTATTATTATATTAATTTATTTACATCAATTCTATTATACTCAACTAACAAAACAATTAAAAACATCAAAAGAAACTTATATTAATTAAAAAATTTCATTCCTCAAATTGAGGTTCCCCATACCATAAGGGGAATGGTTGGACTCAACCATTCCGCATATGAGTTCCCCAATTTAGGGAATTCCCTAAAATGGGAACCACTGGAAGTGCTCTAACCATAATCACTCAATATAACCACCCATAATTAAACCTTTATAAATACAAGATCTAGAAAATAAGTTTAATCAAACTACAAAAGTTGCCAAATAGCACTGGACTCCATAAATAAACTAAAACATAAACTTAAACTTAATTTTAATTGTTAATCACTATTAGCGCAAATTTTATATCCAACGTCATCTTTATACTCATCCTCCTCAAAGTCATCCTCTTCATGATTATTTAGAGAGAATGAACCAAACACTAGCTGAATAATACTACTTTATCATTTCCCCCTTACTCCTTTAGCAATAGAAGAAATGATAAAATTCTGATTTGAGTTGGTTTTCCTTTTTCTGAAAAAAATTTTGATCGATGATATCATATCTAATGACATAGATATTGCTTCTTTAGTTTTATTTTTTTTTATCTTTTTTTTACTAATATATTATTATATTATAATGGACTATCATTTATGTGACACAATACTAGGAAAAATAAAAAAAACTTCATTTTGCATTGAGGCACGCAAGAGGCGCTGGAGGCACAAGGTGCGGGCCTGATGAACCTCACCTCGCCTGACCCTCCACGAGGCGCTGGCCCTTGAGCCTCGAGTGCCTTGCGCCTGAGGCGCGCCCATAACAACTATGATCTTAACTGAACTTATTTTAGTGCAAACTTATAACTACGCATAATGAACTAGTTCAACGGACAGAATTGAACTGAAGTGCTCTGAATTGAACGAAACTAAACTGAAGTGGTCTGAACTAAACTGAATTGTAGTACAAGAGAACAAAGCCTTGGATTCAAAGTGAAAAGCTAAATCTTACATTTTGCATAAGAAAAACAAATAAATATATAGCAAAAGCAGCAGGTCCACTTCCACCAGTTTTATGTCACTTTTAAGTATTACTACTACTCTATAAGGGATCAAAATTGATACAAAAAGCACATTACCCGGCCGACAATCATCTCCTTCTCTTACCACCTTTGCCAAGCTGTCCTGATTTGAAAGCACTTTCCTGCTCTTGTAGGAAAGCTCTTGCCTTGCCATACTTCTCTGTTCTTTCTTCTTCTCCTAGTTGTTTCTCTTTCTCCCTCACATCAAATAAGAAGGCATTATCCTTACGCAGTTCACGAGCTGCCCCTTTAGCTTCTCTTTTCACTTGTTTCCTCAACTTCTTTCTTTCAGCTCGCTCCCGGTCTGGATCGTAATCTCTACCCTTCACAAAGCTGCAAAACAATACCATAATCAAATGTTTTAATTCCAACTTTTATTGTTAGTATATGTAAATGACACTATATAATGTAATGCTAATAATTTATTACTTCTCTTCAAATTTAGGGGTCAGGAGTTTGATTGGCACTGGCTTCTGCTTTCGCATTTGAAGTGGTCGACGCAGCAGATAATGCTTATCGACATTTTTCCGAATAAGTTGAGCGGTATCTTCTAATTTATCATGTAATGTGGCTGGCATGTTATCCTGTTTTGCCACTTCGTCTATTAACTTCGAGACTGGCAAAAATATTTCAGGGAAAGAATTCAGCCCTTCGTATATCTCAACATATCCTCGTAAAGTTTCAATTACAGAAACCATCGCACTAGCCCTGTGTATTTAATTCATTTACAAATTAGTTATAAGGGGTGTAGTCAAACAGTGTCCTCTAGTTGCATGATATCAAATTAGTGCAAGTATATATTAAACCCATTATTAAGGGCCAAATTTCACAAATAAAAATAAGTGAAGGATCAAATAAACCAAAATTGAATTACATGGGCATAAATGAAAAAATGAGAAAATACAAAAACCAAATGGGGGAAAACTGAAGTTCATAGGCCAAGTAGACAAATCTGACCAAGTCAGGGCCCAAATATTGCCTATTTGTCAATTCTAACCTTGAGTATAAAAATGGGATCTAAAACATAAAACTCGAATCACTGCAAGCCTAATGCTCTCATAGTTTGTAGTTTCATGCAGAATAAGATTAATTTTCACTCCAAATTCCACATATCTCCATTTAACACATTTCATCTAATAGTTTCCTGAAAATTACTCATGGATATTGTTTAGTAGCAAAATTATACAGTACACACTTGATTTTCTCATTGCATTTATATAGATAAACCTACATATCAGCCAAACCCAAGAAGTCCTCAACTAAAATAAACATGAAACACATAAATACTAACAAAGTATGCCTTGAGAACTAAGTACCAGAGGAGAAGGTTAGCAAACCTGAAATTATCAGAGTTAAAAAAAGGTGAGTCCTCTGGTGCGTCCATTACCATGAAGAAATTCAAGGGGCCAATCTCACTTAAAGATTTTTGCATACAAAGCAGGGGCTGGACCATCTTAAGTTCCACTAGATGATTGAACTACCAAAACAACAATAATAACAGGAATATGGTTAAGCCACGGAACGTAGCACCTTGATTAAACAAACTGTCAACACAAATATGCAGTTGGAAAGTACTGCAGAACAGAATAGTGTTGGAAGGAGATAACATCTTCTATTCAAAACTTCCATTCCATGTCCACTCTTGACATCATTAGCTCTAATTAATTAAAACACCAAATTTTATAGTTCTGCATTTGCAGCTAAAGCCAGGTCTATATGAACAGATTTTTTCTTTTCAAAATATCACTAAATTTTGAAATATTTGCAAGACAAACAGGAATTTGGAAACCAATTCTATGACTAGCATTATTTCCACAATGAAGGAAAAAAAGAAGACGAGAGAGATCATTAATACTATGTAACCTCTTTACTCATTAATGGTTGGGGATTTGACAAATGACCAAATATATAATGAAATCCACAATAAGAAAACACAGCTGCCGTGGCATCATTCACCTGAGATTCCTGATAAGGCATAGTCTTTTTTCCAATAGCAGCCATCAGCGCATTTTGGAGAAAAATAACTGCTTCAGGGCAGAACTTCTTTGATTGTTTAGTGATCTGCAACACAATATATCACAATCATTGGCAGCAACTAAGACAGGGACAGAAATCCAGACATAGGTTACTTAGGAGATTCCATAATCAGCATAGGACATACAATGAATATAACTGACGTCTCCAGTATTATATAATTGTTAAATGCTAATAAGTAACATGTAGAAAACTACGGGGCTACATTGTGAATATATACAGAATCATTCTGACGAGAAAAATATTAATATATTTTCAGATCAAATCATGACTCTGACCATGAAATAAGCTCAAGCAGATTCCACCGTCAATTAGTGATGAAAACCTAAGCATAATGAAAGCATATTCTGGCAAATAACTGGGTACTACAAAATTATAAAATTGCACTTGACTAATCATCAAATTTGACACAAAAGGATAGCTCAGAATGCACATACAGATAGCAGAATGGAACACAAGAAAGAACCAATAGCAACATCACGACCAGACAAGATGGGGCAGCGCATCAGATATTCACACGTCAACAATATTGCTGGTGTCATCACAACATGACGGAAGTCAGAGCATGGAAAAACGAAGGACCACAGCCGCATTAGAGACAGAGTTTTCATAGACGGCCAACAACTAGTCTCTGCAAGAAAAAATAGAAATCAGTTGGCCAGCTGCAGAAGAAAGAGAATGAGAAAACCCAACCCTGCCATCATCAGATAGTTAATAACCTGAGTTCTTAAGAGATTCAGTAAATTGTGCTCGCATTTGCAAGATTCTCTGGCGAGCACATATTGCTGAGAAGTACGGAATCTCCATGCTCATTTCTATCAGTGGCTTGACCAACATGTTCAGCAATTCGAAATTCAGGGGCTTCTTGTTTGATAAGATGGCAAAATACTGCAATAATAGGCCATAAAATACCTGGGAAACAGAATATTATCCGTCAGATATCAGAATTAGAATACAGTGAATTGTTTAATCAACTCGTGTATAATTACAAAGAAGAAACTCAAAACAGAGTTTGATCATTTACTGAACTCTTAAACATATTCAATAGAGGAATGAAAGAACATGT
Organism: Euphorbia pulcherrima; assembly: GCA_947683365.1. Taxonomy (NCBI): domain Eukaryota; kingdom Viridiplantae; phylum Streptophyta; class Magnoliopsida; order Malpighiales; family Euphorbiaceae; genus Euphorbia; species Euphorbia pulcherrima. The sequence continues at coordinate 10,528,771 of CANTUS010000001.1, read as the reverse complement.
GACATCATGTAAAGGTCGGACAAGCACATCCCTTCTATTCCTTTTTGTTATAAGAAAATGAAGCCATAGCCCATAATATATATCTATCCTGAATGCAAACATAACAAGGACATCATTTACAGTTCAAAATCCTATCACTCCAAAAGCATATACCACATAAATAAAACATGTAAAGATAGCAACTTCCTTACTTGTATTTTCTTCCGGTTCCCAGCAGCAAGCTTTATTGAATTTGTTTTCCGTATTCGACCGACAATTGTAATAATATCATAGTTAGAACGATTATCCAACAAAGCAGACAGTTCTTCAGAGCTCGTTGGGGCTTCAATTAAAAAAGGAATATCTTGTTTAAGCGAATTCTGCTTGATTTTCTTTGAATCCGTAGATCCTTTACCTCCTTTAATTTCAATATCTTCATTTTTCTTTAATTTTTTGTGGTCTCTTGCCTCCATGTCTTCATGTTCATCATCGAGGTTATCATCCTCTTCGTCCTCCAAATCTGTGCCAAGATCATCATCATCGCTCTGTTCCCAATCCTTCAGAGAGACATTTCTATCATGCCCATCATTATCTTCACCACTATCATCTTCACTTTCCTCTTCATCTTCATCTTCATCTATATCTTCATCTTCATCTGAACCATTTGATTCATTCTCAGAGTCATCAGCATCCCTTCTTTCAAGAATCTCATCGACCCAGCCTTTTTTAGGCTCGTATTCTTCATTTAAAGAGAAGGAATCACCGAGATCATCCCCAGATGCAGACCTTAATCCTTTTGATGACTTCTCAACAGCATCATTCTCTTCATCGCTGGAGTCATTTGCATTCATCCGTTTCATGCGCTCTTCCTACAGCAGCGGAATCCAATTCAAGTTACATGAAGCTATTAAAATTGACTCATGGGCAAAGTAGAATATATAAGCAAAACACAATAGCATTAGAGTTCACAGTGGTAACAGAAACATACTTCTAGTTGCTCCAGTCGTTCTCTCTCCTCCTGGGCAATCTCTTCTGGTGTCTTTGTCCTGTCTGAAGGGAAGGCACGAATATCCAGTGACATCTCTTTCACAAGTTTATCGTAAGAATCAGGTAGGTCCTGGTAAAAGTGCTAACAGGTAAACTTCTTGTGCTATAAAATAGGTAAGTCAAGCATCTATAAACAGCAATTCAGTAACAAAAGAATAATACCCAGTGCTTTGAAGAAAAATGCGTATAACCGTAATAGGTTTTCACAACATAAGAATGAAAAGCAGACCAAAGCCCATTAATTACTGAAATAAATCATCACCAGGCAGAACCCAGAACCACAAAATTATACCTGCCTAACAGCTTCAAGGTTTTTAGTGACTGGTATATTATCCTTTTTCAAGTGCTCAGTAGAAATATCCTTATTCACAAGAGCCTTCAAGGCATTCATCTTTCCTGGTTCTGTCAATGATAACAAGACCTGAGACTGCACTAAAGATGTGAAGTTTTTATCCAACTCTTCCAACAAGTGCTCGTTCTCTTCTTTTTCTTTGGCTTTTTGAGCCTGGTACACAATTTCAAATAAGAGAAGAAAATCAGAACAAGACCTTGCGTCATTTGCAAAGTAATCTCAATTGTAAAAATGGTTATGCACCTTAAAATACTTGCTCTTCAGAATAACTTCCTCCATTACTTCTTTCTTTGTTTTGTGTTTCTGAAATGAACAAGTCATTACTCAATTAGCATCATGCAGTCGTTTGGCATTCCCATCTGAACATAATCAAGGAAGTACATATATAGAGTAATCATAGTTGTTACGGGGGCGCCTCAGGCTCCGGGCTCTCGAGGCTCAAGGGCCAGCGCCTCACAGAGGGTCAGGCAAGGCGAGGTTCATGAGGCACGCCTTGCGCCTTTTGCGCCTCGGGCACGCCTCAGTGCATAAAGAAGTTTTTTTACTACTTTTTAGCATTGTGTCACATATATGATATTGACCATTATAATAGAATAACATATTAGTTAAAAAAAAAGAAAAATAAGACTAAAGAAGCAATACCTATTTCATTAGATACGATATCACCAATCGCTTAACGAAAAGGAAAGAAATCAACCCATTCAAATTAAAATTTCATCATTTCTTATAGTGCCAAAGTAGTAAGGGGAAATGATAAAATAGTGTTATCTAGTGTTGAAAATGTTGCTTCATTCTCTCTAAATGATGATGAAGAAAACAATAGCTTTGTGGTGGATAAGTTTGAAGATGATGAGAATGAAATGTTGGATACGAGATTAGCAATTAGAATATAGTTCAACTTTATGTTTTAGTTTATCTATGGAGTCTACAATCTAAATTAAAAGTATTATTTGGTAATTTTGTAGTTTGATTGAACTTTTTATTTAGATTTTGCATTAATAAGGGTTTGATTATGGTAGTTTGATTGAGAGTGATTATGGTTAGTCATATTGAATGTGATTTAGTATTTTTTTTTTACTATTTATTGCATTTTATGTTTGTTATGGCTAGTAGTTAATACTTTACTGCCTCTTTTTTCAGTATGCGCCTCGAGTTCCTCGGGCGGGCGCCTCGCGCCTTGGTGCGCCTAACCCCTTGGCGCCTCAGTGCGCCTTGCGCCCGTAAAAACTATAATAGCCCACAACCTATAGAAAATCTCTCAAATAATTTAGTAAAACAATAGATAAAGCTCAAAATCTAATGTCTTGGGATTAATGAATAAAAAACTAGTAAAAAAAGTTGGACTTCACCTTTTCCTGACCTTCTTCCATATGCTGTTGTCCAATAAATGGTGCTTCGTGAGTTGACAATTGCCTTAAGCTGCCTACAAATGAACAGAAGACGAATAATGTCACAAATAGAATCCCAGAAGAAATGAAATGAATGGAATGAAAAAGTTTATCATCGTATGATAATTGGAAACAGAGGATCGATGCTAAAAGTAAAATGTCTATTCTGCCTCGTGTGAAGTTAAAGGATAGTAGAATTAGTATTTATATCATTCATAAGTAAGGTATTTATGTGGTCTTCAAAGGTAAAAGTACCCTGCCCCAATATGGGGGCATATTCCTCTCCAGTATGAGAAGATAAGAAATTGAAAGTATGAGTGGGATACTTCAACTGGCCAGCATCATACACACATATACAACATCATAACAAGCTCCATCTGAATAGAACAATTGCAGAGATAGATTACAGATACATTGAATTCCAACATGATTACAGAGAACGAAATAGCAGCCACAGATAGAGAAACAGACACTATAAGTACATCAAATTTCTTTCCTTTTGTTAGAATAGACTTGCATTGCATTCTACTGACATCAAGACGTCAAAATCAAGGCAAACCCATTGACAAGGTAACACAACTTGAACATCCCAGGCACAACACAACACAACATGGTATACAGCAAGAGGAATTTATATAAATGAACTGGAGAGCTGCGAAGCTAACTCAGATGGAATACATGTGCTCATAGAAACAACTCAAGTATCAACCAGCAAAATAGCAATCATGAGTCATGAAACAGCATTGCACTGAATGCCACAACAGAAAAAAAATATAAACATATATTAGTCGTTGCTTTCCACATGATCAAGAGAGACCATAATAGTATACCCTGTACTGTTACGTAAAAATATTTATTTTTGGCATTTACAAGGAATATGTGAAGTAAGATTAGAAATAAAATTATGTGATATCAATTCATATCACTGGATCACATGGATCCCATTAGACAACATGATATTCGTACATACTTCTAGCATCATATGCTTCTGCAGCATCTTTATCATCATCTGAGAGCATTTCCTCTCCAAAATCATCCTCTGGAAGAGAACCAATATGTGGAACATCAAAATCCTCTTCTTCTCCATCTGATAAGTTATATTTGCTTTTCTTGCCCAGTTTTAGCTACAAATGAATTAACCACAAATAAATATAATCAGCATGAAAAGACCAAAATGACCGACAGATAACATCATAAGTTTATGGTTGTGAACAAAGACAAATCATCCCTTGCTAGTAAAATTGATTTATTTGTGTTGATACTCGATCATAAATCAAGTTTTCTAATTCAATTTGGCCAAACGGATCCATACAAGTGAAAGGGTGTTGCATATATCAAGTCATACATCCTGTAAACAAAACGACCCACAGAATGAAAAATCCCCATCAGATATGCATATTTATGCTGGTGAGGTGTTTTAAAAAAATATATTTCACAGAGGAATTACTTGTCTATAATTTAATTGACTGATTTCCGTTTCTTCCAATAACAGAAAGCATCGTAATATCACTGTTTGAGATCTCCATCTGGAGTAGTCCAGTTCAAATTCATAAGGGGAAAGGAGAGAGCAAGTAAAATGTCTGAATAAATGCTCAATGCTCTTCATTGCTTCTACCTAGCCAACAAGCATGGAAACACAATATCAAACCTGAAGCTGTCGCTGCGAGCGAAGAATACCCTTGTCGAACTCCCCAAGCTCCTCATTTGTCTCTCCAATTCGCTTATCCACAAACACAGACGACTTCCCGCTTTGCTCATACTCCTTGAGCAGCGTCTTCTTTCTCTGTCACCAACAAATGGCAAAATTTACATTAATTACATCGCACAGATTGAAAAAATTTCAAATACTGAGAGGTACCTTCTCAATGGCGACTGCACGGGTAAGGCCCATGCGGCGCTCTTCTCCTTTGCCTCTTTTCTTACCGAGGATATCGAATTTCCGGCGGGACCATATGGTTTCAAAAGGATTGTCTTTAGGGGTTTTGAGCTTCATGGCTACCGCCTTGGGACCTGAACTTTTGTTCTTTTTCTTCTTCTTGGTCTTAGCATCAGTTGCTGTTCTTTTAGCCGTCTTCCCCATTGTGAATCTGATAGATTCTAAGGCAAAGCTACTGCAAGCTCGTGCCTTGGTTGATATGCGAACTTTTGTAGAAGGTAGAGGCAGTAGGGTTTTAGGTTACGGCCCTGTTTGGCTCCTGGTTTTTTCATGGTTAATTATAGCATGGTATGAGATGAGTTTTACGAATCCATCCCCGAGATTTTCCCAATTTTCTCAATAATCTATTTTATTTTTTTATACGCATAAGAAAATTTGTCAACTGGTTTGACTTTTGAGCTATTTGAAAAATGTGCTATGTAAAATCTAATTTTGTGATACCAAAGACTGAAATTTAGCTCACACCATCTAAAAAGCAGAGGCATTTTCGGAAGCCAAATATGCGGCACCATAAAAGCTAATTTCATCGTTTTCCCCCAAAACCTAAAGATATTGAAATCCATCTTCTCCACAAAATTCATCATGATTTCACCCTTTCAAACTGATTGTTTTCCATTTCTCACTCCAATCTTTCTCAAAGTATACCAGCTTTCGAAGTGCAAACCAGTCCTCAAACCTTAATGCATAAAGATGAGTTAGTCGACTTCACAATCTTCAATCGCAAATGCAAGAGGTCAGAGAAGTACATGCTATTGCGGGCTTATATCTCTGGTGAGAACAGCTTGGACAAATCGCAACGTTGGGGGGAGGTTTATAGGGTGTGCAAGATTCGGGCAAAATGGGGGCTTGCAATTTCTTTAATTGGGTTGACCCACCAATACGTGAAAACGGAAGAAAAATAGTGTTGAAAAAATAAGAGTTTTATGTTACTTTCAAAATAAATAGTTGTATGATATTTTTGTTGAAAAAATAACTTTAATCAAAATATTTAATTGTAACTCTTATTGTTTTAATTCTTTCATAAGAGTGAGTTTTTATTGTGATTAATTCTATGACGGCTATATTTTGATTAAATGTTTGTAACTCCTTCCGGCTACAATTTTAATGACACCATACTTATTGTTTTACTACAAATCTCTTTTCTTACCTATAAAAAGGTTGGCGGATTTTTCCATAGGTGAAATATATTCACTTTTTACTCTCTTCTTTATCCCATTTTTCTGGATATGATAAACATTTTTTTATTCATATACCCAAACTCAAATCGAGTTTGAATAAGTTGTTTAATCCTAGAAGGAATTACCAAATATCCTTTAAGGGCAGTGTCTCCTGCGTGACTCAACTCATCCTAACCATTAACCCGTTATTTCGGCTATTTTTGTGTCTCAGAATTAGCCTCCGAGTTCAAAATCATCTGCTGAATTCCAGTCTCTAAAACATCAACCCATTGCCCAGAATTTCAGTCTTTAAGCAACTACTTTAGAGAAAAGCGTTGCATTTGGTCCAGCTTCTGAGCTTCTGCAACAGATTCTGATTATAAAAGCGTTGTCTAATATCTAGTTTCTGAGTCACTGCTGTAGTTGTTGATAAAAGCGTTACCTCTGAACCCCGATCCCTAGACTCCGGAAGCAGCTCCGGAACTAAGTATAAAGAGCAAAGTTTCCAACAAATAACACATGAGATATCAGCGATACTAAGGAATTGTGAAGCTGAATTAAGTTATAATGAGGCCATAGTTAAGAATTTACAAATGGAGATGCGCATTGCCATGGATTTAGCGAAAAACGTGGAGGGAGAAAATTTGAAGTTGAAAAATGATTCAGAAGAGAATCAAACAGAAAATGCTATGTTGTCGTGTGTTTGTGAAGATTTGTACTTCAATTTTCTCGATTGTGTTAGACTACTTGTTTTTAGGAAATTATGTTAGTTTTTTTTTTGGGAACAATATTGTCTATTATATAAAATTGGAACCAATTACACTTCTAATTAATGGTGGATAAATATAAAGTCAAGTTCCTTACATGTTGAAGAATCAACTACTCTAGCTAACAATTATGTAGAATGATTCGCAAACTGATAAATATGGACAAGCCTAAAAATACTAAAAACAGTTTACCGGAGTTAAAATTTTGGAAAGAACACACAAACAGAACACAAACGCACTTGCTATTACTGTAAGACAAACATGCCCTCAGGCAAGACTGAATCTGGAAACAAACGCTAAAATGCTCCAACCTATATTTTCTTAACGCCCAACTAACGACTTCGAATATCCACAACCATAAATTGCTTGCACCATAACATCAACCAATAGTGCAGGTTTGAAACGATCTTGTTGTACGGAGATAGATCTGGGTGTTTTCTGTGAAAGATCTACAAGCATCTTGTCTAAAGGCGGATGGAGTCCAACCCAGTTGTAAAGCTATCAAGATTGAGATACGTAGCAAAAAATCCATATTTGAAGAAGACGATCGTATAGTGGATGATAAGAAAATAGTTGATGTAGATTATTGTTACAAAATACTTTGAAATAAAAAATAAATAAAAAGAAAGAAAGATAAGAAAACAAATGATAGGAGGGAGAAAAAGCCTAGTTAGACTTTTTCTCTCTCCCTAATAAACAAACTTACAAGCGGGGGAGACGAGAATCCTTAAATCTATGTCGCCTCGGGTTTTGTTTTGTAGGAATTAGGTTAGTTTGATTGGTATATTAGCAATGTTCTGGTAGTAATCTTACATTTTGAATTGTGAAGTTGGCTAAGTGCATTACGGACTATCAAGTTATGTAAGCCGAATTGATTGTTAGGGTTAGAGTTTGACACTGTGCGAGTTTAATGTTGTAACTAGTAAATAGTAATGTTCAAGTTCATTACAAGTAATTAGTATTGATCAATTTCATTACAAGTAATTACAAAATGGCAACATATATTCACAAGAATAAAGTATATAATGGACCAATAAGGTTTACCTCAGTTGACAATGTAGGTTGGATAAGTTGGAGGAGAAGAAGGTTCGAATCCTATTAAATACATTTATTGAGAGACGTGAGGAGCCTTAACTATAATCAAGCCCAAAAAAAATTATTTCAATAAAAATACTCGTAAATATTTAAAAAAAATAAAGCATGTAATGGCAAATGCAATGTTAAAGCAAACACAATAAGGCAATGTTATAGCCAGTAGAAAAATTAAATGTTTCGGAGCCAACAAAGTCAAATGACAATGTTTTAGTAATTCAAAAATTCACTCCTGTGTAACAAAGTTCCCATATAAGCGGAGTAAGGAGATTGAGTGTATATAATTTTACTTCTGTAATTAAAGAGAAATTATTTTTAATTGACCAAGAAGTAAAGTTGTAACAGTTATCCATTATTTTACAATAAAAACTCACACGGTATAATGAGTCATTCTGCTTTAATTCATTGTAATATAAAGTCAAAAAAGATGGAAAAATGGAAATAAATCAGTTTTACACTAAATCATGTTAAAGGTAATTTTGACTATTATGTTATTGTGTCATGTCAACTTTTGGGGATTTTATAACTTTCTCCGACATGAGTGACAAATGTCCCCAAAACTATTCTATTCTATTACTTTTTATTATTTTATTCATTTTTTTACACTTATCACTCGTGCAAAGGAGTAGGAAGCATGCTCCCGATGCATGGTATAAAATCTCCAAATTTTGAAATTCATGCGTCATTGTATTAGTTCGAGCAAAGTTTGTATATCATTAAAGATTTTTACCCATCTAAATGTTAGCGTCATCATTTCCCATTTTTTTTTTGTTGTTCTATAAAATCAAGGAGCAAATGAATTCTATTATATTTTATCTAATTCATTTCGAATTCTAATTTTTTATGCTTTGAATGGATAAAATTTGGATTTATAATTTTTAGAATTGAACTTCGACATGCTATAATTAAATCTCACTAAATTAGGTAGAATTTTGAAATTCCTATTTTATAAAAGTAAAATTTATGAAATTAAACTTAATTCCATATATATGCAAGCATAAGAATTCATTTGGGAATGAATTATATGTGAAAATGGATGCTTCAATTTTTTGAGTTCATTTATTTAAATCAAATTCTAATTATATTAAAATTCAACAGATAATGCATTAATTGAAAAAAAGGTTAAATAAGTCATTTGATCCGACATAAAAAAACATTTAAGTTTTAGAAAATGATAAAAAATTATTTAACTTGTGCTTTTCATATTTTTGCATGATAAGTTTCAATTTTTTAATATTTTATTGGCTTCTTTTCCTACCTACTAAAATCTATTTAATATAGTCATTTTTAGTTAATAAAACTTAAGTTTTAAAATAATTAAATAAATAACATCTTTGAAATAAGGAGGCTTGCAATTAAAAAACAATATAGCATGGTGTATTTATATTTAACAAAATATATATGAGAAATATTTTGAACTTTTTAAAAAAGCCATGGGTTTGTTTAGCTTGAGAAAAATATTTCTATTTCCATTTTAATTTTTTATTTTTCTTTTTAATTTCTAAAGTTATCTAATTTTCAATTTTTTATAGAAAAAACTGCAAAATAGAAAACATGTTTATTTTATCAAGTTTTTCATTTTTTATTTTCTACTTTTTCAAATAACAATAATATTTTTTAATTATACATGTTAAACATACTATCATTAAATTATAAACAACTCTAATCACTAATATTATTCAATAATACTTTACTTAATTAAAAAATATAAATTAAATTACAAGTAATCTCCTAATATATCGTCATCACTTTCACTCTCACTTGAAGCATCACAACTGATGAATTTAACATAGAATAGTTGATTGAATATTATATCATATTACCTGTAAAAACATATTGAATAAAGCATATAAATAAAATTCAACATTTTAAGAAAATAAAACATCATCATAATTCACAAGCAACCCAAAATATTTGCTAAAGTTCAAGTCATATATGACAATAAGCAACAAACCATGATATCATAAACAAAATCAATGTAATGGCGTTTAAAAAAACAAACCAAAATATTTGTTGAAGTTAAAATCCCTAAGAAATTCTCCTATTTTAAAATCTCAAGCATATCTCCAATTAATTATTCTTGATTTTCGAAGCAATTTTTCTTTCTCTCATTTGTATTCTTATAAACATTCTTCTCCAATCAGGATATTTAAATTTTTCAAAGGCTTTGTTGTATGAAGCACTAGAAACATTTTTCATTTTGTCTAAAACGTCCATGCACTCATCAATCGAGTATAGATCAAGTTGTATATTCTTTCCTTGTGCTTTATATTTTTCAGCTAAAGTCAAATCTCGTTCTTTTCGAGCATCCAATGACGATGCCTACATTTCTAAACACGAGTCTAATTTCTCAAATTTTGGCTCCTTTTTAACACGTATATAACTTGGACTAAAATCATCAGCTTTTCGTTTACCTTTGGATTTCTTCTCTTTTTTTGTATGATGCTTGTTGGTCCCTATGCGTACACTAACTGAGTCAGAACTTATAAAACTTTTTTGCGATAATTATGGCTCCACTGAGTAAGGTCAGTTGGTTGAGTGAAGAAGTTGAAAAATGCGATTAAGTAAAGAACACAGAGACTTTATACTGGTTCGACAACATGTGCTTACATCCAGTCCCGAGAGAATGTCTCGGCTTTAATTCTCTAATCTCAACTCCTTTACCCTAGGCGGAGAAGCCTTTCACAAATTCCCCAATTATAGTAAGTACCCTCCAAGCTGCAATCGCTCACCCATTGACTAGAATACCCTCTTCTATCAGCAACTCACAATGAGTCTAAACCAGACCCGGATTTAACTTATAGAAACGTTGATCCAGTTACAAATGATCTAATATTACAATTGATTGATCTAATCTATTCTCTCTTATTCTAAGCAAATTCTAGCTAAGTTGTGTTTTCTTGCTTGAACTCCTTTAAAGCTTGTAAATTGACAAATCTTTGCTTCTACGAAATTCAGGTGTGATCACCAAATTCTAACGCTTGCCTTCTTGGTCTTTTTATAGTTGGATTGAGAAAGTAGTCATTGAACTTGTCTTAGCATCTTCTGAAGTTGACAGCTCAGTAATTCACCCGTTGCTTCTTCAAATTGATCCGCTAAGAGATAGAATTGCACCGTTGTCAAATACATTTCAATCCGTTAGATTGAAATTTGAGCTCCAATTTGAGTTCTTTATTGTTTGATGCTAGTCTTCCGTTAGAGAGAACTCGCACTGACTTGCCACTTGTCTTCATCCCATTCCCTCTGGTTTTCTAACATGATGCAGAGTGCTCGATACAAGGTTGGTAGATCTACAGAATTACCCAAAGTGGCAATTGACTTGTTGCAGCTTTGCATTGGAAGACTTTGTCATTTTCTTTTAATTCTGTGTCTTGTCAAGGCATTAATTATTTTTATCTTTGACTCATTAATGTTTCTGCAAAAAGCAACACTAAAAGCAAAGATACCTTTTTACGTTAAATGGTAAGGTCAACAGCGTTGACAGACTTAAAATAACTCAGCTGAAACGATAAAACAAAAAGTACATAACTGAAGCACAATCTAAATATCAAGTGTTGAGTGAGTAATACTAAGTCAGTGACTAAGTAAGTACTCAGCCCAGAAATCACTCAGAGTCAAACTAAATAGCTAGGTAAGCGGAGACTCAAAATTCTACCATTGAATTTACTAACTGCCTTAAAACCATAGACTAATTATTTTAACATCATTATTGATTTAATTATCTCAAACTGAACTTAATTGTTATGATCAAAACTTAAACACTACTGAGTCAGTCCAAACTTGTGCTTGGTTCAACAGTCTCCCCCATTTTGATAAATGGCAATTATCTTGAGCAAGAATTAAATCAATAAGATATCTAGATCAGAGTTACCTTATACTCATGCTTGATATGTCTTTTGTTCAGCATATTCACTCTGCTCAAAGTGAATGCTAACTCCCCCATAATTCTTGAATCTTCTGAGTTGAGCATCCCTTAATACTTCTCATATATTTCTGCAAATGTTCAGAGCATATATATATATATATATATATATATAGCAGAAAATATATGAAATTAAGAAGATCTTAACTTAGAATATAAATTGTAATTTTTCATTAAATAATAACATGAGTACAGATAACAATGAGTTAGTCTATACTAAGTTTTATGATAAGCACAACTGATTACACAAATTTTATTCTAATCTTTTGGCATAGGCAGGGCTTCCAAATTAGCTCTTCTCTCCACATAAGTTTGTTGATCCCATCTGGATTTCTTTTCTTTGGGCAGCGCTATCTCCTTGCCTTTCCTTTTCCTTGTCTCAAGATATTCACTTTGAATGCGCTCCAGATCCTTGGATAGGTTGTAAGAAAATTCAGCAATCCTCTATTCTATCTAATTTTCCTCTTTTTCACACTTCTTGGGATCTTTCTCCCCCATTGCCATTGCATCCAAAATGGCTTGAGTTTGATGATTAAACGAGCTCAGAGACTCTTCAAAGGTGTCTAGCTGACCATAGACATTTGATGAAAAATTCTGCACAAGCAGCTCATGTATTTCCTGTGATATTGCTTTTTGTTCTTTGAGAAAGGTGAATAATCCTACCAAAGCACGGGATTGAGACAGATTGACCTGATACTGAGCATTTAAACCTTCTTTGGATATCTGGGTGAGACTAGCCAGAGCCTTAGCTTGATTATTTTCCCTTAGAATCCGCTCCAGCATGGGAGTGCTCCTAATGTGAGTAGTGACTTCATCATGAATTTTGTCTAGTGCTTCTCCATCATTAAGGACATTTGCTTGAATATGTTTTATTTGGTCTCTAATATGACCAAGTTTCTAGTGAAGTGATGGCTCTAGTTCAGCATCTGCTATAACAATATCACTGCTCAAAGCATCTAAAATGTTAAGCCTCTTTAAGGCATTAAGCACAGCTCCCTCCGGGTCCTTGACTCCTTTCAGCATCTCCTCCTTCACTTTTCCTTAACTCAGTGTGTAACCCATGATGCTTGGTTACCACTGTGATCAGAGCGTCAAGTCCATCTACAACTGCATTCGTGCAAGTTGTGTTCTCATCATTCTCTCTGCTTAATATGCTATATCCATCAAGTACCTTTAGCATAGCCTCAAGTAAGGGATTCAATTTATCTATCATTGAGTTATGAAAATCCCTTTCATCATTAAGTACTTTGCAGTTACTCTTATCGATTTTAGCTATCTACTTCTTGAGTTCTACAACTTCCATCTTCAAACCAGCTGCCTGCCTACCTACAATAGATAACAAAGGCAACACATGGGATACAAATGCCTTAACCAGCGAGATTTGGGTAGGTACTGATTTGAAATAGGCCTTCATCTCCTCAACAGCCTCTATAAATACTTGCGCTGGCTCAACAACCTTGGCGATCCTCCTCAGGACATCCTCAGACAACAAAGATTTTGCTATTTCAATAGCTATTTCAGCATCTGTCCCTAGTCCTACAAATATTTCACTTCCATTCTCCTTATGTCTCCCAAGTTCAGAATTTGGATTGAATTGGGGTTGAGGTTGTGATTATTAAGGTTGTTCAGGAATCTTTTCAATAATTGGAGGCCCTTTGACTGGTGGAGGTCCTTTCAGAAGTAACTGTTCAAGCATAGGATCCTATAGGGGAAAGATATGGGATGATAGCTGTTTGGTCAGAAGTTTGGTCATTTGGGTGTGGATGGGTTTTAGCTTTCTGGTAGGGGTAAGGCAGAGATTGGTGTAGATGAGAGTGGTGTTTGGGTGGATATGTTTAGGAAAGTAAAAGGTTCTTTAGGTTCCTTCTCCTCTTCTTCACGGCATCTTCAACAAAAGACTCGCTGACCCGAGTTAGAGAAACCTCAATCAACTGAGCTCCATGCTCGACTATCACTTCCTCTTCCTCCTTATCCTCCAAATCTACTTCATCCTCATCTATCACAATCTTCATTCTTTTTAACAGTCCTCTCTTCTTCACCTTCCTAGCCTCCTTGACTTCCTCAACAGTCAAAGTGACCTGCTAGTCAGAGTTCAACGAATCAAATTCAACAGCTTCTACTTCTACCACATCATCTTCCTCCTCCTGCTCCTCTTAATTATGAATTCCATCCAGAGCTCCTATCATTTCTTAAATAACATCTGGCACTTCCCTCTTAGCCAAGCTAGCTATAACCTTCTCTAAAATTTACTCAGTGCTAGCCTTAGCCTTTGCCTTAGCTGCTGCTACTGCTTCCTTAGCCTTTCTCCTGATAGTGGCTTCAATCTCCTCCTACTTCTTTTTAATTCTCTCTTCTTTAGTAGCTCTAACTTTCTCAGCTTCTACTACATCTTGGATAACTCCTATCCCTCTCTTCACCATCAGCTTCTTCTTGGGCTGACCTATTTGGGAAACAGGAACTGATGTAGCTTCCTTTCCCTTTATAGTCACCTATTCTAGTTGAGCATCATCTGCCTTCCTCTTTCTCTCCCATTTCAGAGGCATCTCCTCTCTCAACACTTCTTCAGCCCTCTTTTCTTCCTCAATCTCCTGAGGAGTTAGCTCTCTTATCTTATCTTCTTTAACTTCCTTAGAGGATCTTGTTTTATTTGGGACAATAGCTAGAACTGACCTCCTTCTTATTGCCTTTCTTTTCTCCTTCTCCTTTCTCAGCTCTGAGCTTAGTAATCCTATCAAGCTCCTTAGCCACAAAGGCATCCAAAGTCAGGTCCTCTTCATGAGGCCGGATAGGCTTCATCTCTATTATGGCCTTTGGATCCTTCATTCTTACTTCTCCTGGCTTTAGCTTGATGTACTTAATGTTGGACGGCCTCTCATTAGCTCTAAGTCCATGAAAATAAGCATTGCTCAAGATTATGGACTCTATCACCTTCATTTGAATGTTGCTCTTAGTAGCTCATCCTCCCATATCTATCTCATAAGCTCTACAGATCTTCATCATCAACTGCCCATACACTAGATTATTATTTACCTTCAAAAATCTATGCAAGATAGCCATCGGCCAATTAATGCTCATCCCATGAGTCAGAGCATACACAAACACACTCTCAAACTTAGAGTAGCTTCTTGTTGAGCCAGTCTTGGGCAGTAATACCTTGGCTACAAGCTCATGAGCTTGTTTCCCCTCCTTAGGGAACATAGAAGTAATAAGTTCACTAGCTTTGTAGTCATGAGGAACTTTATAATCTATAGGGATATCAACGTGGTCCTCATCATTGATAACTTGGAGTTTCAGTCCTCTTTCCTTCATTCTAAGAAGACCAGCAATCAGCTTGGGAGTGACATACACCTTCCTCTTCATCATGGTGGTAACGAAAAGATCCTTCTGACCTTCAACCATGTGAATTTCATTATAGAACCTATCTACGATTTCCTCATAACATCCATTTAGGAGTTCAGAGAATCCTCTCAAGTAGTGCTGATGCACCCACTTCCCAAAATTCTTATCACTGCATAAACTAAACATGTCTATAATAGTTGGCTTTTCCACTTATGTTTTCTCCATGAAACACCATTTGGTCAGAATATACTTGGTTACGGCGGGAATTCTGAGTTCTTCTATTTTGTCCATACTAACTGCTAACTGACCTATATGATCTCTGGTAGTAACCCAGTGAGTATCCTTCTTATTTCTCACAAAAATATCAAAAATCCTCCCTGATGTGCTCGCCATAGTGAATTTACTTTGAGAGAAGTAGAGATTTTAGGAAATTAGGAAGGAAATTGCAGACAAGAGAATTTTGGTAAAGTAACCTTTCCTCTCTCTGAATTTCTCCTTAAATAGCAAAAAAACTCTTCGTATAAGCCTGCAAAGCTACGGGTATGACTCATAATCCATGGTCTTAAGATTCAACGGTTAGATTATATAACGTATATCCTAGGATTAATGAGCGCGAGAAATAGGGGATAACTACTACTGAATGTGGATCGCTCCATAACTTGCTACCATTTCTATCAAGTTTAAATTTGAAAGATAACCGGTGACAATTAATGACGTGTCCAAAATTTAAGCCGCAAAAGAAATACTTAACATAATTCGCTGAAGCTCAGAGTGTGCCCTAGTTTGGTCAGCTCCAAAATAGGTCAGAGTGAAATGTATTTCTTTAAATTGGATTGGACATTCTGATCAGTTGTCTTAGCGTGAATATCCTTTCCAATAGGCTTTGTGAATATGTCAGCTCGCTATTCTTCAGAAGGAATGTATGTGAGCTTGACTTCTCTTTTTAGCACATGATCCCTTGTGAAGTGATGTCTAATATTGACATGCTTCATCTTGCCATGTTGAACTGGATTCTTGGATAGGTCAATTGCACTCTTGTTATCACACATGACTTCAAGATAATTTAACTTTATACCATAATCCTCCAGCTGCTGCTTGATCCATAGCAATTGTACTACACAACTTCCAACAGCCATGTATTCAGCTCAGCTGTACTCAGAGCCACAGAAGTTTGCTTCTTGTTGTACCATGTAACTAGACAGTCACTAAGGAAATGACATCCTCCTATGGTGCTTTTCCTTTTAAGTTTGTCTCTTCCATAGTCAGCATCAGTGTATCCTCTCAAAGTGAAGTCTACATTACTTGGATACCATAAACCTGCATCAATAGAGGCTAGCAAATACTTGAGAATTCTCTTAACAGTAGCTAAGTGAGATTCTCTAGGGTCAGCTTGATATCTTGCACAATAACATATAACATATTGAATGTCAGGCCTACTAACAGTTAAGTAAAGTAGAGATCCAATAATACCTCTGTAGAGGTTACTCTCTATAGGTTTACCTTCCTCATCTTTACTTAGAATAGTATCGGTGGCCATGAGTATTGACATTGGCTTAGCTTTATCCATGTCAAACTTTATAAGAACTTCTTTGGCATACTTAGCTTGGCTGATGAAGATCCCATCATCACCTTACTTAATTTGCAAACCAAGAAAGAAATTAAGCTCTCCCATCATTGACATTTCAAATTCTTTCTTCATCTGATGGTTGAACTCTTTACATAGCTTTTCATCAGTTGCTCCAAAAATGATGTCATCCACATATATTTGGACTAGCAGCACATCTTGATGCCTCTTCTTGATAAACAGAGTTATGTCTACTTTCCCTTTGGTATAACCTTTACTAATCAAAAAGTTAGTCAGTCTCTCATACCAAGCTCCTGGAGCCTGTTTCAGTCCATATAGAGCTTTCTTCAGCTTGAAGACATGATTTGGATATTTAGGGTCTTCAAAGCCTTGAGGCTTCTGACATAGACTTCTTATTGAATATAACCATTAAGAAAAGCACTCTTAATAACCATTTGAAATAACTTGAAGTTCATATGGGATGCAAAAGCACAAAGAATTCTTATGGCTTCAAGTCTTGCTACTAGTGCAAAAGTTTCTCCATAATCAATGCCTTCTTATTGATTGTAGCCTTGAGATACTAGTCTAGCTTTGTTTCTGATAACATTACCAGCTTCATCTAGCTTGTTCTTGAAAACCCATTTGTGCCTATAATTGACTTTCTTTTGGGTTTCTCCACCAAATCCCAAACTTCATTTCTTCTGAATTGGTCTAGCTCTTCTTGCATTGCAATCACTCAATTGTCATCAAACTCATCATATTCAAACTTCTTTGGTTCAATCAATGATACAAATGCTGAATGGCTCATCATTCTATTAAGATGAGCTCTAGTCAGCACTGGATTTTACACACTATCAAGAATCTTGTCAACTGGGTGATCTCTTCTTGCTCTGACTTTTTTTGGTAGATCAAGATCAGCTTCCTGAGCTACAGTCATTGGTTGAGCATCCATATCATCACTAAAGTTTATTGATTGGTCCAAGTTAACTTCATTTTCTTCTTTCTCTTATACTGGATCAGGAATAATTATGGGCTGACTGACTAATCCGCTGACTTGTTCCTTTTCTCTTTCATCATCACTAGCTTATCTACTTGCATTGTCAGTTTCATCAAAATCTACATGCATTGACTCCTCTAAGATGCCAGTCCTCTTGATATACACTCTGTATACCCTATTGTGTGTTGAGTAACTTAGAAAGATTCCTTTATCAGCCTTGGGGTCAAATTTAGCCAATTGGTCTTTAGTGTTTAATATGAAGCATCTACAACCAAAGGCCTTGAGATGACCAACCTTGGGCTTGCGCCCCTTCCAAAGTTCATAAGGAGTTTTATTGAAAACTAAGCAAATTAAAACCCTGTTTAGAATGTAACAAGATGCGTCAACAGCTTCTCCCCATAAATACTTTGGTAGATTGTTATCACTCAGCACAGAATGACCCATCTCTGTAATAGTGCAATTCTTTCTCTCAATAACCCCATTCCGCTAAGGTATATGAGGGGTAGAGAAATTGTGGTCAATACCATGCTTAGAACAAAATTCCTCAAACTGTCTGTTTTCGAATTCTCTTCCACGGTCACTGCAGATTCTATAGATTTTAAGGTCTTTTTCATTCACGATCCGGGTAGCCAACCGAGAGAATGATTTAAATGTTTCATCTTTGCTCGCTAGCAAGACAATCCAAGTGAACCTGGTCAGATCTTCTACAACCACAAGGGTGTATTTCCTTCTACCTAGACTTATTGGCACAATAGGCCCAAACAAATCCATGCGCAGAAGATCAAGGGCACGAGAAGAAGATATATCAGCTATAGATTTAAAGGTCTTCTTAAATTGTTTCCCAAGTTGGCATGCTGAGCAGAGTCTATCTTTTTCAAAGGCTAGATTGGGTAAACCATCAACAAGTTCATTTCTATCTAATTTAGCCATATTGGTTAAATTGATGTGTCCTAACCTTCTCTGCCATGGCCATGAGTTCTCCTCCTTATAAACTAAGCATATATCATTTCAGCTGGGGGATAAATCAATTATATAAACAATATTAATTCTAGGAGCATAAAGAATAGTTTGGTCAGAGTTACCATCAATGACTGAGCAGCCCGCTGAGTCAAATATTACTCTTCTGCCTTTGTCACACAGCTGAGCAACGCTTAGCAGGTTGAATTTTAGGCCTTTTACCGGAGACACATTATCAATTGAAGGCCCGACTCTCAGTGTGCCATTGCCAACAATCTTTCCTTTCTTGTTGTCACCAAAACTAACACTTCCATTTCTTCTTTGCTCTAATGTGATGCATTGCTTTTCATCACCTGTCATATGCCTCGAGCATCCACTATTCAAATACCACATTCTGCAGTCATTAGTGTATCTCAAGCTCACCTGCAAAACATTTGAGTTTTCTTAGGTACCCATGCCTTTTTCTGGCTAGGTCCTCCCTTGTTAGTGGTGGTTATCCTTGACTAGTCATACTCATCATAGTAACCATTTTTATGCCTACACATAATTATAGCATGCCCTGGCTTGCCATAAAAACTACAAGCGGCCTTAGGATTAGGCCTGCTGACTTTACTTTTTTTAGAACCCTTCTTAGAGTGGTGAGTGCGGTTAATCTGAGTATTCCTGCTAGGTTGAGGAGGGATCCCCACCTTTTTCAAAGCTGTTACTTCAGCAGCTAGCTTATCCAATTTCTTACAGAGTTTGTTGTTATATCCATTTTAGTATTCATCTTTTTCATCAGGTTTAGGATGTCAAGTGATGTAGAAGAGTTAACATCTTCTAGATCATCACACCTCCTCTGAAGTACTTTGATGTATTTAGTTGACTTCTTAGTTATATTAATGACATCATTAAGTACTTCAGCAAGCTCATCAGAAGATAAAGGGGGTTTAGAATTTACCTCAGAGTTATTTCCTTTGTCTTTGCTTTGGTCAGCTATTTGTCTGGCAGTGGAAGTAGTTAGTTGGTCAGCTGACTCTGAGTGAACTAGATCATCCTTAGCCATGTGACATACATTGGCAGAATCATGTGCCTCTTCATCTGAGGATGATGACTCTTGTTCAGAGTCACTCCAGGTAGTAGCAAGGGCTTTCTTACTCTTCTTCTTCTTGAACTTGTCCTTCTTAACCTTAGGACGACTCGACTGAATATGCCCCTTCTCACCGCATTTAAAGCATTTAATGTCTTTATTATGCTCTTTGTAGAATTCTTTTCGTGGTCTATCAACTGCTCCCTTCTTATACTTGCCTGTCTTTTTGAACTTTTGAAAGTTCTTATCTTTACCCAAATATCTCCTGAAATTCTTGGTCATTAGGGCTATCTCTTCTTTTCTGTCCTTTGAATATCCTTCCTCAGAGGAATCTTCTTCTTCTTCACAATCATCAGCTTTTAGAACAACAGCTCTGCTTGAGCTCTCTTTCTCTTTGGACATGTGCGTCTTAGACTCATCTTCATATTGTTTCAAGGACATCTCATGAGTCAGCAGAGTTCCAATCAGCTCATCAAACTTGTAGGTTTTCAAATCATAAGCCTCTTCAATAACACGCTTCTTAGCTTCCCAATCTTGAGTTAAGCTTCTGAGAATCCTCTTGACTGTCTCTTCTTCTGTGAAGGTCTTGCCATGTCTTTTTAGCTCATTGACTATATTCATGAACCTGGTGTTCATGTTAGAAATATCCTCCTTAGGCTTCATGTAAAACCATTCATAATCCCTCATGAGGATATTGATCGTGGACTCTTTCACCTTGTCAGTACCTTTATACGTTACTTCCAACTTCTTCCAAATCTCTTTGGCTGTCTCGCATCCTGAAATGTGATTAAACTCAGTAGCATCAAGAGCACAATGGAGATAGTTGATAGCAGTTGCATTTTCTTTGAGCCTGGCCAAATCATTATTATCCCATTCAGTAGAGTACTTGTCAACATGTATTCCATTCTTCACATGTGATGGAACATATGGCCCTTCTACAATGGCCATCCAAGCATGCATACTCTAGGACTGAATGAAATTAGTCATTCTGTTCTTCCAGTAAGTATAATGCTCTCCATTGAACATTGGAGGCTTAGTAACTGACATGCCTTCATGCAGAATGTAAGCTTGAGCCCTTCCACTGGATTCTTCTTTGTATGCAATAGTCTTTGTCACAAAGATTGTGAAATTTGAGAAATGAGAACTGCACTGATACCACTTGTTGGTCCCTATACGTACACTAACTGAGTCAAAGGAGTGGGTGAATGACTCACTCAAGAACTTATGAAACTTTTTCGTGATAATTATGGCTCCGCTGAGTGAGGTCAGCTGGCTGAGTGAAGAAGCTAGAAAATGCGATTAAGTAAAGAACACAGAGATTTTATACTAGTTTGGCAACCTATGCTTACATCCAGTCCCGAGAGAGTGTCTCGGCTATAATTCACTAATCTCAACTCCTTTACCCTAGGCGGAGAAGCCTTTCATAAATTCCCCAGTTACAGTAACTACCCTCCAAACTGCAATCGTTAACCCGTTGACTAGAATACCCTCTTCTATCAGTAACTCACAATAAGTCTAAACAAGAGCTGGATTCAACTTATAGAAACGTTGATCCAGTTACAAATGATCTAATATTACAATTGATTAATCTAATCTATTCTCTCTTGTTCTAAGCAGATTCTAGCTGAGTTGTGCTTTCTTGCTTGAACTCCTTTAAAGCTTGTAAATTGATAGAGTTTTTGCTTCTAGGAAATTCAGGTGTGATCACCAAATTTTAACGCTTGCCTTCTTGCTCTTTTTATAGTTGGATTGAGAAAGTAGTCGTTGAACTTGTCTTATCATCTTCTGAAGTTGACAGCTCAGTAATTCACCCATTGCTTCTTCAAATCGATCCGTTAAGAGATAGAATTACACCATTGTGAAATACTTTTCAATCCGTTAGATTGAAATTCGAGCTCCAATTTGAGTTCTTTGTCGTTTGATGCCAATCTACCGTTAGAGAGAACTCGGGCTGACTTGCCATGTGTCTTTATCCCATTCCCTCTGGTTTCCTGACATGATGCAGAGTGCGCGATACAAGGTTGGTAGATCTGCAGAATTACCTGAAGTGGTAATTGACTTGTTGCAGCTTTGCATTGGAAGACTTTGTCATTTTCTTTATAATTCTATGTCTGTCAAGCCATTAATTCTTTTTGTCTTTGACTCATTAATGTTCCTGCAAAAAGCAACACTAAAAGCAAAGATACCTTTTTACCTTAAATGGTAAGGTCAGCAGCGTTGACAGGCTTAAAGTAACTCAGCTGAAATGATAAAACAAAAAGTACACAGCTGAAACACAATCTAAATATCAAGTACTGAGTGAGTAATACTAAGTCAGTGACTAAGTAAGTACTCAGCCCAGAAACCACTAAGAGTTAAACTAAATAGCTAGGTCAACTGAGACTCGAAATTTACCCTTGAATTTACTAACTCCCTTAAAGCCATAGACTATTTATTTTAACATCATTATTTATTTAATTATCTCAAATTGAACTTAATTGTTATGATCAAAACTTAAGCACTACTGAGTCATCCACTAAGTCAGTCCAAACTCGTGCTTGGTTCAACAATGCCTTTGTCAAGAAATTCTTCCTCGTTCTGACGTTCATCATCTAAGGTAGGTGGTAGTTGGGTGGAAACATGATGCAAATGTCCAATGACAGTAGAAGTTATTAAAAATCTGACCAAACATCTCATAATTCTTACAACTGCTTTTTTTAAAAGTCTTAAATGTCCTTTTTTCTGTAATTGAACACATAAAAAATTAGTATACTATATGCATATAAACTAATTTTTTGGAATATTTACCTTATAAAACATTTGTCAAACATCTTCTGCGTCAAATACAGTGTTTGAATTTGAATCATATGTAACACTAATGTGTTCTAACAAATCAGAAAATCGGCGATGCTTCATCCGAAGCCTTTGGTATTTTCCCTTTACCCCTTCGATCCCATACCTTTCTCCAATTTATAAAAATAATTCTTCATCCATGTCTCTCCAATCACATGGTTTAAATAAAAGAGCGCTATTTGGATCTTTCTTTACCCATTTACTTAAAATTTGAAGAAAAATATTTTCGTTTCTGTCCAACCAATCTTTGGCATCTTCTCCTTTTTCATTCATCTATATACGAATAATAATTTGTTAATATAAAATAAACGGTGTACCAGATAAGGAAATACAAATATAAAACATCAATTAGTTTTACTCAATAAGTAAACTACAAGACCAAATTTAGTGAGATATGATAAAAATATCTTTAATTCCAATCACAGAACTCTACTTATGAAATAAATATCATAGTACTAGCTCAACTCCTAATACAAAAGAATTTAGGTAAAGAAAGATTAAGCGGCTGGTTCATAATCTATTTAAATGTTGTTCGACTCTAGATGCAAAAGAAGGTATTTTCATCAAGTTTTCAAAGGGCAATAACACCTGATAACAATGTGATTTGCTATGAAATAAAACCAGTTAATGATAAATATGTATTCAAACCTGTGTAGCATGGAAACGAGAAATGAAACATTTTTGATTTTCGGAGATGCACACTGTTAACGTAAAAATAACGTGATTTCAGGTTTCCGAGAGGAAAACAGAAACAGAAAACGTTTGTGTCTAAAAGTTTCCGTGCTTTATAGATTCAAACTATATTTATACAAAATATACATAAATAACATGATTAAGGATTTATTTTATATTGTTGCAACCTGATACTATAGAAGGAAACAATTAATTAAAACACAAAACAAATTAAGCTAGGTTTCATATGTTTTCACCATATAATGCTCTTTCTGTAGGAACGGTTTCTTGTAATACTGAAACAAGGAGATGCGAGAAGGCACTCAATCTATTTAACAATAATCAAAAGTCATCTTGTAGCCAGGATAAAATATCTATGGCTACGCAAGATTGGATAAATCATACTTCGGTGAAGAATGAAGAAAGCAATAATATCATGGTTATAATGCTATAACTAGATAGAAAAATCGAAGCATGAACAGTGAACCGTAATGAACTGCATTTCGAGGTATACCCCATGTTAGAGACTAACAGTTACCGACAAGAATAAAGAACATACTAAAGCCATGTATTGAAGTTTCATGTAGAGATCAACAGAGAAAAACATACATTAAAAAGAGAAAGAACCAAATTAAAATTGTGGAAATAACTCACCTTAAGAAGACAGCAAAAAAGTTTTTGACAATGGAGAAGAGAATGAACAATTGTTAACAGATAAAGCAAGCCCGGGAGAAGAAGAGTCATTGAACAAAATAAGTCGTTGATTGATACTGTGACGTGATGAATGTTACCTACGCGTGTTTTTCATATAAAAATACCTTTATGTACTTTTTTAATTCCCTGGAAAAGTTGAAAAGTCATTGTCCAATCTTCTTAATTATAAAGTGATTAACTAATCAACAAACTATATTTTTTTATTTCCAAAAAAAAAATTTCTAGAAAATACCCCAATTTCTTCTCTAACTAAATAGGCCCTATCATTTGCTAACACTTTATATCAAACCGCTAATTCTATTCTATAACTATTACAATATGTGCTCCATTTTCTCCTTCTTCCCCTCTAGAGCTTACTCTCTTAAAAAAAACTCCATTTTTTTTCTTTGTTCATCCTCATTTTTTAAGTCATTTTATTTACTTTTTCTCTTTTGATTCTTAATTTTTTTTTAATATATACAAGTATCGTTATTGAGATAATCTTGTTCGGGGCTTAGTAACAGTTAAGGCTCCCCACCTCTCTCAACAAGTGTATTTAGTGAAATTTGAACCTTGTTCTCTTTTAATTCTTTGTTTGATTCTGGTTCAACAGCTACTCATATGTATTTTTTAAATCTATTACTCACGAGTTTTCCGATTTTTCTTTCATCAACTTTGGCACACAAGACGAAAGAGGTATATCATTTTAAAGGCCTTTTGCAATGGTTGATGTGTTGTAGATCTACAGATCTACATAGTTTCATTACAATCTTTTTAGATTTAAGTGCTGTGAAGATATTCTGAAAGATTTTTTTGTTTAGTTAACTAGAGTTTATAGTTTGAGTTGTTTATTTTTGGATCGGTATTTTTTGCAGGGTCGTCCCTGAGCTGGGGCAATAAGGGCGACGGCCTGGGGCCCAATGAAAAGAGGGGCCCATTTTTTGTGATTATGAAGCTATTTTTACTCAATTAGAGTTTCTATTAATTAAATCGTTCTTGCTAAAAAAATATTAATTATTGAATTAAACACTTATCTCATTAACTTATCTTATTTACATTATTACCATCATTAATGTTTCTTTCTCTTCAAATTTTCAGTATTTTATTCAACTTCTAAACTTAAAAATAGAAAATCAAGGGCATTAATCTTCCTTATCATTGCGATTATTCTCCAAATTTCATACTATTTTAATCCTTTTAATACCTATAAATAATTATTCGTTTATTCTTTCATCCACATAAAATTGTCTTTATCTTTGGTTTATTTCAATATTTCGGTTAAATATCTGAATTAGTTATTGCAGCTAGGAATACTTATAGACATTGTTTTATTTTATCACTATGACAATTTTGAATTGTAATGTTATTTTCTACTTTACAATGTGAAATTTGATGTTTTTATTTGATCTTTTATTAAATGTTGTAATAAAAGTACAATATCATATATTTCATTTTTAAATTTGTACTCATTAAGGGCCCCGAATTTTATCTTGCTCATAGGCCCGGAAGAAGGTAGGAACGGACCTGATTCTTCGATTCAAAATCTATGATTATTAGCGTTTGTTACCATTATAATAGACTTTTTTTCCTCCCGTTGGTCCTTTTATTTTCCTTATATGAATTTATCCACTATATGAATTTATGTAATTGCTTAGCTTTATTCATTAATGTACTAATATTTATATTTATCTAATGAATATAGTATAGTCTTTGATTATAAAATAATCAACAACATTTAAATAAACACTATCAAAATTTTAAAAAAAAAGTAACATATAGAGAATAGCGGAGAAGAAACGAGTGCACAAGTTTGGTCGCACGCTAAAGAGATGAATAATTCAAAATTTGAAATTCAAATAGAGAGCGCAATTTCCATCTAATAGATATAAAGATCACAATCAACCTAATACGACGCAGTATTAAGCGATGGTAAACAGATGTATATTTCCCCAGGAGGGTAATTACGTAAAACCAGGTTACAGCTTTCGCTAACCACAATTCCCCAATTTCCTTTCTGTTCAATCCAAAATCAAATTCAAAAGCCATGGCTGAACCAGGGGTACGCTAATTTTACCGCTAAATTCTGCCCCCGTAGCTGTAGCTTATCATTGACTGAATTTTTTGTATTGTCTGATTTTTCTTGTGTAGAAAATGGCGGCATTGAAGAAAGCATGTGCAGATATGATATTGAACACTGCAAAGGAGGCTGCAAGTCGTGTGATGGAATCCGAGCGGAAAGCGCTTCGTTTTCAGCAAGATCTTTTTGCTGCTAAGGATGAAGCGTTCCGTATGATCCTCCACTTAAAGCAAATCATTGACGCTAAGGTAATCCTCCATAGAAAACATTAACAGTAACAGTTTGTTTCAATTTGAAATTTATTTTCTTTTCTTTTTTTGTTTATGTTCTTAAATGCCATTTCGTGGAATTCTGTACTGTCATTTATTAATTCAGGCGCAGGGTTTTGGATTATATGTTAATTGGATTAATTTTGTACTTGTTTACTGTAGGCCAATAGCAATTTGTGTCTTCTAGTTGCCATATTTGAAACTATATTGCTGGTTATGTTTTTAATGATCTTGCTTCAAACTGGTATTCTGGTGCTAAATGTTGGATTTTGAATTTATATGTGTGTTTACATGTGCCTTGATAAATTATCAGTATATATATTTATTAGATAGTACATAATAGGCTGTCAGTTAGTTAGTTGGCCACTGTTTTCCTCTCTGAGTTTATTTCAGAAAAATTCCAGATTGTTCTTGAACTTTGGGGCTCTTTTCAAGGGGCTATAGAATTTTTCTTAGTTCAATTCTGGTATAAGGAATTTGAACATAACGCCGGTTAGAAATTCTTCAGAAGGGATTTCTTTGTGGTTTTCCTTATAACTTGATATGTAACTAGGGGTAATAGTTATTATCACAAAAAAAAACTAGGGGTAATAGTCCAAGAAAAAAACATGCAAGGTATATTCTGGTTCTTGTTTAGTGCATAATAAGTTCGCATTAAGCAGATATATTTTTCTCTATAATGGATGGAGATTTAGTGTACATATAAGTTACCGAAAAGAAAGTGTACATATTGATTCATCTCATCCTTGTATTGACTGATTCAAAGGACTAGCACTAAATGCATTGCTTTAAGGTATAATATATGTTTAGCCCCCTAAACTTGACAACTTTTGCCAAGTACCGCGTTGAGCTTTCACTTGTTTCCAGTAGCCCCCTCAACTTGGCAAAAGCGCATTCGCGAGCCCCGTCAATGTCACATGTCAACTTTTGGTTGGAGAGAGACTAGTCAGAAAAATGACGTTTTTGAAAGTTTATACCAATTTGAAGCTGACAAGTGGCATTGGGGGGGCTCGTTAGTGCACTTTTGCCAAGTTGAGGGGGCTAATAGGAACAAGTGAAAGTTCAGGGTGACACTTGGCAAAAGTTGGAGGGGTGAACATTTATTATGCCTTGCTTTAATGAAACGCAGGAACTGCGTTAAATCTTCCATTTTGTTGTGCTTTTCATCTGCACCATGGAATCCTGTTCTTATATTTCTTTGGTATATGAAGGCTGTAGAATTTTTGAGTTCTTTTACTTGATTTATACATATTGATACGTGTTTCTATAATATTTTAGTTCAATTGAAGAGCCTTCCCAGCTCTATGCACATATTATAGATGAGGAAAACTAAAATGCAGTCGCCCTAGGTACTCCTTTTTTCTTGACTTCAGAGCTACATCCTTCTCTTAGGGGCAAAGGATTTAGTGAGAGCCTTCTCGTTATTATTATATTCAGCTTTAAGTATATTTCCTTTTGGGAAATTTCATTTTTAATCCGGAACTACAATAGTATGAAACCAATGTTTTTGCTCCACTTCAAAACCAACGCAATTGCGACACATTAGTACTGATTTGTCGCAATCACATTGACTCCTACAATATGCAGGATGATATTTTTCTAGGTGGATGCTCCAATCTAATCACTTTGTTTTGAAATAAGCGACCAGATAAAAGGACATTATTTCCTTCTCTATCCAACAAATAGGAGAGATAAGAAACAATTTTTCTCTAAATTAAGCTTCCAAATGGAGAGAATTCTAATCCATTCGAGTCCAATAGTGGATCAAAAGTAGTTTGATGAAAGACAATTTTGAACCGTAAAAATCATTTTCAACTGGATCTTAATAATCTTAATAAGACTTAGAAAAGAAAAAACAGCTTAGCTTAGTGACGTCATGTAGTATTTTATTATAGGTGAAACGGTTTGTTTGCTCCTTTGTACTTATCTGATCATTCTGTTCAGTGCTATGCCTTCACATATAGACGAGGATGTCTTTTTTTTCATTATTTTTTGTATTCCTTATTCAAAATTTTATTTAAAAACTCCAAAGTACACGATTGCAACCTGCAACTAACACAGAATCGTTCCTACTTGGACTTCCATTTCCCAAATCTTCCACTCTCATGTGCTACATTTCTGTTGTTGTTGCTTCTACTATTGTTGTTGTTTCCTGCACTGGTAGTTGTGATTTGGTAGTGATCTGTTCCAATATATCCTCTGATATTCTGAAAGGTTCTTGAGGTTTTCCATGGATCTTTGTATATCCGGTAATTTTGTGCCTTATTTGAGCAGTGTAAATTTTTTTTGTATTCGTTTACAAAGGGGATAATTGACGTTTTTGTCACTTTATTCAGAATACTCCACAACGTTTATTCAATACATTGTTGCCAGAATTTGTTGTAATTAGCACATGAGAGTGGCCCGATGATGGAGAAATACACTGTTGAGTGGTTTTCACCAGTAGCCTTCTACTGCCTTTTTTCTCTTTCTCTTTCTCTCTTCCCCTTTATGTGTGTGTGTGTGTGTGTATTTATGTTTTTCTTTTGTGGGCAAGAAGGCTTTTGATGAAAACCATTTGCAATAATACCACAGATGATCCATTGAAAGCTATGAGATCTGAGGGCCCATCTCTGTATGTAATCACATTGCTTGATGTTTCTATTAAGATCCAGTTCTAGTGATGTACTTTTTCTGTGTGCCAACATACAAGGTATTACTTCAAATTTCAAAAGATATGAAATTGTGAGACTGTAGAATTGGCCAGTCGTGTATTGTGTTGCGTATTCCACTTGCTCTTACATTGGGTTATTATGAATTACAAGCCGAAAACTATTCCACTAGCCTTTTGTCATTGAGGAGTAGGGCCTGCATCCAGCACAAGTTCTTGTAAGCCTGGTGCTCTGGCAATAAGTTGTTACAGCTAGTGAGTACTTGAGTTTGAATGTCTTGAGTGTATGAAGCCTCTCCACTCCACTCAAAAACTCCCTAGATTTAACTGAGAAGCCTTAATATAAGTGCACTGTTTCACATGCTGCTTTGGTGTGGTGCTGAGTTTTCCTTTTTTTTTTAATTTGCAGGCAATTGAGGCAAAGATATCTTCCTCAAGCCAGCAAGCTAAAATTGATGAACTTGAGGCTCAGCTTCAAGAAGCGGAGGGCGTTATAGTTGACCTAAGAGCTGAGTTGAAGTGGGCACTCAATCAGTTGGAAAAAGTGAGGAATCCTTTGAATGGAAAAATCAAAGAGGCTGAAGTCTGTTCTCAAGATGAAAAACACGGTTCTGAAATTCTTTCTTCTGATTCTACACTCCAAGCTCTGACAACTTCTGACACAAATAGCACATTACATGACCAGAACATTTTGGAAATTACATATTTAAACGAAGAACAGGTTGAACATCCGAGTGTCTCTGACTTTTGTAGTCATACTTCTCATGCCACTGAACTGCACGGAAACGACTGTACTCGGACAATTCCTGCGGCTGAAAACAACTTGCTGGCTGGAACATTGCCTCCGAATACAGAATCTGAAGATCAGTTAAGGATGTTTAAAAATGAAGTGAAAATGAACCCATTGCCCCGCCTGGATCCAGGTTTAACGTTGATTAAAGGTGGCGTGGATACCATCTCTGGCTCTACAAACAACATTACAGTGAGTGTTAAAGCATTAAATCCATGTGATATTCTCCAGAATACTGCAAATAACGGCGTGGAGTTAGTAGATAAGGCTGCTGTTGCAAATACAACTTTTCCAGGTTCTGAACCGAATCCTTACATTGTTGATGTACCAGTGGTTCATTCTGATTACGAAGATCTGAATTTATCCAAAGAAGGCATAATTGATGTATCAATTCTATATTCTGATCCAAAAGATGCCGAAGCATACAAAGAATCTAAAATTGCTGGTGTACTTGACAACAATGGGTTGCTAAAATACACCTTCCAAAGGAAACGAAAAATGGATGCCTCTATATGTCCTGAGAAAAGCACTGTAAAAAGAAGAGCTGAGGGATTCAGAAGAGCTAGAGATATCTGGTACATACGATTAAATCATCATCTTTGAATTGGTCATTTTAGTTCTACTGATTATACGTCCTCTTATGTTCTACCTGTTACCAAAGGTGTGCCTTTTTAGAATGATAGTGTCTAATGTTCTTGTTTGTAATTGTCCTCTTATGTAGCTTGTTTGTATTTGTAGGAAAAGATGGCGACCATGAAGATAAATATTGTCCGATTCCATCCAAGAGAAAGCTGAGTCTGAAGCCCATTCAAACTTCAGCCGAGTTTTATCTGGTAATAGTTTCTGGGATTCCTTTTTTAGAAACCTCAAGAGAGTTGCCTTCATAAAAAGACAGATATAGAGTTATATAATTGATTATCAAATTCTAGATTCCAAGTACAGCATAACTCCTTGTTGCGAAACCCAAATGTTTCTCTCATCCTGGCCTAGTTCTTGTTCTACTCAATGAAAAGTGAAAAGTCATATAGATTTTCTTATTAGATCTTGTTCATATGTTCAGACAATAATCTTGTTACTTGAAATCATGAAAAATATTAAATGTAGTGCTCTGACATTTATTCTCTATGTTGCTTATTCTTATGAATTTGTTTTCACCATGCTTGTTAAGTCCAAATAGTTATGCCTTCATTATCTGTATGAAGCTTTCTGGTTTCTGGAGTCAATTTCTCATTTAAATGACTTCAAAATCTATGAAAAACTTCAATTTCTCATCCTAAACTTGAGTTTCTCTAACTAAGGAAATATCTTTTCCTCTAAATGTCAACAAGAACGAAGCAATAGAATGTTTGTTCTGGTTAATGCTGCTGCTACCACACAGGCGTGCTTCAGGTAAACGCATTGCCCCCCACTCATCTCTTATATCCAGCAAATTAAAACTATTCTACTGTTTAACGCATCGATTGCCCCCCAAACTTGCCACATTTTATCACATGTCACCCCCAACTCTCAAGTGTTCTACTTTACCTTCTAAAGTGCAAAACTAATATAGTTTGCCCCCTCAAAGTCACATGTCAACTTTTAATTGGAGTGAGAAAAATTTAAAAATCTTTGAAAGTCAAACCAACCAGATACTGACATGTGGCATGGGGCAAACTGTATTAGTTTTGCCAACTTTACGGGGTAAAGTGAAACACGTGAAAGTTGGGGGTGACATGTGATAAAACGTGTTAAGTTTGTGGGGGCTATATATATATATATATATATATATATATATATATATATATATTGGTGTAGTGGTCACTCCATCTTATCTTTATCATGTTAGTAATTGTTCTGCTTATGATTAATTTTGGTTATGTGTAGAATCCAAGAATTTGAAAACCGGGAAAATGTGTGAAAAAAGATTAGCAAAAGCATTAAAATAAAATTTGAAGTTTCAAATATAATATAAAAGCTACAATTTATCACAACTTTTTGGCCCTAGAATTCAAGAGTTCGAAATCATTTCAGCTCTATTTGTTAATTAAAAATTTAATATATGGTTACAAGTTTGTAAATCAACTTGATTCTTTTGTCAGATGGCTTCATAAATTTAATGTGGAATAAGAAATGGGGAAATTATCACTTATGACTCATTTGTCCAAAATAAATATTAAAATAACTTAATAAGTAAATCATGTCTTTCTAATCATTTTAAGTTTCTCTTTTTATCTTTATACGTCATATTCACATCCCATACGATTTGGTAGGTTTCTTTTCAACATGCCGCTTTACAGTTTTTTACTCATCTCATTTTTATCTTCGAAATGTCTTCTATTATAATATATTTTTTCCAAATTTTTTTCGAACACATATATATCTGTTATATATGTGTTATAATTCTAATATAAGTCTCTTTGTATTTGCAATGCTCATTGAACTGTTAAACATCTGTTATAAGTTTACTATAAGTTTTTTTTAAGTCTAATATAAGTCTCTTTGTATTTGGAATGCTCATTGAACTATTATATATCTAATATATAGCTGTTATAAATTTGTTATCAGTCTAATATAAGTCTTTTTGTATTTGCAATGCTCATTAAACTGATATGCATCTGTTATAACAGATATATAACACATTTATATTAGATTTATAACTGATTTATAGCAGATTTGTAAGAGATACAAAAGAACTTACAGATTATGTCAAACACTTTTATAATAGTCATATCTAATACAAAACTGTTATAAATTTGTTATATATTTCATCAAACACTTGTAGCAAACATTTATCAGGCTTGTAGCGGGCATACATATTTATTTTAGGTTATAACAGATATATAACACATTTATAACAGATTTGTAACATATACAAAAGAACATACAGATTATGCCAAATAATTTTATAATAGTCATATCTAATACAAAACTGTTATAAATCTGTTATATATTTCATCTAACAGCTATATTAGAAATTTGTCAAGCTTGTAGCAGACATAAAGATTTATTCCAGGTTTATAACAGATATATAACACATTTATAACATATACAAAAGAACATACAAATCGTGCCAAACACTTTTATAATAGTCATATCTAATACAAATCTGCTATAAATCTGTTATATATTTCATCAAACATATGTATTAGACATTTATCAGGCTTGTAGCAGATACATAGTTGTCAAAAGCGCTCGCTTTTGCACTTGAAGCGTAAAAGCGCATCAAAACGCACCGTTTGCGCTTTTGTTAAAACAAAGCGCAAGGGGAGTATAAAGTGCAAAAAAGCGCACGCTTTTGTCATATAACAAAGACTTATAACATATTTATATTAGATATGTAATAGTTTTATTTTAATAAGCATTTCAAATACAAAGAAACTTATATTAGACTTACAACAGATGTATGTTAGATATGTAATATTTTAATAAGCATTACAAATACAAAGAGACTTGTATTAGAGTTATAACGAACTTATATTGGACTTATAACAGATTTATAATAGATTTGTAACAGATGTATAACAGTTTAATGAGCATTGCAAATACAAAAAGACTTATATTAGAATTACAACACATATATAACAGATATATAATAGATGTATATTAGATATGTAATAGTTCAATAAGCATTACAAATACAAAGAGACTTATGTTAGACTTATAAGAAACTTATTTTAGACTTATACAGATTTATAATAGATTTGTAACAGATATATAGCAGTTCAATGAGCATTGCAAATAGAAAAAGACTTATCTTAGAATTATAACAGATATATAAAAGTTCAAAAAAAATTGGAAAAGATATAGCACAATGGATGGCGTTTCGAAGATAAAATTGAGACGAACAAAAAACTTTAAAGCGGCATGTCAAAAAAATGGACGGTTTGAGAGATAAATGCAAAATAAGTCAAAAAAATTAAAAATAAACACCAAAAACGCATGAACTTGTATAAGGATATATGAAAAGTCATTAAGAGCGTATAGTGGTGATATAAAAAGTAATTAAGTTTATGGTATTTTACTTTGATGTATTTTGATAATTTAATAAAAGTTTACATGAAATTATATTTGTCAAACTAGTGCATTACAAGCATTTTTCCCTAACAAATAGTGTGACTAAGGGCATTTCCAACCCCACGCCAAATGTGGGGTTGGAGGGACTTTGGTGCTCCAATGGAGCACCGAAACTCCACGCCATAAATTAGGAGTGCTACAGTAATCCTCCATATTTGTAGGGGTAATGTAGCACCTCCATTTTTTAATTTTTTTATTAGTTTTTATTTTTTATTTTATTTTTAGTATTATTTGTTTTGTGTTTGAGTATATAATGATAATAAAAGTTAGGTAGAAAGTAATAAAATAATAATATTATAGTTTGGTGTAAAAATTTGGAGCGAATGATGGGAGATAGGGATATTGTAGTAACACCAAATTATAAAAAAAATGAGATTTGGTGTGAAAAATGGAGTGGACGGTTTAACTTGCCCTAATTGCTAGTAGTCCTTCCATTTCTTATTGAAAAATCTTTTTTAATCAATACATTTGATACTTCTCTTCTAAAACTCTTTCATGTACAAGATTGTTTCTTTTAGTTACTATCACAGTATCACTTAATTACAAGATTATTTCTATTAATTATTCATAAAACTTAATTTTTTTAGTATTCATCCACACTCATTTTATTTAGTCCATTTTGAGTTTTTCACCGAACTACCAATGCTCAGCCCAAGTTAATAGTGTGAGTGCCAAGATAGAAGTTCTTTTGCTTTTTTCACATTTAGAAAAGTTATAGTATTTGATAACACCCTTGAAATTAATAACCATCATCGTTTAAAACCAAAATAGCAATTTATTTTTGCTTTTATGTCTGTCCCCAAAAAAATTTTACAAATCAATACTATTTTTGGAAAGTACAAATCAATACTTTAAAATGTTGAGTTGTAGCAATCATATATTCATACTCTCATTGCTCCATTAATTTATTCAAATTTATCTAAGCAATTCCAACCCAATTCCATTTATATGAATAATGTCCATTTTATGAACAAACTCACAATGCTCCAAAATTACAAACAACCTAACGGAATGCAAGAGGCATATAGAAGAGAGCAAGAAGATGAATATTTGCACAAATTTATCATTGTAGCTGCTACAACTCTAGCAGTGGCTTGTCTTAAAAGGATTTTGGCTATGTTTTTCTTCGATCAATGGCATCCAAGAGTTTTTCACATCCTCAATCTCGTTCTTGTAGCCATTTTTGTCACTTCGATTAACTCTGGCTCAACTAAAAATGAAGAAGAAATTAACAATAACAATGCAAGTGACATAATCAAGAATCAAGAGAATAAAAGAATGTGTGGATTCTGTTTGATACCAAGAAAACAAAAAATCCGATGCTAAAAGGGAAGAGGAAAAGGAGGGACTTTAAATAATGGAAGAACAAGAACATGAAGAATATAAGCAATGTGATTTATCAAAGGAGGAATGAAATGAAAGAGTGGAAGGTTTTATAGCAATGTTTAGGCAACATTTTTGGTGAGTGATGCAAAAAATGGTTAGAATCAATTTATTATAAGGACTAAACAAGCTCAAATGTTGAATTTTCATATGTTCACGAATTCAAGTGGACAAGCCAAGTCATGTGCTGTGTGTGTCTTAAAGACATAGTTTTTTTTATTGGTAATATCTTAAAGTCTCTTTCTCTTAAAGACATAGTTTTTGTATTTAATTTAAAGGCATATCTTTAATTTTCATTAGGGTTTGAGAGTTTGATTAATAGCCCCCCAATCGCCTCTATCAAGAGTTGGGGACACTTACCAATAAAGGTTGGTCAAAGTAGTAAGCGACTTGGTATCGCTTAAGCAATGTCTCGAGTTTGAGTCCTAATGAATGCAAAAAACTCTTATTGGGAGACTCACCCACCATGGCCAGGTATGCGATTCGGGTCGAATGTGGACGTAGTCGGAGTAAAGCTCCAGTGAACCACATGGGGCAAAAAAAGAGTTGGGGACACCTGGTGTTTAGAGTTGTGAAAGCAGCTCCAAATTGGTTCCCAATTTGTCACTTGGCTGCTTCGGATATAGTTGATCATTATATTAAAATGAGCCAAACTCATTAGTTTTATCATCTTTAAATCTTTTATTTTTTTTTAGTTATGTTGAACAATTTGAAATTAAATTAACCGGAATATAAAGAAATACTAATTTTATAAGACTTTTTTTTTATTTGTCTAACTTTTTTTTTTAGGTGTCTACCACTTTTAAGGTTATTGTTTTTCTCTTTACCACAACATTCCCTCTCATATTTAATTTGATTTTCACAACTTAAAACGACTATATCTCACAAACCGTTAATTTTTCGACATGAGCCTTTAGAATATTTTATCCGTCTTATTTTTATCTTTAAAATGAAATCCATATTGAATATTTTTGGAGCAAAAAAAAATTTCGCCACCAGTTTTTTACTATCTTTATACCAGGTATAAGAGTTTTTTTTGCTTTTAATATAACAATGTTGCTAATGTTTTATGTCATTTACCTGGAAATAAATGAAAAACTGGTGCTATAAAGACATTATACCACTCTTATACCAGGTATAAGAATTTACGAAACATTGGTAAAATTGGTACAAGATGCGAAAAAAAAATTTTTGCTCAAAAAATATTTAATATGGATTTTGTTTTAAAGATAAAAATAAGACACAAAATATTCTAAAGGTTCGTGTCGAAAAAATTAACGATTTGTGAGATATAGTCGTTTTTAAGTTGCAAAAATCAAATTAATCAGGAGAGAAAATTGTTATAAATAGGGTTCTTGTATATTCATGTAAAAGCAAAATTCAAAAGTTAAAATATTGTATTTAAGAAAGAGTTTAGGTAATTAATGTTGGATTAATATTTACAAAATTGAAAGGTCAAAATCTTATATTTAGCTAACTTGCCTCTAAATTAAGTGGAAATCAGTGTCTGGTGCTCCTATTCCATGATCTATAATATAGAGTAGAGAGATTTAATTATACATTAGTAACATGTAGTATACAAAGGTTTGATAAAATAAATTAATGCAGTTAAAAGTTGTAGGTAATGGTCATAAATTGATCAATGATTTTGATTAACTAGTTCTCTAGCTCATACTATAAAATTATAAAGCTTGGCTCTCTAGATTCTAAATATATTAAAATTCAATATTGACCACAACACTTGAAACCAAGGTGATGATGATGGGTTGGGTTGGGAATCAGCTCCATTTTTGGAAATTGAAAAATTGTATATAGTTTTTGTTCCATACTTCACCTCAGGAGAAAGAAATAGACAATAGTTATGCAAGAGTCTCCCACCCCATATCATAAAATAGAATACGTAATTTTCAAGTACTCTAAAGCATTTTTTTTTTGGGATAAAATGGAAGAAACTTACGGGAATTACAAAAATTAGATTGAAAATGACGTATTCAAATGAAATACATAATTGTAATGTTTAAATATCTGCGTTATGATAACAAATCAACAATCCGATGTCGTCCAGCGGTTAGGATATCTGGCTTTCACCCAGGAGACCCGGGTTCGATTCCCGGCATCGGAAATCTTTTTCCTTCTATAATGAGGATTGAATGGAGGTCACGTGCCAAGAACACATGAAGCAATTTGTTAATATCACTTTTCATTTTATTCAAATCAGAAAGGAGTGTCCGCTTTTCAAAACTTTAGGTGAGCAAATAAACAATAATCAACTGTTCATTTTTTTTTATTTAGATACATTTTAGGTCAGTAGATTACTCTTGTAATCAAGATTTTGCATGCATTTTAGATATTAACTTGAAGTTTGATGTAAAAGAGTGTGGATCTTTATCCTTTAAATTCAATCTAACCTTAATTACAACAATATTATCCCAATGCCTATGTTAAACATGAAGTAACCTTAAAACTCGATTTTTTTTTATGTCAATCCAACCTTAACTGATATAAAAAAATATAAAATCATTAATTAGACATGGCAACTCAGAAATAACAAACTTGAGGTTGTATGTTTTGTACGATTAGTATTTATTACATTTATATCATATTTGATCAATGACAAGGCTATTTGTCTTGATATTTATAGTATCGAGTTTGTTTTTATTTTTATGGGATCTAATCAACTTGAAGTTATGGAACTCTGTGTTAGTTTAATAGTTTTTTGAACCTCTGCATTCATATAATGATCGGATATGGAGTCTACTAATAAGGGTGTTGTGTTTTTTAAATGAGTTTTATCGTTTTATAAGATAATGTTATATTTCTAATTAATTTTTTTTAATAGGATATATAGTTTGAACATATGTGGCTATGATCAATCTAAAGTACAAGTCAATTGATAGGTCATTGTGTGTTTTCAAATGAAGTACTATAATGGCGTACTAGTGAGTAGGCAAGCATTTATTTATAGTGCAAAAATTAAGATGGATCCAATAGCCCTAAGAAGGTGCAAATCATTTAATGAAATTGAGATTGATAGATGATAGATTTCTACAATCCAATTATTGTTAGAATGTCACAAACACCATAACTATTACTCTTACCAGTAATTAACAATGCCTCCTAAATTCACCCTATACCTCGTATTACTTTATACATAAAAATAGGCCAAATACATAAAAGCATCCTAAACATGGTTTAAATAGTCTATTACCTCCTCCAAATTTTAAAAGGACATATTACGCTCAATTTAACAATTATGTTTCTATTATTCGCCCCAACTTTAGACGGATAATAAGAGCATAATTGTTAGGTTGGAGGATGTAATTAACTATTTAAGTCATGCTTAAAATGGTATTTATGTAATTGGCTAAAAAATATGAATTTTTTATAGTCTAAAAGGGTACTGCTGTGGGTAGGTATCTATCATCTTTATAACGGACCATCACTTTACTTTCATTTTTGTACCTTTGCTCATTGGGCATTTTGGGCCTAGTTAGGCCTTAGATTTATACTTTACATGACGTTAAACCATTGCAAGTCTAAGTACTAAGACTGTCTCAACCATATTTTACATAACATTCATTGGAAACAAAAATGGTTCATTTCTAATGTTTATTACAACACCATATTTCTTTTTTTAATCCCTACTTTTTTTTTCGTACACATCCAATATTTTCATCTTCAACCATCGGGTAAAAAGAGCTTTTTAGATTAAAAGTTATGGTCTGTTTGTGTTATTAGCCCATGTGGTATACATTTAAGCATTTTTTTTGTTGACCGTCTGATTCACCAGAGCTTTGTTCCGGCTACATACAGATCCGACCCAAGTCGCGCACTTGGCTGTGTTGAGTGAGTCTTCAAATAAAGATTTTCTGCATTCACCAGGACTCAAACTCGATAAGCGAATATACAGCATTTGATATATGTACTATTGAATCAATTACATTTTAAATATGTTGAATATAAACTATTCACACTACCATTGATGAATTCTCTACAACATAAGCACATCTAAGTTCAAATAAGGGTTAGAAATGTAACATATTGCATGACATACAAATAAAACCACACAAACACTAAAGATCCTTTTGCCTCAACCAATGACAATGTAGCTTAACACTAAACTAAATTGGTGTATATAATAATATCAGAAGTGCGGAAACTTTAACTTTTTTTTTTTTTTGGTAATAACAGAAACTTTAACTCAATTATGTAAAAAGGCTGAATGTTTTCAATATTACCTTTAGAATATAGTTCTTTCAACGTCTTTTAGGATAGTCACCAATAGAACCATTATTTTAAGGAATATTACTTTCACATTAAAAAAAGGAAAAGGTGCTCTATTTGAATCCAGAATCTCGGAACTCAATTTTCAGTTGTACCTAACTAATAGTACTCCTAATAGAACAAATACTAACTTAAACATGATAAATTATGATTAAATGGCCATTAGTTGATTGTAATAAACAAAAACAAGTTATGACAACGATAACGCAACAATATTCCAATCAGATTGAATTTTCTTTTCCAAACATGGTTTATTCTTACAAAAAAAGAATATTCTGTTTTTGTAATTGACGTGCCATATGGGAATCATAATCTCAAATAAATTGCAGGCGCAAAGTGAAAGTAAAAATTTAGTCAATACATACATGTATAACACATAAAATTTGTTGCAAGACACATTTTTAATAAAATGAATTATATTAAAATCTCAAAATGAAATAAAATCTATCAAAGGGATATTATTTGATAGAACCCATTATACACTCAAATCATTACCAACAATCACTGAAGTACTTCATTGCCACACTTAACGAATTTAAGCTTAAGAGGGATGCAGTGCCGGTTTGTGGTGGTGCAACG
Source organism: Euphorbia pulcherrima (assembly GCA_947683365.1). Lineage (NCBI taxonomy): Eukaryota > Viridiplantae > Streptophyta > Magnoliopsida > Malpighiales > Euphorbiaceae > Euphorbia > Euphorbia pulcherrima. The sequence goes on along the minus strand of CANTUS010000001.1, from coordinate 10,488,923 downwards.
GGTGCCATCCCCTAGGGCCCAAACTCGGAAGGGGTCCAAATTTTTTTATTTTTATATTTTTAAAAAATAAAAATAATGTTTTTTGTTTTTTTTTTCAATAAAAATTCTAATTAATTTTCGATAAACTATAATATAATAACATAAATTAAAATTTTAAGTGGTTTTATTCATTTAGGTTTTTAGTTCCATTTTTCACAAAACAATTAGATATAATTAATTTTCATTTTTGTTATTCAATTATGCATCTTATTTTATAATTAAATTCCAAGAGTATTGATCTTAGTGGTAAAATGACTAGTTGAAACCTAAAGGTTGAAAGTTTGCTCCTAAGAAAAAAAATGTCTTAATCATATCAAGGTTGGAATTATATAAACAATTATCCCCCAATTTATTTAAAAAAAATTATAATTGGACCAATTTTTTTATTAAAAGGGTTCAAAATATATAATTCACATACTATTTTACCTAAAGCCTCGAGAGGACCGGGTTGAGGGGTGGCAACCTATGCTGTGGACTGAGAAGAAAAAAAGTTGAAAAGAAGTATAATTACTACATAACAGAAAAGGGTGATTTTATCCTTACGTCAATCACAAATAATAAAATTGAAAAACGAAAGAAAGGAGCAAAAGGACAAATATGCCATAAAGAATGAGAAAAGCAATCTTAAATGAGGAATGATTTATACCGGGAAATATCAACATCGGTAGCTATTGGTACCATTACCGCAATGGGTCTTGTGACCATTCTACTCCTTCAATTGATGAATATGAATGAATTGAGAGTTTGGATAAGAATTAACCAAAAAATTTACCAGTAATTAATGAAAGAACCTACAATTATCCTTTGAATTTACTTGGACAAAAACCACTTTTTGGATACTTTTTTTCACCCATTTAGCCCATGCCATAAACATGTTAACCATTTTATCATAATGCTTGCTTACCCATTTGACTCTTTTCACATGCAATCATTATTTATCTGTGATGTGCTATACAATTTATTATCTTTACAGATCTTTATGTTATAGCTTTTTTTAGCGTAATTATGCATAATTCTTACAAGAGGAACACATTTAGTAATAAAGTGCATAATACATGAGTAAAATGGATAACATCCATAACACATGGTGGGCAAATTGGTGCTTTTGCCTAATTGTGGTTACTGGCAATTGCCTATCTATCATCAATAATTTAATCAGTTAACCAACTGGACCCATAACAATTATTTGATTTTCAATGCAAAACCTAATTTAAGTATAGCTTCAGAATTAAAAAAAAAACTGCTATTTAAAAGCTAGTTTGATAGTTTCCCCTATATAACAAGAGATTAAATAATCCCAAGACAACTATGAAATGTATTCTAATCATGAAAATATTGTATTCATTTTAATGATAAATGTGCACTCATTCAAATCGATGATTGTAACTAAAAGTGTAAATATAACTTTAAATGGAAAATCGTTGATTTTGAAATGTAATTCTAATAATTGTGCACCAATTATCTTGAACAAAACAAGGTCAAAGATCGCACAAGTTAAGAGCAGCACATTTAATGGTTAAAAAAGCAGTCTATTAGTGGCACTAAAGTTAGCACAAAGTATAAAAGTAATAGACCAAGAAAGTAGAATGTGAAAAATGGGATTTCATTTGTGATAATGAATCAGTATATGATTCTTCATAGAAGGAACAAGCCCATATGCAATTATGCATTGCCAAAATTAATAATCTTTAATTATCCACCTAAATAATAGCATGTTTGACTTTGGAAATGTAAACAAGTTGTCATGTAAAACTCCACAAGACATACGTGACTAGCACCACTACAAAACAGCTCAAATGATCAAGCAAATGATAGAAGCTTGTGAGGTCTACAACTCTCTTTGTTCCCCCTTACCTTGTGATTCACTAAATAAATTACACAATTAAACACAGCACATAACCTTCTTCTTCTTCTTCTTCCAAGTTGACTTACATGTCACTTTCTCTCTCTTCCTTTTTCCTCTTGGAATTCTCAATATATAACTTATACGACAGTAATTTGGGATTACTTATTCGTTTCAATCTCATCACTTTGGTATAGGAGATTAATACTATGTTCATTGTATACATTATGTTGTTTAACTTGGTCAATCTAGCGTTTGTTTGAACAAGACATGGAAATTTTCACAAAGCAGATCTACACCATCTTAATTTTCTTTTAGTTATGGCATGTAATTGATCTTAATTCTAAGCTATGTATAGCAAGAACCAGACATACAAAACCAAGAAACTACATAAATGGTTTAGAAAACAGCTTAAGAGACCTGAGGCATATAGCTTGGATGAAATTTCAGGTTCGTCTTCCTTGTTCTAATCATGTGCATCTCTCTAGTTCTTCCTGAAGTATGTTATGCTCTAAGTGCCATGATTTGCTGCAGATGAAAGTGAGGATGAAGGGGATAACATTTTTGTTCGGTCTGCTGAGTATCCATGCATTTCAAACGAGTTAAGGTGAGGAAACTAAGTTTTTTGTTTGCCAATTGTCGACTACTATGTTGTTTAAATTTCTCTATATGTAACTCTATGAGCATATTTTCAGAATTTTCGTTGGTACATGGAACGTAGCTGGAAGGTCTCCAGTAGGAAGTCTAGCAGTAGATTTGAATGAGTGGTTGAATCTAAGGGATGCAGCTGATATGTATGTCCTCGGGTACGTAATATAACACTAAAAGTGTAATTTAATTTAATTTAACTTAAATTGCTATTAAACCTCAAATGAACCTGATTATAACTATTTCTGTTCCTGCCTGCAGATTTCAAGAGATAGTACCATTGAAAACCAGAACTGTTATTGGAGCAGAAGACCCAACAGAAGCAAAGAACTGGAACCTGCTCATTGGAAAAACTCTGAATAACAAATTTGGGTGTCCACGGTTGACACCCAAGAGAAATACAATCTCGAGTGACAATTACCACTACATGAAAAATCAAGATTCAGACAGGAGGGCAAGTTTTAGTAGCCAATCCGGGATCCTAGTAAAGGACCTGTTAGGTTCATGTGATGACGATTTACTCGAGGGGAGCGAGTACACATTAATGGCTAGCAAGAAAATGGTTGGAGTGTTTATAAGTGTATGGATGAAAAAGGAATTGTTAAGAAAGTACTGCGTTTCTAATGTGAAAGTTTGTTCAGTTGCTTGTGGTATCATGGGTTATTTGGGAAACAAAGGTTCAGTTTCAGTTAGCATGTCTATTGAAGGAACAAGCTTTTGCTTCGTTGCTGCCCATTTAGCTTCTGGGGAAAAAATTGGCGATGAAGGGAGAAGGAACCATCAAGTTTCTGAGATTTTTAGGCGAACTTCTTTCCCTCGATCCCCTAAAGACGACTATGCCTATAATCCCCATCCTCTTACCATCTTAGGGCACGAGTAAGTAGTCCCTTCCAAAACCAAACTACAAAACACAATATCTCTCAAAGTTGATAGTTTAGGTATGGTTCTTTTACCATGGTTTTATGCTATAAAAGTAGAGCCAGGATTTGTTAACCATATAATCTCTCCTCTAGAATAAAAATTTCGAGATTTGGAAAACAAATTTTGTGAACTCACTTTCATCTTGTAAATATTAGCACCTTATGAAATCTTAACTCAAAGTCTCAAACTAGTTATATCAGTCACTTCAATTTTAGAATGTTTTAGTTATTTTCGTGTGTAAATTCAGTAACGTTCAAAAGTCAACGCCAACTAACTATAATGTATAACAACTTTTATAATGCACAGTCGGATATTTTGGTTTGGAGACCTCAACTACAGATTATACTTACAAGACAACTTAGCAAGATGTTTAATAAAGCAGCAAGACTGGAAATCATTGCAAGAATTTGATCAGCTTCGAAAGGAACTAGAAGATGGAGGAGTGTTTCAAGGATGGAGAGAGGGGAACATAGAATTTGCACCTACTTACAAGTATTCTTCACAAAATTGCAACCGGTATTCAGGTGGTTTGCCTAACAGAACAGGAGAGAAACAAAGAACTCCAGCTTGGTATGATATGACCTAATATTGGATTTGCTAAAATAGAATCAATCCTCTAGCATTTCTGAAAATCCTAAATAGTTTTATCTGTGATTTGAAGATTGAGAAAGAAAACTTTGGTGGCAGGTGTGACAGAATTCTATGGTACGGGAAAGGAGTGAAGCAACTTTCATACGTTCGGAGTGAAAGTAAGTTCTCTGATCATCGGCCTGTTTCTGCACTCTTTTCCATACCAGTAGAAGTCATGAAGCCTCGCAATTCAAAAGTTGCCCCTATACACACCGTTCTATCCAGCATATCACCTCCCAGTAAAGAGGTAAGTGCTGTATTGGTTTTATATAATTGTTCTCTTTATACCTTTTCTTGAGGTCCTATTTCCTACATTCAGGCTCAATACCACTATGTGAGGTTTTTCAGATGAGTCTGTAACCTTTATCTATGATGATAATCTCAATATAATTTTTTTACAGGAACAAGTCAAGTTTACCGAAGAGACAGAATTGACCTTGTCATCTCTGATGGAAAATGATAAACAAGCATCACCTACAAATATAAACAACTATAGCAAAAACAGAGAATAGCAAGTGCGGGTAGGCCTTTGGATTTTAGGTATCCACTGGCTGACCTTCTGGAGATTATCATATTCTAAGTATCTTGTGAGGTGGAACTTTCTCAAAATCTTCTTTCACACCATTTTCTTGCCTGTTGTTTGGGTCTCATAATGCAAGAATTGTTTATAAACTAGAAAATCAAAGTGTAGTTGATGAGATAAATTCACTCAACATTACCTATCAATGATCAATCAAATGTAATAGTGGAAATCTGGCAAAAGAAGTAGCATAGGTTTAATCCACTTAGTCACATACACAGTTTTTTGCTCATGCTGATTAGCTATATGATATCTCTAAATGTAAGCAGTGAAAAGCAAACAGTTCAATATAGTGGTTTGTCTAAACCTCACCATTATAAAACATCAGTTTAAGTGAGGCCATTCATATGAAAGTAAATGCAAAAGATGGTTACAATCACCAAGAAAAATTGAACAGCACATTTAGGATGACCAACACACATTGCAGCAGTGACAAGTAGAATACTTACAAGAGATCAGAATGCAGCAACAGCGCATATAACAATTCCAAGAGATCAGTTCGCTTCATTTGCTTGAAGAATTCCACCTATGAACTCTACGTTATCTGTAAAACAACTGGGACACACACATCTCTTCTGCAACTCTTCACCAAGAGAAGCATAAGCCTTTTCCAATTCAGAAGTCTGCTTATGTTCAGTCAAAGATAAATATCCAGGATGCTCAATATATCATATTCACTTATCAGAAATGGTACCGAGAAAAACTAAAATTTTTAAATGTCATAAATTAAGTAAAAACCAATCTGCCCATTTTCAGGGCATTTTGATAATTAGCAAATGTATAAGGCATTTGAGAGTTGCTGCTTCCAGACATTCTACCAAGGATGAATTTCAAAAGCCTCGTTTCAAACATCCTGAAGAGCATTTTGAAAATGTAGGTTTTCAAGGAATGGAATTTTATTGACCAGTTTCCCTGATGAAAATGGCCATGTTCTCATGAGTAGAATATGTGCATTGCACTTGTCTTAGATGATTTATCATCAGTGGCTAAAAATCACACAAGCAGGTGCTCTCGGCTTTCCTTTTCTATTACTTCATAAGGTATAAGTAAGATAAATACCATGAAATTCAACTGTCTGATACAGAAGTTGTAAGGATATTTTGTCAAGTCTTGCAGTCCTTTTGTTTCTTTCATTATCGCTTCTATTAAAGATACCTTCTTCTGAAGATCAACATACTCCTGCTGTAGCTGCAGGGACACAAAGAATGTTATTCAAGAATTGGTGAGAAAAATATAGATATTCAATATGAATGAATGAGATATAGGTGGGGGATGTGACAACAAAGAACCGCCCCAACACACACACAAAACGTTTTTACCTGGTTTTGAAGACTTTTCTCTGCTTTGTATTCCTGTTCCTCTTTAGTAGTTTTAGAAACTAACTCGGCAAAAAGATCCTCAACAGTTCTTGAATCAGGTTCAGTGGGTAACACCATTTCAACCTGGTGATCTTCTCCCAAATTTATTGTGCCATTTAGATAACAAACCTTAATCAGAATGCATTATATGTTTAACTAAAACTCAATTCTTCAGAGCATGTAATTTAACAGAAAGATCTCTTGCTTTACAAATTTGTTACATGCTAATAAAGTCCAGGTCATCACCTGCTGGAGTCATCACAATATCCTCTTCCTGGAGCCTGGATGTTGTCATCACCTGGAATTTCCTAAACATGAGACAAGAGACCTCAGCTGATTTTTCCCATTAGAGTTTCTAAGATGCACAATCAAATCCAAACTACAAATGTCACTCCAACATTAATATCACCAAGGCAAAGCAGAACAGACTGTCTATTTAAATCTTCCTTAAGATATCTTACGCAAGATCAACAGAGTGATCTTGAAGAGTTCACAACATTCATGTAATTTGACATAATTTGTTATAAAAGAAATTTGCCTCATTGGGCTTACAATAACAAAGAAAAACCTCATCCCACCCCACCCGTATGTGGACTAATTTGACATAATTATTCCCATGGTATATCCTGGAAATTGGCAAGATCTAAGGAGAAATAGGAGCTTTCTGGTTCACAAGGCTTCCCACTTCTTCATGAGTAGGAAGAGGCTAATCTAGAACACACAACTCCTTGCAGCATATTTGTACACAATCTATTTCCAAAGCAGGCCCTTCCATAATTCAAACCATATAGCAACCATATATATACAGCCTTGCCATGACACCAAGACTCTGCCTCAAATGTATCATGAGGTGGAAGAAACCGCACACTTATGCTTTTCTCTAGCTTTCTACTTTCCAGATGCAATCCCCTCTTAAAAGACTAGTTGGGGACATTGTCCAGATTCTTTCTTTATAAGGCAGCATAACTCTACCACCAATATCATCTTCTAAAGATATTTAAATCTATGTATTTAATTGCTTAAACCACCCCCACCAAACAAACGTTCCTCAGTTTTTCATTGATGCTCACAAAGGTGAAATGGGAGCACAAAATAAAACAAATTTTAAAGGAAATTTATTTTCTAGAGATCAAATTGCAGTTTTCAGAATACAACTGATTATTTCTAAGACTTCTCATTGCTTATTGGAAAAGAAAGACAAGCATGTGAGTAAGTACTGCATCTTTATGCACGTACTTGGCACGATGGTCATATACGGTTGCAAGTAAATTTTAGACATTCAATGATAAAATAGCAGGTACTGAGGGATGTGACAGTGCAATCTAATAATTTTCTAATGCTTGAGACCAATTTTTATTCAACAATAAAGAAAACAAAATATGTTAGCTTCCAAGTGCTTATAGTGACAAACATAAAACAAATAATTTTTACATTGCTCAGAAGTGACACCAACCTTATCCTGTTGTTGAGTTCAAACATCTGACAGATAAATTGATCCCTGGATAGTAAACAAAAGTTACAGAAACAGTAAGATCAAACCTAATGATATTATGTCATTCATAATTATATGGAAAAACTGGTTATGTTCAATGTTATCAAAATAAGATAGTGAATGCCACAGTTGTTTACCGTGAAGCTCTTTCTTCATTCTTCTCGCCATCAAACAAAGACAAGGTTCAATGTAGAATTAGCTACATTATAAAATTAAAACGTTTCAAAAACCAGAATAACTATATTTCACCTTAAGAAGTTCTACTTCTAGTCCGATACAGGATATTTGATCTTGAATCTGAATAATCCTTGCCTGTAAGAATTTAAGCTCGTTACGTTTTAAGAAATAGATGAAACTTAAAAAAATTAATCCAGAACTGATCTCGATGATTAAAAGGAAAAGTGATCAATGAAAGAACATTAGTAGAACCTCAAGGGTTTGAATTGCAGTGACGTCCATAGCCATTTCAAATTCGCAGCCTCTAAGCTCTTGCTCCGTAGTTTCTTTCAACCTCTTGGATTCTTCCTTTTCTGCATTTTCCTCTTCAAGTTGAGATCGAAGCTCCTCAATTCTTTTCTTCAGGCCAACAAGTCTTCTTTCTGAGTATCTCCATTCGGAAACAGCAATTAAGCCCACAGAAACAAAAAAAATTTTGGAAAGTACAATTCGGTCCATGATCCATAATGTTTAACTTAGCATGAAAATCAAATGAATATAACAAATCTAGACCACGTCGCTTCTCTACGAGAAGAACTGCAGGTGAATTTCCTACAATTTCTATGGAAGCGCGAAATTTAGGATCCATTTGGTAGCGAAGATAAATCATAACTGAAATGTTATTTGATTTGATCCAGCAACACTAAGAATATTCGTTAGAGATTCATTCATAAGGTTAGATCAAAGCAACAAAGCGAATTGATCTCAAGATTCATTCCATGTCGTCGGAAACCGAACTTGCAGTAAAACTGAAAAGTAAACAAGTAAAGTAACATAGCAGAAGAAGAAGAGTAAAGAGACGACCGCCTTGTGTTTTCTCCGAGGCGCAGTCACGAATAAGGGATAGTAGTTGCTTCTTTGGATCAATTCCCGCCATTGCCATAACTTCTTTTCTATGTTTCTGTTTGGCGCTGCTCAGCTCACTTTCTATGTGATATTTGAAGTTCGTTCAAAAAGGGCTCGAAATTCGATATTATATCGAAGTCCTCGTAGCGTTTTGGACTATTTTCAGAGTAGGCTTGGATGCCCAAGTCCAAGCGCGGTCCAACTCAAACCATTCAATTTGGTCCAGGACCGCCCAGTATCTTCGCACACGAGATTTTCTACTATTTTTTAAGTAACTTTTTTCAATTAAGATATTTTCTATATACAGAAAAACTCAAGACGTTAAAGGCTCGTTTGGTTCGCGAAATATTTATTCTGTGGAATAGACATAGAAATAAATTAAAAAATATCAAATATAGTGGACTATATGTCTAGAATACTAGGAAAAGTTATTCGTTTAGTTTTTCCATGAGACGTATATAAACTAGGAAAAGTTTTTCTATGCGTCAACGAATTTTAGATATATACTCTACTATATTAAATATATTTTCATTCATTTCTATTCCACGGAATATAAATTCCACACCAAACACCGCCTAAGAGAGTAAATTGTAAACTAAAGAGTATGACTTGAGTAATAATTCAATTGCAGGTGCACATGAGCATTAAGTATTGACTAACTCGTTCATTTAATCTACATGTTGGTTTACTCTTACTGCAGTTTATTTATAAGAAAATAATGTGGAGAAGAAAATATTATGTAATAGAAAATATTTTATAGAAAAATAAAAAATATTTAGTATTTAGCCCTAATAATAGAAAATATATTATGGTATTTATTTAAAGTATTGGAAAATATTTTTAAACCCCAAAATTTAACATTTTCTATCATATTTATTTAGAAATAGTAAAATATGTGAAATATTGAATTTTATGAAAAGCAAGTCGCGTAGAAAAATTAATATTCCCTTCATCTAATTTTTATTATCTTTTTAACTCATTTTTTAGTTCTCTTTTTAGTTGTCAACTTATATTTTCAATGTTTGCTCATGTATTAATGATGAGAGAGATTGTATATGAATGAAAATTATAAGTTGATAATTAAGAAGAAAGAGAATATTTATATAAAGTGTAAAGGGATAAATTAGTCATTTTAACAATTTAATGAATATTTATTGATATTGATGATTCGGTTAAATGGACAATAAAAAATAGATGGAGGGAGTATTACATAAAAGAAATACAAGTGGATGTGGATTGGAAATGGTATGTGGTAACAGTAATGGTGAAGGTGAAATATAAATAGGCAACAATTGTGGTGGTATTGATAGTGGCTCTAGAGGTGGAGATGGAAGTAGAGATGGTGGTGGTGAAAGGAGAGTTGGAAATAAAAATAAAGATAATGGTGGTGGTACCAAAAATTGGGTGGAGGAGATAGTGGAGGTGGTGGTGGCGGCAGCGGCGGCGGCGGTGGGGTGGTAGTTGTGGTGGTGAGACGGAGAAATGATGGTGTCCGTTAATAGTTGAGGTAAGATGGAGAGAGTGAATGTGATAAATGAAGTGAAAATATTTTCCCATCTTTTACACGTACAAAACATTTTCCATTATTTACAATACATTTCCATATTAACTTATAAAATATTTTTCATTAACTTATCTTCCAAATAAAATAAACGCCAAAAAATCCAAAAAATATTTTCCCACACAATACCTTACTATTTTAGTTATTAGAATGACCTTCTTCTACAACCTTTCACTTTTGAGTTTACAAAACTACAAACATTAGCTAATACGAAATGTTATGCCGATCGTAACCTACTTTAGCTTCTTTTATATGCTTTTTCTACTCTTTTGTATAACTAAGTAGAAATCACAAAAATGGAATGTCATAAATTGAAAGTTTCGTTTTTTCAGAAGTACCACAATAATATTATGAGCTTATTAGTCTTCGTCCCCTTTCTTTATCACAGATTAAATCAATTATAATACATATTATTTTATTTTGATTATTACACATCAACATTATTATTTAGCATCGCAATCGTAGTGGTCTTGGTCACTGTAGAATTTCTCTATATAAAAGATGAGTTAGCTAAAATTGAAATTAAAATTTTATAAGTGAATAAATTAATTAGTCATATTCCTGAAAAAATAAATTAATATGTGCTATTAACTCCATAGCTGGTGCAAAAATACACAAAACTTCTATACTGTGTATATTATGTTCTTTTTCATTATTAAAGATGACATTGTTTTTAATCTTTAATTAGTTAAGTCTTAAAATTTATTAAGGATATCATTACTTTAAATCCCGAAAATTTTAAAATATGCAGTCATGTATAGAACATGTGTCATAATTAAACCGTATTTTTTATACGGTGACCGAATACATCAATAAAAAATATTTAGTTCATATAATATTTTTCTTAATATGTTATTTCAATCATATAGACATCCTGAGGTTTTTCAAGCCCACTTGTCCAAAATCATGAAATTTTTTTGAGAATTTTGAAGTGTTGGGCATATTTACTTAAATTGACACATATGTAATGCAGGCATCAATTGTCTTAGTCAATTTAGTTTACACCACATGTTATATTATATCTCTTATGCTTTTTTTTTAGTTCAATATTATTTAGTTCAGTTCAGTTTAATTTTACTATTTAGCATTCAGTATTAAATTTCAATTTATACATTATATCAACATTATTAATTATTATTAATATTTATAAATAATAAATAATAAAAAAATAAATATAATAATAATAATATCATTTTAATTTCAATTTATTTATATTTATATATTATATCCATATTATTAATTAATATTAGTAATCATAAATAATAACGAAAAGAATGTAACTAATAATAATATTTTCAAAATTATTAATTATTATTTTTATGATGGATGATTTTTTTAAAAAAATAAATAAATAAAAATAATAATATTTTGTAAATATTGATAACAATTAAAATAATAATAATATTTATAACAAATATTGTTATAAAATAAAATAATAATAATTTATCGGTAAATTTAATTATTTATTATTATTATATTATATAATAATTAATAAATTTAATTATAATATATAAATTATTTAAAGTATTATTTATTTTTTAATATCTATTAATATTTTAAAATATTATTATTTATTTTAATAATTATTTTCAATTTGAGTATTTTAAATTTTAGTTTCAATATTTTTAATTTCAATACCATTTAATTCAATAAAGCTACTTATTAATTCAAAGTAACATAGCCTTGGTCTTATTTACTTAGAATGTCAGATTTATCAAGTAATAATAGAGGATAAGATAATAGAAATGAGGTAGCTAATTCATCCATATCAATTTGTGGACCTATGTAACGGGAATATAATAAGACTTATTATTATTTTTAATTTTTAAAAATTAAATTAAATTAAAATTAATTAACTTAAACTAAATTAATTATAATATAAATTTATAATTATATATAATTAAATTAAACTGATTTAAATTAAAATAAATTATATTAAATTATAATATAAAAGAATATAAGCCAAGTAAAATAATATAACGGTGGTGGTAGCCACTTTAATAAAGCTCACTTAAAGTGCTGAAGTCAATAAATCAAGCTGCCCAACGAAAAGGACATTACTATTCTTCTCACTTTCTTTATATTATTTAATTTATTGGAGCTTTATTTTAATTATATTTATATTTGACTTAAATTATATATTTAATTATGATGAGTAAGATTTTTAATAAAAAAATTTTATTTTTACTAAGATTTAAATTTAATATATTATTTAAATAATACTAAATTACTTATTACTTATATCAATATTATTGATTACTATTCTTCTCATTAATACAAATATCAATAAACACACTGAAAAATTCTTAACCATACCATAGCTAATTATCCAGTACTCCCTCCATTTTTTTTTCTAACACATTTCACATTTTTTAAGAAATTAATTAATTAGAAAAAAAATACTATTTTACCCTCTAATTAATGTTTAATTTTTCACTCTATTACAATTAATGATAATGGGACAAATAAGGATATAATTAAAAAAATAATCCAAAAAGTGTCTAAATATTTAAAAATAATAAATAAAAAAATATTTTAAAAAATGACTAAAATATCTATTTTAAAATAATGGGGGAATATATTATATACCCAATAAACCAGAATATATACGTAAAATTAACAACTCTGCATTTTCTATTTCAAAAGCACGCAGAATCTATTTTCCTTTTTTTCGTAAACGTCAATAAAGCATATTTGATATTCCAAAAAGAATTTTCATTAAGTACAATATATCCCACAATACGAGTAGTATTCCTATACCCCACCTGGCAGCAACACAACGACCACCCAGCACCAACTAGTTGATATATATGCAAACAGTAGCTTCACAATTGCCTATTTCTACATGTATAACACATGGTCTGATGCGAACTTATCAGGATTCTCTTGTAGAACATGCCCGTTGGCCGGGTCGGGCACCGACTCCATCACATTCATTGAAAATTAAAAAGTTTTCTTTACTGATAAAAAGAAGTAGAATTGAACTGATGCTCCAAAAGTATTGGTCAAATACATCATTTATCCTTTGAATTTAATTCGAAAAGTCAGATGTCACCCGAAAGTTTCAAAAGTTCATATTAGCCCCTTGAACTTGGCAAAAGTGCACCCACGTGTCAGCTTCTGATTGGAGAAAGAAACATCAGAAAAATAACATATTTGAAAAGTCAAAACAACAAGAAGCTGACATGAGATATAAAGGTGACATTTGAAGTCAAATTTAAGGCCGGATGCATCTGGCCATAAGTATTTTTCGCCATTTGACACCTCCACTGATTTTATTGCTTTCTCTTCTACCACATATGCACTACTGTGTGTTTTTGTATTTATTCAACATTCAAATCCATGAATAAGACAATACCACTTATACTAGGGGATATACTGTTCAAGTATATCTTCGAGAGAAAAAAAACCAGGATTTTTACCCTCCTCTTCTCTTGTAAATGATACAGTTTTAACTCAATATGATTAAAAAAACTGTAACATTTTCCTGCTTTAATTTGTTGGAAATTTTACCTATAAGAGCTCGAAAGTTTAAGCTAATTGGTTCATATACATGGTATAAAAATTCCATATATATATGAAATAGTTTGAGTGTTTAAGCACTTCCAATTGACTTTGTTAATTCAAAAATATAGAAGAGTGTTGAGAACATGTGATACATGTTTCAAGATCAGTCGTTATGTGTGTTGGGTGTACGTGTCAGTGACAATACATATACATTATAACGGCGTTAATTACCGAATCATTACATCACAATACCTATACATTGTAACGGCGTTAATTACCTAATCGTTAACTATGTAAACTTTGAAAATGCTTGGATAACATTATATTAGCGGACTTGTAATTAATTACTCCTTCCAGTTCCTAAAATTAGTTGATTTAGAGAAATTTATAAATTTTAAGTAGTAAATAATGGAGGACATAAAATTACTTATTTATTCTTAAATTAGCATTAATTGAATAATATGTGTATTGAGGTTGAGCAATAATTAATAAAGGTATAAGAAGAAGAAAAGAGTAAAAGCTTACTTTGAAAATAGAGAATGACAAGTAAAAGAAATAAAAAAAAATATATAGAGTGACTAGTTATCTGAAAGGGAGTAATGGCTTAAACAACACATGTATGTTCAGTTAAGGGCAGACCTACAACCAAAGGAACGGTGGCCTCCCGTGAGATTCTACTATAATAGGTGCACTACTAGTTAAGCAAGCTGGTTGGAGGTCAGCCTTGGGGTAGGTGACGGATGCCACTCTCTAGGGTTTATAGTTGGAAGAGGCCCAAAATTATTTTTTTGCTTAAATATTTAGTTGTTAATATTTAAAAGATAAAAGTAGACATAAATTAATGTTAGTAGAGTTTGTAAGGTGTTTATTAAAGTTGTGAGAGGGAAAATGTTCAATTCCTATGTTTTATAAAAAAATATGTTTTATTTCATTATTTTTTTTAGGGCCACATGTTATTATTTTTAATATTAATTTACCTAGGGCCCCTAAATTATCAGGGCCGGATTGGAGCCTTGTGGTCTTTAGTTATCTTTTTCTTAATTATTTTTCTAAATGTATCTCATTTCCTTAATTTTCTCCATTTTTAAATTTTTTCACCAAAAATTTGGCCACCCCTCGCATTCATTTCTGGGTTCGTCCCCGTGTTCAGTTTAGATCTTTTGATTGACATAATTTTTTTGTGCTTTTATAAACTAATAAACATTAAACCTTGAGAGTATTGGATTTAACTATATGGGTGAGCACATATGCAAATTAATTGATTAAATTTTCAATAATATAATTTTATTATCTATGAGAAATTATAGATGTATTGTAAAATCAAAGAAATTTAATTGTATGTAATTTTCTCTCTGTTACCTTTGAGTTTTTTTACTTGTCATTCTAGGTTTTTGATCTTTTTTTTCTTGTCATTTTAGATTATTAATGTAACTTTGACTATTTTTCCCCTAACTTATACCCTTGTGTTAATTAGGAGAGAGATGAAGTATTGATGAAATTATAAGTGGGTAATTATCAAGAAAGAGAAATTATTTATAAAGTATGAATGATAAATTAGTTATTTAAATATTATAATAAATGTTTTATTAGTTTTGATGAAAACTTTAAAATGGCTAGTATACTAATATTTATTATAAAATTTGAGAATATGTTTTTAAAAATTGAATCAATGTCAATCAAATTCCATTATGCAAATAAAGGGGGCTGAAGGGATATATGAAATAAGTGGAGTTGCAATGTCATTAGCCAATTTGGGGTAGCTATATATTGGGTTTCTGCCATTTCCAACTAAATTAGAGTTGTGATAATTTGGGAAACCACTCATGATTTACTCCCATCATAAGAGAAGGGGAGATGATGCTAATCAATCCACTGTGGTTTTTATTAAACAATCATGTCCTCTTGACTGTACTGTACTTCATTACTTCATTTGTACTATTGAATCCACTAATGATTAATTGTTAGCACAAGTACATCCTATTTTAATCAACTAAGCAAACACATTTATTATTGCATTGACTAAAAATGAAGACTCTCAAACTAATACGACTTAGTTGGTAACTTGAATTTATAATGAGTATTTATAAACTGTGCGATAAAAATTAATCTCGATCATTTAAGATTCTTCAAACAAAGAAAAGTAATTATACAATAAAAAAGTATACAAAAATAAGATATACATATAAGATATTATTATTATTATTAATGTTTGCTCATAAATTTTATTTTTGCAGGTATATATATAAAATAATGTATACCAAATTTATCACTCTTAAGTAGAACTCCTCACTAGATATTAGTTATATCAGAATTCAAGTTTCCAAATAAAATGATTGGATTCGTCTCATTAAGCAACAATAAAAATGCTTATTATAAGAAATAAAAGTGGCGATCTAGTCACATTAACCGCGCATATAATTAGTTGGAATTGGAATAAGCATTTAGCAACTACACTGAAATGAATATATAAAAAATCATGCTAGAATGATTCCATTACTTATTTATCTTCCCTTTTTCCACAATAGATCATTGCAAATATGAACTAGTAGGGGACAATTATACGTGATGTTCAGAGATATGTTTTCCTTTTTCCTTAGTCAAGATTCTCAACATATGTATTGGGTTGATTGTGCAATTAATTATGTTATGATTATTAACTTAACTTTATATGAATTAATGTATGAAGTTCCTCTTTTTGGACTTGAAAGTAAAGAAAATGCTTTCATATTAAATTAGTATTTGTTTATGTTGTTTATTCAGTTTTCAATAACTAGAGATTCTATCAATAGAAAAGGTAAAGTGATGTTTTAAGCCAAAAATAATTAAAATAAATCTTTATTTCTTCTTTATTTTGAATGTAAAAACAACATGGAAGTAAAACGAAAACCAATATTGAATGTGTATAAGAATTTTATCTTATATATTATTTGCATTTTAATCTTTTATAACTTTGTGTCTTTTAGTTTTTTTTGTGTGATATATATTCTATTCAACAATGAGATAGTCTTCTTTAATCGTGGATTAGTTACGATTTCGATATAGTAATATTGTTGGGGTGGGTGCCAGCTGAATTTTAGTCAAAAATACATTTATATTCAATAGCTATAGCTTTCGGGATTTTATATTATGCACCTGGCTTTTTACACCATTCTCCAATTCAAAGGTTCAGAATTTATTAGGGAGTATTTAATTGTAGTGAGAAAATAAATAATTAATTATTAATAAATTCTCAACCCTTAGATTGGAGAAGAGTGTAAAAAGCCAAATGCATAATATAAAATTTGAATGATTATACGGTACATGGCGTGTATTATAATGTATCGTAAGTTTATCCAAAAACATTTAATAACTTATTAGTTAACTCTAATTTAAACTAAAAAGCATGTAAAGACTTATAAATTATAAAAAAAGTAAAGGAAATAAAATATCTTTCTCTTCCTTCCTAATTATTTACCTTAAGTGTATTTCTTCTCAAATTGGTTTTGTTTAAATATTTTTCTTAATTTACTCTTAACTAATTAATTTTTTCTTTTCAAAATTTTAGTATTTATAATATTTATTTAAATTTGAAACATAAACTCTAAATCTTTATAAAGTTAATTATTTTAAACACAAATCCTAAATCTTTATTGATAAAAAAATCCTAAATCTTTAACAATATAATATATTTTTCAAATCCTTTCTTAATTTTATTATTTTTAGAATTTTTTTTCACAACTCACCACAATATGCAATACAAACTTCAATGCCATAACAAATTACACTATTGAATTTACAAAATAAGGAAAAATCCCATAACAAATTACAACATTACTTTTCAGTATTAGCAAAACATATATTTTACTCATTCGACTATTTCCGACAAAATCAACTATAAAAACTATAATTTCCCAGTTTTATGCTATTTCAAAAAGTCACACATACACATATATATAAACCAAACATATAAAAATCACTTAAAATAATTTAATTGGTTAAGTATTTAAGGTTTCTGTTTAAAAATCATGCTCAAATACCAATTTTAAAACATAAAGAACTTTTTATTTCACTATTTAATTTTTTACACATGACGTGTTCGAGTCACACTCATCGAAGTAAAAATGCGATTTGGACACGTCAAAATAGATCATTAAAATAATTATATCAAAATCATACTTATAAACTAAAAAAGTAAAAATATGTGTAATATATTAGGGTAAAGGGGTTCAAAGTTGAGAGTTTATATTGCATATTAAAATGCATTTTATAAAAAAAATTAAAAAAAAAATAAAATTACTAAAAGAAAAATATATTAAATTGTTAAAAATTTAGTATTTGAGTTTAAATATAATTAATTTTATAAAGAATTCCCGTTTATATTTAAAATTAAAATAATTGTTATAAAACATAAAATAATACCATCTTGAAAAAGAAAAATTAATTGGAACAATTATATTTGAAAAAGATTAATTGGACAAATTTAAATTGAAAAGAAAATATAAATAATATCACTTAAGGTAAATATAAAAATTTTATATTAGAAAAGAGGAGAAATATAAATTATATCATTTCCTTTTATTAACTATAAATGTAATTAATATATTTCGATGGTTTTATATATAATTAGAGTTAATATTGTAGTATTGAATTCAATTTTGGTAAGATATAGAAATATATAATTAGGGAGTAAAAGGATAGATTGTATATTAAATGTCTTTAAAATAAACTTATGATATATGATAGTGCTTATTATATACCGTATAATTTTTATATAAAGTCTCGTACCTTTCTGACATTTTTATAGGCAACAAATTAATTTTTACCTCATATGTAGCAATCAGGAATGATATGTCATATTGTAAAAGAAAGAATCATATTACTTCCATATGGTCAATAAATTTAAAAATATATTGCATTTAATCGCTCAAATTAAAAAGTATATTGTATTTTTTTTATTTATATGATTCATCATAGCTTTATTTTAATTACGTTTAGATCTGATTCGGATCGTGCACCTAGTTGTTGTGGAAGAGTCTCTCAATAAAATTTTTTTATATTCACTAGAACTCAAACTTAAAACCTTTTTTAAATGATATGAAATTATTTACCATTTAAAATAATAATTATCGATAAAATTATATTGTATTTAAACGCTTCTAGTATCATTTATGGTAGAAAAATGTCAAACAACTCTAAAAGAATGATATGGTCAACAAATTAAAAATGTTTTGCCACCAAATTTACTACTTCTTTTATTTCTAAAAGTTTAACGTTTTAAATTTTTTTTTTTTCTAAAAATTTAACGATTTGGAGTATTAATGTACTTTTTATCATACTTTTTTAATTTATTCTTATATTAATTACGAGAAAGATAATTAATTATGAATAGTAATTAAGAAGAAAGAGAAATTTTGTATAAAAGATAAAGGTTAAATTAATCCTTTTAACAATGTAATAAATATCTCATTGATTTTGATGATTTAGTTAGAGTGTTAAACTTTTAAAAATAAAAGGAATACTAATTTCTTTATTTTTCGCCAATACTAATTTCTTTATTTTTCGCCAAACAAATTTAATAAGTACAATTTTATCATTTTTTAAGAAATAAGGTTCAGTTTTATTCTTATATATACACTTGTTAACAATTTTGATGTTAAACCCATAATTTCTTTTTGTATTAACCGAACAAAGTTTCAAATACTTTTACTGCATAGATAAACTTGTCAACAATTTTGTGTAAGTTTTTTTAAAAGAAATTCGGCCGATATTAGCAACGTTTCCCGAGGATCACATTATATAAACTGATTAGAAAACACAAATTTTCTTTATTAAAGAAAGTCGGATTCAATGATTCAATGATATGTTAGATTCAATGATTAATTTTAAAGAAATATATGTTAATTGCTATAATTAGTGGTTAATTTTGATTGATTAGCTATATCATAAGGTAAGATACATACATTCATACCCTTGTGCCATGTTTTTTTATGATCAAAAGCTTTTACAGGTGGAAATGCTTTAATCAATCCAAAAAAGTATTTTGTTGTTTTAGAAAAGTAAACCAACATTTATTAATCAATATTTTTCCATGTGACATGTCAACTTCATATACACTTTAATTAAAAATAAATAATGGTAGCTAATTAATGGTCGGATCCTTTTAGGCTAATGATTAATTACTTTAAATGAGGCTTTAACCAGCAATTTAGAGCATTTTAGTAGGGGAAATTAAGTAACTGGATCAAAGGATCATTTTTTTTACATGAATAATAAGTGTTAGAAAATTATTTTATATTATTTTATTAATTTTTTGGACACATGTCATTCATGCAGGGAGAAAAGTTCTTTAGTTCAGGATCATTGTATAATTTTTCAGTAGTAAATAGTGGATTATAAGATTATGTGGCATCTGAAATAAAAACTCATATTAATGATATGTCAATAATTTAAAAATAGACAATTACTTTTAGAGGACAGCTACACTAGATTGTCTATATTATATAATTTTGTATAAAAAAGACTTAATTATTGGAGTGTTTCAATATTTAACATTAAAATATCAATTAATTTAATTGATTACATTCCATTTGATTATCTACATGTAGAATATCAAATAGATAATGTTCAACATTTATTGTGAACAAAATATAGGAAAGATAAATTGATTAGCTAGTGTAGAATATTTTTTAGTTAATTGTCCATTTTTACCTATGTGCCAAGACTTATATTAGAATAGACTATCTACTAAAGGGGAAATTATATAATTGTCCAGGATCAAAGGACCCTGCTCCCTACATGAATGACATGTGTCCCAGATTCTACTTTATGTTATTACTTTTTATTATTCTATTTATTTATGGGACACACATCATTTATGTAAGGAGAATGACCCTTTGGTCCCGGACCATTATATAATTTTCCTTACTAAAGATGTTCTTAGCTTCCTCATTATTTTTGTAGTAAATAGGATAATTTTATTAATTACTAATATTTGGAATATATCTTGAACGATAAATGAATCAAACAAAATATTCTACCAAAATTAAAATAAATAATCTCACCACATAATAGATAGGAAAAAAACTTGCCAGACCAAGAAGAAAACACATAGAAAATTAAAAAATGACATTTTCTTAGTCTCAATATTACATTGTTGATAATTCATAACCTTAAGAACTCTGTTTTACTCCATAACATCAACAAATTTTGTAGATCTGAAACAATCTTGCTTAAGGAAATAGATTTGGGTACCTAATTTGAAAGATCGACATATTTCTTTAACTAAAAATGGATGAAGTTCTACATAATAATAAATCTATTAAAGGTATATTGTGTAGCAATGAATTCACGATTAAATAGAACGACTGCATAAATAAGAGCTCAATGAGGTAAGAATTATTTTACTAAAAAAAATTAGAAACGAGAGATAATAAAGATTAAAATATATAATTGGTAGGAGTGTAGGAAAAAGAGCGCTCAATCGAATTTCTTCGTCTTCAGAATAAAATCTAATATAGAAAAGGAAGAGGAGAAGAGATAACAAAAGTGGCTAGATCCTTTTAAGTTTGATTAATGTGAAAGATAAGAATAAAAAAAAAAAGAAAAACTTTGATATTCAAAAGTTGTTAATCTTAGACTATATTCACGTCATCTTTTTCTTGTCTATTCAACCAAAATTAGAACATATATTAATTGTTAATGTTAAAAATGTGTGAGGCCCGAGAATTTCCATCTCCATTATCATTAAGATTTAGGAGAAAACTTTTTCGTATCATTGAAAAAAAAAAATTTCAATTTTTATCGGGGATTCTTGTTCTCCGTCACTAATTTTTCAATTCCCATTTAAAATAATTAATATATAAATTTTCACTTAAAACAACTTAAAACTAAAATAATTTTAATTTAATACTTTGAAAAATTAATTTAACATGTATCTTTACCGCAAAATAGCTAAATAAACTTAAACAACACTTTATAATTAGTATGAGTTCAATTTAAAATACTAGTTAATAATTAACTTATAGTAGTAGTGTTTAATGTCAATTGTCTTTATTTGGTTGTAATATAAAAAACTTAAACTTTTATCATTGTAAAATGTTTTTATTTATTTGATATTTTTTTGTAAAGCTGGTAAATTTCAATATGAAAAATAAAAAGACTTACATTATATCTCCATTTCTTATATACCTGTTTACTAGCTCATTAAGTCGGTCAGAATTTGACACGTGTCGCTCATGCACTAATATGATGTACCTTTATAAAGCTTAAGAGGTTAATAAAAACAGGTGAAACGTAGGGAAATATGGCGAGTTTAGGCGGTTTTGGATGTATCAAGCCTAGTTTCAACTACGAAAACATTGGCCCTAAATGTTATGGAATCAGTGTTGTCAGACCCATCCCACCCACTGGTCGGAAAATCCGGACCCGATGATAAAAATGGACCGATTCATACTAAAATTCGGCTATAAGATGACTCGTTAAAAACTCATTGACTCGATTCTGTTGAATTGGTGACTCGATGACTTGAGACGGGTTAATGGGTCAATGGCTTGAGCTTTTTTTTGTTTATTGTTTAAATAAAAATATATTAAATTGTAGTCTATAAAATCTCTAGGAGATTTTAAACTTTAATAAAGTTAATTTCAATGAGTCTCTTACTTATAAATATCCATTTTTTCTAAAAAAAATTTGTGTTATAACATTAAAATTTTAATAATTAAATTTATACATATATATAGTCTCAATACCAATAATTTTAATACTTTTTTAATCTTAACTATTCATCATAAGTTTTTTGTTTTACTTTATGCTTCCATTTTTTTATTACTTTTTACCTTTTAATCTTATATAAATTAACTTTATTTAGTTTTTAACATAAAAATAACTAGGTTGCTAGTTAACAATTTAATATATCATATTTTAATCTTCTGAATACTGAAAATAATGATTTTTTAACAGTTTTATTCTAAATGATTGAACCCTGGTTGAACTGTCGCTGACATATTGATCCTTGACACTCTACCTTCATCGGTTCGAGAGCTCGGGTCACATTTGACAACCATGTCTGGATTAATACAAAGCACATGTACAAAAGTTTAT
The DNA here is from genome assembly GCA_947683365.1 of Euphorbia pulcherrima. NCBI lineage: Eukaryota > Viridiplantae > Streptophyta > Magnoliopsida > Malpighiales > Euphorbiaceae > Euphorbia > Euphorbia pulcherrima. The sequence continues at coordinate 10,466,204 of CANTUS010000001.1, read as the reverse complement.
AACATGAAATTATCGTACCTGAATCCGGTATCTCAGAATTGATTTACTACGAATTATCTTGAATCTACGAACAAGTTCCCACAAAATAGTACACGAACATGGGGGTGATCGGTGGTTACCCTGTGGGGGACCCTCTGATGCTCAAGTCAGTAAAGGGTTCTGAGGAAATAACAAAGAGTAGTATCAGAATGTGAATGTACCTGTTGAACTGACCTAAGGGGCCTTTATATAGGCATATGAGGCATCCCAATTAGATTGGGAGAGGGAGTCACAATTATGATAAGACATGGACTCCTCTAATGTATATCTCATATTTGAATCCTAAGTAGATTAGGATATTGACAAGGAGAGAATATAGGGATTGAAATCAGACCTGGATTCTCTTTACTTGTAGGGCACGGAGATGCCTTTGAGACGGCCATGGATAATCTCAAGGTTATGATCGCCTAAGGTCCAAATGCGCTGTATGCGGCTATTTGACTTGAATTCTTTCCGATTGGACTATGATCCCAACCGGTCTCATGAGTCTGGCGCGCATGACATCATCTGGGAAACTCGCCAGACGGCTCCTCATTGACCCAGTCTCATGATTCGAGGCGGGCGATATGTATTTAGTGAGTTATCAGAAGCCCCCCTACAAGTGTGAGAAGTTCTTTAGGGCTACTGCCGTCATCGGCTCATACCGGCTCAAGCTTTGAGTGGATAAGAATTAGGGCCACGTGGCCACCTATTGGCTAGGCGTTCTCGAAGTTTCTTTAGAAAGCTTGAGTCTCTTCACATTCTTTAGCGGTAGCTGGCATTTTTGAAATTCAAAACCAACCACTTTATACTTGACATGTGGCGCTTCGTTCATGCAACAGAATGATTGTGACTCCTTAGTTTATATTTGTTTCCTGTTTAAGGGCCTTTGAAGATTATTTCTTCATTTTGGCTTCCCTACAATCCTTCACCTTACTCCGACGACTTCAGCTCTTTTGATTTTTCAAGACTATTTCTCTAGCGACTATTGTTTCTTCAAACTCCCTATTTTTAATAAGTAAGTACTCCTCTTCTGTCTTCGTTTCTCATGAATTTTGCACTTAGTGCTGCTATGCTTTTGATTGTATGTTATCATAGCCTAAATTCTATGTTTAATGAGTTTTGTTGGAATACTGTCCATATCATAATAAGCCATAGTATATCTGGAATTTTTAGGCTAGGATCCTTTGCATCTTTGATTTTGCTCTTTAAATGCATTCCGTTGGAAAAATGACCTTAACCGTAATTTATTGTTGGCCGAAATCTGGGTTATTTTTGCCGGATTCTGGGTTTGGGGATTGTGAGCCAACGACCCCCGATCCCCCTGCCTGCACGGTAAGCTTTAATGCTCTTCGGCGTGGGGCGGAGAAACAACAAGCGTTGTGAAGCGGGCTAACGGATGATCCTTATTTTAGCGCGATGAAAATGGATAATGGAAGTGATGTTGAAGTTGAAATTTAGTCCGATTAATGAGTTAAGGGGTAAGAGACTTAGAATCCCGTATTTTAAAATAGAGTCGCCACCCGGTTAAGCTCCATCGAAAAATTGGATACGATATTCCCACCGGATAGTTAGATCGTACCTTAAAACAGAGATTCTAGGTTCAGATGATGTTGCTTACTTTTCAATTTTTAAATCAAGCCGATTATATCTTAATAAACGTGACCTTAGTTCTTATGCGATTTAATCCGATTATTGTTCGGTGTTTTCGGTTTATATGCCATACATCACACGAAAAACAATAAATAAACAAAGCAAGAAAATAAAATCATTACAAGGCTTTACGATTACCTATACATTTTTCTAGTGCTAGAAAATAAATAAAGTGATAGTTAAATAAATGGGTGAAACCGGGTCTTAACTAGGCTTATCGACTCGGATCCGGCTCCAAACGAGGCAATAGATATATAAGAGTAATCACAAATAAAGCATGGATAAATATATTTGGAAAATAGACACAAAACATGAAGAAAACGATATTTTTGATTTTTCGGGACAAAAACATAATTTTCGGGCATTAATCAATTATCTAACAAACTAAAAAAGGTGAAATAAATTAACTAAACATCCTAAAATAATATTAAATATGCTCAAAATATTTTTGGTATTTTTAGTTGGTGGAAAACAAATTATTTAGATTTATTTAGCAAAAACACTATTTTTAAGCCATTAAAATGCATATTAAATCAAATAAAAATAAAACTAAAATCTAAAAATAGAATAAAATAATAAAAAATAGTTTCAGATTATTTGGGAGTTTTTAGGAATTTTTCGTGTTGAAATCAGGACTGAATACACATTAAATGAAAAAAATCGGGTAAAAAACGACGAAACGGGCCGAAAATAACAGAATAAAACAAACAGGGACCATTTGGATATTTTTATCAGTAGGCCAATTCAGTGAGATGGTAGGCCGACTCAGCGACATTGTAGGCCGCCTCAACGAGGTGGCCTAGATGACTCTCAGTCGGCCTTCGTCCCACTAAAGTGGCCTGCCGAAAAAAGTATCTAAACAAGCCGGAATCGACCTTTTTGTGTTTGAAAATCCAAGATTGCTAAAATTTGAAGTCGTTTCTTACCTGTTACAGTAGATTCAGACTTAAAATACTTAAATAACTTTGGTTTTTCAGTTTGGGGGAAAAGAACCCAGGAAGTCCGACAAAACGACGATTGGCCGCTTGAGCGACCCGTAGGCTGACTGGATGAATCGGTACGCCAACTCAGCAAAGTGGCCTAGGTGACGTTCAATCGGCCTGACGTTCACTGAAACAGTCAGCAGGATTTTTGACAGAAAATCACAAAAAGGACGAATAAAGGGGGTCAAATATCCGGAAAAATAACCAAAAATACAGCGGCATTAACAAAAATAAATAATAAAAGAAATTGATTGGAACTCAAAAAGTTACCCAAATGCCGTGAATCCAATCTTGAGACTCAAACCTGACGCTTGGCAAGCTTTGTGACGGATTTGAGATGAAAACCCGACGAAACAACCGATTTAGCAAGGGATTTAGTGATTTGTGAGGAAAAAGTCCCTAAATCCTATTTAAACCAATTTTTACCTAAGATTTCTAATAGATTTAGTGTTTAAGCTATGAGATTAAGCCTAAGAACAACTAAAAATCAAGATTAGAGAGGATTAAACCCGGATTCTAGCTTTTCTTGAGCATTCTCTCTTTAGTTCTTCCCTTTCTCTCTCTTGTTCTTGTATTTTTCTCTCTAAAAATCAGCCATTTAAAGTAGCCAAAAAGCCCCCTCTAAAACTAATTTTGAGGGGTATTTATAGACTTTTCAAGTGTAGAATATCCAAATTAATCTTCTAAATGTCAATATTTGACGGAAAAATCCCAAAACCCGACTTTTTGGCCAAGAAAAACTCGAAAAAAATCTAGATAAAGGAACCCCGCGCGGAAGTCGCATCACTGACGCATCCGGGCCGAGGCTGCGTTAGGTGATGCAGTAGGCCGCATCACAAGATGCAGCCTGCCGCGTGGTCCACACGGCCTGGCCTCCCGTTGGCAGCACCGGCCACCGCCGACGGATCGGGGGCACCCTAGGGAAAAAGACAAAAGGGGGCCGGCTTGCCGGCCCAAAATGCAGACAAATTACACTACGGGCATTCGAACAGGGTGATTCTCGACATTCTAAAAAGCTCGGGGAACCAAGAATCCAACGATGTAAACGAGACTCGCTAAAAATGTTTGGATTTTTTAGGAAAAAATCGCGAAATAATTTACTACGCGCGAGGGGAAAGGAGGTGATTAACATCTTAAAAGCTCTAATTATTATTATAATCGGGGTTAAAAGATCTCAAAATTGTGAACAAAGAATTTGCCAATCGCGATTCGATTCTAAAATAATGGAACAACTATACCGTAAAAGGTTAGAGCAAAAAGTCATCATCATTCTGAGGGTCACCCAAAAGCCCCGTGCTCACAGGCTGCCCCTCGTGAGATTATCATTTGAATGGTCGAATGTGATCTCACGAAAGAGTGAGGGATAGGAGGTTATACCTGACTTGCGGATTCTTGAACCGATTGTTTTCTGGGATTGCAATAAACAGGCCTATCAAGAACAAAATTGACTTTGAGATTGATTAGGTATTGCCTTCGTTGCCCTAAACGGTTTTAGGATAGATCACTGGTTGCTTCGGAAGAAAAAGGAATAGGGATTTCTTGGGACGGTTGTCTACGGATGGTCATGGGATGCATCATCAATTGACCTATCGGAGGTAGAAGTTGAATGAATTGATTGTCTACGAGTGGTTCGGGAACGCACCATCAACAGACCTATCGAGGAGGTGAGGCTGAATCGGTTGTCTATGGGTGGTCTGAGAACGCACCATCAATGGACCTATTGAAGGAGGAGGCTAAATAGATTATCTACAGGTGGTCTGGGAACACACCATCAACGGACCTATCGGAGGTGGGGCTGAATCGGTTGTCTACTGGTGGTTTGGGAATGCACCATCAACGGACCTATCGAGGATTAGAGATTGAATTGGTTGTCTACTGGTGGTTTGGGAATGCACCATCAACGGACCTATCAGAGGTGAGGCTGAATCGGTCATATCGGAGATAAGAGGAATGCCGAGAATGCCGAGAGCTTCACTAAGAAATGCCGAGAACTTCTAAAGAGGTTGGATTGGGATTTGCTTGGCTTAAATCTCATGCTGGGAATATCAAATGAGATCCTTAGACTGAAATGCACACCAAGAACTAAATTGAAAGGTGCCGAGCACTTCTAACGAGGTCGGATTGGGATATACTTGGCTTAAAACTCATACCGGGAATATCAAACGAGATCCCTGGACTGAAACGCATACCAAGAACTAAACTAAAAGGTGTCGAGCACTTTTAACGAGGTCGTACTAGGATATGCTTGGCTTGAATCTCATGCCGGGGATATCAAACGAGATCCCTGGACTAAAATGCACACCAAGAGCTAAACTGGAAGGTGCTGAACACATCTAACGAGTTCGGACTGGGATTTGCTAAAAGGCGCCTGAGGAGGCCTGTTGGACTAAACACGTTATGCCTGCCACAGAAACTTTGAGATATTAGAGAGAGATATGAGCTACGCTTTTGTTGCTTAATTGATTTTGCAAAGATAAAAAATTTTGCCCCTTCAATTAAGCAACACAAATGAAAGAATGAAACTGAAATAAAGTTGAGATTTCCGGGAGTTCGGAGAGATTGTCGAGGCCAAGCGCCGAGTCTGGCTAATATGCCCCTGGGTATTTGCATTAAGGTGCCCCTAGGTATTTGCATTGAGATGCCCCTGGGAGAAGCTTCAGATTTTAGGATCCATCGGGTTGGTCGTCCTTCTGAATTGCCCCATGGTGTGCCTGTCAAGAAGGCTTTAAAGCATTAGTAAGCCATATAAATCGCGTTTTTATTGCTTAATTGATTTTGTGGAACAAAAATTTTTGCCCCTTCAATTAAGCAATAGAAACAGGAGAAAAAGAAATAAGAGTTGGGATTTCTGGGAGGCTGGAGAAACTGCCAATGTTGAGTATTGAGACTAGCTGATATGCCCCTAGGAGAAATTTTGTCTTCGAATGTAGGACAAAAGATAATTTTGAGATGCCCCTTGATACAGGCTCTTGTTTTTTTCCCGTGGAATTCAGCATAGAATAATAGACATGGACATTATGTATGAATTTATGAATGAATGAGAAACTCTGACTGGTCATCTTCAAGCTGACTGATTAACTTGCTTGATCGACTTTGCTCAATCTAGGGAAAGATCGACTTGCTTGAAAAGGAAGGATACATGGAATTGCTTTGCGTACGGACAAGATAAGAATGCCCCTGGAGGAGGATGATGCGCAGATTAGGTGAGAATGCCCCTGGTGGAGAACTAGGGAAGCCGCAGCGATTTGACTGCAAATTGATTGCTGGATTAGGCATGACGAAGACAAAGGGGGTGCATGAAGCAGAGCTCAAGATTCTGGATAACGAACGACCGAGGCGCTATCACTACCAATGAATTCTACCAAGGATGGCTTCAAAAGATTAGGATATTGTGGAATCAAGATGCTCAGTTGTGGTCAAGAATTAAGCAGACACGGGCGGAGGACGAATTTGAGTCCTTCAAATCTATTAGACCAGCAAACATATTCATGCATTCCGATGCTGATGGCGATGATGTAGACATCTTAATGTGATCAATGGCAGTCATTCATCTTTGGTTTGGTTGTCTTAATTTTTGCATGGACCTAGATATTGTGTTGGGCCTATCAGACTTGTTCATATTTTGCTTTTATGTTCTAATTTTTGCTTGGACCGCCCTTTTAGGGTTTTCGATCTAGCGAACTATCCCAGCTTTTGCATAGACCTCGACACTTTTCAGTCTATTAGGATCTTTGCCTTTTATCTTTGCTTTTATTTCTTTTGAGGGATTGAGTTGACTGCACGGAACCCTACATTTGACTTATCTATTGCATTTCCCCTTTTAGGCTCAATATATTCATTCAAGCACAAACATAAAGAATTCAGTAAAAGTGACATTTCCGTTAAATGAAGTAAGTTTGAGTACATGATGATGATAACCATTTCTATTGACCCAAACTATAGTGTTAACTAGCCTATGAAGGTTTTCTAGTCAACATTCTCTCATGGCTCACTTTACCCTGGCTTTTGCCTAGGCCGGCCTTTTTGGATTTTCAGCCTAGCGGGTTATCCTTGCACCCTAACTTTTGCCTGACTAGTTTGTAAAATATCGATCAATGGGGATACACCCTAATTTTTGCCTGAGTAGTAGAGGACCACTCGTCGGGTGATGGATTTATATATGCTTTTTGTATGCCGCTTTTCTAGATTTAATTCTTTTGGTTAGACATGATAACGCTTCAACCTGATTTGATTGATAGTGTTTCTGAACTCGGTACCATCCAAAATCTTTGTGCCCCTAGAATCAGGTATCTTTCTAACAGCATAAGGTATTTCCCAATTTGGTTGGGATTGCTGGCAGGCTTTGGTTGCTTTAGAATCAGATCATTGGCCTTTGATGGTGCCTATGACGCTTGACTCGGTTGTCGGGTGCCTTCGCCATGCTTTTGATACATCTGAAGACTGTTTAAGTAGTTCGAACTGTGTTTTAGTCCATGGGGGTCCCTTTGACTTGGATTCAATAGGACTCTTAAGGACTTTGTCTTGGTCTTGGTTGGTAGCACGGTTTCCATTTCTCAGGCATAGGAACAAGGTATTTAGAGAATTCGTACACTTGCACAGTACCCACAAAGAGCAAACGGCAGTTTATCAGCTCAAACTCTGACCCTTGCGGGACTTTTGGCCATAAAGTTCTTAAGAAGTTGGTTTGTGGCTGGATTGGCGAAGGTCTGCGGTGGTCAGACCCATTTTTCTTGATCAATCAGGGGTTGCCCCTGGGGATTGAAATCCATTATCCGAAATGATGTGATGAGGTAGGCTGTATTGAGAGAAGATGTGTTTCATGATAAACTTGGCCATCTTCTTAGTGATAATGTCGGTGAAAAGGGCTGACTTCCCCCTATGCTGATGAGGGTCGAATCTTTCCGATTATATGCGTCCCCCTCATTGAAAATGGCCAAGGAGGAGAGAAACAGGGAAGGTTTGGAGAGGTGGAGGAGATAGTGTATTAGGAATAGGCAATGTTGCATGGGGGTGGGAAATATGAGAATGGATGGGCGAAGAAAAGATAAGCCATAAGTTTGTCGAAGATGATCCAGTGACGCTCGTCCTCCATAACCGGCTGACATTTCTACGATAACTTCAAAATTGGTTCGTACATTGTCACGAGGTCGGTGATGGACCGATTGACATATTGGATCTATCCAAGGAATGATTGAGCTTCTTTTACTATTTCAGTCATGTAGATGAGATGCTCGGGAATCCGATGATGAAACCTAGGTGTTTAAGCATGACTAGGTGAAAGTGTTATCATGATCTTTAAGCACTTGTTATCTCTCATTTTCTTCCAAAGGTTAGGTCATTAGAAAGTGGTTACCATGTTAGATTATCATCTATGCTCAAACTTATTTTAGTTAAAGAAATGTTATGAATACTGATCACATTATGCTTATGACAAAAATGAATGCATGGACCCATCGGGCGAAACATCAAACAGATAAGCGAAGGAGAGAGTCTTCCATTAAAGTGCCTTAGAGGTAGAATTGTTCACATCAAAACACTAGAAACATAAAGAAAGAAAATTACATCATAGAAAAATCATCCTCCATAGGCGGAGGGTCTTGATTGGTAGAGCCGGTAGGCTAATCATCCTTTGTAGCTTCCATTGGGGTGTCACTCAGGATGAAGCCCAAAACCTTTGCTTGCTCAGCTGATAACTTTTCTTTTTCATCCGCTAGAGACCTTGTGGGATTCTTGTCAGAGTCGACGGCAGAGATGGCTTCCATAATAGAGTTAGGCGAATCAGAAAAGACCATTACAACCGTAAAATCCTCAGGGAGATCGAAATTGATGGCGCTCACTTCATCATCAGAGCCCGACGATGACTTCTCCTCAATGTCAATCTTCTTGTGGGCTCATCCATTTTTCTTTCTCTTATCAAGCACCAAATAGCCATACCTAAAGGCCTACATTGATCTGTTGTCTATCCCTTTTGAACGTGATACCGACAAAAGTTCCCCTTCTCTTCAGGCGTAGGAGAACGGTACTCATGAAGAGGGCTAAGCAGGCCTTTCTCTCACAATTTGGCAAATATGATATGAAGAGGGAGCTTCCATGGAGACACGAATACCTTCTGACCAGGGGCCCGAGCGAGTATGGTTTGCACCGCGGAAGTACTTCCTTGATCAACAACTTAAACTGCTGGCAAATTCTCCCCAATTGGGGCCGGAGCAACCTCGAAGGATTGAGAGTTATTGCTCTTGAACCAGGGTTTACCACTTGGCATGCTAGCCATTTCCTTCTCTTCCCAGAGCTCGATCCTCTCAGCCTTTTCAAAAACCATTTGATAGAACTCGAAAGAGTTGGTCTCCATCTCTTTTCGAAGGAGTGGGAGAGCTTCGTCAAGCAATTTCAGGATCATTTCTTTAAGGCTGAGCTTTTGCTTCAAGAGGACCTGAGTGGCCATCCATCAATTGAAATAAGATTTAAAAGCTTCACCGGACTTTTGCTTGACTGCCTCAAGATATTGAATGGTGGTCTCCATTGTAGAATTAAATCCATAGTGGGCAACCAAAGTTTTAGATAGGAGTTTCCAATCTAGGATTGTGGACTCTGGAAGAGTATTGTACCACTCGAGAGTGGGGCCTGAAAGGGTAGATGGGAATAATTTGGCCAGTACCTTATCCCCAATCTTTTGGACTCGCATGATTCACTCATACATAACTATATGGGACTTAGGGGGGCCCTCGCCTGAATAAGTATTCATTAGGGGCATTAAAAAATTTTCAGGCACCTAATCATCACCTCTTACTTCCTCCCTATCCTCGCTCCTACTCAGAAATTACCTGAAGAAAGCCGCCATTTCGAGGGTCACACCCAGAGGCTGGATGACCTGGTCGTATAAAGATGACCCAAACTGAAAGGGCGAAGGAGCCAGGGTTTCAATCTGAGGGCGAGAAAAAGGATTTTTAGGGTAAGTGGCCTCACAGGGAGTGACCACAAAGCTAGAGGGTGTGAAAATAGTCGGCTGCACAAGTGGAACAACAAAACCACTCGAGCGTACTGTCATCTAAGGAGTAAATGCCCCTGAGAAAGTGGGGAGAATAGGAGACTAGGGAACAGGCCTCGAGTGCACAGGGGGATAAAAATCGAAGGTTGGTGGAGTAGATGATAAGGGTAGCTGAGAAGAGCTCTGTCCAAACTGAAATTGGCTTTATTGGATAGGAGAACAAGAGAGAGTGGTGGTACCAGAAACTGATTCTGAATTGGTGGAGACTGAACTATCTCTTTTAAAGCTTGAAAAATAGGCCTCGCTGGCCTCTGAGACTCTCTTTCCTCCCTAAGAGCGGATCTAACTTGCTCTCGAATAGTGGCCTTAAACATATCTGACTGGAGGAACATAGCCATAGCATTAGCCAATTCGGAACCCAACTGAGATCCCCTTGACCTTGACCCTGATGAGGGGGAGAGGGAGAAGGGGAAGGAGTGCTCTCATGAGGTGCATCATTCAAACGTGGATCAAACGTTGTTGGAAGAGCAGATTTTGATACTAAACTTAAAACTGAACTTGGTCCCACAGAACAACAAACTAGATGGTGATCGAATCTGACTGGAGTTGTGCCTTGGTCTAACTAAAAAACTGAAAGATGATCAGCCCAAATCAAACCATGAATGAGATGGATGATAACATAAATATTCAAGTGATGAATGCCTTATATACGGGTGGTTTAGGGAGGTAGAGATCAGAAGAGCTTATGATGCGAAGCTTAACCCCAAAATATGAGAGACGTCAAATTCCTCGCAATTCCTATTGAACTAGGTACAGGTCGTCGGGACTCAAACGATCTTAGACATTTTGTTAAATTCTCCCTTTCAAAAGAGGGGAGAGTAGAGGTAAGCGAAAACCGAAAATAAATGTCGACCATATGCGGCCTATGCATGAGCTTTGCATGAATGAGCACAACACAAGTAGCGCACAAAAGTAAATAAACTTCTTCCAACCTAATGACTCCCGCGGATCACCAATTTGTAGTCTGGGGGGTAACTCTAGCTCCAGGAAAAGGCAAGAGAGTATGCGACCTAAATCTATATTCTTCAGGTAAGCCTAAAGGGAAGTTGCTATGACTAGTTTTATCGTGGTTCATAGTCTCAAACTACTGGTGTCGTGGAACGACACTGTAGAAGGGTCTCGTTTACCCTGATTCCGTGAAACTCAACCACTCCTCAAATGAGTGCAGCCGTGGGAATTACACATTGGTTAAAACGAGTGTTCCACCCACAAATATCCCCAATTCCTGGCGGGCAAGAGGTATATAAGTGAGCTTCACGGGGGTGATAAAATGACACCTTAAAACTTAGAATCTAACTAACCGGTGGATAAAAAGGCATAAGAAATAAAGCGTTGATTTAAAAATGATTTAGGCACATCATCAAAATCCGTTAACCAAAGTTTGAAAATGAAAGCAATTTTCAAGTTTTAAGTTAAAGGAAGTTCCCTAGCAGAGTCGCCACTGTGAGCCGAAGACCCCCGATTCCCCCGCCCGCACGGTAAGCTTTAATGCTCTTCGGCGTGGGGCGGAGAAACAATGAGCGTTGTGAAGCGGGCTAAGGGATGATCCTTATTTTGGCGCGATGAAAATGGATAATGGAAGCGATGTTCAAGTTGAAATTTAGTCCGATTAATGAGTTAAGGGATACGAGACTTAGAATCCCGTATTTTAAAATAGAGTCGCCACCCAATTAAGCTCTATCGGGAAATTGGGTACGATATTCCCACCGGATGGTTGGACCGTATCTAAAAACAAAGATTCTAGGTTCGGATGATGTTGCTTACTTTTCAATTTTTAAATCAAGCCGATTATATCTTAATAAACGTGACCTTAGTTCTAATGCGATTTAATCCGATTGTTGTTCGGTGTTTTCGGTTTATATGCCATACATCACTCGGAAAGCAATAAATAAACAAAGCAAGAAAATAAAATTCTTACAAGGCTTTACGAATACCTATACATTTTTCTAATGCAAGAAAATAAATAAAGTGATAAATAAATAAATGGATGAAACCAGATCTTAACTGGTTACCGACTCGGATCCGGCTCCAGACGAGGCAATAGATACATAAGAGTAATCACAAATAAAGCATGGATAAATAAATTTGGAAAATAAACATAAAGCATGAAGAAAACTATATTTTTGGATTTTTCGGGACAAAAACATAATTTTCGGGCGTTAATCAGTTATCTAACAACCTAAAAAATGTGAAATAAATTAACTAAACATCCAAAAATAAGATTTAATATGCTCTGAATATTTTTGGTATTTTTAGTTGGTAGAAAACAAATTATTTAGATTTATTTAGCAAAAACACTATTTTTAAGCCATTAAAATGTATATTAAATTAAATAAAAATAAAAATAAAATGTAAAAACATAATAAAATAATAAAGAACAGTTTCAAATTATTTGAAAATTTTTGGGAATTTTTCGTGTTGAAACCGGGACTGATAACTCATTAAAATGACAAAAACCGTGTCAAAAACGACCGAAACTGGCCGAAAACAACAGAATAAAACAAACGGGGACCATTTGGACGTTTTTACCAGTAGGCCGACTCAGTGAGATGGTAGGCCGCCTCAACGAGGCGGCCTAGATGACTCTCAGTCGGCCTTCGCCAAGTGGCCTGCAGAAAAAGTGTCTAAACAAGCCGAAATCGACCTTTTTGTGTCTGAAAACCCAAGATTGCAAAAATTTCAAGTCATTTCTTACCTGTTAGAGTAGATTGGGACTTAATATGCTTAAATAACTTTGGTTTTTTAGTTTGGGAAAAAGAACCCAGAAAGTACGATAAAACGACGATTGGCCGCTTGAGCGACCCGTAGGCCGACTGGACGAAGTGGTAGGCCGACTCAATGAAGCGGCCTAGGTGACGTTCAGTCAGCCTGACGTTCGCCAGAACAATCAGCCAGATTTTTGACAGAAAATCATAAAAAGGACGAATAAATGGGGCCAAATACTGGAAAAATAACCAAAAATACAACGGCAGTAACAAAAATAAATAATAAAAGAAATAGATTGAAACTCAGAAAGTTACCCAAAGGACGTGAATCCAATCTCGAGACTTGAATCGGACGCTTGGCAAGCTTTGTGATGGATTTGAGACGAAAACCCGACGAAACAACCGATTTAGCAAGGGATTTAGTGATTTGTGAGGAAAAAAGACCCTAAATCCTATTTAAACCAATTTTTACCTAAGATTTCTAATAGATTTTAGTGTTTAAGCTACAAGATTAAGTCTAAGAACAACTAAGAATCAAGATTAGAGAGGATTAAACCCAGATTGAGCTTTCTCTCTCTTGTTCTTGTATTTTTCTCTCTAAAAATCAGCCATTAAAAGTAGCCAAAAAAGCCCCCTCTAAAACTGATTTTGAGGGGTATTTATAGACTTTTCAAGTGTAAAATACCCAAATTAATCCTCCAAATGTCAATATTTGACGGAAAAATCCCAAAACCCGACTTTTTGGCCAAGAAAAACCCGAAAAAAATCTAGATAAAGGAACCCCGTGCGAAAGTCGCGTCACTAATGCGTCCGGGCCGAGGCCGCGTCAGGTGACGCGGTAGGCAGCGTCACACGACGCGGCCTACTGCCAGGCCGCGTCACATGACGCGGCCAGATCTAGGTCGCGTTGTATGCAAGCCGCGTGAGCCACTCTGCCTGGCCTCCCATCGGGGGCACCGACCGCCGCCGATGGATCGCGGGCTCCCTAGGGAAAAAGACAAAAGGAGGCCAGCTCGACAGGCTCGAAACGCGGATAAATTACACTACAGGCATTCAAACGGAGCGATTCTTGACATTCCGAAAAGCTCGGGGAACCAAGAATCCAATGATGCAAACGAGACTCGCTGAAAATGTCCGGATTTTTATGGAAAAAATCGCGAAACAATTTATTACGTGCGAGGGGAAAGGAGGTGATTAACATCTTTAAAGCAATCTAATTATTATTATAATCGGGGCCAAAAGATCTCAAAATTGTCAACAAAGAATTTGCCAAACGCGATTCGATTTTAAAATAATGGAACAACTATACCGTAAAAGGTTAGAGCAAAAAGTCATCATCGTTTCGATGGTCACTGAAAAGGCCGTGCTCACAGGGATGAACTTCATGAACGAGATGAACACGATGAACATCGGCTTTCGTGGGATCCCTCCTGGATGAAAGTTGACTATAGATCTTGATAGGATAGCGTGATCTGACTCTAACTTGTTCTAGGATTTTTGCTTTCTTTCTCGGCAGCTATGTCTTCTTCCTTATTATGTTGTAGTTCAAGCAAAAGTTTGTTTACCATCTTATGTAGGGAGTTGCCTAATTTGTTTTCTCTCACTTATGTTAACATAGATCGCTCTAATTTGCCTCGTAAACCTAGGATGAAAAGGACAGTCGGGAGGATGGACCACGTAGATTGTAATGAAGAAAGAGCGACATCTGGCCAGAACACCTCAAATTCACAAATTCATTCCTCTGACCCCGTATGGGCAAGGAACGATGATGAGGGCGATGAGATTGAACAACCGGCTAAGCAAGTGCGTCCGGACCCCATGCCTAAGGGTTATAAAAAAAGAGAGCCACCATAAAAGGTAAAGCAAGGTTTGTTGCTGCTGAGCCGGCTGTAGAGAAAGCTACTAAGGAGAAAAAGCTGACCCCCCCGGATAGAGGATATGGTTTCCATTGTCCATCTGGTAGACATAGATTTTAAGAGGGTGACCTTCCCGTGGATGCAAAATTGTAGGGTTATGCTCCGGCCAGAGGACCAACGTATCCACCGACCGTCGGAGGGACGGTTTAGCTTGTATTTTGAGCAGGCATGGTTCAGCTTTATCTACCCCCTCCCTAAGGGCATATGCGACCTCCTCAACTAATAGAAGGTGTGTTCGGTCCAAATTTTACCCAATTGTTGGGGTGACATAGCGGGCCAATATCAAATTTGTTGAAATTTAGGGCTTAATTTCGACGTAAACTTCTTCATATGGGTGGCCTCTTGCAAGATGAACATAGGTGAGGATCACCTGCACTTTTCTCATAAGGTCAGGTTCTACTCATTTACCTACAGGGTGGACTAGGTGAAGAATTTTAAGCAATTTTTTGTTTTCATCAAGCTGAAAGAAGGGGCGCCAAAATTTCCTACCCGGTGGTCTTTCGCAATATCGCCTGCTTTTAAGATCCCTAAGAATGCCCTAGACATCTGGGTGGAGATCTTTGAATGATTCAAGAGGGGAATGTGGTCTTTGGCTGACATTTCTTATGCTTTTATTCATAATGTTAGGCTCATAGATTACAACATTGACTCTGATGATTGTTATGTATATTATGTTAGCCCTCTGCCTCCAGGTGAGTTTATTTTCCATCTTATTCATATTTGGCTTTATTTTTAGCTATGTCAGGAGTTAAGAATGCAATTTATGATGGTATACCTAAGCAGGTGAAAAACCTGCAACAAGTCAACGATCGCCACGATCCAGAAATTGTTGATGGAGCAACTAACAAAACTACTGCTACAGTTTTATTAGGGAAAAATGACGAGAAGGCGGGGAAGAAAGGAATAAAGTGGGGGAACCCAAGCACTATCGAGGTGTCTTCCAAAGGGGCCAAAAAGAAAGCTAAGGTCATTATCGAGGTATTGTGTTCTATTGCTCAATATTTTGTTTTTGTCTTGATGTAATTTAATCTAAATAATATGATTTCTGTCAGGCAACTGTTGACACGGCCATTGAGGTAGAGGACACACCTGGTGAGGGATTCTGCGGCTCCTCTTGCTTTGGTGAAGGATGCCCTGATCCATGTTGCGGGCGATAAACCTTCCCTTCATCTTTCAGGAATCCAAGAGTCTCTTCGTGAGGCCTTCCCCTTGGATGAAGAGGACCGCCTATATGAACAGGAGGACTTTCTTATAGCAACGGCTCGCCTATTCGAATCAATTACTCAGGTATGGTCTCCTCCTTGATTAAGAATTTCATCTTAATGGGTGTATTTCATACTTAACATGTTTCTTGTCCCAGTCTTTATCCCGGGCGACTGACATGTTCTATAGGGTAGACGTTGAGAGGATCGATGCCGAGAAGTTGATGGAGGCTATAGGCATGTGTCATAAGATAAAAACTCAGGTCCAAGAGGCAAAAGCTAAAAACAAGACTTTAGGGGAGAGTTTACAAAAGTTAAGAGAAGAGCATGTGCTTCTCCAATCGTCTCACGAGATAGCCTCAAACAGTCTTGAGAAAGCTGAAGCCGATCTTGCCACCACCCGGATGGAGCTACAAGATGTCAGTCGTCAAAAAGAAGAGGATGCGGCTGAGTACATCCGGTCCATTGAAGGGATGGTGGATGATGGTTTTGAGGTTGAGCGCCGCATTTTCCAAGCCTATAGACAGCTTCATCCAGACCTCCCTTAAGACTTAATTCGCTCTATCCAATATTCGGGGGTCGAGGCAGAGGGAGAGAAAGCCCTCGAGGATAATGCTCTTAGCAGGAAAATCGG
Source organism: Euphorbia pulcherrima (assembly GCA_947683365.1). Lineage (NCBI taxonomy): Eukaryota > Viridiplantae > Streptophyta > Magnoliopsida > Malpighiales > Euphorbiaceae > Euphorbia > Euphorbia pulcherrima. The sequence continues at coordinate 10,450,048 of CANTUS010000001.1, read as the reverse complement.
AGAAGCTCTAGAGACCCTAGGTGGAGAATTAGAGCAGTCGTCTGACAAAAATCCTCCGCTTGTAGTATGAACTTTTGTGTATTTATTTTTGTATTTTGGCTATAATGGCTTGTTTTGTACTTAAAATTAAGCCCTTTTGAGGCATTCATCAAGGTCTTATTTCTGCGCCTTATATTGTATACGTGCTTTTACAGCAGAATGTTATTTCCATTTTAGATGATTGTTCTTAGGTCTTATACTTAGCCTTTCTCATCTTGTATTTTATCAAGTTTTTGCCGGTCTTATTCTTGAGTTGGTTCATTTATGTTTTAGGGGTAATGGCCGCCTAAAAACATCTTGTCTTAGTTTTAACTAAGGCATACGTAAATTAACTCGGTCTTAGAGTACATCGGATATATGTCGTTTTAGTGTCAAAAAGTTTGATCAAGACTTGTTTGAAACGAATAATAACTAATGTATCTATTTGAGGAAACAAGTCTGGGGAATTCTACATATTTGGATATCTACTTGAGGGGAACTGCCTCGTTAAAAACTTCCTTAAGGGAAAACCCAATGGGAAAAAATCCTTAAGAAAGGAAAAAGAGTGTGACTTCTAGAGTCCCTAAGTATCTACTATGTAATAGGGCCTAAGATTAGCAATGTTTCAAGTACAAGGAAGTTTCTTGCCTTTTAAAGTCCCTTGCTTGTAGGTTGTCGGCCCAATGACTTTGGTGATTTTGTAAGGGCCTTCCTAATTAACTCTCGTCTTCCCTTTGCCTTTTAGAGCCTATGAGGTGGCCGAGTCTTTGAGAACTAGGTCTCCTTCTTTGAGCCAGACTTCTCATACTCTCCTATCATGGTATCTTACGATTTTAGCTTTATAGGTCGCCATAAGGATCCAGGCTCGTTCTCTTCCTTGATATAAGTTATCCAGGTGATACTTCATATTCATGTCATTATCTTTCTCGGCGTAGTACGCCACCCGGTTTGATGGTGCTCCAATTTTAACCGGTATAACTACCTCAACTCTATGGACCAAAGAATAAAGAGTTTTTCCTGTAGTTCCGCAAGGAGTAGTTCTGTAAGACCATAAAATATTGATCAACTAATCTGACCATTTTCCTTTTCAATCAAGCACTCTCTTCTTCAATCCTTGTCCCAGACATCTGTTGGTAACTCCCTTCTGGCCATTCGTTTATGGGTATGCTATGCATGAAAAGGCATTCTCAATCTTCCAATGTTTGCAGAAGTCTTTGAATTTTTTCGAGATATATTGGGATCCATTATCTGCTATGATTCTTTTTGGCACTCTGAACCAGGTGATTATATGCTTCCAAACGAAGTCAATGACTCTTTTAGCTGTGATGGAGCTAAGTGCTTCTGCCTCGACCCACTTTAAAAAGTGGTCAATTTCCATGAGTATCCATTTCTTCTGCCAGGATGCCTCTGGCATTGGACCCGTAATGTCTATTTCTCATGATACAAATAGCCAGCTGGTCATTATTGGCTTTGGATTGGGCTTTGGAATATGTGACTTTCTTGAATGGATTTGGCACTGATGGCAAGTTCTCACGTAATCCTCCGAGTCAGCTTTGACGGTCTCCCAGTAGTAACCAGTTAAAATGATTCGTCTGAGTAACGTCTCAACTGCCTGGTGAGATCTGCAGTCTCCTTGTGGATTTCTTCTATACTGAGTTTCCCTGGTTGTGGGGAGATGCATTTAAGCCATACGTCTGAGTAGGATTTTCTGTATAATTCTTTGCCTACGAAGTCAAACCGCAGGGACTTCCTGGTTATTTTTTCCTCCTTAATTTTATCTTTTGGTAACTTATCACAAGCTAGGTAGTCGTACAAAGGTTTCATCCACCCAAGCGACTTCTTTTGAATCCAGAGATTTTCACCTTTCTTTTCACATGTCAGTCAGGTCAAGACTTTGTAAGGGCAACTTAGCTCTTTCCACAAGTCTTTTCCAGCAGCTACCTTAGCTAACTCATCTGCTTTTTGGTTTTACGTTCCAGAAATATACTCAATCTTTCATTCGGTTCCCTTGGCCTCTAGTTTTTCTAACATCTTTCCCGCTTTAGCCAAGTATCTGACCATTTCGGCCCATTTGGTCCCGTATGTCGGGTTCATTTAGTTTGTTATTAACCTGGAGTCGCTTTTAAGAATAACGATGTCAGGTGCTATTTTATTGGCCAACTCTAGTCCTTTAATCACTGCTTTGTACTTAGCCACGTTGTGGGTAGAGGGAAATGCCAACTTAGCGGTATACGATAATCTGATTCTTTCAGGACCTTGAATGTAAACTCTAATTCTGGCTCCTTCTGAGAAGGACGAGTCGTCCACATATATTGTCTAGGATTATGATGGAATGGTGATTTCTGGCTTGATCCCCATAAATTCTACAACAAAGTCTGCGAGTACTTGAGCTTTCAAGGCTTTTCTAGCCTCGAATCTTATGTCATATTCTCCAAGTCTAATAGCCCACTCGGTTAGACGGCTTGATTATTTAGCCTCTGTATTTGGCCTCTGCAACACTTTCTTAAGAGGAACGCTAGTCCTCACCACGATCGTGTGAGCCTGAAAATATGATCTCATTCGGTATGCCGAGTGGATTAATGTTAAGGCCAATTTTCCAATTTTGGGGCACTTCAGTTCTGCGTTCCTCAATACCTTACTTGTGTTGTAGATGGGACACTATTCTTACTCATCTTCTCAAATTAGGACGGTGTCTACTACCTCATCTGTTTCAGATAGGTAGAGATAAAGAGTTTCCCCAGCATTGGGGCGGATCATGAGTAGAGGTTTAGCTAGGAAGTCCTTCATTCGTCAAAATCTTCTTGGCAGTCTTTATGCAACTTGAAATCTCTATCTTTTTTTATTGCCTTATAGAAAGTCAGACATCTTTTTGCTGAGAATGAGATGAACCGTCCTAAGGCATTAATCCTCTCATTGAGACGTTGAACCTCATTCACTATTCGAGGTGGCTCCATCCGGATGATTGCTTCTATCTTTTTTGGATTGGCCTCGATTCCTCTTTCTGAAATCATAAGTCCTAGACACCTTCCACTTTTGACCCTAAAGATACATTTCTCTGGGTTAAGTTTTAGTCGATAAGTTTGCAAGGTTTTAAACACCTTTTCTAAGTCGTTCGCATGCATTTCTTCACTTTTTCTCTTCACTATCATATCATCTACATATACCTCGACTATCTTACCGGTCATGTCTTTGAATATTCTATTTACCAATCATTGGTAAGTTGCTTCGGCACTCTCAAGTCCAAATGCCATGACCGTGTAGCAATATGTCCCTTTGTGAGTAATAAAGGACGTCTTTTCTTCATCCGTTGGGTTCACGACAATTTGATGATATTTAGCCTTCACGTTTAAAAAGGAATAGATGGCAAAATCGGCTATAGAATCTACTAACTGATCAATGCTCGACAAAGGGTAGTTGTCCTTAGGGGTTGCTTTATTCAAGTATGTGAAGTCCATGCACATACGGTAATTTTTGTTTGGTTTCTTAACCAACATGACATTTGCTAGCCATCTGGGGTAATTTACTTCCCTAATATGCTTGGTTTTGAGCAACTTGTCCACTTCTTCTTCAATGGCCTTTTGCATTTCATGAGCATGTTTTCTTTTCTTTGGTACCATTGGGGTTGCTTCTGGATCGAGGTTGAGGCTATGTTGTATGATTTCTGGCCGATAAGTCCTCATAACTCCAAGAAAACACATGTTGCTGCCCAACCAGAACTGAGTTAATGCTTGCCTTTGTATTAAGTTTCAAATCTTTGGCTACTTTTAATGCTCTGCCTGGTCCCACCATGAGCACTTCCTGTTCACCAATGGGTTTGGCTACTAAACTACTTTTGCCCTGGCTGAAGTCATCTCGATCTTCACTATCCTCTCCTGATTTCTCCTTTGGAGCCCATTTTATATCTCTCTTCAATGAGGCCATATATGTTTCATGAGCCACCGAGGGGTTTCCTATTGCTATTGCCGTCCGTTTTTTAGTTTGTATTTGTAATACCAAGTAAATAAGAGATATAGAGGCGGATGATTCGCACAAGAAGGGATGTCCCAAAATGATGTTGAATCCAAATAAAATTTTGGCAATAGTAAAGTCAACCTCCGTGCGATATATATGCTCTTTGTCTCTAATTTCCACATTCAGCTTCACTTGTCCTAGGGAGATGGTGGAACGCCCACTCAGATCAGACATAGTGGCATAAGCCGGTTGGATAGGGTGATTGTTTACCTTTTACTGTTTGAATGCTGACCTTGTGATTAAATTCACGGAACTTTCGATATCTTCAAGCACCCGGTACACCGTACAAATTTCCACCATTGCACTATGACTAGTGGATCAGTGTGCAACTTAGTCTCCACAGTTGCTTTTCTGTAGGCTTTGTTGGCTTTCGATCCGTCGTTCTGCGTAAGCAACTGACTAGAATCATATTTTGTCTTCTTACGGGACGGCTCTCTATCTTCACCGCCATATATCACCAATACCTACTCCCTTTTCATGACCAGCCTTTTTTGGGTTTTTGTGATTTTCTTTTGAGTTGTCTAAATCTTCTTGCTTATCGGATCTTCTTGTCACACCCTTAACAAACGTGGTAAATTTTCCTGCTTTTATAAGGGCATAAACTTCTTCAGCCAAGACTCTGCAGTCATCCATAAGGGGTCCCCTAGCCTTATGGAATTCACAACACTTGTCATAATCTCTACCTAATGTTTTTCCTTCAGGGACATTTGGGAACCTAACATTCTTCCTCTCTGGCCCATTTTTAATTACCACCAGAATCCTGCTTAGTGAGGTATTCAACTTTACCTTATCTTCTTCGCGATCATACCGGCTGGAGCTTCTACTGCTATCACCTCTGCTTTTCTTTCCCTTCTTCTCATCCTATCTGGATCGGTCATTATCGTCTGAATTTTTCTTATTGGGACGGCTCGCCTCATCTACTTCTATAAAATTCTGGGCCATCCAATCATCTGAGGAAATTGGGTGGGTTTTCTTGTAATTATCTATTGTTTGAGCCGGTCATTCTGAGTTCCTCTAATTAGGGCTTTTTTTGCCTTCCCAAAGTCTAAGTTGGCTACGCCATACAGGCTTCATTGAATCTTTTGAGGTAGTCTAGCAATGGTTCATTTGATCTTTGTATAATGCTGTAAAGGTCATGGCTAACGTTAACTGGCTGGGTCGGAGGAAATCTTTAATTGAGTTAGGGGCTAGTCGGAGGAACCATTGCTTAGCGGCTTTGGTTAAAGTTGTGGGGAAATACCTGCACCTGTAAGCTTTAGGGGAGTTTATCAGGTCCATCCGGTCGACGTAATCCGTCATGTATGATCTTGGATCATCGATGCTAGTGTATTTGTCTAGGACGGGGAGAGAGTTTTCTCGCTGAGTGGTTCTTGAAATGAAATAGCGTACTTTTTCAAACGCCTCTTGAACTTAGTGTCGAAGTCCTCTAAACTTTCCAATTTTGAATGGGAAGAAGATGAGGAAGATTTAAAGTATGCTTCCTTCCTTTGCCTTTCTTTCCTTTCCGCCACGATCTGGTCTTAGGCGGGGAGTCATCTTTCCTGTCTGTCTCGGTGGTCACAAACATTGAGTCGATCGCCACTCCCTTTAACTTAGCAGTTCTGTTTCGAATTGATATTTTAGCCGAAATTTCTTTTCCTTCTTGCACCATCATGAGTACCCCTTCGACATTGCGAGATCCGCGTTAGTGAAACCGCTTGGGGGTGGCTGAGTTGAAGTAGCTGCATTCGTTTTGGGAGTTACTGGCTGAACGGATATCGGCTGGGATATTCCAAGGTTTTGGAATCCTTCTGTTAATGCAGATACGGATATTGGTATTCCAGTAACAAAATTGAATTATGGAAGGAGGTTCCTATTAACACTTATCTCAGGTGGAATCACCATGTCTTCTTGAACCTCTCCCCTGAGGTGGCCTACGGTCAAGAAATGATTATAAGTGGACCTCATCATCTGACTTTGCTACTTCGGAGTGAAAGCCGCATGACGAGCGATCTCGATGAATGGATCTATTTCCTTGAGAGGATGGGAGGAAAGTTCCTCTGTCTCTTTTATTCTTGAACTTCCTGCCTTCGGCGCCTTCGCCGAAGCATCCGCCGTGATTGGCGCTTTTCCTGTCGAGTTAGTGTTTCCGGCACCACCTTGTATGTCTTTCACACCGGAGTTGATGATTGGATCAGAGTTTTCGTGCGACATTTTCACAGCAAAAAAACCCCTAAACGTTGAATTGAATGTGTTCTTACCGCTGAACAACGATTCTCGCCTGAGCAAGTAAACGAAGTCCACGCTCATCGCACCACTGAAAATATCGTACTTGAATCCAATATCTCAGAATTGATTTACTACAAATTATCTTGAATCTACGAACAAGTTCCTATAAAATAGTACATGAACTTGGGGGCAATCGGTGGTTACCCCGTCAGGGACCCTCCAATGCTTAAGTCATTAAAGGGTTTTGAGGAAATAACAAAGAGTAGTATCAGAATGTGAATGTACCTGCTGAACTGACCTAAGGGGCCTTTATATAGGCATATGAGGCATCCCAATTAGATTGGGAGAGGGAGTCCCACTTATGATAAGACTGAGACTCCTCTAATGTATATCTCATATTTGAATCCCAAGTAGATTAGGATATTGACAAGGTATAGGGATTGAAATTAGACCTGAATTCTCTTTACTTGAAGGGCACGAAGATGCCTTTGAGCCGGTCATGGACCATCTCGAGGTTATGACCGCCTAAGGTCCAAATGCACTGTACGCGGCTATTTTGACTTGAATGCTTTCTAGTTAGACTATGATCTCAGCCGGTGTCATGAGCCAGGCGCGCCAGACAGCTCCTCGTTGACCTAGTCTCATGATTCTAGCCGGGCGAGATATATTTAGTGAATTATCATAACATGAATTTTTGAGAGTGTGAAAAAGCATGTAGTGGATGTCTGAAAACTTTTCCAATAACAAACTTTTGTTTTTATGGCATCAAGCATTTTAAGTATTTGGTTATAATTGTTAGAAAATTTTTTATAAGCTTTATCACATACAAAAGCTACAAATAACAATATTAAAAATATAGCAATAGCAAACAAATTGTAAAATGGAACCATAATACTATATTTTTTATGGTAATATTTACAAGTATTTTCATTGAGATAATCTTAGTCACAGTTATAGCTTCTCACTACTCACAGACTCACAGTTAATACTATATACTATAATAGTTTATGGCTCGTTTAGTTCGCGGTAATCTTATTCTATGGAATGGAAATAGAAATGTATAGAAAGATTTCAAATATGGCACATTATTTATCTAGAATCCGTCGACGTACGAAAAAACTTTTCCTAATTTTTATGCATCTCATAGAAAAGCTATTCCCTTTTGAAACAAAGGAATAGTTTTTCCATGAGATATATACAAATTAGGAAAAACTTTTCCATACGTTGACAAATTCTAGACATATACTCTATTATATTTAACATATTTATATTCATCTCTGTTTCTATTCCACAAAATATGACTTCCGCGAACCAAACGTCGCCTTAGTATGAAGGAAAAGTAAATGCAGGACAATGTCCTAAGAGCATCTTTAGTAGATTGTGGATTCTAGGATTATGTAGCATGTAGAATAGAAGATTACGTTGATGATGTGGTAAAATAGACAAGACATTTTAAAAAGTAGTAATAGTAGATTGTCTATTTAATATTCTATTGTAATTTTTTTAAAATAAAATAATAACAAAAAATTTAAACAATTTGCTAAATAGTTATGCAAATTTCTATTTGATTATCTACATGTAAAAAATCAAATAGACATTATACAATATTTATTGTATCATATCATACTAAAAAAAATAAAAGATATAATGTAAAATTATTTTTTAATTAACTTTTTATTTTTAATTATATATCAAGACAATTAATAGAATATTATATATATATGCGCGCTCCAAAAGAGGCACCGACAGCTGGTTGCGCGGATTGTATATTTTTGATAAAGAAGAACAAAGGAAATCCAATTTTAGGAGACAGATTGATCATCAAATAATTTTGTGAAATGCTGAAATCTCTTTAAATATTGAAGCAAATAAATGTACCAACAAATTCATGAACATGTCTTCACAAAATGACAAAAACCTCCATATACCCTTTATAAAATAAAGTTGAAGGACCTAGCTTTCCTTCAAGCAGACTGTTGACATCTTTGTACGGCCTCTACCCTGGCCCAACTGTAATTGGTTTAAATTTAGTTTAGCTTATAGAAATTTATTAATAATATGATCTTAAAATTATTAGTCACGCACTATTATTATTATTATTATTATTAATAAGTGAAGGGCATGACTATCACTCACTTACGTGTGGACCCACTAAATGGTGAGCTATATAAAAAAATAAGTGTTCAACTTAATTTATTGGAACGGACTCAAATTGGACAGGATAGATACCAAACCTATGAATCTTCCTTCATTACCCGTTTATCTTACGCACTTCTACCATTGTAAAAACAATGCTAAATAAACTATTTACTGTACCAATAGGGTGCAGTCCAATTGATAATGTATGTTAAGTAGGTTGGAGGAGAACAATGTTTAAATTTTATTGAATACATTTATTAGAAGGGGTGATAAGTCTTAACTATAACTAAGCCCCAATTAAAATTATCTCAATAAAAATATTTATAAATATTAAAAAAAACTATTTACCCCGCACTTTCAATTCTAATGCATGTTCTTTTAAAATAAAGCAATTACTTTATAAATTTGAAATCTTTCCACAACTACTTCATTATTTTACAAAAGTAACTATAGAATACAACTAATAATTTTTTCATTTTAAATGGTGCATTTAAGATAGTGAATTAAATAAGAATATATGGAGTAGAATTTTTTATTTACTAAATAGAAGAATTTCATTAGGAGTAGAATGTCATAGCATAAGTGTAAAATTATAAATATTGAAGTCTTCAACATATAATGCATTTTGGTTTGATTGATTTGTAAAAGTGTTACTATGGAATTTTTTTACAAGTGTGCATGTGGTTTCAAAAGTTAATAGAAAAAGAGATTCCCAAAATTTTGAAACCACATTTCAAAGAGTTTTCTTGTCCATTTTGAAGTGAAATTTTATACCTTTGTTAATGAAAATACAATATACATTAGTGATAAATTTTAGAACTTTTTGAGAAGTATAAATATTTGTTTTAGTTAAAAATTGATGATATCTTTAAAAAATCATAACAAATTGAAATTTTCCTAAACTTATTGAAATCTCCATATATAATTCTTAAATAATATAATTAAAATATAAGAATTTTGAATTTAAATAAATAATTGGTGTAACATTAACAAAAAAGCTAAATTTAAAAAATATACCATATTTTTTCCTTTGTTTACTAACTTTTGAAACCAGATACCCCATTTTGGAAAAAAAATCACATGTATTGTTTTGCAAAACGGCCAAACCATGTAGTAAAGGTCCAAGTTTAGTGGTTGAGCCTTGAATGTTCAAGTCCACAAATGTGTGGGGTGAGATGAGGTTTATCTTTGTTATTATTATAAGCTCAATGGGGCAATAATTTTTGTGTAAAAAGAGGCCAAATCACATGTCATGTTACTTAAGTTTACCCTTAATGGTAATCGTTACTTTATAAAAAAACTAAGTAACCATAAAATAATTACACGTCTCATATTTAAAAATAATCAAGGTAGCATTTAAACTTTTAGATAGTAGTAATATTTTATATTTTCATCTCAGAAACCTGAAATCTTATTATATCTAGCGTTTGTTAGCGAAGCGTTTCTAATAATGGAAACGTTTGTATATGTGTCACATAAAAAATAATTGAAAAGACATGAAAAAAATAACTAAAATAAAAATGTGTTTGTCTTCTTGTTCAAAATATGTGTGTTTGACATCAGTATTTTACGTGGATACAATTTATATCTAAAATGAATTGAAGTAAATACATAAGAAAACAATGGTTTCTAACACACACAAAGCACAATAAATTAAAAAAATTATAAAATGTGGAAGAAAGAAATAATAATAATAATAATAATAATAATAATAATAATAAAAATAATAATAATAATAATAATAATAATAATAATAATAATAATAATAATAATAATAATAATAATAATAATAATAATAATAATAATAATAATAATAATAATAATAATAATATGATTCTGAGGCGACTGTTACACACACATGGCTAGAGCTTTAAGACAACCCATGTGTATATATAAACACATGTGATGCCTCCCTTTACATTGTACAACATAACATAACCATTTTTCGAGCAAACACCCCCATTCACCAAACAAATCTCTTTGTTTGATCATTTAGAGCAGTGGAAAATCATATATAACACTAGCTAGATACCTCTATATTGCTCTTTTCTTTCACAGAATGGCTGATCAAATAATAAAGAACAGCAATTCGATTAAGAAGAAGAAGAAAAAGAACAGCAATTTTGGATCATTAAGATCAATTTTTATGCATGCTGATCATTTTGATTGGTTGCTAATGATTCTGGGATTCATCGGTTCCGTCGGTGATGGCTTCTCCACTCCACTTGTTCTGTTTATCACTAGCCAATTGATGAACAATATCGGTTCTTCTTCTCCAACTAATTTAAGTACTCGTGATGTTAACAAGGTCCCTTTAATTTCTTCCTTAATCTTTTCATATTTTTATGTTCACATGTGATTAATTATATGCTAACTATAATTTGCTGGTGCTAATGGCAGAATGCATTGGCTCTTTGTTATCTGGCTTTGGGACAATGGGTTGTTTGTTTTTTAGGTGGGTTTTTTTTTTCATTCATTAACTGAAATCGAAAACTGGGTGTTTTTATGAATCAACATTAATGGGTATGTCGTTTTGTTGTAATAGAGGGATTTTGCTGGGCAAGAACAGGAGAAAGGCAGGCTTCAAGAATGAGAGCCAGGTACTTGAAAGCAGTTCTCCGACAAGAAGTAGGTTACTTCGATTTACATGTAACAAGCACATCCGAAGTCATCACTAGTGTCTCTACTGACAGCCTCGTAATCCAAGATGTCCTCAGTGAAAAGGTATGGATTAACTAAAGTAACCAATCAAAAAATCAATTAACAATCTCAATTTCCGCTAATTAGTTTAATTAATTACCAGGTGCCCAGTTTCCTAATGAACACTTCAATGTTCGTGGGTTGCTATCTGGTAGCGTTTTTATTAACATGGAGATTGGCAATTGTGGCATTTCCTTTTATAATTCTTCTGGTAATTCCTGGATTAATGTACGGAAGGACATTAATGGTATTAGCAAGAAAGATTAGGGAGGAATATAATAAAGCAGGGACAATATTAGAACAGGCAATATCTTCGATAAGAACTGTTTATGCTTTTGTCGGTGAAGACAAAACCAGTTGTGCATACTCTGCTGCTCTTGATTATTCCGTAAAATTGGGCCTCCGGCAAGGCCTGGCTAAAGGGTTAGCCATTGGAAGTAACGGCGTCGTTTTTGCTATTTGGGCATTTATGTCTTATTATGGGAGTAGATTGGTCATGTACCATAATGCTCGTGGAGGCACTGTTTTTGCTGTTGGCGCATCGATTGCTGTGGGTGGATTGTAAGTTCAATTTTTACTTTAATTTCTTGCTTATTACCATACGATTGCAACACATCAATGATAAGATCACACTAATCCGACACCTTTATAATTGCAAACCGCAAAAGTCCACATATGTATGGGTCCAAAATTTTATGTTAAAAGAGGTTAGATTTGGCTGAAAATAATAGTATTACATGCCTTTTTAAAATAAACTCACTACTAGACTCACGTAGTACGCAATCCGAGTCCGATCTGCATGGGGTCGGAGCAAAGCTCTGATGAATTAGATAGGCAACAAAAAAGCTCACTTTAAAATAAATTATTGTTTATATTCGAAATAATACAAAATTACCACAAAATTAAAAATATGAATATATTCGTAGCAAAAGCTTAGCTTAATAGTTGGGTCTGAACATCTGACCTTAAATTGTTCGAGTCCACATTTGAGTGGGGCGGGGCGAGATTATTTTTTGTTCTTATTTTAAACTCAATAAACAATTTTAAAAAAAGATATGAATATATGCAACTAATTAAAATTGCAATATCCAACAATTTTTCAATAGTGTCAAAAGTTTTGAAATTAATATATATCGATGTGTTTCTATTAAAAATGTGTCTAAAACTTCAAAATATACAGAAAACAGTTAAAACTGTGCAATAAATATTAATTTGGACCAAAAATTTATCAAAACAAATTTTAAGAACAAACTTTTCACTCTATTTTCTAGCATATACATATCAAATCAATTTTAACGAGTTTCATCTCAAATTTGACATTACATTATTGATTATTTGATTTATATGCTCATCATCGTGTCAATACAACAATTTTGGTGGGCTTCAATTTTCCACGTGATTGCTAATGCTTCTGCATGATGACAAAAATTGAATTGCTGTTAATTGACTTTGAGTCTATATTTAAAATTTCTTTTTATAGAGCACTTGGGGCAGGATTATCAAACGTGAAACACATGTCAGAAGCATGTTCAGCAGGGGAAAGGATAATAGAAGTGATAAGAAGAGAGCCCAAAATAGATGTAGAGAACACAGAAGGTGAAATATTGGAAAATGTAAGAGGACAAATTGAATTCAAGAATCTGGAATTTGCGTACCCATCAAGACCGCAAAACATTATCTTGAAAAATTTAAGCCTAAAAATTCCAGCAGCAAAGACTATAGCCTTAGTGGGCGGCAGTGGGTCTGGCAAATCAACTGTAATTGCACTAATCCAAAGATTTTATGACCCACTCTGTGGGGAAATTCTTCTTGATGGTGTGCCCATTCACAAGTTGCAACTCAAATGGCTAAGATCCCAAATGGGTTTAGTGAGCCAAGAACCTGCGCTATTTGCGACGAGTATCAAGGAAAACATACTTTTCGGTAAAGAAGACGCATCTATTGAAGAGGTTATTGAAGCTGCTAAAGCCTCTAATGCTCATAATTTTATATGCCAACTGCCTCAAGGGTATGATACACAGGTTAGTTACTTAGTTTTGCTTGGTTTATACGCACTAAATTTGAGTTAGTTGAATACTCGGCCTCTACCAAAAGATTCTCAAGTATAAAAAAATTCTGAGTCAATAGACGTGTAGTACTCCATCTGACAATAATATACTAAAAAAACATTCAATTCCTGAAACGACACCAATTTGTTGTCGTCTTATCATTATTTATTTGATATTCGGAGGTTGGACCTACAAATTACTATCATAATAAGTTGATTAATTTGGCCCATACCTTTACCAATCGTGCATGAATTCGCTATTTATTTTTTTAAGAAAAAAATCAATTAAGAGGACGTTACTATCCCAACTACTGAAAATGGTCGCCCATGTGTTTCCGCTTTCCATAATTTGGTGGCTATATTAATTTGTAAGAGTCTGCCTCAAACCTCTAGCTTTCGCTTTGGGATCTAATTCTCTAACATTGAGAATTGGTAAAGTTGTATATTTCATTTAATCTTAACTATTTATTGAGTTTTAATAATTTAGATTTAATTTCACTATAAACCTCACAAACAATTAAAATTGAATCTAAACTATTAAAAGTGTACAATTTTACCAATCCTAACCTTAGCTTTCTACTCCGGAGACCCTACTTTCACATGTTATATGGTACTAGTGTACTAGTGCTTTTACTTAAAGGTCAATTGTTCAACAAAAGGCTAAAATATTACCTTCAAATGTTAGTACTATTTCTGCTGGGTCCGTCAATATTGTACTAGTAAGCCTTGATGATCTTTTTAGAAGAATGTTTTTTTTCAGTGTTATAAGCCTTGATGATCTTTTTAGAAGAATGTTTTTTTTCAGTGTTATAAAAATGGGGTTAGGCGGAATTTTTCATAATACCGCCGTAATTTTAGGTAGTCGGATGGTCTTAGACAGTTGACCGATTTAGGCGTCCTACGCGGGTCTAGGCGGGGTTTTTGTTTTAAGAACCAGACACCTAGGCGGGATTTTTCAGAATACTATTTTTAAAATATGGTTTAAATTATATTTTATTATATTTTATATTATTATAATTTATTTTTTAACTAAATTTATATTTTTATATATTAAAAAATATTTAAAAATAAAAATATAAATTCGTCTAGGCCCCACTCAGGCCCCATCTAGGCGTTTTGAAGCCTCGACCGCCGGATTAGCACATAGTGCTTTTTAAAACATTGGTTTTTTCACCATAATCTTAACAACTCCAGGATAGTATTTATCGAGTCAGGTTCATGCCAAACTTAAAGATTTAGAAAAAACTAAATTTGACTCATAATGAATTTAAAATCGGGCTTAAACTGAGCCCAATGATTATCATGATCCGCGAACATTTCTAATAATAACTACTTAGCATAAATAAAAAAAACTCACGGTCGATCCCTATCAATAAAAAGAAACCGATATTAAATAATTAGTTGCCCCGCTTTAACCACCAAATGCTCCACAATCAGAACTTTTGACTCAAAGTAATTAATCATATCACGATTCTTAGTTTTCTTGCCATTTCTTCAAAGTGGATTTTAAATTAGTATAGGATGCCATGTGAATGATGGGTAATTTAATTTGTAAACCAAATAATGTGTAGTAACTTTCTCATCTATTCATTCTAGTCCTTTTTATTCATCTTCACATGATTGACACACTTTCATTGGCAAACACCTTTGCAAAGTACCTAAAAACTCTCTAGACCTATCCAATTTTATTTAATTTAGTTCAACTATAAATAAGTATATATGTGTCTAGTTTTTCAATTTTTAAATACAGCATTAGCAATGCCTTACAAATGCACTTTTCCTGTTATAGCATGATTACTAAATTAAATTTTTAAGGGTTAAATTAACAGTAATGAGAGTTTTTTTAAGAAAAAGACGGCGGTAAATAATTAACCTGATTAACAGGTGGGAGAAAGAGGAGTCCAAATGTCAGGAGGACAAAAGCAAAGAATAGCAATAGCAAGAGCAATAATCAAAGCACCAAGAATCCTTCTCCTCGATGAAGCAACAAGTGCTCTAGATTCCGAATCCGAACGAATCGTACAAAAAGCACTGGACAAGGCCGCCGTTGGCCGGACCACAATCGTAATCGCTCACCGTCTCTCCACTGTCCGAAACGCCGACGTAATTTTCGTGGTACAAAACGGCCAGATAACAGAATCCGGCTCTCACGATGCATTAATGGAGAACAAAGACGGACTCTACACGTCACTAGTCCATCTCCAACAAACCCAAAAACAAAAAACAATCGAAGAAATCAATCACGCCGAAACACCCTCTTCTTCAGTAAATTCAAAAACCGATACCACAAGTAGCTGGTCAAGTCCAGCCAATTCAATGGCTTCAGTTCCAGCCCTAATTGATCAAGAAGAGAAATTCAAAGTGCCATCTTTTAAGAGACTGTTGGAATTGAATCTCCCAGAATGGAAACAGGCCACCTTTGGTTGCATTGGGGCGATTTTATTTGGAGGTGTTCAACCCTTATATGCATTTTTTATGGGATCAATGGTGTCAATATATTTCTTGGAGGATCATGATAAGATTAAGGAGCAAATTAGGGTTTACGCGCTGTTGTTCTTGGGGTTAGCTGTTTTTACGATGGTTGTTAACGTTGTTCAGCATTATAATTTTGCATATATGGGTGAGTATTTGACCAAGAGGATTAGAGAGAGGATGGTTAACAAGAGTCTTACTTTTGAAGTTGGGTGGTTTGACCAGGAGGAGAATTCGAGTGGTGCTATTTGCTCTAGGATTGCTAAAGATGCTAATGTGGTACGTTATCTTGTCCCTCACTTTACTTAAAATATAATTATGTCACCAACGAGTTGTCAAAGTAGGCTGAGTAAGTTGGGAGGAAACAAGGTTCGAATCCCACTAAATACACTTGTTAAGAGGGGTGAGGAGCCTTAACTATGACTAAGCCCCAAACAAGAGATACTTGTAAATATTAAAAAAAAACTATATATATACAATTATGTCATGAGCACTAAGGTTGTTGTCTGTTTGTTGAATTCTTGCATGAGTAGTGTTGTTAACTGTTCAAGTATTCTTCATCGAACTAAAGAATTGTTTTTTAAAACTGTGCGATCAGTAAGTAATTGTTAAAGGGAATGGAATAGCTTTTTAAAAAGTGTATTGAAAACTCGAGTTCAACATCAAATACTTTAAACTTTATTAATTATATTAAAAGATGTCACTTAATTATTTGAGCAACTATAGTCGTAGAATTTATTTATGATTTGTTGCTTTTCTTCCCTTTATGAGGAGGGATACATGAAAAGTTGTCCATCTCATTAGTAACATTAGAATCTTGTGGCTTCTTTTGCTCTTGATCTGTAGCTAGCTATATAACATGCTCAAAAAGTTATAGTGTGGTCTTATTTTAAATAGAGTTGTCCAACAAAAATATATATAGACTCGTATAATAATATTATTCAATCTGCCATAAATATCACTATATATCTTAATGTGACCATATTTAAAGAAAATCAATTAGACAAGGATAATCTACGGTGGATAAGTATTCTCTAGATTTTACCTCTTAAACATAGAATAAATCAGATTTGAGTCATTCAATTTTAACTATGTGGTAGAGATTTTTTCAAATTTACTCTGCAATCCAAAATTGACCGCAAACGATCTCAATCCTACAAAAATTTCTCCGCCATCCATAATATAATTTCACCAAGAATATAGTTTTTATAATTCTAACAAACATGTTTTTTTTACTAATACGAGGCCATAAGAGGGTTTTGGATTATGATTCTCTAAAGTTGGAAAACAACTTTAGAGTAAAGTTAAGCAATATCCAATAATTCATCACATTTTGAATGACTAAGATTGATTATACAACTCCCAACAAAATTCTTCTCTCACTTCTTTTATATCTATCTCTCTCTAACTTTACTCTAAAGTTGCTTTAGAAAATCCTTTCCCGAGAGTTTTATATAGAGTATTTTTTTTAGGTGAAAAAATGTCTTTCACATAAAAATGAGTCGTGTCTACGTTTTTTAGATGTGAGAAGTATAAATATATAGTCGTGTCTACACTTTTTAGATGTGAGACATATAAATATGTAGGCTAAGCAGCATTCAAAATTAGTGCAAGTGGTGGTGCTGAATTGGACCCTAGGGTTGAATTGTTAAAAGCCTCATCCTTACTTCGTATTACCAACTAGATTCGTCGATGTCTTAATTAATAATCAATCTATTTTTTTATTATAGTAACAACAAATGGCATCTAATAATTTGATGTGTAATACAGTAATATCCTTGGTCTATTACATAAATAGCAATTTTTTTTATTAAGCGGACTATTTAGAGGGGCCCTAATTAATCTTTATCATCTCCACCCATCATATGAAGATGGACCAACTGTACCAAGTATATAAATAGCAACTTGAAAGTGCTTCATTTACATTATTTCTTTAATGAGGTCTTATTTTGTGTTGACTTCTGTTCTGGGCAGGTGAGATCTCTAGTCGGTGACAGAATTGCTCTTCTTGTGCAAACAGTGTCAGCAGTAGCCATAGCCTGCACAATGGGCCTTGTAATTGCTTGGAGGCTTGCTATTGTAATGATAGCAGTACAGCCTCTTATTGTTGTTTGCTTTTATGCAAGGAGAGTCCTACTCAAAAGCATGTCCCAACAGGCCATCAAGGCCCAAGATGAAACCAGTAAACTAGCTGCCGAGGCCGTCTCGAACCTTAGAACCATCACCGCCTTTTCATCACAAGACCGGATCTTGAAGATGCTCGATAAAGCCCAAGAAGGCCCACAAAGAGAAAGCATTAAGCAATCCCTCTATGCTGGAATTGGGCTTGGTACTTCTCAGAGCCTTATGACTTGTTCATGGGCCCTTGACTTTTGGTATGGCGGAAAGCTCATTTCGAAAGGCTATATCACCTCGAAAGCCCTTTTCGAGACATTCATGATATTGGTTAGCACCGGCCGTGTCATTGCTGATGCTGGAAGCATGACTTCGGACCTAACCAAAGGTGCCGATGCTGTTGGGTCGGTCTTTGCAGTGTTGGACCGGTACACCAAAATCGAGCCAGAAGACCCTGATGGATATGAGCCTGAAAAGATAATTGGCCACATCGAATTAATTGATGTGGACTTTGCATACCCAGCTAGGCCCAATGTGATGATCTTCAATGGCTTCTCAATCAATATTGAAGCCGGGAAATCAACGGCGTTAGTGGGACAGAGTGGGTCCGGCAAATCAACAATAATTGGATTAATTGAGAGATTTTACGATCCAATTAGAGGATCAGTGAAAATCGATGGTCGAGATATAAAGTTGTATCATTTGAGATCACTAAGAAAGCACATAGCTTTGGTAAGTCAAGAACCTACATTATTCGGCGGTACAATCAGAGACAACATCACGTACGGTACATCGGTCGAAGTCAGAGAATCAGAGATCATAGAAGCGGCTAAAGCAGCGAACGCTCATGATTTCATCGCAGGATTACAAGACGGATATGATACGTGGTGCGGAGACAAAGGAGTACAACTATCAGGCGGTCAAAAACAGCGTATCGCAATAGCACGCGCCATATTGAAAAATCCTGCGGTGTTATTGCTCGACGAAGCGACCAGTGCGCTTGACAGTCAGTCGGAGAAAGTTGTGCAAGACGCGCTTGAGAGCGTGATGGTGGGGAGAACTAGTGTAGTGGTGGCACACAGGTTAAGCACTATACAAAACTGTGAATTTATTGCCGTTTTGGATAAAGGACAAGTGGTAGAGAGAGGGACTCACTCTGCTTTGTTGTCAATGGGTCCTATAGGGGCTTACTACTCACTGGTTAATCTTCCACGGACCATCAACCACTAATATGTACCGTTGGCGTAGGATAACTCATTTTTGCCCTTTACTATTTCTATTACGGCAATACAGACACAGTAATCCTCAGATGTCTGCAATCATGTAAAAATATAAAGTATTTATCAATGTTTTTATTCTCCTATGCAGAGTAATCAATGTCAACGTTACATATATTAGCACATTATTTCTACAATTACAATACTATATATTAACTAGTATTTGACAAATTCATTTTGAAGAAAACAGAATATAGTAGAGTATATCATATTGATTTAGATCATATTTTCAAAGTTGTAGATGTGAGTTATGCTTTTGACTCAGTTTCATATGTATGAAAAATTGTGTAACAAACTAAATCGATAATATTTCAAGGTGTAAGCAGTCAAATTTAAAGTTGATACTATATATGTTTAAAGTTAATACTATCATAACACCAACATGTTGAAAAAAAACTGATAGTTAAGGAGCTAATTGTAAAATGTACGAAAAGTTTGTGACTTTAAGGTGTTCTTTTACATTTCTTAATTCAAAGTTTTTATTTTATTTGAAAAAATCCTAATATTCTTCTATATCCCAGATATCCTTTCTAATTTAAATTCATCTATACTTTCTAAATTAATGAAAAACAATATTTTTTGCTAAGGTGAAACTCATGCAGAATGGATGTCTTTCTTCATGTGTATGTGGCATTGTTTTTGGTTTTCTAATTCTAGTACCACATAACATAAAACTCATTTTTTTTCTAATTACACTTGTACCTGTCTTTTACTCTCCAATTATAAATTCATCTAGATCAATCATTTTTGTTTTACAAGTTTTACTTATTTTCATATGATAAGAATATATTTACACATTCCATTCTTACACACCATCTTTATAATTATTGATTACCATTAATTTAACGGCGGATTTAACGTCCACCCAAACTCTCTTTTCTTAATTTGTTCGTGGTCTGCAATTCATGGCTGTCCTTTTAGATTTAGTTGATGGGTATACGGTGTTCAATTCACATATCAAAACTCTTCAATAAAAAATAAAAACGAAATTAATTTTGTTATTGATAGTTATTTTCTCTTTACTCTTCTCACCTTCCACTCCATTTTTTAATTATCAATCAAAGCAATACCGATTCTTTTCTCTTTTTTGTTCATTATTACGAATTAACCACGGTTGCTTGGAGCAGCCATCGACAGGAATAGTTCATAGAAATAGACTTCAGTCATATGGTTCTCCAATTCAAAGGCATCCAATTCAGCAACCTGGAATCAGATCTAAAATTCTGCAATGGTTGGAAATCAAGGCAGAAAAGAACAACTCATTGGAGCAGAGAAAACTAGGACAAAGGAGGCCTAGTTTGAACATAACTGTGAATGGAAAAGGTAGGAAAGAGAGGGGAAAAAAAAGAGAGTTTGGGCGGGGTTAAATCGAGGGGGTTGGGCTAGATAGGATGAGTGATCATATAAGTGGGTTGAGTTCATCTAATACAAAATTAATTGGGAATTTGTTAAGATGGTTTACTTTTTCCAAATTATTTACATTAATGCCATAACAACATAATTTTTTTTATTTCTGAATTTTTTAAAATATTATATATATTAATACGTTATATATAACGCCTCTATTACTTATTCGTATTTATATCCCTTCACTCCAACACTGATTCCTACTCTTCTCTCTATTTTTTGGCATTCGATCTCCGGTAATACTTTCTTTTCCTTTAACATCCATTTTCTTCCATTGCTTTGTTGCTACTTGAATTTCATTTTATCTTCTTTCTCTTTGTTTTTCATTTATCATGCTGTGGAATCATATAATTTGGGCTTAAAAACTGACTTTGAGGTATTTAGGTTTTCAATTTGTTCAAATTCTGAAATGATTTGATGTACTTTAGAACAAATTAGAACTTTTTTTTAATTCCTCGCTGTATATCTTCTAAGAGCCTCTGCTTTGTTTGTTTCCCTAATTAAGTAATGGAGGAATTTAATCTTTGTTTGATTCATTAGTTTTACGGATATTTCTGTAATTTATTGATCCCAATCTTGATTTTCCCCCCTATTTTTTCCGTTTGTTTAGGTGAAATTGCACCTATTTTTCTCTTCGGTTTGTTTTTCCTTAGAGAAAATCTTGTTAAGTTCTATGTTGAATAATGAAGGGATGATCTTGATCCGATCAATTTTGAACATTCTAGCACAATTTTAAATAACTAAGTTATGATGTACAAATCACGAGTCACTTTGATTCCATTTTGGTTTAAATGTGCTTCTGCTTACTGTTGCCATTTAGTTTAGCTATAATTGTGTATTCCGTTTGGTAATTTATTGTGTTTGTTATTTGGATTTTATTCTTTTTTCTATTTTTGATTGAATTTTCAAGTTTCGATGATTGCGGAAAATTTCTCAAACTATGATTGTGATTTAATTTGTACTTTTTCATGGAGAAATTATGGCAGGTGATAAACTGCAAGTGCTCACTGCATTTAATGTGGCGTAAATACAAGGGTATCATTTTACATCAATTATAATTGTTGATGGAGCCGTGTATCTGAGGGGTAGGGTGAGCGATTGCTTAAAGTCCCAAAATTTTTGGGGTCTCAAATTTTAGTTTTGGTATAGTATAAGCATAAAAAAATAATATATATTTTAAAAGTTGAGAAAGAATTATAGGTAAAGTAACGGAAGAACCAATCATTTTTACCCCAACTGCGCGGGTTGGATTCCAAGAAGGCCCTTATTAAAATCTCTTGTTTTTTGAAAAATTGATTCCCACATGGCTCTTTTTAAAATATCTTGCTTATTTTTTGAAAAATTGTTCTTTAGGATTGGTTAGTTGCTAAAAGAGCACAATTCAATGATACTCTTAATCAAAATCTATTTTATTTTCTTTTCAATATTTAAAGTTTTTAATATAATAATAATATAATTTAACTATTTTTATTCACATATTACCATAAAAATGAGTTTATATTAACATTTAAATAGTATTTAGTTGTGTTTTATAAAGTTGTATTTCAAATCTCTTACCTATAACCCTTAAAAAATTGTTCATCTTTTAAGTTTGATTTGTTAATGGCCAAAAGTGAAGAATTGAACAGTAACATTTTTGAAAACCTATTTTATTACATAATAATAAAAAGTGCAATTTAATTATCGTTATTCACAACATGAAAATGGGATTATATTACCATTTAAATAGTGTTTAACTCTGCTTTTTAAGTCTTTTAAAATAAAAAAAATTACAAGAAGTTTAAAATTTTTATTTTACTATAAGTTAGTAATGAATTAACATTAACTTTTTTTAACTATTTTTCCCAATTTGGTGATAGTTCATAAATTGTTTAAGATTTGCTTGGTTTGTTAATCATGTATTTTTTTTTTCTCACGTGCAAACAACTTTTGTATTTACTTTTTGTTTATTATTTTAACTACAAATGCAAAAGTTTGTGTGACATATTAAATATAATGCTTTGATAAATAATAACAAATATTAGTTAAATTATGTTAATATAAATTATAGAGATTCTGATACCATATTTTAATCAAGAAATTATATGAAACAAATTTTCAAGGATGTGTTTGGATAAAAAAGAAAAACTTGTGTACATTTTATTGAAATTCTTTTTAAGAAAAAAGCTTGGCAATCGTAATATAAAATGATAACGCTATAACCTTAAAAACATACTTTATTATCTAAGGGTCCGTGTTTCATTCTTTGCTTAGGGCCCCGAAAATTTCTGAGACGGCCCTGATTGTTGAGATTTTGATTCATTGTTATTGAGTTTTTTTCCAGCTTTGTGTTTTTTATTTCGATTTCGAGACAAAGTTGCTGAATTTTCTCTTATTGATGTATTTGATGTTTTTAGCTGCAAATTAGTTTTGCTTTTGGTATTTTGTGGATGGCATGAAACTGAAAAAGAAGGTATTCTATTTTGTTTGAAATTGGAGTGCACACTATGTGTTTGATAAAATTCTAAGGAAGTTGTTTTGTTATTAATGGATAATTTAGTTTGGCTGCTGGAGGAGCAAATAATTTTGGTGTTGAAAGATGTGCTCATATTCCAAATTAAGGCTGAGATTGTTTTTTATTGGTGACCTAAATTATAGTCACGTTAACCTTAGACATCTATTGAATATCTATTGGACATCTATTGGGCATATATTGGACTTCTATTGGATATTATTGAGCTCTAGTCTAATTTTGATTTTAAGCGAAGAATCCCTTAATCAGTGCTTGTTAATGGTATACTTCTGACTTAAATGATATGATATGATATGGCATTTAATTATTTCTAAAAGAATCTCAGCATATATGATGTGACATTCAATTAGATGATAGATACTTTTGGTGATTGATTGCAAAGATTGACTATCTGTTTTAATATTTATTCCCATCATGAATTAGTTGCTACTTTTCCAATTAGGCTTGAATTTTAGAAACCAACAACTTGATCTTCAATTCATTCATTTTTGCTGATATATGGTATGGTTCAATTTTGTTTGCGGCAATGTTTGCGTCATTAGCAGCAGCACTGGTTGCTGGTGTTCTAAGATGGGCTTTTCAGGCAGTGGTTAACAGCATCAGTTTAACTCAAAATAAATTTTTAGAGTATCTATTGGACATCTATTAAACATCTATTGGACATCTATTAAACATCTATTGAACACCTATTTGACATCTATCAAACATCTACAAGAATTCTTTTTGAAAATCTATTTTGAAATTGGTAATAGACATATGTACAAATATATTTTAGAATTCAATTGTCACTTGTTTTGAAGTTGATATTAGACATTTGTACAAGTATGTGTAATTGACTTGTGTGTTTTCAATTGGCGTTTCAATAAATATTTAATATATTGTTATCCGATATTTTGTATATTGAATATTGATCCATTTTAGTTACTGTTTTTTCGTTATTGGTTGTCTATTGGATAGCTGTTCGTTGTCTATAGTATTTTGTTAGATTAGTTTGGATGTTTCATTAAAACAAAATGGACTAAAACAAAATAATTTATTAAATTGTCGGAGCTTCTTTTATTTTAAAGTCACGGATAGCGTTGCAACTCCACTTCAGGGTCAATTGGACACAACCTCTCTATAATTAAAGAGCTAAGGTTGCGTACACCCAACCCCCCTTTCCCTGCTTGTGTGGTAGACTTGTTAGGCGTTGGGGTAATGTTGTTGTTGTTGTTGTTGTATTCCGGATGTTTCATCAATTGTCTATTAGATTTATATAGGATATCTATTGGATTTCTATCAAGTGTCTATTGGTAATCTATTTGATGTCTGATGGATAAATACAATATCAGAAGTCATTATCTAATCCAAAAACTACTTTAATTAGGATAAAATGGTTACAACAAAACCTTATTTCAGAAGCTAGTATCTAGTCCAAATGTTAGTAAAATTATCCTAATATTTTGAATCAAAGTTCTTTTACATTTACAAATATATTTTAAACGTCCATAAAAATTCATCTAATGTTTTGAATTCAAGTTATTATGATTTTACTGATTTTTGTTGAACTTCTATTGGATATCTATTGGATATGTGATAATTATAAAAATTGGAAAAAATATATCATAGTGGATGTTGTTTCGAAGATAAAAATGAGACGAACAAAAAACTCTAAGTGATATGTCAAAAAAATTAACGGTTTGAGAGATAAATATAAAATAGAGTAAAAAAAGTTAATTAATTATAAACAGTATTTGTTTAATTTTGGAAGTTAGAAATATTTTCCCCTGTTTCTCTTGTGTATGTTATTTATTTATTTTTTTGCCAAATTTTTTTAGTTTTCTTGCCCATTTATGTAAAGAGCCCAAATCAATTGGCTTTAAGGATCAATCTAATCCATTTATATATTACTCATAATTCATATTTATTTCCCATATAGGATATAACCCATACATCTCCAACACTCCCCCTCAAGTGCAACCGGGCCTGGACTAGTTGCCACTTGCCAAACATTCCTTGACTTATTTCTTCGAGGCCCAAGGTTATCAATGGGTCTAGTCTTCTCTGCTAGCTCAAACTCCACCAGGACTTTGATCACGAACCCAGGATCACTGGCTGTCAGGCCTTCCTGTGCTCTAATACCATGTAGAGAATCAGTGGGCCTCGAGAGTGTTGGGCTTGATAGGATGAGTGATAATATAAGTAGGGTTAAGCCCATCTAACACAAAACAATTACTTTTGTTAAGACCCAATCTACTCCACTTATATACTACTCATAATCCATCTTTATTACCTATGTAAGATATAAACCATACATCTCTAACAAAATCCACTTTTAGATTAATGATAATCAAAAGTTATAAAGATGGTGTGTAAATGTGTGTGAGAATGGAATGTGCAAATATAGACTTACCCATTTTTATATGTCTCTTAAATCTTTTATTTTTCTATATTTCGCTTTAAACATTTTTATCTTTGGGTTTCCCTTTAAAACAAACATTTATTGATATACATTCTTGTATAATTGTCCTATAGTTATTGTATAATTATAACACAAACTTACTAAATACACCTAACTGTAGATCAATTAGACATACGTAAATGTAAACTATAATAAAACTATGGTAAAAAGATAACACAATTACATCACTACATGATAAATCTAAAATGGTAAATACTTTACCCGCCCAAATTTGGCTCAAATGGCGTCCTGACCCCTAAGCTTATCAAGATCTCTCTGAAACCCTTGAACCTGGTAAAAGCATACCAATTTGGCCTTAAAACGCCACTTGATGGGAATCTGTTAAGTGCCTTGATATTTACAGCAAGAGAATGATAAAAAGGAATGTTTTGCGAAATTTGGTGCCCCGTCTCCATTTGAATCCATTCTAGTTTTTTTTTTTTTAATTTGTAGCAATTTATATTTTAGGATCCTTCAGTTGTTCTTTGATACTTCAATGTTCGTTTACATGAGAAAGTAATTATGATCAATTTAAAGTAGGCTATCTCTGTCATGCACTTCACGTCTAAAAAAAATTATCTGGATTTCAGATTGCTGACTTGCTAGGAAAATATCCTGAGCTTATGGAGGAGTTCAATGATTTCGTTGAGCGCCGTGAGAAAATTGTTAACTGTTGAACATTTGCTGTTTTTCTTAAATTGTTTGCTTTATCTTTCACATAATGTGCTATTGCTTTCCCTAATCATACTTCCATTTGATGTCTTAATTTCTTGCAGATGGCTTCCTTACTGGGGATATGAATAAAAGTATGCCGATTGGTTTCATTTCTTCCTTCTATTATTTATCAAATTATAATTAAACAGTCAGCTAGTGACTTGATTTAATTGTTGGACTTCAAAATTTAGGTTAATGGTGGTTATTTTGTTGTTTGTGGAATCGGCAGTTACTGAAGAGCATCAATCCAAATCAATAAAAATGGAGGGTAGAAATAAAGAGCGGCAACGTGATCTTTATAACATTATTGGCTTACAATGTTTCAGATGTTTTTATGAATCCTTCCGACTTCATTTGTAATTACTAAGTCCTCATTTTGAGGGCTACTTTTAATAATATTTATGAACTTTTAGTTTTGAGGTTTTGCAAAGAGTGTCAACATAGTTGGAATGTTTTGCTTCTCCCTTAACTATAAAAAAAATTACCGTGACCGATTATTTTGCTTCCATTTTTTCTGACCAATCCTACAAAATTGTCATCTGTCTAGCCGTTGGTATATTGGTTACTATTGTTCTCGTCGTTTCGGTATTCTTTGTTGGTTTGAATGGAAACAATGGCATATACACAATAAGGTAACAAAAACAGCATAAATGGCCTTTTCTAAATTACTTTATTTGTTTCATCAATTTATTTCAATTACCTTAATCGTAGATTTTTTCTATAACTACTTCTTGATCTAACATGCATAAAATAGTTGGTTGCATCACTGTGATATTTGTTAGACTTCCTATTTTAGGAGATGTATACAATTCAGTTCATTTGCACAAATAATTACCAATGTCGCAATATATCTCACATTGGTGATTCCTATCACCAGATTTGCATTATTGATGACCCCAATTGCCTTTACTAGTGAAAGTATTAGATCAATAACGATTATGAACTAGTTAAATTGCATTTATTTTGAGTTAATTTTAATGGAATCTGATATTTTTTCACAAAGTTTGTGGAACTTCATGAAATAGTAATAAATTATTTTATTATAAGTTTCGAATGTTAAATAAAAACATGAAGTCATAAATCGAGTTTATTGTAAGAGAGAGAACATTTAGTACTTACATTAGTGCAACCCTCAAAACTTGAGACAAATAATTTGCTATCATTAATACTCGTTAGGTTGATTTGACTTGTTGGTTCTCATAATTTTCTCCCCATATAATACTTTATTGCTTTATGCTAATTTTTTTTTTTTTATTTCAATTTATATTAGAATTTATAATATTATATACTTTTTTACGATGAGACAGAAAAATTTTCATAATAAAATTGTCTTTAAAACCAACAATGCAAATATAAAAAATTCTTTATCAACTGATCCATTTGTTATAAGGGTGTTTGGCAAAGCAATAACGATTACGTTTACCATCACTATTAATTAGTATCGCTGTAATTTTACCACGCTAATAATTCACGCCAAAATTCATTAGAATATATGCACAACCATCTAACCCTAAGAAAACAAAGAAGTAAATTATTATAGTATAAAACAAGTGAACCACTATTATCCAACAACCAAACCATTGATATTCAACAATCCTATAATGAGATCATAAATATAATTTCTTTGACTTGTTGGCTAATTAGTACAAGAAATATTTCAAATTTTAGGTGCGAGTAAAATGGGCTGGATAATGTAGAAAGAGAGAGATGTACAGGCCCAAGAAATAAGAAACACATTACTACTACTTGCATGTTTGAGAACTAACTTAAAACAAGTGCCTTTAACCTTTAAGTTTTGAGTGGTTAACCATCGACGGAGACAAAAAAAAAAGGCATAGTTAGCTTTAAAAAGTTACACTTACTCCATTAAACTTAGAAATAACCAGCAGTTTATCCAGAATGTCACAAGATAATTTTTAGTTGGTTTACCTTTTTAAAGATTTCATTTTTTTTATTTTCTTCTTTATCCAATGAGATCTAACACATGACGATATGAATTCATGAATTCATTGGTTAGTAGATGGAGTTTTAAATAAATTTAGGCATTATTTAGAATAATTGAAAATTTAAATGGCAAAAAGACATTTAGACCCAATTTCAAGGTTAAAAGCACACAAGTGAGAAAAATATATAACGAACAAGGTCTTTGATCCCTCCTGTATAATACCAAATATTTAAAAAAAAATAAATAAAAAAATAAAAAATAATATCATAAAATAATTTGTATAACTAAAGACTAGGGTGCTATACAAAATCCCCAACAAGTGACCTTCAAACTAAACGAGGACTATGCTACCGAGTTTCGAATTGATTTGGTATTAGTTGTTGCCGTTGCTAAAATCGTTACGGAAATGGATGCAGGAAAAACAATGCATTTGTTTGAGAAGTAGGCAAACCAGGACTAAACACAATTCGATGCAAAACCTCTCCCCGGCACAAGCCATCTCTCTTCAAAATCCAGCGTTCAAATTTTATTTCTATTTCTATTTGGTTTTCACGTTTCTCTTCCCCTTACCTTTGAAATCTCTTCCTCTTTCACCAATTCCTTTGATTTCTCCAACTTAATATCATATTCATAGCTTCTTCATACAACAATCTCTGTTCCTTCCTTTTCTTTTCTTGGTTGATTGCGATCCATCAAGGCATAGTTACTGTTTATCCTTTTCCCTCCATGAGATCTGGTTCACTCTTCCTAAGATAGCGGGAAGAAGGAGAAGCGAGTTTCGTTTCTAGTTTCAATCATTGATTTTGTTTTTCTTTCCAGTTTTAAGGATTAGACGTTCATTGATTTGATTGTTGCTTTTGCTTGTGTGGTTTTTCTAGGTATGAAGAGAACAAGGGATGATGTTTATCCAGGTTCTCAAATTAAACGACCGCTTACCTCATCTCGTGGAGAATCGTGAGTTTCATTGTTCTGTTACTCCTCCTCTATTGTTGCTTATAGATTTTCAAATCTATGTCGTTTTTTTTTTGCTTATTTCGTTGTTTATGTTTTTCACTTGGTGGTTATTTGTAATCTTTGAGAACGATTGATCACGCTGATGGTGTTAGGTGTCTTCGGTATTTTTATGGCCGCAATGTTTTCTGTGGCTATTCTTGATTCCTTTAATGGATATGCACTAAGTTATCACGTAGGTTTGTTAGTAAATGTTTCAATCAGGCTTCGACTGCTTACTAGGTCTTTTATTAGGTTTAATCTTACTCCATGAAATGCATCCCTTAGTAATTATGGGATTTTTAAATAGAAATGTGGTTAATACTTTTTAATGGTTAAGCTTGGGGAGAACTTTAATACCTGCTAGTTTAGCCTGTTGGTGTTTTCGTTCAATATGATAATAATTTTTTTCCTTTAAATTCTTCTGGCTGCAAAGATTTGGGCAGTCACACATTCCATTATGTAGTGGGGGAGGAGGAGGTGGTGGAGGGGCTGGATTTGGTGGGAATGGGGCTGGAGGAGGCGGTGGCGGCAGTGTTAGTGCTGGTACTGGAACTGATATTGCTTCACACAAACTAACTACAAACGATGCCCTAACATATCTGAAAGAAGTGAAAGACAAGTTTCAGGACCAGAGGGACAAATATGAGATGTTCTTGGAGGTCATGAAAGATTTCAAGGCCCAAAGGTTGGCTTTTCAAATCTTATCATGTTTCTAATTCATAAACTTCTTCTTGAGTAATATATGTTGTATACATAAGTCCAAAAGGTGAAAATCTGCAACAGTCAAATGTGAAACACGAATAATAATAATAATAATAATAATAATAATAATAATAATAATAATAATAATAGTTCAGAGCATAGTTATTAAAAGCAAGCGCTTAAAGCGCAAAAGTGCAGCGAAGCACGCGGTGCAAAAAGCGTGCGCTTCACAACAAAAAAGCACACGACATCAATTTGAAGCCAACACTAACTTGTTACTTGCTGGTTGGAAGATTGTGACCTCTATTGACAGCATTATTTCTCACTATAAAGCTTCCTATGTGAGTTGAATACCTCCAAAATGTTGCTCCATCTAATATTTCCAACCTAAATGCAAAGGCAACTACTGTGATATGTGATATTTTTAATATTTATTAGTTGTAAGTAGCTATATTATACAAATTTCTAAACCTATAATATTTTGTGAAAATTTACAACATTGCGCTTTTTTTCCCAAAGCGAGCGCTTTTTTTGCGCTTTGCAAAAACTCGAGAAGCGAGACCCTTGCGCTCCGAGTGTGCTTTACGCTCTTGACAACTATGGTTCAGAGTAAATCAATCTGAAAGGGTCAATTTTAATTATTATTTGCTGATGTTGCTTTTGGTGCTAATTGATCTGCCCTGCTTTATATTTCTCACAGAACGGATACTTCTGGTGTCATTGCAAGAGTGAAAGAGTTATTCAAGGGTCATAACAACTTAATTTTTGGATTTAACACTTTCTTACCTAAAGGATATGAAATAACCCTTGAAGAGGATGAAACTCCACCAAAGAAAACAGTTGAATTCGAAGAAGCTATCAATTTTGTGAACAAAATAAAGGTAGCAGAATAATAAGTTGTTGATTTTTCTTTTTGAACAGTAGATGAATTTTTCTCCAGTCATGAGTTTTGACTTACAGAATTTTCACTTCCAGAAACGTTTCCAAAATGATGAAAATGAACATGTGTACAAATCATTTTTAGACATTTTGAATATGTACCGAAAAGAGCGCAAGGACATAAATGAAGTCTACAGCGAGGTAAAAATATGCAATTTTCCTATCGATCTCCATATGTAAGTGCATTTTATGGAAGATTTTTTTAATGTTATTATCTGAAGAGCAAAGTATGTTTATTTTATGAATAATTTTTTTATTGTTATTATCTGAACAATGTATGTTTTGTTGTTTTATTCAATCATTCTCTCAGGTAGCTTCTCTCTTTGAGAACCATCAAGATTTACTTGATGAGTTCGATTTTTATCAAATACTTCAGTGGCTTCCTTACTTATTTTACGAATAATTGTTTTATTGTTTTTATCTGAACAAAGTATGTTTTGTTGTTTTATTCAATCCTTCTCTCAGGTAGCTTCTCTCTTTGAGAACCATCAAGATTTACTTGATGAGTTTGCGAGATTTTTACCAAATACTTCAGTGGCTTCCTTACCCCGAAATGCACAATATGGCGGAACTTCTTTTCAGCGGCTAAATGAACAAAACTCTACTACCTTGCGAAAAATGCAGTTGGACAAGGTAATAGTCATTTTATTGACCTTCTTCCCCCCATTTTCCCATGTACATAATGATTGGGCATGGTGTGTTGCCGATATCCAATATAATTATGAAACTTGAAATGGCTGATTTATTACATTACCTCAAATAAATGAAAATAAATATCCTTTATTGTGTTGATTCTTAATGAGAAAATTAAATATTTACTGGCAACATCGTCAGGATCGGGTTGTTTCCTATGCTGTACGTGATCGTAGTGTTGATCGACCTGAGTTGGACGATGACAAGGCAATGATGAAAGTCCACAAAGAACATGGAAGGCGTACTGAGAAGGAAAACAAAGATAGGAGAGACCGTGATCAAGATGATAGGGAGTCTGAACATGATAGCAATAGGGACTTAAGCTATCATAGATTCCCAGACAAAAGGAAAGCTTCCCGGAGGGTTGAAGCTTTTGGAGTGGACTCTAATATCTCTTCTTATGATGACAAAGACAATTTAAAGAGTAAGCTCACTTATGGTTTGATCTAAAAATTTATTTATATGCTACATCTAGTCTGGTTTATTTAATCTTTCTTGGTTCGAAGTTGCAAAAAAGACATTTGCGTGCTACATAGATCTAATGTGTGTGTGCAATGTGCATGACCGCTGTGGATCTATTTTATCTAACAGGTTTAGAGGCATTTTTATTTTGGGTCTTTGACAACAATTGAATTTAGTAGTTTGTGCTATTAATAGAACAATTGCCTTACTTGCACCACCAGTGCACAAGTTTAGGGCATACTTGTATTTATGGTATTATTTGTGTTTCAATGCCGGAAAATATATGGCAATGCTAAATCTCCTGAATTTTTTAAGATTATCATGTAGGAAAAGACATAATTTCACCTGTTCATGAATTGGCAAATAAGTTTCTCTGGGAAGTTTCATATATTCTAAAAATGCGGTTTTGTCAAAGGCGCTAGTCGACCAGGCAAGGCAGAATATTCGGCCCGCACCTCCAGAGTAGTGAGTCTTCGTGCCTTCGGTCAGTCGCTCGTCTCCATTTACTAGGTTACGAGGCACTACAGTTTCATGCAAGGCGATGTAGAATAGAATAGGAAAGACGCCCATTTTCAGTAGTAGAATAGAATAGGACAGATGTTCCATCTAGTGGTCTTAAATAAAATAGAATAGAATAGGAAAGATGAAATCTTTGATTATGGATTAGAAGAGGAAAGATCTCTTATTCAAGGAGTAATTTACTCCTTTCGGAACTCCAATACTCATTTGTTTCCTTAGCACTCTCTTTCCTTATAATAGATTGGAATGGAGTGGGAAAAATCTGATGAAGGGAGGAGTAGTCAACTCCTTTCCAAAATTTAATTCTCAAATCTAAAGTATATGTGCCTTCGTTCCTACTACACTCTCTTTTCTCTATTGAAGAACACGAAGATTAATTTTGGTTTTAATATTAAATTTGGTTATTTTGTACTTTGTTTGTGAGTTATGAATGAGACTTGTAATTTTATTTTTTAGAAACATTAGTGCCTCACTCTGCTCAGCCCACCGCCTTGTTGTGCATTTCGCCTTAGTCTTTATAGAATCTACCGCCTGAGGGGCGCCTAACAACTTCGACGACACTTTATATTGTGGATAACATTAGTCATTCTGTAATTGAAGTTTGTTATATTTGATAGAGACATTTGTCATCTTTTGTGTGTGTTACCTTGCAATATCTATTGCTGAAGATTTCATGGCTTTCTTACAACGGTTGTGCGTTAATTTGATTTGAAATAACTACATTGTATATCCCTTGTGTTTAAATTATATTAATACTTAACATGTCTTGGTTTCTCTGTCTGATCAAACTTTAACAATCTATTGTCAGATATGTATAACCAAGGATTGATGTTCTGTGAGAAGGTCAAGGAGAAGTTGGGCATCTCAGATGATTATCAGGCATTTCTGAAGTGCCTTAATATATACAGCAATGGAATAATAAAAAGGAATGATTTGCAAAATTTGGTACGCCATTTTCCATTTGACTCCATTTGAGTGTTTTTGAATCTATAGATCAATGTATATTTTAGGATCCTTTTCAAATGTGTGAACTTTCTTTTTTTATTTAATTTCTTCCTCTGTCATGCAAGTTGATGAGTGATTAAAGAGTTAGCAGTGAAAGTAATGTGCTATTCACAAGTGACAAATTGAGAAGATTACAAGTTATATGTATAACATTATTGTATGCCCAATACTTCCAAAGATATGTAATCACATTAGTGTTTGAATCTTACCTTCTGAATTTATTCATTTGTGTTACTGGTACTCACAACTAGAGTAATAGAGTAGGCTTTAACCTGATTGATTTTAAGTTTCAAATCTCAAGAAGAGTCTGATTGATTAGGTTTCAAATATCAACTAGAGTTTACTTTTTCTGTTAGTTTCTTCGAAAGTTTTGACTGTGGTCAGCCTACCCATTTTATATTTCCAAGCCTTGTACTGTTCTGCAAACCAATTAAAGCGATATGCAGTGCTTCTTTCTGTTAGGAGTTTGGACCTTAAAAGAATTAAGCTGAGCTCATTCTGAATCTTGGACTGTTATATTCAAAGCTGTATGTAGGTGCCAACTTTAGTTGTTCTTTGATACTTCAATTTTCTTTTACCTGAGAAAGTAATTGTTAATCGAGAACTTTGCTTGGATTTTTGAAGTTGGCTCTCTTTCATGCTCTTTATTTCTCAAAATAAAATTATCTGGATTTCAGATCGCTGATTTGCTAGGAAAATATCCTGAGCTTATGAAGGAGTTCAATGATTTCTTTGAGCGATGTGAGAATATCGGTAACTGTTGAACATTTAATCTTTTTATATAAAATTTTTTTCCTCTATCTTTCACATAATGTGCTTGCTTTCCCTAATAATATATCTATTTGGTACCTTTCTTGCAGATGATTTCCTTGCTGGGGTTATGAATAAAAGTATGCTGATCGATTTTTTTTCTTCTTTCTATTCTTTATTTAATTATAATTAAACTGTCGGCTCATCTCTATCTTGAGCTAGAGGTTATACATTATCATTGTTATTGTAGTTACATTACATGATAGCATTGTTGGACTTTAAAATTCATGTTGATTTGCAAAAATAATGGTGTTTAATTATTGTTTGTAGAATCACTAGTTACTGAAGGACATACATCCAGATCAATAAAATTGGAGGATAGAGATAAAGAGCAGAAGCGTGATCTAGATGCAGCTAAAGAAAGGGAAAGATGCAGGGAGAAGTATCTTGCAAAATCTATTCAAGAGCTGGACCTTTCTAACAGTCAAAGCTGTACGCCCAGCTACAGGCTTCTGCCTGATGATGTATGAAATCTAAAACAGGCTCGTCATTCTTTTTTATATTTCTGGTAGCTCAGTTGTGATCTTTGACTTGGTAATTGTCTCTTTGTGAAGTACCCAATATCTTCAGCAAGCCAGAGATCGGAACTTGGTGCGCAAGTATTAAATGATCATTGGGTATCTGTAACTTCAGGAAGTGAGGATTATTCTTTTAAACATATGCGTCGAAATCAATATGAAGAAAGTTTGTTCAGATGTGAAGATGATAGGTGAATTGTTTCCCAAAGTCCTGATTTCTTCTATTATCCTGATTTTATTTATTGAATTTTCTGTGTCTCCAAAGAAAGTAATTTTGGAATCTGAATTTGTTCATACATGTTAGATTTGAGCTGGACATGTTGTTGGAGTCAGTGGCATGTACATCTAAACGTGCTGAGGAATTGTTAAACACAATCAATGAAAATAAAATAGACATACCATTCAGTATCGATGACCATTTTACTGGTAAGTTTCAGGATTGATTACAGTTTTTTTTTCAAGAGTCTATAATTCAACTTCAATTCAAGTGTTGTATTTGTTTCTTCACTGCCATAATGTTGTATCTTTTCTTCTTTCGCATCGCAGCTTTAAATTTAAGGTTCATAGAGCGCTTATATGGTGACCATGGTCTTGATGTCATGGATATATTGAGGAAGAACCCTACTCTTGCTCTGCCTATTATATTGACTCGGTTAAAGCAAAAACAGGAAGAATGGACAAAATGTCGAACAGATTTTAACAAGGTTTGGGCTGAAATTTATGTGAAAAACCATTTCAAGTCACTGGATCACCGGAGCTTCTATTTTAAGCAGCAAGATTCAAAGAACTTGAGCACAAGATGTAGGTCCAATTTTATATTTAAATGCAACCAGTTCCATAGTTCTGTACTATGCATACGTCTTTCATTTTTTTCTCATCAGAGCAAATGGCTGTTCTTTATATGCATGGACTTCCATGTCTGCACTTTTATGAAGCGTTGGCTTGAAGAAAACAATGTAGTGTATATTGGAGAGAAGTTTGCTGCAATAACATAAGTGGCTTGGATAATTACCTGAATTTTGATAACATAATTTGGGTTGGGTTGATCTTTCTTGCTGTGCTCTTGTTGACTGGAACATACTCAACTTTTTTTATTAAGCCTGAATCCCAGTTTCTGATCTAGTTTGTTTGCCATATGAATCATTTTGATCTGTTCCACCAGTTTACAGCTGCTTCTGTGAAATGCTTAAGGGCATGTTATATATGAAGAAATTACCGAGTGTTGAAGGATGATTTGGCAAGTATTAGCTAATTACTTTCTATTTTGTAGGTATAACAAATAATTTCAAGTTCTGTACTAAGATTGTTTTGTATCATCATCCTTTTTCTCATATTGTGTTTCAGCTGATAGCTTGTTATTGAATGATATATCGAAAAGAAGCTTAATCTGTATTGTATTACACCTAATTTGGATTATGAATTGTAGTACCCTGCGTGAGTGTAGGCTGCTTGCACCGGGCAGCCCCTTTGTTGTATATTTCATTTTCTTGTTTATCACAGCATATATATTTCTCACTTGGGGTAATGTTGTTGTATATATTTCTCACTTGTCCTTTTTAAATATACAATACAGCATTGGTATCTGAGATCAAAGAATTGAAGGAGAAGCAGCAGGAGGATGATGATGTTCTATTAGGATTTGCTGCTGGAATTCGGCAACCTGTGGTTCCACATATGCATTTTGATTTCTTTGATATGAGCATTCATGAAGACTTGTACAAACTTGTCCAGTATTCATGTGAAGAGCTTTTCCCAAAAGAACAATCTAATAAAATTATGAGGCTGTGGACTACATTTTTGGAGCCTATGCTTGGCATTAATTCTCATGTTAATGCCACAGAGACCTCAAAACTTGACAATAAATCTGAGCCTCTTTCTATGAAATGTTCTACATCAAGCATTACAGGGAGTTTCGCTGAGCCTACTTTAGTGAATTGTAAGCAGCTAAAATCATCTGCGAACGAAACAGAAAACACTTCACAGGAACCTGCAAGCTTTTGTGGGCCAAGAGTGGAAAATGGAGATAGTTTGGTTGAACATAGCTTACGAGAATCTAATTCTGTTTGTAAAAATCGTACAAGTTCTACCCTCGGTTCAGAAAGAGAGCACATAGTCACAGATGTGGGGGTCAGAATGTCTAGATTTGATGCACAAGTTGCAACTTTTCTGGAAGTAGCTGATGCCAAATCATCACATGTAGTAGTAGCAGAACAAAGTCATGCAAGAGCCAGCGCCAGTGGGGCAGCAGGTGTGTATTTTGTCACCTGATTAATGTCTTGTCCATGATTTGGCATTTGGTTGACGTTAGTTATATCTGTGATGTGTTCTGATAATCTGTTGCATTGTACTTGGTATCTCAAGGAATTGGTTCAACATTTTCCATACCCAGTGTTGATACTCTTGAGAATCATAAACTTAAAGGTGCAACAGACATTGGGACTGCGTCAGAGGTACAGGTATGAAATGTAAACAAGTTTAGTTCCCTTTTTTTTTCAATTGCTCTCAGATGTGTTGGTTTGTTCACATTTTCCCCATTCCCTATACGTTCTTTTCTTTATTATTATGATTATTATTATTCTTATTCTTATTCTTATTATTATTATTATTATTATTATTATTGTTATTGCTACTGCTACTGCTACTGCAACTACTACTACTACTATTACTATTGTGATTATGATTATTATTATTATGATATGATTATGATTATGATTTTGATTTTGATTTTGATCATGATCATGATCATGATCATGATTATGATTGTGATTAATTATTATCATCCTTTTTTTTTGCTGCTGATTATTAATTTGATGTCCATTGCAATTGTGAAGTTTGTACAACAGTTGCTCTCATCTCTAGTTTCTCTTATTATTT
Source organism: Euphorbia pulcherrima (assembly GCA_947683365.1). Taxonomy (NCBI): domain Eukaryota; kingdom Viridiplantae; phylum Streptophyta; class Magnoliopsida; order Malpighiales; family Euphorbiaceae; genus Euphorbia; species Euphorbia pulcherrima. The sequence goes on along the minus strand of CANTUS010000001.1, from coordinate 10,412,528 downwards.
ATACCTTTTTATGTTTTTGTTCCTTCGATGATATAAAATTTTCTCGTATTGGTGTGATGCATATTGAGGATACATTGAGAGAATGGCGACTAAGGTGGTATGAACATGTGTTACGGAGACCAACAGATGCACCAATTAGGAAATGTGAGAACTTAAGGATAGAAAGCAAGTGTAGCGGGAGATGTAGACCTAAGATTATGATAGAGAACGTGACTATAATGGGTCAGTTATGGATAGTTAAGGGCAGTAGTGGGGTCATGGGTAGTTAAGGGCAGTAGTACAGTTAATTAATTATAGTGGCAGGTGGTTATAAGAGCAGAGGTTGGCGTGGATAGAGGGGAAGGAAAATTTATGTATTGAATTTGCTAAGTATTAGCAAGGCTCTCAACTGAGAGAGGAATTTTTATCCTATGGGGCTCTAAGCCATTTTTATTTTGTATTTCTTTCCATCTGTAATCAGTCCATTCCCATATGTAGTCATTTCCACTTCCTTCTTGTTCTATTGCTGTATTTCCTATTATTTGGTGCCGTCCGTGGGAAAATTGTGTTTTCGGAAATGGGAAAGAACCACAAGTCCAGACTCGTCCACAGTCCAAGACCGCCGCCCAAACTTCCGTTGAGATAAATACCACCACATTACACTCAACCCTTGAAACTTTACAAAACACCGTAACCCACCTACAACTTACCCTAGAACGCTAGGATTCTAAGGTTGCTCGGTACCAAAAGAGTTTGGGTAAGCAACCAGTTTATGATTGGGAGGAAGACGAAGAAGACCAAGTGAACCCATTTTCTACTTTTGATCCTTCATACAACAATCAGCCCAACCCGCACCAACAAAAGTTTTCATATCGTTCCAAACACCCACAATTCAATCCTTCTTTACCACCAAACCATTTCGACGGTACTAAAGTATCTCGGCACAAGGTAAAATTGCCCATTTTCACCGGCGATGATCCGGGCTGCCAGTGAGTTTTTAAAATTCCGTCTTGAGGACAAGACGCCAGTTGAGGGAGGTGGCAATGATAGAGAACGTGACAGTAATGGGTCAGTTATGGGTAGTTAAGGCAGTAGTGGGGTCATGGGTAGTTAAGGGCAGTAGTACAATTAATTAATTATAGTGGCAGGCAGTGTTATTAATAGGCGTTCAGGCGAGGCGAGTCGGTGCTGGAGCGCCTCTCCGGCATCAGGGCGCCACCCCTTCAATGAGTCGCCGCCTAGTCGAGCGCCTAAGGTCAAGATTGGAGCGCCAAAGTCGGCGCCTCAATCAAAAACAAGATTTAAGGGCTTCAAATAGACCGAAAACCCGCAGAAATGGCGTCTCTTTTCAGTTGCTGACCATAAACAGAAGCAAGTGTGTTGAAGGAAGAAGAAGACCTTTCAATTTTCTTCTTTTATTTCTATTATATTATTAAATGAGAGGCCTATTGGTACCATGCATCATTTAATGGCCCACATTTCTGCATTCTCTCTCTAATTAATCGGTCAAAAAGCAGTTGGCATTACCCATGCATTTTCTCTCTAATTAAAACGGCAGTTGGAATATAATGATCCCAAAAATATTTAATTTTATAATAACATTAATTTCATTTTTTTTTGGTCAAACATTTGTATACCTAAATGGTGAATGCTATAGTGACTTTGTTCTTGGCAAAGTAAAAGTTACTTTGCCCTTCATCACTATTGGATTAGTGGGGTGAAACATAATCCAATGGTGATGGGAGCAAAGTAAGCATCAAACAAAGTCACCATAGAATAAGCCTAAATTTAAATAGTAAATCAATCTTAATTAAACTACTTTTGTAATAAATCTTTAATAATCTTTTTCTGAAAATATTTGATTTAATTAATTTTATAGTTAATTATTTATTTGTACTTTTATTATGTGCATTATTTTGAATAAAAATTTATATATAATTGAATTATTTTATTACCCAATAGTTAAATTAATTATATATATATATTCATTTGCATATAGTTTATATAAATTATTATAAATAAACAAAATAAAGCACTATATAGTTATTTACTTATAATAATTTTTTATTTTATTAAGTGGCGCCTCGCTTCCCTCAGGCGAGCGCCTATCATGGCGCCTCGCGCCTCAGGCTATTTGGGGCTATAGCGCCTAAAGGGCGCCTAGCGCTTTTAATAACACTGGTGGCAGGTGGTTATAAGAGCAGAGGTTGGCATGGATAGAGGGCAAGGAAAATTTATGTATTGAATTTGCTAAGTGTTAGCAAGGCTCTCAACTGAGAGAGGGATTTTTATCCTATGGGCTCTAAGCCATTTTTATTTTGTATTTCTTTCTATCTGTAATCAGTCCATTCCCATATGTAGTCATTTCCACTTCCTTGTTCTATTGCTGTATTTCCTATCAGATTACTTGAAGGGAAACTATTTCGAAAGATATGTGTGCGCTAGATATTGATGAACATTTGTAATTCATAGAGCTTTATGGCATCAGAAAATCCATATAGCCGACTGAGTAGGATTTAAGGCTTGGTTCATTGATTGATACTGTAATGATAAAGATTTTTTTGTCTTTCCGTTTCGTTTCTTTTTTTACCCTCTAATTGTTGTCCATTAAAAAACTATTTAGGTGCTTCCTGGTGGAACTGGTCAAAAATCTGTTTTGCCAGCTCAAGTAGTGTTGATGAATAGCACTAAATCTATCCTAAATCATGAAGATCCCACTGGACCCTCCAGAATGGAAAAGGAAGAGGGTGAACTATCTCCCAACCCTGACTTTGAAGAGGACAGTTCTGCTAATTATGGAGATAATGCCATGCAGGATATAACCACAGTAAAGAACACTGTTGAAACCAGGCAGATTGAATCTGGTAATCTGGAAGATTTATACTGTCAGGAAACTGGAAGAGAAATTGAAGTAGAAGTAGATGCCGATGACGAGGAGAGTGATGATGCATCTGGTAGTGAGTCTGCTGGAGATGAATGCTCTCGTGAAGAGGATGGGGATGTGGAACATGATGACAATACTAATGAGAAGGCTGAGAGTGAAGGTGAAGCTGAGGGGATGACTGATGCACAATCTGGTGACATGCCATCATCGGAACGTTTTCTGCTTTCTGCAAAGCCTCTTTTGAGGCATGTTCCTCCTGGTTCACTTGATGGAGAAAGAAGACAATCTTGGAAATTCTATGGGAATGATGAGTTCTATGTGCTGTTTAGGCTTCATCAAGTATGGAACTTAATTCAAATGCCTCTTACCCTTCTAATTAATATAGCATGTCCAGTGTTCCATACCTGCAGATTAAAAAGTCTTTTAAATCTAAAGTTATATTCAACATTGAACTATGCTTAATATTGCTCTCTCTATATGCATGCCAGACTCTTTATGAAAGAATCTTATCAGCAAAGACAAATTCAACCTGTGCTGAAATGAAATCGAGATCATCTAAGGATGCTTGTTCCCTGAATCCATATGCCAGGTATTTCAAAATTTTAAACTATGGTTGCAAGTTAGTCAACTTTCTTCTTAGATAGTATTTTCATTTGTTCAAAAAGATTATCCGTGAAATATGAGATTTGTTTCCAGAACTTTCCAAAATAGGAAAAGATGACATATGCCTTGATGGAGACCGCTATTATTTCTCAGGCTAAGTTTGTTGTCTTGACAGATAACAGTTTCATCTTCCTGACTATTTGAACATATGTTTCTGGAGAAATCACGGATTAACACGATGATAGATATTTGTGTTCAAAAGAAAACGAAAAATCTCAACATTTTGTCCTTTTAAATTGCATGCTTTGCATATCCATTTTTGGACTGAGCAATGTTGACCAACAGTACTAAAGAGATAGATGAATCTTGTCATAGCATGCATATTTTCTGCCAAACATATTTTGACTCTGATGGCATTCGGTTTGATTGATAATGTTACTGAAATTCTGTTATATATTGTATTTTTAAAACTCAAAACTTATGAGACTTAAAAGTTAACTTAGATTTGTGGTTGATGTCTTAGCCTAGTGGTTGAGACTGAATCTTGACTATAGAGGTCACAGGTTTGAACCACATCCGCATAGTTGTTACGAGCGCGCCTCGGGCTCCGGGCGCTCGAGGCTCAAGGGCCAGCGTCTCACAGCGGGTCAGGCGAGGCGCGGATCATGAGGCGCGCGCCTTTTGTGCCTAGGTGCGCCTCATGCCTCGCTCCTAGGAGGAACCTCAGGCACGCCTCAGTGCATAAAGAACTTTTTTTACTATTTTTAAGCATTGTGTCACATATATGATATTGCCCATTATAATAGAATAATATATTAGTTAAAAAAGAAAGAAAAATTAGAGTAAAGAAGCAATATCTATTTCATTAGATACGATATCATCTATCGGACTTTTCTTAACGAAAAGGAAAGAAATCAACCCATTCAAATAAAAATTTCATCATTTCTTATAGTGCTAAAGGAGTAAGGGGAAATGATAAAATAATATTATCTAGTGTTGAAAATTGCTTCATTCTCTCTAAATGATGATGAAGAAAATGATGGCTTTGAGGTGGATGAGTTTGAAGATGATGAGAGAATGAAATGTTGGATATGAGATTAGCAATTAGGATAGAGTTCAACTTTATGTTTTGGTTTATCTATGGAGTCTACAATCTAAATTGAAAGTATTATTTGGTAACTTTTGTAGTTTTATTGAACTTTTTATTTGGAATTTGCATTAATAAGGGTTTGATTATGGGTAGTTATATTGAGAGTGATTATGGTTAGTCATATTGAATGTGATTTAGTATGTCTTTCGACTATTTATTGCATTTTATGTTTGTTGTGGCTAGTAATTAATAATTTACTGCCCCTTTTTTCAGTATGCGCCTCGAATCCCTCGGGCGCGTACCTCGCCTTGCGCCTTGCGCCTCGGCGCGTCTGACCCCTTGGCGCCTCAGTGCGCCTTGCGCCCGTAGTGGGGTAGGATTTTTCCTTTGTATTTAATAATATAAGCGCATTTGGGCAATTTTTCTAAGAAAAAGTTATACTTAGATTGTCTACATACTGTCTATCAAGCCAGCTAATGAAACTTGAAACTGAAAGTCACTGATCTATTCTAAGCAAGCTTCGGTGGTTGGCTGTAGTAGCATTCTAGATCAGAGGCTCATTTTGCTTCAAGACGGTCAATTTATTATTGTATAACTGTATATTTATTTTGTGGAAAAGGTCAAAATGAAATATAGTTTTTATTACTGCATTACATGTTTGCTTATGGTTCATGACTGAAGAAAAGAGATTAAAGTCTCTCTCTACTAGTGCACCACAGGTGTCTTGTGGTCTCCTGCAGCAAGAGCACAGGCTGAGAACAAGCATATACTGCAGGAAGGAAATATTTAAATCTTGCGAATAAAGGACTTTTTAGACATTTTCGGGAAATCCTGTGCATAAATGCATCTCTACGTACTACAGTCTACATAGTAATTCAGTACATCAAAGTTTTTCATTGTTTCCTTATATTTGAGGATTTCTTGTTTGTTACTAAGGTTTGCGTAATTTTTTAATATTTTTTTCATATTTAAATGCTGCAGATTTATGACTGCACTGTACAATTTGCTTGATGGATCTGCTGATAATGCCCAGTTTGAGGATGAATGCAGAACTATAATTGGAAATCAGTCATATGTGTTATTCACACTGGATAAGCTAATATATAAATTGGCCAAACAGGTTCAATCACTAAAACTTTATTATTGTTATGGATATTAATACTATTAAGGGTCTTCTTGGATGGAGGAGTTAACAAGGGAAAGGATAAATGACCCCTATCTGGGAGGAAAGATTGAGGCGTAAGGGGTTTTAAGGGTTAAAACTGCCCATATTTTCTCTGAACTGGAGTGTTTAGAAGGGGTTTTAATAAAACCTTTTCATTCCCTTCCTGTAATAACTCTTCCATCACCCCATCCAGATCCTAATACTTTAGTTATTCTGAAGCATGCTTCTTGTTGCAGCTCCAAACTGTTGTAACCGATGAAATGGATGCTAAACTTCTTCAATTGTATGAGTATGAAAAATCCCATAAATCGGGGAAATTCATTGACTCGGTATATTATGATAATGCGCGTTTCCTTCTTCATGATGAAAACATTTATCGCCTAGAATTTGTGAGTTCTGTTCTCCTTTTTGCATTAAATCTCCGCCCTCTCCAGTCTTCAACCTCACACCGACTATTTGTTGTGCTTTTCTGTAATTATCACTATTCAATTTAGTGCTTAAGAATTATCTGGATCCTTTTCTACAGGCATGCACTCCATCTTGTTTGTCCATCCAACTGATGGATAATATAACAGAGAAGCCTGAGGGGTTGCCAGTTGCTGTGGATCCTAATTTTGCAGCATATTTGCATAATGACTTCTTGTCCATTGTTCCTAGCAAGAAGGAACTACGTGGCATTTCACTCCAGAGGTAGCAACATAATGCTTCCTATATTCACAGTTCAGTACTTCATTTGTTTTTCCCCACCGATAGAAGAGAAGACTTTTTGAAAGTTCTGTTATTGGACTAGTGTATGAAGATGTATGATGAGCATCTATAAGCACTTTCCTGCTTTTTTTATTCTTTATGTTGTTTATTTCTTTTAGCTATATGCAATTGTACATGCACATTGATCATATATGAAGAGAACAGATACATTGTTGAACTTGGATATCATATCGACTGTGCTCTTTTATACATCTATATTATTTTAATTGATATTTTCAGAAACAAGCGGAAATTCGCTAGCCTTGATGAACACTCTGCTTTAAGCGCAGCCATGGAAGGTGTTAAAACATTCAATGGTTTGGAGTGCAAGATTTCCTGCAATTCATACAAGGTGTGTTGCTATTTTATTGATCTTTTTATTACTCCCTCCATTCCATTTTAAGTGACCTTTTAGAAATTTCATCAATACCAATAAAAAATTTAATTACACTATTGAAATAACTATTTTACCCTTGGCATAAGTCTCTTTCTTCTTAATTTCTAAGATATAATTTCATCAATATAATCTCTCTCCTAATTAATACAAAGGAAAATAAGTGAAAAAATGGTTAAAATGCATTGATAATCCAAAGTGACAAATAAAATGGAACAAAATAAAAAGGCTAAAGAGCCACTTAAAACCATTGTTTGCTTTAACTAATGTATGAAATCTTCTTCCTACTAAAATTCTTTTCTGTTTGCATTCCACTCTTATTTATGTTTTTCTGAAGCTTTACCATAGGAATGCTTTGATGTGGTAGAGGGCTAGTTTCTGTTTGAGGAACAATAATTTGGTCATCTTTGTATTTGCTTCAGGAACACATGCAAAATAAATCAGTTTCATTTTTGGGTAAATGATAATGGTCATATTCCAGTTATGATCAATCCATGTTTCATGAAGTAATACTTGAAAAGAAAAGGAAAACCTTTATTATGTTTTCCAATATGCCTTTCGCACCTATCCTTCATCACTTATTGTAGTTATGCTTGTGTAAATTTATAATAGATTAGCGCATCATAAATATTGACAATTTGAACATCTCTCTTTTTGAGACTCAAATAACTTCATGGTTGTGTTTATTAACTCTATTTAAATTTTCCCATATTGCAAATCAAGGTAAAGGCTTGAACGTTTTTTGGTCATTTTCCCTTTAAGCCAAATAGTATACTTTTCATTCATTTCATATGAGACAAATATTTATTTCTGGTAAAAGAAGTCCCTGAAAATCTGTCAGGCTTACGCATAGCTTTGCTTTTGTTGTTCTCTATATGATTCAGCAGGTCTCAATGTCTGGGATTCAAGGTTATTGCTTTCTTAAGTTATTTGCTGGGTGTTTCACTAGGCCAAGTAGAGCTCTCTCATTGTTTCTTACTTATAGACAATGCATGTAGTTATATATTGTTTTGGTCAACATGAGAAACTCTTATTGTGATGTTCTCCCCGGCATAATTATATATTCTTTGACTTTGAAATTGATAGACAGTAATGCAACTACAGGATGGCGCTTTTGGTTAATAGATTAACATTCTTCTCTGATTTTGGTTTCATGTCTTTTGTTTATTAGTTTTTGTACTTAAACTTTCAATTGCTAAATACCATCCAACTTTGGCAGATCTCATATGTTTTGGACACTGAGGATTTCTTCATTCGATCAAAAAAGAAAAGAAGGTTATCGCATGTCAAATCTTCAAATAATGATCAGGTTCAAGCAAGGGTACAACGGTTTCATAGATTTTTAGCGCATTCGTGATATTTCTGATGTCCTTGCTCCTTGCGTCGAAGTAGGTGAGAGTTACTCGACTAACCGGTAAAACCTTAATTTTTCTGTAAACAAAAGAGAACGACTTAACAGAGTCATTTTCTGATGGTATAGAACTCACTCTGGGACAAGCATAAGTATAAAGATGTTCTTGAAACTATTTCTCGGGTACTGACTTTTTCTAAATTGCCAAGTGATTACTTGAGAATGGCACATAGCAGCTCAGTGATGTAAAACCTTGTAAGCCAGCGTGATCTAGCCATAAAATGTGTAAATAGGCTTGACGGAGAAAATTTTTGTAGAAATGTGTCTTTTTATTGCCCTCGTGTTCTTGTCGGTAGGAGTTTTATCTTCCTTTTTTTTTCTTTTACCGCTTTAACAATGTAGCTCTTACTGATGTAGAAATGTATTTCCCAACCGAATTTTTACAGCGGAGCTTACTTGAATCCGTAAATGTAGATTGTTAAGCAGAAGTTACTTGTATAAAACTTCCAGTTTTCTTTCGTATTTTTCCTGATCTGCAGCTGGCGTACAACCTTCAGCATTTTGCTTCCAGATTAGAAGATGTGCCTTGTTGGACAACTTGTTTCATTCTCTTAAAAACCTGGGTAAGACACGTTTGCTAAATTAGATGATAATTTTCAACTAGAAATTGCATGCTAAGAACACCCAAGCGTTTATGTACATGTGTTGTCGTTCATTGTGCAGATAGGGGGCATTACAAACATTATATGCTTTATCTCAGATCGTGGGAAGTCCGAAGTACATACAATACCAGATTCTGAACGAATAAACTGGAAGACAGGGAGGACTCAAGAGGTGATAGTTCTTCTAACTAGTCCAATTGATTGTTGTCTGCTTGCCATTAAAGCTCAAATCTTTTCTACCTCATAATAATGTTCCTTCAAAACCCCAATTGGATTCTCTTCTTTCTTCTCGCCATCCTCTCTTTGGATTCAATTTGATTCTTCAGCAGCAAAATCACAAGTAGTAGTTTGGGTTTATCCCTGCAATACTTCAAAGATCCACATTATCAAAATGGAAGAAATGTTCAGCTAAGGCCAAATACATGTTCAACCCCCCTCAACTTGGCAAGCTTTTTCATTTGCTGCCTGAACTTTGACTTGTCCCTACTAATTCCGTGAACTTGCAAAACTTTTACTTGTCCCTGCTATCTCTCTAAACTTGACAAAAATGCACACGCTAGCCTCCTTAGTAGGGGTGTTAACGAGCCGAACCGAGACCGAATAGTGTGAGGCTCGGCTCGGTTCGTTAACATATTTGCTCGGGCTCGAGCTCGCGAGCTCGCGAGCCTAAATGAGCCCTAATATATATGCACTATTGCAACACAAAATAAAAGTGTTGCCCTAAGTGTTTCAACTTTGATGATTAAAACTGAGTTATGGCGACACTAGTTAAAAAAGGATTGCATCGGTAACATGAAATTTTGTTACACTTTTCAAAGAAAATATAAAAAAATAAGTTTTCAAAAAAATAACGCAATTTATTCGCGCTTAAAGAAATACATAATTTAAAAAAATTTAAACTAACATCATAATAGTTTTACTATGATTCGTAATCACTCTCATTTCGTCTCTTTCTATGTTCTATCATATGCAATTCCATATTATCACTCTTTTAAAGAAGTAGCAAGTTATTTTAAATCATCATTTTACGAATAATTATCGTAAATAAATAATTATTACTCATCAATCATATATAATTAATTTATTTTTACTAATTTACTAATTACAAGAATTATACGAACATGTTTACGAGCTTTCGAGTTGAACCTTAGAAGGCTTGATTTGGCTTTTTAATAACTCAAGCCGGTCCCGAACTTGAGTCGAGCTCTGATCGAACTTTAACCAAGCCGAATCTTGAACTGTTTGCAACCCACTGGGCTTGTTAACACCCCTACTCCTTAGTGCCACGTGTCACCATCTTGTTGCAAAGAGGGGTTGAGGGAAAAGAGAGGTTGCGAAAGTTTCAGCCCTAAACCAACAAAGAAAGGTTTTGCAAGCTGAACTTGCTGGAAAACAGAAAGGTTTCCCTAAGATGCTCTCACGGTAAAACTTGACGGATTCTTATCCTAAGATAACTTTAACTTAGAATGAATAAAGAGAGATAAACTTGATTTATTGATGATAATTCGGTTGATTTCTTACAATGATAGGTGGGAGGGTATTTATAACCCTTACGTTACATCAAATAGGAGATAACAATAGGAAGGTGAGTAAATAGAAGACAATGAAGTCAGATAAGTAAAAGAAAGATAACAAAAGAAATATAAATTTGACTAAATGGGAGGTAATATGATTAGATGTAGTGTTATCAATACCGGATTGGGTATTATATTGGTGAAGTTAATGGGACGTGGTATTACCAGACTTACTGGTGTGATTGGTGGTTTTATCAGTTTTTTTATTTTTAAAAGACTATTATTTAAGGTTTCTAGTGGCTATTGCAACGCTTTTTGGAATTTTTTTCATCTCTTTTGCGTGTTGCCATGGGGGTTTTGGAAAAATCAGGTTTGAACCGGTTTGTCGTGTTATCGGTTTTTCTGGTTCCACCTGATTTTTTCGGTTTTGTCTAAAAAACTATTTTAAAGGTAAATCGTATCGTAGCCATGATGGGTTTGCGGTAAAATCGATCAAAACAACCAGTACTGTACGATTTTGATAATAGTGATTAGATGTCCTCATCACATCTCCTTCGTTTGACTTTTCAAAGATGTCAATTTTTTTAATTTCTCTCTCCAAAAGGTGACACATGGCACTGAGGGGGCTAGCGTGTCAAATTTTTGCCAAGTTTTTTTTTTAAATATGGATTTTGTAAAGGTTGGGTACTGAACCCAAGACCTCCCACCTCTTCATTTTTTTTGTTGAGAGATGTACCAATTGATTTACACCTAATTGATAATTTTTGCCAAGCTAGTATAGACATTCAGGAGTTGCGGGTAGCATTTAAAAAACCAAGCCAAGTTGGAGGGGTAAACATGTATTTAGCGTTCACCTAATGATTTTAATTTATCTTCAGCCTGTGATCCTCCTTTAATTCATGTTTGTATGGCTCTTGATCTGCAAATACACGAAATTGTGTTGCAGAAGGCACAAAAAATTGTTGTAAAAGACACAAAATTGTAAAGGTTTGGTCTTGAACCCAAGACCTCTCACTTCTTCATTTTTTTTGTTGGGAGATGTACCAATTAATCTACACCCAATTGATAATTTTTGCCAAGTTTAGGAAGCTAGTATAGACATTCAGGAGTTGGGGGTGGCATTTAAAAAACCAAGCCAAGTTGGAGGGGTAAACATGTATTTGGCATTCACCTAATGATTTTAATTTATCTTCAGCCTATGATCCTCCTTTAATTCATGTGTATGGCTCTTGATCCGCAAAGAAAGTTGCAGAAGACACTAAAAATTGTTGCAAAAAATACAAAATGAATGTTGCAATAAACACAAAAAAGATTGCAGAAGAAAAAAAAAGCGTTGTAGGAAACACAAAAAATTGCAGTAGACTAAAAAATGTTGCACTTAACGCAAAAGAGTGTTGCAAAGACACTATGTTGCATAAGACACGAAAGAGTATTACAAGAGACTCATTTGAGTGTGGCAAAAGACTCAAAATAGTGTTGCAAGCACAAAAGAGCGTGGCAAAAGACTCGAAGACCGTTGCAAAAGAACATGAAATAGTGTACCAAAAGACAAGAAAGAGTGCTGCAAAAGACAAGAAAGAGTGCTGCAAAAGACATCAAAGAGTGTTTGCAAAGACACAAAATACTGTTGCAAAAGGCACAAAAGAAAGTAGCAAAAGACTGAAACAATGTTGCAAACGACACGAAAGAGAAGAAAGAGGTTGCTATAGAAATGAGAGAGTGTGGCAATAGAAACAAAATGGGGTTGCAATAGACACATAAGGGTGTCGCCACATACACGTAAGAGTGTTGCAGAATACACCAAAGAATGTTGCAATAGGCTCAAAATTGTGTTGCAAAGATACAAAGATGTCTCATCAGACAAACGGTTGTTACAAAAGTATCAAAGAGTAGCAAAACTATTAAAATGTCGCAATAGAGTCGAAAGAGAGTTGCAATAGACAGTAAGGGTGTCGCAAAAGACATGTAAGAGTACAGCAAGACTCAAAATAATGTTGCAATAGACACGGATGTGTGTCGCAATAAAAAGTGTTGCCACATATACCTAGGAGTGTCGCAATAGATCCCTAGGAGTGTCGCAATAGATCCCTAGGAGTGTCGCAATACATCCCTAGGAGTGTCGCAATAGATCCCTAGGAGTGTCGCAATAGATCCCTAGGAGTGTCGCAATAGATCCCTAGGAGTGTCGCAATAGATCCCTAGGAGTGTCGCAATAGATCCCTAGGAGTGTCGCAATAGATCCACAGGAGTGTCGCAATAGATCCACAGGAGTGTCGCAATAGATCCACAGGAGTGTCGCAATAGATCCACAGGAGTGTCGCAATAGATCCACAGGAGTGTCGCAATAGATCCACAGGAGTGTCGCAATAGATCCACAGGAGTGTCGCAATAGATCCACAGGAGTGTCGCAATAGATCCCTAGGAGTGTCGCAATAGATCCCTAGGAGTGTCGCAATAGATCCCTAGGAGTGTCGCAATAGATCCCTAGGAGTGTCGCAATAGATCCCTAGGAGTGTCGCAATAGATCCCTAGGAGTGTCGCAATAGATCCCTAGGAGTGTCGCAATAGATCCCTAGGAGTGTCGCAATAGATCCCTAGGAGTGTCGCAATAGATCCCTAGGAGTGTCGCAATAGATCCACAGGAGTGTCGCAATAGATCCCTAGGAGTGTCGCAATAGATCCACAGGAGTGTCGCAATAGATCCACAGGAGTGTCGCAATAGATCCACAGGAGTGTCGCAATAGATCCACAGGAGTGTCGCAATAGATCCAGAGGAGTGTCGCAATAGATCCAGAGGAGTGTCGCAATAGATCCAGAGGAGTGTCGCAATAGATCCAGAGGAGTGTCGCAATAGATCCAGAGGAGTGTCGCAATAGATCCAGAGGAGTGTCGCAATAGATCCAGAGGAGTGTCGCAATAGATCCAGAGGAGTGTCGCAATAGATCCAGAGGAGTGTCGCAATAGATCCAGAGGAGTGTCGCAATAGATCCAGAGGAGTGTCGCAATATATCCAGAGGAGTGTCGCAATATATCCAGAGGAGTGTCGCAATAGGCTTGAAAGGGCGTCGCAAGAGAGGCTTGAAAGGGCGTCGCAAGAGAGGCTTGAAAGGGCGTCGCAAGAGAGTTGCTGAAAGATCTAGAGAGCGTTGCAATAACTACTGAAAACCCTAAATATATTTTCTTTTAAAAATAAAAAATCGATAGACCACTAACTATACCGGTAATACCCCATACCCTTAACTTCACTAGTATGATGCCCAGTCCGTATTGAAAACTTGTGCAGAAGCAATAGATAGAGGCATAGATGGAATCAGCATGGTATTAGGGGGAAATATTGTTGTGAATAGTAGCAGAAATATGCATACAGGGCCAGTTAGTTTGCTTCTTTGGGAAGGGAAACCGTGTCCTATTGAGTCTTCAGGAAACGTTATGATCTTCATAAACATTGAGGATAAGATTCATACTTCGTTCTTGGTTCACAGAGGATTGCTCTTGTTGTATTTATACATGGAAATTAAAGATACAGAAAAAAAAATTGCTAATTCTATCTATTCTTTGGAGCTTCTACTTTTTTTATGAACATGATTATTCTAGTAACTTCCAAAACTATAGCATATGGCTGGAGGAGATCACTTCTAAGGCAGTGCCAGAATCGAATTGGGGTACATAAAGTTCTAACAGACTTCTAGCAGAGCAAAGCTTCAATTGAAGGTCGGTTGGATAGACAGATTTCAACGGGAATAGGGAGTAGTCTAGTTCCATGGAAGTTTCTCATTTTACACGTTTTTTTTTTCATTGAAAGAATTTGTACAAAGGAGAAATATTTTATAAAGGAAACTTGCCTTTCTTCAGTCAAAAAAAAATAAAGTAAACCTGCCTTCTCAATCGAACTACTTTCTAATTGAAACAAGTCATATGGCCAGGATCTTTCCAGACCCAAAACAAAATTATTGGATTCAGACAAAAACTTACCTAATTTAGACAGCTAATAATTAGACTGATCTTGAACCGTCAAAACCAAAGATGCCTGATCATCAATCAAAATTGATTCGACACCATGATCCCAACAACCACTAACTCCATCACAAATCAACATCAAGCAATTTAAGACGTTAATGTTAATGTCCTAATGTCTTGTTAAGCATAAGATTCTTGTATGAATATCATTTGGAGTACAAGATGCCAAGCAGTCCCTCCTATTTTACAAGCGCTCAAATTCCATGACTTTTTTTTTAGAACTCCAATTCCATGACTTTAGAAAGGGTTTCACTATATACTAATAGACTTCAAGACTTCTTTACGATGTATGAAAGACCAACCAAGGACAAGGATAGGACCAATATTTTCTAACCACCAAAGATTTACCAAATACAGCAGTAGTAACTGGGCAGGGTTACACCATATTCTACAGTTTGGGCCTACATCATTTAAATGATATGTACTAACTATATAGCCAAATGCATAGAAACCCCCTAAACATGACATGAAACGCAGGATGTCCCCCTTAACTTTTAAAATTTCTAAGTAGCCCCTTGAACTTGGCAAAAATGCACCAGTTTGCCCCCCTTAATGTCACGTGTTAGATTCTGGTTGGCTTGACTTTTCAAAGATGTAATTTTTATGATTTTTCTTTCTCCAATTGGAAGTTGGCACGTGACAATAAGGGGGCAAACTGGGTGCACTTTTGCCAAGTTTAAGGGGCTAGTTGGAACTTTTGAGGGTGGCATCTGACTTTTCATGCAAAGTTCGAAGAGCAAATGATGCATTAAGCCTAATTATATTGCTTAGGCAAACACCATGTATATTAAAAAAAAATGATAAAGACGAGACGAGTAAAAAAAGCAACTATAACTGGTTTATTTTTTTAAGAAAAAAGTATAAGCTACATGAATAAACTAAAGAAAGAAATATACATGCCTTTCCTTATGTTTACAACAACCCCACAACACAAGTTAGATGCAATCTGTTCTCCAAGCC
Source organism: Euphorbia pulcherrima (assembly GCA_947683365.1). Lineage (NCBI taxonomy): Eukaryota > Viridiplantae > Streptophyta > Magnoliopsida > Malpighiales > Euphorbiaceae > Euphorbia > Euphorbia pulcherrima. The sequence continues at coordinate 10,397,162 of CANTUS010000001.1, read as the reverse complement.
TCTTAAATGATGACCTAGCAACATACACCTGCCACCACAAAGAGAACAATTCAGCACATAAGATCACCAAAAGAATCCTAACAGCTCTAGCATTATGTAGGCACAAAGGTTTACAGCCAATGTACACATCTATGAAGTACCTTTATACATTTTAGAAAATCACCAATTCAATTTTATATAAAACCACCATTAATCTTCTTTCTTCTTGAATGAAAATATACCTATTTTCTATCACCTGTTTGCGTAACCAACAACGATGAAGAAATTACAAAGTACCAACCAGAAAAGCAGCTTCGCTAGGTAATCACGAGAAGTGCCCATGGCGTCACAATAATCATCAACACTGTCTTTTTGCTTTTCTACATTTGAATTTCCCATGAAACTGGAGATAGGATCATCTTTGAAAAATCTTTGTAATACGTTCTGAACAAGTTGGTGAATTATATCCTCGACTTCAACAGATGATGGTCGAGATAATTCCAACACCTATTTTGAAGAACAAACAGAATGTTAACTATATATTGGATGCTTTTATATACAACTTCGTTATTGAAGAAAGGTAGCATCATGACTTGTATAAAGAACTCCAGGCTGTTACCATTTCGGAATCCAAGGAGCGCAAATACTCTAATAAATCATTCCTACTTCCTCTATTGCATTCTAATTTCATGGTTTCCTCCTTTTGAGCATTCAGTTCCTGAAACAGTATATGTCAAGTCAGAAAATCAAGCATCATGTTGTTCACTATGCAGGTTGGTTCCATAAGCGCACATCTCAAACTGAACGACTGTACTAGCTAGTCTAATGGCCTATCCCTAGTAAAAAAAATATCATATCATATCTGTACTGTACAGATTACAGACCAAACAAAGAAACAGGCTAAAATACATTGAACTCATATTTAATCGAAGTAGTCTGATGCTTCTGCTCCCTGACTTATGATGATTCAAAAATTCAACAGCAAAGTCCAGCAGCCAAGTGAAGGAAGGCATCTAGTCATGTGCTAGACATGCAGATGCAAGCAATGGGGTAAGTTTATAAAAGCTTTTCCTAGATTCATCTATGATTGCTTTTGTTATAAGTTGCATATTATTCAGACAATATTGGAAAATTTTACTACTGTAAAGCTGATGCTCAGTAATCGATTCACCAAGTGCTAGATGCCAATGAACTTCACAATCAACAGCTTGGTTTCATCAATTCATATAACGATTGTATCTCTCGTCAGCAGCTGAAGGAATGTGGTCGGAAGAGATCCAAATCCTACTAAAGAAAAGACTTGTCTTTCTACTATATTTAGGAGCTACTCCTCCCTAAACAAGGTAACATACCTAAGCTGCTAAGCATAGCTATAATTCCCAGACTAAGATCCAATTCAACATCCAAAAGAAAGAAAATTAAGCATTTAGCTCACAAAATTGTTAAGAAGATGGAAGCCCAAATATTTAAGAACATTATCATCATAAAAGCTGCATACAAATCCATGCTTTGCCGCTACTCAACCAATAGATAGAATTCACAACAGAACAGATAATATGACAAACATCAAATTATTAAAGGAAAATACAGAGACAGCGAGCTCTTAATTTTGAGAATTCATCAAAGTACAATCCATCGATTTTCACATTAGCTATCAAAAATAATTCAAGATCCCTCAAGCTATATGCTCTGCACTTATCCCCAGAAAGTAGCTAATAAAACTCTATTACGACGGATAAAAATAAAAGAAAATCACCTGTTCCGCATTAGATAAGTCTGACTTCAACTTCTGAATGTAATTCAAAGCCTCGGGCGACAAATCTGCAAATAACTGAGGACTAATCTCTAAATCATGATTTCCAACCTCACCAACTCCACTCTCGCTCTCTTCACTACGCTCTCGTGATTCGTCCTCCTGTTTGGAGGAATCCGATCTATCAGAACTTCCAACTGACACATCCAAATTCCTCATCAACGAAATTCTGTATTCAGCATTCCACAGCGTATACCTACAATCACATACACACCAAAATCAGCAACCAAATCCACAAATCACCAACAAAGATCCAAAACAATCCTATTTACCCAGTAATAATGGCGGAAACAAGTAAACGATCAAGAGGATGCTTAGAAACATTGATAGTAACAGAAAACTGATCAGAAGGGAGCAAGCCGAGCATTGTAGAGATAGTCTGCTTCATAGAATCCTTAGCAGAATCAGAAACTCCCTTGGAGATAACGGAGGTATCGAGAGGCTCGATTCGTTTAAGCATATTGGCGATTACCGAGAATCCGCGGTCGAAGCTAGATTTTCGCGTGGAAACAAAGTCGTCGGAGACGCCTCCGCCGCTGCTGAGACAACTCACGGTGGATGAAACGGCGGAAGAACGGCGTAAAACGAAACTGAAGCGCGAAAGAGGCTGAGGATTAAGGATAGGTAATAGGTCATTGACGCGAGGAAGAAGGAAAGCTCGGGTAGAAGCCGCCATGTAAAAGCTCCAGCTTCGAGAAGAAGAGAGGGCTTTCTCCCTCTATGGCTCTGTCTTTCTATCTCTCAGCAACCTGTCTCCGTGCGAGCCCGCTATGGTCGACGTGGAAGGATCTTTCGCTCAAGTATTGGGCCAAAATTATTCTTTTTTATTATTTTCATCTGTGGACATGGGCACGGAGTATGCGTTTATTTACAATTTTGCCACTAGAGTTAGTTGGGACTTGAAAGTCTCGATCAGCGGCTGCGAATTTGCCGCCAACATCACGTCAATTACATTTTTAGCCTATTCAAACGTATAATAGAAAGGCAATTGATCCAAAAAAAATTGTTGATCAATTTATTTTTGAATATGGTGTTAGAGTTTTGAGCAAATCCTAATAATTTTAATAGTTAAATTAATTTTTAACATTTGTAAATTTATGTTGTGGCCAATGTTATCAAACTCATACCATACATCATATTGGTGAAGATTTTGATATGCAGTATTATCAGTACTATCGATATAATTAATAATTTTATTGGACATCATACCGATATTTTACAATGATTTTTAAATCTTTCGCAACTTTTCTAATCATTTTATGACGCTTCTACGTGTCGCCATAGTCATTTTTAAATTAAATTATAATATTAGCCATAATCAATTCAAAGTAAAACTGGTCTAACCTGCCATTACAATACTATTTCAATGGCCCTCAATTTTAAGAGGCAGTAGCATGCAGAAAATATGAAAAATAATAATAAAAGTCATTATTAGAAATTATCTATTAAATTAAACTTTTTTATTCAACTTCTAAGGCTTTGTTCTTTTCAACTTATAAGTAGCAGTACTGAATTGAACTTATCAATACTTATTTCAGTATAAATTTATATGGATGCAGTATTGATAAATACTGAATAATACTAAACTAAATATAAGTTGAAAAGAACATGGGCTAAATCTAAGAAATTGAAATGGATTTGGATTCCGTGAACTTAATAGTTGATAAAGTTATATTTTAATTAATTACAACCATACATTAAATTTTAATAATTTAAATTTAATTACACTATAAATTTTACAAATAAATAAAATTAAATATTAACTATTAAAATTTAGTAAATTATTATAATTAAATAAATATATAACATTATCGATTACAAACTTAAAAGAATTCAAATCCCACATCCCAACGTACTCAAACTTTTTTTTATCAATTGATTAGATCACAACTCAAACACATTGCTAACTGTATAAAATATTATATAATGTTATTATTTACGGGTGATCATTACTCATGAAAAAAATGTTGGATAAATTTAAAAATATAATCTGTGATTTTAGCATTTTGAAAAAGAATATTTGTAAAATTTTTTTTAAAAGGTGTATGTGGTCTTAAAATTTTATAAAAAGAGGATTTCTAAAATTTTAAAATCACATTTTGAAGAGTAATCTTATCCATTTTGAAGTGAAATTTTGTAGCTTAGTTAATGAAAATATAATACACATATGTGATAAATTTTAGAATTTTTTTAGGAGTATTAATATTTTTTTCAATTAAAAGTTGATTATAACTTTAAAAAATTAAAATAAAATGAAAACTTTCCGAATCTTACTCACATATATAATTCTTGAATAATATTGTCAAAATATAAAAATGTTGAATTTATTAAAATAAATAATATAACATTATAATTTCCAAATCATAAACACCCTTTTAAAAACTTTTAAAACTATATACACTCTTATAAAAAAAATTTTTACAGACATTCTTTTATAAAATACTACAACTAAGGGAAATATTTTTTAAGTTTAAAAAAAATCTTTCCAATCCTGCCAAAAAGACATTATTCAATTCAGGAACTATTCACATGTGAAAGCCCTGCTACAAAGTACACTTTTTGTCAGTTCTCTGGTACAATAATTTGGGAACTTTCGTGTCTTAATTCCAATACGAGAAGAAATTTTATTGGTTTCTATTTTAAACTGCTTCAACAAAAGAACACGTGAATTAATGTCCTATAAAATATCAATAACTAACGTTAATGAAAATCTTATGTTAATATTTTTTATATAGAATTATTTCTAATCATTTAAATTAAAAATAATATTAATAATTAAAATTAAAATTAATTAAAAAATTATAATTAATTATTTATATTAATTTATTTATTTCTTCTTTTATAAATAATTTTATATATTAAAAATATATATACATGTAATTAATTATTAATAATTTAAATATAAAATATATAATATATAATTTCTCAATTTATCCTTTATTCATACTTTTTATAAACGTTATTAACCTGATTAATAGTTCAATTGATAATAAATTATTATACTAATAACAAAAGGCAGCCTTTTGTAGCATCATCTTTATCAGTACGTGGCGCTTATCAATTACTATAAAATGCCAAGTATTTTCCTTGCCCTCATTCTTATGATTTTAAGTTAATCAATGCGTATTGTGAATTGTTTTAATATATTGGAAGTCCTTAGCTTATTCAAAATTGCATATTGCCCTCTTAAACTTAGAAAGTGCTCTATTAGCTTTTAAATTTGAATAAATCTCCTTATTGTATAGCTCAGTTTGTATAAATATAATCACAAAATGTCCTTGCTAGTTGCAACACATGACAAATAAAAGATTCATTTGTAGTATAAAGAGAGAAATTAGTTTAGCTTATCCAAGTTTAAGATAATAAATAAAACACTTTACAAGATACAACAGTCTTTATGTTATCATTTGAGCCAAATTAAGAGACCGAATTGTATTGGGATGAGCTGCCATTTTCTATTGTTTACAAAACTGTTGTACTTATATGTTTCTTGTTTTACAAAATTGCTCTGGTTACTTTTTGAAAAGTCCATCACAAAACTAATTAAATATGAATTATCGATGCTTTACTTCCAAATGCCCATTACCATTATTGCCACCAGCCTTGCTCCATTTTCCGTATGTATATTAAAAATAGTTTATTTTTTTATTTATTTCATTTTTATGGAAAAAATGAAATAAATGAAAAAAATAAATTATATATATGATTATTAGTCTTAACTTTTAAAATTTATAAATACATTAATTTAATATCTCTATATCAACCATTTACGTTAGGATTCATCATATTTTTAACAAATACTAATTATCAACCAACAAACAGAACACACACTAATTATCAACCAACAATCAACATCATCAAACAACAAATGATAACACTTGAACCAATCACCCTTTAATTTGCCCAAATTTTGGTTTAAAAAAATCTTAATTGAAAGAAAAGCTAGATACAAAAACAGTTAAACAACTTTGAATTAACTATATTCCAAAACAAACAAAGAAATCATTTTGACTAGGACAAAACACATGAGTAGTTCATTTTTATTAGATAAATAATGATTAACAGAGATATAAGTAAGCACAACTCCAATCTCACACTACATTTTTCACATCAAATTTCATTTTCTATAGTTTGGTATTTCTATAGTGTCCACATTTCCAACAATTCACTCCAAATTTTTACACCAAACTATTATATTATTATTTTATTATTTTCTATCTAACATTTATTATTATTATTATATTCTCATACAAAATAAAATCTAATTAAAATTAAAATTAAAAATTAAAAAAATAATGTAAAATTTTTTTGAGGAGCTACAGTATCCTCTAAATATGGAGGATTACGGTAGCTCCCCTATTATTTGGCGTGAGATTATAGTTCTCCATTGAAGTACTGTAATCCCTCCAACCTCACTTTTAGCATTGGGTTGGACAAGCCCTAACAAATGATAATTTTTAGGTTTTCAATATAAAATCAGTAGTAGAAAGGAGAAATTTGTAGCAAAAAAGAAAGAGTCAAAAAAGTTTTAAAATAATAATAATAATCAGAAACGGCCAGTGGGTATTTTAGGAATAAGAAAAGATTAGATGAGAAAAAAATAAATCAAGTAAAAAAGCGAGAGGATAATTAAAGAAAATCAATTATCCATGGATTGTTTATTTTGTATAAGAACGAATCTAAAGTGGACCTACACCAACTTTTAAGTGGCGAACAGGGGTCCTAATATGGATCCTCTAGACACATTATGGCCACACAAATAGTTATTTTTAGTTCATTTATTATCTGATTGTGGCCCATCAATACTCTGCCACAATAACATCTAATTTGCCTAATTCTAAAGTTGATGGATGTGTTAGTAGCAACAGTAGGACCCTGGATTACTAAACTCAAAATGCACACATTTGGTATTTTATGGAATCAACCAGGATAAGGAGCAGAATCAAGATTAAAGTTGAACTAACTGACCTTCATTGGCTAGGCATAGAACTCGGGCCCACAGCAGATGGAACTCTTGCTCTCATTCCAGCCTATTATTCAATTCCAGGTCCAGGTCAGAAGAATTGCTTTCTATCTTCGGACTGAATTTACGCAAGATAATAAAATGAACAAACTTTACCTGATTCTGAAGCTTCCTGCAATTGATTGTTACTTCTTTCAAAAATCTGATTATAAGACAAGGGTAAGTGTACGATGCAAAAACATGTAACTGTGCCATGGAGTAAACAACTCACAGGGAAAAGAGAAGCAATCTCAGCCAAAAATAAGAAATTCCTAAGTATAATTTACTCACCGGGCCACCAAAGTAAGAAATTTATTGCAAGCATTGCATAGATAGACATGAAACTGCATCAAGTAGACTGGAGAAAAGAACAATTTCGTACAACTACATGATAGGGCTCAAATTTCAGTAAAGGAAAAACAGTTGAGAATAGCTCTTTCAAATTCTATAGGGCATGGATTTGTAATGATACGAGAAGATCTATCACTCTTCACACCCAGGATTTTATTTCATGCGCTTTTTTGTATCTACCAATAAATTAGAAGCATGTCCTGTAGGAACATCAAGACAATGCATCCAACAAGGGCCAGGTTCATCTGTACCTCAGGAAACGGGAAAAAACAGAAACTGTGTAGCTGTATTGACAGGGTTAATCTTGTGCGCTACATATGGGGGAAAAGCCCCAAAGAAAAGCATCAAGCACCTCTTTGTATCTTCTCTTTGGCTGCAGCTTCTACATACCATGATTTCCATGCCTCCACATAATGACCGAAAAGGTCATCAAGGACTGCATAACATTTACAGAACTCATTAGATATTGGAATTAAACAAAGTTAAAATCTTTTTTCTACTGGAATAAATAAAACGTTTCGTAAGTAAAAAGATATCCAAAAGCTAAAAAGCAACAAGAAAAATTCACGGTTCTTTATTTGGGATAAGAATGTCAAATAGGATCCTAGACTTTATAGCTCCAGGTGTTTTAGAACAACAATACGCTGATGGATCACTTGATTAATCAGATTACTGGAATAGATAAAAAAACTAACATAAACCAATATGTACATATTCGATAATGCAAGAGGACACGAAAAACTTTGATCTGGAAAAGAATGGAATACATGTGCATTAAATTAGAAGCAATTTCCTTTACAACTATTAACTGAAGCCTGAAATTGACCATTATCAACCATGAAACAAGTTAGCTGTTTACTCTGACTCTATGAAGAACATATGCAAAGCAAGTTAACCAGCTCCAACAAAAATGACAGATGTTTTGTTCTCCTGATACTGCTTATAACATGTTAACATGCGATTGAAGTATGCAAAATGATACCTGGATTGTGATACCGAGGAAAATAAGTAGAAGCAAGTTTCTCCATGTCCTGAATCCTTGACACGATTTTATCTTTAGATTCATTTGTCGATGGCACCTCGGGGAAAAATGGCCCAAAATGAAAACTTTTTGTGGTGGGCTGATTTGTTTTGTTCTCACAACAATCATTTTCTGAGCCCTTACATCTATTAAGAGCTGGTAAATTTTCCCTGTTCTGATTTGAGTTCCAATCATTTTGAAGATCCATTTTGCTTTTCTTCATATTATGGTTTGTGATGTCAGTCCCAAAAGTCCTTTTATTTGACTCTTTAAGATCCAAAGAAACTGTAGATACATTGTTCCCGTTCCATCCCAGCCACCTGAAAGCTGGTTTCTTGCTCTCTGGGTGATGAGTCTGTGTAGGGAAAACACAAAGTTGGAATTCAGAGCTAAAAAGCAAAATATATAATTATATAGATAATACTTGAACTTCTCTATCTTTATACTCACCTTCTCAATCAGATTCAAGGAAGAAAAAACATTTGCAATGTCATACAGCCGTCTAACTTTTGCTGCACAGGAATGTGAAGGAAAGATTAATTTTTTTACCCTTAAGTTATATTCAGTAAAAGGATGATAATATCCAGATCATTACTTCTCATGGCTGTTGAATTGAGAGCATCACCTAACAATGACATTGCTGCACTATCAAGTGTGATCATTTTTACCTGTCACATGGTTAAAGAACCTTTCACAAAAAAGAAAAGGCTTATAAACAATTTTGTTTATATCAACCATACTTACATTCGAACAGAGGAAAAGCTTGACAAAATTTTGTGTGAGAAGGAGTAGTGATTTTTCTCTCCTGTTCTCTATATAAGAATAATACAATTTTAACAAAAACTTTGAAATGTTCAAACTGTTATTGTTCAATTGTCAGAAAAGGCTGGAAACTGTAATCGATGACCACCACTTATAGAATAATGACAAGTATAAGCAAAAACTTCGGAATCGCATTAGAGAACAAAGAAGCAATAACATTACCAGATTTTGACGTTGCTGAACAATTATCCGGCTCATCTGTTCTTGAACTAAAAGACCCTTCGTTTTCATTTTCACTGATAACCTACTTGAATACATTTGAAAAAAATAAAGTATTGGAATCGAGCATCCAATGAAAAAAGAGAGAGAGAAAACTGAGAAAATCTGATCCTTCACGAAACCTCTATGCTGTTGATAAGAACTATAAGAAGAAAAAGAAAAAATATGCATCCATTGCACACCAGTTCAGCTTTTAAAATCAAATGCACTCACCAAGATGAATTGCACTGTTACTTTTCAAAGCTAAAAAATAAAGAGATGGACCACAATCTTTCAAGTTTGAAATGCACCTACTTGGTGAAAAATTCATAAATATGATGTCACTTTACCGCTGTAACATGAATTGTTCATAGTACCAGTTTAAAATGTAGATTATTCAGTGATATTTAACATCTAGGTGAACACTACATCCCAACTCCCAAGCTAAAACTATCACAGACGCCTTCTAATGGGAGACCAATTAAAGAAAGACTAGTAATAGGAGTGTGACTAACATCTCATGTATAAACTATCAATCACTAACTTAAAACTAGGCACGTCGTAAAGATGTCCTACTAAGATCATTCTAGCTGTAAACAAGTGATTGAACAAAACCAGCGAACAAGTCGCCAAATGGCATATAGCATTCACAACTGCTTCTAATGCATTAAGAAATGAAATAAAATTTGATCAATATACCTTAACAGAACTACAGGCAATTGAAGCAGCAAAATTCTCCCGCAAACCCTCTTCCTGCAAGGGGAAAGATTTTGGGGCCTTTAAGAAAATGACCAAAATTGTTAGAGGCAGCCAACATTAATATGCACCTTGAGAAATTGCAGAGCACGGGGAATGGCTTCAAAACCTTTCCATGAGTACTGATTCTTCTGTTTTCTCGCTACGACCTACATGCACCACAAAATCCAACTTCATTGTTAAATGAACTGATCTACAAACACAACTAAGGCCTTGTTCTTTTCAACTTATATTCAGTTCATTTCAGTTCAGTTCAGTTCCATACTTATCAGTACTGCATACATATAGATTTACATTGAAATAAGTTCAGTTCAGTACTGCTACTTATAAGTTGAAAAGAACGGGGCCTAAGTGCAAATTCAAAATAACAAAATAAGAATCTTACACCAACACTCTCCAATATATTCACCACATCATAAATTCTCCGCCGCTCAATTCCTACAAATTCAAGTGTGTTCAAATAAATTAAGTCAGAAACCTTATTTCACCTGTTTAACCGCATATAAAATGCTCAAATAAATATCGACTCAGTATCTACATAACTTCATTTATTAAGTTAATTCATGCCCCTTTAGAGCCGCAATGATTTCTCTTCTCTTGTGTTTGCTTCCATTTTGTCAGAAATGAAACAAAATAAAGGTATTCGCTATACGGAATTAAGAAAGTTACAAAATCAGATCAAATACCTAATTTGGTAGCAGCATCATCTAGTCCAATCGATTCAACATAGTCTTTATTGTATAATTTCAGGAAACTAACCAATAAAACACAAACCAAAAAATCCAAATTAGAAAAAAAATCGAGAACTTATCTTGAACTAGATGTGTAAGAGAAATAGATAAAATATAGGTATAAACTTGGAGCACAAAACTGCCAGAGATTTCACTTTGCGACGGTAAAATCGTCTGGCAGTCGGATCGGATTCAGTGAAAACAAACGGGGGCATTGCTGTCTGAAAGCAGTCAATTTGGTTCCTAGTTGAGAAGAAAAGGAGCGGCAAAGAGAGCAATGGCGGATTCGGATCTGAGTTTTGAATCGCGGGAATTCAAATTGAGACCTCAGACGCGGTTATATTCTTATATGAAATGTCGTTCTTGCCCTCTTTAGTTGACTGGTAGAAATGAGTTTTCGCTGGCTGTTTTTGGAATCGAATACAAATTTGAAATTAAACATAACAAGACCCGACAACCCGTATAACATGACTGTTCATCGGACGGGCTGGACTGAGTTCAGACCGAAACTTATCGGGCTTTGTACTAAAAGTATGAACTCAAGTCCGGCCTAGCCCATACTTTAAAACTCCAAGCTCGGGCTGAACTTGGGCCGGGCTTGTTAAGTCATTCCCAAGCCCCGCCCATGAACCCGTTCATTAAGTTATATATTATTTTTTTATAAAAAAATTCAAAATGTAACTAAAACACTAATTACATGATGAGAAACTGAAAAAAAAATTGAAATAGAGTTGTACAGTCACATAAATTTTTTACTATAAAATAAGAGAAGAAACAAAACAAATAATAAACAAAATAAAGCCCCAACAAGTTCTGGGCGAAACCAATACAGTAATAAAAAGCTTATATACCATTTGAGAAAGTGTATAAAAATACACTAAATAAAATACTCTAAAGCCCAAAACCCAACATCATTAAGTATAAAAATATTAAATAAAATATTAAATTTTTTATCGGACCGAATTCGGGCTTTTATACAAAAACCAAGTTCGGCCCATAAATTTTCGGGCTTTAACGGGCTTGGGCTCGGGTCGGGCTTGATAAGAAAATAAGTGTCCAAACCCGACCCATGAAGTAGGGCTTGGGTCGGGCCCGATGGGTAGCCAGGCCCTTGAACAGGTCTAAATAAGACCATGTCGTTCTTGCCGTCTTTGGTTGTTTGGATGATGGTTCAATGTAGTTCATTAAAGTGCAGTACAATATGGTACGGTATAATATAGGATTGTTTGCACTTTTTTAAGTATAGGTTGGGCTCGGCAAAAAACCGGCTCCATTTATTAAAAAGAAAAGAAAAAGCAACAACAAAAAAAGAAAAAAACTGTTAGAAAAATGAGAGTTTTATGTTACTTTCAAAAGAATAACTTTTATGATGTTGTTAATGAGAAAAATATCTTGTGGTCAAAATAGTTTACGGTGGAAGTTACAAACTCTATTTCTTTCATAAAAGAGAGTTTTAATTGTGTTTAATTCTATAACGGTTATATGTGATTAAATTCTTATAACTCCCGTCGGTTATGGTTTTTAAGACAACATACTTATTGTTTTATAACAACTATTTTATTACCTATAAAAAGGTTGGTGGGTTTTTCCATTGGTGTATAAAATCGAATTTGATACTTTTCTTTCTCCCAAAATTTCTGGATATGATAAACATTTCTGATTCTTGTATCTAAACTCAAATCGAGTTTGAAGGAGTTGTTTAATCCTGGAAGGAACTACGAAGTATCCTTTAAGGACAACGTCTCCTACGTGACTCAACTCATCCTAACACTTAAAAGTTTGTTCTTGTTGTTTCAGTGATGTTCCAAGTAATTAAGATCATTATTTACAGCTTTTGAAGGTCATTTTCAATTTCAGCAGAAAGTGATGCCTCATCTGAGTAAACAGTTGCCTAAGTTGTGCATTCGGATATTGCAACAGTTTCTAAGAAATGGTTGCCTTTAATCCAGTTTGCCTCCGGATCAGTCCAGATCAGTGCCTCCGGATCAGTCTGCGTCTAAAAGTGTTGCCTTTGGACGTGTTACCTCAGATCCAATTTCTTAGTTTCTGCAACAGTTATTGAAGAAAAGCGTTGCCTCTGTCCGGAAGCCACTCCGGAACTATGTTTTAAAGAGCAAAATTTTCAACAATCTTAAAGGGTATTCGGTAATGGAAAATTATGCTTCTCCTAAGAGACTCAATTCTTCAAAACTATAAGAATAGTTATTTCTCCGCTAGCTATTCCATTGTAAGCTAAGTTATTTCTTGGAAAAATTGATATATTCAGTGGTGGGAATTTCACAACGTGAAGCTGAAGAGATTTAGGAATCTTGATTTCTAAATACAAAATGAAGATGCTCTGCATTGGCCCAAAGAAAGTCAATTTGAAGGAGATCGGAATAACCAAAGGGAAGGAGATAATCTCAAAGGCAAACATTGTAGAGTACAATCCTTACTAAGGAATAAGATACGAATTTTTCTATGGTTAATTTATAAAGCTCAAAAGTAATAAAACCTTCAATAATATAAAAGGGGAACTTTTATACATGTAACCACCATGCTCCTAAATGAAGGAAAAGAGTTGTGAAATGTGATAAACCTACTCAACTTATAGTTAAGTAGATGATATTATTTTGTAGTCATTTCACAAGTAAACATGGTGATTGATATGAATGAGTGAGATATCGACTATAGAGCAATGAGGCAAATTGCGAGAGTAAATAAAATTCTCCATAGTTATATATACCCAAGTTGTAAGTGGAGAATTAAGGTTCTCCTCAAGTTCACATCTTTAGTACATAATGAGATGCTACTTGTTCTCAATGATTAAACCGAATTGGTTTTAGTGAGCCTTTTAGGCTAAAATGGAGTGAAGGTAACTTCTGAGCCCGACAAGGTTTTAATAACCAAAGATAGTGTGTTGTCGGAATGAGCTATATGAACCATATAATTTTCTTTGATGTTTTTGAGATTATCAATTTATACATTTGCTCTTCTTTGCCAATTTGGTTGAATCGTGAGATTTGCCATATGATAGATAAGGTTTTGAATATGAGTAATTTTATTTCATAAGCTCAAAACTTTCAAGTTTTGGAAAAGGAGAAAATTGTTGAATCAAAATTTTAATTTGTTGAGAAATAAATGAGGTTTTGATATGTTTTATGTGGATCAATATGTTTTGAATTGAGTTGTTTTGAGACATCTTGATTTCAAGTTTATTGGAGTTGGTTGATAGCCTATTTGTGATAAAACTTTTGTTTTATGTTTTTTGAACACCTTTGGTTGTTTATGAGTTTTCTTGAGTTATACAACTCTGTTTTGAGTGATTCTTGTTTCTATGGTTTTATGAGACAAAGATGAATTTATGTTTAGAAGGAATGTTTTTCAAATTCTTTCCTTTAGTGGTTTGAAAAATTTATTGAATTGAGATAAGAATCTCGTTTTTCTGGAATTTCAGCTTTGAGCGCAGCTGATTGTTTGTAGCATAACTTGATATATATAAATAGGTTTTCAGTGTTTTTAGTGGCATTGGAAACTTAAGACATTTATGTTTTTATGAGTAGAATAAAGTTTTGTCAAATATCTTTGTTTACATGTTCAAAATTTGAGTTGAAGTGGACTCACGAAATCTGAAATTGAGCAGATTTCAAGTTTGCAAAATTGTTAGTAACCATGTGTGGTTATATGAGTATAATTTGGTGCGTTTACATTGAAATTTGATGGTTTATAATTTCTAGTAAACTTGAGGCACATGAGAACATGTTGTGAGTTATTATTAAGTATATATGTGAGTATCATATTTAATATGTTAGATATATACTTGAGATATTTGTTTATGGAATTATTTGTTAAGTTTTTTATACAAATAGAATTTCACATGAGAAACCGATAAGACACCATATGAGAATTGAGAGGATCACTATCATCCTAATTTGAAATATTCAAAAGTGTGGGGATGTTTTATTAATGTGGTTTTTATCAAATTTATGAAAAGAGAAATATGTTCAAACTTTATGTTGGTGTGTTCATAAGTTGTGTTGAACATAGTGATGTGCTTGGAAATAACATCTTTGAGATAAAGAACACAAATTCTTTGTGAATGTTTTCAATAAAGACCAGAGAGATTTCCATATTTAAGTTCTGTTGTGGATGTTAACCCGGTTGCACATATTTTCAAATTGAGTTTGAAAATGATATTTTGAGGAAAGGCAACAAAACTTTGAAAAGAAAGTTGTGGTGATTAAGTTCTTGTGTGACCATGTTTCTATTCTTGAAAAAAATATAGAACTTGATTTCTTTTTGGTGCCTCCGAACTTGATTTATTTTATACTCTGGTAGGAAAACTGTTTCATACGTACATTGTTATAGCTTCTTTTTACAATTGAGTTCACCAAATGGGTGTTAAAATTGCCTTTCAAAATAAGGTTTTTATGGTGCAACATGAGGGGTGTGACATGGATAGAAAAGTTGATAAAGTCTTTATATGATTTAGTGACAAACACCTAATGAGTTAATAAGTTTGAATTTTATAATGTAAATCATGTGAGTATCCCTTATGATTCCAATACTCAAGGGAAGATAATCGTGATCTAGTGGCTAAATCCAAGTATGCATTTGTACTTGATGAGTTTCACAAATTGAGACATAGCATATGCTATGTGAGCAAGTATACATATAATTTAACAATTGATTATAGAGAAGCCATATTGAGGCTTAAGAAATATTTAAGAGAAACCATTAAATATGGTATTCTATATAAAGAATTTCCCATTTGTTCTTGAGAGAAACAATGATGTTGAGTGAATCTTTGATTCATATGAGAAGAAATTCATTAGTGAATTTCCCATTGTTCTTGAGGGGAACAATGACGTTGAGTGAATTTTTAATTCATATAGGAATAATTTCATTAGTGGTTATGTTCTCACATTTGGTGGTAGAGCAATAACATGAAAACCAACTAAGCAAACTATGTTAAGAGTTAGTTGCTTGAGAGTTGGAATATACAATGAGACTAAGTGGTTGGAAAAACTTTCTTAGTAAGTGTTATAACTAAACCTGTTGGACACCTATTTTATTATTAAGCCCTGCCCGAGCCCGAGCTCGTTAAAGCCCGAAGTTTTATAGGCCGGGCTTGGTTTTTATATAAATACTCGAGCCCGGCCCGACGAATAATAATTTAATTTTTTATATATATTATAATTGTATTAAATAATTATTTTCAACTTTTATATTTTATATTAATGAATTTTCAAATTTAAATACAATAATTTGTATAATATATCAATAACTTCAAATAAATAATGTTGTTATACATAATTTTGTCAATTTATTTTTTAAAAATTCACAAAAAAATTATTGAAAAATTATCTATAGGCCTTGGGTCGGGCTTGGGAATGACCTCGTAAGCCCGGTCCGAGCCCAGCCCGAGCCCGAAGTTTTAAAGTGTGGGTAAGGCCGGGCTTAGGTTGATGCTTTTACTCAAAAGCCCGATGAAGCCCGGCCCGACCCGCCCGATGAACAGGTCTAGTTATAACACATGCAATGTATTAAGATTGCAAAAATATATTGAGAATGTCAAGATACAATATATATTTTGAGAAATAAGACCTATAATGGCAAAAGTGTACGTATAAGTTTGAGACATATTATTGAGATGGAACTTTATCCATTTGAGTCTAGGATGATTCTGATCAAATCATCTGACTAACATTTGAGAAACAAATTTTGAAAATGAAATTTATTTTTGATACATCAGAGAGGATGGGACTTAAGCCAATTAGAAATTAATGAAAGGTGAGAACCCAACCTACATGAGTGGATATCCCACGGAATAGGTTCATATGGGTACGAACAAGCCTTTTGTTAGTTCTGCTAGCACTATAAAATATTGTCCCAATCCTAGATGTGTGAAAAGTGCTATATTGCTATCTTGAGAGGTTGAGTCAAAAGGACTCTTAATGAGATCTCATAGCTCTTATGAGTGGTGTATAAAGTGCAATATACACTTGATGATCTCACCTATATGAGTGTGAAGTGGGACTGCTTCTATGAGATATAATATTGGCAATATCTCTAGAGCACTCATCAAAGATCAGGCATGCGCATGGCCTATTTGCGCAAAACCGCGATGAACAGAAATGTACTTGGTATAATGCGATATCGTAAAATCCCTATCTTACAATAGCGCTTATTTGGTTCATAGAAACTATATGTTTCACCAAATATTCCGTAAGTTAAATTCTATCAATCAAGTTCTGGTTCATAGTCCATAAGACACCAGTTCCATGTATTATATGTCAAACTCGAGATATCCAGAAAATTCTTTTTATTTAAACTTCTTTTGAAAGTTGTGGGGAATTGTTGGAAAAAATGAGAGTTATATATTACTTTCAAAAGAATAACTTTTATGATATTTTTTAATAAGAAAAATATCTTGTGGTCAAAATAGTTTATGATGGAAGCTACAAACTTAATTTCTTTCATAAAAGAGAGTTTTAATTGTGTTTAATTTTATAACGGTTATATGTGATTAAATTCTTGTAACTCCCATCGGTTATGATTTTTAAGACACCATACTTACTATTTTAGAACAACTATTTTATTACCTATAAAAAGGTTGGTGGTTTTTCCATTGGTGTATAAAACCGAATTTGATACTTTTCTTTATCCCAAAATTTTGGATATGATAAACATTTCTAATTCCTGTACCCAAACTCAAATTGAGTTTGAAGAAGTTGTTTAATCCTGAAAGGAACTATAAAGTATCCTTTAAGGACAACGTCTCCTACGTGACTCAACTCATCCTAACACTTAAAAGTTTGTTCTTGTTGTTTCATTGATGTTCCAAACAATTAAGATCATTATTTACAGCTTTTGAAAGTCATTTTCAGTTTCAGCAGAAAGTGATGCCTCATTTGAGTAAACAGTTGCCTAAGCTGTGCATCCGGATCTACTGCAACAGATTCTGAATAATAAAGAGTTGCCTTTGGTCCAGTTTCAAAGCTACTGCAACATTTTCAAAAAAGAGTTGCTTTTCATCCAGTTTGCCTCGAGATCAATCTGGATCAGTCTGCCTCTGAAAGTGTTGCCTCCAGAAGTGTTGCCTCAGATCTAGTTTCTTAGTTTCTGCAACAGTTATTGAAGAAAAGCGTTGCCTCTGTCCGGAAGCAACTCCGAAACTATGTTTTAAAGAGCAAATTTTCCAACAAAAACATCCCTAGGATGTTATAAAACTATTTTCAATCTAGTGCAATAATAATGGACTAAAAATCCAATCACAACAGAGTGTGATCCAAATGATATAATGTGATGCACCAATGTCAGTCCCGACGAGAAGGTTGAGATAATAAGTCCTAACGGATGCAAATTTGAGGTCATGGCAAGACAGGCACAACATCAAAACATCTAACCTTCGACTCGGATCAAAACCGAGATCCAAGCCATAAACCAATTCACATTCCAAGGAGAACCGTAGTTGACTAAGGAAGAAACCACTCTGAAGATCCAAGTTGATAAACGAGAACTTGCAATCACTATTGCCCGAAAATGCACTACATGAGCAACGATGAACCGCCATATGACAGTTGTACGGCTAGGGATTAGCCCTAGCCCGCCGCACCTTAAAGCTTCGGAGGAGGAGATGCGAGTGCAATCACCTTGTTGAAAACTATCGGTCAAACCGTCGGTGGAAGTGGGCTATAAGGGAGGGTGCTTGGACCCACCAAAGAACTGCCGGAACGACGCCGGTTAGAAGAAATCTGAAGAAGGAGAAACAAACCATCGAACCCGAGTCGAAACGCCGGTCAAACTGAACCCTAAATGCCTAATCACCCTCTTGTCAAAAGTATGCAGTTATGTGAGATCGAAAAGCCGGCCAAACACCGGTGGAAAAAATCTGGGCGACTAGGCATAGCCGCCTAATCGCCGTCCTATTGAATTGCAGAGTGAGATTGCCCAGCCAAACACCGGTGGAAAAAACTTGGGCGACTAGACCTAGCCGCCTGATTGCTGTCCTGTCAAACTGCAGTATGAGATCGAAAATTCGACCAAACGCCTGTGGAGAATATTAGGGTGGTTATGGTTCAAGAGAAAACCCTAGCCGCTTGAGTTGTTTGGTTGTTTGTATAGATTTTATGATATTGTAGGGTTTTTTTAAAAATTAGTTTAATTTGTATCAAATTAATAATTCAAAAAAATTATACTTTCATGGTTATCAAACCATGAAAAAATCATATTATTAAAAGAACTATATAACTAAATAACTAATTATAATTTAGAATTATATTATACCATGAACTAACAATAAGCCAAATAAGGGAAATTTTAAAAAATTTATAGTATAATGGTTTTTTTTTTCTTTTATAAATTCATCCTAAAATATTTCACTGAAATAACAAAACAAATATACCTTGGTTTATGATCCAACAGTACAAAGGTAAAATGGGTTGATCCGATTTCTAGCTAAAATATACTATTTACTTTAAAATATCTCAAACAGCAAGGCTAGTTTCACCTCGATAGCAAAAGAACAGAAATTAGTATATGGAGATGGAGTAGCTTTTGGCTGTAAATGAATTGAGTCGAGCTCGTACATTGATTATTTAATTTCTGTTTATTTTAATTTTATGAAACTCGAGAGCTTGAGCTTGGTTAAATTGAGCTCGAGCCGAGCCTCGAGCCTATATCGAGCTTTGTTTAAATCGAGAGCTCGAGCCTGTAAAAGAGATAGAATCCTTAAGATGAAGAATCTACGCACCACAAATGATTTCAATGTACAAAGAATAGGAAGAAGAATAGGATGAGTGTTGTGTTGGCGGCTGTAGTTTTTTTAGAGGAAAATGGGATTAGAGTTTTATTGAGTATATGAAGATTGATGAATATATATAGTAGGAATTGGATTGGATCCGGATTTTATGTCCATCTTTTCTTTATTTTTTACTTAATTTTATCTATATTTTATATATCACTTTATATATATTTTTCCTTTACTCTTTATCTTATATTTATATTTTTCTTTATACATTTTTATACCCAATTTTACACATACACTATCTTATTTTTTTCATGATCTATTGATCTCATAAATATAATGTTTAAACTTTTCAGTTATGTTAACGAGCCTGTTAACGAGCCTACTAACGAGCCTGTTGGCGAACTAGTTCGCGAGCCTCTTATCGAGCATGTTCACGAGCTTTCAAGCTGAGTATCCCTTTGTTCAAGCTTGGTTCGTTTATGATAACGAGCCTGAAATTTTGTTCACGAATAAGCTCATTTATTAACGAATCGAACTCGAACAAGCTTTGACCAGCCGAACGTCAAGTAGTTCATGAGTAATTCGGCTCGTTTACAGCCCTACCGAAAAATTTCTCTTTATGCATCGTTACTTACTGAAAATATTATGTGAAAAAATATTTTGCATGTAACGGGAAAATGCAGGCCATTTTTTAGTTTTAGAAATCTGTGGGTGTTTTCCATACAATTTTTCCAAGAAATATAAAAAATGAAGTTAGGTCTTTAGTTTCAAATTTTTTCTAAACATGAAACTGGAAAATAGCTTTCCATTACCAGTTGATTCAATATAATTTGGAAAACTATTAAAAGTGGTTTTCCATTTGGCAAAACAGGGACAGCCCGTAGGCTGTAAGCTATATATTTGTAAATGAGTCGAGTGGATGTTTGTTCATATTTATTCGCTAAGTTTTTTTACGAGTTGGAGATGAGTTTTGAACTTGTTTGATCTAAAAATTCATATTTACGAACGATTCGTTTAAGAGTTTATTTGATCACAAACAATTCACTTATTTATTTATTTCTGATTTATTTGTCCATTAACAATTTCATAAAATTTACAAATAAAAATAATAATTTCAAAATTATTATGTTAAATAATGTTAATCTTTCATGCACATGACATCATTTGGTCATGACATAGACTTGGGCATGGACCCGGTTTGAGTCGGACTCAATTTGGCCTTGCTAAAAATTAGCAGCCCAAGTTTGACCCAACCTATAAAAATAAGATTTAGAACTGGATCTGGCTGGACTTTTATAAAATATTCAACACCTAAGCCCGACCCACGGAAACCTACTAATTAATATCTATAATTAGAAAATTAGAATAATTTTTAATAAAAAATAATTATAACTAAATTTATAATAAATGTCACAAAATTAACTTTAGATGCTAAACTTTATATAAAATTAAAATTTTCAACAATGTCTCTTCCAAAATGGACAATCTAGCAAGTGCACTAGGGTCAATGTAGAGTGATAAGCACAAGATCGTATCCCACAAGGAGCAATCTTAAAACAGTTCAAGGTTTTCCTGGTAGACTGGTTCAGGAAGATCTTCTTAATTTCGAAAGTTTGTTTGTTTGTTAAAAAATAGCAATGAAACAAAAGCAATAAAGTAAATAAAAGTTATAAACAATGATAGAAAAGCATAAGCTTCACCTACCCATAAACAACGTAAGATTTCCTCCTAGCAAAACCTGTAAATCTACTTGATTATGTGCATAGATCTAAGGTCTTTTAACCAGATTTTTCCAAGCTTATCCCCAGGCTTCACTTGGTTTCTAAGATTACTAATTTAAGTCTCCCATAGGTACTTGTTAAATAAGTAAACTAGCATTAAGATTAGTTAAGCATTTAATCGAAATTAAAACCATTAGCACATACATAATCCCCCATAGGTTTCTTATAATATCTGTGTGTGTTTGTAATTCTAACTATAACAAATCTCCCTTAAGTACTTATTGTTATAGCATGTATGAGTCGGGCCCTAACTCAATCAAATTATTACTCAAACACAGCAATTATCAAGAGTCAAAATAAAATTACAAGGTTGCGTCGGAGGAAGATCTTACGCTGCCTACGTGGGCAGGATTGACTTGCAAGAAGATTACTCACTCATAATGAAGAGAATGCCGAACTTCATTAAAAAGAAAATAAAAGAACAATCTATTTTAAATATTATTGATGGATCGTCTGATGCTTTATTAATGAAGAAGAAGTATATTTATACCCACCAATTGATAAAGAAGAAAATAAATAAAAATCTCAAAAGATAACTATCCTATTTTAGTCTTTATCTAGAAGGAAAAACAAACTCTAAACAAGAAAGAACTCTAAGGTAATTGATAAACTTGAAAATATTAAAAGATAAAATCTCTCTTTTTCTTCTTCTTTAGTTCAAGCCACATCAGCCTTCTAATTAGGTGGTCCAACTCTTCCATGATTCTTTTCCTTTTTGCCCTCTTTTTGCTGAGATTTTCTACTTTGACAATCTGCTGGCTAGATCTTCCTAATCCGACAGAAAACTTGAGATTGCGCCAGAAATCAGTAAAAACTTATTTTATTTAAATCAATTAAGCACATTAATCACACAATATTTCAATACTAAATTTCACTTATCAAATTCCGCCACACTTGAATATTTGTTTGTCCTCAAGCAATTTACTTTAGATAAAGAAAATAACACTAACTCCATAACAAAATTAGAAAAGTCTCCTGCAATTTAAAAAGTCAAAGAGCTTTAAACAAGTTCAGAACTCAATTTCAACACAAGGAAAACCTTAGTAGAGAAATATGATATTTCCTCATAAACATGCAAAGAAAGAGAAATTAGACTTCTTACTTCAATGATATAGCAATAAAATCTAGATACCCCACCAAAGGATGCACTCACTCTAATGTTTTTAGGGTGATTTTAAGAATTCCCTCATTCAGCAAAACCTTAAAATTTATAGGCCATAAGCTTGTCAATCGGTCAAATCTCCACCACAAAGTATTGAATGCATATATCATCAAAAGGTCTTTAAAGGGTTGTAATGTTAGGCTTAGGTAAGGGTATGGAAAAAGGGAATTTTGTGTGTAATGAGTTTTCAAAAGAAATTATGTTGATGAACATGCAACTTCGTATAAGATAGGAAAACCTTGTTTAGAAGCAGATTGTCTTCAAGCACATGAAACCTTTTGACATTGCTGTTCACAGAAGCTTTCCTCATAAGCACATTTCTTCTAAGTACAACAACCTTGAGAAACTCTTATTCATACCTCAAACATAAGTAAAAATTCAAAAACATAAACATTTTTTTTTCTTTTTTCATTTTTCATTTTTTCATTTTGATTTATTTTCTTTTATTTTCTTTTTTTTCAACTTTTTTTTCTTGAATCTGTACAAAGAAAAGATAAAGAAGCAGTCTAAGGTTGTGTTGATCTTTGAGGTCTTCTGGTTTTAACAGTTTCGTTGATGAGATCTTCTAAGTCGGGAAGGTCTTCCTTGATTGATATTGTTGTTGCATTGAGTGATGATAATCTCTTTAGAAAACTCAGGGTGTTTTGAGAAATCAAAGTGAAGGTTTCTAGTTTGTAATGTGTGTAAGAAAGAAAAGGCTAAGGCTCAAAGGGGGTAATCTAAGGATAAAATGTTGAAAATGGTAGGCTTTTTGGCTAGAGAGGGTAAATCCTACTGCCTTAATCATTTGATACAAGCATTCAATGGTGGTCTTGATAAGTACTAGCACACAATAATAAGTATAAGCATGCATTTCCCATGGCAAGTTCTAGCTAAAAATAGAAAGGTTGCCTATAAGGGTTGTGTATCCGATTTAGGCTATAACATTGAAGTAAAAATTAAAATTTCAAAAACTTAAACATGTTTATGGGTCCTACAAGATCACTTTACTAATTTTTTCAAAGTCCTCAAATTTCGATCTGGATCTTTGCTAAAAACTATCCAATTTCCACTTTACATAGACTTCACAAGTTCTGTTATTCAGCAGGGTAATCCATCAATGAACACAAAGCAAATTCAATTAGACATGCAAAGTCAAGCACGGGAAATCTTAAGGTTTTCCAGCAATAATTAAGCATAGGTAGTGATAATCAAAAATCAAAAGTTAAAAAATCATGCATGAAGTCTTAGTCCCTCCCCCACACTTAAATTATATTTTGCCCTCAAAGCATTAAAAAATGAAATACAAAAAGGGTTAGGAAAGACTTTCCTGAGATGACCAAATAAGAAGAGGCTAGATATTACCGTTCACCATTGAGAGAAAAGAAGAGAGATTGGTTTTCTCCAGAATTGCTTCACTTGGTGCGTGAATCGGGCACAACTACAAGACTTTGTCAAGGTGGTTCAAAGAGGAAGGCACTCTTCTCCTCTTTAGCTCGTTCCGATGATAGGTGATGTGTCAGCCTTTGTCTATCCACCTTCAAGCTTTCCCCCATCTGATTTTCGATTTCATTAGAGCCATGAGGAAGGACTTTTACCACAGAATATGGACCAGTCCAAAGAGACCTAAACTTTCCTGGTGAATGTTCAAAGCAATAACTAAACAATAATACTTTTTCACCAGGATGGACATCCTTAAATTCACAATTTTTAGGCCCAGGTTTTAGCTCAAAGGTTGATTGGTTATTTTTTGACACGGCAATCTCATGTTTAGGGCAATATGTCAAAGGTTCCATATGTTGCCTGCCTTTCAAGGTTGTCTAGCATCCAGTTTCAGCTTGCTTCTCAACAAGATCTTCCTCCTTTTTTGATTCTCTTTGATGACGTTCCTGAATAAAATGTGGATTTAAATGCTCATCAGTAGCATCCAAGAGATAACATTGATCATCACAAGAAGGAGGAAATCTCATAGCTTTATTCATTTTAAAGATAACTTCCTCATCATGTATTTTCAAGATTAATTTTCCATTATGTACATCTATGAGGGCTCTACCGGTAGATAGGAAAGGTCTTCCTAAAATGATAGGCACATGCATGTCCTCATCCATATCCACAATAATGAAATCAACCGGCAAAATAAATTTTCCTACTTTAACTGGGACATCCTCAACCATTCCCCTAGGATATCTAACCTTTCTATCCGCTAATTGAATGGACATTAAAGTAGGTTGAGGTTCCCCTAAGCCAAGTTGCTTATACAAATGATATGGCATTAAGTTAATACTAGCTCCTAAATCACACAAAGCATTGTCAATTTCAAGATTGCCTATAGAATAAGGAATGGAAAAACTCCCTGGATATTTAAGCTTAGTTAAAGGTTTCCTGCTTTGTAGAATGGAGGAGCAATCTCGGTTAAGTTGCACCATAGCCACACTATCCAGCTTTGTTTTGTTTGCCAAGAGATATCTCATAAATTTTACATACTTTGGCATTTGGGTAAGAGCTACTGCAAAAGGAATATTAATGTGCAATTTTCTAAAAACATCAAGAAATTTATCAAATTGCTTAGCTATCTCATGTTGCTTTGCCCTTTGAGGATAAGGAATCCTTGTTTGATATGCTGGAATGATAGGTTTCTCTGCCTCGGTAATCTTCTCCATGAGAACAGATTGCTCTGTCTTCTAGGAGGTCTTCTCAGTTGGAGTAATCTCATCAAGTATCCTCTTCTCAACTTCTATCTCTTTAGTTCCTACATTTCTAACAATATCAAGTATTATAAGGTTAATTGAATTCACAATCTTACCATTTTGGAGTATGATTGCCTTGCATTCCTCCCTTGGATTTGTCTCAGTATTTCCAAGGAGAGTTCCCTTGCTTCTAGGAGAAACAACTTGGGCAATCTGGTGAACTTGAGTCTCCAATTTTTTTTAATGGAAAATTGGCTTTGTGTCATGAATTGAACCATCATGTCCCTCATCTCTTCTATTTCATACTTCTTTGTAGGTTGGGAAGGTCCTACTTATAGGGCAACTTGAGATTGATGAGGTTGCTGAAAGTGGTTTTATTGTTGAAATTGAGGTTGAGATTACCCCCATACAAAGTTTGGATGATTTCTCTAACCTGGATTGTAAGTATTAGAGAAAGGGTTTTCTCCATGAGAGTTTCCCTGTATGAAATCACATTACTCTTAGGTAAGGGAAACGTCACAATCAGCACTTCTATGGTTGCTTCCATAGTACTCACAACAGCTCGGTCGAGAGCTTGTGCTGAAACATTTCTCTTCGTAAGATGTTAGAGTAACACATCAAACTTATTAGAAAGGTCAGTGACAGCTTGAGAATTATGAGACTTTGACCTTTCTTCATTCATAGAGTGCCATTCAGAACTTGTGTTGACAAGCTTTTCTATGATTTCAAAGATCTCCTCCGGAGCAGTCTTCTAAGTCTCCATTGGCAACGGACTCAATTTGCATCTTGTGAGGTGTGGTTAAACCATTGTAGAAATTCTGAACTTGTATCCAAGCTAGGATACCACGGTTAGGAACCTTCTTTAACATCTCTTTGAACCTTTCCCAAGCCTTTGACAAAGACTCGTCAGATTGCTGAGAAAATCTTGTAATCTCGTTCCTCAGTTTCAAGGCTTTCTTAAGTGGGAAGTATTTGTTCAAGAAACCCTTCGCCATATCACTCCAGGTTGTGATGGAGCCTGGTTGTAAAGTCTTTAGCCACATCTTAGCTTTGTCCCTCAAAGAGAATGGGAAGAGCTTCAGTCTTATCACATCATTCGAGATTGCCCTATTAGATCGGAAGTTATTGCACATGGTAAAAAAGTCTTGGATGTTTGAGTTTGGATCTTCTCTAGAGAGACCTCTATATTGGATGGCTGCCTGAAGCATCTGAATCATTGAAGCTTTGATTTTGAAAAGGTTGCTCCCTTCTTAAGGTATAACAATATAGGAAGAGTTTCCCTCTGTGTCAGGTTGCATATACTCCCGAAATCTCTACCTAAGAGGTGGAGGAATGACCTCGTCCTCCTCATCTTGTAAGATCTCATCATTCTAAGGTATTTTGTCGTCAACCATTCTTTCTCTAGCACGAGCTCTTCTAGCAACACCGCTTAGTTTATCACAAGTTCTTTCTATTTCCAAATTTAGTGGAAAAGGAGGTGGCAAACTAGCTCTACGCATGCAAGTCAGAAAGATCTTCTGAAAACACATGTTCCTAAAAATCTAAGAACACACAAGGTAAAAAGCACCAATCTACAGTTAAAGTAATCAAACTATTTAAATGTTGCTCCCCGGCAACGGCGCCAAAAACTTGTTGATTCCAAAATGGACAACCTAGCAAGTGCATTAGGGTCAATGTAGAGTGGTAAGCACAAGGTCGTATCCCACAAGGAGCAATCTTAAAATAGTTCGAGGTTTCCCTTGTAGACTGGTTCATGAAGATCTTCTTAATTTCAAAAGTTTGTTTGTTTGTTTAAAAATAGCAATGAAACAAAAGCTATAAAGTAAACAAAAGTTGTAAATAATGATAGAAAAGCACAAGCTTCACATACCCATAAACAACGTAAGATTTCCTCCTAGCAAAACCTGTAAATCTACTTGATTATATGCATAGATCTAAGGTCTCTTAACCAGATTTCCCCAAGCTTACCCTTAGGCTTCACTTGGTTTCTAAGATTACTAATTTAAGTCTCCCTTAGGTACTTGTTAAATTAGTAAACTAGCATTAAGATTAGTTAAGCATTTAATCGAAATTAAAACCCTTAGCACATACACAATCCCTTCTAGGTTTCTTGTGATATGTGTGTGTGTTTGTGATTCTAACTATAACAAATCTCCCCTAGGTACTTATTGTTATAGCATGTATGAGTCTGGCCCTAACTCAATCAAATTATTACTCAAACACAACAATCATCAAGAGATTCAAAATAAAATTACAAAGTTGCATCGGAGGAAGATCTTACGCTGCCTGCTTAGGCAGGATTGGCTTGCAAGGAGATTACTCACTCATAATGAAGAGAATGCCGAACTCCATTAAAAAGAAAATAAAAGAACAATTCTATTCTAAATATTATTGATGGATCGTCTGATGCTTTATCAATGGAGAAGAAGTATATTTATACCCACCAACTGATAAAAGATGAAAATAAATAAAAATCCCAAAAGATAATTATCCTATTTTAGTCTTTATCTAAAAGGGAAAACAAACTCTAAACAAGAAAGAACTCTAAGGTAATTGATAAACTTGGAAATATTAAAAGATAAGATCTCTCTTTTTCTTCTTCTTTAGTTCACGCCACATCAGCCTTCTAATTAGGTGGTCCAACTCTTCCATGATTCTTTTCTGTTTTGTCTTCTTTTTGCTGAGATTTCCTACTTTGACAATCTGCTGGCGAGATATTCCTAATCCAGCAGAAAACCTGAGATTACTCCAGAAATAAGTAAAAACTTATTTTATTTGAATCAATTAAGCACATTAATTACATAATATTTCACTACTGAATTTCACTTATCAAACAACGATTAGTATTATAAATAATAAATATATATGTATTTAATATATTAATTATTAGTTCGGATCGGGGAGGCCGGATTTGGATTTTATGACTAAAATCAAGTCGATCCTATATTTTATTCGGGTCTCTTCAGATTTAGGCTGAACCAAACCTAATCTTCAATTAATTTGTTCAAACTTGACCAATGAAAGGAGGGTCGGCGGGCTTGTGCCCAAATCCATCTTGTGCCCAAGTCGATCACCCAATAATGCATTGTTGAAAAGTTTTTAAGTTACAAGCTTCAAATTAAAATGATAAATAAATCAATTAAAAGTATAAGTCGGAGGGCTTATGCCCAAGTCTATCATCCAATAATGCATTGTTGAAAAGTTTTTAAGTTACAAGCTTCAAATTTTTTGATAAATAAATCAATTAAAAATATAAATGTTATGTGTATATAAAAAATTATAATTCGTTATTAAATTTTTTTTTTAAAAAAAACCTTAATCCATCTGGATCCTAAACTTGGCCCTAATCGCCCCCCGTCTCCTAAACTTTAAAGTTTTCCTTTCACCCCCTTAAATTTGTCTAAAACATATCTTAGGCACCCCTCAATCCTATGTGCCAGCTTATGTTGCAAAAGTTGAATAATTCAGCAAACGGTTTGACTAAAAAAAAGGATATATAGGAAAATAAGATAGTAATAGCTAGGGTAAAATTTAAAGATGAATTAATTTATCTTCAAATTGAAATTAAAAAAAAGTCTATTTGGGACTGATATTTCCCATCCATCCACCCATCCTCCTCCTCCACGCCGTCGCCACCGTCCACCTCCTCGCCGAAACTCGTTGACCTCCGATTAAGCTAACATTCCGCTTACCTCCGATCATTTCGAACAGATTCATTCTGTAGCTATACACATCGGATTTTTCTAAAACGTCGAGCTCTAATACCCTTTTCCGCACGAAATATCCTCTGGTACCTCGAAGGTTTATGATTACTTTGCTCTCATCTTTCCCCATTAGCTTTGAGAGACCAAACTCTGCTACAATTGCTCGTAAATTCTCATCTACTAGAATATTTTCAGGCTTTACATCCAGATGCAAAATCTTAGATCTACAACTGAATTGCTGCATATTGCCCTATTTTACTTTGCGTCGGCCCCAAATTTTACCCTTTTTCCCTTTTCATTAAAAACCACCAAACAACCCCAACATTATTAATACAAAATTAAACTTTTAAATTTCAAAATTCTCTAAATAACATCTTACAAATTTCACTTTTCAACTCAATCTAGCTCAATGGACGAACAACGTAGGAAATCATCAATTCGGATAACTAATTTTCGATTTTTTAAGAATTTTTTTTCCAGAAAATGCATGTGGGCATTCCACTGGGACGCCTGCATTTGATAGTGGGCGGCCATCATGGAAATGTCAGGAGTCAAAAGTGGACGCCCATCTTTCTATTTGGGCGGCCAAAATGGATGCCCATGAACATTAAAGGCGTCCCATATGGATGCCTAAATGCTATTCAATTGAATAGCACAGGCGTCCATTTGGGACGCTTTACTTTGTTAATGGGCGTCCAGTTTGGACGCCTTCTATGTGAGATGGGCGTCTAAGATGGACGCCTGACATGTCATCGTGGCCGTCCACCATGGACGGCCATCTTTGAATACAGGCGTTCACAATAGACGCCCGAAATATATTGAGATTATCGGTTGGAAAATTCAGCCGGCTGGTCCCGAAAATTTATAATTTCAAAAAAAATTAATTTTAAAATTTAAATTAGTTTAAGATTAGGGTCAGAGAAAAAAATAGAATCTAAAATCAAATTGGAACTGTATTGAAGGGCAAATTTTTCTTTTCGCGGGAACGACACAAAGTAGAATTGGGCGACGCATAGTAATACCCATGTGCAATCTGCTATAATTGCTTTTTTATTTCGACTGATTCTGCACTTCTGTTTTGTTCTCGAAGTTGAGTTCTTTGTTGCATATGTGTCTTCACTTGGTTCTCGAGTTGAATTCCTTTAATCATGTGTCTGTATCCATGATCATCGTTTATGTTCAATATTGAGATTGTTGTTATTCTTTCTATTTTGATTTTATCGGTATATCAAGCAATTTTGCAATAACCTTCATGGATCCACTTCATTTTGTTCTGTTATATCTTAATTGCTTTTGAGATTTAACTACTCCATGTTTGCTTGTTAGATTATGTCATACTCAGAACCAGCTAGAAAATAAAGTGAGCCAGTCCTGGTAAGCAACCGTCGGTGAGATTCGGATTCCGATTGCGATTTCCATTTTCCTTAGGCGGAAGAATCTAGTAATCCAAAGATCCGTTTGGGATGAGATTGTACACTAGCAATCGCTACAACTTCAGATCTAAACTCTTCCTCTTCTGATGCTTTTATTATGATCTTGTATAAATTTCAAATTATGAAGTTATTAGATTCTTTAAATATTTGGAATTGATTTTACTGATATTTGTGTTGTTAGATTAAGGCTTTGTTTAGCTCATGGTTCATTGAAGTATGATATGGTATGGTACAGTATGGTACGGTATAGTATGGTATAGTTTCTTAAGAGTTCTTGTTTGGATAGATGGTATGGTATTGTATAGTTTTCTAAAGTTTTTAGTTTAGTTTGAAGGAGAACCATGGTGAACCACCAGATTGGTAGTTCTATTTTCATGGTTATTTGAACCATGAAATAACCATGGAGAACCATACTTAAAAAAAGAACCATGCAACCAAACAAGAGATTTTTATTTAGAACCATACCACACTATAATGAACCATGAAAAAATAATGAGCCAAATAGGGCCTAAATTTTATTCATGAATAGGCATATGCATCTGGACCCCCTGAACTTATCCCTAATAGTTCCTCACTCCCCTGAACTTTTAAAGGTACCTCTCACCCCCTGAACTTGTCCAAAGTGCATCACTGAACCTTTAGGGCATATGTGGCAATGCACGTGGCAATTGCTGATGAATTGAGCGCGTAAAATGTATTTTGAAGAAATTAAATTAAAAAAAATTACAAAATTTCAAACCGTCGTCCACCCTCGTCTCCTTTTCATTATCTCCGTTAACATATCCATTAATACAACTTCTCTGCAATTATCAAGCTCAAATATGTAACTGATTTCATTTATTTGAAGATTATAAACTTAATTTTGATTTTTTAGTCGGACTCCTCTGTAAATTCAGTCTATCCTCACAACGACACTACCCTCGTTAAAGTCTATTTTTACATTCCTCCTCTGCCATTGATGAAAACTCTTACAAGAGCCAAGCTAAATTCATCAACCAAAAGTAGTGGTGGTGAAACAACTCCCTTCTTCGACTTCCTCGGCGCCACCGCTGCTCGTCTTTTCTTGTAATTAACTTTTCCACTTTCAATGGGTGTGGTGTGACTAACGAGACATCGAAGAGCGGGTTAGTGTGGCATTCATGGGCGCTACGGCGCCGATGCCGGTTGTCATTAATCTCTTCACTTCATTAAAACTTTTTTGGGACAATTATAATTAATCGCACTTTACTTCATTGGAACTTCTTTGGGACAAAATCTATGTTTAATGAAGGGATTTGGTTTTACTTTGATATGTCGTTTTGGTTTTCAGAGAGTTGCAGATGAACTATGAAAGAAAAAAAATCAATTTTTGATTATATTATTGTCTGCCACGTCTCGCTTCTTAATTCATTTGACTTTTCAAAAATGAAACATAGCAGAGCGTGTAACCCACTCTCTTAATATGATGTGGTTGTGTGTCATTTAGGGGTGCCTGTGATGTGGTTTGAACAAGTTCAAGGGGGTGAGAGGTACCTTTGAAAGTTCGGAGGGCGATGGGCTACTGGGGACATGTTCGAGTCGGATATGATGTATGCCCTTAAGGTGATTAGGGTGATATATCTTAGTTATATAATAGTACGAATATTTTGTTTAATCAATAAAGGCATTTAATATTTTGTTTACACTGATGTGTTTGTATATATATTATAACTGGTTAATATATTCATTGATGTATGCATGCAAAATTCCTTGACGTATCATAGCATGAAGTCAGAGAAATTATAGTTGGACTATATTTGGTGGAACCTGCTTCATGTGCAATTATGATTATGTCTAAACTATCCCTAGTCATAGTTTCATCAAGAAAGGGTATTGATGGAGCGGAAAGACTAGCATGTGGTCAACTTTCTTAGAAAGGATCTAAGCAGTCAATCTCCTAAGGACTGAAGGTGGTGCCTTAAGTCTGACACATGGATATATCTGGGAGATATATTAGAGACCGCAGTAAGATAAACACTTGGTAAATATATCAATATGTTAGTGTTTATCTTCATGCAATAAGCTTTGTGAATATTCTCATACTTGAGATGCTAGTTACCTTCTGTGGTACTGTTGTTATACTTTGGATCATTTCTATACACTCATTAATTTAGGGTGTCATGGGTGATTACGGGTATAGTGATAACAGCACGTTGGTAAGCTAAGTAGTCGAAAAGAATCCATCGCTCCGGATATATTAAGGAGTTGTACGTGGCCGCTTGTTGAAGTGATGATTGCCATAAACCTCTGATCAGAGTATGTGTTTGATAGAAATAGTTTCTAGTCAAACACACTATGGTAAAAGGTAATATACTTCGGGAACATGTAAATATCTGGGATAGCTTGGAGCAACCTTACTATTAGTGGGTTAACACTTCAACCGAACCCTATAAACCAGATGGTACTAATATTAAAGAATGGAAGGAGTTCATCGCATTGGATAACTAATGTATTAACCAGGATTAAGTCATAAGCACAAATGACATTCCGAGTAATGGGGGATGGTAGACCTTTGCTAGAGGCGTACTACAGTCGTTTAAGGTAAACGAATTCAATTGACGGTCTAGAACCTCGAGCCAATGGTTCTATCAGAACAAGGGTTGGTTAAGCCTTAAGAGCTCAATACTTAGGCATCCTACAAGGTCACACATATTGGACCTTCACCGGACCGAGTAAAGAATTAATAGATTCATTCTATTACGAAAATATAATATAATAATAATTGGATTATTATTTGATTATTTAAAAGATGATTGGATCATTTTTAAAAGGATTTATTTTGACCGGTAACTAATTTATTAGGGTCATAAAATGTATATTGGATTGGAATAAAAGTTTTATTTATTGACCGGTAACTAATTTATTAGGGTCATTAAATAAAATATTATTTTAAGGAGAGCCAAAATCGGATTGTCAAGGTGAGGGTTGGACCCTACCCACATAGGCCCTATAGGCCCGAAAGGGCTCGTGGGGACTATAATAAAAAGGTCCACATGAGTGCATAGTGCACTCGTGGGCCGCGTGCCACTCAAGCCCAGCTTGTGTGGGCACACGGCTTGGGCTGAGCAAGCGCTGCACAAGCAACGCTTGCCTAGCCTAAGAGGGCCTCAACGAGCTGGGCTCGCGGGAAAGCCCCGAGGCCCAGCTCGCAGGACAAGGCAGAGCCGGGTCAGCTTGGGGAGCATGCGGATCCACTAGGATCCGCGTGTTCCTCAAGGGCGGGATGGGTATTTACCCATCCCGCATTAATTAGGTGGAGCCTTTGCTCCACCTATAAAAGGGGGCTCCCTTCCATTCCAAGGTGCACCAATTCAAGTGAAACTTGAATATTTTAGCTTATATTTTCGGGTGGAATTTTGGAGTGGCCTAGCAGCTACTCAAGGTTCTTCGGTTCTTCCTCATTGGGAGGTTTCAGTTGGTGGGGTTCGTGTGGATACTCATTGAGGCTGTCCTACCTTGGAGGCTTGTGTAACGAAGTTCTGCTAAAGCAAGCTTCAATTGGTAAGTCTTATAATTTCTCTTTTAATTATTAAGTCTTTTTCTTGAAGTATTTTTATACTTAATAATTATGCTTAGGTTATAACGCATGCTTAATTTATTTATATTTATATTATAACTTAGAGTTGTGATATATTTAATATAAATATTATTGTTAGGATATAATTTAGAATTCTGGTTCGGCTAGCTCTTGCATGCTAATCTAGGTGGAGAATTATTTAACTAAAGTTTTATTTAATTTATATGCAACTTATAGGAGTTCCTGGGGACATGGATAAAATTTTGAATTTCCGCTATACCTGTTATGCATATTCAATCTGACTGTCAGTTCCCAACAGTTCAGGGAGGGTCCGGATGCATTAAGCCAAAATTAAAATATCATGTGAGGAAGATGATATTTTCTTAATGAAAATAACTACAAGGATTTTTATGAATTTATTGCAGGTACTTTTATGAAATTTTGGCGTGAGTGTGCTACACTTTCCCTGATGAGACTGGTGTAGTCAGTTTTAGGGGTGCGTGAGATACGTTTTAGACAAGTTCAGGGGGTGAGAGGAAAGCTTAAAAGTTCAGGGGGAGAGGGGTGATTAGGGCCAAGTTCAGGGTAGTTCGAATGCATTAGACAAAAAAAATAATTATAGTTAACGAGAACTTTTAATGAGCCAACTTATAAACTTATTTACGAGCCTCTAATCGAACCTGTTAACGAGCGTACTAATTTAAACTTGGTATATTTACAAATTGAGCAAAAAAAATTATATTTATGATGAGTTCATTAATATATGACGCTGAGCTGTGTCTAGCATTTATAGAACCAAATTCGATATATTAGCTTCCTTATTTAACAATTAAACACTCCACGAATTCTCGAATTGCAGTCTGCAACCGCCAATTCCCTTCCCTTCTTTCAAATTTTTTCCATTTTAATTCCTTTCGCTTTTAAATATATTTAGAATTATATTAAATATATTTAGAGTTATTTTACGGCGACTTTATTTTTTCTTTACTTTACATCTATCACCCATTACATTGAATTTCATCTCACTAATTCAATAGTGATGAAGGGCAAAGTAACTTTACCTTTGAAAAAACAAAGTCACCGTAACCTTCACCTATGTTATTGATATTGTAATTATATATTAATGTAAATATTATATTGTGATATTAGATCTTTTGAACTTCAGTTTTATCAGTTAGTTTGCAAACTAATCCTTCAAATTATGTTATATGAAGTGAATCAAGTGCATTGTTAATTCAAATTGAAAAATGTTTATACCATACTTGTAGATATTGTTTTTGGAATAATAAGAGAAATATTTTCAAATGTTATAGAATGTGGGATTGCAATCCCAACTCCACATTTTTGAATTGTTTAAACCACATTAGACCTTTTTGTCGGGCGGGGTGGTTAGTTTCGGCCGTTTGGATTAGGTCTCGTTGTGTTTTTTTCTAAAAATATTAACATAAGTCAAGCTTAACACACTTTCAAACTTCGGGCTTGAGCTAGACTTATAATGTCATTCTTAAGCGCACCCAAAGTCCATAAATAGTTTTTTATTAAATTTTTTGTTGGATTAATAGAAAATAAAAGATAAATTTTATATAAGTATATTTAAATGTTACATATAATTACATTTATTACTTGAATTATTTTATCGAAAGTAAGACTTATTGTATAAGTTTTAAAACTTTAATTGATTAAAATATAAAAATAAATAATTATTATATATAATAAATAAATTATTCATTCATTGGACTGGGCTCAGGCAAAGATTGGTATTATTATAAAAATGAAAATCGACTCATAAAACTTCGAAATTTAATGGATATGAGCCGAGCTTTATAAAAAAATAAATATCTAAGCCCAACCCATTTAAACGTCCGTATCCGAACGGATACCTAACTTGTGAACATGTTTAGCCAACATTGTTTTATTTATTTTCATTTATTGGTATATCAATGTTAATTTGTTTATAACCAGACTATGACACGTCTTCTTTTTTATTTGGATAATTTGAAGTTTAACTTTTTAAAATTGCATATTTCACTTAAATTCAATTATTCACTGAATTTTAATAGTTGAAATTTAATTTTAATATCTTTTATATTAAAACAAAACACTAAACAAAATGTAAAATGAAAATGAAAAATGAAATTAACGGTCACCTTTCTCCATCACTCTCAACTCTCTAAAATTGAGAGTCCTTTTAATTAGGCCTAACACATACGAAGTCCCCTAAATTTGACTTCAATTATTATATATCACCCCAAACTTTGAAGAGTAACACTTAACCCCTAAAGATGACAAAATGATGTAACATAACCTATTGCTTAGTTGGCATGTGACATGTCATTGGTCGAATTTTCAAGCAAATGATTCATCTCCCATCCTCTCCAACCGTCTGACTCTTTTCCTTCCTTTTCTCTCTCCTCTCTCCGTCTCTCTCTCTCCTCTTTTTTTCTATCTCCGTTACCATTACCTAAACCATATCAATAGAATTCAGAATAAATTTATAATGATGAATACAAGATAAATAACAAAAACCATTGAAACTTTATTAAAAAATTTAATTAAAAACAAATTGCCTAAAACCAAATGTCACTACAAGCAGGTTAGCATCACTACAATTAACTCTCTCGCCATTCTCAAGACCTCTTATCCTCCATCTACCAATGCTTTTTGGCAAGATCCTGTGGGATGCATTACTCTGATTTTGAATTTCCATTTGAAAACCGTATCTCCTTTTCTGATTAACCGTATTTTGCATAGAAAGGGAATCTGAAGCAAGTGAATTTGGATTACGTTTTGATTCAGCCGAATCAAGGGATAGTAGATCCTTCTTTCAATATCCATTACGAAAACATGTTGTTTGCTCAAATCGACGACTTTATTAGCTTAGGGATTCAAGAAGCTGCCGGTTCAGATATCGGAAACTGAATGGCCGTCAAAAGGAGACGCCGATGAAGTCGGAGCTACTGTAGAGAATGCAAAGAATTACATGGAGGAGAGACCCACCTCTTTAATTTTGCAGGTTAAACTGTGTTTAAAGGCTTTAAAAAAAAGCTTTATTACTTTTTATTTTTGGATTTTTTTAATAATATTTTATTTACATGTACATGAGTTTGACCAACTTTTCTTTTAATATCACCCAGGTTACGGCCCATTTTATACAAACCATGAGATGAGAATGGGCAAATCAAATTTTAGGGTCATGTGACATCATTTTATTAATTTTAAAAAAGTAAGTTTCACTCTTTAAAATTTAAAATGATATATAATAATTAGAGCTAAATTTAAGGAGCTTTATATACATTAAGTGTTTTAATTATAAAAAAAAAAAAGTCCTTTGTCCCGCAAATGCCCAACTCATTCACTCCTCTACAATTTCCTCTGCGTATTACTTTTTCCACTCTAAGACAGCAGCCAACAAGAAATAGACTAGAGCAATTATGTCAATAAAGACATAATGAGTCTTAATTATTTAGTCCATTATTTAATTTAATTACTTTTTTCTTATATGTCAGGCAAATATAGAAAAATAGTACCCAACATAGATCTCATCTCCCATTAAGGCCATAACTGATGTGTATCCAAATCCAAGTCTAAAAGATGCCCCTCTCCTCCTTTTTTGGCGGCTACGCTCGCCGTGGAGGAGCCGGCAGCGGCTGGGCTCACTCTCTCCTCCCATCCAACTCTCCAAACACCAAATCAAAGCTTCCATCAAGGAAGCCGACTCGGAAACGGACGCCTCTGATTAACTTCATCCTCACTAACTTCTTCACTCTCGCTCTCTCAATCTCACTCATCTTCTTCCTCATCACGATCTTCCACTTCGGAATCCCTAAGCCCCTTTCTTATTCACTCAAATCTAAACCTGCTATTCGTGCTCTTAAACCTCGCAAGGCGATCCCTAGAAAATCTGTGTTTGAGAACGACGGCAAAGCTGCCGTCCTGAGTAGTGCCGTTGATATAACTACGAAGGATTTGTATGACAAGATCGAGTTCTTGGATGTGGATGGCGGGCCGTGGAAGCAGGGGTGGAGAGTGACGTATAAAGGAAACGAGTGGGATAGTGAGAAATTGAAGATTTTTGTGGTGCCTCATTCGCATAATGATCCCGGGTGGAAGCTTACTGTGGAGGAGTATTATCAGAAGCAATCCAGGCACATACTTGATACAATTGTGCAAACGCTTTCGAAGGTATATTGCATTTTTTTTTTCTGTTTTGGTACTAATTTTGGTTACTTTTGTTGGAATATGATCGATGGATTAGAGTGTGATTATGGAACTTATGTTACTTAGTAGATATTTATATGCTATATTTAGAAACTATGGTGAAGAGTTTTCTAATGAAGCTGATTCTTTTTCCTGATGAGTAATTCCTAAACTGATTCTTACTCGATGAGGATTTTTGTTCCATTCTGATGATTTCTAAAATGCCTATATTTGTTAAAAATGGGAATATCATAATCTTTACTTTTTTTTTTCTTTCTCAAGTTTCTACTTCTCGTAAGCATTGAGTTATAGTCACTAGCTTTTATAGTTAGGAATACAGAGAGTATAATTTCTAGGCGCAGGAGCTATATTGGGGTGTTATCTTTTTGCTAGGTTGATAAACATTATTTCTTAGCATCTGGAGGAATTACCATATAAAATTGAATATATCCTTTTTACTTACGCTGTTACTGCTGTAATTGTTTGTATGATTTCTAGAGTTTGTTTTTAGTGAAGTTCTATGTATGTTACTTATACTACTAATATTTAATAAGAGGGATATCGTCAGTAATATATGAAACAATTATGTGCGATTGATCATGCGATCAAAAGTCCGTATGGAATTTCTATGAGTTTAGCTTCTAACTTCCGTCCGGTTCTAAATGTGATGTATTTGAATTTGATCTTTTGGTCTGTCCCTCTGTATCCTATCAAAAAATGATGTTGAATGAACTAAGTTTTCTTCATCTAGTATGTTCACATAGTGTATGAACTATATGTATATTAAACACATCAATATGAACTGAGTTATCTGTTCAAATTCAGTTTCAATATATGCTGTCTACAACAGAGAATGGTAGATTTCTGAATAGTTTCGGGGGAGATAATTTTGACTTGTTATAATGATGAAAACTAAATTGGAATTGCAGGATGTTCGACGGAAGTTCATATGGGAGGAAATGTCTTATTTGGAGAGATGGTGGAAGGATGCATCAGAAGAAAAAAGAGAATCTTTTACCAGATTAGTGAAGAATGGCCAGTTAGAAATCGTTGGTGGTGGTTGGGTTATGAATGATGAGGTTTGTTACTGCTTTTGTTATTGCAGAACATCATGTCACCGGTTATTGCCTATAAAGCTGTTTATGCAACGCCACTTCCTTTATCCTTTTTATTTTTCTTTTACATGCAATGTGGGAAAACAGTCGGGCCCTATGGCTATCTATGACTATCTCTGAGATATTCAGTTAGAAGAATGTTGTCGTCCTTGTTTCCACCTTTTTCCTAAAACAAGCACTATATTACATTCACTTATTAACCAATGTTTGGTTTTCTTTTCTTGATGCAGGCTAATTCACATTATTTTGCCATAATTGAGCAGGTACAGTACATCTCTCCTTAAGTTGGAGTTTGGTATAGAATGATATAGGGGCATAATTGGTTTTAGTAGAATAAAGAGGCACGTGGATGATGATAGCTGGAGTGTTTAGGTAAGGATTACTGTGGAGTTCGGGTAAATAGTTTTGCACAGATGCTGTGTGGTACAGAAAGACGGCAGCTTTTTGAGATTAGTCTTTGGGGCTTATAGATTGGGAAGGGGCATTGCCTTGTGGGTGCTGAAAAGGACTAACTACAAAGCTGTCTTCTCCGAACACTCCACATCTATATATAACTACTTAGCTAAA
Source organism: Euphorbia pulcherrima (assembly GCA_947683365.1). Lineage (NCBI taxonomy): Eukaryota > Viridiplantae > Streptophyta > Magnoliopsida > Malpighiales > Euphorbiaceae > Euphorbia > Euphorbia pulcherrima. The sequence continues at coordinate 10,357,598 of CANTUS010000001.1, read as the reverse complement.
CCTCACACTAATGCCTCCAGCTGTCAGTGAATCTCTCCCTTTTTGTTAGTTCCCCCTTATCAGTCTCTATCACAATATTGATTCTATGTAGAAATGGAATTTGGTTTTTTTCTTCGATTGCTGTCTAATTAGTAATTATAGCTTCAGATGGACGAGAAAAAATACTTTAATAGTCTCCATTCACTGTTTATGAAAAGAATGACTCAATTGTGTCATTGTATTGCTCACAGGTAGGTTGAAGCATCAAGTTAAGATGTTGTCATATAAAATCATATAACATGATAAAATGACTTGTAAACTTTGAGCGACAATGGTAGATAGTGTTATAGGGAGTTTTCGTGGGTGATTAGTTTTTTTGGGTTTAATCAATTCTTTTGTGTGCTTTGCTTCATTTATAGTTGTAGTGTATATGATCATGGTATTTTTGTATATTTAAATATGAACTTATGGAATACATTTGCCAGATCACCGAGGGAAATATGTGGTTAAATGAAACCATCGGGGTTGTCCCAAAGAATTCGTGGGCAATAGATCCATTTGGTTACTCTGCTACTATGGCATATCTTCTCCGTCGTATGGGTTTTGAGAACATGCTTATCCAAAGAACCCACTATGAGCTGAAGAAGGAGCTTGCATTACATAAAAATTTAGAATATATTTGGCGTCAGAGCTGGGATGCTGCTGAAACAACTGATATATTTGTCCACATGATGCCCTTCTATTCTTATGATATTCCCCATACCTGTGGACCAGAGCCTGCTATTTGTTGTCAGTTTGATTTTGCTAGACAACGCGACTTTTTCTATGAGTTGTGCCCTTGGGGGCAACATCCAGAAGAAACGACCCAGGAAAATATGCAGGAGAGGGCCCAAAAGTTACTAGATCAGTACAGAAAGAAGTCAACACTATACAGGACAAATACTCTCCTGGTTCCTCTTGGAGATGATTTCCGTTATGTCAGTGTTGATGAAGCAGAGGCTCAGTTTCGCAATTACCAAATGTTATTTGACTATATCAACTCTAATCCTAGTTTAAATGCAGAGGCAAATTTCGGCACATTAGATGATTATTTCCAAACTCTCCGAGAAGAGGCTGATAGAATAAATTATTCCCTCCCTGGAGAGATTGGCTCTGTTGAAATTGGAGGTTTCCCATCTCTATCTGGTGATTTCTTTACTTATGCTGATAGGCAACAGGACTACTGGAGTGGCTATTATGTTTCAAGGCCTTTCTTCAAGGCTGTGGATCGAGTTTTAGAGCAAACACTTCGGGCGACAGAAATCATGATGTCCTTGCTCTTCGGTTATTGTCAGAAAGCACAATGTGAAAAACTGGCCACTGGGTTTGGCTACAAGTTAACCGCAGCTAGAAGGAATTTAGCTCTTTTTCAACACCATGATGGTGTGACTGGTACTGCGAGGGATCATGTTGTTCGGGACTATGGAATTCGGATGCATACTTCATTACAGGACTTGCAGATTTTCATGTCAAAAGCCATGGAAGTACTCCTTGGTATTCGCCATGAAAAATTTGATCAGAATCCTTCCCAATTTGAGGTGGAGCTCGCCAGATCTAAGTATGATGTTCAAGCAGTTCATAAAGCAATACCTGCACGTGAAGGGACTTCACAATCAGTAATCATTTTCAATCCCTCGGAGCAAACTAGAGAAGAGGTTGTGATGGTTATTGTTAATAGGCCAGATGTCGCAGTTCTGGACTCAAACTGGACTTGTGTTCCAAGCCAGCTTTCTCCTGAACTGCAGCATGACAAAAGGAAGATTTTTACTGGGAGACATCGTGTTCATTGGAAAGCTTCTGTTCCTGCCTTTGGGTTGGAAACTTATTATATTGTCAATGGTTTTGCTGGATGTGAAAAGGCAAAACCAGCGAAATTGAAGTGTTTCTCAGGGTCTGGTTCGTTTTCATGCCCTACTCCATATTCTTGCTCTGGAGTAGAAGGAGATGTGGTTGAAATCCATAATCAAATTCAAAGTCTCACATTAAATAAAAAGTTAGGCTTGTTGCAGAAGATTTCCCATAAAAACGGCTCTACGAATATTGTTGGCGAGGAAATAGGTATGTACTTTAGTCCAAAAAGTGGGGCCTACCTGTTCCAACCTGATGGTGAAGCCGAACCCATAGTTAAACAAGGCGGAGACATGGTTATCTCCGAAGGTCCACTAATGAAGGAAGTGTACTCTTATCCGAAGACAACATGGGAACATTCCCCAATCTCCCATAGTACTAGAATTTACAATGCAGGCAATACCGTACAAGGATTTGTCGTCGAGAAAGAATACCATGTTGAGCTTCTTGGCAAGGAATTTGATGACAGGGAATTGATAGTGAGATACAAGACCGACGTCGATAACAAAAGGATCTTTTACTCTGATCTGAATGGCTTTCAGATGAGCCGTAGAGAAACTTACAAAAAGATCCCTCTGCAAGGGAACTATTATCCCATGCCTTCTCTGGCATTCATGCATGGATCCAACGGTCAGAGGTTTTCTGTCCATTCAAGGCAGTCATTGGGTGTGGCAAGCCTAGAAGACGGATGGCTGGAGATTATGCTGGACCGTCGTTTAGTAAGGGATGATGGGCGTGGTCTTGGTCAGGGAGTGATGGATAACCGCCCGATGAACATAATCTTTCATATCCTTGTCGAGTCAAACATATCAGCTTCGGTTCCTACTTCAACTCCTCATCCCTTGAGCCCATCACTTCTCTCTCATCGTGTTGGTGCTCACTTGAACTATCCTTTCCAATTATTTGTTGCAAAGATTCCTTTGGAGTTATCGACTCAACCACCCCCAAGATCGTTCTCTCCTATTGCTGCTTCACTGCCATGTGACATGCACGTTGTGAACTTCAAAGTTCCTTGGCCTGTAAGATACCCTCAGCAGTTGATTGGAGATCAGAGGTTTGTTCTGATTTTGCAGAGATGGCATTGGGATACAGCCTACTGTCATAGGGGTAGAACGCAATGTGGTAGTGTTTCGAATGAGCCTGTAAATCTTTTCAACATATTTAAGGGGCTTGAAGTGCTGAGTGCAAAGGCGACTTCTTTGAATCTTTTGCATGAAGATACGGAAATGCTTGGGTATGGTGATCAGGTTAGGGATACAGCTCAAGAGGGACTCGTAACCATCTCGCCTATGGAAATACAAGCTTATAAGTTGGAGTTAAGACCGGTAAATGTATAAAATAGCAATTTCATCATCTCTACCGAAGTTTCACAAAATCTGAAGTAGCTGTCTGGCACGATCTTGTATAACATCTGACCAACTGAAGGAGATAAGAGGGGCTTACACCTCATGTTGGAAATGGCAAGTCTGTTTAACGGCGGAGAGTACGATTGTCACATAAAAGGTATTTTGCACTTAGTTTTAGCACTCTATTATCTATTTACAGGATCGAATTTTTTTTTTTCATAGCAGATGTGGTCTTATACACTGGTATACTTGTGCCACAGCGATAGAAATAACCTGATGAGATTTGAATTTTGCTGCTTTGCCATTTTAGTTGTTCATTATGTTGTATTCTTCTTATGGTGTATGCTCAGACGAGAAGATTTTTACAGAAATAATGAGTTTCATCCACCTGTTAATCTTAGAAATCCACCATAAAAATGCAAGTGCACTGATTCTCTCGTACCAAATTTTGAAAATGGTTGTTCTCTATAAAAATCCTAAAGCGGGGTGAATCATTCTCTTAGGCTTACGCCTCGAAAGGGTTGATAGTGTAATTGACTAGATCACACAATAAAAGGGAGCTTGTTCCCTATATCTGATAAAATTACATGCTACGATAATTGGTCTTGGTTTAAGTAGTGATGATAAGTAATTAGATGATGAAGATAACGAAAATAACCTTGTTTCTCTTGAAATTTTGCTAGTTGAGCTGAAATTAACTTACACGCGTAAATTTATAACTCAACTGATCTAATTGAACTAATTTGGTTATAAGTCCAAGATAACAAGAAGCAAGTGGCTGGAAACGTGAACGAAAATAAGTTTAAAAAAATTGCCAGACAACGGTTGAAACCAGGCCAATGGCCAATGTGTTTGCATAACAGCGCAGATGAGTCGCGCCGCGGTCACTCTGATCCAGATGTAAATTGATTCTAAAAATATGTGCTTCCAATACATAATGGCAATATACAGTTATTCATACCTTCGACTATTCATACTCATATCAGGCATTCATGATTCAACACATGTAACGAAAGTATCAATAGATAGTTTAAAACAGAATACAATAGCAACCACAAAGTCATGACATATCAGGCTTCTCCATTAGAACCAAAATTCAACAACCTCCAATGCTCAATAATAAATAACATTCATCTTTTATTTATTTTATAATACACAATAAAAAATTGTAGATTGTAATACACCGCATCAAACTTATTCTCTAACCAACTAAACCAAATTGTGAAATATATAATGCAAGTCTTCATGCATATATATTACTGTACTTGACTTATTTTACTAAAATAACCTAGAAACAGGCTACAAAGTCAGCAGAACACAGCTACAAGGCCAACATACCTGTATAAATATCAGATACAAACCACTTTTTGAAGAACTTACACACTGCCACACTTTTATAGTCCGCACATGCAGCAGTTCATCACTGTCGAGTTGCGGTCAGATGATCAAAAATTACTTTTCCCCTAAAATAACGCTCTTAAGTTCAGCAACATAGACCTCACAAACTGTACCAAAATGTAGCATCAGGAGTTCACTAGCAGCTTGCAGAAACAATGGCATTTCCTCTACAAGTATCTTAAGATAAAAATCTCTCAAAATTTCCAACACCAATCACTTAACACATTCTACCTGTACTGTCAAGTCCTTAACTCCAGCATCATTAAATATGTGGATAACCTGAGCCTTCGTAGAGGCCTTATCGGTTTCTTCTGGAACATGAAAACGAAGTGTCCCAACAATATCTGTGTTAGTAAGGCTCCAAACATGCAAGCTCTGAATACTGAATACTCCTTTAATCTTTTTAACAGCATTTATAGCTTCTTTAATGTCTTGCTCGTGACTCCTAGGAACTCTTAGAAGCAGAATTTCCGCAGAGTTCTTGAGCAATGAAATAACCGAAGATACTATAAGAACAGAAATGAATATTGAGCAGGCAGGATCTGCAACAAGCCAGCCTTTATACTTAATTAAAAGGGTAGATATAACTACTCCAACACTTCCTAATGCGTCTGCCAAAACATGTAGAAATATTCCCTCCATATTGTGGTCAACGTGGAGATGTTGCTCGTTTTTGGGTTCCTTTTCATTGCTAATTTTGGAAATCAATTCAAGGTGTTCAAGATGATGTGTATCATCATGATGGCTGTGATGATGGTGAACATGGTCATGCCCATCGTGGCCACAGTGGTGATCGTGAGAATGGGTATGGTCATGATGATCATGATGTATACTTGATGCCTTAACATGGCAATCATGGGACATGGAGATGCATTCATGATGCTTTTCATGACCATCATGATCATGAGCATGTTGGTGATGGTCATGTGAGTGTGGATGTGGATGTGGATGTGGATGTGGATGTGAATGGGAATGGGAGCATGAGCCGCCATGGGCATGATGATGCTCCTCATGAAAGAATATCAAACCAACAACATTCACAAGCAGCCCTCCAATTGAAACAGTTAACAAGCTATTAGTTGATATCTCTTCAGGATCCAAAATTCTCTCAAAAGACTCCAATACAATCAATGCTCCAACAAGAAATAGTAAAACCGCATTAACATATCCTGAAAGAACCTCAAACCTCCCACGGCCATAATTGAACTGGCCATTTGCAGGCAAACGGGATATATAAGAAGCATATAAACCAATTGCCAATGCGGCACAATCAAACAACATGTGACAGGCATCTGATATCAATCCAAGACTATTGCTCATGAACCCAGCAAAGAATTCAACAAACATATAAGCAGTGTTAATCAGAAGAAAAAGTGCAATCTTACGAGACTTTCTTTCACTCAAAATATGGCGAATAGGCTTCATAATTGAAATACTAAATGGCTCTGATGATTCCAATTCCAATCCCAATTGAACATAACTAGAACTGACAGGCTCCAACTGTCTAACAGCAAAATACAAAGGCAAACCACATAAAAGAAGTCCCCAAAGAGACAGCTTCGGGAAGTAGAACAACTCCAAAACAATTGTACAAGCAAGGGTAAATATAAACTCCCTCTGAAAATCTCTTGAGTACATTAGCTTGTCTTCACCATAATTTTCACTCAAAAGCACTCCAGAAACAACAATATTAACCAGCGGCCAACCAAAATTCCCTATGGAAACATCACCATTTTCGCTTGCAAACATTATAAAACTCACCATAGCAGGAATAAACAACAATACTGTTGTATAACACAATGACATCAAGCGAACCCTTTTCTGACCTAATTGCCTAATTGCAACAGGATTCAATGAAACACGCTCATAAAAGCCCATAAATCCAGATAAAAACGGCAACAGCATAGGCAAAATCCTAACACATCCCTCACTAGGAACCAACGAGAATCCATAAGTATCAATGAATGAAGCTGAAAATGGAAAACAATCAATCCGATCCCAACTCATAGACAGCAGAAACAAGCCAGAGAAAAGCGCAAAAACCCCAGGAAAATTATTACCATTGTCAATTCCATGTGGAGCTGGACCGAGATTGCGCTTCTTCGCCTCTGAAAAGAATCGAGCAGCTACATTTCCGGACAATTCAGCAAGAATCATAGCCGCAGTTCTACAATACCTGAGGGATAGAAATCGGAGGAGGAAAACAACAGCAAGCAAAAGAGATTTGAACAGAAATAGCTTGTGTTGGGATACAGAAATAGATGAAATTGAAAAGTTAGACTGACTGAGATTTCGGAAGTGGAGAGGGGTCGTAGAGGGGGAAAACAGAGAAAAACAAAGAGAAAGAATGAAGGATAGGAAAGAGACAAGGAAACAAAAAGGGAAGATATAGAAAGAGGGAGATCGAAGGCAAGGGAGAAGTGTGTAGAGAGAGCGAAGAGAAAAGAAGAGAAGCAGGAGAAAAGAAAGGGAGGATTTGGAGGAGGAAGACGGTGATTTGGAAGGAAGGCGAAGAGTATGGAGGCGTTGTTTTGATGGGGTCGGAGTCGGAGTTGGGGAGAAATTTGAATACGTAGGATGTGGTGTAGAAGAGGGGCTGCTGACGCCGGTGGTGGCAATGGAATGAAGGGAATCGAATGAGGCGCCTCGGTGAGGAACGGAAAGGCGGAGAGGGCGGTGCTGGTGGTGGTCGGCCATTGTTGATGGTTCCGCTGATTTGGGAAAACTAGAAGCGTATATGCTTTTTGAGGAAAACTGATACCAGTAGGGCCCACTATGCAAACATATGTAGAAATATCCCAACTATTTACTAAAATAACGACGACCGAAAATAACATGTTTCAACATTTGTGTTTCATGCTTTCATTCCATGGGCTCTTCTCATAATATTAGCAGTAGAGTGGAACTAATTAATAAATATTTATTTTAATATAAATTTATATATAAATAATATTAATAAATATTAAATAATATTAAATTATTTGGATTATAAGTCCAAAAAAATATATTTATAGTATAAAGAGGTAATAAATTGTAGGAGAGAAAAAATTTAAGAGAAGGATAAACTTGATATGAGTAATTGAATGTAATACATTTAAAAAAACACATGTATTACGATATTAATTTTGTTCTAAAATATATAACTTGGATTCAACCGTCATGAATACAAACGTTTAAGGGTATTCTTAGTAGTTTATCTTTTTTTAATAATAGTCTCGATACATAGGTAAAAGATGACAGATACGTATCAGAATTATATCAGATACGTATTGGATATATTTCTGATATATGATAGATTTGTAGTAGATGTTCATCCAAATCAGTATTAAAACAAAAAAATGCATCGGAATTCCTCTTCAATTACGCAAAATCAATTCGAACTTGTTTTTAGTCAGAAAAAATTACAGATGGAAAAAAAAAATTGAAGATGGGACGAAAAATAACGATTATATCTGATATATAACAGAAATAAATCAGATACGTATCAGATATAATTATGATATTTTTCTTATATATGACAGATTTGTAGTAGATGCTCATACAAATCAGTGTTGAAACAAAAAAAACGCAACAGAATTCCTCATCAATTGCGTAAAATCAATTCGAACATTTTTTAAAGAGAAAAAAAAATCACAGATGGAAAGAAAAACGCATATCAATACTGATTGAAAGAGATGTGATCGGATTTCTCTTCAATTGCTCAAAATCAATTCGAATTTGTTTTAGCAGATGGAAAGAAAAACGCAGATCGGTATTGATTGAAAGAAATGCGATCGATATTGATTAAAAGAACACAGATTATAGAAGAAAAATCGATGATGAATGAAGGATTTAGGATGAAAAAGTGAGGAACGAAGAACAACGATTACCGATAGGGAGAAAAAGAGGGAAAATTTTGATTGAAAGAGATTCAAACTTCTTGATTTGCCGAGCAGTCGTTGTTTATATAAGAGCGTATTCTGGTTAATTACTTTCTCAAATATTCTATTTCTATTAATCGTATTTATCTGTGATATTTTGGTTATTATTTTACACTATTAAATACATTTACGTGGCTTTCCCCTTAGTTTTTATATAAAAGCCGAATAGATTGTAGCCAATACTTGAATGGGCTTTTCATTGGGCTGTTCTTGGAAATCATGCTGACTTGCACGGGCTGACCAGTGGGCTTGCATCGCAAATTTAGTAAAGGAACGTTTATCATTGCTATGGGTAGGGCGGTAAATAAATCAAGTTGTTCGATGTTTGACTCGATAAAAATTTATTTGAGTTCGGTTTGTTAATAAATAAATTTGTTCATGAATAAAATTCTAGGCTCGTCTTTATAAACGAACCAAGCTTGAATACCGTGATATTCGGCTCGAAAGCTTGTGAACATGCTCGATAAAAGGCTTATGAACATACTTGTGAACATGCTCGATAAAAGTGAATAATATATTATGATATAAGTTTTAAGAACAACATTTATTAATGTTTTATATTTTTATTATACAAATATTACAAACTTAACCTATTTATTTTCTTAATGCAAGATAAAAAATTATACATAATGTTCGAAACTCGGTTTGAGCTTATAAAAAATTTAATTAATATGTTCGGTTAAAGCTCGACTAAGCACGATTGAAGAAAGCTCGGCTAAACTCGATTTAAACAAAGCTCGAGATAGGCTCGAGCTCTGTTTAGGCTCGGTTTGACCAAGCTCGAGCTCGGTTCCGAACATATTTTGACCAAGCTCGAGCTCGACTCGTGTTCATTAAAAATTTAACGAATAGAGCTTGAACATTCGGTGTTCGAGCTCGACTCGGCTCGTTTACAGCCCTAACTATGGGAGCTCAAAAGCATATTTTACATGTCTGTGGGGAAAATATTTTCACTTAAGATTTAAGTAAAATATCAGGACAACAACAGCAAACTAACAGTAAGTTGCATGGCTAAGGCATTGTTCATTTGAACTGTAATTTAATGTAGTTCAGTTCAGTTTAGTTCAGCTTTGAGCAATTATAAATTTACATTGGAATATGAGTTGTACGTCTCAAACATAAAACATGAACTCTTTTGATTAGACATCACATCACATGAAGAGGCTAATACTATAATTTATGGCTGTTTGATACTCTCGTACCCTGTCTGGAATCTTTGTCCGATACATTATCATAGATCTTGCAGGATTGAATTCATAATAATAATTGAAGTAATATGACCTGTTTTACTTTTTATTGACAAGATGAAACCCAAAACAACTGTGTGTGCTTACTCAATTGATGTCCACCAACGTTTGTCCACTTGTCTACTTAGTGTTTTTTGCTTACGTGTCAACTTACTCTATTTTCTCATCCATATACTCTCCTCATCCATAGTTTATCTTCGTGTTTATCTTCGTAATCAGTTTAAAAATAAACATTTAAAATGTTTTTACAAACTAGTTGATAAAATTAGTCATTGAATGCCGATAATGGATACTTTTTTGTTTAACAAAAGAAAACTAGTTTACAAATAGTTGAAATATTTAATATATTTAACTAATAAGCAACTAATAAGTTATAAGAACTATTAAAAACTACTAAAAAGGATGTATCCAGAAAATATTTATTTGTGTATAAAATTTAATAAGATATATTAGTCTTTTACTTTCTGAAACTTTAAATGTTTATAAGATGCTTGAAAATAAACAAAAATAGCATATATCTTTTAACTTAAAATATAATTAAGGCATCATAAATGCTTCAATAAAGTCCTTATAACTAATATACACTGATAAGGATTAAGAAGGCTTCGTGAAAGATTTTAACCACAAAATCAATAAAGAAGATGAGATTGCAAGCTAAACTTGCTGGAAACTGGGTTTTCTAAGAACTTCTCAAGCTAAAATTTGAAGGTATTAAATCCAAAGAAGAGAGAAAAATCTCTGAATTTGTATTGATGATTTGGAATGTGTCTTTCCATACAAAAAGGTGAGCTTTTATAGCCAATTACATTATATAAAATATTACACAAGTGGACAATAAAATAATACAAGATAAAGATGATTAGACATCTGACAAAAAAGGACAATTATGGAAGTTTCTCCACTTGGTTTAGCCAATCGCGTCACCCACTTGTTATCTTATCTCTAATGTGATCAGAGATTCAAAATGAGAAGACAGATGTCAACTGAGTCGTCCATGTTACTTGAGGTGGCCCTGACTCAGCATGCCTGCAGACTCGTCCCTTGAGATTTTCTTGTGCTCATTAAGGATGGCATTTGGCGCTTCAGCCGTCTCCTCTTCCAGGCGACAGAGCCGTCTTGGAAAATTTCTGAGCAAGAAAATAAAATTGGGGCCCTTGTACAATAAATATATGTTAAAAAAATTCAACAACCAAATTTATACATCTCTAGTAAACAACCAAAATGTATGACACTTAGCATATACATATATTTTTTAGATTACGATATTGTCATTTGAAATTTTGATTATTTGAGTATATTTTAAAGCAAATTTCAATTGATTTTTTACAAGAGATTTTATCTAAAATTACATTCTTTATTTTATTAATTATTGATATATTTGAAAGATATAAGAATACAATAACTTTAATTAAAATAAGGTATTGGAATCTCAAAAATATATACTGAATCAATTAAACTAATATTTGTTGTTTTGGAAATATAAAACTATATGTTATATTTTCATACTTGATCGGCGATTTTAATATTTGTATTATAAATTATAATTAAAGAACTGAAATTAAAATTAATTACCAAAATTAATTATTCTTGAGAAAAAAATAATAGGCTGGTAAATAAGTCCAATCTTTAAACTAATATCAATTGAAAAAAAATATTTAAAAAATTAATATTAAACCTTACTAATTATTTTTTATTTAAAGGGATTGATCCCGCATGTTAGGAGAATTAAAAAACGCTCCTACCACTGATCCAAATCACACTTTCATCAGTTACTCTCATTTATATATATTTAATATTTTTCTCATACTATACCCGAACAAAATTTGAGGCCCCCGAAAATTTGGGGCCTTGAGCAGTCGCTCCACTTGCTCCCCCTAATGGCCAGTTCTGCCAGACAGCCTCGTAATGCCTCGCAAGCTAAGCTAAATGCTTGGGCTGAGACTTGTTCTCCAGCCGCCCTCAATGTTTCAGGCGGCTTTATTCCAAGAGGGCCGAAGATATCCTCATCATCCATATATATATATACATGGAGTGAGAACTATTGCGACTAAACTCGATTACGATCATTCATTTCCAGTGAAAATCTAAGTGGTTTACATTAAACATAATTTTTCCCGATCGAAGTCGTGAATAAATCGCTGCTTAACATTAGATTCATTCTGTAACTATATCAATACAATAAAATGTCCTTACGAAATGTAAAAGATAATAGTTCCTCGGAAAATTTTTCTGTGAATGTTAAAATTGTAGATATGCAACTTAATATGTTCATATAATTTATATCAGATGATTATTAAAAAATCCCAGCTATCTGAGTGAAGAAAAATATCAAAGCAGAAGCAAATGGAATCAACCAATAATATGTTAAAGAGGACTGAAGGTAGATATCGATTGGATTTTGCAATTGTAATAAAGCTACATTAGGAGTTGGTGGTGGTGGTCAACTTATATAAGTGGAATCCTCCTCAGTAAACAACAATCAATAATTGACTCATAATAATTAGCTTCAGGTTCGTAGTATTTCATAATTAACATATTAATTAGTTTAACTTGTGCGTTAATTATTCTATAGGAGATGTCAGTTTCAAAATCTTAACCTCAAATAAATGAACCGTTCAGAAATTTGTGCACAAAATTTAGTACAAGCAAGCAACATAAAAGTTACAATTTCATAAAAAAAGGTTAACTTAAAAAATTATGTGGTTTAAGTCATTTTAAAAAAAGTTTTTATATTTTTTTTAAAAGAGCTCATGTGGTATCAAATATTAGCAATTAACAGTTTTTTTTATAATAAAGTTAGTTATGCTAAGTTGGTAAGGTGAATCATCATATTTTTTTTGTTTTAAAATTTGCAAAATTCAGAGTTTTCCAAAAATACCCTTTATCAACTCAGCACAACTAACTTTGTTAAGAGAAAATCCATTTTTTACTCACATTTGATACCACAAGGGCCCTTTTAAAAAAAAAAACACAAAAGCATTTTTAAAAACAAACGAAGCTATAAGGAGATTTTTTGAAGTTAACCAAAAAAAATGAAACGTACAAACATGCAAATCAAGAAAAAAAAAATAGTCTCCATATTTTTATAGCAAGTATCTTGTTAATATTAATATCGTGATTTTCTAATCTATACATTTATAACAAGTATATTGCTAACGTTAATATTTTAATTTTGCAATCTATACGCTTCATTCAAAAATAGAAGTTGCATATTTAAATCTTCTATTTGCACATAAAATTGATATTTAACGTGTGAGAAAAATCTGTTTTAAAAATAGTCCAAGGATTCACTGCTAAGAATCTTATGGCCAGTTTGAGATTGCTTTTTCAAATTACTTTCTATGAAAAACTTCATTTTTAAGCTTTTCAAGCCGTTCTCCCAAAAAATTTTGGAAATCAATAAGAAACAGTTTCTGATTAATAAGTAATAAGAGCTAAAATCTTTTGTCCAATGTCAAAATCTTTTATCCAATGTCAAAATATATTATTTTATTAAAAGTTTGTATGCACATATTTTCGTGACATCAACTCTGATAACAATCCCAAACAAACCCTAAATCAAGATTATAATCTAAACTCCTTTCAACAATTCAAGTAGAGACGACACTGGATCTTGAATCTGGTCCGGATATATGTATCCATATCCATTTTTTAGTGTCCGGTTCCTATAAACTTCAAATTCATAGGATTCGGACCGGATCAAGATCCAACCAAAAAAATATGGAATTGGGTTTATCTAGAGAACCAAATTCTTATATATATAAATTAAACATTAACCTAATTTTACCCTCATGCTTCTCTCATTTTGTGATATTTAATGGCAGATGAATGTAAATTTTCAATATGTTTACTTTTAACGTCTAAATTAAATTGTACACGTTAAACTTGTCTATTTCGTTGCAAATTAAGATAATGAATTATTAGAATAAAATTTTAGTTGTTTGTTGATATAAATCTATATGTTGTACTTTTTAACATTAATTTTTATAGATCCATTTGGGATCGGTTTTAGAATCGTTCTGTGGGATCAATTGTATTTGGATTGTGGTCTAATTTTTTTAGATTCAATGTGTTAGGTCCAGTAATAGATTATGAGAAAAGATAATAGTAGCAGAATAAAAAGACACAAAGATTTTTACGTGGGAACCCCAAATGAATTAGGGAAAAACCACAGGGCAAACTCCGAATAATTCTCCACTATAAAATAATAGTAGGTACACCAAGAGATTACAAAATAGTGGCACACAAGTGTTTCCCAAAACCTCACTATTTTCTCTCTTAGCCAACTCTTAGGAACCCCTTTCCTAAGTTTATATCCACAGATTATATTCTTATATCTATGTTTTTCGATCTCTGGCTGAAATGAGGCAGAATGCCTATCTATTTATAGGAATTGTAAGACGCATGAAATGCTGTCTTTCAATTTCTTTAATTGCGCTACCAATCACCACCGAATTCGGTTTGTATTTTTCTTTTTTCTTTTTTAATTTCAGTGGGTCCCACATGTGAAGGGACACCACTCAACAAAGCTCCCCCTCCCGACTACATTGTGGGACTCTCTATCTCGGTTGCTTTGACACACTGATCAAACTTTTCTTTTGGAACGACCTTTGTCAGCATATCGGCAGCATTGTTGTTTGTATGAATCTTCTGCAACTTGAACTCTTTTCCTTCAATGGCAAGTCTGAGCCAATGATACCTTACGTCAATATGTTTTGTCCGCGCATGATACATAGTATTCTTGCTCAAGTCTAGTGCACTTTGACTATCACAATAAACTATGTAGTCTTCTTCTTGCACACCCAATTCTTGAAAGAATCGCTTTAACCAAAGCATTTTCTTTCCTGCTTCTGTTGCTGCAACGTACTCTGCTTCAGTTGTTGATAATGAAACACACTTTTGTAACCGTGACTGCCATGAAATAGCTCCCCCTGAGAATGTAAATAAGTAACCTGATGTAGATTTTCTTTCATCAAGGTCACCAGCCATATCCGCATCTGTGTAACCAACAAGTGCTGGCTTTCCACCTCCAAAGGTTAAACATAACTTTGAAGTTCCTCTCAGGTATCTAAAGATCCATTTAACTGCTTCCCAATGTGTCTTCTTGGGATTTGACAGAAATCTACTCACAACGCCAACTGCATGAGCGATGTCTGGTCTTGTACACGCTATTGCGTACATTAAACTGTCGACCACTGAAGAATATGGAACATTTGACATATCTTCTCTATTTTTCTCTGTTGAAGGGTAGGATTTCTTACTCAACTTGAAATGAGCGGCAAGTGGAGTGCTAACTGGTTTAGCATTCTTCATATTGAACCTTTCTAGTACCCGTTCAATATATTTTTCTTGCGATAACCACAGCCTGCTGGACCTCCGATCTTGGATAATCTCCATTCCAAGAATTCGCCTTGCCGGTCCCAAATCCTTCATGTCAAACGCCTTAGACAAATCACACTTCAACTTACTAATCATTTTGGCATCTGGCCCAACGACTAGCATATCATCAACATATAGGAGAAGAATGATAAATTTTCCATCAGGGAATTTGTGGACATATACACATGGATCAGCTTCTGTCCTTTTGTATCCTTGATTCACCATGAAGGAATCAAACTTTTTATACCATTGCTGCGGGGCTTGTTTTAGCCCATACGAACTTTTCTTCAGGCGACACACCATGTCCTCCTTTCTCTTGACCTTGAAACCTTCTGGTTGTTCCATATAAATTTCTTCTTCTAAATCCCCATGCAAGAATGCGGTCTTTACATCAATCTGTTCTAACTCAAGGTTCAAGCTAGCTACAAGACCTAGCACAACTCGAATGGAACTTATTTTCACAACTGGTGAAAAAATCTAGTCAAAGTCGATACCTTTCTTTTGAGTAAAGCCTTTGACAACCAATCGAGCTTTGAATCTCACTAGGTTTCCATCATCTTTCTTCAGCTTGTACACCCATTTATTCTTGAGTGTTCTCTTCCCTTTAGGAAGTTTTACCAGCTCGTACGTGTCATTCTTCTTTAAAGAATTCATCTCCTCCTGCATGGCCTTCATCCAACAATCTTTATCTTTATAAGATTGCACATCTTGGAAGCTTTCAGGCTCCCCCTCATCAGTGATTAAAATATAATCAGAACTGGAGTATTTTGTAGATGGTTGTCGTTCTCTGACTGACCTCCTTAATTGAGGTTCTTATTCTGGTAGAATGGGGTTCTCTGGCTCCCCCTGCTTAATACCTTCTTCATTCATATCTTCATCTACAATTGCATCTTGATCCCTCACAACTGGCTCTTCTTCTCCATCTTGTTCTGATTGGTGCATTCTTTTTTCTGTGGCATCATCTGATAGAATGCTCTTTGGTGGTATATCGATAACACTGTCACTTGTAGATCTTTCACCGATGATATCATTCTCATGAAATACAACATCTCGGCTTCATATAATTTTCTTTTTCACTGGATCCCATAATCTGTAGCCGAACTCTTCATCTCCATAACCGACAAAAGTGCAAGGAACTGATTTATCATCAAGCTTTAGCCTTTGCTCTTTAGGAACATGCATAAATGCCTTGCAACCAAATACCCTCAAGTGAGAGTATGAGATATTTCTACCTATCCAGACCCTCTCTGGAATATCAAAATCCAAAGGTGCTGAAGGTAGTCGGTTGATAAGATAGACAGCAGTATTGACAGCTTCTCCCCAAAATGACTTAGGTAAGGTAGCCATTTTTAGCATGGATCTAACTCTTTCGACAATGGAGCGATTCATTCGTTCAGCAATGCCATTGTGTTGAGGTGTACCAGGAACTGTCTTTTCATGCCTGATACCATGTTGACTACAGTAATCCTTGAACTCCTTGGAGATATACTCACCACCATTATCTGTGCGTAAACACTTCAATGGCACTCCAGTCTCCCTTTCCACCATTGCATGGAATTGCTGAAAGTGCTTGAATACTTCATCCTTTGTGTGCAGCAAATAAATCCACATCTTCCTTGAAAAATCATCAATGAAGGTAAGGAAGTATCTTCTTCCTCCAATGGATTCTGTATCCATGGGACCATAGACGTCAGAGTGTACCAGCACTAACTTATTATTTCTCCTTCTAGAGCTTTTCTGAAATGAAACTTGATGTTGCTTCCCAAATAAACAGTGATCACACGGGTTAATTTTTCCTTTGGCTAATGGGATGAGGGACTTCTTAGCCAGTATATTCAACCCTTTCTCACTAACATGCGCTAGTCGTCTATGCCACAAATTTGGTGAAGCATCATCTCCAACTGTATTCAGTTGACTCGCACATATTGTTGCATGCGTTTTGTATAGCGAGCAACACAATCTTCCTTTCGCCACCACCAGCGATCCTTTGGTGAGTTTCCAATTTCCATTGCCTGTATGATTGTGATAACCTTCCTTGTCCAATACACTAACAGACAACAGGTTCAACCGAAGATCTAGAATGTGTCGCACATTTTTAAGTGTTAATGTGCATCCGACACTTATCTTCACGCAGATATCACCGATTCCCACCATTTGCGAGACACTATTATTTCCCATTTTAATAGTACCATAATCGCCTGCTTTATATGTTGAGAAGTATTCCCTTTTTGGAACATAGTGGTATGAGGCACCAGAATCTACAATCCACTCGGTATCTGCATCTTCAACATGGCAACAATCTGCATCATGAGATACTAAAGCCACCTCTCCATCTTCTTTTGTGACTGTAGCAGATGTATTTTTGTCATTATCATGACTTCGGTTTGCATTCTCTTGTTTAAAGAAACGACAGTTCCTTTTGAGATGGCCCTGCTTTCTACAGTGGTAGCATGACCTCTTCTCCCGGGACTTGGATCTATCTTTCGATTTTCCATTCCCACGACCTCTACTCTTGCTTCGACCCCTATTTTCCGTGACAAGGGCTTGTGAACTAGTACTGGCAACGTCTCTTCTACGAAGTTCTTCATTAAGTAGGCTATTCTTTACTATAGACATTGTTACCACACCATTTGGAGCTGAGTTACTCAGTGATGCAACAAGAGTATCCCAGCTATCTAGTAGAGTTCCCATCAAAAGACATGCTTGCATCTCATTATCCAAGGATATATCGGTGACTGCTAACTCACTTATGAATCCTTCAAAGTCGTTTAGGTGTTGTGTGATTGATCGTCCCTGTCAGTTTCAAGTTCATGACTTTGCGAATCATGAACACTTTTCCTTGAGCATTTTTAGTCTCGTAAATATCCTCTAGCTTCTTCCAGAGAACTTTGGGATCTGTTTCATTCCTCACGTGGTTGTACAGGCTAGCATCCATCCATTGGCGTACTGTACCCAATGCCTGCTTCTTCAACTTTATCCACTGCTGATCTTTCATAACCTTCGGCTTTGCGTCGTCACCCTCAATTGGATCATACAAATCTTTGCAATTGAGGTAGTCCTCCATTCTGGATTTCCACATTGAATAATTTGTATCCGTCAATTTGATCATTACACCGTCATTCGCCATGTCAAAAATTTAAGAATGGCAAAATTTTACTATTCACGAATTTTACTATTCACATCAATAGTGACTGTATATGTGAATAATACTGTATACCCAAATAATACTTGTATATTGGAATAGTAACAGTATACTTAAATAATACTATTCATAAAAGATGGCCGAATATGAATAGTATTATTATGAATACTATTTTACTATTCACTCAAATTGCGTATGTGCGATGGTTTTTTGAACGGATTGCGCCACCGGATTTATCGTAATTTTCTCGTCGTCGTGGTATATTTATTTTTGAATAATATATCCACGGATTTTACAGATAAAACAACCTTCGGCTCTGGTACCACTTGTTAGGCCCAATAATAGATTACGAGAAAAGATAATAGCAGCACAATAAAAAGACACAAAGATTTTTACGTGGAAACCCCAAATGAATTAGGGAAAAACCACGGGACAAACTCCGAATAATTCTCCACTATAAAATAATAGTAGGTACACCGAGAGATTACAAAATAGTGGCACACAAGTGTTTCCCAAAATCTCACTATTTCCTCTCTTACCCAACTATTAGGAACCCCTTTCCTAAGTTTATATGCACAAATTATATTCTTATATCTGTGTTTTTCAATCTCTGGCTGAAATGAGGCAGAATGCCTCTCTATTTATAGGAATTGAAAGACGCTTGAAATACTGTCTTTCAATTCCTTTAATTGCGACACCAATCACCACCGAATTCGATTTGTATTTTTCTTCTTTTTCTTTTTTATTTTTTTATTTTTTTTAATTTCAGAGGATCTCACATTTAAAGTGACACCACTTAACACAATAAAATCTGAATATAACACGCAAAATTGTCAAGGGACATAAAGATTCAATCTAGATTCAACTCATGCTCATCACTAAAACTCAGCCAATTTTATTATTTACCAAAATATACAACTCATAAGTTAATTTTCTTATTTTTTTAATGAGCGTTTCTCTCGTAAAATTAAAGTATATATTGTACATTAGAAATTAAACTTTTTTAATCAAGAATATTTTCTATATATAAAATTGGAACTAATTAGAACTCTAATTAAAGGTGGACAAATATAAAGTTAGCTCTCCCATATTGAAGAATCAACTGATCTAGCTAAGAATTGTGTAGAATGATTCGCAAACTGATAAACATAGACAAGCCTAAAAATACTTAAAATAAATTACCGGAGTTAAAACACCTGACAAAACACATAAATATAACACAAATATGTCCTTAGGTAAGATTTAAACTGAAAATAAAAGATAAATGCTGCAACCTCTATTTCCTCCCAACTAACGATTTCGAATATCTACAACCATAACGTATTTACGTCATAACATCATGCCTATAGTGTAGATCTGAAACGATTTGATTGTACGAAGATAGATCTGAGTGTCTTATGTGAAAGATCAACAAGTATCTTGTCTAAAGGCAGATCAAGTCCAACTCAATTGTAAAACTATCAAAATTGATGTACGTTGCAACAAATCCATGTTTGAAGAAGACGATTGTGTAGTGGATGATAAGAAATTAGTCGATGGCCTGTTGAACTTTTGAATCTTGTTGCCTGACGTATTCATTTACTGCCTATTTAGTGTCGATCATAACAAATTTTAGTTCGACAACTTAAGATATCGTTGAAGGTCGAGAATTCTATGCATAATCACCAAAATATATCTATGTTCCAAACGATGATATATATATATATTTCACGTTATATGTGTTGTTAGATAGACACTTAAAGTATTAAAGTTAAACAAGCCATGCACCCAAGAAGCAAATTTTCAATACTTTATGCATCAAATAGGCAATAAATGAATACGTTATGCATCAAATAAGCAATTTTAATAGGCCAGACACCAAAATGACATTTAAGTTATAGAGCAGGACCAAAAAAAGTATTTAAGTCTTTTTTCTCCTTCTCTAATGAACAAACTTACAAGCGGAGAAGGTGAAGATCTTCAAGTCAATAGCCGCTAAAATTTTGGTTTCTAAGAAAGAAATTAAACTTAAAACTTATAATTTAACAATTCAACCGCAATTATATTTTTTCAGTGTTAGAATTCAATTACTTTATACAAAATTTGTTTTATTTTATATATGGGCACAGGAGGGAAGGGTACATAAAAATTTTCATGGTTACATATTTTCTTTTCTTTTTGGTCAAAAGATTGAAAAGCTTTGGCCTTTAAATAAAGGTTTATTAGCAAATGGAGCTGAAAAGGAAACGTGCTGTATCACGTCGAGTAGTGTAACAGTCCTATCCTAAAACATAGTTTATACAATTACACCGCAATATAAGAGAGTCCAAAACATATAAAACAATTTGTATGATTCTTAGTTTCTTCTTTTTTTGGTCTTTGTTTAAGATATAAAGTCACATAAATCACTCATAAAAAAAGGTTTATCATTATCAGAAAAAGGTGATATGAAGTATATTGTATTTAATGTATGTTGTTTTCATTTACAATCAACCATTAAAATGGAGCTAGTTACCTATATAGTTGGTAAAATAAACTTTAAAATTATTAAGTTTCAAAATTTGCCAATTATATACGAAAACGTCTAATGCTAGATATGATTTCCAACTGATTATGTCAGTTACGGAATTTATCGTGATAGTTACAAAAAAAATATGCAATTTGAAATTTATATATGGAGACAAGAGCCGTGGTTTGGTTTAACATTTAAAGAAAAAAAACTCTCAAAGAAAAGAAACTGTGTTTTTGAAATACATCAGTATCCTCCTGAATTTGTCCCTGAATACCTTTTAGCCCCTGAATTTTTAAAAGTTTTAAATAACCCCTTGAATTTGTAAAACAATTTCAGATAACCTACTAAATTTGTAAAAAGTGAACTCATTTGCCCCCTAAATGCCACATGTTAGATTTTGGCTGATTTGACTTTTTAAAGATGTCATTTTTCTCTCTTCAATTAAAAGCCGACACGTCGCATTGAGGGGACAAATTCATTCACTTTTTATAAATTCAAGGAGTTATTTGAAACTTTTTTATAAATTCAGAAAATATTTATAACTTTTAAAAGACCAGAGATAAATAAATATTTAGGGACAAATTAAAGGGGTTGATATATGAAATATGACAACATAACATAAGCATATTTATTCTGATCTAACAAATTAATGCAGTTTTCAATAATTTTGTTTTATTAATTTGTGGTATTTTTTGTTTGCCTTAACGTATTGGTTACACGATATTTACTACCTGAATTGTCATAGTGGCATACAATATTAGCATAATGATATTAGTTAATTACATTAAGGCCATTCTTTTTTCAACTTTTTTAAATTGAATTGAACTGAATTAAATTGAAATGAGCTGAATTGAATTGAGTTAAACTAAAATGAATTGAATTGAATTGAACTGAACTAAAGTGAGCTGAACTGAATTTATTTTAGTGTAAATTTATAACTATGCATAGCTAAACTGAACTGCAATGGACTGAACTAAACTTAACCGAATTGAAGTGGTTCGAACTGAACTAAATGAAGCGATCTAAACTGAACTGAACTAATTGAATTGTAGTCCAAGAAAATAGGGCCTAGCATGTCTGAACTGAACTGAACTAAATTAAATTGCAATCAAAAAAATAAGGTCTAATATATCTAAACTGAACTGAACTAAATTAAATTACAGTCCAAAGAAACAACAACTAACATGTTATTTGGAACGTATTTAGATGGTAACTTTATTTCTTTATTAATGAATTATTACTTTGCACTTACCAAAAATTAAATGAATTGTCATTTGCCTTGTGATGATTGAAATGATGCTTAATTCAATTGTTTGAGCAAAACAAATAAATAATTTTAAGGGTTAACTTTAAGTAGTTTCACTCAATTTTAAAAAGGTCATTGTGTTATTTGTTTTTCAAAAGGGCCCTTGTGGTATCAAAAGTTAGAAAAAACGGATTTTCTCTCAACGAAGTTAGTCGTGTTGAGTTGGTAAAGGATATTTTCGTCAAATCCTAAATTTTTCAAATTTTAAAGCAAAAAAATATAATAATTCGACTTACCAACTTAACATAACTAACTTTATTATGAAAAAACCCTTAATTGCTAACATTTGATACCACAAGGGCCATTTTGAAAAAAAAATAACATAAGGGCCTTTATAAAAATGAGTGAAACCACAGGGGGGTTTTTGAAATTAACCCTAATTTTAATGAGGACATCATGAGCACGCCTGAAATGAGGCCGCTTAAAATATTGAGATTGTTTAGAAGATTAAATCCGCGTGGAACATTAAGGCCATCTGGAGCAGGCATCCTCAAGTTGCCTGAAACGATGCCGTCTAGACCAAGCCAAAGCTTCTGGCTTAACATTCGAGGCATCCGAATGCCATCTAGAAGAGAGGCTGCATGGACCATCAACTCCCATCCTGAATGAGCACTAGGAAGTCTCAAGTGCTTAGTGTGGAAACATGCTGAGCAAAGGCCGCCTCGAGCAACATCCGTTCGAAGTAAGGTCAGGCTGCTCATTTTGAATCTTTGCCAATAGAAGAGATAAGTGAGAGTGTGAGTGACGTGATTGGCTTATCCAAATGGAGAAGAAATCATAATTGACTTTTTTTTTATCATAAGTCTAATCTCTTTTATTTTATAATTTTAATTGGTCCAGTTGTATTCTTTTAATATTCAAAGGGATTACGTCCTCTGAATGGCTATAAAAGCCATGCTATTTGTAAGTAGATGATCATTATTCACAAAATATATCATTGAAATTTCTCTCAACTGTTGGGTTCAACACCTTCAAGTTTCGACTTGTAAACACCTTAAGGCAATTAGGGCGATATATCTTAATTATGTAATAGTACGAATATTTTGTTTGATCAATAAAGGCATTTAATCTTTTGTTTAAATCAATGTGCTTGTATATATATTATGGCTGATTAAATATATTCATTGATGTATGTATACAAAAGTCCTTGACGTAACATAGCATGAAGTCAGAAAAAATTATAGTTGGACTATATGTGGTGGAAACTGCTTCATGTGCAATTATGATTATGTCTAAACTATCCCTAGTCATAGTTTCATCAAGAAAGGATATCGATGAAGCGAAAAGACTAGCATGTGGTAAACTTTCTTGGAAATGGTCCAAGCAGTCAATCTCCTAAGGACTGAAGGTGGTGCCTTAGGTTTGACACATGGATATATTTGGGAGATATATTAGAGACCGCAACAAGATAAACACTTGATATATATATATATCAATATGTTAGTGTTTATCTTCATGCAATAAGCTGTGCGAATATCCTCATACTTGAGATACTAGTTACCTTGTGTGGTACTATTGCTATACTTTGGGTCATTTCTATACACTCATTAATTTAGGGTGTCATGGGTGATTACGGGTATAGTGATGACATCACATTGGTAAGCTGAGTAGTCAGAAAGAATCCATCGCCCCGAATATATTAAGGAGTTGTACCTGGCCGCTTGTTGAAGTGATGATTGCTATAAACCTCTGATCAGAGTATGTGTTTGATAGAAATGGTTTCTAGTCAAACACACTATGGTAAAAGGTAATATACTTCGGTAACAAGTTAATAATTAGGATATCTTAGAGAAACCTTGCTATTAGTGGGTTAACACTTTAACCGAACCCTATAAACCAGATGGTATTAATATTAAACAATGGAAGGAGTTCATCGCATTGGATAACTATTCCATTAACCAGGATTAAGTCATAAGCATATATGACGTTCCGTGTAATAGGGGATGGTAGACCCTTGCTAGAGGCGTACTACAGTGGTTTAAGGCAATCGAGTTCTATTCACGGTTTAGAACATCGAGCCAATGGTTCCATTAGAAAAAGAGTTGGTTAAGCCTTAACAGCTTAATACTTCGGGATCGTATAAGGTCACACACATTGGACCTTCATCGGACTAAATAAAGAACTAATAGATTTATTCTATTACGAAAATATAATATAAATAATAATTGGATTATTATTTGATTGGTTAAAAAAATGATTAGATCATTTTGGCTAAACCAAGGAATTTATTTTTGACCGGTAACTAATTTATTAGGGTCATAAAACAAATAATTATTTGAAAAGGACTGGAAAGATTTAAGTAGGTCGGACCTAGTTAAATCACCCGGAGATTTTATTTTTGAGAAAGGAACCGAACACCAAAAGGGGACTGCGGTCTTATAGCACGCTGCTGGCAGCGTGCTTGAAAGCCTCGCAATGCGGGATCAAAAGATCTCAGGTTATGGAGCCCAGCATTCACCGCAAGCTGGTTTTGCGAGAAAGCCCGCAAGCCCAAGCTTGCGGTGGCGCACAACGTGTACAACCCGCAGATCCAGTTGGATCTGCGGGTCAAACCCTTGTGGTATGTGCTAATAAGCACATCCCACATCGGTTAAAGGGGAGCAATTTCGCTCCCCCAAGCTTATATATAGGCTTCACTTCTCCCCCTTTCAAATTGCACAAAAGCTCAAAGCTAAATCCTAAGTTGAGATTCGAAAATATTAATCTCTCGGGCAATTGAGTAAGTTCTTTTTAAGGAGCTTGAATTTATTCGAGCACCTCTAGTTTATATTTTCGGGTGGGGCTTCTGGAGTGGTCTGGCAACTACTCGAGGCACTTTAATTCTTCCTCTCGGGGAGGTTTTGGTTGGTGGGGTTCGTGTGGATACTCATAGAGGCTATCCTACACTTGGAGGCTAGTGCAAGGAGGTTATACTAAAGCACGCTTCAACTGGTAAGTTTTCTTTCTTTCTCTTTTAATTATTAGGTCTTTTTCTTTAAGCGTTTTTACACTTAATAATTATGCTTAGGTTGTTTTGCATGCTTAGTTTATTTTACGCTTAGGTTATAGCTTAGAGTTATAACATGCTTAGGTTATAGCTTAAAGTTATAACGTGCTTAGGTTATAGCTTAGAGTTATAACATGCTTAGTATAAAATATATGTGCTAGGATATAATTTTGAATTATGGTATGCCTAGCCCATTTGCATGCTAACCTAGTTAGAGAATTATTTAGTTAAGACTTTATTTAATTTATATGCATTTTTGAGGAGTTCCTGAGGATAGGGACAAAATTTTGAATTTCCTCCATGCTTGTTATGCACGTTCAATTTGACTGTCAGTTTCTGACAGTGGTATCAGAGTCTACCTATTTAAGTGCATAATTAAGTTAGAAGCGAACTGAATATTATTTTCCATTTAAAATGATTTATTTATTTAATTATTTGGAATAATATATATGAACTTGTGCCTTTCATTTCAAGGTTAGAAAATGGTTATGAATAATTTTGAATTAGCCTGCTCAACTTACTCAAATTATATAAGTTTCAATAATTTATTTATAATACATGGGTTACAGATGCTTCCAATTTACATGAATTGGAAGAACGAAATTTATTAGTTCAAGAGAATCCATTGGTCTTTGAATTTGTGCCCGTATTTGTCTGGCTAAGGATTGGACTTGGTGTCTACTCCTTATAGGGCAACTCTCCTACCTGGGAACATATATCGGTGCAGCTTGAATTAACCAACGAGGGGATTATATATGGACTAATTTATTTCTAGTATATAAGATGGTGTTTATATATGTTTCTACAACAAAGTAAAAATTAAATTTATTGAATAAAAGCTTAAAGGAAATGTAATATAAATATAACAAATAAAAGTGTTAATTTTTTTGCATATAATCTAGGTTGATGGAATAATTATAATAAAAAGCTGAACCCACCTAAGGTTAGACCTTATAAATTTATTCTAAAATTCCCTGAATTAATATAAGTTATTATAAATATGTCCATCTGATAAAATTCTGGATTGGGTGAGACGTTTAACACCAATAAAATTTTAAAGTAAATATATTAAGGCAAGTTATAGTCTTCCTTACTCAAATTTATAATACGGTCTCTTTGGACTATCAAGTGGTACGCAAAGCGTCCCTTCTAGTCCACATTGATTGGTTGTAAAGTTTAGGATATGGTCTGCCTTAACGGAACCGGGGTAGTCTACCATAAAATTGGGGGCTAGGCCCAGATCTGAGACATATTCAAGGAGATGCTAAAATAAAAGCACACGTCCCTTGAGATTAGGGAACTTGAATGTATTGGCAATTGTATACGATGCAAATGGAATATGATTCCAACTTAACTTACTCTTGTGACTTGACTCATAAAATTGGGGGTCATAATAAATTAGTTATAGATGCTACCTACTAGGAAATTTAGCTGGGCTAAAATCCTGAATTTAATAGAATGGACTATTGTAAATTTCGAAGAAAATAGTAGGACAAATGTATTTAATTAAAAGTCCTTATGTTAAATACATGTACTTAAACTAATATCTAAACTCTTTTTCTTTTCTTATATCTTAGGTTGAAAATGACTTCCAATGTTAATCTCCGTATGTTACTTACACAAAATTGAATGGCTCAAACCTTTGTGATTGGTTCTGAGCTATGAGAATAGTTCTCAAATCCGAGGGAATTGCCTATGTTCTAAGTGAAATTTTCCCTGTTGAACTTGATGTTGAGGATCATGCGAAACATGATGCCTGGTTGAAGCACAAGAAAGATCATGAGACTGCCATGTGTATCATATTGGGGTCCATGAATCCTGAGCTTCAGAAGTAACATGAGAACATGCCCTTGGAGGACATAGTTCTCCATCTTGAAGAGCTCTTTTGGGAGCGGGAAAGGACAGAGAGGTATGAGACCTCCAACCTCCTTTTCAGAACCAAGATGTAGGCTGGCACCTCTGCCTCTTAGCATGTACTGAAACTCTTGAGATACCTTGAGAAGCTGAATCGATTGGGATTCGAGATGAATAATGACTTGAGCATTGACCTCGTGTTGATGTTGAAACACCCCATACCTTATACTAAGCATAAAACAATATCCATAACATATATCAATTTTTTTAATTTGTACTTTATTTATATATATAATATACTAACAAAACTTAACATACGGTTTATAATACTTATAGCATCATATCCTATTACAACAAATATGTACAAAACAAAAACCAAAACCCGGCCATTTTCTATACTATATGCTTGTTATATGAGGAGAGGGAGCGAGATGGAACACAACCAACCAATCTTTCGTCCATGATATCTACAATGAGCTTCTAGTACAAACTTTATAAGCTCTGAAAAATTTAGCGCTTTATATGAGGCGCAACTTAGTGAATATAAACAATCTATGAATTTAGCAAATCACACATATACATACATTACAAATTCAATATAGCAAATCACATATATACATTAACAAATTCAAAATACAGTCACACTTATATGAGAATGAATGAACCGGTTATTTAATTGTTGTGACATTTCCAGCTAAACTATTTCCCCGAGATACATGTAACATTTGTAGCAATTGTCAATTGATTTGCTGGCCAACTGTGTAACAAGTGGTTGACCTTTCGGTCCATTTGTCAGATATTGCAATTGGTAGACCATATAGGTCCAGATGAACAGAACATGTATTGCAATATTTGATCGGCTATGTCACAACGTCTCTTATACTTTTCATATATTCAAGTGCAAATGTTTGTTATACGAACCATTGAACTTACAATTAGCATATACTAATGCAATTAAATTTTAGCATATATTCCACATACATATATCATATAATTTCGGCTTTATCAAATATAATTTTCATTATAAACTTATATGTACATGATTCACTTAAGAATTTAAATCAAGTTTACATTCACATAAAAATACATTTCCAATACAATTCATTTCACACTCAAATAATGTCAACACACTTCATATATATCAAGTTTCACTCACATATATAGTCACATATCAACACAAATCACAATCACAAATTCATTTCATGTTTATACTCAATTATACTTATCCAATAATTCACATTAACCGTTCACAAATATTCACTGGTCGCCACAATTCACATATCAATACCATCTCAATGCAACTTACATTTCATATTAAATATAACCACACAACACATGTAACACTATTCAAATATAATTTCAAATCAAAATAATCATATCACTTAATTCACATTAAGACAATTTACACAAATCATATTAAATTTAACCACACATCAATACAATTCATATGAAATTCACATATTCATATAATTAACACATCAACACATTTCACCCATAAGTTCATGTCATTTTTATACTCATAAAATTATCCAAGCTAATTCTCTCAGAACAACTTGGACCTTTCTTCGGAATCCCTTCAATGTTTTAAGCTCCTATAACATACATATTCATACAACAAAACTACATATATACATCTTATATCCTTTTGTAAATATATAAAGACTAATATAAACTAGATAGAATTACTATCTCTATGACCTTACTGACTATAATCAATCATATCTCTCAAAGTACTCAACCAAATAACCTGATTATAGTTTCATTTTAATCTTAACACATAGCTTTATAACATATCAAAATTTTAGAATTTTTTGATTACTTTTCCATTTATTACAAATTTTATATTTTAAACTCTAATTCTTATTGTTTTGCCTGCACTTAGATCTAGTGTTCTTATGACCTCACTTTACTTCAAAATTCATAACTTTTGACTTACTTAAATGCGCTGATTCTTCTTTTATTCAACTCCTAATACACAATTACTTGACATACTAAAGCCTCAAAATTTTCAAAGCCTTATATGAGTTATAGTGAATTTTCCTTCAACGCCCTGTTTCAACCCGTTTTACCTGGACAACATCTTAGTAAAACGACTATAACTTTCTATAAACAACATGAATCATCATGATTACTTTTCATACTTAAACTATATAGATAAGGGAATAACATATCAAAAACTCATAATTTTCTAAGCAGTATAACAATCTCAGATTAATTTTGAAACTCACCTCATCTCTTTGATCATCTAATTCTAGACACTTCATCTTATAAAAATCATAGCTATTGATCTACTCATCTAAAAATCCCCAAATTTTGCAGGAGGATTTTTAAGAGATAGATGAACAAAGCTCTAGTTTATTATATCTCCTACTTCTATTTTGAACATCATAAAAATTGAATCACAAGTTCAACTTCATACCTGGTTCTTCCTCTCTCTTTATTCTTCTTATTCTCTTTTGCTCCTACGCTTTTCTCTTTGATTTAGCATAATTCTAAATGACTCTGAAGATAATCACTATCTGATATTTATCCTAGAGTGGAAATCTCACCCTTATCCTTCACCACATATCCATATTAGCGTAATATCATTGTACCCTCACATTTATACTTTAATTTCATTAAAATAATAATAACAATAATAATACAACACTTATATAATGTATCTAATGCATTTATATATACTATATCACTATACCCTTATACTTATTCCCAATACCTAAACAATAATATTAATAAACAATACAAATATCTTATCTATTAAATTACTTTACATTTATAGCATAACTATACTCTACCTATTTCTTAAAATTCTATTCTTCTATGGTTTGGTGCCTAGACAATAAAATATTGTATTTTATATCATCAAATAATTATTAACTTAACTAATCAATTTCTTATAATTTAAGATGTAAAATATTAAGTAATTAATCTAATTTTATGACATGTAATAGATGTAAGCAATGGGATGTTTCAGATGTCCTTGGAAGATAGTTACTCAAGCTTCGTGACTAACTATTACATGAAAAAGATAAATTCTACTATCCCTAAATTAATCAAAATGTTGAAAAAAGTAGACCCTCAGATCAAGAAAGATCAGAAATCTATACTGTTGGTTGAGAAAGGCAAGGCTTCTAAGAAGAAGAAGCAGGCACTGGGTGCCAAGAAAAGAATCAGTAAAAAGAAGAAAGAAAAGAAGACATCGAAGTATGTTTGCTTCTAGTGTGGGAAATCGGGACATTGGAAGAGGGATTGCAAAGCTCCTATTTCTGAGCATTTGAAGAAGAAGCCTGCAGAGGCATCTACTTCAGGTATGTTTGTAATTGAAAACTTTGCTACTTTTCCTCTTGAATCCACTTGGGTATTAGATACTGATTGTAGTTCTCATATCTGTACTTTTGTGCAGGGACTAAGGAACAGTAGAAGACTTGTAAAAGGGGAGATGGACCTGCATGTGGTAAATATAGCTAGAGTTGCTGCATTAGCCGTAGGAAGCTTTAATCTTATTTTGCCAAGTGGACTTTTTTTAGTTTTGAATAATTGTTACTACATTCCAAGTGTTACTAAGAATATTGTATCTGTTGTGTGTTTAGCAGCAGAGGGATTTGAAATTTTATTTTCGAATAATAATTGTCAGATTCATTTGAATAATGTTCTTTTCGGTTATGGGATGTTGAAAGGTGGCATTTATGTTCTTGATACTAAAACAAAAGTTTTTAATATAAACAATGTGAAGAAAGTTAAGTTAGATAATGAAAATTCCTTCTACTTATGGCATTGTAGTTTAGGCCATATAAACAAAGATCGCTTAACCAAGTTGCATAAATGTGGAGACTTGGGCGTAATAGACT
Organism: Euphorbia pulcherrima; assembly: GCA_947683365.1. Lineage (NCBI taxonomy): Eukaryota > Viridiplantae > Streptophyta > Magnoliopsida > Malpighiales > Euphorbiaceae > Euphorbia > Euphorbia pulcherrima. The sequence goes on along the minus strand of CANTUS010000001.1, from coordinate 10,326,815 downwards.
TAGAGTCTTATGGTGATTGCGAACCTTATTTAAAAGGAAAAATGACAAAGTTACCTTTTCAAGGAAAGGGTGAACGGGCCTCGAGTACATTGGAACTTATACATACTGATGTGTGTGGTCCAATAAGTGTTGAGGCACTAGGAGGATACTCCTACTTTATAACCTTTATTGCTGATTATTCACGATACAGTTATTTATACTTAATGAATCACAAGTCTAAAAGTTTTGAAAAGTTCAAACTATTCAGAGCTGAAGTAGAGAAACAGCTTGAGAAAAGTATTAAAACACTGCGATCAGATTGAGGTGGAGAATACTTAAGTCAGGAGTTTCAGGATTAACTAAAGGAAAATGGGATAGTTCCCTAGCGGACCCCTCGTTATACACCTCAACTAAATGGAGTGTCAGAAAGGAGGAATCAGACTTCATTAGATATGGTTTGGTCCATGATGAGCCATGCAGATCTCAGTAAATCCTTTTAGGGATATGCATCGGAGAGCGCAGTTTATGTATTAAATAGAGTGCCCTCTAAATCAGTTGATTTTACACCTTACGAAAGATGGTGTAATAAGAAGCCATCTCTAAGTCACTTAAGAGTATGGGGCTGTCCTGCTATGGTAAGAGGATAGCATCAGATAAGCTAGATGCCAAATTTGACAAGTGTCCGTTCATTGGATATCCAAAGGAAACTATTGGATATTTATTTTACCAACCTAAAGCACAAAACGTATTTGTGTCTCGGAATGCTCACTTTTTGGAAAAGGAACACTTAATTATAAAAGTCAGTAAGAGCAATATTGAACTGGAGGTTCAAGAGGAAGAAACAGAAAATCAGCTGATTAACCTCGTTCTACATACACAAGAAAGTGTAATCCAAGAACAATATGTCGAAACACAATCATTGCGAAGATCATGTCGTATTCATAAGGGTCCTGATAGATACGGTTTTATCATCACTGATGATAAGGAACTGTATCTCATGGAGGATGATGAACCAAGGACATATGATGAGGCAATGAAAAGCTCAGATTCTGATAAATGGCTAAAAGCCATGAAATCATAAATGGATTTTATGTATGAGAACCAAGTTTGGAATTTGGTTGATGCACCGCAAGAGGTTAGACCGATTGGGTGCAAATGGGTCTTCAAAAAGAAGACTGATATGGATGGTAATGTAATTACCTATAAAGCAAGATTGGTTGTGAAAGGTTATAGTTAACGTGAAGGTATTGACTATGATGATACTTTCTCACCGATAGCCATGCTTAAATCTATAAGGATACTCCTCGCTATTGCTGCTCATTACGATTATGAGATCTGGCAAATGGATGTTAAAATAGCATTCCTGAATGGGGATTTAGACCAGGATGTGTATATGACACAACCTGAGGGTTTTATATCTCAGAATGTCTCGAAAGTATGCAAGCTACAAAGATCCATTTATGGACTTAAGCAGGCATCCATGAGTACGAATATAAGGTTTGATCAGATAATTCAGGAACTAGATTTTTGTCCAAATGATAATGAGCCTTGTGTTTACAAGAAGGTTAGTAGGAGTGCAGTTGTTTTCTTAGTATTGTATGTCGATGACATTCTGCTAATAGGAAATGATATTTCTCTTCTTCAAAATGTTAAAATATGGTTGTCAAGAAAATTCTTCATGAAAGACCTTGGTGAAGCAACATTTATACTAGGTATAAAGATCTATTGGGATAGATCAAAGAAGCTGTTAGGTCTTTCTCAAAGTACATATATAGACAAGGTATTGAATAGGTTCAACCTTAAGCATTCTAAGAAAGGTTATCTCCCGATGATAAAGGGGATTAACCTATCTAAGGCTGAGTGTCTGAAGACAGCTCAGGAGAGAATGCGCATAAAGGATATACCCTATGCATCCACGATAGGATCCATCATGTATGCTATGATATGTACTAGGCCAGATGTCTCTCAAGCTTTGAGCTTTACGAGCAGATATCAGTCAGATCTAGGTGAAAAGCACTGGATGGCCGTCAAGGCAATTCTTAAGTACTTGAGAAGGACTAAGGATGAGTTCTTGATTTATGGAGAAGGTGACCTGACATTCAGAGGCTACACCGACACGAGTTTTCAATCTGACAAGGATGACTTTAAGTCTCAGTCAGGATTTGTGTATGTGTTAAATGGAGGGGCGGTATGCTGGAAAAGTTCCAAGCAAGAAACTACTGCTGATTCAACCACGGAATTTGAATACATTGCTGCATGCAAAGCAGCAAAAGAAGCTGTCTGGTTAAAGGGATTTATTGGTGATCTCGGTGTGGTGCCTGAGCCTATTGATCCAATTACTTTGTATTGTGATAACAATGGTGCTATTGCTCAGGCAAAGGAACCAGGGTCTCATCAGAAAAACAGACATGTATCTAGAAAATATCATATAATTAGGGAGATTGTTGATGCTAAGATAATAAAACTAGAATATGTTCCCACTGATCAGAACCTCGCTGATGGTTTGACCAAGCCTTAGACTCAAGTCAAGCATGACCAGCATGTTAAAGCATATGGATTAAGACATATGGCTAATTGGCCTTAGTGCAAGTGGGAGTTTGTTGGATATGATGTATGCCCCTAAGGCAATTAGGGCGGTATGTCTTAATTATGTAATAGTATGAATATTTTGTTTGATCAATGAAGGCATTTAATCTTTTATTTATATCGATGTACTTGTATATATATTATGGCTGGTTAAATATATTCATTGATGTATGTCTACAAAAGTCCTTGACGTAACGTAGCATGAAGTCATAGAAATTATAGCTGGACTATATTTGGTGGAAACTGCTTCATGTGCAATTATGATTATGTCTAAACTATCTCTAGTCATAGTATCATCAAGAAAGGATATTGATAAAGCGGAAAGACTAGCATGTGGTCAACTTTCTTGGAAATGGTTCAAGCAGTCAATCTCCTAAGGACTGAATGTGGTGCCTTAAGTCTGACACATGGATATATCTGGGAGATATATAGGAAACCGCAACAAGATAAACACTTGGTATATATATCAATGTGTTAGTGTTTATCTTCATGCAATAAGCTTTGCGAATATCTTCATACTTGAGATACTAGTTACCTTGTGTGATATTATTGCTATACTTTGGGTTATTTCTATACACTCATTAATTTAGGGTGTCACGCAGGGGCGGATTCGGGGGAGGGCACGCAGAGGCACCCGCCTTTGCGGTGGCTGGAAATCATATGAAAGTACTACAACTTGGCACCTCCAAAATGATTATCGCCTCCAAGAACCTATAGAAGGAGCAACAAGGTCTAGTTGCTGATAAGCCATTAAAACCAGCCTTTATTTTGCCACTATGGCTGCTGCTCTTGAGCGCCTACAGTACCCACTAATTTGCAGGTTCAGGTTGATATGTTGAAGTCGACCTAATCCCTCTCTTAGTTGTAATAATTCATTTAGTTAAAACGGCGACGTTTAGAAGAATAGAAAAGTTAGAAATTAACAATGGAAGGCCCAAATGCCTCAATCACATCATGCCCATATTTCCTTTCCCTTTTATCTATTTTTCCTTTTCTTTATTTATACAATAACAAAGCCTAATTGATTAAATTTTTTAATTATTTTCATGAAAAATGTGAACTTCTTGGCCATTTTTTTTTCTCGTTAAAATCTTTAAAAATGCATGACTTAAATAAGTTTATTAGACTTAATTTTTTTGGCTAAATTGAGCTTATATGTTTTATTTTTTATATGTTTTTAGCATAAACTACACAAACAATAGCGCTACAAAAATAATTATTTCTTTTGTTTAATTTAGATAATACACATTCGTATGTTGATTAACATTTTTTTACTGTCCCTAATTTCAAAATAGGGCTAGTCTCTTACTTTACTTTTTGTTTTGTTGATAATCAATTCAACTAGTTGTTAATATAATGATAGGTAGTGGGAGTACCATTCTCGGATATCATATAGGTCAATCTCGTCAGCCATGCGTTTATTTTATTAAGAATAATTTTTTTTCTACCAAATTTTCGCCCCTCAGTGGATAAATTCTGCCACCATCATTGATGTCATGGATAATTATGGGTATAGTGATGACAGCACGTTGGTAAGTTGAGTAGTCGGAAAAAATCCATCGCTCCGGATATATTAATGAGTTGTAACTGGCCACTTGTTAAAGTGATGATTGCTATAAACTTCTGATCAGAGTATGTGTTTGATAGAAATGGTTTCTAGTCAAACACACTATGGTAAAAGGCAATATACTTCGGTAACAAGTTAATAACTGGGATAGGTTAGAGCAATCTTGCTATTAGTGGGTTAACACTTTAATCGAACCCTATAAACCAGATGGTACTAATATTAAAGAATGGAAGGAGTTTATCGCATTGGATAACTATTGCATTAACCGGGATTAAGTCATAAGCATAAATGACGTTCCGAGTAATGGGGGATGGTAGACCCTTGCTAGAGGCGTACTACATACGTTTAAGGTAATCAAGTTCTATTCACGGTCTAGAACATCAAGCCAATGGTTCCATTAGAACAAGGGTTGGTTAAGGTTTAACAGCTCAATACTTCGGGATCCTATAAGGTCACACACATTGGACCTTCATCGGACTAAGTTTAAAACTAATAGATTTATTCTATTAGGAAAATATAATATAAATAATAATTGGATTATTATTTAATTGGTTAAAAAATGATTAGATCATTTTGGATAAACCAAGGAATTTATTTTTGACCTGTAACTAACTTATTAGGGTCATAAAATAAACAATTATTTGAAAAGGACTGGAAAGATTTTAGTAGGTTGGACCTAGTTAAATCACCCGGAGATTTTATTTCTGAGAAAGGAAGCGAACACCAAAAGGGGATTGCGGGCTCAAAAGATCTCGCGCTGGGGAGCCCAGTGCGAGATTCATCTCAAGCTGGGCTTCGAGAAAGCCCGCAAGCCCAAGCTTATGGTGGTGCACAGCGCACGCTATGTGCTGGGTACAACCCGCGGATCCAACTGGATCCGCGGGTCAAACCCTTGTGGGATTTGCTAATACATCGATTAAAGGGGAGCAATTTTGCTCCGAGCAATCTTGCTCCCCAAGCTTATATATAGACTTCACTTCTCCCCTTTTTAAATTACACAAAAGCTCAAAGCTAAATCCTAAGTTGAGATTCGCAAAGATTAATCTCTCAGGTAATTGAGCAAGTTCTTTTTGAGGAGCTTGAATTTATTCGAGCACCTCTAGTCTATATTTTCGGGTGGGGCTTCTGGAGTGGTCTAGCAACTACTCGAGGCTCCTTAGTTCTTCCTCTTGGAAGGTTTTGGTTGGTGGGGTTTGTGTGGAGACTCATAAAAGCTATCCTACACTTGGAGGCTTGTGCAAGAGGTTCTGCTAAAGCACACTTCAACTGGTAATTTTTCCTTCTTTCTCGTTTAATTATTAGGTTTTTTTCTTTAAGCTTTTTTAGACTTAATAATTATGCTTAGGTTGTTTTACATGCTTAGTTTATTTTATGCTTAGGTTTTAGCTTAGAGTTATAGCATGCTTATGTTATAGCTTAGAGTTATAGCATGCTTAGGTTATAGCTTAGAGTTATAACATGCTTAGGTTATAGCTTAGAGTTATAACATGCTTAGTATAAAATATATGTGCTAGGATATAATTTAGAACTATGGTATGACTAGCCTTTTTGCATGCTAACCTAAGTAGAGAATTGTTTAGTTAAGGCTTTGTTTAATTTATATGCATCTATTAGGAGTTTCTGGGACAGGAACAAAATTTTGAATTTCCGCCATGCCTGCTATGCATGTTTAATTTGACTGTCAATTCTGAACAATAAACGCCTTAGGAAACCCAGGGTCCGGCAAGTCTCAACTTGCGAACTCTCATCTATATTGTTTTTGGGTAAAAACCTTCACTTAACCTTCATAATCCCTATCTCATCTACTTAGAAATAATCCTATGTATTTCTGAAACAGAAACTACATAAAAATTGGTATTTCTAATAATATATTATTAATGCCAATTTGCCAAAACCAAATTGATATGGTTCAGTAGGTGGATGGAAAATATCAGGTCTCTATAAAGACACCGCTGATCATGAACTAACGGTCAAAAGATTGAGTTAAAAACCGTAGTCCGAACTATCATGAAACAAGACGAAAGAGTAATGATACTCTGAAAGTAAACTGACGTATACAAGTTTAAACAATAAAAAAAGACGTATATAAAGTGATCCGTATAGTGCAGCATGTCGACATTTCAATTTTCGGTAAAACTGCAATCACAAACAGAGCGTTGCCAAATCATCCCAAAGTGGTTTTTATCTCTTTGGATTTCATTTTAAAAATAGTAACAGAAAGTTATACAATAAGGGCTTTCATGGAATTGCTATTCCGTAGAATAGAAGAACAATGAATGAAAAATAGTTAAAAATACTAAGATATTTACCTAAAATGGAATAGCTTTTCCTAACCAATACACGTATCATGGAAAAGCTATTCCTATTTAAAATAAAGGAATAGCTAGTCCGTAAGATTATATTAGCTAGGAAAAGTTATTCCGTCCGATGGCAGAGCCTAGACAAAAACTCTACCATTTTTAACCATATTTCATTCTTTTTTCGCCTATTCCATAGAATAGCATTTCCGCGAACCAAACGCGACCTAAGTGATTTGTCCAGTGTTTCCCCATTATCACTATAAAACACCAACCACCTTAATGTCCTTTTAAAGAAACAAAACTCAAAAACAGTTAACCTGACAGTTCTACAGCTTCATTATAAATCTAAGTAATAGATGTGATAGTTAGTTTGGTGTTTTGCCTCTTCTTCTGAAATTCTTTCTCTGCTCTCATGGCTGCAGCTGCTCAAACGATCAATGGACTCAACAAATCATGCTTTCTTCTCATGGGTAGATCATTTTCTTCAGTTTGATTTCTTAATATTGTTTCAATTCTATTCTATGTCTATTAAATGGGTTTTTTGTTTTTAATTAGTGTTGGCTGGCATAGAGAGGTTTGCCTTCAAAGGGGTGGCATCAAATTTGGTAACATATTTAACAGATGTAGTAAAGATGAGCAATTCAGCAGCAGCCAAGACCGTAAATAATTGGTGTGGTCTCACTTTCATTTTGCCACTCTTTGTTGCTTCCATTGCTGATTCTTGTAGGGATAAGTTTCCTACAATTATGGCCTCTTCTTTCCTCTATCTTCTGGTCAGTTCTTTTACTAATTAATTACTCTTTTTAATTCATGTATTTCCTATTAAATTTGAACCAATAATTGAGCTCCTGTTACCATACTGCAACACTTGGCACTTAACCTGTAATAATATTGTAATCCACATCATATTTCCCACTTTGCATAATGTCCACTATCATTACTTTTATGATTAAAATCCCACGTCGCTCTCCGTGTATCCACTGAGCTTGTATATAAACAGGGTCCTGAAATCCTTAACTTGAATGACGCGTTTTAAAGCCGTGAGGTTGGCCCTGAAGGCGCCAAAGCGGACAGTATCGTTCGAGCTGTTTATAACACGTTATCAGCACAATCGCGATGAGGGGGTGTGTTAGGATTGAAATCCGGCATCGCTCTCCGTGCATCCACTGAGCTTGTATATAAACAGGGCCCTGAATGCCTTAACTTGAATGACGCATTTTAAAGCCGTGAGGTTGGCCCTAAAGGCGACAAAGCGGACAGTATCGTTCGAGCTGTTTATGGCAATTACAATAATAATCACAAAAAGAAATTGACTGCTCATGATGATTAATTAATAAATAATATTTTTGTGCAATGTTTTGAAGGGACTAGTGGCATTGACTTCAACAGCATTGATTTGGACATGGTATCCTACAAACAATTTGAGCTCACCTTTCCTGTTTTCATCTCTGTTCCTAATTTCATTAGGCCAAGGTGGATACAACCCATCTTTACAAGCCTTTGGGGCAGATCAACTCCCCACAGAAGACGAACTTCCCTGCTCGAAAAACGACAAGAAACCGAATAAAAAAAGTTTGTTCTTTCAATGGTGGTATTTTGCTGTTTGTGGTGGCAGCCTATTAGGTGTTACAGTCATGTCATATATCCAAGACACATTTGGTTGGGTTCTTGGATTTGCTATCCCTACTTTGGCTATGCTTGTATCCCTTGGCCTCTTTTGGTTTAGCAACAGAATTTTCGTGTATAAACAGGACGGGAACTCCGAGCAATTACCCTCTCGAAACATAGTTCATACAATCAAAGAATTAGCTTCAAGAATCATCAAATGCAGAATCACCTTGCCAAATCAAAAGCCTGAAGTTGCTGAGCTAGAGTAAGTTTTTGTCTTTTTGTTCTTGAATTCATTGCTTACGAATAATAGTTAACGACATAGGTGAGAGGGCGTTAGTTTACTTGGATAAGGTGTATAGCAGAAATAGGTGGTTTTGGCACTTTCAGATTTTGGCTTTTCGGGACTCTATCCTCATTATAAACAGGCCAACGAACAATACTAATTGCTGTACAATGAACTATGTCGTTTTTCAGCCAGAAAACATCGTTTAAGCATTCAATTTTACGTTTTTAAATTTTAGGGACTAAGTTGTAATTTTCTAAAAGTTGGTGTGTTTGTTATATACTTTTACGCTTTTAAGCCTAGCTTCCCCAGGCTATATTAAGGCTTTGCAGTATTATCAATTTTCAGAAAATTTTCTCAATTCGTCTTGGTATTTGCAAATTGTAAGAGTTTGTTGAATAGTCGAATCGTTCTTGATTTTGCGATTTCTTCAACTTTTTCGATTATAAATGTTCGTTTATATTGTTTTGTTGATATTTGGCTGCATCAATTACTCATAATGATGTTATTGTTACAGGCTTGAAGGGAAACCACTTTGTTCTGATACTGTAAACAACATCCAGAGTTTGAATGTAGATTCAAAAACCGAAACTTATCCTATAAAAAACACGAGAGTAGTGCTTCGGCTTGTTCCTATGTGGACAATGCTGTTAATGTTTGCCGTAATATTTCAACAGCCTGCTACTTTCTTTACTAAACAAGGCGAAACAATGCAGAGAAGTATCGGTAGTTTCAAGGTTCCCCCAGCTACATTACAGAGTGCTATTACACTGTCTATAATCCTCCTAATGCCTTTATACGACTCGATATTTACCCCAATTGCGAGGATAATAACGGGGAATAAAAACGGAATTAATGTGATGCAAAGGATGGGAATTGGCATGGTTTTATCAATTATAGCAATGGTAATTGCTGCAATGGTTGAACAAAAAAGGCTCGAAATAAGCCGAAAAATGCCTAATGAAGAAACGGTTTCACTGAGCATACTATGGTTGCTGCCACAGTATATTCTGCTTGGAATTTCGGATATTTTTACGGTTGTTGGAATGCAGGAGTTTTTTTACGGTGAAGTTCCAGTGAGAATGAAAACCATGGGGATTGCCTTGTACACAAGTGTATTTGGAGTTGGGAGTTTTTTGAGTGCTTTACTGATTTCTCTAGTTGAAATTTTCAGCAGTTCGCGAGGCGGGACAAGCTGGTTTATCGATGATATGAGCAAATCTCGACTCGATAAGTATTATTGGCTCTTGGCCATTTTGAGTGCATTGAGTATGTTTGTGTATGTTATTTTGTGTAAATTTTATAGGAGCTTAAGTGATTTGGATAATGAGGATTGTAAATGATTGTTTGCTTGTGGAACTTTTGTGCATTCTTTTGTGTGTTTAATTGTAAATGAAGTATAAATAAGGAATGTAATCCTTTTGTGGTGGTAAAGGCTTGGTGTGGTAGTTGACGCTTGAAGCTGTGATTTTAAAGGTCGCAGATTCGAGTCCACACTCAGACAGGGTGGGATAAGGTTTTCCTTTTTTATTATTGTAAGCCTACATGAGACAATTTTTTTTAAAAAAATGGAGTATAATAAATAAGTGCAGGTGAGTATTTGATTTTCGTTTTAGCATACGGTTTTTTTTTCAAACGACATTTGTAAGATTGTTGGTTTACTATTATCATATTATTATTGTTACTTTTTTTAGAAGTGAAAAGCAATTGCTAGTTAGAAGTAAACTTGTTTGCAGGTCGGGCTATCCATCGGACCCGGCCTGAGTCCGATCTTATGAGCCGGGCTTGGATATTTATTATTTAAACCGATTTGAGTCCGAAAAGCTCAAAATTTTATGGGCCTCGGGCCGGGCTTGGGATTAGTATAAATAACGAAGCCCAGTCCGAGTCTGGTCCGACCAACAATAAATATAATTTTGTTAATTATTTTTTAAATTACCTATTTATGTTTGAAATGTTGTGTATGAGTATTTAACATTGGGGAAAAGTTGAAGAAAATGAAATTACCATAAAATGGTCATAAAAATTAATTAGTAAGAGATAAGAATTAATTTATCCAGTAGGTGAAAGAATAAAACTAATGAAAAAATTATTAGGTGAAACATAATCCAACGGTGATAATTTGCTTCTTATCACACGGGCCTTGGTCCGGACAAGGTAATGTCCTTTTGAGTCCAGTTTAAGTTCGGTCCGAGTCCATAATTTTAAAAGATGGGTTGGGTTGAGCTTGGGATGTTGATTTAAATGAAAATTCAATGAAGTCCGGCCCTAGTCCGGCCAGCTGCTCGATGAACAGGTCTAACTTCATTTTTGCTGTTTTTTTTTTCACAAAATAAAAATATAAAAGAACAAAGAGAGTTGAATTTCATAACAGATAAAACAAACAATAAAAAAATAGAAAGTACATAGACAATTAGTTACATAAATTGGCTGAAAATGGGTCTTTAGAATTTTCTTCTTTTTTCAATAAAGAATAGCTTTTTTCAATACTCATAAGTCGAATATATATTTTAAAACAACTTTGTGAAAAGCAAAAGAGCAAATTCATGAAACAAATAACATATAGTTGTAAGAAATCCATCAGTATATGAATTAGAAGGGATCGAAGATTTAAAATTTTTTAAAGGACACTAATAATAAAATACCATAATTCACGATATAACAATATTATTAAATATCTATTGTCATTTGGTTCACAAAATATAATGAAAATAGAAAACTTCACCTTATTTCTATAGTCTTACCTTTCAAGCCACTTGAGAGTTCAATTACTTAGTTCATAGTCTAATCATAAAAAGTAGGCATCTGGCTAATTATTAGAGTACAAAGCCTGTATGCCCTGAATATCATCCTGAGTGAGCTGCCTTTTAATCGTTCCAGGTGGAATCCTCGGATACATAATTGCCTCAGGATATTGACTATGTCCAAGACCAAGTACATGCCCTAATTCATGTACAACAACCGATTGCAAGTCGAATTGGTTACTATCAGGATTACTACTCCAATTCTCATCAGCATCATAATGTGATCTACCATCTTCAGGAGGAAACGAATGAGCTAACACCATTTCCGGCCCATCGAACGGCTCCCCATCCCCGTGGTCCCCACGGAAAAATCCTACAACGATATCGGCCGTTGATCCATCACGAACTTCCTGGAACTTAAATTGCGACACGCCTTCCCAACTCTGAAAAGCTTGGGAGAAAGCCGACTTAATTTCTTCTACGCTCATGATTTCTTCTTCGGGTACCCCCGAATTGAATGTGTAGGTTAGTTGATACTTGGAAGGTCGCCATCTTGGAAATCCATTAATAAAAGCATAGTTGGAAATGTTGACTAACATGTTTTTACCCTTGATAGGTTTTGTGAATGTTATGTTGGTAATATCAGGCAACCCACATCGTGGAGTTGCTAGATGTTTCATTGTATCGGAGTCGAGTTTTCCTGTTATGTTAAGACTGTAGTAGTTTTGGTATGTTTTAACTGCTGACTCTAAGACATCATCGAAATCATCGTTGAGAATGCTATCTCTAGGATAGTACCCGAATCTACGGAGGTAATTTTTTACCTCATTAAGCCCCGTGACGGTTTGGCCCTTTTGAGCATGCTCCATATTTCGGAGGAAATTGAAAGGTTGTGCTCCAGATTTGGAATTTCTGGATAGAGAGAAAAAGGGTTGGCATAACATAACAAATAAGAAAATGGCTAAGAAAAGAGGAAAACATGTAGGAGCCATTGCTAGTTGAAGAAAGAATGGCTTGTTGAGTGAGATATTATGTGATGATTGTTTAGCTATTTATAGATGAACTTGAATTAATTACCCAAAAAAAATAGATGAACTTGAATTATTATAATATATCAAATAAGAAGTTGTTTTTAAAATTTGAAAGCTGAGCTGAATTAAACTGAACTGAAGTTGGCCGAACTTAACTGAACTGAAGTGAGCTGAGCTGAACTGAATTGAACTCGTTTACTGTAACTTTATAACTACGTATAGCTGAACTGAACTGAATTGAAGTGGTTTGAACTGAACTGAACTGAAGTGGTCTGGACTGAACCAATAGTAATTAAGAAGTAGAAAAAATGGCAATCACAGGATTTGAGGCATATCCAGATTATGAAGACATGGATCTAATTAAGTTTAAAGTCTTCGTCTTTGTCTTCTACATATAATTTAATCAAACAACGTTAGAGATAGGTAAGAAACTCTATCTTTGAGCCAATAGTAGTCTGATAGTTATAAATGTGTGGGGGTCATATATTGCAGAAGCCTCTAAAAATTAATTGAATTTCATATTAACATATATATCAGTCCGTCCCTTTCAATTTGGATTGAGATATCAATGGAAAACTGCAAAGTTTTGAATATACTACAAGAGTGATAATTAGAGATTCTATATGATGTTGAATATAAGACCTTTGATTTATTTATAAGGATTCAAAGTGTCCCAACTGCACCTTTCCTAAATCAATTGTATTTGGGTAAATTTGAAACAAACATGAAGACACGTGGTTTGACTCATTTTTATAAAAGGTTCAAAGTATTTTCTCGGTATGGAGTTTTATGATTTGAAAAGTTAGCAAACATATGACAAAAATAATTTCCAAATTATTTCATGTCAAAGGGTAATTTTTTCCACTTTAAATACAATACATTAATCTGACAAATTTTGAAGCTTTTGAAAAATGTAACTATTTTTTAATTAAAAGACGGTAATAAAAAAAGATCATAACAAAATGAAAAATGTCTGAAACTTTCTCAAATCATAACAAAGGATAATCTTATATAATACGGTTAAATTTTAGGTATATTGAATTATTTAAAATATCATGTGTAACATTAACGAAAAGTGCATTTTCTGAATCTGACCATTTTTTTTCTTTTTGCTAACTTTTGAAACTATAGACCCCATTTTGAAAAAAAATGCTTTGCTCCTTTTTTTTAAAAAAAATGAGTTAAACCACATAACGTGTTTTCAAAGTTTATATAGTTCTTTCGTAATTGTAGAGTTTCACATATGCAGGGCTGATTATTAGGGGAGCATGGTGAGCGACCGCTCAAGTCCCCGGGTTTTCCAAGGGCCCAAATTTTTGAAGGCATATCAAGAGAATAAAAAAAAAGGGTAATGTGGATCTACCCCCGGAGCATAGCATAATATATGCTACCATTTCAAACTTCTGAAATATAGATAATTTGTTCTTTACTCATGCTATATCCAAACTAGAATTTGGCACCCTGGAAAATTCGGGGTTCTGAGCGGTCGCCCATCTTGCTTCCCTTAATAGTCGGTTCTGGTATCTATCAAAACTTTATATTTAATATGTGACACTAACTTTTTGCATTTGTAATTAAATTGGTAAAGAAAATTTTAATACAAAAGTTATTTGCTTGTGAGAAAAAATCATATGATTATAATCAGTCAAATCTTAAATAATTTTTAATTAATACAAAATTAGAAAAAGTTATTAAAAAGGTCAAAACTTATTCCCCCAAAGTTGGCACAAACCGGTCTTTGCCATCCTAAATTTTTAAGTGTGACTCTTACCCCTTAAAGTTGGCAAATCAATATAACATAACCCCCTAACTCGAGCTTGCCCAATCTCATGTCGACGAGTGAACTATGCTCGCGCTGACATGTACAATTTTGAAAAGTCTGTTCAATAAGTGGAAAAGTCAAACAAATAGAGTTTTGACACATTGCTAGACGGTAAAAGTTTCAAAAACTCCCTAAAATTATTTCATTCAAATCCCTACTTAACTTTTTCTTTTCAACTATACCATTTTCTCCAAAAAAATCCTTAAACACAAAATCCATAAACCCTAAATCATTAAACACCAGATCCATAAACGCAATCTCCTGCTCTAAACACAAAATTCATAAACAAAAAATCATTAAACATAAGACCCACAAATACAGAATCTCAATAAGAGTGGAATTTATAGGGGTAAGTGTCATATTTAAATGTATAGGGTGTTAAAGGCCGATTTACGCTAACTTTAAAGGGGTCCGTATGCGTTTGCCCTATCTTAAAGTCTTTAATATAATTTAGTTATTTTGCCTATTCCTTAAAAAAATAGGTTTTTTAAAGTTTGATTGGTTACTTGCTAAAAGCGAAGAATTCATCAAAACTATTTAGCTTTATTCACGTAAATGGGATTATATTAATTTGGGGGTAATGAATGCCTTAAGCCAAACTATTTTTCAAAACTTATTTTATTTTCTTTCTAACATTTTAAAGTCTTTAACGTAATAATAAAAAGTATAAATTATTTAGCTTTATTCATTATATTAATATTTAAATAGTATTTTATTGTGTTTTATTAATTTTTTTGGTCATTTCAAACAAAAAGAGTTACAAGAATTTTAAAATTGTATTTTTTATTATAATTTAGTAATGATATTTAACCTTTTTAATCACTTTTTCCAATTTCGTTTTAGTTAAAAATTATTTAAGATTTGACTGATTTTAATATTATTTTTTATCACAAGCAAAAAACATTTGTATTCAAGTTTTGTTTACCATTTTGACTATAAATGCAAAAAGTTAGTGTCACATATTAAACATAAAGTTTTGATGGATACTTTTAAAATAACAACAAATATTAGTTCCATTGCATTAACATAAATTTTATATATCTCAAACCATATTTTAATTAAACTAATTTTATCAATCAAATTTTCAAGCAAGTGTATTATATCTTTAAAGCATATCAATAAAATTGAGAATGTGATTTTGGACAAAAAAATTATTTATATTTGATTGAAATTCTTTCTACGTAATATCCTTGAATAATCATAATTTTAATATGATAACGTTATAACTCTAAAATATACTTTCATTGTAAGGGCCTATGTTTTATTTTTTATTCAGGGTCCCAAAAATTCCCCAGACGGCCCAGATGGATACATTTAAAAACAACAACAAATATTAGTTCCATTGTATTCACATAAACTTTATATATCTGAAACCATATTTTAATTAAAACAATTTTAACAAACAAATTTTCAAGCAAGTGTATTATATCTTTCAAACAAATCGATAAAATCGAGAATGTGATTTTGGTCAAAAAAATTGTATATGTTTGATTGAAGTTCTTTCTACAAAAAATCTTTGGATAATCTTAATTTTAATATGATAACGTTATAACTCTAAAAATATAATTTTATTATATAAGGACCCATATTTCATTTTTCTTTGAGGCCCCCAAAAATTTCCCAGACAGCACTGCACATATGGTCGTTGTTATATGTATAAAATTATAGTATGGTCACATTTGGTCGCTATTATATGTATAAAATATAGTTCTTTCGTAATTGTTAAAGAGATTTTCTTTCACATACGACAAGTTGACAACGCCGAAGATCAACTTTGAAACAACGTACTCGACAGAACAAAAAAGTGAATAGTGCATTTAGCCTATTTATTAAATAATAATAAAGGACAATAATAATAAAATACCATAATTTACATACATGTCACTAGAATTTAAATCACTTATGTGCCATTGCATTTGGTTCACAAAATGTAACGAAAATAGGAAAAATCACCTTATTTCTATAGTCTTATTGTTGGGCTAAATTATTTATTTTCTTTGGTGTGGCTTAGTTGCGGGTGGTGGAAGCCCATCAAGTCCATTAGCCCGTGATCCATTTCAACCCTAACTTAACCTATGTATAAAAGCTCTTTATTTGCCTTGCAACTCATTGTGCCGCCTGTTTATTTTTCTTCTGTGCCTCTCCCTAAAGAACCCTAAAAAGTCTTATCTCTTAACCGTTCTTGAGATGGTCTTCGACGCAACTTGGACGGTTATTGGGAATATTTCCATTGGAGTTTGTCAGGCGGTTATCTTCTATTGCCTATATAAAGGTGCGATACGGTTATCTTCTATTGCCTATATAAAGGTGCGGGACTAAGGCGATTTGGTACGGCTTGTATATTAATTTTCTCCGGTTGATGATTTCTTTGAGGGTCTCTGTTTCTCATAGTTGCATACAGTAGTTCTTTTTACTATTGATGCGTAAATCCTTGTTTTGTATATCCAATGCCCTTAATCTCTGTAACCTAACTATTCTTCCTTTTTTCGATTATCAATAAAGCCTCCAATCTTTGCTCCGAAGACTTACCTCGATTATTGATCCTTAGGGTAAACGTACCAATAGGAGGGAACTCCGTTAAATTCTTGTGTTCTTTTATTTTTCCTGCACTTTTTCTTTTGAATGCATGTTTTGATTCTGAAATTTTGGGTTAAAATCGCAACATTTGGTATCAGAGCCTATAAATCTTGACCTAGGGTTGGATGCAGTTAATAATCTGTGGATTTGTAAGTTCTGTTAAAGTTGCATGTATTATTTTGTTTTTGATCTTTCTAAATTTCTGTGATTAAATCTATTCTAGTTGAGATTTGTGTGAATTTCTTGAGATGTGAGTCAGTTTTATGCGATTTAAACTTACGATCCAGTCTTGCATGTTTTTTTTGTTAAAAAAGAAAGTAAAGTAGAGAAAATAACTATATAAAAAATGCTATTACTTTCTTATTCATGAAATAAAATGAACAATAGCCATTATATAGGCTTAGAAGAACATAAGTAGTGTGATATGAAACTACCCACTACATAACAACCATCTAACCATGCTACTTTAATTTAGGAAAATAATCACCACTAACATATTAACCACAACTACTTATTTTGACCCATTACTAAAAACAAATTCTAATAATTAAAAATATGAAACTAATTTTGAAGCATATTTCAACACACTCCCTTGCTTCAAAATTTGGTAAATATTATGAAGCACTTCTCTTCACTTTATGATGCCCATCTAATCACAAAAAAAAATATTTTATTAATGCACATTATCACCAACCATCTTTAGAGCACTTTTCTGTATGGTGCACATTATCACCCACATTGCTAAAATAAAGTTTCTTCCATGACCACTTGTGCCATTGGCTCTTTCTCATCACGCATTCCATCATTTTGGAACCTGCAGCTCCTAGCCATATGCCCAAATCTTTTACATTTGAAACATCATGGCTTACCTTTGTGCCAACAGTCATTTTTCTCATGACCATTTTTATCACAATGATTGCATTTGACAAGTTTTCCCTTTCCCTTTCTATATGAAGACTTGACTAATAGTGCACCTTCAACTCTTTCGCCATTACCATCTCTCATACTCCTTCGTTGATCCGCAGCATGAAGTGAGTTGATCAATTCTGCAAATGTTAGCTGTGACAAGTTTTAAGTTTCTTCAAGTGAGGAAATTTTTGATTCATACCTTTTTGGAAGAGTGACTAAAAGCTTATCCACCACTCTTTCGCTAGTAAATTCTCCACCGAGAAGCGTGATTTGATTGACTATGGACATCAATCGACTTCCATATTCTTTGACTCCTTTGCTGCTTTTCATCCCCATTTTTTCAAATTCTCTCTTCAGATTCAAGATTTGCATTAGCTTAGTTTGATTATTGCCCTCAAACTCCTCTTTTAGTTTTTCCCATGTTCTTTAGGAGAGTCACAACCATAATAGTTGTAAAAATTCCTTCTGACACACCCGAATGTAGACATGAAAGTGCTCTAGGCTTTCTAGCCATTTGTTCGTCATAATGTTTCACTTGGGCAATGGTTGGATTTTGTGGAAGGGTAGGATTTTCACCATTTTCAATAATATCCCATAAACTCATGGCTTGTAAATACGCTTCCATCTTGATTGCCCATGAATGATAATTTTCTCCTTTGAAAATGGGAATTGAGATTGAAAAATTATTGGATGCCATGAAAACAAAATCGGAAGAGTGGAAAGGCTCACATGATCACTAGCTCTTAATACCAAATGTTGGAAAAAAGAAAGTAAAGTAGACTACTTTCTTATTCATGAAATAAAATGAACAATAGCCATTATATAGGCTTAAAAGAACACAAGTAGTGGGATATGAAACTACCCACTACATAACAACCACCTAAACATGCTACTTTAATTTAGGAAAATAATCATTTTCTCTGTTTTTTCTTTGTTTCCACTGAATATTCTTGTCTCTGTATGCAGTATGTTGAGTGGTGTCCCTCTTATTGTGGGACCCACTGTTTAATTAAAAAAAAAAATTCAAAAAAAAGGAGGCAGGTCGGCAAGAAATATTTTCAAAAAGTGCACAGTAAATTTACTGTGCATAATTCGGCCATACGCGTTTAGAATCTCCTATAAATAGAGGAGGGTTTTGCTCATTTGAAGAGCAGACCAACACAGAGTAATAGAGAAGAAACACAGATAAAAATGTAATCTGTGTAGAGAGCCTTAGGAAAAGGGTTCCTAAGAGCTGGGTAAGAGAGAAAATAGTGAGGTTTTGGGAAACACTTGAGTGCCACTATTTTGTAATCTCTTGGTGTACCTACTATTATTTTATAGTGGAAGAATTATTCGGAGTTGGTCCCGTGGTTTTTCCCTAATTCATTTAGGGTTTCCACGTAAAAATCTGCGTGTCTCTTATTCTGCTGATATTATTTTTTCTCGTGATCTATTATTGGGCCTAATAAGTGGTATCAAAGCTGAAGGTTGTTTTATCAGTAAAATCCGTGGATATATTTTTCAAAAATAAATATACCACGACGGCGAGAAAATTACGGGGAATCCGGTGGCGTAATCCGTTCGAAAAACCGTCGCACATAGGCAATTTAGGTGAATAGTAAAATAGTTACTTGAGTAATAGTATTCATATATAATAACTATTCATATTCGGCCATCTTTTATGAATAGTATTATGTAAGTATACGGGCATACTGCTACTATTCCAATATACAAGTATTATTTGGGTATACGGTACTATTCACATATACAGTTACTATTTATATGAATAGTAAAATTTTGCCATTTTTAAAGTTTCGACATGGCGAATGACAGTGTAATGATGAAATTGACGGATACAAATTATTCAATGTGGAAATCCAGAATGGAGGACTACCTCAATTGCAAAGATTTGTACGATCCAATTGAGGGTGATGACGCAAAGCCGGAGGATATGAAAGATCAGCAGTGGATAAAGTTGAAGAAGCAGACATTGGGTACAATACGCCAATGGATAGATGCTAGCCTGTACAACCACGTGAGGAACGAAACAGATCCCAAAGTTCTCTGGAAGAAGCTAGAGGATATGTACGAGGCTAAAAATGCTCAAGGAAAAGTATTCATGATTCGCAAAGTCATGAACTTGAAACTGACAGAGGGACGATCAATCACACAACACCTGAACGACTTTGAAGGATTCATAAGTGAGTTAGCAGTCACCGGTATGTCCTTGGATGATGAGATGCAAGCATGTCTTTTGATGGGAACTCTACCAGATAGCTGGGATACTCTTGTTGTATCACTGAGTAACTCAGCTCCAAATGGTATGGTAACAATGTCTATGGTAAAGAATAGTCTACTTAATGTAGAGCTTCATAGAAGGGAAGTTGCCAGTACCAGTTCACAAGCCCTTGTCACAGAGAATAGGGGCCGAAGCAAGAGTAGAGGTCGTGGGAATGGAAAATCGAAAGATAGATCCAAGTCCCGAGAGAAGAGGTCATGCTACCACTGTAGAAAGCAGGGTCATCTCAAAAGGAACTGCCGTTTTCTTAAACGAGAGAATGCAAACCAAAGTCATGATGATGACAAAAACACATCTGCTGCAGTCACAATAGAAGATGGAGAGGTGGCTTTAGTATCTCATGATGCAGATTGTTGTCATGTTGGAGATGCAGATACCGAGTGGATTGTGGATTATGGTGCCTCATACCACTGTGTTCCAAAAAGGGAATACTTCTCAACCTATAAAGCGGGCGATTATGGTAATATTAAAATGGGAAATAATAGTGTGTCGCAAATGGTGGGAATCGGCGATATCTGCGTGAAGACAAGTGTCGGATGCACATTAACACTTAAAAATGTGCGACACGTTCCAGATCTTCGGTTGAACTTGTTGTCTGTTAGTGTATTAGACAAGGAAGGTTATCACAATCATACAGGCGTTGGAAATTGGAAACTCACCAAAGGATCGTTGGTGGTGGCGAAAGGAAGATTGTGTTGCTCGCTATACAAAACACAAGCAATAGTATGTGCGGGTCAACTGAATACAGTTAGAGATGATGCTTCACCAAATTTGTGGCATAGGCGACTGGCGCATGTTAGTGAGAAAGGGTTGAATATACTGGCTAAGAAGTCCCTCATGCCATTAGCCAAAGGAAAAATTAACCCATGTGATCACTGTTTATCTGAGAAGCAACATCGAGTTTCATTTCAGAAAAGCTCTAGGAGGAGAAATAATAAGTTAGAGTTGGTACACTCTGACATTAGTGGTCCCATGGATACAGAATCCATTGGAGGAAGGAGCCGAGATGTTGTATTTCATGAGAATGATATCATCGGCGAAAGATCTACGAGTGACGGTGTTATCGATATTACACCAGAGAGCATTCTATCAGATGATGCCACAGATAGAAGAATGCATCAATCAGAACAAGATGGAGAAGAAGAGCCAGTTGTGAGGGATCAAGATACGATTGTAGATGAAGATATGAATAAAGAGGGTATTGAGCAGGGGGAGCCAGAGAACCCCATTATACCAGAAGAAGAACCTCAATTAAGGAGGTCAATCAGAGAACGCCAACCATCTACAAAATACTCCAGTTCTGATTATATTTTAATCACTGATGAGGGGGAGCCTGAAAGCTTCCAAGACGTGCAATCTTGTAAAGATAAAGATTGTTGGATGAAGGCCATGCAAGAGGAGATGAATTCTTTGAAGAAGAATGACACGTACGAGCTGGTGAAACTTCCTAAAGGGAAGAGAACACTCAAGAACAAATGGGTGTACAAGCTGAAGAAAGATGATGGAGACCTAGTGAGATATAAAGCTCGATTGGTTAAAGGCTTTACTCAAAAGAAAGGTATCGACTTTGACGAGATTTTTCCACCAGTTGTGAAAATGAGTTTAATTCGAGTTATGTTAGGTCTTGTAGCCAGCTTGAACCTTGAGTTAGAACAGCTTGATGTAAAGACCGCGTTCTTGCATGGGGATTTAGAAGAAGAAATTTATATGGAACAACCAGAAGGTTTCAAGGTCAAGGGAAAGGAAGACATGGTGTGTCGCGTGAAGAAAAGTTTGTATGGCTTAAAACAAGCCCCGCGGCAATGGTATAAGAAGTTTGATTCCTTCATGGTGAATCAAGGATACAAGAGGATAGAAGCTGATCCATGTGCATATGTCGAGAAATTCCCTGATGGAAAATTTATCATTCTTCTCTTATATGTTGATGATATGCTAGTCGTTGGGCCAGATGCCAAAATGATTAGTAAGTTGAAGTGTGATTTGTCTAAGGCGTTTGACATAAAGGATTTGGGACCGGCAAGGCGAATTCTTGGATTGGAGATTACCCGAGATCGGAGGTCCTGCAGGCTATGGTTATCGCAAGAAAAATATATTGAACGAGTAATAGAAAGGTTCAATATGAAGAATGCTAAACCAGTTAGCACTCCACTTGCCGCTCATTTCAAGTTGAGTAAGAAATCCTACCCTTCAACAGAGAAAAATAGAGAAGATATGTCAAATGTTCCATATTCTTCAGCGGTCGGAAGTTTGATGTATACAATGGTGAGTACGAGACCAGACATCGCTCATGCAGTTGGAGTTGTGAGTAGATTCCTGTCAAATCCCCATAAGACACATTGGGAAGCAGTTAAATGGATCTTTAGATACCTGAGAGGAACTTCAAAGTTATGTTTAACCTTTGGAGGTGGAAAGCCAGCACTTGTTGGTTACACAGATGCGGATATGGCTGGTGACCTTGATGAAAGAAAATCTATATCAGGTTACTTATTCACATTCTCGGGGGGAGCTATTTCATGGCAGTCACGGTTATAAAAATATGTTTCATTATCAACAACCGAAGCAGAGTACGTTGCAGCAGCGGAAGCAGGAAAGGAAATACTTCGGTTAAAGCGATTCTTCACCGAATTGGGTGTGCAAGAAGAAGACTACATAGTTTATTGTGATAGTCAAAGTGCACTAGACTTGAGCAAAAATACTATGTATCATGCACATATTGATGTAAGATTTCATTGGCTCAGACTTGCCATTGAAGAAAAAGAGTTCAAGTTGCAGAAGATTCATACAAATAAAAATGTTGCTAATAGGCTGACGAAGGTCGTACCAAAAGAAAAGTTCGACCAGTGCGTTGAAGCAACCGAGATGGAGAGTCCCACAATGTAGTCGGGAGGGGGAGATTTGTTGAGTGGTGTCCCTCTTATTGTGGGACCCACTGTTTAATTAAAAAAAAATTAAAAAAAGGAGGCAGGTCGGCAAGAAATATTTTCAAAAAGTGCACAGTAAATTTACTGTGCATAATTCGGCCATACGCGTTTTGAATCTCCTATAAATAGAGGAGGGTTTTGCTCATTTGAAGAGAAGACCAACACAGAGAGTAATAGAGAAGAAACACAGATAAAAATGTAATCTGTGTAGAGAGCCTTAGGGAAAGGGTTCCTAAGAGCTGGGTAAGAGAGAAAATAGTGAGGTTTTGGGAAACACTTGAGTGCCACTATTTTGTAATCTCCTGGTGTACCTACTATTATTTTATAGTGGAAGAATTATTCGGAGTTGGTCCCGTGGTTTTTCCCTAATTCATTTGGGGTTTCCACGTAAAAATCTGCGTGTCTCTTATTCTGCTGATATTATTTTTCTCGTGATCTATTATTGGGCCTAACAAGTGGTATCAGAGCTGAAGGTTATTTTATCAGTAAAATCCGTGGATATATTTTTTAAAAAATAAATATACCACGACGACGAGAAAATTACGGGAAATCCGGTGGCGTAATCCGTTCGAAAAACCGTCGCACATAGGCAATTTGGGTGAATAGTAAAATAGTAACTTGAGTAATAGTATTCATATATAATAACTATTCATATTCGGCCATCTTTTATGAATAGTATTATGTAAGTATACGGGCATACTATTACTATTCCAATATACAAGTATTATTTGGGTATACGGTACTATTCACATATACAGTTACTATTTATATGAATAGTGAAATTTATGAATAGTAAAATTTTGTCATTTTTAAAGTTTCGACATGGCGAATGACGGTGTAATGATGAAATTGACGGATACAAATTATTCAATGTGGAAATCCAGAATGGAGGACTACCTCAATTGCAAAGATTTGTACGATCCAATTGAGGGTGATGACGCAAAGCCGGAGGATATGAAAGATCAGCAGTGGATAAAGTTGAAGAAGCAGACATTGGGTACAATACGCCAATGGATAGATGCTAGCCTGTACAACCACATGAGGAACGAAACAGATCCCAAAGTTCTCTGGAAGAAGCTAGAGGATATGTACGAGGCTAAAAATGCTCAAGGAAAAGTATTCATGATTCGCAAAGTCATGAACTTGAAACTGACAGAGGGACGATCAATCACACAACACCTGAACGACTTTGAAGGATTCATAAGTGAGTTAGCAGTCACCGGCATGTCCTTGGATGATGAGATGCAAGCATGTCTTTTGATGGGAACTCTACCAGATAGCTGGGATACTCTTGTTGTATCACTGAGTAACTCAGCTCCAAATGGTATGGTAACAATGTCTATGGTAAAGAATAGTCTACTTAATGTAGAGCTTCATAGAAGGGAAGTTGCCAGTACCAGTTAACAAGCCCTTGTCACAGAGAATAGGGGCCGAAGCAAGAGTAGAGGTCGTGGGAATGAAAAATCGAAAGATAGATCCAAGTCCCGAGAGAAGAGGTCATGCTACCACTGTAGAAAGCAGGGTCATCTCAAAAGGAACTGCCGTTTTCTTAAATGAGAGAATGCAAACCGAAGTCATGATGATGACAAAAACACATCTGCTGCAGTCACAATAGAAGATGGAGAGGTGGCTTTA
The DNA here is from genome assembly GCA_947683365.1 of Euphorbia pulcherrima. Lineage (NCBI taxonomy): Eukaryota > Viridiplantae > Streptophyta > Magnoliopsida > Malpighiales > Euphorbiaceae > Euphorbia > Euphorbia pulcherrima. The sequence goes on along the minus strand of CANTUS010000001.1, from coordinate 10,302,569 downwards.
GTATCTCATGATGCAGATTGTTGTCATGTTGGAGATGCAGATACCGAGTGGACTGTGGATTATGGTGCCTCATACCACTGTGTTCCAGAAAGGGAATACTTCTCAACCTATAAAGCGGGCGATTATGGTACTATTAAAATGGGAAATAATAGTGTGTCGCAAATGGTGGGAATCGGCGATATCTGCGTGAAGACAAGTGTCGGATGCACATTAACACTAAAAAATGTGCGACACGTTCCAGATCTTCGGTTGAACTTGTTGTCTGTTAGTGTATTAGACAAGGAAGGTTATCACAATCATATAGGCGATGGAAATTAGAAACTCACCAAAGGATCGTTGGTGGTGGCGATAGGAAGATTGTGTTGCTCGCTATACAAAACACAAGCAATAGTATGTGCGGGTCAACTGAATACAGTTAGAGATGATGCTTCACCAAATTTGTGGCATAGGCGACTGGCGCATGTTAGTGAGAAAGGGTTGAATATACTGGCTAAGAAGTCCCTCATGCCATTAGCCAAAGGAAAAATTAACCCATGTGATCACTGTTTATCTGGGAAGCAACATCGAGTTTCATTTCAGAAAAGCTCTAGAAGGAGAAATAATAAGTTAGAGTTGGTACACTCTGACATTAGTGGTCCCATGGATACAGAATCCATTGGAGGAAGGAGCCGAGATGTTGTATTTCATGAGAATGATATCATCGGCGAAAGATCTACGAGTGACGGTGTTATCGATATTACACCAGAGAGCATTCTATCAGATGATGCCACAGATAGAAGAATGCATCAATCAGAACAAGATGGAGAAGAAGAGCCAGTTGTGAGGGATCAAGATACGATTGTAGATGAAGATATGAATAAAGAGGGTATTGAGCAGGGGGAGCCAGAGAACCCCATTATACCAGAAGAAGAACCTCAATTAAGGAGGTCAATCAGAGAACGCCAACCATCTACAAAATACTCCAGTTCTGATTATATTTTAATCACTGATGAGGGGGAGCCTGAAAGCTTCCAAGACGTGCAATCTTGTAAAGATAAAGATTGTTGGATGAAGGCCATGCAAGAGGAGATGAATTCTTTGAAGAAGAATGACACGTACGAGCTGGTGAAACTTCCTAAAGGGAAGAGAACACTCAAGAACAAATGGGTGTACAAGCTGAAGAAAGATGATGGAGACCTAGTGAGATATAAAGCTCGATTGGTTAAAGGCTTTACTCAAAAGAAAGGTATCGACTTTGACGAGATTTTTCCACCAGTTGTGAAAATGAGTTCAATTCGAGTTATGTTAGGTCTTGTAGCCAGCTTGAACCTTGAGTTAGAACAGCTTGATGTAAAGACCGCGTTCTTGCATGGGGATTTAGAAGAAGAAATTTATATGGAACAACCAGAAGGTTTCAAGGTCAAGGGAAAGGAAGACATGGTGTGTCGCGTGAAGAAAAGTTTGTATGGCTTAAAACAAGCCCCGCGGCAATGGTATAAGAAGTTTGATTCCTTCATGGTGAATCAAGGATACAAGAGGACAGAAGCTGATCCATGTGTATATGTCCAGAAATTCCCTGATGGAAAATTTATCATTCTTCTCTTATATGTTGATGATATGCTAGTCGTTGGGCCAGATGCCAAAATGATTAGTAAGTTGAAGTGTGATCTGTCTAAGGCGTTTGACATGAAGGATTTGGGACCGGCAAGGCGAATTCTTGGATTGGAGATTACCCGAGATCGGAGGTCCTGCAGGCTATGGTTATCGCAAGAAAAATATATTGAACGAGTAATAGAAAGGTTCAATATGAAGAATGCTAAACCAGTTAGCACTCCACTTGCCGCTCATTTCAAGTTGAGTAAGAAATTCTACCCTTCAACAGAGAAAAATAGAGAAGATATGTCAAATGTTCCATATTCTTCAGCGGTCGGAAGTTTGATGTATACAATGGTGTGTACGAGACCAGACATCGCTCATGCAGTTGGAGTTGTGAGTAGATTCCTGTCAAATCCCCATAAGACACATTGGGAAGCAGTTAAATGGATCTTTAGATACCTGAGAGGAACTTCAAAGTTATGTTTAACCTTTGGAGGTGGAAAGCCAGCACTTGTTGGTTACACAGATGCGGATATGGCTGGTGACCTTGATGAAAGAAAATCTATATCAGGTTACTTATTTACATTCTCAGGGGGAGCTATTTCATGGCAGTCACGGTTACAAAAATATGTTTCATTATCAACAACCGAAGCAGAGTACGTTGCAGCAGCGGAAGCAGGAAAGGAAATACTTCGGTTAAAGCGATTCTTCACCGAATTGGGTGTGCAAGAAGAAGACTACATAGTTTATTGTGATAGTCAAAGTGCACTAGACTTGAGAGCAAAAATACTATGTATCATGCACGGACGAAACATATTGATGTAAGATTTCATTGGCTCAGACTTGCCATTGAAGAAAAAGAGTTCAAGTTGCAGAAGATTCATACAAATAAAAATGTTGCTAATAGGCTGACGAAGGTCGTATCAAAAGAAAAGTTCGACCAGTGCGTTGAAGCAACCGAGATGGAGAGTCCCACAATGTAGTCGGGAGGGGGAGATTTGTTGAGTGGTGTCCCTCTTATTGTGGGACCCACTGTTTAATTAAAAAAAAATAAAAAAAGGAGGCAGGTCGGCAAGAAATATTTTCAAAAAGTGCACAGTAAATTTACTGTGCATAATTCGGCCATACGCGTTTTGAATCTCCTATAAGTAGAGGAGGGTTTTGCTCATTTGAAGAGAAGACCAACACAGAGAGTAATAGAGAAGAAACACAGATAAAAATGTAATCTGTGTAGAGAGCCTTAGGGAAAGGGTTCCTAAGAGCTGGGTAAGAGAGAAAATAGTGAGGTTTTGGGAAACACTTGAGTGCCACTATTTTGTAATCTCTTTGTGTACCTACTATTATTTTATAGTGGAAGAATTATTCGGAGTTGGTCCCGTGGTTTTTCCCTAATTCATTTGGGGTTTCCACGTAAAAATCTGCGTGTCTCTTATTCTACTGATATTATTTTTCTCGTGATCTATTATTGGGCCTAACAAGTGGTATCAGAGCTGCTCGATGAACAGGTCTAACTTCATTTTTGCTGTTTTTTTTTCACAAAATAAATATATAAAAGAACAAAGAGAGTTGAATTTCATAACAGATAAAACAAACAATAAAAAAATAGAAAGTACATAGACAATTAGTTACATAAATTGGCTGAAAATGGGTCTTTAGAATTTTCTTCTTTTTTCAATAAAGAATAGCTTTTTTCAATACTCATAAGGCGAATATATATTTTAAAACAACTTTGTGAAAAGCAAAAGAGCAAATTCATGAAACAAATAACATATAGTTGTAAGAAATCCATCAGTATATGAATTAGAAGGGATCGAAGATTTAAAATTTTTTAAAGGACACTAATAATAAAATACCATAATTCACGATATAACAATATTATTAAATATCTATTGTCATTTGGTTCACAAAATATAATGAAAATAGAAAACTTCACCTTATTTCTATAGTCTTACCTTTCAAGCCACTTGAGAGTTCAATTACTTAGTTCATAGTCTAATCATAAAAAGTAGGCATCTGGCTAATTATTAGAGTACAAAGCCTGTATGCCCTGAATATCATCCTGAGTGAGCTGCCTTTTAATCGTTCCAGGTGGAATCCTCGGATACATAATTGCCTCAGGATATTGACTATGTCCAAGACCAAGTACATGCCCTAATTCATGTACAACAACCGATTGCAAGTCGAATTGGTTACTATCAGGATTACTACTCCAATTCTCATCAGCATCATAATGTGATCTACCATCTTCAGGAGGAAACGAATGAGCTAACACCATTTCCGGCCCATCGAACGGCTCCCCATCCCCGTGGTCCCCACGGAAAAATCCTACAACGATATCGGCCGTTGATCCATCACGAACTTCCTGGAACTTAAATTGCGACACGCCTTCCCAACTCTGAAAAGCTTGGGAGAAAGCCGACTTAATTTCTTCTACGCTCATGATTTCTTCTTCGGGTACCCCCGAATTGAATGTGTAGGTTAGTTGATACTTGGAAGGTCGCCATCTTGGAAATCCATTAATAAAAGCATAGTTGGAAATGTTGACTAACATGTTTTTACCCTTGATAGGTTTTGTGAATGTTATGTTGGTAATATCAGGCAACCCACATCGTGGAGTTGCTAGATGTTTCATTGTATCGGAGTCGAGTTTTCCTGTTATGTTAAGACTGTAGTAGTTTTGGTATGTTTTAACTGCTGACTCTAAGACATCATCGAAATCATCGTTGAGAATGCTATCTCTAGGATAGTACCCGAATCTACGGAGGTAATTTTTTACCTCATTAAGCCCCGTGACGGTTTGGCCCTTTTGAGCATGCTCCATATTTCGGAGGAAATTGAAAGGTTGTGCTCCAGATTTGGAATTTCTGGATAGAGAGAAAAAGGGTTGGCATAACATAACAAATAAGAAAATGGCTAAGAAAAGAGGAAAACATGTAGGAGCCATTGCTAGTTGAAGAAAGAATGGCTTGTTGAGTGAGATATTATGTGATGATTGTTTAGCTATTTATAGATGAACTTGAATTAATTACCCAAAAAAAATAGATGAACTTGAATTATTATAATATATCAAATAAGAAGTTGTTTTTAAAATTTGAAAGCTGAGCTGAATTAAACTGAACTGAAGTTGGCCGAACTTAACTGAACTGAAGTGAGCTGAGCTGAACTGAATTGAACTCGTTTACTGTAACTTTATAACTACGTATAGCTGAACTGAACTGAATTGAAGTGGTTTGAACTGAACTGAACTGAAGTGGTCTGGACTGAACCAATAGTAATTAAGAAGTAGAAAAAATGGCAATCACAGGATTTGAGGCATATCCAGATTATGAAGACATGGATCTAATTAAGTTTAAAGTCTTCGTCTTTGTCTTCTACATATAATTTAATCAAACAACGTTAGAGATAGGTAAGAAACTCTATCTTTGAGCCAATAGTAGTCTGATAGTTATAAATGTGTGGGGGTCATATATTGCAGAAGCCTCTAAAAATTAATTGAATTTCATATTAACATATATATCAGTCCGTCCCTTTCAATTTGGATTGAGATATCAATGGAAAACTGCAAAGTTTTGAATATACTACAAGAGTGATAATTAGAGATTCTATATGATGTTGAATATAAGACCTTTGATTTATTTATAAGGATTCAAAGTGTCCCAACTGCACCTTTCCTAAATCAATTGTATTTGGGTAAATTTGAAACAAACATGAAGACACGTGGTTTGACTCATTTTTATAAAAGGTTCAAAGTATTTTCTCGGTATGGAGTTTTATGATTTGAAAAGTTAGCAAATATATGACAAAAATAATTTCCAAATTATTTCATGTCAAAGGGTAATTTTTTCCACTTTAAATACAATACATTAATCTGACAAATTTTGAAGCTTTTGAAAAATGTAACTATTTTTTAATTAAAAGACGGTAATAAAAAAAGATCATAACAAAATGAAAAATGTCTGAAACTTTCTCAAATCATAACAAAGGATAATCTTATATAATACGGTTAAATTTTAGGTATATTGAATTATTTAAAATATCATGTGTAACATTAACGAAAAGTGCATTTTCTGAATCTGACCATTTTTTTTCTTTTTGCTAACTTTTGAAACTATAGACCCCATTTTGAAAAAAAATGCTTTGCTCCTTTTTTTTAAAAAAAATGAGTTAAACCACATAACGTGTTTTCAAAGTTTATATAGTTCTTTCGTAATTGTAGAGTTTCACATATGCAGGGCTGATTATTAGGGGAGCATGGTGAGCGACCGCTCAAGTCCCCGGGTTTTCCAAGGGCCCAAATTTTTGAAGGCATATCAAGAGAATAAAAAAAAAAGGGTAATGTGGATCTACCCCCGGAGCATAGCATAATATATGCTACCATTTCAAACTTCTGAAATATAGATAATTTGTTCTTTACTCATGCTATATCCAAACTAGAATTTGGCACCCTGGAAAATTCGGGGTTCTGAGCGGTCGCCCATCTTGCTTCCCTTAATAGTCGGTTCTGGTATCTATCAAAACTTTATATTTAATATGTGACATTAACTTTTTGCATTTGTAATTAAATTGGTAAAGAAAATTTTAATACAAAAGTTATTTGCTTGTGAGAAAAAATCATATGATTATAATCAGTCAAATCTTAAATAATTTTTAATTAATACAAAATTAGAAAAAGTTATTAAAAAGGTCAAAACTTATTCCCCCAAAGTTGGCACAAACCGGTCTTTGCCATCCTAAATTTTTAAGTGTGACTCTTACCCCTTAAAGTTGGCAAATCAATATAACATAACCCCCTAACTCGAGCTTGCCCAATCTCATGTCGAAGAGTGAACTATGCTCGCGCTGACATGTACAATTTTGAAAAGTCTGTTCAATAAGTGGAAAAGTCAAACAAATAGAGTTTTGACACATTGCTAGACGGTAAAAGTTTCAAAAACTCCCTAAAATTATTTCATTCAAATCCCTACTTAACTTTTTCTTTTCAACTATACCATTTTCTCCAAAAAAAATCCTTAAACACAAAATCCATAAACCCTAAATCATTAAACACCAAATCCATAAACGCAATCTCCTGCTCTAAACACAAAATTCATAAACAAAAAATCATTAAACATAAGACCCACAAATACAGAATCTCAATAAGAGTGGAATTTATAGGGGTAAGTGTCATATTTAAATGTATAGGGTGTTAAAGGCCGATTTACGCTAACTTTAAAGGGGTCCGTATGCGTTTGCCCTATCTTAAAGTCTTTAATATAATTTAGTTATTTTGCCTATTCCTTAAAAAAATAGGTTTTTTAAAGTTTGATTGGTTACTTGCTAAAAGCGAAGAATTCATCAAAACTATTTAGCTTTATTCACGTAAATGGGATTATATTAATTTGGGGGTAATGAATGCCTTAAGCCAAACTATTTTTCAAAACTTATTTTATTTTCTTTCTAACATTTTAAAGTCTTTAACGTAATAATAAAAAGTATAAATTATTTAGCTTTATTCATTATATTAATATTTAAATAGTATTTTATTGTGTTTTATTAATTTTTTTGGTCATTTCAAACAAAAAGAGTTACAAGAATTTTAAAATTGTATTTTTTATTATAATTTAGTAATGATATTTAACCTTTTTAATCACTTTTTCCAATTTCGTTTTAGTTAAAAATTATTTAAGATTTGACTGATTTTAATATTATTTTTTATCACAAGCAAAAAACATTTGTATTCAAGTTTTGTTTACCATTTTGACTATAAATGCAAAAAGTTAGTGTCACATATTAAACATAAAGTTTTGATGGATACTTTTAAAATAACAACAAATATTAGTTCCATTGCATTAACATAAATTTTATATATCTCAAACCATATTTTAATTAAACTAATTTTATCAATCAAATTTTCAAGCAAGTGTATTATATCTTTAAAGCATATCAATAAAATTGAGAATGTGATTTTGGACAAAAAAATTATTTATATTTGATTGAAATTCTTTCTACGTAATATCCTTGAATAATCATAATTTTAATATGATAACGTTATAACTCTAAAATATACTTTCATTGTAAGGGCCTATGTTTTATTTTTTATTCAGGGTCCCAAAAATTCCCCAGACGGCCCAGATGGATACATTTAAAAACAACAACAAATATTAGTTCCATTGTATTAACATAAACTTTATATATCTGAAACCATATTTTAATTAAAACAATTTTAACAAACAAATTTTCAAGCAAGTGTATTATATCTTTCAAACAAATCGATAAAATCGAGAATGTGATTTTGGTCAAAAAAATTGTATATGTTTGATTGAAGTTCTTTCTACAAAAAATCTTTGGATAATCTTAATTTTAATATGATAACGTTATAACTCTAAAAATATAATTTTATTATATAAGGACCCATATTTCATTTTTCTTTGAGGCCCCCAAAAATTTCCCAGACAGCACTGCACATATGGTCGTTGTTATATGTATAAAATTATAGTATGGTCACATTTGGTCGCTATTATATGTATAAAATATAGTTCTTTCGTAATTGTTAAAGAGATTTTCTTTCACATACGACAAGTTGACAACGCCGAAGATCAACTTTGAAACAACGTACTCGACAGAACAAAAAAGTGAATAGTGCATTTAGCCTATTTATTAAATAATAATAAAGGACAATAATAATAAAATACCATAATTTACATACATGTCACTAGAATTTAAATCACTTATGTGCCATTGCATTTGGTTCACAAAATGTAACGAAAATAGGAAAAATCACCTTATTTCTATAGTCTTATTGTTGGGCTAAATTATTTATTTTCTTTGGTGTGGCTTAGTTGCTGGTGGTGGAAGCCCATCAAGTCCATTAGCCCGTGATCCATTTCAACCCTAACTTAACCTATGTATAAAAGCTCTTTATTTGCCTTGCAACTCATTGTGCCGCCTGTTTATTTTTCTTCTGTGCCTCTCCCTAAAGAACCCTAAAAAGTCTTATCTCTTAACCGTTCTTGAGATGGTCTTCGACGCAACTTGGACGGTTATTGGGAATATTTCCATTGGAGTTTGTCAGGCGGTTATCTTCTATTGCCTATATAAAGGTGCGATACGGTTATCTTCTATTGCCTATATAAAGGTGCGGGACTAAGGCGATTTGGTACGGCTTGTATATTAATTTTCTCTGGTTGATGATTTCTTTGAGGGTCTCTGTTTCTCATAGTTGCATACAGTAGTTCTTTTTACTATTGATGCGTAAATCCTTGTTTTGTATATCCAATGCCCTTAATCTCTGTAACCTGGCTATTTTTCCTTTTTTCGATTATCAATAAAGCCTCCAATCTTTGTTCCGAAGACTTACCTCGATTATTGATCCTTAGGGTAAACGTACCAATAGGAGGGAACTCCGTTAAATTCTTGTGTTCTTTTGTTTTTCCTGCACTTTTTCTTTTGAATGCATGTTTTGATTCTGAAATTTTGGGTTAAAATCGCAACATTTGGTATCAGAGCCTATAAATCTTGACCTAGGGTTGGATGCAGTTAATAATCTGTGGATTTGTAAGTTCTGTTAAAGTTGCATGTATTATTTTGTTTTTGATCTTTCTAAATTTCTGTGATTAAATCTATTCTAGTTGAGATTTGTGTGAATTTCTTGAGATGTGAGTCAGTTTTATGCGATTTAAACTTACGATCCAGTCTTGCATGTTTTTTTTGTTAAAAAAAGAAAGTAAAGTAGAGAAAATAACTATATAAAAAATGCTATTACTTTCTTATTCATGAAATAAAATGAACAATAGCCATTATATAGGCTTAGAAGAACATAAGTAGTGTGATATGAAACTACCCACTACATAACAACTATCTAACCATGCTACTTTAATTTAGGAAAATAATCACCACTAACATATTAACCACAACTACTTATTTTGACCCATTACTAAAAACAAATTCTAATAATTAAAAATATGAAACTAATTTTGAAGCATATTTCAACACACTCCCTTGCTTCAAAATTTGGTAAATATTATGAAGCACTTCTCTTCACTTTATGATGCCCATCTAATCACAAAAAAAAATATTTTATTAATGCACATTATCACCAACCATCTTTAGAGCACTTTTCTGTATGGTGCACATTATCACCCACATTGCTAAAATAAAGTTTCTTCCATGACCACTTGTGCCATTGGCTCTTTCTCATCACGCATTCCATCATTTTGGAACCTGCAGCTCCTAGCCATATGCCCAAATCTTTTACATTTGAAACATCATGGCTTACCTTTGTGCCAACAGTCATTTTTCTCATGACCATTTTTATCACAATGATTGCATTTGACAAGTTTTCCCTTTCCCTTTCTATATGAAGACTTGACTAATAGTGCACCTTCAACTCTTTCGCCATTACCATCTCTCATACTCCTTCGTTGATCCGCAGCATGAAGCGAGTTGATCAATTCTGCAAATGTTAGCTGTGACAAGTTTTTAGTTTCTTCAAGTGAGGAAATTTTTGATTCATACCTTTTCGGAAGAGTGACTAAAAGCTTATCCACCACTCTTTCGCTAGTAAATTCTCCACCGAGAAGCGTGATTTGATTGACTATGGACATCAATCGACTTCCATATTCTTTGACACCTTTGCTGCTTTTCATCCCCATTTTTTCAAATTCTCTCTTCAGATTCAAGATTTGCATTAGCTTAGTTTGATTATTGCCCTCAAACTCCTCTTTTAGTTTTTCCCATGTTCTTTAGGAGAGTCACAACCCATAATAGTTGTAAAAATTCCTTCTGACACACCCGAATGTAGACATGAAAGTGCTCTAGGCTTTCTAGCCATTTGTTCGTCATAATGTTTCACTTGGGCAATGGTTGGATTTTGTGGAAGGGTAGGATTTTCACCATTTTCAATAATATCCCATAAACTCATGGCTTGTAAATACGCTTCCATCTTGATTGCCCATGAGTGATAATTTTCTCCTTTGAAAATGGGAATTGAGATTGAAAAATTATTGGATGCCATGAAAACAAAATCGGAAGAGTGGAAAGGCTCACAGGATCACTAGCTCTTAATACCAAATGTTGGAAAAAAGAAAGTAAAGTAGACTACTTTCTTATTCATGAAATAAAATGAACAATAGCCATTATATAGGCTTAAAAGAACACAAGTAGTGGGATATGAAACTACCCACTACATAACAACCACCTAAACATGCTACTTTAATTTAGGAAAATAATCATTTTCTCTGTTTTTTCTTTGTTTCCACTGAATATTCTTGTCTCTGTATGCAGTAGTGATTTAATTTTCTGATAAATCAGAGTATCTTGGCCTGCTTGTGACTGATTGCTCTAGTTCATACGATTTAATCTTTGATAGTTTTTTGATTTACTGTTATCATATTCTTTGCTAGTAAATCGATTATTTCTTTCTAGGTCTTGTGGTGTTCTTGAAGCCTTCATTATCTTAAAATTAGTTGATTAATTTTTGTTTTTTTAAAAAAAGACCTGATTAAATCATTTAAATGGAAATTATGTTTTCATAATTTGTTGTCTGAGCCAATTTTTTTTTCTTTCTCGTTATTGTTGTGTTTCACATGTTTGATCCTTTTCCCTTCATTTCGGTCAGTAAATGAATTGCTCCTAATATTGCATTATTGCTATATTGTCTTTGTGTTGTTTGTTACTGCCATAATCTTGTTGAAGTAATTAAAGAACCATCTCTGACCATTGTTGTTTTTCCTTTTCTTGTGAGTTACTCACCTGTGGAGGCCTGAAGTTTTTTTTTCTGGAAAGCTTCAGAAGAGGTAACTTTCTAAATCTTCCTTTTAAATTGCGAAATTTACCGATTGCTCAAGAGGATAAATCACTGTAAGTATTTTTCTGGTTTTAATACTACTGTTTGCTGCTTGTATTGGAGTGCTGGTTAGAAGTGGCATGTTAGGTTGATTTCTGGTTACAATCAATCTGTTATATTGGTATTTTGTTTTCTTGTTTGTTTATAAGTTTATCGTATATTTGCAATGGGATGTTTATAGGCTAATTGTGTGTTCTTAATCATTCTGAATATTGCTATATTGCAATCTTCTATTGCCTGTAAATTTTTTGTAGAGTTGTCTTGTTTAGGCTTGAGTTTTGTCCTAGTATCTTGTTCTGTAAGTCTCTTCTTTGTGTTTTTTCCCATTGTCTCTTAGTTCTTCTTATCGGGTTTTAATCCTATTTATCTTATTTGTTTTCAAGATGTCTTCTGTCAGAATTAGTTTAGATAAGTTTGATGGTAAGAGTGACTTTTCTTTGTGGAAAGATAAAATGAAAACTTTTTTAGTTCAGAATAAATGTGTTAAGGCTCTTAAAGGTATTGCTAGTCTTCCTGATTCTATGTCTAATGATGAAAAGACAGATTTAATGGAATTGGCTTATTCTATCATAATTTTAAACTTGTTTGATAATGTGATTAGGAGAGTTAGAGATCAAAAAAGTGCTAATTCGCTTTGGTCTAAATTGGACAGCCTGTATTTGACCACTAACACTGCTGAAATTGCTTATCTTAAAGAAAAAATTTTCAGTTTTAAAATGGATCCCCAAAAGAGTGTTGATAAAAATTATAATGTTTTTCAAAAACTAACTAATGATTTAGAAGATGCTATTGTTTTAGTTAGTGATGAAGATAAATCAATAATTTTGTTAAATTCCATTCCTGACAAATTTACTTTAAAAGAAGCTTTGAAATATGGTAGGGAGAACTTAAAAGTTGATGATATTATTTCTGCTTTCAAAATGAAAGAACTTGAAATCGAATATGAGTCTAAAGGTAAAAATCAGATTAGTGAAGGTCTGTTTGTTAAGGAAAATAATAGTAATAAGTCAAATTCAAAGAAAAAGTCTAGTCATCATCAGAATAAGAAGGTTGATAATAAGACTAGTGATAGCAATGAGCCTAGGTTTAATAAAAATAGAACTTGTTATCATTGTAAGAAAGTAGGTCATACTAGGAGGTTTTGTAAAGAAATACTTAATATGAACAATAACCAAACTGAAAATGTAGAACAAGGTGGAGCTATTAATAACATTGCTCGTCACGATCCGAAATTTCAAAATTTAATATATTGTAAATTATGATAAAATAAATTTATATTAGCATGAAAATTATAATTAGTATAAATAATAGATTAATGGAGCTAAAATATGGTATAAGAGATTATTAATTACCTTAAATATGTTTTAAGTATTCGTGTTTTATGTTATTAGCATAAAAAAATAAAATGATAGTTAACTAGATAAAGGATACAATAGGAAATTAGTTATTTGACCAAGGTTATATTGATAATTGTGGTAAACCATATTATATGTGTTAAACCCAAATTCCATATCAGTCCAATGCCACCTCCATTGTCTTTCCCTGGTTTTTCATTTCACTTCTGATAAGCATAATCTTCTTTTCATGTTCCGTAGCTCCAAAACGTCATTTTTCTTCAAATTAACTTCAAATTCTTGTTAGATTTTGGTGTATAAGCCTTCTATGTTTATGAATTCAGCCTATTAAGTCAAGGAAAGAGGGATTTCACGAGTTAGGGTTCTTGGTGAATAGTAATCCGAACTGAGGTAAGTGATTTTTGATAGAAGTAAAATTTAATTAATAGAATTCATGGTACATTAAGTATATTTAAGGTATTAGAAAGCTTATTTATGCAATATCTTGATAGAGTTATACATGGATATGTAGAAGAAGCTAATATTAGTGAAGGAAAGGGGAAAGAGGTGGAAGAGAACCATTAAAGAGATTAAAGGAGGTCTGTGTGTACTAGTATTTTATTTCTATATGTTTTTCCTGGAAATTTCAGATTTGAACACAGTTACTTGTTTGTGGAATTTCTCTTGATTTATATGTTGGATTTTGAAAATTCTTGATTCTGTAGATTCTTAAGATATATGTGAAGATAAGTCTAGAATGAAGTTTTGTCAAATTTGTTTATTTACTATGTCGAATTTTTGATTGGAGTTGAGTCATAGAAATCGTGTTCTGTAATTATCCAGACTGCACATAGTTGATCATTTTGAGTATAACTTGAGCTATATATATTGGATTTGTATGATTCTTGAGGCGTTGGAAAGCTAAGATGATTATCTAGTTATAATTATAAAAAAGTTTAATTAAATTCATCTGTTTTATGGTCCGTTTATATCAATGAAGTTGAGTGATGAAACTAAATTTCTGGAGAATGAATTTGGTTGATTTTGATGAGTTTAAATGAGTTTCTTTTCGTTTGTAGTGCTTAAATTTCAGAATTTAAGGTTTCCTTGTGAAGTCTTGATATATTGTAACATAATTGTGGCATTTGATTAGACTTTGAGATTGCTTATCAGAGTGAAACTTTATTAAAAGAGTTTTAAGATACCAATTTTGAGAAATGTTTAGTTGGTTTTGGATTGATATTGTTCTTGATTGTGAAGCTTCGGCTTTGGGCTTGTCCGATTTATGAAATATATTGATATTGAAGCTTCAACTTCGGGCTTGTTCGCTCCCGTATCCATTACCGTTATTCTTTTGCTTGTTTACTTTGTGCAACGTATGGTTAATATGTTTGGAAGTTTGGATCAAAGTTTTATTACTGTTTGACAAGTTTTATAATATAAGTTGTGCTTTCGGTTTTAATAAGTTGTTTAGTTGGTTTTATTTTATGAACTTATTTTGTTTCTAATTTATACAAATCATGGAGTGTTATATATATATATATATATATATATATATATTTGAAATTATTGTTAAGTTTTATGAAATAAAATTAGTACACCACTAAGCGATCTGTTTAGCGTGTAATTTTTTCTTCTACACAGGTGTTTGTAACGTTGTAGATAGCCTGGACCAAAGTGGAGAAGTAGATCAATTTTTGTAGCGCAACCAACCTTTAAACTTTAAGGTGGTTTAAATGTATTTTAAATTTTGTGATATTGTAGTACAATGACATGTACATAATAGCGTAACTAATGTAAATATGTGTTTTGGAGAATGCTAAGAGAACTTAGACAATATGTTTAGTGTTTATGTATATTTAAGTTTAAATGAGATATAACAAAATATAAATTATAATGAGTATATGTTTGAATATTAGGTGAACAAGATATGGATAACATAACAGGTGATTTGTTTATTACTGTAGCATTTCTTTAATAATATTTTTATTAAGGGGGTGTTACATTGCTGAATTTGATGACATTGAAGTGCTTAGTGTGAGTCAGCCTTGTGATTTAATTTAATGGATTCTTGATTCTGGTTGTTGTTTTCGCATGTCACATAGGAAAGCTTTGTTTATAAATCTTGAATTGTATGGTAGAGGCAGTAAAGTTTACATGGGTAATGGTGTCTCTTGTGATGTGCTAGGTGTTTGGCTGTATTAAGTTCATATGTGATAATGGCTTTAAATTAATGTTGACCAATGTTATGTATGTTCCTAGTCTTAAGCGAAATTTGATTTCCCTTAGTCATTTAGACAATAAAGGTCTTGTATTTTCTGCTTAAGATGGAGCTTTAAACATTGTTAAAAATGGTAAATGTGTTTAGAGTGGAAGTTTAGATAAATACATGTACGTTCTAAATGGTTCTACTATTGGTTATGTTTCTGTTAATCCTTGTAAGGATGCTGACATTGGTTTAGCTATTTGCTATTGTAAGCTTGTAGCTAATAATTTGCATGCTAATATAGTTGTTAATAAATTGATTCAAGGAAGTATTGTGAAAAATTGTGTGAATTGTAGTTCTTGTGCTAAAATAGAAAATAATGCTTCTGTTGGTGCTTCTCTTGAATCTAATTTGTCAAGTGAAGTTGTGAGTAATAGGAATGTTATAAATGTTGGTGTTAAAAATGTAGCATGTGCTGAAACTGAAAGTTTGTATTCCTATGCTCACTTTAATACTGTTTTGACCAAGGTGGAGTTAGTTAATGGTAATGAGAAATATGCTTTGTGTAACTCTAACCTTGATAGTGGTGTTATTTAGTCTAATTGTATGCAACCTGAGTATAATAGACAATGTCTATACTGTAATTGTTTGTGCAATAGTAAATCTATTTGTGGTAAACTTAAAAGGAAATTTACCTTTAAGCTTGTGATACTCATGTTTATTATTGCAATATTATTATTCTCTTTACTGGAATATTGTTCTGTTTTCAGGTGCAAAAATCTTAGTGAGGCGCAGTTTGGCTCTATGTCAAATTGTGCCACTAAGTTCTGATTTATTGATGCCTTAAGTGCAGAAGGCTTGGTGAGGTGAAGCTTGGCGTTGGGTCGAAACTGTGCTCCTAAGTCTTGAACTAATTATTTTTGATTAAACCCTTGAGCAAGGGATGATTGTAGAAGGTACTATTGATAATCCTGGAGAAAGTTGTAAGCCAATGTGGAGATTGTCAGGGCTACATTATTTATTCTCTTTGGTGTGGCTTAGTTGCTGGTTGTGGAAGCCCATCAAGCCCATTAGCCTGTGACCCATTTCAACCCTGACTTAACCTATGTATAAAGGCTCTTTATTTGCCTTGCAACTCATTGTGTTGCCTGTTTTTTTTCTTCTGTGCCTCTCCCTAAAGAACCCTAAAAAGTCTTATCTCTTAACCGTTCTTGAGATGGTCTTCAACGACAACTTGTATGGTTATTGGGAATATTTCCATTGGAGTTTGTTAGGCGGATATCTTCTGTGGCCTATATAAAGGTGCAAGACTAAGGCGATCCGGTATGGCTTGTATATTGATTTTCTCTGGTTGATTGCGGGTTGTATTTCTTTGAGGGTCTCTGTTTCTCTGATGCTTGATAGTCTTAAGGATTTGTTCATAGTTGCATACAGTAGTTCTTTTACTGTTGATGCGTAAATCCTTGTTTTGTATATCAAATGCCTTTAATCTCTATAACCTGGCTGTTTTGCCTTTTTCTGATTATCAATAAAAACTCCAATCTTTGCTCCGGAGACGTACCTCGATTATTGATCCTCCGGATAAACGTACCAATAGGAGGGAACTCCATTAAATTCTTGTGTTCTTCTGTTTTTCCTGGGATTTTTCTTTTGAATGCATGTTTTGATTCTGAAATTTTGGGTTAAAATCGCAACACTTATTACCTTTCAAGCCACTTGAGAGCAGGGCCGTCTCGGTTATTTTCGGGGCCCTAAGCAAAAAATGAAATGGGGGCCCTCGTCGAATGAAATAATTTTCAAAAAATACAGATAAAATTTATATTTTACTAATAAATAATAAAAAATTATTAAACTTTGACTACATACATATATATACACACACACACACACACACACATATATATATATATATATATATATATATATATATATATATATATACATATATTTTGACTACAATGTTATTATTTAAAATTCTAGTTTTTTGAATATTTTTTGAAGCAAAATTCAATCGATTTTCATAAGAAATTTATTTAAAATCATTTGAAAGATATAATAATACAATACAATTAATTAAAATAACGTAATGGAAACTTGAAAATATATATTGAAACAATCAAAATGACAATTGTTGTTTTTAGAATTATAAAACTATCTATCAGATTTCTTTTAATCAATTGGAATAAGAAAGAATAAAAAGATATCACAATGAAAAAATACTTAAAAAGTTAATGTCAAAATATTACTAATTAACCTTATTAATTCTTTTTTAGTTGGAGAAATTTGTTAGATAGAATCATAAAAGACAATTAAAGACTACCTAATTTTTAATTTAAAATATTATTTAAATAGTTAATAAAGACCCTTTTATTTAGGCAAGGGGGAGATGAAAAAAAGGCATTCCACAAAGATTTAACCCGTGCGCAAAGAGATGAATGCATGCATCTCTATCGCTGGACCAAACACTATTCTTGTGCTCACTTCTTACTTAAAACTATATATATTATTTTTTATACTCATACTATACTGAAACAATAATTGAGACCCCCGAAGATTTAGGGCCCTGAGCGATCACTCCACTCGCTCCCCCTAATAGCCAGCCCTGTATATCAGTCCTTCCCTTTCATTTTAGATTGAGATATTGATGGAAAACTGCAGAGTTTTGAATATTCTACGAGTGAGATATTTGTGATTATTACTTAAAATTATTTGTGATGATTTGTTTTAGTGCTTAATCCTTATGAGTCAAGGATCCAACTCATATATAGTTATGTTATGGAGATGAGATTTAACACGATGGAACACAAACACAAATATGTTGCATGAGTCAGAGAGGAGATTCATCATATGCTAAGAGTTTTAGATTTATCTAAATATTTAACTGAACTTAATGCATTGTTTTTTGCTTAACGAGTCTAAGAAGAGATATGAGTTAAATAACTTTAGTATTCAAGATTAGGGGTGAGCAAATGTCGATTCGGTTAAAAAATTGGACCGAACCGACCCGAATCAAAACCCAAATTAGTAAAAATATTAGAGCCGAAACCAAATCAAATATAGTTTGGTTCAGTGTAAACCGAACAGAATATAATTCAGTTCGGATTCGATTCGGTTCAGTTATAAACGAATTGCTTAAACTCTGTATTTTATAAAATAATTTATAATTTATTTTTTCGTTTTAGGGTTATATGAAAGAAAATTAAAGCAATTTCATCTTTATATGTGTTAAGTTTGATGATAATTAGACTTTGAAATTTATATTTACAATAATAAATATAAATATTGATACATAAAAGATATTACTTCAAGTAGTATGACATGCATATAGTGAATTATTGAATGAGTCATATTTCTAAAGTTATTTAGTAAAACAATTATTTCCACATTAGGATTATTTAAGTTAAAATCTCATATTTGTTATTATTGTAA
Organism: Euphorbia pulcherrima; assembly: GCA_947683365.1. NCBI lineage: Eukaryota > Viridiplantae > Streptophyta > Magnoliopsida > Malpighiales > Euphorbiaceae > Euphorbia > Euphorbia pulcherrima. Next base: position 10,284,202 of record CANTUS010000001.1, on the reverse strand, counting down.
ACTAATTAGTGTGTAGAATATCGTCAATATGATTAAGATATTAGATATAAAATGAATATATATTAAAATATAATATTTATTAATTTATTCTGTTCGGCTCGGTTTTATTTCGATTTTTGTTGCGAAAACCAATCGAACCGAAACCCAAATTTTAAGAATTTTAAAAAATCAAAACCGAACCGAAATAAATTTAGTTCAGTTCAGTTTGATTATTTTTATTCGGTTTTGGTTTGGGTTTCAGTTCCGGTTCGGTTCCGCACATCCCTATTCAAGATGATAGGGGGGAATGCTTGAATTACCGTGGTTGAGATACATTGGATGTACATGCTTCATTGAGTTATCATATGCTTTGTTAGGAGAAGACCTTGTACTGTTTGTGGGTAAAGATCTTGTGCTTTTATCTTTAGTTTATGTATTTTATTTTTATGTCAGTTTTATTTATTCATCTACCCAAAATTAAAGAGAACTTCTGAGCCAGTCTACTAGAGTTATCTTCTGAGAACTTCATTGAGTTATCTTGTGCTTTTCATCTTTAGTATATGTATTTATTAAGGAGAAGACTTTCAGACAGTTAATACTTGCTTTCGGTTGAATACGACACTTGGTCTTGCCCATACTATAAACTGACCTTAGTGCACACTGGTTGGGAAGACCTTCTGGGCAACAACAAACGGGTTAGGCCGAGTTCGGGCCGGGCTTGGCCTGACTTTTAATTAAAATCATTGACCCAAGCCCATGATTTAGAACTTCAGGCTTGGGCCTGGCTTACTAAGCATTTTCAAGCCCAGCCTATAGCCCATAGATTTCTAGTAAAGTATCTCTAAGTTCGCTTAGGGGTATGGATCTGATCATACCCCTTGCGTAACGTACAAGGGCCGTGCTCGCTTAAGGGTAAGACCACCCGAGTATATTATATGTGGAAAAGATTCCTTTGGTTCGCTTAGGGCCACTAGGACTCGGTTCACAAAGGCGCATGGTACCCAATCGCACCCAATCCTAAGACCGAAACCTGCATATAGATGAACTGCAAACACTTTCCCATAGATTTACCCTAAAACCAGGAATGCACGTGAGCAGACTTCGCTAAGTCCCACGTTGGATTTAAAGTGAAACAACTAAATAGAGTTAAAAGGGCAGTAGGCACGATCTAACCGTTTGCTACATGTGTAGGTTTATTAAATATAAATAAATTGAAAACGGACATCATAAGCATCATGATTGTGTGAAAACTAACCACATCTTTATGCAGCCATGACATTAATATGTGCCATACCATTTCAATTCCTTAGTTATAGGAACCTAAAAGTAAACCGAGACCACTGAGTCCATCTAGGCTCAACCCATGAGCCAAAATAACCAAGACCAGTGAGTCAATCTAGGCTCAACCCATGAGCCAAAATAACCAAGACTAGTGAGTCAATCTAGGCTCAACCCATGAGCCAAAATATCTAAGACCAGTGAGCCACCTAGGCTCGGCCCACGAGCCGAAATACCTAACCACCATCGAGTGGCCAACGAGTCAACTCACCATTCAACCACCGAGTCAACCATCGAGTGACCAGCGAGTCAACTCACCCTTTGACCACCGAGTCAACCATCGAGTGACCAGCGGGTTGAATCACCCTTCGACCACTGAGTCAACCATCAAGTGACCAGCAAGTTAACTCACCCTTCGACCATAGAGTGATCCATGAGACAACTCACACTTTAACCACTGTGTCAGCCATCGAGTGACAAGCGAGTCAACTCACCTTTAACCACCGAGTCAGCCTTTGAGTGACCAATGAGTCAACTCACCTTTGACCATTGAGTCAACGATCGAGTGACCAGCGAGTCAACTCACCCTTTGACCACCGGGTCAACCATTGAGTGACCAGCGAGTCAACTCTCCCTTCGACCACCGAGTCAGTTATTGAGTGACCAGTGAGATGATCGGCTACCAGGTTCTCTGTCCCTTTTTTTTTATCTCTGATCTTGATGTCAAATTCTTAAAGCAAAAGGATCTATCTAATCAATCTTGACTTGGCATCTTTCTTAGTCATTAGGTATCTCAAGGCGGCATGATTTGAGTGAATAATGAACTTGGAACAGAGAAGGTAAGAACGAAAATTCTCTAATGCAAAAATGATAACAAGGAGCTCTTTCTCAGTAGTAGTATAGTTTTGCCAAGCTACATCGAGAGTCCGAGAGGCATAATAAATGACATGAGGTTCTCGACCAACTAGTTATCCTAATACTGCTCCTACTGCCTTATCGCATGCATCGCACATGATCTCAAAGGGCTGGTCCCATTTAGGTGATTGGATAATGGGCGTAGAGACCAACTTCTACTTGATAGTGTCAAAGGCTTCCTTGCAAGGATCTCCAAACTCAAAGTTAGCGTCTTTCTGGCATAATTTGCATAGGGGCTCAGTGATTTTGAAAAGTTCTTGATGAACCTGCGATAAAAACCTGCATGCCCAAGAAAAGACCTAACTTCCTTTACAGAAGTAGGGTAAGGTAAGGACTGAATAACATCAATTTTAGCTTTATCTACCTTAATACCTTCTTAGATACAACATGACCTAATATTATACCTTGGTCTACCATGAAGTGGCATGTTTCATAGCTAAGCACTAAATTAGACTCAATGCAACGTTTAAGAATCTTACCAAGGTTATCAAGACATGCATCAAAAGAACCACTATACATAGTAACATCATCCATAGATACCTCAATGATGTTTTCCATATAATAAATAAAGATACTAATCATGCACCTCTGGAATGTGGTGGGAGCATTGCAGAGACCAAAAGGCATTCATCTGTAAGCAATGGTGCTAATTGGACAAGTAAATGTTGTCTTTTCCTTGTCTTCTAGTGTTACCGGGATCAAATAGAATCCTGAAATTCCATCATGATAGCAGAAATGAGATTTTCCTGCCAGTCTCTCCAGCTTTTGATCAATGAATGGTAGTGGAAAATGGTCTTTCTTGGTCGATGCATTGAGCTTGCGTTAGTCAATGTAAACTCTCCATCCTTTCTGTATCCTCATCGGGACTGGTTCTCCTGCTTCATTTATTATCACCGTTATCCCTATCTTCTTTGGAACAACTTGTACCGGGCTAACCCACTCACTGTCAGAGATAGGGTAAATGAGGTTAGCCTCCATGAGCTTGATCACTTCCTTATTCACTAACTCCATCGTAGGAGGATTGAGTCATCTTTAAAGTTGGCGACAGTTCTTGGCGTTCTCCTCCAACTTGATTTTGTGCATGCAAGTGGAAGGACTAATCCCCTTGATATCAATTATAGTCCATCCAATCACCTCCTTATGCTGCTGGAGTAAGGAGACCAATCGTTTCTCTTCATCAGGACTTAATTTACTGGAAATAATCACCGGGAGTGTGTTGTTATCCACCAAGAAAGCATATTTGAGGTGACTTGGCATATTCTTGAGTTTAAGTTCCGGTGGTTAGATGATGGAAGGGGCGAGTTTCTTAAAAGGTGGCAGAGCAAGCTTTGGTCCAGGTCTCGATGTAGAATGAGGTGGATTGAGATCATAAATAGCTTCTTTCACCTTTTCATCTAAATCAGTATCATCGAGGCTCTCTATGTTAAGTGCTTCATTCAACGCGATCAAGTACTATTTGAGCTTAAAAATTTGTTGGATGATGAGATCAAGGCTATAAATGCTATATAGGCTCGAATTTTCTTCTGGGGTCTTCATAGTATCATAAACATTGAAATGGCAACTTCCCCATTGAACTCTATAGTGAGAGAACCATTGTGCACATCGATTTTAGTCTTAGCGATACTCAAGAATGGTCTCCCTAGCAGCAAATATGAGTTCCCCTTTCTATCTGCATCGCAGATATCAAGAACATAAAAGTCAGCAGGAAAAACAAAATCATTTACCTTGACCAATACGTCTTCCAAAATTCCCTCAGGGTAAAAAATAGAGCTATCCGTAAGTTGCAAGACAGTCCTAGTCTCCTTGAGAGGCATATTATGATTAGCTAATATCTGCTAGTAGATAGAGGAAGGCATGACATTTATAGATGCACCGAGATCACTCATAGGTTTCTGAATTCCAACCTGGCCTATGGTGCAATTGATCGCAAACATTCCCTAGTCCTTTAGCTTAGGGGGTAATTTGCATTGGATCACGGCAGACACGTTTTCCCCCATCATGACCTTATCCGGGTTATGCTACTTCTTTCTATTTGTGCATAATTCCTTGAGGAATTTTGCATACTTAGGTATCTGTCTAATCACATCGAGCAACGGGATGTTGATCTCGACTTTCCTCAAGGTCTCAAAGATCTCTTTCTCTTCCTTCAGTTTCTTGGTCTTTTTAGTCTTTCTAGAAAAGGCGGTCTAGTCTCAGTAGAAATTAATGGTTTCTCTGGGTCATCAGGAATCACAATGACCTCATCCTCTATATCTGCTTTCGGTGGTTCCGATTGGGTCTCTTCCTTTCCCCTTAGCGTGATCGTGCTGACATTCTCTCTTGGATTGTCCACTATTTAGGATGGAAGTCTCCCCATATTATTGATCTTAGAGAGATTGCTAGCTATTTGGGCCATATGTTTTTCTAGATTTGAGAAGTTACCTTGAAGTCCTTGTATCCGATTGTCTACCAGCTCAAATCGCTTATTGGAACCCTCAACGAGAGTAGGGAAAAGCTCATAAGGATTATATTGTGGCTGTTGAGGTGGGTTAGGCTGGACTTATTGAGGAGGTCTCGGTACTATCTCATTCTACTGATTTCTCACATGAGCTGATTCAGTGGTCCCTATGGTTGTTGGCGGTCGTTATTTCCCAAGTGAGTGCCGGACGATTTTGCCATCCTATTTGATTCCTCTATGGTGGCGGGATGTATGGCTGCTTGTTCCCCATATTGATATAGTTACTATGGTTATCGTAGTTCCCATAATTACTATAATTACTATAGTTAGTTCCCCATGGCATGGAATTGCTCAAACTTAGGGTCTCCTATGCGAGGACATTCATCAGTAGCATGAGTAGTCTTTTTGCACAGTTCATACTCCTTCGCGACTTCGATCTGGACAACTATTTTATGCACAAGTTCAGCGAGTCTTTCTATTTTGTCATTGAGATCATAAGAATTAACCTCATTGACAGGTAATTGTTGAGCAGTTTCTACCATAGTCTTGATGATTTCCCAAGCTTGAGTTGGGGTCTTATTGATGAGAGCACCCCCACTAGCGGCGTCTAACATAGACCACATAGAGAATGGGAGTCCTTCATAGAAAGTCTGGACTAAGGCTTGATTAGTGAATCCATGAGGTGGGCAGGCTGCCAAAAGGTGCTGGAATCTTTCATAATACTCATAGAAACTCTCGGTGTCTTTCATCTTAGCTGAACATATCTGTCTTTTCAAAGTGGTAACTCTCGATGCTGGAAAGTATTTATCAAGAAAGACTCTCGACATTTGTTCCTATGACGTTATCGATCCTGGTTTCAAGTGACAAAACCAGTCATTGGCCGAGTCCTCTAGAGAGAAAGTAAAGGACTTCAATTTCATAAGGTTTAGATCGACCTTGGGTGCCTTTATAGAACACACCGTCAAGTGGAATTTCTGCAAGTGTTTGTAAGGGTCATCAATGGCCCTTCCGGCAAATTTGGGTAAGCTATAGACAAACCCAGATCTCATCTCGAAGTTGTTATCTTCAGTTTTATCCGGATAAGTGATGCAGAAAGGTTGTTGGTTCACAGGGACCCGTGTAAGGTCTCGGATTGACTGCTCTTGGTTTGCCATGGTCACGATGGCTGTTTCAAGCTCTGATTCTGAGTCAGTTGAATAGTCAAACAGTCCTTCTATATCAATTGGATTATCGCTGGGTCCACTTGAAGTCTCTTCTTGATGTTTTGAGTCTCTACGCTCTCTGGCTTGCTTGGCACAAGCTCTTTTGGATCTTTCAATTTCTGGATCGTAGAGGAATTCACTACCATAACCTGTGGCTCTGGTCATCCACGTTGAACAACTAGTCAAAAGGAACCATTCCCCGGCAACGGCGCCAAAATTTGATGGTGTCAAGACCACTAAAAATAAATCCCTGTGCAAAAGAAACTTGTAGTTAACAGTGAGCGGGAGTAAAATCTACAAGGAACGGTATTTGATAACGTTATTCTAAGAAGATGACAAACAACGTGACCTAAAAGCGCTCTTGATGGGAATTTATGGATTAAAACTAAATAAAGCAAGTAATAAAACAATAGGAAATAATGGCTCAACCAATATAGGATAAGACTGAATATTATGGTGATCATGGGATAAGAAATTAATTACAATGAGACCTAGATTTAGTTATACTTATACTCATGCACTGTACAGTACTAGCAACTTTTCCTTACTGTGTATGGAGATCAGACTTTGCTCCAGTACCTCACTCTTACTCACTATGTCTCTCGACTTCGCGCCCAGAGCTCGCTAGTAAATAGGGATAGAAATAAGAAAAGCCTAAATCCTTACCAACAGGTAGTGAAGCACTTCCAATAGGCATAAGATTACCTTTCTCCAGTCTCTGTGGAGACTGTTGTTACTTCATCCCTCTTCAGGCACAATCATGGATGCAAGAATAGAGATTAACAATAATCACAAAGACTTACCAATTGGGTGATCAGTCCAATTAGCGAGACCAAGTGATATTCTTACCATAAAACCCTTAAGGCACCGAGATTGGTAAATAGGTCGCCTTGTGAATTTCTGTATTCAATTACGGTCCTCACATCATCTAAACTCAGTCTTGACCATTAATTGGTCAAGGCAAGAGAGTTCTAGTTGAACATGGCTGAATTTAAATATGCAAAAATATAAAGAGACTGTAAATAAATCATGTTGGAATCAAAATAAGGGATTAAAGCTAAAATGAAATTGCAAGTTAAACTTAGAATTGCTCAAAACTGAAATTGTAAATTAAAGAACATAAAGACTAAAAACTAAACTAAAAGACTGAATGTAAAATATGAATCTTTATGTGTATTGTCTTGTATATCTTCGTATATCCCTTCAAAATGGCCGGCCTTGGTATTTATAGCTGAGTGCTCCTCCTTATGCTTCTTCTTTAGTGACAAAATAGGACTCTTGGCATTTATTTTGATGGATTCATTTCCTTTTAGTCTTGGTCTTCAAATGGTAGTAGATATCCTTCCCCTTATGAAATTAGGAAAGGGATCAAATTCCCTTTTGTGATAGGCTCTTCCTTAATAGGTTTTGCCCGAATTGGGTGGCTTCCAGATCTGGATGTGGCGTGCATTGGTATTGATGTCATCTTGGTCGCTCTGAAGTGTTCTGGAATCACTGGGATCAGCTATCGCTCCTACTGCTTGTGTCAGGTATCGGTGACAGACTCTTTTTCTCCAAATATCGCATGTTTTCTCTGAATTGCCTTCAAAACCTGAAAGAGATAGAAAAGGAAGTAATAGCGGCAATAAAGACTAAAAACATGGTCTCAATGATATGGAAATAGGTACAAATACATGCTGAAAATATATCCCATCAATATGCCAAGAGTTTTAGATTTATCTAAATGCTTAATTGATATTGGCTTAACGAGTCTGAGAAGAGATCTGAGTTGAATAACTTTAGTATTCAAGATGACAGAGGGGAATGCTTGAATTACCGTGGTTGAGATACATTGGATCTACATGCTTTATTGAGTTATCATATGTATTATTAGGAGAAGACCTTGTATTGTTTATGGGTAGAGATCTTGTGCTTTTATCTTTAGTTTATGTATTTTATTTTCATGTCAGTTTTATTTATTCATCTACCCAAAATTAAAGAGAACTTCCGAGCCAGTCTACTAGGGAGACCTTCAGACTGTTTATGCTTGCTCCCCGTTGAATACAACACTTGGTCTTGCCCATACTACTAACCGACCCTAGTGCACAGGGGTTGGGAAGACCTTCTGGGCAGCAACAAGCGGGTTGGGTCGAGTTCGAGCCGGACTTGGCTTGGCTTTTAACTAAAATCATTGACCCAAGCCCATGATTTAGAACTTCAAGCTCGGGTCGGGCTTACTAAGCATTTTCAAGCCCAGCCCCATGACCCATAAATAATTTTTTTAAATATTTTATAAACTAATTTGAAAAAAATTATAATTTCTATATAAAAATGTCTATATTTCGGATATAATTGCATTTTTAGTAAAATTCTTTTATATATAGTTGAAAATCTAGTAGGTTGAACTATAAAAATCTATAAAATATAATATAAAAATATAAAATAAATATAATTTTTATTCGTCAGACCGAACTTGGGTATTTTTATAAAAACCAAACTCAGCGATAGAACTTCGGACTTTTGCCGGCTCAGACCAAAATTTGTAATAAAATGAGTGTTCAAGCTCGACCCATTTAAACGGGATCAACTCGAGCCTTATGGGTAGCGCGAACTGGACCTGATGGATAGTCTGTCCCTCAAACAAGTCTAATTTAGAGATTCTATATGATTTTGAATTTAGGAGCTTCAATTTAAAATAGAGGATTTAAATTGCCTAACTCTTATTGTTGAATATACTTAAGAAGGCAAAAAAATTTCTCCGTCAAAATTTGCCTCCCCTCTTATTAGATACTGGTTTTGCCACTGAAGTCGGTAATATATAGGGTTTAAATTAGATTTTTCTCTAAAATAATTGAAATCATGGTTTTAAATTAGTATATAGATTTATAAACCATTAAAGAATAGATGCGATGTATTGATTTAAAACCTGTATACTACTGCTTTTATATAAGCTACATAATTCTTAAGTAGTTTCAAATTGAAATTTTGAATCGATATATGAGTAATTAAACTAAATAAAAAATAGTCTAATACATTAAAAATATATATTCCAACTTAATAATTAAAAAAACTAATGAAACATATATATGAAAAAAATGATTAGGAAAATATATAATTAATAAGGGGATAATTAAAAATATTAAGACATAATTAATTTTGTAAAATAAAACAGAAAGATAATTTAAAAATATTAGAATATTATTTTTATGTTGATAATACTACATTGCCGTGTGTACATATAGACTACCAAATAATAAAATAGGGTAAATTTAAAATAAATACCATGTGATTTGACTGTTTTATAAAAAGGTCCTTGTAAAATTTTTTCTTTCAAATGGGTGCCTGCGGTTTCAAAAGTTAGCAAGAACATGCTTCTCAAAATATTGAAACCACATTTGGAAGGGTAATCTTGTTCATTTTGAAGTAAAAATTTGCAGCTTTGTTTATAAAAATGCAATACACATTAGTGATAAATTTTAGAATTTTTTTAGAAGTACAAATATTTATATCAATTAAAAATAGAAGATAACTTTAAAAAATATAACAAAAGTAAAATTTTTTGAAATTTACTTAAATCTTGATAAATAATTCACAAATAATATAGTTGAAATATATAAATGTTGAATTTATTGAAATAACTGAGATTAACCTTCCAAATATAATGGAAAATACCGTACCTGGATCCGATATTTCAGAATTGAATTGTTACGAACTATCTTGAATCTATGAATGAATTCCTGCAAAATAACTCAAAAACTTGGGGGCGATCGGTGTTACCTCGTGGGGGACCCTTGGATGCCTAAGTCAGTAAAGGGTTCTGAGGAATACAGTGAAAGTAAGTATAAGAATGTCGAGATACCTGTTGAACTGACCTAAGGGCCTATTTATATGCGCAGGAGCTCCCTATTTCCAGTGGAATATGGAGTCCGAATTGAGATAAGTTTGGAACTCTTCGCGCTTATCTGATCCTTGAACCCCAAGTTAATTAGGATAAAGTCAGAGGAGAGAATATAGGGACTAGAGTCAGACCTGAATTCTTCTTACTTGTAGGGCACAGAGATGCCTTCGAGCCGGTCAAGAACCGTCTCGAGCCTATGACCGGTCAAGGCTTTTCATGGCCTCCAGTTTTGTATGCTCTCTGGCTCGAGTGAGCTCCAACCAGCTTCATGGGTCAGGTTTTTCTAACTTTGACAGTGAAATGAGCCACACAGCTCTTTGCTGACCCGGTCTCTAGGACGAGATGGGTGAATTGTATGTAGTAAGTTATCAGAAGCCCCCCACAAGTGTGAGAAGTTCTTTAGGGCTTCTGGTGGCATTAATCAGCTCGAATTCTGAGCGGCCTAATGTTTAGGGCTATGTGGCCAGTTGTAGCCCAAACATTCTCGAAGCTTCCTTGAGAAGCTCAAGTCCTTTCGTATCCTTTGGCGGTAGTCTAAATCTTTTTGAATTTTGAACCCGCCTGTGAATGATGGCCACGTGGCGAATAACAATGATGAGAGACTCTTCATTTTCTTATTCTCCCCTACTTAAACGCAAGACAAGCTCATTTTGCCACTTTTCCTCTTCTACAAGATTTTTCTCCGACGATTCTTAGCGAGTTACCTTCAATTTCAACAAGCTTTTACTTTCAGCGACCTTTCCTTCCACATTTGCTCAACAAGTAAGCACTTCACTACCATTCTTACTTTTGATTTATTAAGTGTTTTGTGAATGATATATTGCCATGAACTATTGTTCATCTTTTGCAATTGTTGGTATGCTTTTATTGTGTTATGGTTTTGGTTTTCCTCCCTTTGTTAAAATGCGCTTGAAATATGCCCTGAGGGGTAGCTTGTCTTTGATTCTACTATCTTATATATGCTGAAGTTTGAGTTTTTTGATGCTCGCCGGAAACTGGGTTCTTGTATGAATTTTGATGAGTATAGGACCTTTTAGATTTCGATGTTTTCCCTCTTGGGTGAAAAAGTGTTTAGATCCTCTAGAGTAGATTTTCTTTGAATCTAACTTGTTCTAGGCGGCTTCATTTTCTAGGTGACCATGTCTTCTACTTAGTACCAGCTCGGGCAATAGGTTATTTGATGAATATTGTGCCGAGTTTCCTTACTCGGTGTCAAGGTGCTACATTAGTATCGACCAAACTAATCTTCGTTCTAACATTAGGGTTAAAAGAATAGCCGGGAGGATGGACTGGGTAGGAAAGAGTGCTAATGATGAGAGGAGGACATCTCATGAGGCATCCTCAAGTTCGCAAATACATTCATTTGACTCTGCTTGGGCTGGAGATGAAAAAGAGCAAGAGATTCAACAGCCGACCCAACAAGGCACCAGCGCTTCGATCCCCAAAGGATTGAGGGCCAAAATGAAAGCAAACAAGGGGAAGGCAAAAGTTGTTACTGGGGAAATAACTGAGGAAGGACCCCCTAAGCCGAAAAAGATGACCCCTAGGATAGAAGATATGACTTCCATTGTCCACCCGGTGGGCATTGAGTTTAAAAAGGCGACCTTCCCTTGGATGAGAAGGTGTAGAATCATGCTTCTGTTGAAAGATCAGTGCGTTCGTAAGCCGCCTCCTAGGTTAGTATTTATTTAAAGCAGATTTAGTCGGGATTCCTCTATCCACTACCCCCGGGGATCTGCGACCTGCTGAACCATTGGAACAAATGCCCGGCTCAAACACACCTAAACGCTTGGGGTGACCTTGCCGGTCATTATAAAATTTGTATAGACCTAGGGCTTAGCTTTGATGCTAATTTCTTCAAGCGGGTGGCATCTTGCAAGCTGAACAAAGGTGAGGACCACTTGCATTTCTCCCACAAGAAGGGATTCTACTCTTTCTCCGGAAAATTCGACTGGGTGAAGAACTTCAAGCAATTTTATATATTCAACAAGTTGGAAGAGGGGTTTCCCACCTTCCTGACTCAATGGTCATTCAAAATATAGCCTACCTTCTCAACCCCTAAAAACGATCCGAACATCCGAGTCGAATTATTCGAACGGTTAAAGAGAGGGGTTTGGACTTTAGGCAATATTTCCTATGCCCTAGTTCATAGGCATAGGGTGATAGACTATGCCCTAGAGTCAAATGATGGAATATTATCCCTGTCCTCAGCTACCCGGTGAGTTATCTTAACTTCTCTTCTTATTTCATGTTTTCAGCTATCTCTGGAGTTAGGGCTAAAATTTCTCGTGCCGTAGCCAAACGGGTCAAAAACTTACAGCAAGAGAATACTTGATCGACTCCGATTGAGTTGGTAGCTCAATCTAATGAAGATGTTGATCCAGTTTTGCTAGGCAAGAGTGCCGCCTCAGAGGCTGTTAAAGGGAACTATGCTAGAGCCCAAGATCCAGAGATGCCCCACAAGAAATAGAATAAAGCCAAGGGGGCTAGTGAGGTAATATTATATTTTCTTAAACTTTGTATTTTGTGTTCTTGCTATTTGTTACTAATAATTGTTTGTCAGGTTGCTCTCGATTTGGCCGTTGCACCGGGATCAGATGCTGATATAGACCCGGTTGCTCCCCCTCCGTCCTGCTTGTGAGGGAGGCTTTGCAAAAGGTGGTGGGGGATAGGCTAGCTATCACTCTCCCCAAAGTGCAAGAGTCTCTTCGCGAGGCTTTTCCTTTGAAGCGAGAGGCCCAATTTTATGAGAAGGAAAGCTTTCTTACCCTTTCGGGTCTACTTTTCCAATCCATCAACCAGGTTTACTTCTATGTTTCGTAATTAGCATTTATGCTTGTGTCAATTGATATTCTGATCAACGTTTCATCTGTCTTTATCTTGAGGAGCCGAGCTTTACCGCTGAATAAAGGCTGAGGAGACCAATGCTGAGAAACTTTCCGAGGTGATTGACATATGCAAGAGCCTAAAGAGCTGGCTGATGGAGTCAGATAAGGCCAATAAGAAGCTGGAGGGTAAACTCACGAAGTTGAAGAGAGAGCATGAGCTGCTCAAATCAGCCTATGAGACTGCCTCTAACGAACTTGTGAAAGCCTAGATGGACCTTACCTCAAGCCGGTTGGAGTGTCAGTCCATTCAAGCTTCCAAGGAGAAGGATGAAGCCTAATTTATCGGATTCATTGAGGGCATGGTGGATGATGGCTATCAGTTCGGCCAGATGGTTTTGGATTCCTGCTGGCTCCTACATTCGGATATTCCCGAGACTCTCCTGCAAACACTCAAGTATCCACAATCCGATGAGTAGGAGGCGGTTGAAAAGGACCTGGAAGGGCTGGCTAAAGATGTACAGATTGAGTCGAGGGGAAGAGTTAAAAATGTATCTCGAGACTTCAACCCTGTAGCTTAGTTTGATTCTGCTTGTAACTTAGCTTTTTTTGTAAGTACAATTTGCTTTAATTTAAGCCTACTTTTGATGCGTTTCTTAAGGCCTTATTTCTGTGCCTTTGTTTTTTATCTGAATTAGTCCTACATTTTGCTGCCAATTAGATGATTGCTTAGGTCTTACTCATAGCCTTTTTCATTAAGCATTTTATTTTGTACCAGTCTTATTTGCTTTCTAGGGGTGTGACCGCCTAAAAACTGTTTGCCGTAGTTTTAACTAGGTCTTATGCACGTGAGATATTTAACTCGGTCTTATGTTATGCCGGGGATATGCTATAAAGTGTGATCAGTACTTATTGAGGTAAATGTATGAATAAAAGAATGCTTTTATTAATAATAATAATTTGAGTACAAGTCCGGGAATTCTACGCATCCGGATTTCTACTTAAGAGGAACGTCCTTATTAAAAACTTCCTTAAGGGAAAACCTAATGGGAAAAAATCCTTAAGGAAGGAAAAAGAGTATGGCTGCTAGAGTCCCTACATATCTACTGTAGCAGGGCCTAAGATTAGTAATGTTCCATGTTCGAGGAAGTTCTTTGCCTTTCATAATCGCTAGCTTGTAGGTGGCCGGCTCGATGACTTTAGTGATCTTGTAGGGCCCTTCCCAGTTGATGCCCATTTTCCCTTTGCCTTTTTGAGCCTGTAAGGCAGCCGAATCTTTGAGAACTAGGTCTCTTTCTTTGAGGTAGACTTCTCGTACCCGCCTGTCTTAGTATCTAGCGATTTTTGCTTTATAAGCCACCATTAGAATCCAAGCTCGCTCTCTTCTTTCAACCAAGTTGTCCAAGTGGTACTTCATATTAATGTTGTTCTCTTCTTCCTTATAGTATGCCACCCGGTCTGATGGGGCTCCAATCTCGACTGGAATAACCATTTCGACTCTGTATACTAAAGAGTAAGGGGTTTGACTGGTCATTCCGTAAGGAGTGGTTCTGCAGGACCATAGGACTTTGATTAATTCATTCAGCCATCTTCCTTTTTGATCCAACACTCTCTTCTTCAACCCTTCTCCTAGTGTTCTATTGGTGACTTTCGTCTGACCATACGTTTGTGGGTGTGCTATGGAGGAAAAGAGATTCTTTATCTTCCATTACTTGTAGAAATATTTAAACTTTTCTGAGATGAACTGCGAGTCGTTGTCTACTATTATTCTCTTTAGTACTACGAACCGAGTGATTATGTGTTTCTCGAAGAAGTCGATGATCCTTTCGGTTGTGACCGAGCTGAGTGCTCCCACCTCAACCCACTTAGAAAAATGGTCAATTGCCATTAAGATCTACTTCCTTTGATCGGACGCTTCCGGCATTGGTCCTGCGATATCAGTACCTCAGGACGCAAATGGCCAGCCAGCCGTTATCGGCTTTTAATTGGCTTTTAGAATGTGTGACTTTCTTGCATGTATTTGGCATTGGTGGCAAGTCCTCACATATTCTTCTGTGTCAGCTTTGACAGTTTCCCAATAGTATTTAGCTAGGGTGATTCTCTTGAGTAGTATCTCTGCCGCTTGAATGAGCTTCCCTAGCTCGGGGGTGACACATTTAAGACATACGTCCGAGTAGGATTTCTTGTATAATTCATCACCTATTAGTGTAAACCGCATAGACTTTCGAGTTATTTTCTCCGCCTCAATTTTATCCTCGGGCAACTTATCACAAGCCAAGTATTCATACAGAGGTTGCATCCACCCAAGTGACTTTTTTTAGATCCATAGGCTTTCGCCCTGCTCTTCATACATTGGCCGAATTAAGACTTTATAAGGGCAACTTAGCTCTTTCCATAAGTCTTTTCCCGCGGCCGCCTTGGCTAATTCATCTGCTCTCTCATTCTGAGTCCGAGAAATATACTCAATCTTTCACTCGGTTCCCTTAGCCTTAAGTTTTTCCAATAGCTTCCCCACTTTAGCTAGGTATTTAACCATTTTGGTTCATTTGGTTCCATATGTCCGATTGATCTGATTCGCAACTAGCCTGGAGTCACTTTTAAGCACAACTATATTGGGTGCAATCTCATTGGCTAGCTCCAATCCTTCAATCACTGCTTCGTACTCAGCCGTGTTGTTGGTAGAAAGGAAAGCTAACTTGGAGGTATAAGGCAATCTGATCCTTTCGAGCCCTTGAACATAAACTCTGATGTCGGCTCCTTCTGTGCAGGAGGAACCATCTATAAAGATTGTCCAAGTTTTAGAGGGGATGGTTTGTTCCAGCTCAATGCCTGCGAATTCCACCATGAAGTCGGCTAAGGCTTGATCCTTTAAAGCCTTCCTTTCCTCAAATCGTATGTCATATTCTCCAAGCCTGATGGCCTACTAGGTCAGGCGCCAGAAGTATCTGGTCATTGCAACATTTTTTTAGGAACACTGGTTCTTACTATGATGGTGTGTGCCCGAAAGTAAGGTTTGAGCCTCTCAGCCGAGTGAATGAGGGCTAAGGGTAGCTTTTCTATCTTCGGGTATCTTAGTTCTGCATTGCTTAACACTTTACTGGTGTAATAGATGGGATACTGCTCTTCTTGATCTTCTCATATCTGGACAGTTCACTACCTCATCTGTTGCTACTAAGTAGAGATAAAGTGTGTCCCCAATGTTGGGGCGGCTCATGAGAGGAGGTTTGTCCAAGAAATCCTTCATTCTATTGAAGGCCTCTTGACAATCTTTATCCCGCTTGAAATACCGATCCTTCTTCATTGCTTTGTAAAAAGGCATGCACCTCTTTGCTAAGAAAGAGATGAAGGGTCCTAAGGTATTAATCCTTCTTTAGAGACATTGGACTTCATTTAAAGTGCGAGGAGGCTCCATCTGAATAATGGCTTCTATTTTTTTAGGGTTCGCCTCAATGCTTCTTTCTGAAATCATAAAGCCTAAAAATTTTCCACTCTTAACTCCAAAGACACATTTCTCTGGGTTAAGCTTTAGTCGGTAGGCCTATAATGTTTTAAAAACCTTTTCTAAGTCATTTGCATATGATTCTTCATTTTTACTTTTTACTATCATATCATCCATGTAAACCTCGATTGTCTCACCGATCATGTCCTTAAACATTTTGTTTACCAGCCTTTGGTAAGTTGCTCCAGCGTTTTTTAGTCTAAATGGCATGGCCGTGTAATAATATGTTCCTTTGTGAGTAACAAAGGATGTCTTTTCTTCATCTGCTAGGACCATGGGAATTTGGTGGTATCCGGCCTTAGCGTCTAAAAAGGAGTAGATGGCGTAACCGACGGTGGAATCTACCAACTAGTCAATACTTGGCAAAGGATAACTGTCCTTTGGGGTTGCCTTGTTCAAGTCTATGAAATCTACACACATGCGATAATTTTCATTTGGTTTCTTAACTAACACGACATTTGCTATCCATCTCGAGTAATTTACTTCCCTAATATACTTGGCTTTAAGCAACTTATCTATCTCTTCTTCGATGGCTTTCTATCTTTTGGGGGCATGCTTTCTCCTCTTCTGTACCATTGGGGTCGCCTTCGGGTCAAGGTTGAGGCTATATTGTATTATTTCTGGCCAGACTCCCAACAAGTCATCGTGACTCCATGAAAATGACTGTTATTATCCAACCAAGACCGCGTTGATGCTAGCTTTCGTGTGTACTTTTAAGTCTTTAGCCACTTTTAATGCTCTACCCGGTCCTACCATCAGTACGTCTTATTTGCCCACCGGCTCGGCTATTGAACTGTTACCATCAGAGCTATAATCTTCCCGGTCTTCCTCTAATTTTTTGTGTTGAGGCAGCTATCTTTCGTGTTGAGGAGGCTGTTTGTCTCCTTCCAACGAGTCTATATATGTTTCATGAGCCACCATGGGGTTTCCTATTGCCACTTTCGTCCCCTTTTTAGTTAGTATTTGTAAGACCAAGTAAGCGGGAGATATTAAAGCAAACGATTCGCACAAGAAAGGGCATCCCAACATGATGTTGAATCTGACTAAAAATTTAACACTGGTAAAGTCTACCTCCGCTCAGTATACATGCTCTTTTTCACCTATTTCCACATTTAACTTAACCTCTCCTAAGGAAATGGTGGTGTGTCTGCTTAAATCAGACATTGTGGTGTAGCCTGGCTGGACCCTACGATTATTCACTTTCAACTATTTGAAGGCTAATCTAGTGATCAAATTTACAGAACTTCCCGTATCAACAAGCACACAGTATACTATACAATTTTCTATCATAGCTTCGATGACAAGTGGATCCGAGTAGGGCTTGGTTACCATGATTGTGTTCCTATAGGATTTATTTGCTTCTGAGCCGTCGCTTAGTGTAAATGGATGGCCGGAAGAACGTCTTGCTTTCTTGGAAGGCGGCTCTCTATCTCCGCCATTGTGTATCACCATTACCTTGATTCCCTTATCACCACCAGCCTTCTTCGTTTCTCTGGGCTTTTCCTTAGAATCGTCTAAGTCATCACGTCTATCTGCTCTTTTTGTCACCCCTTTAATGAAGTGGCTGAACTTTCCCGCCCTAATCAGGGCATGTACTTTCTCAGCTAGGACTCTATAGTAGTCTGTATGATGTCCTCTAGCCTTGTGAAATTCACAATACTTATCTCTTCCCAAGGTTTTACCTTCTATGACGTTTGGGAACCGAATGCTCTTTCTTTCAGGCCCATTTTTTATGGCTACCAAAATTCTACTCAATGATGTATTTAGTTTTGGCTTGTCTTCATCTCGGTCATACCGGTTGGACCCACGACTACCGCCTCAACTTTGGTCCCTTTTTCTCTTCCTCTTCTTATCATCTCGCCTGGGATGATCATTATCATCAGAGTTCCGTTTACTAGAGCGGCTTACTTCATCCACCTCTACTAAGTTTTGGGCCATGCCAATCATCTGGGGGAAGTAAGTTGGTTTCCAAGTAATGATTTCTTGCTTGAGGTGGTCAATGCGGGTTCCTTTTATCAAGGCCTCCTTGGCCGTCCCAAAATCCAAATCAGCAATGCCTACACAAGCTTCGTTAAACCTTTTTAGATAATCCTGCAAGGATTCATCCGATCTTTGTACTATGCTGTGAAGGTTACGGCTAACATTATCTAGTTGAGTCGATCCCAGAAAGTGTTTCTAGAAGTTTCCTCTTAGCGTCTCAAAATCTTTTATCGAGTTAGGTGTCAGGTGGAGGAACCAGTGTTTGGTTGCTCCGGTTAAAGTATTGGGAAAATAACTATACCAAAAGGCCTCTAGAGCATTTATCAAATCCATCCAGTTGATATAATCTATCATGTGTAACTTTGGGTCGTCCTTCCTGCTTTATTTATCCAAGATAGGCGGGAAGACGTATTCGGGTAGCTTTTGACTTAGAGCCTTCTCGCTAATTGGCTCTTGGAAAGAAATAGGATACTTTTTTAGCCGACTCGAATTGAGAGGAGGGTAAGGAAGAGTCAGAAGGAGTGGTAGTGGGGGACCTATGCTTTTTTCCCTTTTCCTTTCTTCACTCTCGACTTGCGCCGGGACTTATTTTTGTCCACCCTATCTTGCTCCATGGTTACAACCGTTGAGTCGGTAGCTACTCCTTTAAGTTTAGGAGTTCCATGCTGTAAAGATATTCCAGCCAAGATTTCTTTTCCTTCGTATGCCATCATGAGAATTCCTCGCAGCGTTGCGAGATCTAAATCTGTAAAACCACCCGGAGGCGTCTGAGTTAAAACCGATCCTCTAGCTATTGGAACGACCAGCTGGGATATCGTCATCTGCTTCAACCCTTCCATTATCTGGGACACAAGACTCATTGCGCTAGTGATCGACTCTAATTTATGGAGGAGGTTTGTTGATGGCTATTTCTGGCGGAACCACTATGTCTTCATGTAGCTCTCATCCCAAACGGCCTACTGATACAAAGTGGTTGTAAGTCGATCGCATCATTAGCTCTTGCTGCTCGGGCATAAGTGCCGCCTGCCAAGTGATCTCTATGAATGGGTCCAGTTCCTTCGGAGGATGGGAGGAGCGTTCCTCCACCTCTTTAGTTCCTGAACTTCCTGCTGCTAATGGCATCCTTGCCATGGATCTGCCGTAATCGGCCCTTTTTCAGTTGAGTTGGCGCTTCCAGCACCAACTTGGGTGTTTTCCCAACCGGAGTTGATGATTCGATCAGAGTTTTTGTGAGACATAGTCATGACGAGAGCTCCTAAAAATCTGAATTGATGTGTTCCTTCCGATGAACAACGATCCTTGCCTGAGAAAGTAAACGAAGTCCACGTTCACCGCACCACTAAAATTATCGTACATGGATCCGATATTTTAGAATTGAATTATTACGAGCTATCTTAAATCTATGAATGAATTCCTGTAAAATAATACACAAACTTGGGGGCGATCGGTGTTACCCCGTGGGGGACCCTCCGATGCCTAAGCCAGTAAAGGTTCTGAGGAATACAGTGAAAGTAAGTATGAGAATGTTGAGATACCTATTGAATAGACCTAAGGGCCTATTTAAAGGCACATGAGCTCCCTATTCCCAGTGGAATATGGAGTTCGAATTGAGATAAGTTTGGAACTCTTAGCCCTTATCTGATCCTTAAACCCCAAGTTGATTAGGATAAGGTCAGAGGAGAGAATATAGGGACTAGAGTCAGACCTGAACTCTTCTTACTTGTAGGTGTGAGTGGACGACGTTTCGCGCGGCAGCTGCGGTGCCGGGCCGGTTGGGCCGGCCTCTTTTGATGACGGGGAGATGTGTGATTGATGAATGGTTTTTCACATTTTAATGCTCAAAAGATACGGGATTGAAATTCCATACTTAAAATAGAGTCGCCACCCAGTTCAACTCAACCGGAAAATTTTTGGTACGATTTTCCCACCGGGTGGTTGGACCATACCTTAAGTAGAGATTCCGAGTTCGGATGATGTTATCTATTTTTCATTAGGCCAAATTAAGATACTTCATTCTTTCTTAATCGGTTTAATCCACCCTATTTATTTATATTTTCAGTTATTTTGTTATTTTCGTATTTATCAAGTAATTGAAGCGATGAATAAAATATTTACAGCCATAAAAAAATAAGTGCGGAAAATAAAATTATTACAAGGCTTCCAAGTCCTATACATTTTTCTATGGAGTAAATAAAATACCTGAATATCTGATATACGTCTACTTGCAGAAGATTGTTAGCACTGATATGGCATATTTTATTTACAGTATTATAAAGCCCCGTCGGATGGCTAGAATGAGATTTGAACGGCGTTTTCGAGGAAATTCCATTCTTAACCAAATTTTAGGTTCAATCGTTACTTTAACCGGATTATAAGTGAAAATACCACACGTTACGGGGTGGGGTTTGTTTTCAAGAGGTTTTGAACTTCCATCATTACATTATATGTTCTAGCTTTGGAAAATAAGCTTAACCGGGAACAAATGAAAATAAAACTGCTGTCCAGAAAGTCATATCACCGACGATACAACTGATGGCGCCGGCGACATGATTGATGTCGCTGGCGATATGGCTGATGCCGCCGGTGACATCAATTATGTCACCGGCGATATCAGTTTGTAGACAGCAATGGTGGCAGTAAAAATGACCGAAAACCCAAAAACGAATATAAATCGACGAAAATTAACACAAATCAGTAATATTAATGCCAATGAGCTATGAGACTCAGGATTTTCACCTCGAGACCGTGAATCCACCTCTTCGTGAACCGAAAGAAACACCTCCAGGGAGCTTGTTACGACGATTTAGCAGTAAATTTAAGCGCTTCTGGTTTCTAAATCCAATTAAGTTGAATTTAACTAAAAGACTTACTGATTTTAAACTCACAATCAGAGAATTCAAAGAAGAAAAATCAGGAAAAATGGATCGGAATCCTTTTTTTCTGCCTTATCTAATTCTTATCCCACTAAAATCTATTCCAACATTAAAATCCTAACATTAGATGGGTTCCCCCCACTTTCAATTGCAGCTCAAGGTGTGCTTTTATAGGTGAAATGAGGTGTTTTTTGTGGCTTTTTTGACCAATTCCGCCGAAAGTGGCCGGAAGGTTGTCTATGTAGGGACCCGTTTCGAGCCATGTCGTCGGCGACATGGCGATGCCGCCGACGGTATGGATGATGCCGCCGGCGATATGGCGATATCGCCGGCAGCATGGCTGATGCCGTTGGTGGCATAAGCCTCCAACATACCGACAGGTAGCGGGCCTAGCAGCCTCAAAAGTAGCCTAAAGTGGTTTTAATAGTGGGTGATAAGGTATCTTTTTGATTTTTAATGATATTTTAATGGGTATTTTTTAATTTAGGTGTAAATCATCGGCGACCTGGGTGATGCTTTTGGCGGCATCAGCCTTCAGCATGCCGTCAGTTAGTGGGTCAAAAAGCCAAAAAAGTCAGGAAAAGTGGCTTAATAGTGGATGAAAAAGGCTTCTTTTTGACTTTTAACAATATTTTAAAGGGTATTTATTATTTAGGCGTCAATCACCGGTTCAAGCTCCTACCGGACGCGTTTATCGGTCACACCGAATTGGATCTTACCAAGTATAAAATTCATAAGGAATATTATTTTGGTAATAAAAATTCTAAAGAGAACTTTTATTTTGAGGCATTAAAATCGGGTACATATCATCATCGTCTCGCGAGAGGGACTGCAAAATCCCGTGCTCACAGTAGGGCATGGGGATGCCTTCGAGCTGGTCATGAACCGTCTCGAGCCTATGACCGGTCAAGGCTTTTCATGGTCTCCGGTTTTGTATGCTCTCTGGCTCGAGTGAGCTCCAGCCGGCTTCATGGGTCAGGTTTTCCTAACCTTGACAGTGAAATGAGCCACACGACTCTTTGCTGACCCGGTCTCTAGGACGAGACGGGTGAATTATATGTAGTAAGTTATCAATAATTTCAAATTTTTGAGAAACATCTTTTGCTAACTTTTAAGAAAATTCCACGATGATCTTTTTACAAAACGGTCAAACAACATGATATATTTTTTAAGTTTACCCTAAATATAAAAATTAATAAGCTATTAAAAAAAAGTAATTAGCAATTTTTTTAGTTAATCTCCTCACCGTCAACAGTGAATTAAATAGGATGGAAATCGCGTTTCAACAAGACCGTCTAGCGGCAGTACTTAATTAGGAAATTCGAATCCTAAACAAGAAATCCTTTTGAAATCAGGACTGAAAAATGAATCCTAAACAGGAAATCCTTTAGAAATCAGGATTTGTAAGAACAACTCCTACAATTCCTTATATAGCATTCCGATAGCCATTCTCGTTAATTTCGTAAGCCCTGCAAATCTGCGAAACCCTTTACCATTCTGATGCTGCCAGAAGTGTACTCATACCTTAAAATGGATCCCATTCCGGAGTCGGCCATCCATTACACTCTGCCTCCGCCATCATCATCTCTGCAATTTTACTTCAACCTCTCAGATGAATTTCCTCTCAATGGTGTTGAACCGATGGTGATTCCTACTGATTTGATCGACCATGAACAGCAATTGCTGGAGAGATTTTCACCGGAGTTGGATGGGCTAGGAATTGAGCCGGATTTGCATCAGGATTTGGTTTCAGATATAATCAAAGAACTGAAGACCTACACAAGCCCCAGATCCAGCGAGGAGCAAAAGTTTAGGGCATTTAATCTGCATATAGTCTCGGAACAGACTAATTATTTTGATGAAGACGAAGACGAAGACGAGGTGTTAGATAGCATTGAGAGTCAGTCGAGCGCTGAATATGAAGAGAGAAACTATGGAATGGTGCCTGCATCAATTGAATCTATAGGAATGTTGGTGCCTATGAAATTGGAACTAGAAAAAGAGGCTAAAACTTGCACAGTGTGCTATGAGGAGATTGTGGATATTGCTTCAGCTCTGCCTTGTGGCCATGTTTTTCATGGTAAATGTATTACGCAGTGGATGATGATTAGTCACTTTTGCCCGATCTGTCGCTATGAGATGCCTTCTAAGGCCTAATTTGCCTTTCTGGGTTAGTTAGTTAGAGGATAAAGAAATTATTTTTACTCAGTTTCTAGGACTTGAATTTTAAAATTTGTTGTATACAACTATACGTATCAAATAACATAATTCATTTGTATGGTAGGAATTGATTTTCGATTGGCAAGTTTTTTTTCATTGATTTTAGCTTGTCTAGGGATTGATTCTGACTCTCAATAAAGTTGGTTTTTATGTAATCAGTGAACACGTGAAAGTCATGCCATTTCGAATACTTGTAGAGAGGGATTCACTATATCGTCCTTGATGATACGAATGTGATAGATTGTGTTGAGTTTCAAGTCTTCAATGTGCAAACTAAACCTATGAATTAGATAAGTCAAATAGAGTTGAGACTGCATTGGGATTCTATGTGATCTTAGTTTTACATGTGTGCCTTTTTTCTCTCTCTAATGTTCCTCTTTTGTCATGCTTTGTTAATAATGGATTTGCAGGCCTTGAAAATTTGTAGTTTTTAGCTAGAGGCAGAGTATACTCTGTTTAGTGTTTACTGAATCTACCATCTCATAAAGACAGACCATAAGCCGTTTGTTTCTCTCGTTATAATTTCATGTCTTTTTTCTTATTTGGAAAAAAATTTAAAATACACATAACAAAAATTTCCTTGTTTGGAACAGTGTTTTAAAAAGCGCTAGCGCTAGTTAGGCAGCTGGAGCTTTAAAATGCCTGGGCTGAATTAGACAGGACTTTGGCGGATTTGTATTTTTTATATAAAAAAATATAAACTCAACTAAAAACTAAATTATAACAATATAAAATAAAAAAAACATAATTTAGACCATGTTTTAAAAATCACCAAGTGCTAATTGAATGGTAGTAACCTCCTTATTAGTGGCATAGAACATATTATTTCTTGGTTTGAGACTCAAAATGATAATTTTATTATGAGAACACTTTAATGTACTTTTTTGTGGTAATAGGAACATTTTAGTTTTTGAGAAACCTGAGGCTCGAACCCGGGACCCAACTTCTTTCTCCACTTTGGGTAAAGGGGCGTGTTTTCCTTTAATGTGCTTTAGTTTTACTAATTAAACTACTTTTTGTTGGTAAACTATGATTATTATATAATGAATGGTATCATAAAAAATCAAAATTAGGCGATGCCTCAACGGAAAAAATTGGATTAGGCGGTGCTTATGCGGTAATAAATCGGCCGAGCGCCTGATAGCACCATAGGAATGAAAAGTCGGACGGCAAGCCCCAAAACAGCGTTTAAGCAGAGCCTGGACAGAATTAAGCGGCGATTTTTAAAACAGTGGTTTGAAGACTAACAAAATAATATTTATAGTACATCAATTTTTTTATTACCACACCAAGTAAGCCATACAAAATAGCAGTACTCAGTTCACCATGCCTTTTGTGATCCGATACACCATCTTATGAAAGACGTTTTATAAATTATAAAATCGGCTAGAGTCACGGCACCATGTGGCCAAACTAGTGAAGTTTCTAACGTAATCAATTTAAAAATCTTGTCCTTGTTTGTTACAACTAGAAAAAGTACAAGATATCATGCGATGGGTTGATACTATGTAGTTATTCGTATATACATTGTGAACGGTGTTGAAAAAAGCATCTATGGAAGAAACACGTTTCCCTTACCTATATTATGAATATAGTGATTTCAGTCCATTTATACATCAAATTTTTTTTTATAAAATTAATAATTTGAAAGAACCAATTTATAATTTTAATGGATATAGACATGAGGAATGCATTATCCGATCCGACGAGATACGTTGACAACCCTATATTTTTCTGATCTTTTATAGGATATCTTGTTTGATGTGTTTGATCTCTATTGCCAATGTAATCAAAATTTCACTATTTACGAGTGAAAGAAATATTTTAAAATTTAGATTACCAAATAATAAATAGAATGAATTAATTAGTTATTCTTTAGTTAACCTCTTTTTAGTCATTATTATTAGTGAATAAGATAGGATGGAAAAGGCGTGTGCAACAAGATCGCCTAGCGGTAGTATGGAAACTGAAAATTGAATCCTAAACAAGAAATCCTTTTGAAATCAGGATTCGGAAGAACAACTCCTAATGCTACTCAATAATCCTAATTCAATTACAATTAGGATTATAATAACAATTCTTTATATAGAATTCCCATGGCCATTCTTGTAAGCCTTGTAAATCTGCATAACCCTTATCATTCTAATTGATTCAGATTTACATCCAAAAACTGAAAAGCTAGTGAGGACTGAGCACAATAAGGTTATGTCAATCAATGAGGGTATAGTCTCGGTACGTATTGATTATTCTTATGAATATGAAGTTATCATCCGCCAAACTGAAGAAATATTAAATGGCATTGAGAGTCAGTCGAGTGCTGAATATGAAGACAGAAGCTATGGAATGGTACCAGCAGCTACTGATTCACTCAGATCAATGTTGGTGCCAACCAAATTCGAAAAAGAAAAAGAGCCTAAAACTTGCACAGTGTGCTTTGAGGAGCTTGCGGATATTGCTTCAGCTCTGCCTTGTGGCCATGTTTTCCATGATAAATGTATTATGCAGTGGATGGCGAGTAGTCACTTTTGTCCAGTCTGTCGCTATGAGATGCCAGCTCAGCCCTAAACTCTTCGAACCTCACAATGTTGTTTTATTAGCTTCTTGCCTTTCTGGGTTAGTTATTAGAGGACAAATATCTTAGTTTTACTCCGTTGTTAGGACTTGCATTTTAATATCTGTTGTATTGTATATGTTCTTACTTAGTCTTATATTTCTGCTTTTTTAGTTATGTTCTTTTTATATAATGAATTTTCAGACCTTGGGACTTTGGATTTTGTTAGCTAAATGCGGAGTATACTCTGTTTATCATAAAGGCTGTAGAAAGAAATGATTTTGTTTCGGTACATACGACATGCGGTTTGTTGCTCTTGTTATAATTTCATGTCCTTTTCTTACTTGGAAAGATGGTAGATAACAAAAACTTCCTTGTTTGTAGACAATAACAAAACAATTTCCACAATATTTCAATTTTCATTGTATCACACATAGCAAGTCATACAAAAGAGCAATACTTGTAAAAAAAAGTTTTATAAAATTTCGGCTCAACCATGTCACCAATTAGGCCGAGCCAACAAGTTTCTTTAGTCCTTATTTGTTGCAACTAGAAAAGCACATGATATAGTCTTAGCTAGAGTTTAAAGCTTGTATACCATCACTATCATCATGAGTGAGCTCTCTTTTAATAGTTATGAGTACATAATTGTAGTGTCGCTGCAATGTACAAGCCTAAGATTGACCCAATTCATGAACAACAGATTGCAAGTCCATTTGAGTATTATCAGGATTGGTGCTGCAACATTCTTCACCATCATAATGAGATCTATCGTCTTCAGGAAAGAACGAGTGAGCCAAAACCATTCTGGGCCCATCGAACGGCTCCCCATCTCCATGATCACCTTTAAAGGACCCAAGTACAATATCTGTGGATGAACAGTCTGAAAATTCCTCGAATTTGAATTGCTACACACCTTCCCAACTCTTAAATGCTTGGGAGAAACTTTCAGGATTTCTTCTTCAGGAATTCCGGATTTGAAGTTGTATTCAACTCATACTTGGAAGGTGACCATCTTTTAACTGCTCCGGGAAAAGCATAGTTGGAAACAGTAAAAAAAATCATTTTACCTTGAGTGGTTTTGTGTAAGTGAAATTGGTAATGTTGGGACCCCGCATCATGTGGAGTTGTCAGTCTTGTCCTGGTTTCTAAGTTGAGTTTTCCTGTAATGTTGAGACCGTGATGGTTTTGGTAAATTTTTACTGCTAACTCTATGATAGTCGAAATCATCGTTTAGAGTGTTATCACTTGGATAGTACCCGAATTTAAGGAGTTACTTTTTTGACACTTAACAGTTTGGCCCTTTTGAACTTGCTCCATGTTTTGGAGGAAATTAGTGAAAGCATTATTTTGGGAATTCAGAGTGGGAAATGAAGGGTTTGGTTGAAAATAACTGAGAAAAAGTTTGGAAATTAGCATTTAGTTGAAGAAATAATTGCTTGTTTGTGATTATTATTTTGTTATATAGCTTACTATTTATAAAGGAACTTATAACTATAAATATAAAAAAAATCCCACTGCACAATATATTGATATTTCACGTAACGTTTTGGTTTAATCACAGATAAAGCTCTTTGTCCCTCTTTATAAATCTATTGGAGTAAGAGTCGAACATAAATTTCTTTTCATTAAGCCTATTTATTTATCGTTTGATGCAAGTTTGTTCTTAGAACAAAATCAAATATTAAATATTGAAATTATTATTTTTTTTAGTAATATGGGGCAAAATTATTAATTTAGTTTTAATATATACTTTCTTCTATAACTCAAAATTAATAATTTCCAAAAATACCACTGAACTTGATGAGCTATTTGCCTTTTAAGTTGATCTCCTTTAGTCGAAACCAATAAGGGTTGGTTCAAGTGATAAATAGTTTGATATCGCTTAAATAAGGTTTTGAGTTCGAGTCCTAGTGAATGCAAAAAATCCTTATTGGGAGACTCACCCACCACAGCCAGGTGCGCGACCGGGGTTGAATCTGGATATAGTCGGAGCAAAGCTTCGGTGAACCGGATGTTCAACAAAAAAAATCTCCTTTAGTCGGCTGGATTGTGCTATTAGTAAATAGACCGCCTCGCGGTGGTACCTGAATTTGGAAGAACAATTCCTATTGCTACCTGATAATCCTAATTCAATTAGGATTAAAATTACAACTATTCTTTATATATAATTCCCATGGCCATTCTTGTTAATCTTGTATGCCCTCTGCAAAACCCTAATCATTGTAATGCCGCAAAATGTGTACTCATACCTATCAATGGAACCAATTTCGGAGTCATCCATCCTCTACAATCTGCCTCTTCCACCATCATAATCTCAGCAGTTTTACTTGAACATCTCAGCTAAAGTTCTTTGCGAAAATACTGTCATTTCTATCGATGATGTTGAACCAACGGTGATCCCTATTAATTTGATCGACAATGAACAACAGTTGTTGGAGAGATTTTCACTGGAGTTGAGTTGGCTGCTAGGAATCGATTCAGATTCACATCAGGAAGTGGTTTCAAATCTAATCCAAAAACTGAAAAGCTACACGATTCCCAGATCCAGCAAGGACCACAACGTTATGGCATTCCGTGTGTGCGTATAGTCTCCGTACAGATTAAGCAGTCTGATGAAGAACTCGAAAACGAAGACGAATATGAAGAAGACGAAGATGAAGACCTGTTAGATAGCGTTGAGAGGCAATTGAGCGCTGAACATGAAGAGAGAAACTATGGAATGGTACCAGCATCAATTGAATCTATACGAATGTTGGGGCCTATGAATTTAGAACACGAAAAAGGGGGTAAAACTTGTACCATGTGCTTCTACGACCTTGTTAGTTATAGTTAGTTATAGTTAGTTAATATAGCCGTTAGTTGTTAGTTAAGAGCTATTTAGTCTTTTACTTTGTAAGGGTAGTATTATCTTTTACATCATAAAGGCTTAATAGATGTTGTACTGTATAAGGAATTATACTGCTCTCTCCTTTCTCTTCTTCTTCTTCTTCTTCTTCTTCTTCTTCTTTTTCATCTTCTTCTTCTTCTTCTTATTTGTAATCTGTAATCCTTCATAATCAATAGAATGAGTTTCTTGTTCAATCTCTCCCTCTCTCTCTCTTTTCTTGATAAATCGATCATGGTATCAGAGCTTACTTTCGCTATCTTTCTTTGAGTCGTTCATCGTTTTCTTGGTTTTTTTTCAAGTTCCTTTTCATCTCCTCTATTTTGATTCTTTCTTTTTGGTTAACAATGGCGAATAGAAATCATAATCAGAATCGTGCTGTTGATGAAGCTAGTCCTTATTATCTATATCCCGGAGAGAATCCCTCTTTGGTCCTTGTTCCTCCTCTCTTGGATAGATCATATTATCATAGCTGGGCAAGAAATATGAGAATGGCGCTTACTTCAAAGAACAAATGGGAATTTATTGACGGTACTATTGTCAGACCCAATGCTGGTGATTCTCTGTTCAATTCTTAGCGAAGATGCAATAATATGGTATTGTCATGTTTAACCAGATCATTGAGCCCTGCAATCGCGCAAACTGCTTTGAATTTTAGAACTGTAGAAGAGCTATGGGAAAACCTAAAGGAGAGATTCGCACAATCATATGCCTATCGTATTGCAGACCTTCAAAATGAGATTTACAACATTTCATAAGGAGAAAGATCAATAACAGACTACTTTGCTTCATTACAGACTTTATGTCATGAGTTCTTGAATTTGAATCCTTTGCCTAAATGTGTATGTGAAGGTTGTTTCTGCAATATAGCTGGTAATTTGAGAAAGAAACAAGAATCCAATTTGGTAATCTATTTTTTGAAAGGTCTTAATGGTTCTTTCTTGAATGTAAAGTCCCAAATCATGTCAATTGCCATCTATGAATATAGCTGGTAATTTGAGAAAGAACAAGAATCCAATTTGGTAATCTGTTTTTTGAAAGGTCTTAATGGTTCTTTCTCGAATGTAAAGTCCCAAATCATGTCAATGGATCCTCCGCCATCTATGAATAAGGTTTTTTCTTTATTACTTCATTTCGAAAGAGAATTCATGATCGTGGATAAGGAACCTATG
The DNA here is from genome assembly GCA_947683365.1 of Euphorbia pulcherrima. Taxonomy (NCBI): domain Eukaryota; kingdom Viridiplantae; phylum Streptophyta; class Magnoliopsida; order Malpighiales; family Euphorbiaceae; genus Euphorbia; species Euphorbia pulcherrima. The sequence continues at coordinate 10,254,507 of CANTUS010000001.1, read as the reverse complement.
CAGGAAGTTGCATCCTTTGTTAGGAAAGATTTTAATTCAACGGGAAATCAGTTTAATAGATTTAACAACAACTACCAAAGTTATAATTCTATGAATCAACAACAATTTCAAGGTTACAATAATACTCAAGGGGCTCTATAGATTCAAGGAAATTCATAGTTTGGCTATAAAAGACAATACTTGGCACAACTAGAAGGGGAAAGGGGGCTTTGTTCTTTCTGTAATGGGAATCACCTTGTGGTGAATAGCTAGAAAAAGAACGGATATCCACCCCATTTTAAGTCTAAGTTTAGCAAGGCAAATATGGCCTGTACTAGTGATAATGAACGATTTGACTATATTGATCAGGATAGTTATCGATCATGCTAATGATGTTCAACATGCAGGCAATGAAAAATATGGACTAACAATCTTCACTACAGAATAATTGGCTCAAATTACTGAAATGGTTCAGTCCCAAATTGCTGGAAATAATGGATAAAATGTGCTTGCGAAAGCAACTCATATAGGAGATATATATTTTAGCAAAGAGTTTATTTTGCACAATGTTTTATTTGTTCCATCGTTTAAATATAACTTACTTTCAGTAACAACACTGTCTAAATCCTTGAATAGTGAGATCATGTTTTCTGCTTCATCTTGTTTGATACATGATTATATTACCAAGAACAAGATTGGTTCAGCTAGTGTGGTTAATGGCTTATATTACTTAGATACTAGTTTCTTTACAGTTTTCAACAATGATATTGCTTTCTCTACAACTTGTAATAAGGAAGAGTTATGGCATTTTAGGCTTGGCCATCTAAGAGATTAGCTATAATACAAAAAACATTGCTTGATGTTAATGTACCAACTGATTTTGTATGCGAAATTTGTGCTCAATGTAAACAAAAGAGATTGCCTTTTACTGATTCTCATTCTGTTTCTAAGTTTCCTTTTGATATTGTTCATATTGACATATGGGGACCAACTGTAACTTCTATGGATGGTTATAAATACTTTCTAAGCATTGTGGGTGACTTTAGCAGGTTTACATGGGTATTGTTTATGAAAAAAAAATGAAGCACTACAAAAAATTCCAGAATTTTACAATATGGTGAAAGTACAATATAACAGAACTATTAAGATCATTAGTACTAACAATGGTCTAGAATTTAACCTCAATAGTTTTTACATTACTAATGGCATAATACACCACAGATCCTATTGTAGAAACACCCCAACAGAATGGTATAGTAGAAAGGAAGCACCAATATATTTTGAATGTTGCAAGAAGTTTAAAAATACAAAGTAAATTGCCTACTATTTTATGGAATTTTTTTATTAGTCATGCTGTTTATCTAATCAACAGGGTTCCAACCCCTTTACTCAATGACATAAGCACTTTTGAAAAACTCAATGGTTCCTTTCCTGATTACAGTATGCTAAGATCTTTTAGATGCCTAGTTTTTATTAGTACTCTTACTAAGGATAGAGTAAAGTTTAATAAAAGAGCAGACAAGGGCATTTTCATAGGCTATGCTAGTGGAATGAAGGGATAGAGTCTATAATTAAAAAGTAATAGAATTGTTATTTCCAGAAATGTCAGATTTCATAAAAATATATATCCATATTCTACAACTGACATAACAATAGAGAACGAAAAAGAAGTTCCAAAGGAGACAGATCCTATAGTTACAGAAAACACAACAAGTAAGAAAAGTACAAGGCAAATCAAACAACCTGAATACCTGCGAGATTATCACTGTAGTCTTATAGAGATAGGCCAAGCTCAACACTTAGAAGACAAGAAATTATATCCTTTATCATCTGTTTTGTCTTATGATAAGATGTCATCCTTGCATAAAGCATATTCGTTACAAATATCTGCAGAAAATGAACCAAAGACTTTTAAAATGCCCTCCAAAGATAAGAATTGGATTGAAGCAATGGAGATTGAAATCTAGGCTTTGGAGAAAAATAATACCTAGGAAATAGTCACCTTACCTCAAAATAAAAACCCAATTGGATGTAAATGGGTATATAAAATAAAGAGGAAAAATGATGGTTCAATAGAAAGATACAAAGCTAGGCTTGTAGCCAAAGGTTATACACAATAACATGGTATAGATTACCTAGAAACATTTAGTCTTATAGCTTAAATAACTACAATTAGACTCATACTTGCATTAGCTGCTCAAAACAACTAGTTCCTAGAACAATTGGACATAAACAATGCCTTTTTGCATAGTACATTAGAAGAAGAAATTTACATGTCATTACCAGAAAGTATTTCATCATGCATTCCTAATCCTGTTTGCAAATTGAAAAGATCCTTGTATGGCTTGAAACAAGCTAGCTGCCAATGGAATTCAACTCTAACAGAGTCCTTATTAAAAGAAGGCTTCACACAATCCACTGTAGATCCATCCTTGTTTATCAAAGACAAAGAAGAAGTTTTCATTACTCTAGCAATATATGTAGATGATGTAATACTGGCAAGTAATAGTGAAAAAGCCATTAAGGATATCAAGAACTACCTGGACAAATGCTTCAGTATAAAGGACCTTGGAAGGCTAAAGTATATTATGGGCTTAGAAGTTGCAAGGAACAATAATGGAATACATCTTTACCAAAGAAAATATACCTTAGATCTACTAGCAGAGTATGGTTTTCTGGATTCAAAACCTTGCAGTACACCTATAACAGTTGACTAGCAAGATCACATGAAGGCAAAGAAATTGGAGGATATCACAGGATACAGGAAGCTAATTGGCAAACTATTATACCTTGCCAACACAAGACCTGACATTGCTTTTGCTGTTCAACAGCTTTCACAGCATCTGGATTCACCATATGAAAGTCATCTCACAGCAGCTTACTGAGTACTAAGGTAATTAAAAAGGAAACCAACACAAGGGTTATTGTACAGTTCAACACCAAACACAAAAATAAAAGCCTATATAGACTTTGAGTGGGGCAACTGTAAAGAGTCCAGAAAATCCATCACAGGATACTATTTATTCATGGGAGATTCTCTCATATCATGGAAAGCTAAAAGACAAAATAATGTTGCAAGAAGTTCATCAGAGGCTGAATACCGAGCTATGGCAACTACATCAATAGAGATTCAATGGATTTTGTTTCTTCTAAGAGATTTAAAAATCAAACACCAAAATCCAACTTTACTCTTTTGTGATAATACATCTGCAATTCATATTGCGAATAATTGAATGTTTCATGAAAGCACTAAACATTTGGATATTGATTGTCATTTCACTCGTGTGAAAGTCCAAGATGGAATCATCCATTTAATATCTGTTTCATCACAAAATCAATTAGCTGATATGTTTACAAAAGCCTTAACTACACCAGCATTCAACAAGCAAGTGGAGAGATTAAATATGTTCTCAATAGGATGATTTCCATCTTGCGGGGGGTGTTAGTTATAGTTATTAATAGTTAGTTAATATAGCCGTTGGTTGTTAGTTGATATAGCCGTTGTAATTAAGGGCTATTTAGTCTTTTACTTTTTAAGGGTAATATTGTCTTTTACATCATAAAGGCTTAATAGCTGTTGTACTATATAAGGAACGATACTGCTCTCTTCTTCTTCTTCTTCTTCTCCTCCTCCTCCTTCTTCTTCTTCTTCTGCTCCTTCTTCTTCTCCTCCTCCTCCTCCTCCTCCTCCTCCTCCTCCTCCTCCTCTTCTTCTTCTCTGTAATCTGTAATCCTTCATAATCAATAAAATGAGTTTCTTGTTCAATCTCTCTCTCTCTCTCTCTCTCTCTCTCTCTTTTCTTGATAAATCGTTTAGACCTTGTGGTTATTTATTCGGCTCTGCCTTGTGGCCATATTTTTCATGGTAAATGTACTACGCGGTGGATGATGATTACTCACTTTTGCCCGATCTGTCGCTATGAAATGCCTGCTCAAGCCTAAACTTCTCATCATAATCACTGTCTGTAGTTGTTTTTCTGTAGGTCTTGACAAACTTCATTGGCTTTCTGGGTTAGTTAGAGGACAAGGGTCTTATTTTTATAGATTAAATTGGTCTTAACTTGCTGGAGGCAGAATTTGTTGTATAAAACTATAGATATCAAATAACGTAATTCATTTGCATCGTAGGAATCGATTTTCGCTTGACAAGTTTTTTTTTATTGATTTCAGCTTGTCTAGGAATTGATTCCGACTCGTATTAATGTAGGTTTCTATGTAATCAGTGAATGGGTGGACACACAGGCTGTGCACCCGTGGCACAGAAAGTCATGCCATTTCGAATACTTGTAGAAAAGATTCACTGTATCGTATTTGATGAAACAAATGAGATGGACTGTGTTGAGTTTCAAGTCTTCGATGTGAAACCAAACCTATGAATTAGATCAGTCAAATAGAGTTGACACTGTTGGGTTTTGAACATGGAGACATAAGCCCATGCTTTGAATAATGAGGATTCTCTATGATCTTAGTTTTTACATTTGTGCCTTTTTTTCATCTAATGTTCTTCTTTTGTCATGCTTTGTTGGTAAAGAATTTGCAAGCCTTCAAAACTTGTAGTTTGTTAGCTAGAGGCAGAGTATAGATGTTTACTGGATCTACCATCTCATAAAGGCCGTTGTAGGGAATGTCGTTTGTTTCGGTACAGACGACATGCCGTTTGTTTGAAATAGTTCATACCCAAAATTTCCTTGTTTGAAAACTATAGCAAAATAATGTCCATAGTACATCAATTTTTATTACCACACTTAGTAAGCTATACAAAATAGCAATTTCACCATGCCTTTCGTGATCCGATACACCATATTATGAACAGGTCCTATAATATCGGCCCAGCCATGTCACCGTGTGGCCAAACTACTAAGATTTCTACCATAATCAATTTAAAATCCAGTCCTTGTTTGATGCAACTAGAAAAATTACAAGATATCATACAATAGATTGATATTAATTCGATCAATTTGAAAGTTATGGAAGGGCGGGCAATTGGATAATAAATAGAGCCAAAAACATATCGAAAACCATGTAATTGGTGACCACCATCTCCTACAGTCTACACAAATTTTATCTAGAAAACGAAAAGAAGAAATTGAAGCGTGCTTCTAATTGAGAATGGAACAAGCAATGCATAGCCCTTCCGAGATTGTTAGGTTTTCTTTGTTCCATTTTCCTCTGCCTTCTGTGGTATTCTGTTTCATGACATTTCATTTGCTCATCTCTTTCATCTTTAACCTCACTCTATTTTTTTATTCGTGCGTTTTAGTTGCTTTTGGATTTTTAATCCTAAGATCAAGGTTTTAAAAACCTGTCGGAGCGGCCGGTTGGACCTGATTCAACCGGAACAGGTGACTGGACCGGTCGTTTTTTTCATGGATTTTTTAAAAAAATCCAAACACAACCGCTGAACCGGCTGGTTGGACTCATGGACCGGAGAATAGGGCGGGTTCACGGTTCAAAACGGGTCAACATAAAGAGGCAAAACAAAGATGATATATAAAATCCATTCCAAAAGCTTCTTGTTTTTTCTTCTTGTTCTTTAGATTTTCTTAGATAGAAACTCCATCAAAAACACCACTTGAGTAATGGAGGGTGACAAGAAGAACCAAATGAGATTTATGCAGTAGAAATGAAACAAAAAGAAAAAAAAATAGAATAATTGTTCAAACAAGAGATTCCCAATTTCCGCAGTGGCGGATGCAGGTCAATATACTCGGGGGTCAACTTTTAAGCCCAATTAGGGGAGAGCATTGGTCGGTTTGGTCTAAGAACCGAATCAAACCAAAAACCGAATAATAAGAAAATTAGAAACTTAATATTGAACCTAATTAAATTCAGTTCGGTCCAGACCAAACATAAATATTTAGGTTCGTTTCGGTTTAGTATAGAACCAAATTTTCATTTTCATGTTAAGGATGTAATTATTTTTTCAATTACTTATCATGAAATTTAACAATTTGCTAAACTTGAAATTGATATATTGATACTAAAATATAGTAAAAAATCTAATTCAATCAAGACTCAATCAATGAATTTATTTGTATCTTATAAAATATAACAAATAATATAAATCAATCAAAATTAATAATAACGTTCTAATCTTCGCCATTTGTTGCACAGGCGGAGTCAGAGGTAGCGGTGGTGGTCGGCCGCCCACCCTCTTTGCCGGAAAGTGTAAAACCCCTATAAATATTGATGGTCTCGCCTGCTCCGTCCGTCAATTTTCGCCGCCCCTGCAAAAGTGGATGAACTGCAAAATCTGGTCATTTGCCTTGTGTTTTCTTCTTTCTTCAGCCCTAATTGAACTTATATAAACGATGTCGTCTACGTTTTCAGTTTTAAAGTGCAAAACGGCGTCCTTCTGGCCGATACAAAATTAGGTTAAATATCTTCTGCTTCTCGATTTTGAATGCTTTTGGTATTCTGCTTAACAAACCAAAATGATAACACCAGTGCTCTCACTTTGCTGCAAATCCCACACCGTCACTTTGTCTCCCCCACAAATTGTCACCGCCGGCAGCAACCGACTCCAAGCGCCAACATCTACAATCAAGTTTCAAAAGCCTCTGCCTTCTTATTTTGCCCTTTGTTTCAAGTTTTAGCGGAACAAAATTTTGCTTTTGTTTTCCTTCCAAAAATTGAAGTTCTCCAGGTAATTTAAATAGACCATTGATTTTGATTCTACTTTGTTACTTGATGTGAAGTTTGAATTTGGATGTTTTCTTGTTATAGAGTTTACGTGCCTTTATTTTATTGTGTAGTTGATTTATTAATATTTTCCAGTTCTCATAGCGTTGGAACTGAACTTGTATATTAAATTTGTGAAGACATTATGTAATTGATGGAATTGTTTTTCATATATTTTTCTGATTTATTCAATCAAATTGAAAATGGAAAATTAGTAAATTAACATCATATGTCTATATTGATGTGAAGTTTGTAATTGACGTAATGTTATGACATTTCAACCTCAAGGTAACGTAAAAACAGTTGATCCGTAAGTACAAATTGAAATCAATTATTGAATTAACAATAACAAAAGGTGTAATGATACAGTTAGGAATACATTACAAAATTGATTACATTAAAGCTATCGTAATAGAATTTTTATTGATATCAAACTGTGTTATATTTGATTTCGTAGGTTGTTATGCACGTATTGAAATGCAAAATATTTTGGACCAAAAAAAGCCTATAATTCCTTAATATAGTGTTTAAGTTGAACAACCACCACAAACACATAAACTTTTTTTTATAATATTTATTTACAAGCATCTTCATTGAGATAATCTTATTCGGGGTTTAGTTACAGTTAATGCTCCTCACCCCTCTCAAAAATTGTATTTAATGAGATTCAAACTTTTCTCGTCACTCAAGAGCCTACATTGCTAATTGAGCTACACCTTATTGGTATATAATTTAAGGACAAATTCTAATGATATAGTACTCAATTATGCAAGTCACCCATAGTTTTGATCTTAGTATTATTAATTTGCCAATAAAATATTCTATATAAATCCGCCACTCCTCTTATAGAGTTCTGGCTCTGCCACTGATTTGTTGAGTTTTAGCATGAACTTCTCTATATTTTTTTCATATAATACTTATAACATTAATACTTAAAAAAACATAAATAAAAAATTTTAATGTTCACTATTAGTTAGGCTTCTAGTATGAGATTCCCTAAATTTTTTTGCATATATTTTTATATTATCCTTATTAGGTTTGGTTCTCGGTTTATTTGGTTTTTTTTCTTAAAACCGAGAATCGAACCAAATACCAAAAAAGCAATATATAAGAACCAAGAACCGAACCTAATACCTAATAAATTTAGTTCGATCCGATTAGGTTCGATTCGATTCATTTCGATTCATTAGGTTTCTTACTCTTCCTTAAGCCCAATTATACAAATTAAATAATATATGCCTATATTTAAAAATAAGCACATAAAGTGAAACATAGGTATATTTTAACAGATTGTTAAAAAAAAGATGGTTGTTATATAGTTTATAGTTATACATACATACTAATTTTAAAAATTGCTTTCACTGGTAGGTTTGTTATGGTTACTTTTTTATACAAAGTAATCATTACTCCACATTGAATCAAAATTTTCACTACTATCTAATGGTGAAATGATGTAATAACCACGTAAAATAAGTACTGCAACTATTGAAAAAATCAACACATAATTAACTAATACACTATCATTTCTTATAGTTAATACAAATAGTTATAGTTAATACACTATCATTTCTTATAGTTAATACAAATAGTTATATGATTTACCAATTTGAAAATAATTTAAATGCTTAAAATTCTTTTATTTATGGCACGTAGGTATAAACATCAAAATCAGAAGAAAGTTAAAAATTTGGACCAATTAGAAGGAAGTAAATATAGAAGGTTAGGGCAAACTTTAACGAGCGTACAAATCGTCGAAAATAAAAATAAAAATCATTTAACACCAAACAAATAAATTTGTAGTAGTGGTAAGCTGTATCGTCTCCACAAGGACTAAGTAATCAACTTTATTTAATCAATGACCAATAAAATGCAATAAATATAAAAGAAGGGGGGGGGGGGTTTAGAGATTGGTTGCAACAAAAATATAAAAAATGAAATCTAAAGGATGAAAAATATAAATGAATAAAACTCTTTCGATTAAGGATACTCTCAGCTTAATTGCAATTAATCATAAGCATAGAAATAGATTTTCGAAATATCAATTAGTTGATTATAACCATGAACATTATAGTTAAATTTTTTTTCTTAATATGGGATTGATTTTAGATAAGCTAAATCAAAAACTCTCGATTATCAGACGCACTTACAAGAAGCAGACAAGATTTAACCGTAAAAAAACATTAATTTTTGAAGAACCAACTTTAAACCAAAATTATGATGATCGAGCATAAAGATTGATTTAAATCGAATAAACCACGAAGACTTGTAAAAGAAATCGTCTGATACAATATTCCATTAAATTGTGAACAACATATATTTAATAAAAAATGACAATTCATTATAATTTCAAAAACAACAATTGGTCAAATTGAAGAAATGAAAAGTATAATGAGAAAGATATTACCGGTTTAATCAAAAACTAGAATTCAAAAGAAAGATTAAGAACAAGCCTCACAACATGCAATTAGCTTCAAATTTAATCCTCAACTGAAAGATAATAAAAATTAGCTAAACATAATTAAAAAGAATACAAAATAATTCATTAAAGAAAGAGAAGAAGGAGATGTTGATCACGAGGACTAAACAAAAGATAATTTTAAAAATGAGATTTCTCCCCTTATTTATGCTAAAAATAAATCCTAAAATAAATAGTAAAGAGTATACCTAATTAAATAGAAAGATTAAAAAAGAAATTGAGTTTTCCAAATAACTAAAATGGTAAAGATAAAATAAAGAATAAGATACCATTTCAATTTGGAATTTGTCTTCAATTAGAATTATCAGCTCTTTAATTTCAATTTTGCTCCAAAATCCGAAATTGTCAACTCATCACGTTACTGTTTAGCCTGAACTCGAGGATAACTTCCAAAACAACTCCAAAATAGCTTCAATAGTCTCCAAACTTTCTAAATCAGCCCAACACCTCTTTATTTCTTAAATAAGTACAAATTAATCTCAAATTAGTAGTATAATATTCAAATGCTCAATCAAAGTAATACTAAAATATGTAGAAAATACGTGTCATCAAATTCCCCACACTTGTCGTTTGCTTGTCCTCAAACAAACAATAAAATCAAAGGAAGAATGAACTAAATCTCATAAAAGACCCTAAACATTTTCGTAAAAACTTACTTATTTTCACCAATATTTTGATAGAGAGCTTTTTAAAGCTACATTAGTCCAATTGACAGATTTCTTTTCAGAAAGCTTATGGCCTTGCTCGAAAATTTAAACCCAAGATTTTTTACCAATTTTTAAAAAAATTTTATCCAGTGAGAGGAAAAAGGCAAGCGGAGGTTTTACACCCTACCGCTGTTAAAAACCCTCCCCTAGGCTAGTATTATTTTTTTTATGAAAAAAAATGATAGTATCCTAGGCTAGTATTATTAAAGAAAAGAAAAAATACAGAAAAATAAAAGAAAGTCAAACAACCATTATGGCATAAAACAAAATACTATCTACGAAGGAGAAAACTTCTGTGAAGGTTTGCGATCCCGTTTAGCCAGCACCTTGCGGTCTCATTTAGCAAGCTCCTTGCGCTCTTGTCTAGCCTGTTCCTTATTAGCGGCCAATACCCTTTGTTCCCTTGGGCATATATTGTCACCCTCATCAATCTCACGCCAAAAACTATAATCACAAGAAGAGAACGAATAACCTTGCCTAATAGTTGTCAACTGCTTGGCCTTACTTTTTATTCTTGCCTCTTCATGTTTCGTGGAGTCCGCTTAAGAGCCCGGGACACCTCTCTCAGGTTATGAATAATCTGAGGCAAAGTCCTCTTGTTCAACCTCATCAGAAGCATCATCAGAAACGTCAGTAAAATGGCCATTGTTCGGCTTGTGAACTTCAGATCCCTTATCACCGAGATCCGCAACCAAGTTAGCTGCCTCCAAAATATTAATTTGATCAGTATTAACCACAACTACCAAGTTATTAGCATTCCCTAATTCAAAGCTATGATGATTAGCCGAGTCTTGAGCCGCCTCAGAATTTCTTGGCTCCGTTTCAAACACCTCATTAGCTGCATCCTTAATAACTGCATTAGCCGCAGCCTCAATCACCTTAGAAACCAATTTTTCCATATCAATTCTATCAACATTTGTAATAGGGACATCCCTAGATACCATAGGTTTATCTACCCGCCTAGGGGCAGATGAGTCAGCTTTCCTACCAACAACTTTCTTCGGAACAACACCTGCCTGGTTTTTAACTACTTTATCAAACTTAACCATTAAATTTTGATAACACTCCTTCAATGAATGTCCTATGTTAGAACATATTTTGAAAAAATTCGGTATGTTTTCATATTCAACATCAATCCATAATTGCTTACCCACTTCTCCACCCCAATAGTCGTAGGGAGACTTCTTGCCAAATCAACATCAATCAAAACATAAGCAAAATGCCTAAAGTCATCGCCGAGGGTAGCATTATCAGCTCTTGAGAACTGGCCAATCCCTTTGGCGATGCAAGAAGGGATTCCCACATCCTAATATTCCCAATGTAGACCATGTAATTTAACCCAGACTAAAGCTTTAGTCATTTTTTGAGCTGCCAGGTCAAAATTTGGCTGCCATGTCTGAAGCCGCATCAATCCAGGCTTTAGGCCAATTGGTCCTTTATTCCATATTCGCTGCTTAATGTCCAGAGAATTAAGAAATATGTGATAGTAACCCTTACCTAGGGAAATCAACCTCCACTGCTCCTTGATACCCCAAATTTTAGCTAGGGTTTCGTTGAGTTACAGTAATTTGTATGGAGCATCTCCTCGCTGCAAGATTAGTCTCCCAATAAGAGCATTCGAACACATCTCAATCCTTTTCTCAAGCAGAGATTGAGAGATTTTTACTGAAGTGAATCTACCCTTTGTTAAAACTTCTATAGATTCTAAGATCTTGGAATTCACACCACTCGATCCAATCGAGTTCATCCCCCTAACAACCCCGGCGAAGGTAGGTTTTGGGTTTTTTCCGCATTCTTGGCTTGATTAGAGGGCTGTATAGATGATGAAGGTTTATCCTTGCTCTTACAGTAGAAAGAAAAATAAGAATTATCCATGTTTTAGAAAGAAAAAGATCAAAAATTAGATCAAGGATGACCGAAAAAATCAAGAACGGCGATTTAGGATTTCGCACCATCCATCGCAATGTTCACATAACATACTTGTGATGAAAATACTCACAGCTAATCCAAAATTTCTTTTTAATAATATGAGATATTTTTTGCTAAATTTGTTGACTGTGGGGTTGAACCCACAACCCTACACTTGTTGGTTTTTTTCTAATAGGTGGTGCCACTGGACCAAAGCCCAGTGGTTAAAAGCAACAATAATTAGTTTTCTCTAAGATTTTTTACGAATTATAATTATAAACATGCAGTTAATTACTCTTAAAGTTAAGAGTTTACTTTAGCTTTCTATTTAGAATTCTCTATAACCATGAGAATGTTGGTCCCTGTGATGGTCTATAAAAGGTCAGAGGGGGGGGGGGTGAATGACCCTTTTTTGTGGAAATAATAGACTTTAAAAAGTCGTGTGTAGCGTGTTTGATGGCTTCCGGATGTTATAGATTCGGATGATGCAAATGTACAATATTATGCAAATATAAATAAAGAGTTAAAGAAAATCAAACACGATGATTTATACTAGTTCAGCCCTACCTACATCCAGTCCTCAAAAGTTCCTTCCTTTAAGCTTTTCCACTTATGTGATTTCTTTCCAACTGGCAAAAATCAAGCCTTACAGTTTGTCTCCAGATGGTAACCCCTTTCGGATTTAGGATATACCACTAGAAGCACCAACTCCTAGCTTAGTCCTTTTATCTTTAGCAGGATATACCACTTAGACTTCTACCCCAAATCTAACCTGAGTCCTATAGGGAGATCCCACTTAAAGCGCCTACTTCGAGTTAGTGTAATAGATTTTCACTATATATATATACTTCTGCTGTTAATAATAGTTAACATCAATGAAGTGCAAAATTATAAATACAGAGATATATAAGTGAAAATGTGAAACTAGCTATTATAGATTTTACATTTAAATACCATAGCTAATCTATCTATTACAAAATCATTTCTTTTCGGATGCACCTGACTCCTCCTTCCTTCTTTTTGCCTTTATCTTTCTCTCCCTTTTTATTTTTAGCAGAGGGGTCGATCACCATATAAGTCCTGCCATCCCACTTTTCTTACCAGGCTTTTTAATAGATTGAGTAGTCCATATTACCTTGCTTTCTATGCTGCAGAATATGATCTACAGTTGCCGGAGATAAGTGCAGGGGGTGAAAGTGATTCCGGAGCTGTGTGTAGGATCTGGTGATGTAGGGATGCATCTGGAGCACATAATCTCTATCTTTCTCATCAAAGTAGGGAAATAACGCTTTGAGAAGAGTAGTGATTCCCTTATGTTTAAAAAATTTGGTATCCCCAGTGTACTGAACTAGATTCTGGAAGACCGGAAGGAGTTGGCTTTTAGGAATTGTTGGAGAGGAGGAGGATCCAGAGATGGATAGGGTTGATAGTCTGGACTGCAGCTTTTCAATATCTTTACCTAGATCCTACGGATATTATGAATGCTAGAGTTTATTATAGTCAAATCTTTGCGAAGATCATCTCTTGCTCTTTCAATGACAACATCTTGTCCATTGAGTTGTCCACACACCTCTTGTGCAATACCAGCTAATTATGTAGCAAAGAGCTTTATAAGATCCTCTTCCATGAAATTGGTCAACTTATTGAGAATGGTTTGCCGTGATTCAGTCAGGCTTGGGAGAGGGGATGTCTCTTCCTTTACAGTTATAAATTTTATCAAGTTTTCATACTTGGTATCTATATACTCCTTTATTTCAGTGGACAGGTCAGTAGATGAGGAAGTTATTTTTTCCATAAGAGTTGAGCAGTTATTAGTAGCTCTTGTATTGGCTTGATCTATAGAGCGGTTTGCTTCTATTATGCTAGCTTTGAGCTCATTACGGACCAAAGTGACTTTAGCCAGAGAGACTTTTGCTACTGGATCAGCAGTTGGAAAGTCTTCTACCTTTTCTTCAATTTTTTGTACACTCCCTTTAATTACTCCAAGTTCTCCCTTCAAATCCAGAGGCTGGAATCCTACCAAGAGTACCTTTTCCATGGACTTTAGATGTTTCTAAATATTCTGTAGCCTCTGCTTGATATAGCTCTCCTCATGTTCCTCATGAGTAGTCTCTTGAAGAATTTTGAGTGCAGTGGATATTTTCTTGGCTCTTGTAGGATTAATATTTGTACTTGGGATTTGGATTGGGCTAGCTAGTGGAGTCTCCGATCCAGAACTACTGCTAGTATTAGTTGATTCAGAAGATTCTGCCTCAATAAATTTCTTATTCTCTTCTTCCTTTTCTTCTTCCAACCGATCCTCTGGACTGGCCTCGCCCCTTGAGTCCACTCTAGGAGCGTGCTTTTGGGAACCCAGACTAAGTCCCTTTTCTAGAATGGTATTTTCCGGGGCTGGACTGGTTTTCCTTGGATGCACTTTAAGATTGTTCATCCAAGTTGTCCTTCGTTGTTTCAATAGCAGTAGCAGAGGTATTATTATTAATATTAAATGAAACAGTGTCAGGAATTACCTCGTGAATTGGCATTTGAGTTTGTACTACTTCAGCTTCTCTTTCTTTTGCATGTACTTTAACTTCAACCCTCGGATGATAAGAAATGTCCTCTATTACCCCTACAAGTGCCCTTTCAGGACTTTTAGGTTTACCTCCAAGCTCATTGGTAATGTCCTCAATGGCCTCTCCTTGTGCCTTTATAGGTCTTACTTCAGTCTAGATTTCATTTTCCACATGTAGTAGATTATTCGGAAAGGGTCTGGATCTGGGTGAAAAAGGGAAATTGTCAGCTTTCGGTTCGCGGGCTATAGCTTTCATATCCACTGGATTAACAAGTATTGGTTGTATAGAGCCCCTGAGTCCTTCTATAGTTTCTTTATTGATCTTGTTATTGTCCTTTATAGCCTCCCTTATTGTATCATATTGAGGGTCTTCTGGATCTATTTCTTAGTGGATCCGGTCACATGCTTGCCCTTAGTAACTTTGGCCTTAGCCAATTCTTCAACTACTACCCTCTTAGCATCTTCTTCATCAATGATTATGCCTGCAGGCTTCTTGGCCTTCTTTTTCTGATGTGTTTGAGCTATTTGGGCCTTCACAGCCTCAGCAAAAGCACACCCCTTCCGGGTGAATTGCTTCCTGGGCATAGGAGCCTCATCCTATGTTTCTTCATCAGACCCATGCTCTTCTGTTAGCATATTTGTTGCCTTTATTTTTTGCCCCTTCTTATACCCCTATCTAATTGCAGTAGTAGCCACTATAATAGACTCCCTAGCCTCTAGGTCACAGACTGGCTTCTTCACATTGTTAGCTGCCTTAATTAGTCTTCCTCGAGGCTGAGACTTCTCCAGAGATTTAGCCAACAGCTGGGTTAAGGATAAGGTATCCTCATTGACTTCCCCAGCCAGAACTAACACAAGCTTCTTCTGTGTCTTTGGCTTATTAGTTCTTGCTTTCTTAGGAACTAGAGCTTCTACCGGATCCACTGCCTTTCTTGCCCTGCTTTTCTTATCATACCGGAGCTTCTTGGCTTTTTCCTCATTCCAGGTTTCCCCAAGTGTTAGCTTTCTAAAATTTTTCTCTAGAATTTCCTTTCATGTAATTGACTGGAACCCGGTTAGATTTACTTCTTTGGCAATCAAGATCCGGTTGATCAGGGCACCATGAGAATTCCTGTGCTGCCTCATATAGTGGATGATCAGGACTGGCATATTAACTACTCTACTTTCTACCCAGTGCTGTAGCACACAGTGTTGGAAGGATGACACTATGGTAAGAGATCCCTTCCAGATGAGCACCAATTTTACAAGTGCGTGCTAAAGGAATCTTGGCACTTCCGAGAAATAAGTTGAACATTTATCCCTAAAATAATTGGGATACAGCCACATCTTTGGTTTATACTTGACTTTTTACTGATCTCCATCAACTCTTAGCTGGACCCCATCATTCTTCATATTCAGGAATTTTTCAAAAAATTCCAGGGTAATCGTAATAACCTTTCCCCATACCTTAGTTCTCAAAGCATCGTGGAAGGAGTAGGATTTAAGATTGTCGTAAAATTCCTTAACCAGATCTGGGTAGGTAGGGCAGTTGATCTTGAGGAAATCAGTCAAGTGTTGATCCTCAATCAATTTAGGGTAGGGATCAGTTTCAAATAGAAAGTTGTCTCCTAAAAAATCAGTGGGGATAACGGAGTCACTGGTTTTCATTTTAAGAGGTTTGAAGTCTTTATCTTATAGATCAGACTCTACAAAGATGTTTTCAGTTGGTAGCATTTTAGGTCCCTCGCTTGTCATGATAGCAGCCATTTAAGGAATTTAAAGAAATTAGGGTTTGATATAGGATTTTTGCAGAATAACAATATATGATTGTTGCTCGTGTGAACAAGAAAGGGATTTTTTGGGGGTTTATATAGAAATTTCAAGGTGAGGGTATTTTAGTAATCTGGACACCGTTGATTTTGGCTGGATTGACGTCATGGTAATCTGAATTATAGGAGAGAGGTAAATTCAGTTTAACCAGAGAATGGGAATGGTTTATTTTGAAACCTAACTGTTGAATTTACTGTGCATGTAACACCCAATAAACATTTGAAATTGAAAAGGGAACAGTTACTTTTCTGCGCTTTTACTGCCATATGTCATTCTTTTCTGCTTACGTGGCAATGTTCCATCCAGAGTGAAGCTTTCTTCAAATCTTCTTCTCTTTCGGATTCCTTATCTTGCCAGGGATTCAAACGACCCTTGGACTATATTCCGGATTTTCTTCAAATTGGATTAAACATCCCAATTGATTCCCTTAGATTGCCAAATTGATCTTTACTTAATGGCTTATTAAAGATGTCTGCTCTTTGCTCATTAGTTGGAATGTATACCAAAGCAACATCCTTTTTCATTACATGGTCCCGGATGAAGTGATGCCTGATATTGACATGCTTTATCTTGCTATGAAGTACTGGATTCCTTGACACATCAATGGCACTTTTATTGTCACATTACATCTATACATCCGGATTGAACACCATAATCTTCTAGTTATTGCTTGATTTCAAAGGAGTTGAGCAATACAACTTCCAGCTGCCATATATTCTGCTTCTGTAGTAGATAAGGCAACTAAAGTTTGCTTCTTACTGTATCGTGATACTAGGAAATCTCCAAGGAAATGGCAACCTCTAGATGTACTCTTCCTTTGAAGAGTGTCTCTGCCATAATCTACACTAGTGAAGCCTTGGAGTGTGAAATCTCCATTACTAGGATACCGTATCCCAACTTCAGTGGTTCCTAGGAGATATCTAAGAATTCTCTTAAATGCTTTGAGATGAGAATCCTTCGGATTGGCTTGGTACCTTGCATAGTAATAAACTGCATAATGTATGTCAGACCTGCTTGCTGCCAAGTATAGAAGTGAACCAATTATTCCTCTATAGAGCTTTTAATCAATATCCTCTCCTTCACAATCCTTAGATAGGACTGTATCTTATCCCATTGGAATAGACATTGGCTTGCTCTTGTCCTTTCCAAACTTCTTCAAGATCTCCTTGGTATACTTTGATTGGTTAATGAAAATCCCATCCAGACTTTGCATGATTTGTAAACTAAGGAAGAAATTGAGTTCTCCCATCATGGATATCTCAAATTCTTTCTGCATTTGGGATCTGAATTCTTCATACATCCTTTCGTCTGTTGCCCCAAATATGATATCATCCATATAAATTTGGACCAGAATAATATCATTCTTCTTTTTCTTGATGAAGAGGGTCGTGTCTGCTTTGCCCCGGATATATCCCTTGGATATGAGAAAGGTTGTGTGTCTCTCATACCAAACCTTGTGTGCTTGCTTTAATCCATAGAGGTCCTTCTTCAACTTATAGACATGATATGGACCCTTTGTATCTTTAAATCCAGGTGGCTACTTTACATAGACTTCTTCTTGGATAACTCCATTGGGAAATGCCCTTTTGACATCCATTTAGAACAATGTGAATCCCATGAATGATGCAAAAGCATATAAGATCCGGATTACCTCCAGTCTTGCTACTAGAGCAACTATTTCTTTAAAGTTAATCCCTTCCTGTTGGTTGTAGCCTTGGGCAACCAATCTTGCTTTATTCCTTACCATAACTCCGGATTCATCTAGCTTATTTTGGAATGCCCATTTGGTGCCAATGATTGGCTTTCCCTTTGGAGGTGCCACTAGATCCCATACATCATTCATGGTAAATTAATCTAGCTCTTCTGGCATTGCCATCATCCAACTTTCATCTCCTTCAGTATCTTGAAATTTCTTTGGCTTAATGAGAGAGATAAAAGCAGCATGGCTCATCATCCTATTGAGTTATCCTCTGGTTCTGACTGGATTTTAGACATTATTAAAAATAGCTTCTACCGGATGATTTCTATGAGTCTGGATTTCCCTTTGTAAACCTTCATGTTGGATTGAAGCTTATTCCACCTCTGTCTTAACTACCTCCTCTTGGCCTTCAGTGAAGAAAATCTCTTATAGGTTGAGATTAACTTGTAGTACTTCTGGATCAAAGGATACTCCTTCATCTTTTTCTTTGTATTTCTTAATTTAGAATGAATCAGGAATTTCTACTTCCTTTCTTTCTCCAGATTTTTCAGTTTCCAGAATTAGATCTTCCGGAGTGGAACTTCTCTTACCTGCATGGTTAGTCTCATCCAAATCTACATGTATAGACTCTACCATAGTTTCGGTTCATTTGTTGAAGGCTTTGTAAGCCTTACTATGTATTGAGTAGCCAAGGAAAATTGCCTCATCAGATTTAGGATCAAATTTTCCTAGTTGCTCTCTATCATTTAGGATGTAGCATTTACATCCAAATGCCTTAAAATATCCAATTTTGGGTCTTCTTCCCTTCCAGATTTCATAGGGGGTCTTTTCTATGGTTTTTCTAATAAGAGTTCTATTCAAAATATAGCATGTTGTATTTACGGCCTCACCCTAAAAATATTTTGGCAAACAATTCTCATTTAGCATTGTTCTATCCATTTCAACTATGGTCCTATTCTTTCTCTCAACAACTCCATTCTGTTGAGGGGTATGGGGGGAAGAGAAGTTATGTTCAATGCCCTTGGAGTCACAAAATTCAGCAAAATGCTTATTTTTGAATTCACCACCATTATCACTCCAGATGCATGTAATGCTTATGCCATGTTCTACTTCTATCCGGATGAATGTTTTTGAGAATTGGTCAAAGGCTTCATCTTTGCTTGCTAGCAAGAGAACCCAAATATATTGAGAATAATCATCCATAATGACCATGGTGTATTCTCCTCTACCTAAACTCAATGGTTTAATTGGACCAAAGAGATCAATGTGTAAGAGCTCAAGTACTCTTTTGGAAGGAATGTAGGAGATGGATGGGAAACTTTTCTTATGTTGTTTACCTAATTGACATGCAGTGCATAGATGATCCTTATCAAAAGCAACCTTAGGCAAACCCACTACCAATTCCTTTTTTTTGGCTAGTTTGGACATGAGGTTCATGCTAACATGTCCCAACCTCCGGTGCCATAGCCATGATTCTTCTTCTTTAAACACCAATCAGATATTCTTTTTCTCATTTTTAATGTTAATAGAATAGACATTATTTACTCTAGGTGCATAAAGAATTAGTTGATTAGACTTACTATCGTAGATTGAGCAGCCTCCGGAATCAAAGGTGACTTTTATTCCTTTATCATAGAGTTGGGATACACTTAGCATGTTGAACTTCAGTCCATCAACCAGTGAGACATCTTATATCTTTAATTCAGATCCAATGGTCCCATGTCCAATTATATACCCTTTTTTATTATCTCCAAAGCTTACTTTGCCTTCCATCTTTCGGATTAATGTGATGATGGCCTTCTCATCACCTATCATGTGCTTTGAGCATCCACTATCAATGTATCAAGTGTGTTGATCTACTATAGATCTAAGGCATACTTACAAAACAGATCAAGTGGGTTTGAGTACCCAATCAGATTTGGGTCCTCTCAGGTTAATAACCATCTCAGGCCAAGGATTGACATCATAATAACAATTTTTTAATCTACATAATTTAGTGATATGCTTGTTTTTCCCACAAAACCTGCACCCTGAGATAGGTCTGCTATGCTCCTGCTTCTTTTTAATCTTTTCAAGATCCTCCTTCCTATAGTTCCCTTTGTACCCAGCTTCTTGTACATTTGTTGATGGTCCAGAGTGTATCTAAAAGCTGGCTAAAGGAGTAACTTCTGCTGCACTATTCCTTCTTTATTTAGCAGATTGCTGATTGTATACTTCCTTAGCCTTTCCTTTTTGTGCAGCAGTGGGCTTGTGGTTGCCTGTTGACCTCCTTTAATTTTTGATTTGAAGGCTTTGGATTTCCTTTGGCAGCTTGGTGCTGATTTTTTTGTGTATTCTGCCTTAGATTCCTGCTTGGTTGAGGAGGGTTTGATCTCCTTCCGGATGCTTCCTTCATTAGAGTTATCTCCCTATCTAACCCCATCAGGTTAGCACTTAATATCTACACTTGATTTCTCAGGAAGATTTCCTCAACTTCATCAATGTACTTTATTGTCCTTATCAGGTAGACATCTTATACCAATGCTTCATTGTCTTCCATGATTTCCAACACTTGTCTTCTTATGGATTTGATCGCTTTGGTGTTCTTCTTCATACTCTTGATCACAATAGCTAAAGCTCTAGAAAGGTTAAAGTTAGAAGCAGAATTAGAATAAGTGTTTACCTTAGTATTTGTTGTTTCTAAATCTGATTCTTTAATTTACATTGTATCTTACTTAGAGACATTCTTTTCGGATTGCTTTGCTTCCGGATCAGTTAGTGCCATGAATGTACAATTGGTAATCTCTTCTTCTTCTATTAAAGATGAGCTGATACTTTCCTCACTGTTGCTCCAGGTAGCCACCATTGCCTTCTTCTTGTGCTTCTTAGCTCTTTTGAGCTTAGGACATTTTGTTCTAAAGTGGCCTTTCTCACAATATTTAAAATAGACAGCTTCTTTTTCTGGATCCTTCTTTTAATCCGAAATTTTTCTAGGCCTGTCTCTTCTGGATATGCCTTCCCTTGGTCTTTGGGATTCATAACTTCTGGACTTCCTCCTTTCTTTCTTTTGTAGGAACCTGTTGACCTATCTAGTTAATAGGTCTAGTTGCTCCTTGTACTTTGAGATTCATTGACTTGCTCTTCTTCTCCGGAAGAAGCTGATCCGGTGGATTCTACCTTAAGTGCAATTGATTTCTTTTTATCTTTAGGGTTCTTCTCCTATTGATTATATCTCTCTAGAGATAACTCTTGAGTCAAGAGATTGCCAATGAGCTTATCATAACTATAGAAGTTTAGGTCATGAGCTTCCTCAATGGCAGTCTTCTTGTTATCCCACTCCTTGGTGAGACTCTTGAGTACTTTCTTGACCATATCCACTTCAGGAATTTCTTTTCCAAGCCTCTTCATTTCACTTACTAGATTTGTGTATCTAGTGTTCATACTATGAATAGATTCTTTTGGGTCCATCTTGAAGGTTTCAAGTTTCTACTGGAGTAGATCAAGCTTTGCCTCTCTTACTTTGTTGGTTCCTTCATAGTGACTTCCAGTTTTTGCCAAATTTCTTGTGGAGTCTCACATTTGAATATCTTGTTAAATTCTGTTACACTAAGAGCACAATGAAGCATGATAATAGCATTTGCATTTTCACACAATCTCTTATAATCATTTTCATCCCATAAGCTCGAAGGCTTGCGGGTGATTAAACCATCTACCTTATACGTAGGCTCATATGGACCATCTTTAATGGCCATCCATGCCATCATTCTTTGATCTTGAATTAAATTCTTCATTCAATTTTTCCAGAATGTGTAGTGTTCACTGGTGAAGAGTGGAGGATGGGTAATAGACATACCCTCTGGAAGGAGCTGTGAGTTTTGGAAACTCATTTTGATTTTTAGATCAAAATATGTGGACCTTTAGCTCGAGATGGTTAGAACTCTAGTTTGAGCACTTACTCTGATACCACTTATTGGTCCCTATGAGGGTCTATATAAGGTCAGAGGGGGGTGAATGACCCTTCTCATGGATTTAATAGACTTTAAAAAGTCTTGTGTAGCGTGTTTGATAGCTTCCGGATGTTGTGGATCCAGATGATGCAAATGTACAATATTATGCAAATATAAATAAATAGTTAAAGAAAATCAAATGCGATGATTTATACTAGTTCGGCTCCGCCTACGTCCAGTCCCTAAAGGTTCCTTCCTTTGAGCTTTTCCACTAGTGTGATTTCTTTCCAACTGGCAAAAATCAAGCCTAGTTTGTCTCAAGATGGTACCCCCTTTCGGATGTAGGATATACCACTAAAAGCACCAACTCCTAGCTGAGTCCTTTTGTCTTTAGCAGGATACACCACTTAGACTTCTACCCCAAATCTAAGTTGAGTCCTACAGGGAGATCCCACTCAAAGCGCCTACTTCAAGCTATATCCCAATCTCACTACTAACCCAAGTAGGAGATCTTTTACACTTTGATTTTTAGCAAAGATTTTGGTTTTAGACTTCCTTAAGTTTATAACTCACTTAGGAATCCTTACAAACTGATTTTGAATGACTTGGTTCTTGGAGGGATTTTAGAGTCTGATTGGTTTCTTGTTAGTTCTCTTGTTATATGCTTTTATGAATTCAACTAGCACCTCAACTTGTGAAGCTTCCCTTTTAGAGGCTTGAATCATAATTATAGCCGTTGTGGGTAGGTGAGCTGCAACTCAATCTTCACCATTGATTAGGTAAAATATGGCGCTTCCAGGGCCATTGATCAATCCATTAAACAGTAATTTGACCAGTTTAAATCCTTGGGATTGAGGCTGAAAAGATGTCAGTGATCATTTTCCTTGTATTTTATTATCACACCAACTTTTATACCTATTTCTTTTTAGTGTGAGCTCCACGCGCCTCCTTATTGGTCTAGATGAAAAAGGTTGTTTCCTTTTTCAGTTCGGTGTCAGTCCTTTTATCCTTTTTTTGAAAAGTGCGAGCTGTCTCTTTTGTCTTGCTCATGGGGAAAGGACCTTTGACATTGTAGACTAAAAGGTGGAGGGAAAAGTTGTCTTTGAAACTTTTCCCAATGTCTTGATATATGAGTCTCCCGGATGTCTTTAGACTCAATATTTTTGTACCTATCTTTATCCGGATGCTTAGCAATCAGTTCTTCCGAATGCTATTTTGGAGGTTTAAAGTTTGTTTCCTTTCCAAATATTAACCTAATGATCCTAGTATATGCTTAGTTAATTGTAGTCTTCAATGGATGTTTTTGTATCTGGATCTTGATCGGATGCTTCCATTTGGATTTAGGAGATACTTGGTTTAAGTTTTTTTTTTCTTTCAAACTTGATCTGGATATTTTAGTTTACTTGAGATTCCGGATCGTTGTTTCCAACAGAGAAGACTTATTCTGATCTTTTATTGAAGTTATTGTAAATTTCAATTGGTGGGGTCTCTAAACACTAGACATAACACTTTTTTTTATTTTCCTTTCTTTTTTTCTTTTCTACAGTAACCTTTCTATATTTTTTTTACCTATTCTATTGCTTATTTTTTCTCTCTTTTTCTCTCCCTATAAAAGAGTCTTCACCTGGTTGTTAGCCGCAGTTTTCTCTTCCTCTAGCGGTCCTATGAAAGAGACTTTACCCCATTTGTTAGCCGTGTAAGGCTCATTTAGTTTATTTTTGAAACGAACAAAAAGAAAATAACCACCAAGATCAATGCTGGAGATAATGAAAGGTCTCGATAAAGCTTCCATGTTATAAAGAATCTAAATATAGGCTAAGTCCAAGTTAAGAACATGCAAATTAAACATTCATGTTTCACTTATCTACACTTAATGGAGGCTAAGCATCTTACAAAACAACTTTCAGATTTTAGTTAATTGAACAGCTATTTCTTAAATTGGTTCTCTATATCAAAATATGGATAGATAAGTCAGAATTGCTACTTGTTTAATTAGTCAAATTATGTGACATCCCTCTTTTTATAGTTATGTTAGATGAGGACAATCAAAATTAAAATCAAAGAATGGTACAGCCTGATGGAGAAGAAAAGGAAATAGTCCGGTTAATTGAGGTGAATTAGGAACACAATCCAAGAAGATCGTAAAAAGTTTAACCTTAAAGCATATGTCTACTCCTTGCATCAACAATAATTTCAATCCCACTTTTGTCCAATATATAGTCCAAATTTGGAGACAACTATTAGACACAAATTATGGAGCGCTCTCTCAGGTTTCTACACATTTTGAATCGCACCAATCCGACACCAGATGAAAACGTTATGGCCAAAATATGATGGATTGACTAGACTATAAAACTTGCTTGTTTCTACACCAACAAACAACTTATCTCCATTAAATCTCAGTATGTTCCTACAACAATAAAATTTTCAGGTGTAAGGAGGTTTAAGACAACAAAAAATCACATCTATTCCCCAAAATATAAAAAAACTAATAAACTTAAACTAAAAAAGAAAGCTCCTTTGTTTAACGTCGTTTAGCTCGACGTCGTTTTTGTTCAACTAGGATCCCATGCTATTATTTTCAAACCAAGCTCTTTTACACCAAGGCCTTTGATAGTTTCTTTCAGATCAATGGCAAATAAAAGATAAGAGAGATTAGTGTTATCAACCAAAATTATTTCCAAAAGCATTAGCAATGAATCATTTGCAATATTATCCACATCTAAAATATCAAAGAACGGATCATTTATCTCAATAATGTTTAGTTCACCATCTTCCTTTTCAATCTTGGTTTTTGACAACCTTCTCGGAAAAGGGAGTTGATAGACTGTTAGCTTTGTAATTTTCAGTTTTCTGAATTGGTCTTTAAATTCGAATCTAAATTTTTGCATCTGCTTACCCTAGACTCCAGGTCAACAATGCCATTTTCAGCTTAACTTCAGCTTGAGATGAAGGCATACCTTGATTTTCCACCTTACCTTGATTGCTATTGGAAAATGCCTTTGATAAGTTGCAAAATGCATTTGGTTGATTTTCCTCACTAAAAAGTAATGGACACATAACAAGCATGTGTCAACTAACCCCGCAAAACTCACAAGAAACAACTTGTGGTGCCCTTCCTAATGCTGCTATCATCTCTTTGAGTGTCACGGCTACAATACTTCTATGATCAGTCGTGGTCATGAAAACAAAATAAAGCTAATTAGTATTAGTTTCCGGCAATGGCTCTAAAATTTGACTGGTTTCGAATCCACCAAAAATAATTCCTATTATTCAGGTTTGATAAAAACTTGTAGTTTCAGGTAAATATGGTCGAATCCATAGAGATTAATGAAATCAATTCTAATTGAATTAATGACCAATAAAATAAAAACTAAAATAAATAAACATTGGAGGTTTTGAACTGTGTGACTGTTAATAAAAACTATATTGAAAAGCAAAAGAAATAAACTATAAACATGAAATTCTCTTGATTAAGGAAGCTCTCAGCTAGGTTGCAATTGACCATAGGCACAAAAGACAGATTTTCGAAATATCAATTAGTTGGTTATAACCATGAACAATATAGTTAAATTCCTTTTCTAAATATGGGATTGATTTTAGATAAGCTAAACAAAAAACCCTCGATTATTAGACCCACTTACAAGAAACAGACAAGATTTAATTGTCAAAAAACATTAATTTTTGATGAACCATCTTTGAACCAAAATTATGATGATCAAGCATAAAGATTGATTTAAATCGAATAAACCACGAAGACTTATAAAAGAAATCGTTTGATACAATTTTTCATCAAACTATGAACATCATAAATTTAATGAAAATAATAATTCATTATAATTCCAAAAACAACTAGCCAAATTGAAGAAATCAAAAGTATAATAAGAAAGATATTACAGGTTTAATCGAAAACTAGAATTCGAAAGAAATATTAAGAACAAGCCTCACAACATGCAATTAGCTTCAAGTTTAATCCTCAACTGAAAGATAATGGAAATTAGCTAAACATAATTAAAAAGAAAATAAAATAATTCATTAACGAAAGAGAAGAAGGAGACATTGGTTCTAAAAATGAGATTTCCCCCCTATTTATGCTAAAAATAAATCCTAAAATATGTAGGAAAGCGATCTCCTAATTAAATAGAAAGACTAAACAAGAAATTGAGTTTTCCTAAATAACTAAAAAGGTAAAGATAAAATAAGGAATAAGATATCATTTAAATTTGGAATTTGTCTTCAATTAGAATATATCAGCTCTTTAATTCCAAATTTGCTCCAAAATCCAAAATTCTCAACTCATCGCGTTATTGTTTAGCCCGAACTTGATGATAATTTCAAAACAACTCTAAAATAGCTTCAATAGTCTCCAAACTTGCAAAATAATCCCAACACCTCTTTATCTCCTAAATAAGCACAAATTAATCACAAATTAGTAGTTTAATAATCAAATGCTCAATTAAAGAAATACTAAAATGTGTAAAAAAAAATACTTGTCATCAGTTAGGGCTGTAAACGAGCCGAGGGAGCAGTGTTTTGGCCTGTTCGTGTTTGTTCGTTTAATTTTTAATTAAACATGAGTCGAGCCAAGCTCATAATTCTATTCGTGTTTGGTTCATTTAAGTGTTCATTTATTTGCAGTTGGTCACGAACGGCTTCTTTCAATATACAAATATGAGGTGTCAATGAAGTGTGGGTCTCCCTTGTCTGGGTGAGAGGTGGGGCCAACTAGGGGTTGGATGGATTTAGGCATGATGAAACCTTTTTAGTTCAAGTTTTCACATTTTAACCAATTTTGATGAACAAAAGAATCGAGACCCAAATCTCGATATAAATGATAGAGTCGCCACTCAAGTTATCTACTTGGGAAAGAGTTTTGGTACGATTCCCATTGGGTAGGAGACTCATACATTTTAGATCAGAGATTCGAGTATTGGATGAGTCACTTGTTTTTTATTTAGTTAATTCAAAATTACATTCGCCGAGTAAAACCGTTTTGTTTTCATCATTTGGGGAATTATCAAACAAAGTCTATTTTTCTACACTCCTTCATGCATTCAACAGTTTATAGTAAAGCACAATCAATAAATGCGGGAATAAAAATTACAACCGGGAGAAAATGGGGGAATTGCTCGAGAACCTATACATTTGTTCTAAGTTATAAAACAAAATAAAAATAAATTCCCCTGCATCCACAAAGATTAGAGAAGTTTATAGCACATCATAAGTTAGCATTTTGTTAGGAAAAATGTGATTATGTTAGCATGGCGGTTTTGAGATCAATAGTTCCCGGACAGCTTCTAGGATTAGAGGGAGAGGAATAATGAGTCTTCAACGTATTTTGTTGTAAAAGCACATTTTAACTTTTGTGGGTTGATTTATTGGATTATTATTGAAAATGATTACATGGCTTATGGTGAGTTGATTGATTTTAACTGGTTAAAAATGAATTCTGGGTTCTGCCTGGGGACTAGTATCCGTACAGGTGGGTTGGACCATACGGCTATCGGGGAGGACCAGTATAGGTATAGGGGACCCGTACGAGTCTTGTCTGGTCCCGAGTAGAAACTCTGCTTGATTTAGCAAGCATATTTACAGAGGAGAAACAAAATAAAAATGGGATTTCCTTTCGTATGAGTATGGCGTACCAGTTTAATATCCCTAAGGACATAAGGTGCCAAGAAGGCTTATATAGGATAGGACCAGACCTAAAACAAGAATAAAAGAATTGATAGAATTGAATAGATGGAGAGCGATAAATAAATAATTGAGATGTGAGTCTCTTTGAAACTCAAGAGCATTACCTTTATGCTATGAATCCACTTTAGGGCAATTCCAATGCTGAATGGAAACTATGTCAAATTAGATGATGAAATGATAAATTTAGAATTGTTTAGGTGAGTGTTTGTGTGGACAAAACCTCCCTCAATCCTAAATATGAAGCTAGAAGGGAATAAAATTTGGGCAAAACCACTGTAGAATGGTTTTCCCCTTATTTTATAACTTCTATACCTCTTCTATACGCATACTATAACCTCAAGAACTTGCTAGAATTGTTTCCCTATAATAGTATTTGATGTCTCTTATGTTTTCTCAATTATGCTCCCCCTGAAATGAGGAAAATGACCTTTATTTATAGGGGAAAAATAGGTCTGAACCATTAAATGGTTGATTTTATGCGTTTATGGCAGATTATATTTGTTTATGTCAAACTATTTTCGTTTATGGCAGATTATATTCTTTTATGTCAAATTGTATTCTTTAATGGCAAATTATTTCATTTATGGTAGATTTGGGGCATTAAAACAGACTGTTTGGGGATCTGGAGGACCCGTACGGGTCCCGTTAGTACCAAATTGGGCAATTCTAGAAGTTTTTAGACTGGTACAGATTGGTTGGACCTTTATAGGTCTAAGGGACTCGTACAGGTCCAACTAGTCCACCCGTATAGATCTGGGTCGACCCCGTATAGATCGCTACAGATTGGCTCGACCGATTTTGCCCAAAATTGCACGAAATTGATCGATTTTAACCATTTTAGACCTTTTAGGGCTTAGGAGGTAGTTTTCTAAGGTTTAGGTTTGATAAAGATTGACCAAACTACATTAAAATCACTCCAAGTAGATAATACCTGTAGAAGGATGCATTATATAGCTCTCATCATTGTTTTGTGTGAAGGATTGTTAATATCCAGTGCTCATAGACTGTCCGTCATAGGATTATTGCAGATATGTATCTATATGATATCATGATGTGAGTGAGGGTTTAGAAATTATACCTGAGGTGATGACATGGGCGAGTTCCTTTCTCATGGTGAACTCCTTTCTTGGGGGTCCCTTTCTTAAGGCGGACGATTTTCCTCTATTGATGTGTATCCCTTTCTTGAGGTAGATGACTTTCCTTTATCGGTACATATCCCTTTCTTGAGGCAAATGACTTTCCTTTACTGATGAGTATCCCTTTCTTGAGGCGGATGGCTTTCCTTTATTGATGTGTATCCCTTTCTTGAGGCGGATGACTTTCCTTTACCGATGCATATCCCTTTCTTGAGGCAGATGACTTTCCTTTGCCGATGTGTATCTCTTTCTTGAGGCAGATGACTTTCCTTTACCGATGCGTATCCCTTTCTTTAGGGGGATGACTTTCCTTATCTACTATGCATCCCTAGTGACTCTTCTAGGGAAGGTATGTGTATCCCTTTCTTAAGGCGGATCGACTTTCCTGGCTAATGTATCTCTTTCTTTAGGCAGATCAACTTTCCTAACTAGTGTATCCCTTTCCTAAGGCGAATCAATTTTCCTGACTGGTGGTGTATCCCTTTCCTAAGGTGGATGACTCTCCTGACTGGTGATTTTGAATGACCTCTAAAAAGACAATAATCAAATGTGGAGTTAGTCATTATCTAAGCAGACACATCTTTATTCTTGATTGACTTTGTGATGAATAAAAATTTTTACTCCTTCAATCAAGAATAAAGATGTGTGGATGGGGGGTCGACCTATGAATAAATTATAAACTAAGTGAGAGAAATGTTGGGTTTGGCCCGATTGCTTTAGGTATGGAATGCCCCTTTAGAAGGTGCCTCTCGAAGAATGCCCCTTAGAGGGCTCAATCACAGGGGATTCCCCTTAGTTGACTAATTCTGCTGCTGAGAAATATGGGGATGCCCCTTGGTTAATTCCGCTGTAAGGGAATGGGGGGATGCCCTTTGGTTGGCTCTGTTGCTGGGGAGTAGAGTAATGTTCTTTGGTGAACTCTTTTCTGCTGGGGAATTTCTTCCTTGCAAGACTCACTTGTTGGGGACAATTTCATATACCCGAGTGGACCTACATATAAAAATTATCTTTGTTGGTGATCAATTTAAAAAATGGCTTACCTTGATTCTTGATTGACTTCTGTGAAAATAAAAATTTTTGTCCCTTCAATCAAGGATCAAGGTGAGCTAGGGGTTTTGCCCCTAATTTAACTGTAATGATTGAGTGAGTAGATGTTGGGTTGGTCCTAACTTGACTTGGTGTGCCCCTAGTGTGCCCCTTCTACTGGTTAGCACTCCCTCTTAGTAAGAAATCTAGTTTGAAAATGGAAGAGAGTGCCCGTATGCTTGCTGGGGCTGGGCTTGAGTTGAGCCTGAGTCTAACTAGTTTGCCCATGTAACGGTCTTTTTGATGTTGTGATACGGTTGGGTTCCTTTCTTGAGGCAAACTCCTTTCCTTGGTGTTCTTTTCTTAAGGCGAACATCTCTCCTATGCTATGAATATCCCTTTCTTAAGGTGGATGACTTTGCTTTAACTGATGTTGGTGTATCCCTTTCCTAAGGCGGATGACTTCTCCTTGTATCCCTTTCTTAAGGTAGATCAACTTTCCTGGTTGATATTGCGTCCCTTTTTTGAGGTGGATGATTCTCCTGCTGCTAGTAGTGTATCCCTTTCCTAAGGTGGATGACTTCTCCTCGTTGATGGTGTATCCCTTTCTTAAGGCAAATGAATCTCTTGCTAGGGAATTTGAATAACCTATTAAGAGACAATAAAATTTTTAAGTTAGTTACTGTCTGAAATGATACATCTTAATTCTTGATCGACTTTGTGGTAAACAAAAATTTTTGTCCCTTCAATCAAGAATGAAGATGTGTGGACGGGGGTTAGTCCCTGAATAAACTGTAAACTATGTTTAGAAATGTTGGGTTTGGCCCGACATGAATCGAGAAGCTGACTACTGAGGAGATAGCTCTTGAATGGCTAGTCTAATTGGATTTTTGGGGGGGGGGGGGTAAACTATACGAGGGCAATTTCAATCATTTGGAGGAAGACATTCCTAGGATATCATAGCTGATGGGGAGTATCAATAGAAACCATTTCGAGAAAGCTTGACTAGTTGGGGGGTGCCTCTAGAAATTTTCCCTTGGTAGGCTTTGGGGTTGATGCTCCTCAGGTATTCTTCTGACTGGGAGAATGGTTTCTTTAACCATCCAGTCATCGGGGATAGAGATTAGCTTCTTGTGGGGATAGAGGGGAATGCCCCTTGAATGTTTCATTTGTTGGGGAACTAACTATTCTGATGCGGTTGCTTTGTTGGAGAAAAGTGCCTCTTCGATTGGCATTCAGGTTTCATCTTGTCTAACCTGCAGGGGAAAAATAATTTTTATTAGGATATGACCTGAAATGGTACATCTTAATTCTTGAATGAAATTTTTTTTTGCCATTTCAATCAAGCATTAAGATGTATCGGGGTTTTCCCCTTAATTAACTTTAAAAATTGAGCGAAGAAATGTTGGGTTAGTCCCAATTCTGATTTAGTATGCCCCTGGAGTGGCCTGACTACTAGGGAAAATAGCCTATGAGTGGCTTAATTGCTTGGGAGCAAGTCTCTTAGATTTCTTGGATTGCTAGGGGGTGCCCTTAGGAAAGAGAAACTTAGCTATCGGGAGGGGGTGCCTATGGAAATTACCTTGGATGGCTTGATCGATTGGGAGGGATGCCCCTCAGATGGTTCACTTGTTAGGGAAACGATCCCTCCAACAGTTTGGTTGCTGGGAATGCTTCTTGGGAAGATGCCTCTGGCTAGTGCCCCTCGGATGGAGCCTTTGTTGGGTATGTGCTTTAAATGATGCCTTTTGGGTGGTAGTGTGGCTGGGTGAATTCCTTCTTTCCCTATAAATACCTCTCCTTGGGATCATGCACATGATAAAGAAACTAATCAGTAAAACTTTGAGATATACGGGTCAGGACTTGCCCCGATTAAAAGAAAAGACTAAGTTTAGTGATGTTGGGTTGGTCCCAACTCAAATCGGGGTGCCCCGAGTATGCCTCTTCTACTATGTGGCACTGCTAGGGAGTGCCCCTAGGGTGCTTGATGATGGGGGGGATACCCCTCGATTGTGTCACTTTGGGGAGTGCCTCTAGGGTGGGTGCCCCTAGGGTGTTAGATGATGGGGGGATGCCCCTCGATTGTATCCACTGCTGGGGAATGCCCCTAGGGTGGGTTCCCCTAGGGTTTATGATGATAGGGGTATGCCCCTTGACTGATTCCACTACTGGGAAATGAAGGGATACCCCTCAATTGGCTTCTTTGGTGGGGGGTATCTTCCTAGATGATTTTTCTGCCGGGGATTTCTTCTAGGATAACATTCCCTTGGCTCAGGCAAGAATCTCTTATCTTGTGGGGATTGCTGCCCCTTGATGTTTTGACCACTTGGGGATCCTCCCCTTAAATGAACATTTACATGAAAAGTATTCACTTCAGTAATTACATTGACATGGCTTACCTTGATTCTTGATTGACTTTATGAAAACAAAAATTTTTGCACCTTCAATCAAGGATCAAGGTGAGTTAGGGGTTTAGCCCTTGATTAACCGAAGGAATGGGGTTTGAGAAGTGGGGTTTGCCCTAATTTAGATTTGATGTGCCCTTACTGTTGAGGAGTTCTGGTTTTGCAGGGAAAACTATCTCAGAATGGGAGGGAGGACCTGTATGCCTAGTTAGGGCCTGTACGCCTGATACTGACCCCGTATGGCTGAGGATGGGTTTAAGTGGAACCCGAGTTTGACTAGCATGCCCCTATAATAACTTTTGTGACATTGTTGTGTTTCACCCTTGTGAGAACTTTGTCTTGAATTTGAAAAGAGGACTCGAACGCATTTTGTGAACTCGCATAAGTATGGATGGACAGTGTATGCCCAAATGAGACTTATGCTTCTTCCTTGTGTTAGATCTGATGTAGGTTCAGGATACCCTCGTGGTGAGTTAAAACTTGCAAAACACAAAGCTAAACTATACATGATGCATGATGTATAGACATTTACATATGTATACTGATCCCCTGGTTTTCGCTACAGACTTTGTTGGCTATAGAGCATGGTAAGTTCGATCAAAATTTAGATGCCTCTGAGGAGCGAGCTAGGTTCCTGGAGGAGCAGTTGCGAGTAGCCACTGCAGAGGCTGACTAGGCTAGAGTGGAGATCGCTCGGGCGAGGGCCGAGATAGAGATGTTGTAGGGCCAGCTAGTGCGGATGATCGAGGATAGACAGACATAGGAGTTGTCTGATTTCGTGTCTTAGGATGACCTTTCTTCCTACTGAGTGGCACCGATAGTGAGCTAGGGGGACAAAGCTGAACATGAGGTAGTCCAGTATACTGGAGGAGCCAATGCTGCTGCTGAGGGTGCCGCAAGGACTGAGGACCATGTGATGATTAACATGGAAGACCTGTTGGCGGATACACGGGATAGAACTTCAAAGGATCGTCGAGGACAGGATCCTTCAGTAGCTTAGATTGAGATGTACTTTTACTTTATGGAAGTTTGATACTTTTCGGCCCTACGTGGCCTACTTTAGTGTAAACTTGGATTGGTACTTTTGACATAAAACTTTTTATGCATGCTGATTTTTCTTTTCCCAAACTAAGATCATTGAATATTGCCGCTTGTAGACCCGTATTACTGCTTAGTATAGCTGACCATGAGACCAAGTCTGGCTGGTTTGAAATTAACACTCTTGGGGATACGTGCCATCAAGTGATTTTATAGTGAAGGGACTAAGTGATGTTCTAACTTTTATATAGGCCAATCGATGTGAGATAACCTATCGAACATTTATTTTCACTTCTTTTTGTCCTGATTTTTGCCTGAACTGTCCTTGAAGGCTCAGTTCTCGGACCTTTTCTTTGCTTTAACTTTTGCCTGGACTGCCTTTTAAGGTTTTCACTCCAGCAACCTTTTACTCTTGTTTTTCTTTGCCTTAATTTTTACCGGGACTGCCCTTTCGGGTTTTCAATCTAGGAGGCTCTTTCTTTCTTTAGAGGAGGCTAGTTCAGCTTGTTAGGTGGTGCTGGTAGCCACTCAGGTGGTGGGAGCTAAGCAGGATGTAGAGCTGGGAGTAGAGGAGATCAGTATTGCCGCTGGGAGTATAGCATGAGCTTTAGAGACTAGGGTTCCTGATTTGCCTACTATAGATACTGGTTGGGGCAGAGGATCATGTGATGATAGACAGGGATAACCTGCTAGCGTATTTATAGGACCAAACTCAGGATGAGTACCAGGGATAGGATCCCCTAATAGCTTAGATTAGGCTATGCTTTTCTTGCTTGTCTGGGTCCTTGATTGATCCTTTGCCTCAAGGATATCATTATCGTGTCCTTCTTTGATAAAGGATTAAATTACAGGTGAATTGACTAGTAACCAAACTTTCGAAGCTCTAAATTATCGAAAGACTAGCTCGATTGAGACCGACGAGTACTACCAAGATTTGGATGAGATCCGTACATTTTTTCTAGGCTCATACAGGTTCGTAGATGCCTATACTTCTTTGTACTGGCAATTTGATTGGATGAGATTCATTCTCTGCACATTAGGGGGAGCATCTTTGAGGAGTCCAAACATAATGCAAGGCAGACGATGCATGTGGAAGCACTTGGTGCTTTTAATTTGAGTTCTAACTTTTGCATAGACCATTTGATGTAACGCGATCTATCGAACTAATTTTGTATTTTTATTTCTTGTCTTAACTTTTGCCTGAATTGCCCTTGGCGGCTCAATTCAGCAGACTTTTCTTTCTTGTCTTAACTTTTTCCTGAACTGTCCTTGGTGGCTCAGTTCAGCAGACTTCTTCCGACTTTTGCATAAGCCTTACTTCTTTTATGGCTTATCGGTATTTTGTCTTTTATTGAATATTACGCGTAGTACATATAATAACAAAGAGTACAAGATGTAGAAAAAACTGATGTTCACATACTTATGATCATTTCACCTAAGGACACACATGCATTCATAAGACCAGGATTCTTAGCAAATCATAACATGTTCATCAACGAAATTAAATGTGAGTGCATAGGCAATGGTAATAGTTTCCAATTTGTAAACCTTACCTGCTTTCTGGTATTTTTATAGATTTTCCAAAAAGTGACTGACGTTTTTCTCTCGATGCCCTAATTTTTGCCTAAGCTGCCCTTTTCGGGTTTTTAACTTAGCGGGCTTACCCTAACTTTTTCTTGACCGATTTGTGAAAAATCGATCAGCGTGTTGTACCCTAATTTTTGCCCAAGTAGTAGAAGACCACTCGCCGGGTGATTTATTTTTTTTTATTTCCATTTTTTTGTGATTTATTTCTTTTAACCTAGACATGATAG
This sequence comes from Euphorbia pulcherrima, assembly GCA_947683365.1. NCBI lineage: Eukaryota > Viridiplantae > Streptophyta > Magnoliopsida > Malpighiales > Euphorbiaceae > Euphorbia > Euphorbia pulcherrima. The sequence goes on along the minus strand of CANTUS010000001.1, from coordinate 10,219,652 downwards.
CGCTTAAGCCTGTCTTAATTTACTGGATTCACAAACTCATTTCCATTCATATCCATGAACTTAATTCCTCCCTTGTCAAGGACTTTCTTAACCACGAACAGTCCTTCCTAATTAGGCCTGAACTTGTCCCTAATATCAGTGTTGGTTGGGCATAGCTGTTTGAGAATATGATCACCCCCTTGAGGGTTGCTTTGGGTTTCTGACTTTATTGTTGTAAACTTGGGCCATTTAGTGTTGGAATGAACATGTCCCTCTTTTTGTGAAAGAAAGAGGTCATGTTATTGTGGGGAAGGTTTGGGATCATTATGTAGGGTGAGTGATCTTCTTTCTTTTGAACAAATGGAGAAATCATTTTTGGAGGGATGTTTTGATGGGAATATAGGTCCAAGGGAGGTACCTAAATTGATAAGAAATGCCCATTTTTTAGATGTGATGGTTTACCCTTTTGAGGGTTTTGAAAGAGCATTGCATTTAAGCTTGCTTGATTTTGGATTTGTGTTGTAAGATCTTTTCCTTTAATGGTGCTTTTGATGTGAAGTATGTCTTCCTCTTTTTTTTTCTTTTTTTGGGCTTATGGCTTTCTTTCTTAGTGATGTGTATTTTCCTCCCCCCTTATGGAAAAAGATGAGCTAAGACCCAAGGTTATCATGTTTGCTAAGCACTTTTCATCTCTCTCTCTCTTTTTTTGGTAAGTTTTAACCATTGGAACCTTATACCATTGTGATGTACTCAAATTCAATTTCTTCAATAAACATGATGAAATTTTTAAGAATGTTGATTTTATGAGTGCATGATATCTTTTAGAATAAAATACTCAAACATGATGTGAATGTATCAATTTATTGTGATGTGCTTTATAAGTGGCATTGTGTTGCATCAGAACACTAGCAACGTTAAAAGATTACCTCATCCTCGAAATCATCCTCCTAATGTGGAGGGTCTTCATCTTCAATCTTGGTAGGATCCATTAGTGAATCGGCAATCTCCCAATCCTGAGCTTCTACTTGTATTGGCACTAGTCCTCTTTCTGCTTTGTTAAGGTCCTCTAATTCCTCAATTCTTTTCGACTTTTCAGCCTTTTTGGGGATCCAATCTTCCCCCCTTGTGGCTTGGACCAGAGGTGCAAGTTGTTGAGCATTTATAGTCACGGCAAAGAGTAGACCTATTGGATGATGGAAGGTCGTCCCCTTAGATGTGGCTACACAGTTGGGACCCTGGGCTAGATCCCCCAAACTGAAAGACTAACAGTACAAACCTTGGCTAGGCTGAATAGACCAACTGACGGCTAGCAAAACTGCTGTACCCTCTGAATCATACCGACCATCTGAACCCAACTATCTGAAATGACTGGACAATGGATTACTAGGAGACGGAGTCAAAGATTCATCCCTTCACTGAACTGAATTTTGAGTAGAAACTTGAATGTGGACCAATTGAACTTGAGATGGTTGCCAAGCTTTGATCTTTACTCAAGTGAGAACCAAACGATCGATACGTGCATGGGCTTGATTATCCATGAGGCATGTACAATGATGCATGGCGAGGTTAATATATAAAGATAGAGTGTAATAATTTTCCCAAATGATGAAAAAGAAAGCGGGTTGAATTAACTAAATGATTTTCGGTGCTCATCTTAATCTTTTAAGCTTTTAAAAAACAAATCAAAATTTGCAAGTTAAAAGATTATATCCCCAGCAGAGTCGCCACTGTGAGGTGTTGATGACGTATAGGTCTCTCTTGGCGCCTGAGTGAGAGGCGGGGTCCACTGAGGGTTGGTTGGATTTAGGCGTGACCAAACCTTTTTAGTTCAAGTTTGCACATTTTAACCTATATATATATATATATATATAAGCAATAAAGTTCTAAAAGACTCTTTTACCCTTATACCTTTTAAAAAAATTATCCTTATACCTTTTATATATATAGATTGCTAACTTACCATGAATAATAAAGGATGAAACTAACTACAGTATTAATAACAAATAAATTATTAATTATTTTTTAATGGATAAATCAAAATAACAAATCTATATATAAAAACAATAAAAAATTATGTTTCAGTTATATTCATAATAATCATAACAATACCAAAATATAAAATTGAAATAAAATTAAAATGATAATAACAATAATAATAATAAAATATTTGATTAGGAAAAAAAGTCATATTAATTATTAAATAGGATTATAATCAATAGAGTCATAGTTTTTAGATTTTCATTTGTTGTTCATATTGTCCAATTTTTTGAAATTTTTTTACAAGTTGATTGTTATTTTTTTTATCAATGTGAATATTTGATATGTTACTGCAAACTTTTTCAATTATTTATCGACATATAAGAGCTTTCTTTACTTTAATTGATTTTACACTATATATGAGCAAATTTTATTGCCGTCTATAACAATTATTAAATTAGATATTTTTTTATAAATTTAAATCAATATTAAATCAATGATTCTTCAATTAGAATTTTAGGAAATTGATTTTAATATATTTCTCGAATAGGTTTGATTTAGAAAAATGATAAATTGTGGCCAATTTTCGCAATCAATATAAACATTTGTATCAAAGCACATATAGTGAAAATGAAAAACTACACAAGTTTGATAAGCACGGAAGCTATCAAGATAAAAGTTTATACTTTAATATTTATCGTTATGGATTTAAACAGGTTAGTCTTTTTTCAACTGAATACAAAATATCTATTTTACATACTTGGAAGTTGAAACGAACCAACACAAAAATTATAAAATATAATTGTACTTTTAATTTAAATATACGTTGATTTTAAACTTTTGTATGTTATTTTGGTTTTGTAGGAATAGATGTATAATATCGCTACTTGACATGTCGAATAATACAGTTAGTGCTTACTTTAACAAAATGAAATATGTACTATTAAATAGATTTTTTTTAAGTTTGGGCTTACTTATCATTGATATATTTATTACGAATGACCTATTCGTACATTGCACGGGTACTACACTAGTTTTAATGAATAAAAGAATTGAGACCCAAATCTCGATACAAATGATAGAGTCGCGACCCAAGTTGTCTACTTGGGAAAGAGTTTTGGCATGGTTCCCATTGGGCGGGAGACACATACCTTTTGGATCAGAGATTCCGGTATCGGATGAGTCACTTATTTCTCATTTTGTTAATTCAAAATTACATTCGCCGCGTAAACCGTTTTGTTTTCATCATTTGGAGAATTATCACAGAAAGTCTATTTTTCTACACTCATTCATACATTCAACAGTTTATAATAAAGCACAAATAATAAATGAGGGAATAAAAATTACAACCGGGGGAAAATGGGGGAATTGTAAGGGAACCTATACATTTGTCCTAAGTTATAAAACAAAATAAAAATAAATTTTCCTGCATCCACAGAGATTAGTGCAGTTTATAGCACATCATAAATCAACATTTTATTAGGAAAAATGTGATTATGTTAACGTGGCGATTTTGAGATCGATAGCGCCCGGACGGATTATTGGATCGGAGAGAAATAACGAGTCTTCAACATATTTTGTAATAAAAACACATTTTGACTTTTATGGGTTGATTTACTGGATTATTAGTAAAAATTATCTCATAGAAAATGGTGAGTTGGTTGATTTTAATTAATTAAAAATGAATTTTGGGTTCTGCATGGGGACCGGTACCCGTATGGGTGGATGAGACCCGTATGGCTATCGGGGAGGATCGGTACGGTATGGGGGACCCGTACAGGTGCTGTTTGGCCCTGGACAGAAACTCAGCTCGATTTAGCAAGTAGGTTTATGGAGGAGAAACAAAATAAAAATGGATTTCCTTCCATATGAGTATGGCGCACCAGTTTAATATCCCTAAGGACATACGGTGACAACAAGGCTCATATGGGTTAGGACCAGACCCAAAACAAGAATAAAAGAATAGACAAAATTGAATAGATGGAGAGCGATAAATAAATAATTGAGATGTGAGTCTCTTTGAAACCTAGGAGCGTTACCTTTACACTGTGAATCCACTTTAGAGCGATTCCAGTGCCGAATGGAAAATTTGTCAAAGTAGATGATGAAATGATGAATTTAGAATTGTTTAGGTGAGTGTTTGTATGGACAGAACCTCCGCCAATCGTAAATATGAAGCTAGAAAGGAATAAAATGTGGGCAAAACCAATGTGGAATGGTTTTCCCCCTAATTTATAACTTCTATACCCTTACTATAACCTCAAGAACTTACTAGAATTATTTCCCTATAATAGTATTTGTTTTCTCTTATGTTTTTTCAATTGTACTCCCCCTGAAATGAGGAAAATGGCCTCTATTTATAGAGGAAAATAGGTCTGAATGAATTAAATGGTTAATTTTATGCGTTTATGGTAGATTATATTCTTTTATGTCAAATTATTTTTGTTTATGGTAGATTATATTCTTTTATGGTAAATTATTTTCATTTATGGCAGATTTAGGGCACTAAAACTGACTGTTTGGGCGTTTAGGGGACCGGTACTGGTGGCCTGGACCCATACAGGTCCCGTTAGTACTAAATAGGGCAATTCTTGAAGTTTTCAAACCGGTACGGATTGATTGGACCCATACAGATCCGTATGGACCGATCAGACCGATTTTGCCTAAAACTTCCTGAAACTGCCTAAAATCGATCTGTTTTGACTGGTTTTGACCATTTTAGACCTTTCAGGGCTTAAGGGCTAGTTTTCTGAGGTTTAGGTTCGACAAAGCTTGACCAAATTGCATTGAAATCACTCCAAGTAGATAACACTTGTAGAAGGATGCATTATATAGCTCTCGTCATCGTTTCTTGAGAAGGATCTTTAAAATCCAGTGCTCACAATAACCCTATTGAAGGTTTTACATATATTTTTTTACTACCATCTAAATACTTAAAAAGAGTAAAAAGCCAAGGCCCACCTTATCAAATAGCCTTGGGCTTTATCTCTTAATTGAAAAGAAACCTCTAGCTCATCTCCTTACTAGTCTATTCATCTTCAGCACTCTTTCAATTTCCATAGGGAAGTTCAGAAAGGTTACATAGTAGTTCAATTTCTATGGGAAGTTATAGTGTTCATAAGAAATTCGCTAAATGGAGGGTAATATGGTAAAATTATAAGACAACAAGGGTATTTTAGTAACCGTGTATCTACATGACCTTCGCCTTCTTCTAATATAAACTTGATTCTTGAAGAGTAGATTAACTACTTAAATTAAAAAGCTAAATCCCGCACCTGTAGACGCTGTCGTATCTAGCCGGTGCTTCCGCTGAGCATTTCTCTTCTCTTCCACTGTTCTTTGCCTTTCTTTTAGCAATGAAACCTGGCCTTTCTTTGGCTGTCTCAAATACCTCTTATTTATTTATTTTTATTTGTATATTATTGGTTGTTAAACTGAATAAAGTTGATTACTTAGTCCTTGTGGAGACGATCCTGCTTGCCACTACTGCAGATTTATTTGTTTGGTGTTAAACAATTTTTATTATTTATTTTGGGCGATTTTGACACTCGTCAAATTTTGGCGTCGTTGCCAGGGACTAATATTAATTGGTTTTTATTTGTTTTGATGACCATGTTTGAGCGAGGGAGCAAATCAGCCATGACTCTCGAGGAGATGAGTATGCTTATAGTGGAAAACTCGCTTTAGTTTCAACAACGAACATAATTAAGGCTTCAAAATTTGCAAATCCAGATGAGTCAAATAGCCACCACTTTAAGTAAGTTGGAGGATCAAGGTAAGTTTCAATCTCAAGATAATTTGAAAACGAAACTGTTAACTTGAAGCCCAAGGTAAGTGTCTGTGATAATTTGGACTCGAGTTTAATAGTTGATTTAGATGAATATATTGTTGGGGAATTCCGGTAGAATGAAGCCTTGAATGTCTGTAAAAAATGTCTCTCACTCTTTGTTGAAGAAATCTAATAAAATGATGCATGGATAATTCTGAAGTCGTGACGAACACTTTTAGATTGAATCTTATTTGGCGGTTCTACCAAATAGATCAATCGGATAAAATCAGAATTGACAAGAACTTAGAATGAATTTCTTGTTTTGAAAAAGTGAACCAGATTGCTAAAAATGTTGCTAATGCCAGATATTTATAAGCCTGAAATGAACAGTTGCAACTATTCAGAATAGAAGCATAGCAAAAAGGCGTGTCCATTCGAGCAACTGCAACAATTTATAACAGATATGAATTGTTGCGAAAGGTAGCTCCCGGATCCTCTTAAGCTAAGTATCATAATAGAACTCGAACAAGCATGCACCCCGCACTCTCCTAACTTGTTCGATGAAATATTACGATTGCATTGGTCAATTAGTTGATCCAATTACACTAAAATACCAACAATCCTCCCCATTTTAGTGTAATCCATGATTAACTAAACAAAATCACAACAAATAGCAAACTTATGCATAAATGAAATATCGTGACGATTGAATTTCATCTTAGTATAATACACATTCCAAATATTTGAATACTAAAGGTGTCGCTATGGACTGAACCTTGGCTATCCATCTTGAATACTCGAAGATAATATACACATAAGTCAACATTCTAACATGTTCTTACTTGACACTATCTTTTACTAGCCTTGTGTCCTTATCCTTCATAAGCATATCAAAGCTAAGTCCAAGCTTCTTGAAGCAGCTAAACTTCATGCTTATCTAGGTAGCCTTTTTACTCTTATACCTGCGTATGCAATTTTTCAAAAAGGCTATTAAGAAGTTAAACTTCAACCTCCTTTACTTGCAGGTCTGAACACACACCTTGGGATGTTTTAATCAGTGTGTTCCAATCTCTAGATGTTAAGCTTTCCTCATTGAATTCAGCACCTAACGTCATATTAGGTGGGAATTGGGTATCTTAACATGAGAGATTTTATATGGACTTTAATTTCATTCCCTTAGCCGACTTTTGCACAAGATCTTTCCTTAACCCTTTGGTTATATGATCGGCTAAATTATGCTCAGTTTTTACAAACTCAAATTCCATTGTCGAATCACTCACACAAGTTTGTTTCTTAGACACCCAAGAAGTAGCACCTCCCCCAAGAAGAAACACTCATCAATTTACGGAAGAACTATACTCCTCATAAGAAAAATAACTTGTATCCGACTAACCTTGCAAAACTGAAGGAAGCCATTAGAAACCCGCCATGTGGCATTATGTTGACCGGTCAACTTTGACTTTTGACTGACATGTGTCAGTTAACCATTGACATGTCAACCCCAAAAGTTAAACCAATGCCACATTAGATGAAGGTTAAAGTTAAATTAAGGTCAAGTTTTTGGCGACGCTGAATTTCACTAAAGTGTTGCCAAAACTGCTCCACTTTCATTCTTTCTTGCGACACAAATAAAAAATATTCTGGCAACGCTCTGAAAATCGTTACCATATCAATCAGTTGCCTTGTTTCTGGCAACACTTATAAAAGCGTCGCAATAGATCACAAAAGCGTTGCCAAAACTACTACATGAAGCATCACTACGGATCATGAACCGTCACAAATGGTTGTCACAAAAACTAACCATCCTGACTTTTCATTTTGCGACGGAATTTCTGACGGAATCAAAATCCCTCACAAACCGTCACAATGAACCATGAACTGCCGCGAAAAACAGTTGTCGCAAATGAACCATCGCAACTTTTCATTCTACAACGAATTTTGCAACGGATTCAGAATCCCTCACAAGCTGCAGAAAAACGAATTCAGATGTTAAATCATTTCAAAATCAATTTCGGCCATCGACAAAACCCCTCCTAAGGTTTTTCGATGTCTCGAGTCCAATGGCGCTATTCTTTTTACAAAAAATGAACCTAAACACGTCGTTTATACAAAACGACTTGAGAATCAAGATTTTTTCCGAGAGAAAGAACGTTTATACCGCCATAAACAACCAAAATCAAAAATGGCCATCAAACATTATTCAACATAACTTCAATAATTAAGAAATTGAAATCCTAAATTTTAAAGTATCAAACTTCAATTAAAACACAATAAAATCAACATTCATATTTTTCAGAATTTTCTAGATTTCATGACCTGATTTCCCCTGCATTTTTCTCTATTAAAACATCATCGAATCGAAAAATTTTCTTCTAAACATAATTATCTACATTTCTCAGCTTTCCAAATCCACTAGAATCATTGAAATCTAAATTGTATAACTAAAGTTATGATCAAAACACTAAACAGTGTACAAAGCTGAGATTTTCCGAAAACAGATTTCACGACTCAACTTCAAACGAAAATTTCACATTGAAAACGAATGAAATTTAACAAGATTTCTTCTGAACATATATTTCTTAGATTCTGTAGATATCAATAGAATCAAGAATCATTCAAATCGTAATTATATAACAAGAGAAAACATCAAAACAATATAGGGCCAAAATCTGAAAGTTTTCCGAAAAATCGAGAAATCGAAGTAAGAGACACAAACAATCATCGCAAGAGTACGGATCGAATTCGTACCTTTTCGGTGAAAAACTCAGGCTTCAAGTTATCAAATAAGATTCAATCTTTGTTGGGAAATTCTGGTGGAATGAAGCCTTGAATGTCTCTAAAAAATGTCTCTCAATCTTTGTTGAAGAAATCTAATAAAATGATGCATGGATAATTCTGAAGTCGTGATGAACACTTTCAGATTGAATCTTATTTGGCGGTTCTACCAAATAGATCAATCGGATAAAATCAGAATTGATAAGAACTTAGAATGAATTTCTTGTTGTGAAAAAGTGAACCAGATTGCAACCAGATTGCTAAAAATGTTGCCAATGCCAGATATTTATAAGCCTGAAACGAACAGTTCCAACTGTTCAGAATAGAAGCATAGCGAAAAGATATGCCCATTCGAGCAACTGCAACAATTCATAATAGATATGAATTGTTGCGAAAGGTAGCTCCCGGACCCTCGTAAGCTAAGTATCGTAATAGAACTCGAACAAGCATGCACTCTGCACTCTCCTAACTTGTTCGATGAAATATTACGATTGCATTGGTCAACTAGTTGATCCAATTACACTAAAATACCAACATAGATAATCACTAATGATAATAATGTATCAAATATGAAAACTACTAAATTTGTAGTCCGCCAAATTCCTTTTCTGGAAAGGTTTTCTAAAACCAAAAAAGAAGGGCAAGATGGTGAGCTAAAGAACACGTGTTTAGATGTGGAGATTAATGGTCCTTTTATTGATTCTTTTAAACAATTTTATGATGTGGTGGACAATATTGAGAAAAATTCGTTTCTTATTCGTATGGGGATAATTTTATATGATGAAATTAATGCTATTAACTCTGATCTTTTGTTGAATAATGAGTCGAAGGAAATTATTAAGGGATTGGGCATAGAAGAACTTGGCTCTAAAAACCAACCATGGGACACCGGTTGAACGAAGTCTATATCAAGCTAAACGCCGTTAAACAAAGGCGCTTTTTGGGAGGCAACCCAAAATTTTATTTTTATTTTTCCTTTCATTTTCTTTTTTTGAGTTTAATAGTTTTTTTATGTTCCAAAGGGTATAAGTGTCATATTTCAGTTGTCTTCAAGCTTGCTTTCACTCTCATCTCTACCATCTGTTAGCTTTTTAACCCCAAATAGTAGCACCTGTAGGCTACCTCGTCGCACCTCCCTCACTTTCGGGTATATTCTTTCCTTGTCCTTTGCTTTTCATTTTCCTTTTTGATATAAATGAGGACATTTATGGTTTTAAGTGTGGGGGAGGAGATTTTTGCTGAAATTTTTGAATTTTTTTACTGTTACTTTTAAAAGTGGTTTTGCTTTTGATTATACTCATTACACACAACTCAAGTAAAACGGATGTCACCTAAACGGACTAATTAAACAAGTATCAATTTGGACTTTTCTAGCCATGTTTTGATATCGAGAACTAATTTACGAAATAGATGCCCAAATGATTGAAATCTGAAAGTTGCTTTGTAAGATGCTTAACCTCGATTGAATGTTGAAAATCAAAATATGATTGCATAATTTGCATGTGCTTTACTTGGACTTAGCCTATATTTAGATTCTTCGTAACATGGAAGGTTTATCGAGACCTTACATTATCTATAGCATTGATCTTGGTGGTTATTTTCTGTTAGTGAGTTCGGAAAATAAACGAAACGAGCCTTACGCAGCTAGCAATCGGGTAAAGTCTCTTTCATATGACCGCTAGAGGAGGAGCAAACTGCGGCTAACAACCGAGTGAAGACTCTTTCATAGGAAGAGAAAAAAAGAGAGCAAAAATAGGTAATAAAAAAAGTAAAAAATAGAAAGTTTGCTGTAGAAAAGAAAAAAAAAAGAAGAAAAAGAAAAAAAATGTTATGGCTAGTGTCTAGGAACCCCACCAAGTGAAATGTACAATAACTTTAATTTAAGATCGGAATAAGTCTTCTCATGGCTACAAAGAACTCTAAGTAGAAAGCTAATGTAAACTCTGAACTTTAGGAGCAATTAATTGTATGTGTATGTTAATAATTGGTAAAAATTCTTGGGGTTAAGTTTTCGAGCAAAGCCATAAGCTTTCTAAAAGGAAATCAATCAATTGTACTACCGCAGCTTTAAAAGGCTCTCTATCAAAATATTGGTGAAAATAAGTCAGTCTTTACAAAGATGTTTAGGGTCTTTTATTTAATTTAGTTTCTTCTTCTTTTGAGTTTTTATTGTTTCCTTGAGGACAAGCAAAAGGCAAGTGTGAGGGAATTTGATAACTTGTAAATCCTACATATTTTATTATTATTTCATTGGTATATTTGAATGATATGCTATTGATTTTATGATAATTTTATGCTTATTTAGGTTATGAATGATATTTGGGCTGATTTAGCAAGTTGGGAGATTATAGAAGCATTTTGGAGCTATTTTGGAAAGAATCAGCAATTACCATGGAGTCCAAGCTAGCAAATTTCGACCAAATCTGACAATTTTGAGATTTTGAAGCTAAATTGAAATTAGAGAGCTCATATTTCCTAATTGAAGACAAAGATTTCACGATTTATATTACATCTATTTTATCTTTATCTTTTTAGTTATTTAGTAAAACTCAAGTTTCTTATTTAGTTTTGGGTAAACTTTAAAAAAGTACCTTGTGGTTCCACTCATTTGCAAAACGGGGTATGAGGAATTTTTTTTGCAAAATAGGGTCTATGGTTTCAAAAAATTTGCAAATAAATGATTCTTAATATTAAATTATGCCACGAAAATGGGTATTCTTGTTCGTTTTTATCTGAATTTTTGCGGGATAGTAATTAAAAATACAATACACATCGGTAAAATTTTTTGAATAATTCAAATATTTTTTTAATTAAACTATGATAACGAACTTTAAAAAATCATAAAAAAATGAAAAAATATCTAAAAATTACTCAAATCATGACATATAATTTTTAAATAATGAGGTTAAATTATTAGAATATTGAATTGTTAAAAATATTCAATGTTACCACTATTCTGTATCCATAGGCCTCCTTTTGCTAATTTTTTGGAACCGCAAACCCCATTTTTAAAAAAAATTTCCTTAGACCCTATTTTGCAAACGAGTGAAACCACAAGGTACTTTTTTTAAGTTTACCCTTTAGTTTTTATGTTTAATAAGGAGATTTCTTTCCTATTTATTTTAGGATTTATTTTTAGCATAAATAGGGGAGACCTCTTATTTTTAGAATCATCTTTTGTTTGAACCTTATGACCAACGTCTACTTCTTTAATGAATTATTTTGTTTTCTTTTTAGTTATGTTTAGTTAATTTCCATTACCTTTCGGTTGAGGATTAAACTTGAAGCTAATTGCATGTTGTGAGGCTTGTTCTTAATCTTTATTTTAAATTTCAGTTTTCGATTAAACCGGTAATATCTTTCTCATTATTAGTTTCTTCAATTTGGTCAATTGTTGTATTGAGAATTATAATGAATTGTTATTTTCATTAAATTTATGTTGTTCATAATTTAACGGATAATTGTATCTAACAATTTCTTTTACAAGTCTTCGTGGTTTATTTGATTTGAATCAATCATTATGCTTGATCATCATAATTTTGGTTTAAAGTTGGTTCTTCAACACTTAATGCTTTTTGACGATTAAATCTTGTCTGCTTCTTGCAAGTACGTCTGATAATCGAGGGTTTTTAATTTAGCTCATATAAAATCAATCCCATATTTAGAAAAGGGATTTAACTCATGTTGTTCATGGTTATAACCAATTAATTGATATTTCGAAAATATACTTTTTTCGCCTATGATCAATCGCAACTAAGCTGATTTGTGCTAAAGACAGGGTTTGATCCATGGTCATCCCCATCCAAACTAGTGGATATACCATTTTACCAAAGACCAATTGGTATATACTTTTGTTATTTAAATTTCAATTTGTATATTTTTGCTTCAATCAATCTCAAATCCCCTTTTTATTTATTTATTTATTTGTATTTTATTAGTTGTTAAATTGAATAAAGTCGATTACTTAGTCCCTATAGAGACGATCCCGCTTGCCACTACTGCAGATTTATTTATTTGGTGTTAAACGGTTTTTATTATTTATTTTTTGCGATTTCAACACCCGTCAAGTATCAGCCCAAGTACGGCCTAGCACGCACTTTTAATACTCGGGCTTGTGCGGAGCTCGGGCCCGGCTTATCAAGTCATTACAAAGCCCAGCCCATTAGCCCATTCTACATTCACTTGTATTTTATCTCGTTAACAAAACAACAACGAAAATCATTTATTTCTGGAAATTTAGCATCCAAAATATTGTCCCGTCAACCTGCAAAAAAGCATAGAAATCTACACATTAGTAATCAAAGCGTAAGAAAATGCAAAATCAGATCTTTTCATGAAAGGGATACAACCAGTAGGAAATAAAAGGTGAGATACAAACAGAAGGTGGGATATGAAGTGTGGCGGTAATTTTCGATTTAAGATATGAAGTTAAATGGGGGTGTTGTTAAATACAGTCGGAAATTACTTGTTACAGTCGATGTAAAAGATAACTTCACCCTTATGCTTGAAAAACCATAAAAGCATCTATAACTATAAAAAAAAATCAAACTCTAATGAAGCATCCATGACCATCAAAAAATTATACTCTAATCATACAAAATTAACAAATAAAAAATTTTAAAACAAATAAAATAATTAAAAAAACTCAAAAGAAATTAAAAAAATAAGGGGGAAACGCCCCCTTCTACTAGAGGGGCGTTCCTTGGAAACGTCTTTCTCGAGTATTGCTTATGATATCCTTAAAAAAATCTGTTGTAAGTAACCAAAAACGATTATATTGTTTGTAGCATTTAAACAAGAAGAAACAATTATTTGTCTAAAATGGCTGAGAGAAACCCTAGGCGAAGCAGACCCCATCCTTCACCTTCCATCGCCACCACCCTCGTGACGCCGGCTTCCACTGCGATCGCCACCCAGATTCCACCCAGCCCAATAGTTTTCGACCCATGACCCAACAACCTACCCCATATCCCCATCGTCAATTTCCCCAACTTAGTAATCAGCAATTCAATCCCCCCCTCACAAAATAGGCTGTACTTCAAAAATTTTCCCCATGCATATGGAGCGGATTCGATGACTAGGGTTTTCAAGAAACTCAGAATTTCTGGTAGTGTTTACGTAGCAAGGAAGAAAAATGCTATAAATCTGAGCTACAGATTCTTAACTGTGCACGATTCTATGCCGGTACACAAAGTTCTTTATAGATTAAATATTGTGTGTATTAGTATTGTTCGTCTGCATGCGTTCCAGGCAAAATACACGCGTTTGGCTGATTCAATGAAAGTGCGACCTTCCCACCATAATCCAGACCCTCCTCAAACTCGGCAACAATGACCTGTATTTCACAATTCACCAAGGGGAGAGAGATTGTATGCTAACATTGTTGCAGAACCCAAAGGCTCAATCGGGGCTTCGTTTGCCAAATCAAATCCTATGGAGCAAGGAATCCCACCCAGTACTGCTAACCCACCTTGGGGCCATGTTCTTGTCATGCCTAGTCTCTCTGATCAATATATCGAATATTCGTTTCACTTATGAATTATTGAATGATTGGGTTTTGAGATCGCTTTTATTGCACGTGTGGGTAGAGATAATGTTATTATCTCTTTAATTCAGTGAGTGCCATGCATGATTTTATAGGTGGTGACTGGAAGATTATGCAGCATATCTTCAAGAGTGTGATTTTCTTGCCTGCTGATTTTACACCGAAGGAGTGCATCATGTATGTTGACTTTATGGGAATTCCTCCTGCGTGGATTGGAGAAAGTCTGATTAGACAATTGGCCGCTCCTTTTTGGCCGTATTGTGTCTCTGGACTTTGATTTCATCAAATCGGATTGCTTGGATGTGGCCTCTTACTTGGTCTCGGTTCCCTTTGGAACTACTAATCGTTCTTTCAAACTCCTTATCGGCTCAGAGGAGGTGGTGGTTCATACTAATCTCAGACAAGGTGTGGGATGTGATCATTGCTAAGACCATGTGTCTGATGTTTCTTATGGTTCAAGTGACTCATTCACCGAGCCTGATAGTGCGAATGAATCAAGGAAATCGGCCTGTTATGAGATGAATAGTGTGAGGGATGCTGGTTTACAAATTGACCTCATCCCTAAACATTTTGATGCTAATTTAAGCATTATCCCTGAGACCATTGAACCGCATATGGAGGCCTCGGTGGAGCCTGAACCAGTTCACCAGTTAGCACCCTTACAGCTAGAGGTAACACATCAAGCTACTAATTCTGAGTCATCTGGCCCTTACATCTCGAATATAAATAGAGTCATTCTCTGAGCAGTGGATGCAGTGCCATGTGAAAGTGAAGATATGATGGTGTTTTGGATTAGGGAGAAGTTGGAGTTATTCGATAGCCAGGATGCCGAGCAGATTCTGGGGGCTTTGGAGGCCCGGCGAGCCTGACTAGATTCTATTATCTAGGTGTTGTGAATGCTTTATTATGTCATTAAATTTATTTTGTTGGAATTGTCGAGCTGGGCTTCTGAATGGGGCAAAGCAACCTTTTATTAGAAATTATCTTCGTAAATACTACTTGCATCTAGTCGTTTTGGTTGAAACTAAAGCTGCATTTGTTTTGGATAGCGCTGTACGTAAAATATGGGGTCATAATGATTTGTTTTTCCATTGTATTCCTACACAAGGCTTCTCAGGTGGCGTAGTTATTTCTTTGAACTCTCGTTATCCTAAGGGATGAATTTTTTTTGTGGCTAGGTGGTGTTTAGTGCATGTTACGGTAAACTCAATTAATGTCCATATAGTCTGCTTATACCGTCCAACTAACTATGTGGAGCGAAATCAAATATGGTACGAATTGATGCCTCATATTCAGGGTAGAGAGAATGAAATTCTATATAGCTCGGAAAGATCAGGGGGTGGGTTTAATTCAAACTCTATGGTAAACTTCTGGGAGTTTGTTAACTATTGTGTTCTTTATGACGTTCCGCTTTCTAGCAGGGATTACATATGGTTTAATAGTCAGTCATATTCCAAGATTGACAGGGTGTTGGTTTTGTGTGTCATTCTAGATAGGTGCCCTGATTTAAATTTGATGACAATTGATTCGGCTTTATTAGATCATCTTTCAATTGTCTTTTAGTCACATGTTGTGGCTCGGGGGATGAAAAGGATATTTTCTTCGTTAAACTGTTGGTGGGATCATAAGGCTTTTCTTCCATTTATTAGATCAAAATGGAACGACATTGGTAGATATTACCTAAATAGGAATGTTGATTTCAAACTGAGGCATCTACGTGATTATATTCGGCCATGGCATTCTAGGAACTTTGGGTGTCTAGAGCACCGCATTAGGGAGTTAGAGGCTAGGGTTCTAGCATTGACTACTAGGGATGTGGAACAGCCTATTGATACTGCTTTAGGGTCGGAGCTACAGATTACGTGATCTGCCTTATTCGAGTGCAGGCGGAGTTTGGAAAAGGTTAGGCATCAACAGTCTTAGGTAAATTGGGTTGTGTTAGGAGACGATAATACAACTTATTTTCACCGCTTGGCCTCTACTAGATCTAGGGGTAATAGAATTACCCAGCTGTGAAGTAACTTGCGATTTGGGAGTCATTATGGAGAAGATCAGGAACTATTATTTGAGTTTGTTTATGGGGTCAGTGGAGGTTTTGTTTGATTTGAGGGGGTTACAGTTTTGTTTGGTGGATGATGATGCAAATGGGAGGCTTTTTCAGCCTTTCTTTAAGGCCGAAATTTTGGTGGTTAATGACTGTGGCGAAGGGAAATCACCTGGTCCTGATGGATTCAATTTCTTTTTCTACAAATGCTTTTGGGGAGAGTTGAAGGGGGATATTATACAGTTGTTTAATAGATTCTATACGACATCTTCATAGCCAAATTCTATTAAATCATCATTCACAGTGTTGATCACAAAGGTTCCAGGGTCATCCTTGTTGAGCAATTATAGGCCAATCGCTCTCATTCATAGTATATACAAAATTATCTCTAAGGTACTAGCCAACCGCTTACAACCTTTGCTGCCTACGCTGATTGTGAGTAGATGACCTTTTTCCCATAAGGATCGCATGACATGCGTAGCATGTGGGAAGATAACGAGCACTATAAAGCAAGCCTAGGGATTAATCCTCATTTTAGCGTGATAAAAAGATGGATTAAAATTAATGTTGATGTTGAATTTAAGACCAATTTGCATATTGAGGGATACGAGACTTGTAATCCTGTATTTTAAAATAGAGTCACCCGGTTAAGCTCCACCTGGAATTTGAGTACGATATTCCCACCGGGTGGTTAGACCGTACCTTAAAACAGAGATTCCAAGTTCGGATGATGTTATCTATTTTACATTAGGCCAAGTTAAAATATTTCATTCTTTCGTAATTGGTTTTAATCCACCCTATTTATTGTGTTTTCGGTTTATATATTATTTTCGCGTTTGTCAAGCATCTAAAGAGGTAAATAAATAATTATTACAGTTATCCAAAAATAAATGCGGAAAATAAAATAATAATTACATGGCTTTCCAAATTTTATACATTTTTTCTATATAATAAGTAAAATACCCAAGGCTTAACATACATCTAACCTAAATCTACCTGCATGAAAATGGTTAGCACGAACATGGCACGTTGTGCGAGGTATATCATGTAACATGCATAGTTAGTAAAAAAACAAGACCTGAGTTAGCGTGAACATGGCATATTTTATTCACAATTTATGGAGCTCGATTGGATGGCTAAAAGTGAGAATTAAACGTTTGCAGGAAAATTCTGTTATATCCATATTTTAGACTCGATTGTTACTTTAACCGGATTATTAGTGAAAATGCCACATGGTATAGGGTGGGGTCTATTTTCAGAAGGTTCTAGACCTTCATTGTTGCACTATACATCCTAGCTTTGGAAATTTAAACTGGGTCGGAAAATAAATGAAAAAGGAACTGCTGTCCAGAAGGTCATGCTGCCGGCAGCATAACTAAGGCTGGCGACGGCATCATTGATGCCGCTGGTGGTATCAGTTATACAAGCAGGCTGTATGACTTTTTGGATACCATAAAGAAAGGTTCCTAGGGGCGAGTGAGGCCACTGGCAGTTTTAACGATGCCGCTAGCGGCATGGTTGATACCGCCGGCGACTTCAAATGCCTCCGGCGGCTTCAGTTTCTTGCAGCAGCTATTTATGGCCACAAAGCAACCAAAAACCTAAAACTAAGCACAAACAGCAACTAAAACATAATAAATGAAAGCCAAAGAGCTATGAGACTGAGAATTTTTACCTCGGGGCTGTGAATCCACCTCTTCATGATCCGTATGACACCTCCGGGGAGCTTAAATGACGATTTTGGGAAGTAAGGGGTGATTTAGTCTCTGAATCCTAATTTTGATGATTTTTAAACTTAAAATACACTTAGATGTCAGAGAGTTCAGTAGAGAAAAACCAAGAAAAGATGAATTAAATCCTCTTTTCTTACCTTTTCTAAACTTTATCCCACTAAAACCAGCTAGAATACTCAAAATTTTCTTGAAATCTTGAGTTAGGGAGAGTGGAACCCTTGAAATGGCTGAGAAATGGCCTTTATATAGGTTAAATTCTGTTTGAAATTGCCTTTGGTCCATTTATCCGACGGGTATCAGCAAAAATGGCAGACAACTTTTCTGTAGATGGAAGTGATGTCGCTGGTGGCATGGATGATACCGCCGGCGGTATCAATGAGGCCGCCTACAGTCTCACCTTCCTACCAGGTCTGAAAAGCTAGCACGATTCGTGCCCGAAACAGGGGAAAAGGAGAGAAAATCCAGCAAAAGGTGATTTGGACGAAAAAACTCAGATATTAGGCTTTATTTTTTTTTTAATGGGTATTTTGGACTAAATTATTTTTTAGGTGTAAATCATCAGTTTGAGCTACCACCGGATGCGTTATAGGACGCGCCGAACTAAATTATTTCAAAAATAAAATTCGTAGAGAATTTTATATCGGTAGTAAAAATTCCGAAAAAGAATTTTTATCATGAGGAAAAAAATCAGGTATACATCATCATCGTCTTGCGAGAGGAACTGTAGAATCCTGTGCTCACATGCTGCCCCTCGGGGGATCACTGCTGCCACATGTTAGTGTGATCGCACGAAAGAGCAAGGGTTAGAAATTGAACCTGGCGGATGACCGCTTTTCCCCTTGGTCGGGCTTGGGCTTTGAGATTGGTTTGCCCCTTGCTTGGGCTCGAGCTTTGAGGATGAGTTGCCCCTTGGTCAGGCTTGAGCTTTGAGGATTTAGTTGCCCCTTAGTCGGGCTTGGGTTTTGTATATTTGGTTGCCCCTTGGTCGGGGTTAGGCTTTGTAGACTTGGTTCCCCCTCGGCTGGGCTTGGGATTTGTAGATTTGGTTGCCCCTTGGTCGTGCTTGGGCTTTATTGATGGCGGCTATACTTGAAGGGTGGCATGTACAGGGTCATGTTGAAACCTTCAGCTGACGTACAGGGAATGAACTTGAACAGCAGAACATATAGGGTCATTCCATAATCTCCAATGATGTTCCAGGGGATGAACCTGAAGATCGATATGTACAGGGTTATACCGTAATCTCCGGTTGGCATACAAGGGGTGAACTTAAAGAGCAGAACGTACAGGATCATTCCAAAATCTTCAATGATGTTCTAGGGGATAAACCCAAAGATCGATATGTACAGGGTCAAGCCATAATCTTCAATTGGCGTACAAGGGGTGAACTTAAAGAGTAGAACATATAAGGTTATTCAAAAATCTCCAATGATGTTCCAGGGGATAAACCCAAAGATCGGTATGTATAGGGTCATGTCGTAATCTCTGATTGGCGTATAGGGGGTGAACTTGAAGAGCAGAATGTACAGGGTCATTCCATAATCTCCAATAATGTTCCTGGGGATGAACCCGAAGATCATCATGTACAGGGTCATACCGTAATCTCTGATTGGTGCACAGGGGGTGAACTTGAAGAGCATGGTAATTTCACAATCTCCAATGATGTTCTAGGGGATAAACTCGAAGATCGGTACGTACAGGGTCATGCCGTAATCTCTGGTTGGCGAGTAGGGGGTGAACTTGAAGAGTAGAACGTACAGGCTCATTCCATAATCTCTAATGATGTTCCATATGGTGTCCTAGAAAATGGTTATATTTAGTTTGTGGTTGTGGTTGTACCTGTAAGGAGTAGTATGAGAAACAAGATTAGACTAGTTTTTAGATAGCGTTTTTACTCTGCTTGATCAATTTTATGAAACAAAAATATTTTTCCCCTTCGATCAATAGTAAAAATGTAATAGTTAAAAGTATAAGGGTTTCAGAAGTCCTGGGATATCGGGGCTGGAGCTAAGATTCGATCGGATTCGCTGAGGAATGCAGAGGGAAGATTTGAAGTCGGCGATGGCTCGGCTGATGCCGCCGCCGATCTAGAGTGCCACGTGGCATCTTTGACTGTTAAAGAAATTCAAAATTCAAACTGGGAATGGTGAGGTCGCCGGCGGCATAGGCTACGTCGCTGGCGGCTTGAGCTAATCCCGCTGGCGGCATGGGTGGGTAGTTTTAGATTAATTTAAACTCCTCGAATTCTGCTCAGACGTTTAATGTGAATTAAGACTTCCCTTTTCTCATTTCGGTATAGTGAACAACGAGACTCTTCCCTTCTTCTTCTCTCCTGAAAGACAAATCTCCTCATATTTTCTAAACTTAATCTTTTCTCATCTCTTTTTACTTTCAATATGAAAAGGATTTCTAAGGCTCTCAAAGGTAAATCGACTGCTAAGGCTAAGGATGATTTACCCAATTCTTCAATCACGGGGCTAAAAATTTGTCCGAATTCCATTTATTATGGCATAAAGGAATCCAAGACCATGTATGGCTATAAAAAAACCACATCTACCACCAACCTCGTCCCAGAAAAAGAGGATCATCTCTCCCACACTCAGGTAATCCTGCAAAAACTCAATAACTTCATTTTGATTTTTGTGATTTTGGTTGTAAAAACACGAAATTTTGTTATAATGCTTAAGATACAAAAATAGGAGCATATAAACTTCATAATGCATGCTATAGGGCTATTTTGACTTGATTTTACACTTTGACTTTGATTAATTGCATTATTTAGTGATTTGGTACGATATGATTCGATTTTGGGGCAAAACTGAGTTCTGCTTACAAGGATTGATGTCATCGGTGGCATGAGTGATGCCGCCAGCAGCATCGGGCCTTGTAGAAAGGCCTGGACCTTTGCCATGTCGCTGCTATTTATAGCAGTGTTGCTAGCGACATCAGTCATACCGCTGGCGGTATGGCCGATGATGTCGGTGGTATCACTATTTACAACAGCGGTGCCAGCAGCTTTCCAGCAATTAAAAGGAAGTGAGAATAAACTGTAGACTTATCTAATTGTTTCTGGTCTCCTTATCTTTTTACAGCCCTATTCTGTCACGTGTACTGGGGGAATGGGAACCATCCGCAAGTGGTGGAAGGTGATAAATAAGCATGACCCCACACTTCGATCCGCCATTGATGCAATAAAATTTAGGGCTCTAGCTCGGATTTTGCTGACTATAATGCCCAAACTATTGCATTCAACTCTCACGGCATTGATTGAGAGGTGGTCGGAAACCACCCACACATTCCATCTTCCAATTGGCGAGGTTACAATTACCCCATTAGATATTATGGCTATGACCGGATTACCTTGGACTGATGAGGTCATTAACTTTGATGTTTATATGGTGAAGTGCCATATCCAGGGACCCGTGGTAAAACATATGACTGAGCTATTCAGGGTGAAGCCCAAGTCGGGGCGTTTATCATACGGGAAGTTTATCAAGTTTTGGAAGAAGAAAAAGGTGGTCCCCCGAGGTGCAGAGGGAGGCTTGTCTCCATTCCTTTGTTATTTCACTACTGACTTTGCTATTCTTCCTGATATCTAGCAGTAAGGTGAATTACGGACTAATTTTGGTAATTGAGGACATGGCGACGATCCAAGAGAAAAATCAGCCGAGGGCCATTCTCGTCCAGATATACCATGGATTGGACATCGGAGCTAAGAAAAAGGATAAGGTCCTTCAATTGGGCCATCTACTCATTGAGGTTTGGCGCTATCTCGTTGTTTTCACTTTTTTAGCATTCTTAGTATTTTTGACTCTTTGATTGCTTTCTTTGCCAACTTGAACTAACAGAATTTTAATTGTACATGCTTGGGCTTTTGAGCAAGAGATTCTTTCTATAGTGGCCTTCTTAACAGAGGTGCCGGCCGACGCTCACTTTTGTGCTCGCTGGTGTGGGAGCATCAGGGGCTTCTATAGATGGAAGACTAGTTATAGGGAAGTGTTGCGGCATTTTAAAATAGGTGCGGTAAGCAATCTTTTGGTCCTGTCTAAAATTTGAACAAATTATTAGTATAAATGTATATCATTGACTGCACTTACATTGGTTGTTCTGGTTGGTCTATGCAAGTGAAAAGGGACCCTTTTGAGGAAGTGTCTAACTTGTCGGCTGTTCACAAAGTGAGGGACGATGTGGATGTTAGGCGATTTATGATCGAGTGCCCCTTATCTCTAAAGTCGTTCTTGGGGAGTGCGGGGATGGAGGGATGTCTTGCCTCCTATTAGGCCTGTGCCTCTGGCTCCCCCGATGAGCTTATGATGGCCACACTTAACCATTACTAACGAGGCCGATAAGGCTGACTTTATTAAGGGAAATGGCTAGGTAGTCGAGAGTGTCCCCAATGTTTATGGTGACTTCATGGGGCAGTTGCTTCCCCTTTGTCCCCGCATTCACTCAGATGACACAATTGCATTCCACAATAAGAAAAGGGAATCGAGAGCCCCTGGTGAGGTGGTTAGTGAGGGCGAGAGCAGTGAGGGGGATGAAGAGGATGATGATGAGTATGACGAGGATGATGATAATGGCAGCGGTGGTGCCGAGGAGATACTGGTTCACGAGGGATATTATTCCTCAGAGGTAAACGTTACAATCTTTCCACATATTTCTTTTCAATTTAGCATTGATGCTTATACCTACTTTTGCTTTCATTATGTTTTCAAGCACTTTCCAAGAAGAGGAGCCGGCCTGAGTCGAGCGGGGTATGAGACCGGGGCGGATATGGTGGCATAGATATAGTGCCACGACACCTTTCGACGGCCTTGGAGAAGTCATTTACACTTTTAGGCCCTAGTGGTGACTTTTGGATTAGGGAGATTTCTCCGAGAACCCACTCCCTGGATTTCACGCCTCCTGGAACCATACATGTAAGCTTCCTAAAAACAGTTGCGCGATCCTTGTTTCAAGATAATTCACTTGATTGCTCCTTTTTGGATCTTACAGGTTACATACGGGGAAGCGGAGTGGATAGCGGGGAATGCCTTTGCCCTTAGAGATACCCTGGTTTCTCAGACTCTATTTGCTAAGGTACCTGCATGTTTATATGATGTTTTAACAGTAAAAAAGTGCATGTATGAATGTTATGAATGATGCAGTTATCATTGTTTTATTTTCAGGAATTTATGACGATGTCTCTATCTGATGTCGACGGGGGCCAGGCAATGTTCCGAAATGAAGTGGCTATGAACCAAGAACTCAGGTGCCGTGTCGATGAGTTAGAGCAGTAAATTGACACTACCATACAAGAAAGGAGGAGCAAACTCAATATAGACCGCACTTTTCAACCTAAAGCTAGCCGCAAGAAGAAGGCAGTCGGTCGATGCCCCGCTACTGAGCCTGCGGGTTCATGAAGCCTTTCATTGACTGAGGGTAGGATGGAAGAGGAGGATGAGGATGTTGTCAACAACTATCTTATGGACGACACAGATTTTCTGTCTCGTCCGACTAATGGAGGCGGACAATCTTAGATTTTATTCTTTTCTTATTCAATTTGATACCTCTGTTACATTGGGGTCTTGGTTTGTGGTTTGGTTGTTTTGAATTTGCATTTCGGTTTATGGTTTATCTTTGGGTGATTTGGATTTGATTTGTTTAGGCTTAGGCTTGGATGTTTGGAATATTTGGCCTTCGAGCTTTTGGTTTGAATGGAAATGGTTGTTTGATTTGAACGGCTTCTAGGAACAGGTTACAGGGATTCTTACAGGTTATGGACAGGCTTGAAATAGCTAAAACATGTTTGAAATTTGCAAGGAAAGTATCACGCCGCTGGTGGCTTGGCTCATGTCGCCGTCGGTTTCGTTCATGCTACCGGCGGTATTAAATTACCGGCGGTATCAGCTCTAGATTTACAGATTCGGGCTTCTCTTTTATTTTCTTTTATTCCTTTTTATTTTTATTATTTTTTTCTTGTCTTTTTGACTCTAACTTTTGCATAGACTGCCTCCAGGGGTTTTCAATCCATCGAGTCTTCTCTTAATTTTTGCCTGGATCGCCCTTTTTGGGTTTTCAATCCAGCAGACCTATTCCAACTTTTGCATAGACCTGGATGTTTTCAGTCTATCCAGATTTATTATCTTTTTTTAATTGAATCGTTGATGAGCTCTCAGCATCTTCAACTAAGCTTACTTGTGATGTTTTTTCCCTTTGGTCTCCAGGCATTCATACAATCACATGCATAGAGGTTTCAGTATGAAAAAAACTTTTATTGAAAGAATTTAATCAGAGTACAAGATGTTGGTAACTATTTCCATTAATCAAACTCCTAGTGTTAACCAGTCTTTACAGATTTTCAGGTTAACATCTTACTATTTTTCTCTCGTGGCCCTGAGTTTTGCCTGAATTGCCTTTTCAGGTTTTTAGTTCAGCGGGTGACTTTGTGAAGAGATACCCTAATTTTTCCCCGGCTGGTTTGCAGAATACCAATAGTCGGGTGTCACCCTAATTTTTGCCTAATTAGTGAAAGACCGAAAGGCGAGTGATTATCATATTTATTTTTTATAATGCTGCTTTTCTGATTTAATTCTTTTGTTTGGATATGATAACAATTAAGCCTGCATCGAATGATCAGGTTTGATGAACTCGCACGCCCATGTTCATGATCTCGATTGCCTGGTATAGTCTTTGAGCACACGACAGTTTTCCTAACATGATCTGAACTTCTCCTTGACGTCGGTGTTGGATAATTCCAAATGCCTCAATGCCGAGTCAATGACTTTTGGTGAGGGTATTAGGTATCTGACTTGCTATAGTGCGTTCGGCCGCGCCTTTACAGATTATCCAAGGCTCTTAGTGTCCATTTGGCTATCACATAGGATCACTCAATTCATTCTGACCTTCAAAGTGACATCGGGTAGCCTTACCTCGATTTTGGTTGGCCACATTATAAGGAGTTTGGTTTGTGGGAGTTTTGGTGCTCGAAAAGCCCCTTTTTGACTAGTTCGCTTGCTGTTCTGATTGCTCCTTTAGTCTGTGGTTTGTACGGTCCTTCCTGATTAGGCCTGAATTTGTCCTTTGCACCAGTGGTGGAGGGTTTCAACTGTATCTTGTTTCCATAAATGAAGTGATGTTTGGTTTGGGGGGCTTTTACTAGGTGCCTTTGAAAGGGCGTATGGTAGCTCATTTAGCTGGTTTGCTTGATAGATTATTTTGCGACTTCAATTGTGTGATTGGCCTATGGCTAGTGGGGTAAAGATACTTTATCTCATACTTTATGTTCTTGGTGGTGGTTGCCCCCTTGGAACTGATCTTCCTTTCTCGAGGGGTTTTATGCGGGTTAAGCCGTGTCAGGTGAAGGTGTGTGCCTCTATGAGTTTGGGCATTTTCTTGGCGGTGACATTAGTGTAAGATTTGGCTGCTTTTTCTAGGTAGTAACATTGGTGTGGGTTTGCGCATAGTCGTGAGGCTGCTGAGTTAATTTCAGAAGAGACTCGCCTCCTCTTTCTGAGATGTTTGGCAATCTGACTATCGATCTTGGGCATATAACTAGGAAAAGGGTCATCACGGTATTTAAGCACTTTATTATCTCACATGTGTTTTTGCAGGAGTTAAATTATTGAAAATGATTACCATTTGGGAGATTCCATTTGTACTCAAATTATTTTCATGCAGTAAAGTATGTTGAATAGAAAGCATCATGCGTATGTGTTATATGAATGTGTGGGTCAATTGGGCAAAACAATAAGTAACAAAACAGTTATAAAGTATGGGTACAATCATTTAGATTGTTCGGATTTGCGAAAGTAATGCCATTTTCGGGGTATGAGTTTTTGCAGATGTGGCATGGTTACTTCTCCCCGGGGTCGAGTCGAGAGTTCGGGACTTCGCTATGGTTTTTGATTGCATGGGCTATTTGGAAGCGGAGAAACAAGTTCGTGTTCAAGGGCGTGCTGAGCTCGGAGAATCATCTTTACTCATGTATTTATTTATGCTGGTTTAATTTTAGACATAGAAGGCGGCATGTTGCGTTTTCGGTATTGGATGTTTTTAATCATCCGAATATTTTACTTTCTTGTACCTGAATGCTTTTGATCTCGCCTTGAGATCAATATATTTAATTATTTAATAAAAGAATGGTGGTATTTTGTAGGCAAGTGGAGGTGTCAACCTAGTTGAGACTTCCGTCCCGAAATTTTCATCCGCTCCAATCTTTAAGCCTTTGGAGAAACACGTTGTTCCTCTAAATATTTAAAATAAAAAACATTTAAACAAGACATATTGAAACTAACAGTGTCGTCATTGAATTGTTTTGTCTCATTTTTGTATCTTTATTTCGTGGGAAATGTGATGGTTATTGTTTTTGCATGTCAACTGTGAGTGTTAAGTAGTCTACATTATGGTACATTATAAAAAAAATTACTATAATTATCCTTTTGGAAGGTAACCACATTACTATATTTTTGTGCTTTTCTGGCCACTATAATCTATTTTTGCCCTCACTGCTCATATAAAATAATAATTTAACATTGTGAAGTTTATAAGAAAAATTGTATAGTATATTTAAAATCTTAGTGAATTAGTATAAAGATACTATTTTTACAAGAAGAATACTTCAGGGATAAGAAATGGAAACCTAAATGAAATCCAGATATTTGCTAAAGCACGTGAATTACTAACAAGTAATCTATTTCAATCATGTCTTTTATAGTTCTCACACGACGAGTAGGGGAGACCAAGAAATTTAATGAACTGAATTCAATATGAGAATTGGACTGGACTAAATCGAAATTGAACCGAATGGGACCAAGCTTATTCGGTTTGGTGTTCCGTTCTAATATTTTTTTTGTCAAATGCATCGACTCACTCCTAAAATTGAAACGAAAAGCTGGATGCCACCGTGAATTTTTTAAAATTCCATCTAACCTGAAAACTTGGCAAAAGTGCACTAGTTTCCCCCCCCCCCCACCCCCTCAACGCCAAGTGTCAACTTCTGGTTGGTTTGACTTTTCAAAAATTTTATTTTTCTAGTTTTTCTCTCTTCAATCAAAAGTTGACACGTGGCAGGGGGACTGGAGCACTTTTGCCAATTTCACTTTTAAAAGTTCAGGGTGACATCTGACTTTTTGTGTCAAGTTTTAGAG
Source organism: Euphorbia pulcherrima (assembly GCA_947683365.1). NCBI lineage: Eukaryota > Viridiplantae > Streptophyta > Magnoliopsida > Malpighiales > Euphorbiaceae > Euphorbia > Euphorbia pulcherrima. The sequence goes on along the minus strand of CANTUS010000001.1, from coordinate 10,192,702 downwards.
GAAAATAATGTATTAAGCCTTTTGTTTATTTAGTTTCGGTTCGATTCTCAGTTTTGAGGGGAAAAACCAAATAAACTAAGAACCGAACTGAATTAGGATAAATATAAATATGTGGTTTTTGTTCCTAAAGACGCTATCAGACGCTTGGCAGATTTATTGCCACGTGGGCACCACCTAATCATTGATGCTTGATTTTGGGTTGTTTCACTTTTACGATTGCCTTGCTCTTACGACTTTATAGCTAAACTATAAGCCGTAGTTTTTGCCATTCACACCGCTTTGGAGATAGGATGGACGAACCTATGGATCAAAAGCTATTCAACTTATGTGGTCGGTTTAATTAGAAATTGCAGCAAGCTTGTCTCATGGTCCGTCTGTGTGGCATGGCTTGAATGTCTCAACAAGCGTAGATCAATGTGTGGAGTGGTCTCAAATGTCTTTCGAGAAGGAAATGGCCTTGCCGATGATGCTCTAGAGACCATAGACACATCATTTCGACTAATGGGTCGTGGGATGATATCTTTTCTTTTTGTTTCAATTTTTATGTTCATGGTATCCGGGTTTTAATCATGTATCGATGCACTTAATATGTTGGCTTCTTCTAAACGTTCGATTTATTTTATTCTTAACAAATTTGGGCTCGGCCGTACTGTGTAGGTAGGGGTGTGCAGAACCGAACCGAAATCGAAGAAAAAAATGGAAACAAACTGAACTGAATTTATTTCAGTTTGGTTTCGATTCTTAAAATTCTTAAAAATCGAATTTCAGTTCGGCTTCGGTTTTTTGTAATAGAAACCGAAATAAAACCAAACCAAACCGAATATATTAATAAATATTATATTTAAATATATATTTATATTATATCTAAAATTCTATTTATACTTACGACATTTGGCACACTAATTAGTAGACAATAATAATAAATAGGTGATTTTAACTTAAAGGAATCCTAATTAAAAAAGAATTTATAACTTAACATCCTGGAAATCCTAATCCTATTAGTAATACACTTTATTCAGTAATTCATTATATATACATGCCATACCACTTATATTAGTATTTATATTTGTTGTTGCAAATATAAATTTAAATGTCTAATTACCATTAAATTTAACACATATCGAAATAAAATTAGTTTATATCTCAATTACGTAACTATAAACAAAAAAATAAACTACAAATTATTTGTAAATAAAGAGTTTGAGAAATTTGGTTATAACCGAACCGAACCGAATCGAATTCGAACCGAATTATATTCGGTTAGGTTTCGAATTTCATTTATTTACTAATTCTGGTTTTGGTTCGGGTCGAATCAGTCCAGTTTTTAGATCGAACCGACATTTACTCACCTCCATCTGTAGTAACCTGGGATGCCAACTTAGTTGGGAGGCGCATAGCTATACATTAACCAACCCAAGTCTCATTAAAAAAACATATAATTAACAATGGTACTTCTTTACATTAGAGGCGAGAAATATTAGCTGCACGAAAAAACTGATCGAGGATACAGGCCAATAAAACATAACCCAAATAAAAAGAGGGAAAATTTTATGTTGTTTGACATTTTTTTTTGTCTACTTATACATTTATATTTGTTTATCGTTTTCTATTATAACCTCCAACCGCATACTTCTTGATTTTTCTATAAGTAGATGGTGACCATTAAGCCATTGTTTGGTTATGAGTCATTATTTAACATTAATGAATCTAATACTTCATAAACATATACTTATATAGGTATATATTATTCACTAAATGGTTTTATTGTGACATTTGATAATGATTACATAATAAATTGTTTTTTTATTGAAGAGAAGTAATTCATAAAATTAATCACAATTAATTACAAATCTAATTAAAGGTGGAACAATTCATATTTCCTATACGTCAAAAAAATAGATACTTCAGCTAATTGCAGCTTGAAATGTAAATTGACGAAAATTATAAATAAAATATATACAAATAGACCGCCTTTCATGGGACGAGCTTGGACAAACTAATAAGAGAATAAGCTTGGCCCTGCCCGAATCTAAAGTGGCCCAAATAGTATAAGATGAGTTTAGTTTTAGTATTAAAACCCAGGCCCAACCGGCTCAAGCCGAATTAATAATTAAAATATTAAATATATATATATATATATATATATATATATATATATATATATTATATAATCTTAATTAAAAATTTATAATGTTGAAAATTTCATTCGTAAAGTTTAGCTTCTAAATTTAATTTTATGACTTATATTACAAATTTAGTTAAAAATTATTTTATTAAATTATTTTATTAAATTATTTTATTAGTAAATATTCTAATTTTTTCATTAAAAAGATTAATACTTGGGCCCAAGGACCGGATTTGGATTTGATTATATTATAAAGGCCCGACCCGAGCTCGAATACTACTTCTTCTAGGTTGGGCTTGGTATGGGCCAATAATTTTTTATAGGTTGGGGCCGGTTGGACTACTAATCCTTGAGACCCAACACAGTATGTCATCTTTATGCTCAATTCTTTTTTTTTTTTTGTGTAGTTCTTGTTCTACACGAATGCCTATTTTTCCTTTCGAAATTATGTTTACTTCCCCATTCTGCATTCGATCTTTTTTCTAGGGATTCTTTGTCCATTTTTCTTTTTTTGATTTCATGCCATTTTTAGATTAGGAAATGTTGTTTTATTTATGTTATTTGCGTCGGAAACTAGCTTCTTGAAAGGTTACTTCTCAAGATTTTTTCATGATGATCATCTTGAATGCTATTTTAATAGTGACATATGGTTGGGTACATTCAAGATTCCAAATGGTTCATATGTCAAATATTTGTATTTATATATTCTGAAAACAGAAATATGATTTGTATAATTACACCAGGGTGTGTAATTGTAATCTTTATGTTCTTTTCTTTGTATGTCTATGCGTATGAATGCCTATTTGTCCCACTGTGCATTTGAACTTATTTCTTGGAATTCTTTGTCCAATCTTTTGTTTCATGCCCTTTTTTGTGATTAGAAAATGTTATTTTATTTCTATTATTTATGTCAGTAAGTAGCTTCTTGAATGGTTAATTCTCAAGATTTTTTGTGATGATTAATGCCTTATTGCATGTTTGGTGGATGGTTGCATTCAAGAATTCAAATGGTTCATATGTTAAATGTTTGTATTTATATATTCTGAAAACAGAAATATGATTTGTATTTATATTATGGTCTGAAATGGGAAAGAAAGTGATGTTAATCTTTTTTATTTGACGACATTAATAAGACACATGAACATGTAATGGCATTTGTCCCCTTGACATGGTAGGTGGTGTTGTACTTTCACCACCATTGATGCTCTCTTTTTGTAATATTCGAGTTTTGTCAATTTGCAAGAGATATTCTTAGATTTCCAAATGGTGGTGAATTTTCACCAACATTGTTGGAATACTGCTAAAAGTTCATGAATTGAAATTGAAAATTTATCCTAACCAGCATAGATAAATTTAAAGCATCTAAAGATTACTATTTCTGGAAACTCTTCTTAATTTATGCCATTGAACGTCCAGTCAGTCACATATTTCTTACCTTAGTAACTTACTACTATGAGATTCATATATAGAATATATGTTTAACAGAGGCGACAAATATTCGGTTATACTTAATATAGCCTGCCATATAGCCTCTTGCGAATTCTCGACGTGTATTATTTTTCTTTTTTTAATCGTACTCCTATTACAATTATTTTTCTGTATACATAACATTTTTTTCCTAAGTATATCTTCCACCTAAATCAAATTTGTCAGGTCTTGCTATTTGGAAGTCTATCTGTGGACATGCAAGGGAAAGTCGGTCTCGTGTTCTTTGGGAGAAATGCTTCTTGCTCCATTTATCAGGTTATTTGTGGGCTAGTATTGATCCCCTCAGACTGCTGAGACTTCTCTTGCTGCGAAGTCTAATGGGATTAATAGTAGCCCAGGATTAATAGTAGCCCAGAAATATCAGGTATTGGGTCCAAATGTTTTTGCCGTGAAATGGACTGTGAATATGTAGAGGAAATGCAGGAAAACAATTGTCGATGGAAATATAGGTTAGGAAAAATGAAAGGCATTTTTTCCTATTGCTACCTGAATATTGAATCCTAAACGGGAAATCCTTTTGAAACCAGAATTTGGAAGAAAATTTCCTATTTGTACCTGATAATCCTAATTCAATTAGGATTAAAATTGCAATTATTCATATATAATTCCCGTGGCCATTCTTCTTAATTTTGTAAGCCCTCTGCAAAGCCCTAATCCATCTAATGCCGCAAAACGTGTACTCATACCTTTCAATGGAACCAATTCCGGAGTCGGCCATCCAGTACATTCTGCCTCTTCCATCATCATCATCATCATCATCATCTCAGCAGGTTTACCTGAACATCTCAGGTGAAGTTATTCACGAAAATACTACCGTTTCTGTGGATGATGTTGAACCAATAGTGATTCCCATTAATTTGATTGACGATGAACAAGAATTGTTGGAGAGAATTTCGCCGGAGTTGAGTTGACTATTAGGAATCGATTCAGATTCACATCAGGAAGTGGTTTCGGATATAATCCGAAAACTGAAAAGCTACACAAGCCCCAGATCTAGCAAGGACCACAACCTTATGGCGTTCCGAGTGCGTATAGTCTAGTTACAGATTGATCATTATGATGAAGAACTCGAAGATGAAGAAGAAGACCTAGACCTGTTAGACAGCATTGAGAGGCAATCGAGCTCTGAATATGAAGAGAGAAACTATGGAATGGTACCAGCATCAATTGAATCTATACAAATGTTTATGCCTATGAAATTGGAACATAAAAAAGAGGCTAAAACTTGCACAGTGTGCTATGAGGAGATTGTGGATATTGCTTCAGCTCTGCCTTGTGGCCATGTTTTTCATGGTAAATGTATTACGCAGTGGATGATGATTAGTCACTTTTGCCCGATCTGTCGCTATGAGATGCCAGCTCAGCCCTAAACTTTTCGAACTCACAGACTGTAGATGTTTATGTATGTGTAGGTCTTGACAACTTTTATCGGCTTCTTGCCGTTCTGGATTAGTTAATAGAGGATAAATATCTTAGTCTTACTCGGTTGCTAGGACTTGCATTTTAATAGTTGCTGTATATGTTCTAACTTAGTCTTACATTTGTGCCTTTTTTTGTTATGTTCATTTTTTATAATGAATTTTGAGGCCTTGAAGGTTTGCGTTTTGTTAGCTAAATGCAGAGTATACTCTGTTTACTAAAACAATTTCCAGGATATATCAATTTTTCATTACCACACATAACAAGTCATACAAAAGAGCTATACTTTAAATTATGACATTCGTAAACTGAAAAACGAAATAGTAACATCTTATAAAAAAGTTCTATAAAATTTCGGCTCAACCACGTCACCATTAATCCGAGCCGACAAGTTTCTTTAATCCTTATTTGTTGCAACTAGAAAAGTACATGATATAGTCTTAGCTAGAAAATCGGTCTACAATTAGTTAGAGCCAGCATACAAAGCTTGTATACCATCAATATCATCCTGAGTGAGCTCTCTTTTGATAGTACCAGGCGCAATACCAGAGTACATAGTCGCCTGGGGATCGTGCCTATGTCCAAGCCCTAGAATATGGCCTAATTCATGAACAGCAACAGATTGCAAGTCCATTTGGGTATTATCAGGATTAGTGCTCCACCTCTCATCACCATCGTAATGAGATCTACCGTCTTCAGGAAAGAACGAATGAGCCAAAACCATCCCGGGCCCATCGAAGGGCTCCCCATCTCCGTGGTCACCTTTAAAGAACCCAATTACAATATCTGCTGATGAACCGTCAGATACTTCCTGGAATTTGAACTGCAACGCGCCTTCCCAGCTCTTAAATGCTTGGGAAAAAGCCGACTTTATTTCTTGCTCGCTCAGGATTTCTTTCTTCAGGGAATTCCGGATTCGAAGGTGTATTTCAGGTTATACTTAGATGGTGACCATCTTTTCACTGCTCCGAGAAAGGCATAGTTGGAAACAGTAAAAATAAATTTTTTTACCCTCGAGTGGTTTTGTGTAAGTGAAATTGGTGATGTCGAGGACCCCGCGTCTTGGAGTTGTTAATCTTGTTCTGATTACTGAGTCGAGTTTTCCTGTAATGCTGAGAGCGTGGTAGTTTTGGCATATTTTTGTTGCTTTCGTTATTAGTTTAGTTGTCTATAAGTACAACTTGTCCAAAGTAACACATTAATTTATATGATTTATCGTATTTAGGCCTAATACATACGGATGCCTTAAAGTTGGTTCTAACCGTTTTTAGCCATCTATAACTTTCAACTGTGACGCTTTACTCCTTAAAATTAGCAAATTCGTATAACATAACCCCCTAAAACGAGCTTGTACAGTCTCGATTTAAAAAGTGTAGCTCACTCGCTCTTTGTATTATTGTTTGAAAGTCAAACTAATAAGGTTGCGACACATGGCATTATTTTTAAAGATTTTCATAAATAAACCCAAAATAATTTCATTCCAGTCCTTCTAGTTTTCTCATTACAAAAATACCATCTGATATTATAATTTCATTCACTACCAATCCTTATTCCCAATATGTCCAAAAATAGCTATTCTAGCTAATAAATGTACAGCTTAAAATGTAAATTGACGAAAATTATAAATAAAATATATACAAATAGACTTCGGCATGGGCATGTTGGCCGGCCAACACTTGCCTTTCATGGGACGAGCTTGGACAAGCTAATTGAAGAATAGGCCCGACTCCGTACGAATTCAAAGTTGCCCGAATAAAGTGTAAGAGTTTGGTTTTAGTATTATAACCCAGGCCCAACCCGTCCGAGCCGAATTAATAATTTACATATTAAATAAATATATATTTATTATATATAATCTTAATTGAAAATTTATATTGTTGAAAATTTGGTAAAGTTTAGCATCTAAAATTATTTTTATGACTTATATTACAAATCTAATTAAAAATATTTTTTATTAGTAAATATATTCTGATTTTTTCACTAAAGAGATTAATTCTTGGGCTCAAGGACCTGATTTTGGATTTAATTATATTATAAAAGTTCGAATATTGTTTCTCATAAGTTGGGATTTTTTATAGGTTGGGCCGGATTTGGACTACGAGACCAAACAGGGTATGTAATCTTTATGCTAATTTTTTTTTGTTTATGTGCGGTTCTTGTTCCACGATAGTACCTATTTTTCCTTTTGAAATTATGCGTACATCCCCATTCTGCATTCGATCTTCTTTGTCAATTTTTCTTTTATTGATTTCACGCCATTTTTAGATTAGGAAATGTTATTTTATTTATGATATTTGCGTTGGAAACTAGCTTCTTGAAAGGTTACTTCTCAATATTTTTATACGATGATAATCTTGAATGCTATTCTAATAGTGACATATGGTTGGGTACATTCAAGATTCCAAATGGTTCATATGTCAAATATTTGTATTTATATATTCTAAAAACAAAAATATGATTTGTATAATTACGCCAGGGTGTGTAATTGTAATCTTTATGTTCCTTGCCTTATGTCTATGCGTATGAATGCCTATTTGTCCCATTGTGCATGTGATCTTATTTCTTGGAATTCTTTGCCCAATCTTTTGTTTCATAGCCTTTTTTGTGATTATAAAATGTTATTTTATTTCTATTATTGAAGTAAGTAAGTAGCTTCTTGAATGGTTAATTCTCAAGATTTTTAATGATAGATCATTTTGACTGCTATTTTAATAGTGACATGTAGTTTCTCAAGAGATTAGTGCCTTATTGCATGTTTCGTGGTTGGTTGCATTCAAGATTCCAAATGGTTCATATGTTAAATGTTTGTATATGTTTATATATTGTGAAAACGGAAATAAGATTTGTATTTATATTATGGTGTGAAATGGGAAAGAAAGTGTTGTTAATCCTTTTTATTAGACGACATTCATGAACTTTTTTTGGACTGAAAATTATCATATATATATATATATATATATATATATATATATATATATATATATATATATATATATATATATATATATATATATATATATAGTGTAACCTATATAACTAGGCCATACTCACTAAACTACAACAGGTCCAAAACTAGGCCTAATAGCCCACTAACATATCTATAAAATGGCCTATGCTCTACACCCCAAGGTAAGTAACTCATCTCCTTTACTTCATACTATCAGACATCTTCAAATATTGACTTTACCATCGGAGAGGGGGTCATCTAACCCCCCTTTGTTTCCTTCGTCTGTGCAGGTACCCGACTCTATGGACGTGGAGGAGACATTCTTTACCATTTAGTGCGGTGAGCGTGGATCTTCATTTGCTTGACCTTCAGATCCGTAGAAATCATGGGTTAAGAAAAACATAATCAAAAACATTGCCCATTTTGGTCTCAAGTTCTGCATCTTCTGCCACTATTTCGATCACCCTCACCAATGAACTTAGCATTCTGGAAAACCTATGAGTGAGGTTAATCTAGTCACATGCAAATATGGATTTAAATCTAATGGGTACTCACTGACTCTTGTGACTTTGCATGTTGTCCTTGGCGGTTTCCGATTACAAAACCGGAGCTTAGAGTCCCGGCTTCATAGATAAACTCAGCTTGTTGGAAAATGCTCGAGTAAAGCTTATCTATACACACGCAAGCACAATCTAAAGATGTTAACAACAAGCTATGGGAAAACGAAAACAAAATCGAAAATCTGGGCTTTAGTCAATCTCCTCAACCAAATGGCAGAAGAACAAGGGGCAGTCCTCTTAAATTTACAGACCCAACCATATTAACTGTAAATTGCATGTTCCAATTAGAACTTCAAATCGAACGATCCATCGCCGGCAAAACACCCGAGCGTGTTGTATACGAAGCCCGATAGCCATACCCCTGAAGAACCATCTCTTCTGTGTTAGGCCCAATGATAGATTACGAGAAAAAAATAATATCAGCAGAATAAAAGACACGCAGATTTTTACGTGGAAACCCCAAATGAATTAGGGAAAAACCACGGGACCAACTCTGAATAATTCTTCCACTATAAAATAATAGTAGGTACACCAAGAGATTACAAAATAGTGGCACTCAAGTGTTTCCCAAAACCTCACTATTTTCTCTCTTACCCAGCTCTTAGGAACCCTTTTCTTAAGGCTCTCTACACAGATTACAGTTTTATCTGTGTTTCTTCTCTATTACTCTCTGTGTTGGTCTGCTCTTCGAATGAGCAAAACCCTCCTCTATTTATAGGAGATTCAAAACACGTATGGCCGAATTGTGCACAGTAATTTTACTGTGCACTTTTTGAAAATTTTTCCTACCGACGTGCCTCTTTTTTTTTAATTTTTTAATTAATCAGCGGGTCCCACAATAAGAGGGACACCACTCAACAAATCTCCCCCTCCCGACTACATTGTGGGACTCTCCATCTCGGTTGCTTCAACGCACTGGCCAAACTTTTCTTTTGGTACAACCTTTGTCAGCATATCAGCAACAATATTATTTGTATGAATCTTCTGCAACTTGAACTCTTTTTCTTCAATGGCAAGTCTGAGCCAATGATATCTTACATCAATATGTTTCGTCCGTGCATGATACATAGTATTTTTGCTCAAGTCTAGTGCACTTTGACTATCACAATAAACTATGTAGTCTTCTTGTTGCACACCCAATTCTTGAAAGAATGCCTTTAACCAAAGTATTTCTTTTCCTGCTTCTGTTGCTGTAACGTACTCTGCTTCAGTTGTTGATAATGAAACACACTTTTGTAACCGTGACTGCCATGAAATAGCTCCCCCTGAGAATGTAAAGAAATAACCCGATGTAGATTTTCTTTCATCAAGGTCACCAGCTATATCTGCATCTGTGTAACCAACAAGTGCAGCTTTTCCAACTCCAAAAGTTAAACATAACTTTGAAGTTACTCTCAGGTATTTGAAGATCCATTTTACTGCTTCCCAATGTGTCTTTTGGGGATTTGACAGGAATCTACTCACAACTCCAACTGCATGAGCGATGTCTGGTCTCGTACACAACATTGCATACATTATACTTCCGACCGCTGAAGAATATGGAACATTTGACATATCTTCTCTATTTTTCTCTGTTGAAGGGTAGGATTTCTTACTCAACTTGAAATGAGCGGCAAGTGGAGTGCTAACTGGTTTAGCATTCTTCATATTGAACCTTTCTAGTACCCGTTCAATATATTTTTCTTGCGATAACCACAGCCTGCTGGACCTTCAATCTCGAGTAATCTCCATTCCAAGAATTCGCCTTACCGGTCCCAAATCGTTCATGTCAAACGCCTTAGACAAATCACACTTCAACTTACTAATCATTTTGGCATCTGGTCCAACGATTAGCATATCATCAACATATAAGAGAAGAATGATAAATTTTCCATCCGGGAATTTCTGGACGTATACACATGGATCAGCTTCTGTCCTCTTGTATCCTTGATTCACCATGAAGGAATCAAACCTTTTATACCATTGTCGCGGAGCTTATTTTAACCCATACAAACTTTTCTTCAAGCGACAAACCATGTCCTCCTTTCCCTTGACCTTGAAACCTCCTGGTTGTTCCATATAAATTTCTTCTTCTAAATCCCTATGCAAGAACGCGGTCTTTACATAAAGCTGTTCTACTCAAGGTTCAAGCTGGCTACAGGACCTAACATAACTCGAATTGAACTTATTTTCACAACTGGTGAAAAAATCTCATCAAATTCGATACCTTTCTTTTGAGTAAAGCCTTTGACAACCAATCGAGCTTTGTATCTCACTAGGTCTTCATTATATTTCTTCAGCTTGTACATCGATTTGTTCTTGAGTGTTCTCTTCCCTTTAGGAAGTTTCACTAGCTTGTACGTGTTATTCTTCTTCAAAGAATTCATCTCCTCTTGCATGGCCTTCATCCAACAATCTTTATCTTTACAAGATTGCACATCTTGGAATCTTCAGGCTCCCCCTCATCAGTAATTAAAATATAATCAGAACTAGAGTATTTTGTAGATGGTTGGCGTTCTCTTATTAACCTCCTTAATTGAGGTTCTTCTTCTGGTAGAATGGGGTTCTCTGGCTCCCCCTGCTCAATACCCTCTTTATTCGTATCTTCATCTACAATTGTATCTTGATCCCTCACAACTGGCTCTTCTTGTCCATCTTGTTCTGATTGATGCATTCTTCTTTCTGTGGCATCATCTGACAGAATGCTCTCTGGTGTAATATCGATAACACCATCACTTGTAGATCTTTCACTGATGATATCATTCTCATTAAATACAAGAAAGTATCTTCTTCTTCCAATGGATTCTGTATCCATGGAACCACAAACGTCAGAGTGTATGAACTCTAACTTACTATTTCTCCTTCTAGAGCTTTTCTGAAATGAAACTCGATGTTGCTTCCTAGATAAACAGTGATTACATAGGTTAATTTTTCCTTTGGCTAATGGGATGAGGGACTTCTTAGCCAGTATATTCAACCCTTTCTCACTAACATGCGCTAGTCGCCTATGCCATAAATTTGGTAAAGCATCATCTCCAACTGTATTCAGTTGACCTGCATATATTGTTGCGTGCATTTTGTATAGTGAGCAACACAATCTTCCTTTCGCCACCACCAACGATCCTTTAGTGAGTTTCCAATTTCCATCGCCTGTATGATTATGATAACCTTCCTTGTCCAATACACTAACAGACAACAAGTTCAACCAAAGATCTGGAACGTGTCGCACATTTTTAAGTGTTAATGTGCATCCGACACATGTCTTTACGCAGATATCGCCGATTCCCACCATTTGTGAGACACTATTATTTCCCATTTTAATAGTACTATAATCTCCCACTTTATAGGTTGAGAAGTATTCCCTTTTTGGAACACAGTGGTATGAGGCACCATAATCTACATTCCACTCGCTATCTGCATCTCTAACATGATAACAATCTGCACCATGAGATACTAAAGCCACCTCTCCATCTTCTATTGTGACTGCAGCAGATGTGTTTTTGTCATCATCATGACTTCGGTTTGCATTCTCTTGTTTAAGGAAACGGCAGTTCCTTTTGAAATGACCCTGCTTTCCACAGTGGTAGCTGTGAGCACGGGATTTTACAGTCCCTCTCACGAGACGATGATGACGTGTACCCGATTTTAATACCTTAAAATAAAAGTTCTCTTTAGAATTTTTATTACCAAAATAATATTCCTTGTGAATTTTATACTTGGTAAGATCCAATTCAGCGTGACCGATAAACGCGACCGGTAGGAGCTTGAATCGATGATTGATGCCCAAATAATAAATACCCTTTAAAATATTGTTAAAAGTCAAAAAGATGCCTTTTTCATCCACTATTAAGCCACTTTTCCCGTCTTTTTTGGCTTTTTGACCCACTAACTGACGGCATGCTGAAGGCTGATGCCGCTAAAAGCATCACCCATGTCGCCGACGATATCACCATACCGCCGGCAACATCAATCATACCGCCGGCGACATAACCATGTCGCCGGCGACATGACTCGAAGTGGGTCCCCTTACAGACAGCCTTTTTAGCCACTTTCGGTGGAATTATTAAAAAAGGCCCCAAAAAGCACCCCATTTCGCCTATAAAAAGGCAATTTGAGCTGCACTTAAGGGGGAAGAAAAAAAAAGAAGAGGGATTTTTAAGGTGGAAATAGATTATAGTGAGATAAGAATTAGATAAAACAGAAAAAACGGGATTCCGACCCATTTTTCCTGCTTTTTCTTCTTTGAACTCTATGATTGTGAGTTGAAATCGACAAACCTTTAAGTTAAAATCAACTTAATAGAACTTAGAAACCAGAAGACACTTAAAATCATTATTAAATCATCATAACAAGCTCCCCGGAGGTGCTTTATTCGGATCACGAAGAGGTGGATTCACAACATCGAGGTAAAAATCCTGAGTCTCGTAGCTCTTTGGCATTAATACTCCTGACTCGTGTTAATTTTTTTTGTCAATTTATATTCATTTTTTGGATTTTCGGTCGGTCTTACTGCCACCACTGCTCCCCACAGGTTGATACCGCCGGTGACGTAATTGATGCCGCCAGCGACATCAGTCATGCCACCGGCGACATCAGTTATATTGTGGGCGATATGATTTTCCGGACATCAATTTTATTTTTCATTTATAATCTAGTTAAAATTGTGATTGAGCCTAAAAGTTACTCAAAAATGGATTTTTCTTGGAAAACATCGTTCAACTCCCATTTCAGCCATCTGATCGGGCTTTGCAATAGTGTAAATAAAATATGTTGTACCTGTGCTAACAACCTTCTGCAGGCGGACGTATATTGGATACTCAGGTACTTTATCGCATAGAGAAATGTATAGGACTTAAAAACCTTGTAATAATTCTGCTTTCCGCACTTACTTTTCTTTTACAATTGTAAATATTTTATTTATCGCTTCAATTACTTGATAAATGTGAAAACAACAAAATAACTAAAAATACAAATAAATAGGGTGGATTAAACCGATTAAGAAAGAATGAAGTATCCTAGCTTGGCCTAATGAAAAGTAGATAACATCATCCGAACTCAGAATCTCTACTTAAGGTATGGTCCAACCACCCGGTGGGAAAATCATACTAGAAATTTCCCAGTTGAGCTGAACCTGGTGGCGACTCTATTCTAAGTACGGGATTTCGATATTGTATCTTTTAAGCATTAAAATATGCAAAAACATTTTCTTTTCAACCACATGACACTCATCTCCCCGACACTCCAAAACGGGCAGGCCCGACCAGGTCCGGCCCTGCGCCGCAGCCGCACGGATCGTCGTCCGCTCATAGTGGCGACTCCGCTGGGGAGTTTCTTTAAACTTGAATCTTCTTTCATAGTTTAAAAGATTTTGATGATGTATTGAAATCATTGGCCAAATTAAAACTTCATTCGTTTCTTATGACGTCTTGTCCTCATGCGTGTAGATAGTTCGGTAATTTTAGGTACCCGATTTCACCTGAGAAGCTCACAAGGTATCACTCATGCCCTGTTGGAATTGAGGATGCCTAGTGGGTGGATCACTCGTTTTAACCAATACGTAAACTCTTATGACCGCGCCCATTCGGGTAGTGATTGAGTAACGTGGAATCAAGGTAAACGGGAACCTTCTACGTCAACAACCCTATACAAAAGCTGCATTAGAAAAAAGCCTTAGCACATCATTCCCCCTTAGGATTACCCAAAATAAATAAAATAATTGGGACGTGCTTCTTTCGCCATTACCGGTGAAGCAGCCAAACTCCATCCTACCAAAGAGGCGTTATGCAGGAGTCAAAAGGTTGGAACAGGGCCGATTCGCATGCTAAGTGCTCTATGATCATGCACCCCCATACATCGGCTTTAAGAACCGAAAATAAATCAACTTGCCCTTACCACTTCCACCCGTGGAAGAGGTTTAGCAACATGTGTAGGACTTTCCTTGTACCTCCATTGCATCACCACATATCGCTATGTATGACGTAAAGTACATACGTCTCACATATGTTGGAGGGATAAGCCATCACATCATCTCTAACCACATCTACGTGCAGCCATGCGCACTATACGTCATTCTCAGGGCACAAAAAGCATGTATACCACGCATATCATTCACCAATCCATGAATGGCCTGATCCGCTGCCTACCATTTCAGCTAGAAGGAGGCGCACTGACCGTCGCACCCTGGCCTAGGAAAGGATAGAACATCGCCTCATACGTCATCCTCCGACCCCGGTTGCCACCACAAACGTCGAAGGAATCCCTCATACCGATTCCAGCGAGGAATCAGATTCAAAACGAGTTCAGTAAGCTAAAGTCCCCCTCGACCGACCATGTCTTTCCCAAGAAATGAAGGGACCCCTCCTTCAGAAGAGCCCTTTGGTCCCACTTCCAGCTCAGGAATAGGATCCCAACCACCTCCTGGTTTTGACTTGACCAGTGCTGTGATGCAATTCTTAAACTCAGATGCTTTCCAAGCCTCTATCCAAACTACGGTTGAGGCAGCAGTTAAGCGAGCTCTGGAAGACAGGAATTCCAATCGAGTATCGGCATCTGACATCCAAGCCCCGAATGGTACAACATGGATATTGACTAGTTTAGTAGAGGTAGGACCCGTCTCACCTGTACTTCAATCAATCCAAATCTTGATGAGTCCATTCCAGTTTGGACAGGCTTCAGCTCTTTTTTCGGCTTCAACCACTCCACCAGCTGTACCTTTCAACCCGAGACCTTTCGCCCAAACCTCCACTCCTCTGACATTCAATCACCAAAGCCCATTATCTCGGCCACTACCCTCATTCACGCCTCCGCAGTTTGTTGTAACTCCTAAAGGCACCACTTAGCCCCAGAATCCATTTGCCAGCCATCTGACTATCTGCCCTATGCTGCCTCTAACATTCAACGACCAGGTCACGCAACCTCCGAGCGTGACACCTGAGGTAGCCACTTTTGTTCGACAAATGATAGCTTCTCAGACCGTCAATGACCAGGTCGCGCATTCTCCGGGCGCGACACCTGAAGCCCCAACCATCTCTCGCAAACCGGTTAGCGACCAGGTCAAGCAACCTCCAAGCGTGACACCAAAAATCCAGGCTTACATCAACCGCCTCATCATTAATAAAAAACCTAAAAGGGATGAGGATTGGGTCCCCGACAATTTTACTATGCTAAACATGGCTCATTATGATGGCTCAAGAGCACCCGCCTCTCACATCATAATGTACAAAAGGGTGATACGCGTAAAGAAGCTAAGTGACAAAGTGCTGGCTGAGATGTTTCCTTGTTCTCTTCGGGGACCTGCACTCGAGTGGTACCACACTTTACCGCAGCATATTGTCGCCGACTGGACGCTCTTATCTGAGGCTTTGAAAGTACACTATAGGTTGAATACTATGATGGAGATGACCGTCCAACATCTTGAGAGGGTCCGTCAAATGCCCAACGAAACCTTTAAGCAGTACTTCAATAGGTGGATGTCAACCCAGGTCTTGATGAAGTCTGAGCTTAGCCTTGAGGAAATGATTGTCAAACTCCTCGAAGTATCTCTCCCCTTGTTCCACAAGGAAATGGCTACGGATTCCTTCTTTTCTTACAAGGTTATGTTTGAGAAAGCAGAGAAAATCGAGCGTGAGGCAGAATGCGAGAAGGCAGAGAGAGCAGGCAAACCATGGTTCAGGGAAAATGAAGCGCAACCCTCGGCGCTAGCGCCTGCTA
Organism: Euphorbia pulcherrima; assembly: GCA_947683365.1. NCBI lineage: Eukaryota > Viridiplantae > Streptophyta > Magnoliopsida > Malpighiales > Euphorbiaceae > Euphorbia > Euphorbia pulcherrima. The sequence continues at coordinate 10,176,474 of CANTUS010000001.1, read as the reverse complement.
AGCCAAAAACATCGGCAGCTATACAAGCTATTTCTCATACCCCAGCTACACCACTTACAACCAATCCAGCTCCATCAACGATTGCCAAGGTCCAGCCTCCTCGGTCCCCTTTTATTTTGACCAATCCCTTTTAATTGCCCCTACAGGTCATCTTCCAACGGTTGAGGGAAGCGGGTTTTATGTAGTCCCTTCAAGAATATAAGCCACCCAAACCTGAAGATAAGAATAACTTCTGTAATTATCACATTTAGGTGGGGCACCAAACCAACAACTGCAAGGCCCTACTCTCAGCTATTCAGCGGTTAGTTAGTGAAGCAAAGATTGCTGAACCAGATAAGGCCCCGAGCACTATGAATAACCCTTTACCAAACTTTAGAAGTAAGGTCGGAATGGTCCAATCTGGTTTACCTGAAGCCATGGTCTTCGACCTCCTTTCCCAGGGGCCGGGCAGTAGTAATTCCATCCTGGTCATCGGTTCAGGTCTTCCATCTTACTCAGTTTTTGACCTTATCAATCAGGCCAATCCAGGAGTCAACTCCATTCAAGGAATGGAAATTGATCCAAGCCAACCAAAACAAGAGAGTCGCAGGCCTAAACCATTTGTGGCAAAGCAAAAGAAAACTGAAGGGAAGGCACTATTTAGTGTAGATTCTTTTGTTTCAAAAGAGGACTGTTCTGATGAGGATGGGGAAATGGCTCGGGAATCCAAGGCCGTAAGTACCAACTTGTTCAAGGTCAACCACCATGACCTTTTTAGTGTGGGTAAATATGAATTACAAGACCCGGATTCGGACTCCGAAGAGCAAAAATACCTATTTAAGAGGCGAGCCACCCAGAGCGTCTTACTCGATAATGTCCTTAATATCACTCGGAGTGGTCGCGTATATCAGCCGGAAGACCGATATCTCCTTCTAAACAAAGACCCGATTCCTAGCAGGGTTGGAACTACAGCAAGGCCCCCTTCTCCACCTCCACCTGTCCCTACCAGTCTTGAGGTTGACCCCCTTATTACCTAGTTAAAAAACACCCAAGCCCGATACAGCATCTGGCAACTGGTAATTGACTCAGAAAGGCATCGTAAATGTTTGATCAAATGGCTCCTTGACCTAGAGGCTAATCCGACCACCTCGGTCGTTGAGATGTGCGCCACGATAGGAGAAGGCATTCCCCCAAGAAAAGGGCCTCAGATCGTGTTTGATAGTTTTAATCTTACACTTGAAGGAAGGGATCATAATAGGGCCTTGTTCATCCGGGTTTAAATTCTTGATAAGGTCATCCCGTGCGTCATGGTGGATGATGGCTCCGCCATAAACCTATGCCCTCTAAAGATCCATCCTCATCTGGGACTGTCAGAGGACATGCTTGAAAGGTCCAGCACAGTTATTAGGGCTTACGACGATTCAAAGCACAATGTAATTGGGATCTTTGAGGCAGGAGTCACTGTCGAAGGTGTCACAAGTAATGTACGTTTCACCGTCCTTGACATTCCTGTTACCTATTCTCTGTTGCTTGGCTGGCCATGGCTCCATGCTTTGGGCGTAGTACCCTCCACACTACACCAAAAGATCAAGCTAATCCATGGTGATAGAATGATAACTATAGAGGCCGACCCTGCTTCCGTCATGGCCGTTAAGGAAGTCGAAGCTAACCTAGAAAAGGGCCTCTAGATCGCCGTGATTAGTAAAGCTCAAAAACCCCCTCCCCTTTGGCACAGCTACCTCCACGCAGGTATGGGCAAACTAATGAAGAAGTCTAGTTACAGGCCTGATAGAGGCGGAGGAATACACGAACAGGGAATTATTGAGGCGTTGGAACCAAAAATCCTCATCCATAGAGTTGGACTAGGGTATAAGCCTAGGAAAGCCTATCGTCGCGTCCCTTACTGTTATTGCCGCATGGTCACTACGTGTGAAATCTAGGGAAAGAGGCCTTATAAAGGGGAGCCCGAACCAATCGAGCATGGTGGGAAAATGTGGCCCGGCTTTGAGATCTTTAAAGATGTCTATGACTTTGAGGCCGGTCACATGATAGTTTCAGCTGAACCTAAACCTACGGAGTCTGACGCGCCTGTCAACGTGATTTCTGATAAGGATGAGGGGAAAGATAAGATATATCCTGAAGATGAATCTATCGATCCAAAAATTGAGGATGCCGTGGCAACCGTGACAAGAGCTATGGCACTACTGATGAAGAAAGGCTGGAAGGGTAATGGGAAAGAAGATGCCATGATGGCTATAGTAGAAAAGCTCGCCAGGACTCTAACCGAAAAGGCTGACCTGTCTAAAGAGCCGTCACTCTCCACTATCCAAAAGACCACTTTGGAGTGCAACCTAAGCACCACCCCGATAGATGATACAGAGAACACCTCTCCCATCGATGCTACCACTGAAGCCCCTCCGCATGTGGAGGAGGATAAGGATGATGTAATTTTTAATTTTTCCGATGTTTTTGATACAAACAATGCCGCTTATGAGGCTTTTTACGTAATGAATAACTCTCGTTCGGCTTACTTGTTTGATGGCTTCCCTAATGGGTCCATGCATTCACATAACAATATGCATAACATTTTTGGCATTAGTGAAACTCTATTAAATGAAATAAACCTAAGTACGGATGACAATCCAAAAATGGTAACTATTTCCAAAGATTTAACTCCCGAGGAAAGAAGTGAGATCATAAAAGTGCTTAAAAATCATGTTAATGCTTTCGCCTGGTAGTACGAAGACATGCCTAGGGTTGACCGACGAATCGCCGAACACAGGATCCTAACTGATCCTAAATTCTGACCTGTCAAACAGAAGCTCTGCCGGTTGAGACCTAAATAGGCAGAACAAGTTAAGACAGAGGTTTCAAGGTTGATCGAAGCTTGATTCATAGAAGTAGTAGAATACCCTACTTGGTTGTCCAACTTCATCCCGGTACTAAAGAAGGATGGTATAGTCCGAGTCTGTGTCAACTTTTGAGACCTTAATAAAGCCTCACCGAAGGACGAGTTCCCTCTCCCGCACATCAATGTCCTAATTGACAGTGCCGCCAGGGCAGCTATGTATTCGTTCATGGATGGGTTCTCAGGATACAATCAAATCCTGGTTAATATCACCGACAAAGTCAAAACAGCATTCATTACTGAGTGGGGGGTTTATTGCTACAAGGTAAAGCCATTCGGGTTGAAAAATGCCAGAGCCACTTATCAACTAGCTGTAACTGCCCTCCTACACGACATGATCCATAAAGAAGTGGAAGTGTATGTGGACGACATGATTATAAAATCCGCCACTCGAGAGGAACACCCTGCTGTTCTTGACAAGTTCATGACTCACATTGAAAAATATAATCTTCGTCTAAATCCAAAGAAATGCGTGTTTGGAGTTACCTCCGGCAAGCTTTTAGGACGCGTGGTTAGCCAAAAAGGGATTGAAATGGACCCAGACAAAGCCAAAGCCATCAGGGATATGCCTTCCCCTAAGACGGAGAAAGAGGTCCGATCGTTTTTAGGGTCTTTACAGTATGTTAGTCGATTCATTGCCCCCCTCACTACCATCTGTGAACCCATCTTTAAGTTGTTGAAGAAATAGCAACCCGTGGTATGGAACAATCACTGCCAAGTAGCATTCGACAGAATCAAGGCATACCTTATCAATCCACCAGTCTTGACACCCTCCATCCCAGGAAAACCACTCATTATTTATCTGGCCATTAAAGAAACGTCCGTCGGAGCCATGCTTGTCCAAGAACATGATGATAAGCGCGAGTATGCCATCTACTACCTGAGTAAGAAGCTGTTAGATTATGAAACCCGATATTCAATTATAGAGAAGACTTGCGCTACCATGGTTTAGCTCACTAAGAAGTTGTGACATTATTTCCAATCCTATCGAGTCTAGGCCGTTGCCAAAATTGATCCAATGAAGTTTCTTTGTCAATCCCCTACTCTGGCCGGTAAATTATCATGATGGCTACTTCTCCTATCTGAGTTTGACATTGAATATATAACCCGAAAGGTCATTAAAGGGAAGGCTGTAGCCTAATTCTTGGCTAATCAACCCCTCAGCTCCGATTATAGGGAAAATTTAGAGTTCCCTGATGAATAGCTCGCCTCTGCTACAACCCTTGATGACAGTTGGACAATGTACTTTGATGGCGCTATGAACCGCCGGGAAGCAGGTCTCGGAGTCATTATCGTCACACCAGATAATGAGATAATCCCGTTGTCCAAACGTTTAGAATTCACTTTCACCAACAACGACGTTGAATACGAAGCTTGCCTGTTCAGCCTCGAGGCTCTTCTTTAGGTTCAGGAACACCATGTATCCGTCATCGGAGATTCGACTCTAGTTGTTTGTCAGGTCATTGGAGATTGGGAAGTTAAAGAAGAATCCCTTCGCCCTTATGTTGAGGCCGTCCGCGAATTGTTTGAGAAATTTACCTCATGCTTGTACTGCCATGTCCCTCGAGATGAGAACCAAATGCTAGATGCTCTCGCCACTCTCGCGTCCTTATGGGAAGGACCCCAACAACAACCTATCCGCCCGTTGGTTTTGCTATCCACCGAGACCCCATATCGTGTTCAATCAACTCCTCCAGTTCTCGCCATTTCATCCGAACCTTGTTGGTATTCTGACATAGTCCTATTTCTTCAGACCGGCCAATACCCCACAGATTCTTCCGACTCGGACCGTACCACCCTACGGCGGCTTGCTACCTAATTTTATATTATAGATAATGACCTATTCAAGTGCACCAATGACGGTCTACTCCTCCGTTGTCTCACTGATTCCGAGGCTTAGAACGTAATGATCCGGGTCCATGCCAGCGACTGTGGCCCTCATATGAATGGTCTTGCCCTCGCAAAGAAGATCTAGTGACTAGGGTATTTTTGGCTCACTCTCACGGCCGATTGTATCGCCCAGGTCAAACGATGCCACCAATGCCAGATTTATGGAGATATGCGGCATTTGCCACCGACCGAGCTCCATCACTTATCCACCCCTTGGCCATTCTCGGCATGGGGTATAGATATAATTGGTGAAATCCGTCCTTCCTCAAAAAATGGCCACAAATTCATTGTGGTAGCAGTAGATTACTTTTCAAAATGGGTTGAAGCCGAATCCTTCACCAATGTCACTGCCAGGCAGATGGCCAAGTTTATAGAAAAGCATATCTTTGCTCGGTATGGGCTCCCATATCATATAGTCTCAGACAATGGGGTACAGTTTCAAGGAGCAACTGCTTCATTAATCGAGAAGTATGGGATCGAGCACCATAGGTCTTCTCCATACAGACCACAAGCCAATGGAGCTATTGAGGCAGGCAATAAATCGGTAAAGAAGATTCTTTCTAAGATGATAGCCGGTTACAGAGATTGGGCGGATAAGTTGCACTTTGCTATTTAGGGATATCGCACTAGCATACATACCCCGACAGGCCAAACTCCATTTTCCTTGGTCTACGGGATGGAAGCGGTCTTGCCAGTTGAAACTTAGGTGACCTCATTAAGAGTTGCCCTGGAGGCTAAGTTAGAAGAATCCGAATGGACTCGGACAAGGTTTGAACAGTTAAACATGATGGATGAACAAAGGTTGAAGGCCCTTGACAACCTCCAGATGTACCAACAACGTGTGGCTCGGGCATATAACAGTCGGGTAAAACATCAAAAGTTCCCCCTGAAGGTCGGTGATCTGGTCCTCAAGCTGTTGAAACACTCTACCATTGATGTGAGGGGTAAATTCAGGCCAAACTGGGAAGGACCATATGTGATAAAGAAGCTGCTTAGCAAAGGGGCAGCTAAACTTATGGACATGGATGGGAACGAGTTCGTAAATCCTGTAAACCAAGACAGGCTTAAGCGTTATCATGTTTAATTCAAAAGAAACAAACCAGAAAAGCAGCACACGAAAAGATACATACATAATAATCTCCTGCCTTTTAGTCTTTCACTGATCGGGCAAAAATTAAGGTGATACCCGACGATTGGTATTCTACAAACCAACCTTGCAAAAATTAGGGAATAAGACAAACCCGCTAGATCGAAAACCCGAACAGGGTAATCTAGGCAAAAGTTAGGGTATGTGAGCACAGAGCGAGTGCCTTCTAGAAAACTGACCTCGGCTAGTCAGCACCGGGAGTTAAGTCGATGGAAATGGCAACCAAACATCATGTACTTTGTTTTATCTCAATTAATAGAAGTTCTCTTTTGTTAAAATCTAAATGCCTATGCTTATGTGAATCCTGTATTCATAAACTCAAGACAGCTTCGACAAGCTTTGAACAGGTTTATTTTGTACCATTTTAGAGTATTTGAAAAAAAAAATGGTTCTGACAAGGGCAAGACTCAAAATGAACTTCCCGCATCATTGTCTTGGTACCTAGAGATCCGCCTTGGTGTGCTAGTAGAAAGGGGATCTTCCCCCCGCTCCACACATTCCCCCTCCAAATGGGCCCATGACCGCTTTCGACGGGTCGATAAACCTCTTGTCTTGGCAAGCCATCCTCTGTAGTATGTGTCAGTTTCAGTGGTTTCTAGTTGATCGTAATCCAGAATCTCGAACACAGCCTCCCTGGACCACTTCTCCTGAATATGGTTGACCCACCTAGCTTTGTAAACTCTGATCTGGTTGTGGGGCAATTTGATCGGGACTCTCTACCTTTTACCATACTGACAACATAGCCGGTAGGGGGTATAAAATGAAGATTTCTCCAAACCTATCAATTGAACACATGCTCCCCAAGATTCTACGACCACATCCTGAATTCTCCACCATGGACTAACCCACTGAACCTGTGTGTCAGTATACCCCCTCAAGATAGGCACCCAATCATCATATGTCAGCTCATCGAAATCGGCCCGCATAAGCCCTCTCTCCCTCAGATGGACGGGAAGATACTTTTTTGGATTCCCTCGGGGTGCCTCCCTCAGCTTTAGCTTCTCCATCAGCCAGACCTATAATGCAAAACTCGGGTAAGGATAGGAGAAAGAAATGTTGGGATAAAAAAGAACAAGAGATACCTGTAATAATGTGAATTGATCCCCAATGAGTGACAAGTCAACAGAAGCAGCATCCACATTTAACAAAACATCGGCCAACCCCACGGCTACGGGGGAAGCCCCTGTCGATATAGGACTAATAAGGGAAATTAACCTGAGTGGAGCAACCAGGCTCACTCCACACATAAACTCCACCATGAGTAATAATGCCATCATAAATGGCCAAGCAGGATGGGATCGGGACACTCCACGACACCACTCCAAGACTGCTTCAAGCTGAAAACCAGGTCTGTCAGGCAACTGAGATAGAAATGGGTCGACAGAATCTAAATTCCATAGCCCTCGTGGAATTCTATTTATGCCAAAATGAAGGTCCGGTAACGCCAGCGAAGCACATTTAGGACACGGTGTCCCTAAAATAGCATGGAATTCTTCGAGCAAGGGGCAAAGCTCGAACGATGAAAAGCGGAAAACATGGTCCATTGGATCCCAAAAGGTCAGTGCCGCTCGAAGGAATTCACGGCTTACGGGCCACGCCGCGACATATTGAAGCCCCTAAAGCCTGAATTTTTCGAGCCTCTTCCAGTTGACATTCCCCAAACTCTGCAGAAAACCCCGTAGTTTTTGATTATGGGTTGCCATGACAAGTAGTGGATAGAATGGTTGAAATCAGATTGCTGGAAAGTTGATGCCACCGGCGATGTGGATGAAACCGCCGATGATATGAGTGAAGCCGTCGGCGATGTGGTTGATGCTGCCGGCGATATAGAGCCAATTAGGGCGATATCAAATGATGTCGCCGGCGATATGGACTTCAGACAGCCCTGTATATATTATTTTAGCTCGATCAATTTGGGCGATATGGGTCATGCCGTCGGCTACATGGAGTGAATTTTTCGGCGACATCAAAAACATTTCTGCCATCTCAGACCTGTACAAAAACCTGTAAATAATCCTATGCTATGTTTTCAATGACTTATCAAACAGTAATTCATTTTTATATTTAAAATAAAAGCCCGAAGGCTCAAATTGCTCAAATTGTACCAAATCATCTAGCCCATGACAAAATCAAATTATCAAAACCCCAATGTATCGGAGGTACAAACCAAGAACTCAAAGGCAAAATAAAAATGAAAAGTAAAACTAAGCATGCCCGCCACTACCGCCTGGGCGGGATGAAACATCATCAGGACTTGCAGCCAATCATCAACATCATCTTCCTCTCTTCCCTCCGTCATGGGAACACTACTGGACTCCTCAGCCGCAGTAAACGCACGTCGGCCGGCAGACTTCGTGATCCCCCTACGACTGGTACCCCCAGGGTATGCACGGTCTAGGTTTTGTTTACTTCTCTGTTCTTGAGCGGTGGCTGCCAACTGACCCTCGAGATCGCTCTCGCGGCACTGTAAAGCTGCAGTCTCCTCCTCATACCGCCACCGGGCTACGTCAGCATCAGACAAAGAAAGGGGCAAAAAATCCTGCAAATCGGAGAAAATATCAGCCTTGCATGTCTTGCATAACATCCATACATATATCCCGTCTTAACATGTGCATAAAATACCTAAACGAGGAGCGATTGCCCAATAAGGGTATCCCAGAGAACAAAATTGTTCTCCGCAAGTTACTCCACATGACTCCGCGCTACCTAGAAAATCCCAAAAGCAAATCCTTAGACACCTACATCTATGAGAGAATTCGCCTCGGGAGTTCATCAACAGGAAGGTGGTTTCCAACAGATTGACCAATCTCCCCTCCACGAAGTTTATGCCCTCCGGCGCGCCATAATGTTGGGTCCCACTTTGGTTATCCCGGCCCCTCTTTCTCGCAGGCTCCTGCAAAATGTGAAAGTCACACGTCAACAACGTCCCTAAACGACTTTAAAATCATGCACACAAGCATAATCATACCTCGAAAGAACATTGCTCCCCTTAGGACATCGGCACGCTCCCGCCAGCTACACCCACACCTACCTCATCCTCCCCCTCAGGGTCGACCGCAACATCCCCTTCCAGCGCTTCATCCTCATCATCGTCCTTCTCATCAACGTCCACAACGCCTTTGAGGTGCCTCTTCTCGTCCTCCAACCGTTGCTCATTGTGATACTCAATTGTATCGTTGCCATGGATGCAAGGACACACGGGGAGTAGACGCTGAAGAAGCTGTTCGTAGAGGCCAGGAATGCTAGGGATTACTCGGCCATTCCCTTTAATATAATCAGCTTTATCGGCCTCGGCAGAGATCACCAAATGAGGCCACCATAAACCCCTGGGAGGATCGGCAGGCACCGGTCTAGCAGCAACCGGAAGGGACCTCCAACCTCGGATGCGCTCACCCAGATACCACTGCTGGGACAGGAGGCACTCAATCACAAACCGGCAGTCATCCACCTCCCTCCGGACCCGTGCAACCTTAGCCAAGTTCTCCACCCCATCGAACGGGTCCAAGAAGAGCTACATCAAAACAACCAACATAAGTGCATAGACCAAATAAAAAAAATAAAAAATAAAAAATAAAAAAAATAAAAAAAAAAAAATTTTACATACCGAGCTCAACCGCGCGCTTTTTAGGACCTCCCTATACTGCGTGGGGTACTTGGCCTTCCCACCGATGCCCCGCACCAGCGAGCAAGGAAGTGAGAACCCGGTGGCACAACCTTCTTAAACTCCACCGGCGGGAGAATCTGATGATCAAAAGCCCAAACCTGCACAAATGACGACCGATCAATTCAAAGGACGTCATGCAATAAATAAGAATGCGTGTTATCAAGGGAAATATTTCCAAAAAGCTATACCTGGAGTAGAAGGTGGCAAAGGCGAAGGGCTTTCTCATTCTTCCGGGCTCCCACGTCCAGCCCATAGTACAACTGGGCCAAGATGGCCCTCGGCCAATTCTTCCTCTTGATTCCCGGCACATCTTCCACCGCAGTTATAAGCACGTAGTTGATCTTGCTCCCCGAGATTGGGAAGAACAGTATGGTGAGTAGTGAGATCACAAAGGAACAGACATAAGCCTCCCTCTCCTCCTCAGGCACCACATTCACCCGGGTCCAATGATGGTACAACTCACCATAGGATAGCCGCCCAGAAACGGGCTTTAGACCGAACAACTCCTTTACCCGCCTCACCACGGGACTCTCAACATGGTACTTGTCCATGTAGACATCAAAATGTATAACCTCATCCGTCCAAGGAAGGCCAGTCATGGCTACCACTTCAGAAGGGGTAATTGTAGCTTCCCCAAAGGAGAAATGAAAGGTGTGGGTGGTCTCGGACCACCTTTCAGTCAGGGCCGTTATTGAAGAATGAGGAAGCTTAGGCATCAACATGGGCATGATCTGCACCAAATCCCCAAACCCTATCTCGTTAATTACAAGCGCGAGCTCGGGATCATTCTCTGAGATGTGGTGCCACCACTCACCAATGGTGCCCATCCCCCCTATGTAAGTCAGTTCATATGGCTGCAAAGTCGAAAACAAAATAGATCAGTTCTATTCATTTCTGTCAGAAAAGCTGCTGATATCGCCTCTGTTGAAAGCGATATCGTCGGCGGCATTAGCCCATACCGTCAGCGGCATAGTTCATGTCGCCAGCGACATCACCTTAAACAGAAGCGACATCAAATTCCTATAAAGCCTCTTGCAAGGACTGATGCCGCCAGCAACAACACTGATGTCGCCAGCGACATCACTCATAACGCCAGCGACATCACTATGTATGGTCAGAACCAATTTTCTCCCTAAATTGTACCCATCGTGCCAAAAATCACAAAAATAACAATCGATCAAACAACAAGCCCAAAAAGGTGAAAATCGATCCTAAAGCATGCAATATGACTGATCTATTCCATATTTTAAACCCCTATCATGGCATGTTTTCAAATCTAAAGCAAAATTAAATCGAATTCAAAAAGAAGTAATTCGGGTTTTTGAGAGATTACCTGGATATAACAGAGGTGTTTCTCCTTCTCCGGAGTCAGATTGGTGATAGGAGAGTTAATGCTATAACCATACATTTTGGCCATCTCCTTCAGGCCATATGCAGTAGGAACGGAGAGGATTTTCAATCCCTCAATAGAAGAATCGGGCAGGCTCTCCCTAGCCTTGGATTTGCCCCTGAAAGCCTTGGTGATTCTCTTCATAATTTCAAAGACAAAAGAAAAAATCAGAATTAAAGAAGAGATGGAGAGGGATACGGTTTTGTGAAAGAATGGGGAAGAAAGAGTTCTAATTCCTTTTTAAACTACCGTGCGGAATTCGAGGAGTTTTAATTCATCTAAAACTGTCCGTCCATGCCGCCGCCGGCATCAATCCATGCCGCCAGCGACATCCCTCATGTCGCCAGCGACATCACTTATTTTAGTTCAAATTTTGAAATTATCTGACCAGTCAAAGCTGCCATGTGGCACTCATGTCACCGGCGGCATCAATCGATACCGCCAACGACACCACTCATGTCACCGGCGGCATGAATCCATATCACCGGCGATGTCAGTCCATACCGCCGGCGACATTGCTCCTCTAAATCAGTTTTTTACAAAAGCCTAACCGAAGGGCAATCTCTTTAAAACAAGCCCAACCAAAGGGCGACCTCTTTGAAGTAAAAGTCCAATCAAAGGACGATCATTATAACAAACATAATCCCAACCGAAGGGCAATCTCTTTAGAACAAGTCCAACTGAAGGGCGATCTCTTTAAAACAAGCTTGACCGAAGGGCGATCTTGTCATTGTCAAAGTAAAAGTCCGACCAAAGGACAATTACTATACAAAATGCAAGCCTGACCGAAGGGCAATCTCCTCACAAAGTGAGAGCCCGACCGAAGGGCAATTTCCTCACGAAACAAAAGCCCGGCCAAGGGGCAATCATTCCATAAATCATCCCAACCGAAGGGCAATCTCTCCACAAAGCAAAAGCCCGACCAAGGGGTAAACCGCTCTATTCAAGGCGAAAGCCCGACCAAGGGGCAAACAAACTCTATTCAAAGCGAGAGTCCGACCAAAGGACAATCATTGTACTAAACACAAGCCCAACCAAAGGGCGATCTCTTCAAAGCGAGCCCAACCAAAGGAACAATTTCCTCAAAATGCAAGTCCGACCAAAGGACAAAATCTCTTCAAAGCGAAAGCCCGATCGAAGGATAAATTCTCCATAAAGCGTAAGTCCGACCAAGGGACAAACAAACAACAAAGCGTATGTCCGACCAAGGGACAAACAAACAACAAAGCGTAAATCCGACCAAGGGACAAACAAACAACAAAGAGTAAATCTGACCAAAGGACAAACAAACAACAAAGCGTAAGTCTAACCAAGGGGATAACAATCGACGAAGCATAAGTCCGACCAAGGGGCAAACAATCGACGAAGCATAAGTCCGACCAAGGGACAAACCAGTCATCCCTCGGGTATAATTCCTATCCCTTGCTCTTTCGTGTGATCATACTGACCCATGGCAGCAGTGATCCCCCGAGGGGCAGCCTGTGAGCACGGGATTTTGCAGTCCCTCTCACGAGACGATGATGATGTGTACCCGATTTTAATACCTCAAAATAAAAGTTCTCTTTAGAATTTTTATTACCAAAATAATATTCCTTATAAATTTTATACTTGGTAAGATCCAATTCGGTGTGACCGATAAACGCGTCCGGTAGGAGCTTGAACCGGTGATTGACGCCTAAATAATAAATACCCTTTAAAATATTGTTAAAAGTCAAAAAGAAGCCTTTTTCATCCACTATTAAGCCACTTTTCCTGACTTTTTTGGCTTTTTGACCCACTAACTGACGGCATGCTGAAGGCTGATGCCGCCAAAAGCATCACCCAGGTTGCCGACGATATCACCATACTACCGGCGACATCGATCATACCGCCGATGACATAACCATGTCGCCGGCGACATGACTCAAAGCGAGTCCCCTTACAGACAGCCTTTTCGGCCATTTTCGGTGGAATTATTAAAAAAGGCCCTAAAAACCCCATTTCGCCTATAAAAAGGCACCTTGAGCTGCACTTAAGGGGCAAGAAAAGAAAAAAAAGAAGAGGGATTTTTAAGGTGGAAATAGATTGTAGTGAGATAAGAATTAGATAAAATAGAAAAAACGGGATTCCGACCCATTTTTCCTGGTTTTTCTTCTTTGAACTCTCTGATTGTGAGTTGAAATCGACAAACCTTTAAGTTAAAATCAGCTTAATAGAACTTAGAAACCAGAAGACACTTAAAATCATTATTAAATCATCGTAACAAGCTCCTCGGAGGTGCTTTATTCGGATCACGAAGAGGTGGATTCACAACATCGAGGTAAAAATCCCGAGTCTCATAGCTCTTTGGCATTAATACTCCTAACTCGTGTTAATTTTTTTTGTCAATTTATATTCATTTTTTAGATTTTCGGTCGGTCTTACTGCCACCGCTGCTCCCCACAGGTTGATACCGCCGGTGACGTAATTGATGTCGCCGGCGGCATCACCCATGCCGCCAGCGACATCAGTCATGATGCCGGCGACATCAGTTATATCGTGGGCGATATGATTTTCCGGACAACAGTTTTATTTTTCATTTATAATCTGGTTAAAATTGTGATTGAGCCTAAAAGTTACTCAAAAACGGAATTTTCTTGGAAAACATCGTTCAACTCCCATTTCAGCCATCTGACCGGGCTTTGCAATACTGTAAATAAAATATGTTGTACCTGTGCTAACAACCTTCTGCAGGCGGATGTATATCGGATACTCAGGTACTTTATCGCATAGAGAAATGTATAGGACTTGAAAACCTTGTAATAATTCTGCTTTCCGCACTTACTTTTCTTTTACAATTGTAAATATTTTATTTATCGCTTCAATTGCTTGATAAATGCGAAAACAACAAAATAACTAAAAATACAAATAAATAGGGTGGATTAAACCGATTAAGAAAGAATGAAGTATCCAAGCTTGGCCTAATGAAAAGTAGATAACATCATCCGAACTCAGAATCTCTACTTAAGGTATGGTCCAACCACCCGGTGGGAAAATCATACTAAAAATTTCCCGGTTGAGCTGAACCGGGTGGCGACTCTATTCTAAGTACGGGATTTCGATCTCGTATCTTTTAAGCATTAAAATATGCAAAAACATTTTCTTTTCAACCACATGACACTCATCTCCCCGACACTCCAAAATGGGCCGGCCCAACCGGGTCCGGCCCCGCGCCGCAGCCACGCGGATCGTCGTCCGCTCACAGTAGCATGACCTCTTCTCTTGGGACTTGGATCTATCTTTCGATTTTCCATTCCCACGACCTCTACTCTTGCTTCGGCCCCTATTCTCTATGACAAGAGCTTGTGAACTGGTATTGGCAATATTCCTTCTACGAAGCTCTTCATTAAGTAGACTATTCTTTACCATAGACATTGTTACCACACCATTTGGAGCTGAGCTACTTAATGATACGACAAGAGTATCCTAGCTATCTGGTAGAGTTCCCATCAAAAGACATGCTTGCATCTCATCATCCAAGGATATACCTGTGACTGCTAACTCACTTACGAATCCTCAAAATCGTTCAGGTGTTGTGTGATTGATCATCCCTCTGTCAGTTTCAAGTTCATGACTTTACGAATCATGAACACTTTTCCTTGAGCATTTTTAGCCTCGTACATATCCTCTAGCTTTTTCCAGAGAACTTTGGGATCTGTTTCATTCCTCACGTGTTTGTACAGGCTAGCATCTATCCATTGGCGTATTGTACCCAATGTCTGCTTCTTCAACTTTATCCACTGCTGATCCTTTATATCCTTCGGCTTTGCGTCGTCACCCTCAATTGGATCGTACAAATCTTTGCAATTGAGGTAGTCCTCCATTCTGGATTTCCACATTGAATAATTTGTATCCGTCAATTTCATCATTACACCGTCATTCGCCATGTCGAAACTTTAAAAATGGTAAAATTTTACTATTCACAAATTTCACTATTCACATAAATAGTGACTGTATATGTAAATAGTACCGTATACCCAAATAATACTTGTATATTGAAATAGTAATATTATACCTTCTGTATATTTAAATAATACTATTCATAAAAAGACTGAATAGTATTACATATGAATACTATTTCTCAAGTTATTATTTTACTATTCACTCAAATTGCGTATCTGCGATGGTTTTTCGAACGGATTGCGCCACTGGATTTATCGTAATTTTCTCGTCGTCGTGGTATATTTATTTTTGAAAAATAACTCCACGAATTTTACTAATAAAACAACCTTCGGCTCTGATACCACTTGTTAGCCCAATGATAGATTATGAGAAAAAATAATATCAGCAGAATAAAAGACACGCAGATTTTTACGTGGAAACCCCAAATGAATTAGGAAAAAACCACGGGACCAACTATGAATAATTCTTCCACTATAAAATAATAGTAGGTACACCAAGAGATTATAAAATAGTGGCACCCAAGTATTTCCCAAAACCTCACTATTTTCTCTCTTACCCAGCTCTTAGGAATCCTTTTCTTAAGGCTCTCTACACAGATTGCATTTTTATCTGTGTTTCTTCTCTATTACTCTCTGTGTTGGTCTGCTCTTCAAATGAGCGAAACCCTCCTAGGAGATTCAAAACACGTATTCCCGAATTGTGCACAGTAATTTTACTGCACTTTTTAAAATTTTTCCTGCCGACGTGCCTTTTTTTTTAGTTTTTTTAATTAATCAGTGGGTCTCACAATAAGAGGGACACCACTCAACATTCTGTATAAAATAATAATGGAACAAAGCTTCATCTGAAGACATGCAAGTCTGAGTACTTTTCGGAGACATCCAAAGCTTGGAGCCCCAAATCTAAAATTCCTTGAAGCAAAGAACTCGGTATCAGCAGTTTTAAAAACAATCGAGGTATTTTACTGAGCCCATAGCTCACTGGATACAAGTACGTACCTGCACACATGCTTACAACTAAATAAATAAAAAATGGTCTGGAATATGGTCCCTGTTTTAAAGCTTCAAAAGCTATTGATTTCAATCATGACAAACTATACACACATTGTTGTTAAATATGCAATTAGTGGTTGCCTTCTTTAATTGTTTTGTTCATTTTTATTCGGACGACACAAATGTCCATAAGAAGTGATGTGGCACAATGGGCTTCCGACATGTGTTTCATCACTTTAGTGTGCATCTTTCCATTTGAAATCTCAAATGCTAATAATATGAAAATCTATATATCATGCTGAATGCTTACATCTTTTTTACTCCTACTCTGGACATATCAATACAATGCAGTAAAGACACGTATACAAATTATCATGAGCTTTATATTGTTTCTCCATGACACAATTTTTAAATCTATATGCTAATTAACCAATGTGGTTAAGCATGCAAAAATGTGAATTCTGATTATTACTTACACAGTGTCTTGATCTTGTACTGATAGATCTAATTCTAACAATTGTTTAGCATTTACATGGCCTCTGGATCTAGATTCAGCATAAATCTGCGTGCTTCTCTACTACATGTTTTAGATGGAGTATGTCAATGAGTTTACAAGAAATGCATGCTTCACTTTACACCTGTCAACTTGCCGTTTGTTCAATTTTTCTACAAATGACACATTCTCATGGTGGAACAACAACGTGTCTCATTGCATGGGCCAATTTGCAGACTAATTCTGCCATGGTTTTTATTATTAATTTTAATGATATCAAATTGGTTGCTAATTACATGCAATTGTCATTAACTATTATTGTTCTTTTATTTTGCGCTAATGACACATGTCCAATGAGGTGGCACCATGCATGAAATTTTGTAATGACACATGTCCATGCACATATGTTGTACAAATGACGCATGTCTTCAATGAAGTGAGCTGTCACCTTGTGCTTCAATCTTATCTCTCACGCTTTTAGCTCCACACAACCTAGATTACATCTAAGTCTACACAGCTTCAACTCCATCTAGACTCCACACAGCTTAAATCACATTGAAGACTCTACAGTCAAATCACATTTGAGGCTCTACACGAACTAAATCATAACCAAGGCTCAATATAGCCTCACTTTAACCAAAAGGTCCCCTCAACCTAGATCATATCTATTACTTCATATGGCCTCAATCGCATCCAAAGCTCAACATAGCTTCCACTGCATCTAGAGCTCTATAAGACCTCGATCACATTTAAGGCTACAAATTCTTGATCGCATCTAAGACTTCACACTGCCTCAATAAAATCTAAGGCTCCATAGCCTCGAGCAAATATGACTCTACAATACCTAGATTGAATCTAGAACTACATATGGATCACACCTCTGAAATGGAAGGAAGAAACAGAACTATCAAGGCTAAATACAACCTCGATTCCATCTAGGCTCCACAAAGCCCCAACGTACCCAAGACCACAAAGTCGACCTCTACACCATGTAAAGCGGCTCCTCACAGCCTCAAATGCATTTGGGGTTCCGCATAGCCTCAAACGCATCTAAGGCAACAAAATCTCAATCACATCTGCTAAGGCTTTACGTAGCCTCGATCGCATTCAAGGATCCAAAGCCTCTTCTATAGTAACAAGGTTGCACAAAGCCTCGATCACATCCATGAATCAATATAGCCTCAACTCCGTCTAGAGTCCATACAACCTAGATCAAATCTAGGATCCACATTCTTATCAATGAATAAGGCTCCACATGGCCTCGACTACACTTAAAGCTCTAAACAGCCTCAAATGTGTCCAAGACTCCACAAAACCTCAACTTCATATACGGTGCTCAATAGAGCTCAACCGTAACGAGCGCTCAAATTAGCCTAAAAAACGTCTAAGGCTCCACAGCCTCTTCTATGAGCAAAATATCTTGACATAATCACAATTAGATTTAAGACTTCACACCAAGTACAGCTGCTCAAGATAACCTGAATCGCATCCATAACTATACGTAGCCCCAACCACAGATATTTAGCTTATATGAAATCTAAAGAACAAGGCTCCATATAGCCTCAATCGGATCCAAGGATCAATATAGCTTCAACCACATTTAATGCTCTACATAACCTAGATCGCATCTGATGCTCCACATATGCTTGATCAACTTTACTATAAAACTTCAACTATGCCTAGATTAAATCTAGGATTCTGCAACAAGCAACTATGACTATGCACCGCAATTGAATCTACAACGACATAAAAAATCAAGGCTAAAGTCTCAATTTCACAGAGCAGCTCTAGATAAGCTTAACAGTATCTAAAGACTTTACACCATGTAAAACAACTCCGATGTTAACATCCTCTAAACATAGAGTGGCTCTAGGCAATCTAAATTACATCTAAAGACTATACATAAAGTAAAACAACTCTAGACAACATCGTAACACTTGCACATTCGTAACGATTAAATTCCTCATCACCTCTAGCCTAAGAAATCTTTGTAAGTAAGAATATGCAACACCTCTCATTCCATCGCTCGAAGACTAGCCTCGATGCTTCTGAAATCTCGCTAGTTCTAAAGCATTTTAGGGTTGTTCCCAGAGGCTCTAGAACTCTATAACTTCTAGACAACATCTCTTGGACTACCCAACCAGACATTAACATCAAGAGCATTTTATGTCACCGTGACACTAAACAAATCATGTAAGGCCAACAAAGAAGAAATCTCGTAAGCACACAATGATGTCCCACTATTGCAATCCAACAATGATATTGTCTCTATCAAAATGAAAGAATTATCATTGCCTTTTGAGATCTACATGTGCTCTTCAATCTAAAAGGACCCGTCACCTTGGAATCATTCCAGGGTACAAATTTCATTGCTAATTCTCCTACATTTTCACTACGAAGACTTTAAGAGACCACAAGACCCATTACTCTCCACAAGCTAGATTTAGATCTAACTCCTGCCTACAAGCTAGATCTAGATCCAACGCTAACTATGGGGCACCGTCTACATCTAACGCCTACCAGGGCTAGATCCAGATTTTTCCACAAGATCTAGATCTCTCGTCGTACCAGAATACAACATTTGTGTTCACAAGGAGTCATTTGAGGTAGAGAGGATAAGTGCCTCTCGCTCTAATGATTCCAGAATCGCAATTCTATAGATTTGTGATGTAGTGGAGAGAATAAGTATCTTTAGCCCCATTGAATCCACAAGTGTTTGAAATTTTTTAGTATATTCTTTGAGATCATCGTAAATAATTCAATGTCTCTAAGAGTTGGATTGATTTAATGTCTAATAAATCATCAAGATCTAAAACTCACCAAGAGTTAGTTCTGGTTAGTTCCACTCACATGTCCAAGAACGTCATCAAGATCTAAAACTCACCAGGAATTAGATCACTTTGACGGCTAACACGTTATCTGTATAAAAAAAATTTACTAGAGTTAGATTCCTTACCAAGAGCTACATCAGTATGGACGCCTAATGCATTATCCAAAATGACCTAGATTTCTCAAAGGATAATACTCAATCCATATCCATCACATTCCCACATCTAAGGATCCTCAAGAGCGAGCAAGATCACTCTCTGAATCATCTCTAAATTCAGGATATCCAGTAACATTATATCCGAGAAGAGCTCGAGCAAAATTATGTTGCCTCTAAATCCAGGATATCTAGTAACGTTATATCCAAGAATAGCTCGAGCAAAATCTTGTTGCATAAATCTTAATCTCTAAATCCAAAATGACCTAGAGTATTACAAGAATTGGATCTCTAGCCATGACTTACTGAACTCATAATCAGGTTTAGAGTCCTAAAGGGTTGGATCCTTGCTAAATCCAAGAGCACTAAAACTTGGCCTTACTTGTATGACGCATACTTCATCACTACAAGGCCCCTTAAACTTATCAACAACTCAAGTTTCAACCGATTCTATCCGGATCCAAAATACCATATGAGATAGATCTCTTATCCCATTTGAAGATCAAGAATGCATCATTATGAGTCATTTGAAGTTGAGAGAATAAGTGTCTCTCACTCTAATGATTCTGGAGATGCATTTATGTGGATTCGTGATGCGGTGGAAAGAATATACCTCTTGCCCATCGGTTTCGCATGCGGTCTTGATCTCGAAACACTTAAGCACCTGCGAAATTAAGAACATCTTAAAACTCAAACTTTTTGTCATATACAAACCCTCTTGAAGTTTGAATCCAAATTTAAGGCTCAACAAGTGAAATCCATTCATGGGTTAACACCTAATGCAATACTAGAGCTCACCATGAGCTAGATCTTTTCAATGGCTAACTGATCATTCATATTTAACTCTTCTAGAACGAGATCCCTCTAAGGGTAAAACTTCATCCATCTCTTGATTTTCATGAAAAAAATACCCGCGATGGGTAACATGTCATTACGAAGTGTGTAGAGTCATTCCAGATATACGAGCATTCCTTGTATCCATTGACCAGCATTAGATCCATACGCAACCATGTGGAGTCATTACGATATACATCAGTTCAACATCTAACACTCACCAAGAGCTAGATCCATTCACATCTCCAAGAAGAATTCATACTTGATTTTGATGCATACTAAACTATCAGCGAAGATCTAGAGTGTCACATGAGCTCGATCACTCGCTATAACTCGAAGAACCCTTCAAACAGGTTTGGATCTATTAAAAGCTAGAACATCGTAACTTGGCCTTACTCATCTCATGCGCTCTTGATCACAACCAAGCCCTCAAAATCTAAGTGCTAGATTCATGTTAGCTCCACCATCATATCCAAACAATCGTGTACATCATCTCAATACCCATCTCAAATCTTTCAAGTGATGGATCATTCGTCCTATTTAAGAATTTTCTATGGCTGAAGTCTTGGCTTGTCCAAGTATTATCTATGAGCTAGACCCATGTCAGCTCCACTATCCACGACATTTAAAAGTCAATAGCTCACAACTCAAACCTTTGATGACTTTAAAAGTTAATACCCAGCAATTGAAGATCTATAATATTGTCAAGAGTGATGAAGAACAAGTTCTCGATAAATCTAAAAACACTTGAGTAAGAGGGAGACCACTAGCTCCCAACTAGTCTGATGACATCATTCAAACAATCCAAGTGACATCCTCATCTAAATCCATGAAATCTAAGAAAAGTCCTAGGTATTCACATTTATCTCTGAGACCGCATCGCTTCCAAGAATTATAGCAAGTCCTCTTAGATTCCTCTCTTGTGCATCTTGGAACCCTCCAACTACCATAAACCTAACTCATTTCCACAAGATTTCTATATAAGGATCTCTAGCACTTTGCAACGTCCAAACTCCATAAGGGAAGTCCTTGTAGTATTGAAGACATCCTCTTAACCTTATTAAGTCCTCACAGGACTCTAGACTCGATGACAACCTAGAGCTCAAGGACCTCTAGTTACTCGCCACGTCTAAACTCCAAAACTTTTGACATCAAGCGGAATCCATCTAGAAGACCCTTAGTGCCTAGCAAAGACTAAATCTAAATCCCTTCACACCATGTGAACTAGTCTTATAAACATCTAACACTGGAAGCCCTCCATACATCATTGATACCTAAGAATACAAACCCTCATGCCTTTTGTGAATAATCAGACTCAAAAATTTGAGATGATTGTACATGTAGACAAATATTCTCAATAGCTCCAGCATATACATGTCCTAAAGGACAAACATGCTCCAAGAGCCCTCCTAGTTCATCACATTGAACAGTTTTCAAGACATAATCTATACATCAAGAGTCATTCAAACATAAAACATATAATTTGTGAATAAAGGCTAAAACTATATCAAATCTTCAATCTGCCCTCAGCCCTTCACACCTTTAGCACTCCTTTTAAACCACTGCCAACTCTGATTCTCTCTTCATAACATCAAAGACTCGTTCATACTTCACCTTTGATTCTAGTCGGTTCCTAGCAACTTATCAGCTCAAAATAAGGCAAAAATCTCCAAACCCTTCACACCTTGTGAAGCATACAAAAATCCCCATGAATACTTCTTGCACCATATAAGATCAAATTTATCTACATTGACACGACCTCCCACGATGCGTTAATAATAATAAATCTCAGCATCTTATATTGTTTCCATAAAACTGCAAGTCAAGATATATAGTCAAATTCAATGAATGAGAGCAAGATCTCTTAATTCTTACAATAATAAGGCTGAGAAGATACCCTCAAAGACTGCACCATGTAAAATCTATACTCAAGATCTCACACCACATAAATATCAACTTGTAAGGTCACATTCCTTTGCTCCCCGCAGAATATATCCTCAAGATCTCGCACCATGCGAAGTATCTCTAGAAGACTACACTAAGATAATCCAAGATCTCACATCATGCTAGGATCATCTAGAAGACTCTTTGCGCCATGCAAAGGCATATTCATTTCACTTTGTGCAAAATCTCCCAAGATCTCGCACCATGGGAGATCCCTCTCAAAGAATCTTTGCATTTAGCAAGATTATTATTTTAGACCATGCAAACCCCACTAAAATCCTTTCATGTCCAAGTTAGAATACCTTTAAGGAATATTCAATGCCTTTTTGCATCACGCAAGATCTCTAGAAAACTCTATGCACCTCGCAAAATCACTCTTTGCGCGATGCAAATCTTTGTAAAAAAATTATCTATACCATGGAGAGACTCCAAAAAATTACACGACTGCTTTCGATATGGCTTCACAATACATAAATGTATTTTATAGCATTGTGGGGGGACATCCTGGTGTAACCCATATAACCAGGCCATACCCACTAAACCACAACAGGCCCAAAACTAGGCCTAATAGGCCACTAACACTATAAAATGGCCTATGCTCTACTCCCAGGTAAGTAACTCATCTCCTTTACTTCATACTATCAGACATCTTCAACTACTGACTTTACCATCGGAGAGGGGGTCATCTAACCCCCCTTCGTTTCCTTCGTCTGTGCAGGTACCCGACTCTAAGGACGTGGAGGAGACATCCTTTACCAATATATATATATATATATATATATATAGAGAGAGAGAGAGAGAGAGTAATGGTTTGTCAAGCACTAGTAGTATATTGACTCTGCAGTTAAAGGAACCGTCAAAAAATCAAAACTCGCTTTACTTCCAAGCCTCAAAATAACTTGAAGAACATGTGATACAAAAATCAGTGAGAATATATGCTCTTTGATACAAATTTGACATTAATTTAAAAATTGTTTATTGATTCTTCGATGTTTGAAAACATTCTTTTCCAATACCTACAATTCATTTGAAATCATTTTATATACAAGATTACAAAAATTTATGCACAAAATAATTTGAAATGAATTGAATTATCTTGAAATAATGTTTTTAAATTAAACACATCCATATGAACTCCACCGTATGTCAATGTGATGGGAATTATGGGAAATATGAAGAATTCGAACAAATGGGGTGTAGGAAAATTTATCAGCATATATAAATATAAAGTATCTAAAGATTGCTATTTCTAGGACTGGAAACTTTTCTCAATTTATGCATCTAAACGTCCACTCAGTCACATATTCTTACCTTAGTTAGTAACTTACTACTACGAAATTCTAATATATATAGATTATATGTTTAACAGATGCAACAAATATTCAGTTATACTTAGTCCTTGTTCTTTTTAACTTCTGAAAGCTGAACTGAACTGAAATTGGTTGAACTGAACTGAACTTAACTGAACTTATTTCAATGTAAAGTTATAACTACGCATATGTTGGATTGAAGAGGAAAATAATCAAGCAAAAAATGCTCAAAACATAAAAATGAGTAATTCACACTAATTTTATTACAATACACTCATAAACTCTTATTATTTTTTCACTCTCTTACTCTCTTTAAAATAGCAAATTACATTACCTTATATAGGCATTTGATGAATTCTGCAATGATCCTATCATTTTCTCAATAATTCAATCTATTACAAAATTCAAATTTAGGTTTAATAACTTACTTTAATTTTCTACAAAATCCAACTAACAAATCCTACAAATACCAATTTTTTTCAAAGTCCAATTTAGGTGGCTTGCTATTTTTGACCCTTTTTTTCATTATTTTTTTATCACATTAAGTTTAATAATTTGAACATTCCCCCGTAAACTTAATTATCCGTTATTCCCAATAACGCTCGCAATTGATTGAACACGTTATACTTCAATGGCTTTGTAAAGATGTCCGCTATCTGATCTTGTGTTTTGACATACTTCAATGTGACTTCCTTCTGCTCAATACACC
This sequence comes from Euphorbia pulcherrima, assembly GCA_947683365.1. Lineage (NCBI taxonomy): Eukaryota > Viridiplantae > Streptophyta > Magnoliopsida > Malpighiales > Euphorbiaceae > Euphorbia > Euphorbia pulcherrima. Next base: position 10,152,310 of record CANTUS010000001.1, on the reverse strand, counting down.
CTCGAATGAAATGATACCTTGTATCGATGTGTTTGCTTCGATCATGGAAGACAGAATTTTTTGCCAATGCCAATGCCGATTTGTTATCGACAAAAATATTCGTTGGATCATGTTGTGTCATTTGAAGTTCCGTTAATAGTCTTCTCAGCCATATTGCAAGACACACACATGATGTTGCAGCAACATATTCAGCTTCACTTGTTGACAACGTCACTATAGGTTGCTTCTTTGAACTCTAAGTAAATGCCGTGTTACCGAGAAAAAATACAAACCCGCTTGTACTTTTTCGGTCATTTTTATCGCCAGCCCAATCACTGTCGCTATAGCCAACTAATTTAAATTCATCAGATTTTGAATAATGCAATCCAAAATTAGTTGTACCTTTAACATAGCGGAGTATTCTTTTCGCTGCATTCCAATGAGACTCCTTCGATTCTTCCATGTATCTGCTCACTAGTCCAACTGCATACAGAATATCTGGCCTTGTGCACGTCAGGTATCTGAGACTCCCGATCAAACTTCGAAAAATTGTCGGGTTCACCCTGACTCCATTTTCATCCTTGGTCAATTTCAAACTGCATTCGGCCGGAGTGCTGACAGTGTTGCAATTTTCCATCTTAAATTTCCTCAAGATCTCTTTAGCGAAGCCACTTTGACAAATAAAAATTCCATCATCACTTTGCTTCACTTCAATGCCAAGATAGTACGACATTAGGCCAATATCAGTCATTTCGAATTCACGAGTCATCATTTTCTTGAAATCATTAAACATTTGAGGATTGTTTCCGGTAAATATGAGATCGTCCACATATAAGCAAACAAGTAATATGTCTCCACCTTTCACTTTCACGTACAAGGCATACTCGTGTGGGCACTTCATAAATCCATTCTCGTAAAAGTATTTGTCGATGCGACTGTTCCAAGCTCTTGGTGCTTGCTTAAGTCCGTACAACGCCTTCTTCAGCTTCAACACTTTTCGTTCATGACCTTTGACAATGTAACCAGGTGGTTGTTGGACATAGATCTCTTCCTCCAAGTATCCATTCAGAAATGCTGATTTTACATCCATTTAGTGGATCTTCCATCCATTTTGGGCGGCGACTGAGATCACTAGTCTGATAGTCTCCATTCTTGCTACTGGTGCAAATACTTCATCATAGTCAATACCGGGTTTTTGACTATATCCCTTTGCGACTAGCCTCGCTTTATGTCGAACGATTTCTCCATTTGCATCCTTCTTTGCCTTGAACACCCATTTGACTCCAATGGGCTTTTTGTCATCTGGAAGTTTGGTCAACTCCCACGTCTTGTTTTTCTCAATTGAATTGATCTCCTCCTCCATGGCTTTTCTCCATTTCTCATCTTTCATGGCTTCTTCAGCATCAATAGGTTCACTATCAATAAGATGACAATAAAGAGTCAATTCTTCATTGAGCTCTCTAGTTGCATCATAAAGATCTTCAATAAGACGAAATTTTCTAGGTCTTTCTCTTGGACTTTGACTTTCATCATCATCGTGTCCTGGAGATGTAATTGGAATGGGACTATATGACGTCGATGCTTTGCCTGACTCCTCCACATCTCGATCATTGTTTTCATCCATGGTGAAAGGATAAAAATTGTAATTCTTCTGCTTGTCATTATTCCATTCCCAAATTGCTTCCTCGTCAATAATCACATCCCTACTGATGATCGTCTTCCTTGTGTCAGGATCAAACATCTTATAACCTTTTGAAAATTCTGAATATCCCACGAACAAGTATTTTTTACTTTTATCGTCCAGCTTTCTCCTTTCTTCATCCGCAACATGAACATGTGCAACACTCCCAAAAACACGAAAATGAGAGATATTAGGCTTTCTCCCACTCCATGCTTCTTGGGGTGTCATATCTGACACACTTGTTGTTGGAGATCGGTTCAAAATGTAGACAGCACAATCAACAGCTTCTGCCCACAACTCTTTGGGCAAATTCTTGCTCTTTAACATGCTCCTTACCATATCCATCACGGTTCTATTCTTTCATTCAACAACACCATTTTGCTGAGGCAATCTCGGGACTAATAAGAAATGACGAATTCCTTGATGCTCGCAGAGTCCTTTGAATTCATTTGACGTGAATTCTCCCCCTCTGTTGGATCTTAAAGCTTTGATGTAATAGCCACTTTCTTTTTCCACCATAGCTTTAAACTTTTTAAATGCTTCAAAAACTTCTGATTTCTCTTTTAGAAAATAAACCCACGTCTTTTTGCTATAATCATTAATGAATAGCAAGAAATATTTGTTGCCTCCCAATGATACTGGTGTCATTGGTCCATAGACATCGGCATGAATAAGCTCAAGGGGAGCCTTTGCTCTTGACATAGACTCTTTTAGAAAACTAGTTCTAGAATGTTTTCCAACAAGACATCCTTCACAAAGCTGATGGGATTTATTAATCAGTGGAAGACCATGCACCATCTTCTTCTGGCTTAGCAATTTCAACCCTCTAAAATTGAGATGACCGAATCTCAAATGCCAAAGCCAATCAGATTCTTTCACGCAAGCTTTTAAGCATCTTGCTACATCCGTCTTGATGTTGAGAGTGAACATTCTATTTTTTGACATTGGTACACTAGCTAGCAGCTCCTTCTTTTCGTTTAACAGCACCAACTTTCGGTTCACCATGTGAATTTGGTAATTTTTCTCCAGCAGTTGTCCCAAACTTAAAATGTTGCTTTTCATGTTTGGAACGTAATAAACATTGTTGATGAATTGGTGCTCTCCATTCTTTAAACGAATAAGAATAGTTCCTTTTCCTTGAATAGGAACTCTTGAGGAATCCCCAAAAACAACATTACCACTGAATGACTGGTCCAGCTCTACGAACATTTTCTTATCTCCACACATATGGTTACTTGCACCATTATCAAGATACCATATGTTGTTTTCTTGACTGTATTCACCTTCACGGGTTAGTAATACCGTGTTGGTTACGTCCTCTTCTTGAATGTTGTTCGCCGTTTCCTCTGTTTGCTTTGGTGGGCTCCGACATTCTGCTGCATATTGGCCATATCTGGAGCAATTGTAGCATTGAACATTGGACTTGTCATGTCCATCATTATGCCTCCAGTTTCCTCTTCCTCGTCCACGTCCATGATCGCGACCTCTGCCTCGTACGGACTGATTATCTCTATTATTATTTTCACCTCTACCGAATGGTTGATTTCTACCACGTCCTCTTCCTCTTCCATTTCCTCCACGGCCTCTACCACGTCCTCGTCCGTAATGGCTAGAATCCTGGCTACTTTCACCTTTGACTGAAACCTTTGCTGCCAAGACTTGTTCTATAGACTCTTCTCTTTGTCTGTTTAGTCTCTCCTCATGTGCTTATAATGAGCCAACTACTTCATCGACGGTCATTTTACTTATATCCCGAGATTCTTCAATTGTCACTACTACATAGTCAAACTTTGGTAGTAGTGACCTTAGAAGTTTTTCAACAACCCTGGATTCTTCAAGCTTTTCTCCATATTGCCGCATTTGGTTAGCGACAGATTTTAATCGTGAGGAGTAATCTACAATCACTTCTGTCTCCTTCATCTTTATCATCTCGAACTCTCCTCTCAACATTTAGAGCCGAACTTTTTGTACTTTCTCCTCTCCTTGAAGAAAAACTCGTAGTATATCCCAAGCTTGCTTGGAGGTGCTCGCTTCTGCCACCTTCTCAAACATAATATCATCTTACCCTTGATGGATGATACTAAGAGCCTTCTGGTCATTACGATGACTCTTATGCAAACTGTCCTTTTCGGCTTGCGACAGTTGTGCATCTGCAGCTGGGACTTCATAGCCTTTTTCAACAATATCCCAAACATCTTGGGATCCTAGAATGGCTTTCATCTTGATACACCAATTTTTGTAATTGGTTTTTGTAAGTTGAGGAAAAACGAAGGAAACACCGTTGGGATTCATTTTTGTAAAGGAAAATTTGTTTCAAAGAGTACAGGGGTTGTTGCAACGCTTTTGAGTCTATTGCGACACTTTCGGTACGTCGCTATAGCTTCAGACAGATTTTGCAAGGAGAACAGCAAGGGAAAATATTTCCTTGCAATTTTAGATGAACTTGAAAATTTTCCAGAAAGGAAGAACAGAGGCTATTGCAACTTTTTTGAGTATTGGCGACACTTTATGCTAACTGCGACACTTTTTGCAATTTTTTTGCAACACTTCTGACAGCCTATTGCAACACTTTCTGGGCTGCTTCTGAAACTCTTTAAACTCGACTTTTTTACTCGGGGATTTTTGGAAGAGGATTGGATACGAAATGGCTCTGATACCACTTTATTGGATTGAAGAGGAAAATAATCAAGCAAAAAATGCTCAAAACTTAAAAATGAGTAATTCACACTAATTTTATTACAATACACTCATAAACTCTTATTATTTTTTCACTCTCTTACTCTCTTTAAAATAGCAAATTACATTGCCTTATACAGACATTTGATGAATTCTGCAATGATCCTATCATTTTCTCAATAATTCAATCTATTACAAAATTCAAATTTAGGTTTAACAACTTACTTTAATTTTCTACAAAATCCAACTAACAAATCCTACAAATACCAATTTTTTTCAAAGTCCAATTTAGGTGGCTTGCTATTTTTGACCCTTTTTTCATTATTTTTTTATCACATTAAGTTTAATAATTTGAACAGTATAGCTGAACTGAACTGAAGTGTCTTTTTGCTTCATTTATCAGGTTATTTGTGGGCTATTATTGATCCCCTTAGAATTCTGAGACTTCTCTTGCTGCGAAGTCTAATGGGATCGGTAATAGCCCAGAAATATCAGGTACTGGGTCCAAATGTTTTTGCCTTGAAATGGACTGTGAATATGTAGAGGAAATGCAGGAAAACAATTGTTGATGGAAATATGGGTGAGGAAAATGAAAAGCATTTTTTCCGTTTTTAACTTTCCTTTTTCCAGTTTCCTTGTGAAGATTAGGGCTTAGCTTACAAATAACTGCGCGGTTAATACTTTTTGTGATTCGATAGGGGAACTTTGATTTGTGATTACCATGCATATCATACCAACAAGTGTAGAATAGCTTATGAGATCCTTAACAAATAGACTGTTGTAACTAACCAAAAACAATTGTAATCTTTGTAGCATATAAGCAAGATATTTTTTTATCTTGCTTATATGCTACAAATATTAACAATCTGCTGCTTAATTGTTTTCGGTTTTTCTACCCTAACAAAATACACATTCATTTTAAAATGGACAGTGAATGTTAAAATAAAGAACTGAAAATTCTTTTATTATGATTTCTACAACAATATGAAAATATAAAAACCGAATACAAATTTAATTTTTCTCGTTGATGTTGTAAAGTTTGAAATTATGTCTTTCATGTTGATAAAAAGTTTTAAATAACAAGATGAATAAAAAAAGATGGGAAAGGATTCTCCAAAGTTCATGGTCAAACTTTGTTGGAAAAATAAGGATTTTATGTGAGAAAAATTATAAAAGTAACATAAAATTTTGTGATGGAAATTACAAACTTTATTTCCTTCATAAAAGTGAGTTTTAAGTGAGTTTAATTCTCCAACGGTTATATTTGATTAAATTCTTGTAACTCCCGTCGGTTATGGTTTTTAAGACACCATACTTATTCTTTTGTAACAACTATTTTATTACCTATAAAAAGGTTGGTGGGTTTTTCCATATGTGAAGAGAACCGAATTTTATACTTGCTCTCTCTCCCTCTTTTCTGAATATGATAAGCATTTCTGATTCTTGTATCCAAACTCAAATCGAGTTCGAAGGAGTTGTTTAATCTTGAAAGGAACTACGAAGTATCCTTTAAGGGCAGAGTCTCCTACTCGACTCAATTCATCCTAACACTTAAAAGTTTGTTCTTGTTGTTTCAGTAATGTTCGAAGTGGTTAAGATCATTATTTACAGCTTTTGAAGGTCATTTTCAATTTCAGCAGAAAGTGTTGCCTCACCTGAGTAAACAGTTGCCTAAGTTGTGCATCCGGATCTACTGCAACAGATTCTGAACAATAAAGCGTTGCCTTTGGTCCAATCTCAAAGCTACTGTAGAAGTTTCTAAGCCTTTCATCAGTTTGCCTCCGGAAGTGTTGCCTCTGGATCTATTTCAACTGATTTTGAACAATGAAGTGTTGCCTCTTATCAAGTTTTGAGCTTCTGCGACAGTTATTGAAGAAAAGTGTTGCCTCTGTCCGGAAGCAACTCCGGAACGATGTTTAAAGAGCAAATTTTCCAATAATCTTAAAGGATAATCAGTAATGGAAAGTTATGCTACTCCTACGGAACCTAATTCTTCAAGAATGTGAGAGTAGTTCCTCCACTAACTACTCCAAAGTATGATATGTCGTTTTGAGGAATTGAAAAAAAATTGAAATTGGTGAAGATTTTGAAAGTTGAATCTAAAGAGATTTAGGAATCTTGACTTCTAAATACAATAATGAGGATGTTTATAAGCAAAAGTTGCATTTGCCCAAAGAAAGTCAATTTGAGGGAGATCGGAATAACTAAAGGGAAGGAGATAGCCTCAAAGGCAAACATCGTGGAGACCAATCCACGCTAATGAAAAGGTATGAATTTCTCTATGGCTATATGCTCAAAACTAATAAAACCTTCAATAATATAAAAGGGAAAAATTTTATACATGTGACCATCATGCTCCTAAATGGAGAAAAAGAGTTGTGAAATGTGACAATTCTACTCAACTTATAGTTCAGTAGATGACATTATTTTTGTAGTCATTTCACAAGTAAACATGGTGATTGATGTGAATGAGTGGGTTATTGACTATGGAGTAATGAGGCACGTTTGCGAGAGTAAATAACAATTCTCTATTGTAATATATACCTAAGTTGAAAGTGGAAAATAAAGGTTCTCCTTAAGCTCACATCTTTAGCACATAATGAGGTGCTACTTGTTCCCAAGTTTTAAACCGAATCGATTTTAGCAAGCATTTTAGGCAAAAATTGAGTGAAGGTAACTTTTGAGCCCGACAAGGTTTTAATAACCAAAGATAGTGTGTTATCGGAATGAGCTATATGAACCATAGAATATTTGTGAGATTATTAATTTATATGTTTGCTCTTCATTGCTATTTAGTTGAATCATGAGACTTGCCATGTTATAGATAACGTTTTGAATATGAGTATTTTTATTTCATAAGTCCCTTTCAAGTTTTGAAAATGGTGAAAATTGTGTTGAATCAAAACATTTATTTGTTGAGAAATAAATAAGGTTTCCATCTGTATTGTGTGGATTAATATGTTATGAATTAAGTTATTTTGAGACATCTTGATTTCAAGTTTATTGGAGTTGGTTGATAGCCTATTTGTGATAAAACACTTGTTTTATGTTTTTGCTGAAAATTTCAGCTTTGAACACTCTTGCTTGTTTATGAGTTTTCTTGAGATTTACGACTCTATTTTGAGGGATTCTTGTTTCTATGGTTTCATTAGACATAGATAAAGATATGTTTAGAAGGAATGATTTTCAAATTCTTTCATTTAGGGGTTTGAAAAATTTAATGAAATTGAGATTAGAATCTCAGTTTTTTGGAATTTCACATTTGAGCACAGCTGATTGTTTATGGCATAACTTTAGTTATACAAATCAGTTTTATGTGTTTTTAGTGGCGTTGGAAACTTAAGACATATGTTCTTATGATTAGAAGAACGTTTTGTGAAATAACTTCATTTACATGTTCGAATGTTGGGTTGAAGCGGACTCTTGAAACCTGGAACTGAGCAGATTTGAATTTTGTAAAATTGTTAGTAACTATGTGTGTTTAAATGAATATATTTTGGTGCGTTTACCTTGAAATTTGATAGTTTAGAATTTTTAGTAAACTTGAGGCACATGAGAACATGTTGTGAGTTATTATTAAGTATATATGTATATGAGTTTCATATTTGATATGTTAGATATATACTTAAGATATTTGTTGGTGGAACTATTTGTTAAGTTTTCGTTTTCTATGCAAATAGAATTTCCCATGAGAAACCGATAAGACACCATATGAGAAATGAGAGGATTATCTGTTAGAAAAATGAGGATTTTATGTTACTTTTAAAAGAATATTTTGTGATATTTTTTGTTGAGAAAAATATCTTGTGGTCAAAATAATTTGTGGTGGAAGTTATAAACTTTATTTCCTTCATAAAAGTGAGTTTTAAGTGAGTTTAATTCTCCAACGGTTATATTTGATTAAATTCTTGTAACTCCCGTCGGTTATGGTTTTTTAGACACCATACTTATTATTTTGTAACAATTATTTTATTACATATAAAAAGGTTGGTGGTTTTCCCATATGTGAAGAGAAACGAATTCTATACTTGCTCTCTCCCTCTTTTCTGGATGTGATAAGCATTTCTGATTCATGTATTCAAACTCAGAGTTTGAAGGAGTTGTTTAATCCTAGAAGGAACCACGAAGTATCCAATAAGGACAGAGTCTCCTAATCGACTCAACTCATCCTAACGCCTAAAAGTTTGTTCTTGTTGTTTCAGTAATGTTCCAAGTGGTTAAGATCATTATTTACAGCTTTTGAAGGTCATTTTCAATTTCAACAGAAAGTGTTGCCTCACCTGAGTAAACAGTTGCCAAAGCTATGCATAGGATCTACTGCAACATATTCTGAACAATAAAGCATTGCCTTTGGTCCTGTTTCAAGTTACTACAACAGTTTCTAAAAGTGTTGCCTTTCATTAGTTTGCCTCGGGATCAATCCGGATCAGTTTGCCTCGGGATAAGTTTTCATCCGAAAGTGTTGCCTCCGGATCTATTGCAACAAATTTTGAACAATGAAGTGTTGCCTCTAATCCAGTTTTGAGCTTCTGCCACAGTCATTGAAGAAAAGCGTTGCCTCTATCCGGAAGCAACTCTAGAACTAAGTTTAAAAAGCAAATTTTCCAATAATCTTAAAGGATAATCCGTAATAGGAAATTGTGCTACTCCTACGGAACCTAATTCTTCAAGAATGTGAGAGTAGTTCCTCCACTAACTACTCTAAAGAATGATATGTCATTTTGAGGTAATGAAAAAAATTGAAATTGGTGAAGATTTTGAAAGTTGAAGCTAAAGAGATTTAGGAATCCTGATTTCTAAATACAATAATGAGGATGCTAGTAAGCAAAAGTTGCATTTGCCTAAACAAAGTCAATTGGAAGGAGATCGGAATAAATAAAGGGAAGGAGATAGTCTCAAAGGCAAACATCATGGAGACCAATCCTCGCTAATGAAAAGGTATGAATTTCTCTATAGTTATATGCTCAAAAGTAATAAAACCTTCAATAATATAAAAGGGGAAAATTTTATATATGGGACCACCATGCTCCTAAATGGAGGAAAAGAGGTGTGAAATGTGAGAATCCTACTCAACTTATAGTTAAGTAGATGACATTTTGTAGTCATTTCACAAGTAAACATGGTGATTGATGCGAATGAGTGGGTTATTGACTATGGAGTAATGAGGCACGTTTGTGAGAGTAAATAAAAATTCTTCGTAGTCATATATACCCAAGTTGAAAGTGGAGAATAAAGGTTCTCCTTAAGCTTACATCTTTAGCACATAATGAGGTGCTACTTGTTCCCAAGTTTTAAATCGAATTGGTTTTAGCAAGCATTTTACGCAAAAATGGAGTGAAGGTAACTTTTGAGCCCGACAAGGTTATAATAACCAAAGATAGTGTGTTGTCGGAATGAGCTATATGAACCATAGAATATTTGTGAGATTATTAATTTATATGTTTGCTCTTCATTGCTATTTGGTTGAATCGTGAGACTTGCCATGTGATAGATAAGGTTTTGAATATGAGTATTTTTATGTCATAAGTTCCTATAAACTTTTGAAAAGGGTGAAAATTGTGTTGAATCAAAACATTTATTTTTTGAGAAATAAATGAGGTTTTGATATGTTTTATGTAGATTAATTTGTTTTGAATTAAGTTGTTTTAAGACACCTTGATTTCAAGTTTATTGGAGTTGGTTGATAGCCTATTTGTGATAAAACTCTTGTTTTATGTTTTTGCTAAAAATTTTGGCTTTCAACACTCTTGCTTGTTGACTTGTTTTCTTGATATTTACAACTCCATTTTGAGTGATTCTTGTTTTTATGCTTTCATGAGACATAGATGAAGTTATGTTTAGAAAGAATTTTTTTCAAATTCTTTCATTTAGTGGTTTGAAAAATTTATTGAAGTTGAGATTAGAATCTCGGTTTTCTGGAATTTCAGCTTTGAGCATAATTTATTGTTTGTGACATAACTTTAGTTATACTAATTGGTTTTATGTGTTTTTAGTGGCGTTGGAAACTTAAGATATATATGTTTTGATTAATAGAAGAAAGTTTTGTCAAATAACTTTGTTTATATGTTCAAATTTTGGGTCGAAGTGGACTCTCAAAATCTGGAACTGAGCAGATTTGAATTTTGCAAAATTGTTAGTAACTATGTGTGTTTAAATATATATATTTTTGTGCATTTACCTTGGAATTTGATGGTTTATAATTTCTAGTAAACTTGAGGCACATGAGAACATGTTGTGAGTTATTATTAAGTATATATGTATATGAGTTTCATATTTGATATGTTAGATATATACTTGAGATATTTGTTGGTGGAACTATTTGTTTAGTTTTCTATACAAATAGAATTTCACATGAGAAACCGATAAGACGCCATATGAGAAATGAGAGGATTATCATCCTAATTTAAAATATTCAAAAGTGTGGGGGTGTCTTATTAAGGTTATTATTCTTGAACCTATATAAAGAGAAATAGGTACAAAATTTTATGTTTAAATGTTCGTAAGTTATGTTGAACATAGTTATGTACTTGGAAATAATATCTTTTATAACATCTCGTTTCACGCATTATATTTGTATTTACCCACATCTGTTACATGTCATCAAATTATTATATTTAATATTTTACATGTTATATTTATTAAAATTGGTTAGTTAAAATAATAGTTATTTTAACCATATAAAATACGATATTTAATATCTAGGTACCGAATTATATAGCTATAGAATTTTAAGGAATAAGTGGAGTATAGTTATGTTATAGATATAAAATGATTATTTGAACATATGAAGTTGAATAAAATTGTGATATATCATAAGGATTTAAATATAAGCATTAGTATTAGAATTAATTTTAATATGGTATAGATATACGTATACGTATTTAGTATAGTTAGTATTTGTATTAAATAAAGAATTTGAGGGCAAATTGGTCTTTTGCCCCTTACATTTTTGTATGATAAGAATAGATTTAGATCAGGTCTTCATCTCCTAAAAACAAAGCAAAGAACGAAGCATAAGGAAGAAGAGAAGAAGAGAGCTAGAAGGAAGGAATCAGGTATTTTAGTAACTTTGTAATGTCATTTTTGTTAGGTAAAATTTAGAATTAGAAGTTTTAGTAAGAAGATGAATTGGTCCTCTTTATTTCAGGATTCATCTTGCAAAATTTGGAGATTTTAGAATTGGTAAGTTTTTCTCTATGATTTTTAGAATCCAAACTATTCAGAGCTATTAGGCCACTGTAATAAAGTGAGATTCAAATTAAGTCTGTGATTTTTATAATAATTGTATGATTCTAAAATTTTGATATGTGGTACCCTCATATGTCTTTTTTAAGTGGAAAAAGAATCAGGTTGATTCATATTGTGCAGAGAGAGTTATGGTTGTTTTACTAAGATGCTATCCAGGTAACACAAAATTGAAATAGGGTATGAATGTAAAATTCACTGTAAATAGTACTATGATCCAAAACTTTTAAGATTGGAATATATGATCTCCTTGTGTGTTAGGAGTAAAATAAAACAGAAATTACTTCATTTGATTTAGTAATTTTAGAGTTATGAATTTGTAAGTGAAATAAGGTCAGAAATACACATGCTAAAAACAGGATTTTGGTTAATGATGATTTTTATTAAAAATGAAATAAATTATATGTACATTTGATATGTGTTTATATCTATAGGAGTCCAAAAGTGTGAAGGAATTCAAGAGGAAGGTCCTAGTCATTTCCGAGAGAGTTAGCTCAGATAATCTGTGAGTATAAACATGATGTGAATTTATGGGTTAAATGTTTTGTTATGTGATATTTGAATGTCTGGTGAATTATTGTGAATTGAATGATTATATGTTATTTGATGAATTTGAATTATATGCACATATGTTTATTTGGTGAAACATGAGTTAATTGAATTGTATATGATATACGCATTTGCACAGGTACAAATGAAATAAAGAGAGATGTTGTGACATAGCCGATCAAATATTGCAATACATGTTCTGTTATCTGGACCTATATGGTCAACGAATTACAATATCTGACAAATGGACTAAAGGGTTAACCAATTATTTATTTGGACCGAAAGGTCAACTAATTATTATATAGCTGGCCAGCAAATCAATAGTTATCTGTTACAAATGTTACATGTATCCCGGGGTAATAGTTTGGCCAGAAATGTCACAACAATTAAATAAATGAATCATCCAATAGCATATATGAATGACTATATGTTTATTTTGAAGGTGTGACTGTATGTGATTGTTAAATTCATTGATTGTTTATATTCACTGAGTGGCGACTAATATAAATCGCTATATTTTTCAGTTGTTGAAGTTGTAGATAAAGTTTTGTACTATAAGGTCCTTACTTGTAGATATCATGGAAGAAAGGTGTGTCCATTGTGTCCATCTCACTCTCTCTCCTTATATGATAGGCATATAGAATAGAAAGTGATCGGGTATTGGTTTTTATTTTGTACATATTTGTTGTAATAGGATATGATGCTATAAGTATAAGTTAAACCAAATGTTAAGTTTTGTTAGTATATTATATATATAAATAAAGTAAAAGTTAAAAAAATTTATATATGTTATGGATGTTAGATATGATGTATGCCCTAAAGGCAATTAGGGTGATATATCTTAATTATGTAATAAGTACGAATAATTTATTTAATCAATATAGGCATTTAATCTTTTGCTTATATCATTGTGCTTGTGTGTGTGTGTGTGTGTGTGTGTGTGTGTGTGTGTGTGTGTGTGTGTGTGTGTGTGTGTGTGTGTGTGTGTGTGTGTGTGTGTGTGTGTGTGTATTAAAGCTGGTTAAATATATATTCATTGATGTACGTATGCAAAAAGTCCTTGACATATCATAGCATAAAGTCAGAGAAATTATAGTTGGACTATATTTCGTGGAACCTGTTTCATGTGCAATTATGATTATGTCTAAACTATCCCTAGTCATAGTTTCATTAAGAAAGGATATTGATGAAACGGAAAGACTAGTATGTGGTCAGCTTTCTTGGAAAGGGTCCAAGCAGTCAATCTCCTAAGCACTATAGGTGGTGTCTTAAGTTTGACACACGGATATATCTGGTAGATATATTGGAGACTGCAGCAAGATAAACACTTGGTATATATATCAATATGTTAGTGTTTATCTTCATGCAATAAGCTTTGCGAATGTCCTCATACTTGAGATGCTAGCTATCTTGTGTGGTACTATTGCTATACTTTGGGTCATTACTATGCACTCATTAATTTAGGGTGCTACAGGTGATTAGGGGTATAGTGATGATAACACGTTGGTAGGCTGAGCAGTCGGAAAGAATCCATCGCTCCGGATATATTAAGGAGTTGTACCTGGCACTTGTTGAAGTGACGATTGCCATAAACCTCTGATCAGAGTATGTGTTTGATAGAAATGGTTTCTAGTCAAACACACTATGGTAAAAGGCAATATACTTCGGTAATAAGTAAACTGCTGGGATAGCTTGGAGCAACCTTGCTATTAGTGGGTTAACACTTTACTCGAACCCTATAAACCAGATGGTACTAATATTAAAGAATGGAAGGAATTTATCGCACTGGATAACTATTGCATTAACCGGGATTAAGTCATAAGCATAAATGACGTTCCGAGTAATGGGGGATGGTAGACCCTTGCTAGAGGCGTACTACAGTCGTTTAAGGTAATCAAGTTCTATTCACAGTCTAGAGCATCGAGCCAATGGTTCCATTAGAACAAGGGTTGGTTAAGCCTTAATAGCTCAATACTTCGGGATCCTATAAGGTCACAAACATTGGACCTTCATCGGACTAAGTAAAGAACTAATAGATTTATTCTATTACAAAAATATAACTTAAATAATAATTGGATTATTTGATTGGTTAAAATTGATCAGATCAATTTTGGATAAACCAAAGTATTTACTTTGACCGGTAACTAATTAATTAGAGTCATAAATAAATTATAATTGATTGGATCAATTTTAGTTGGACAAAAAAATTTATTTTGACTGGTGACTAATTTATTAGGGTCAGAAAATAAATATTTGAAAAAGGATTAAAAGGGGAATTTCGCATTGACAGGTTTAATTGGACCGAGAGTACAAAAGTGTTTTGTACAGGCTCGAGTGCGCGGGAGTACAGCGAAAGGTGTGTAAGCAATGCTTGCCATTGCTCGCGGCAGCCCATGAAAATAGGCTGCACATGCGCAACCCATGTTGGGCCCTCCCCGGGCTGGGCTCGCAGCATGGGCCGCAAGGCCCAGCCCGCGTACAAGGTAAGCCCACAAGGTAGGCTTACCTTGCAATATGCAGTGTACTATACACGCTGCACGTATGTATGGGGTGGGAGTAATTACTCCCATCCCACATCGCCCACATGGGGAGCATTTTTGCTCCCCCAAGCCTATATATAGGTTGTCCCCTTTCCTTTCAAATTGTACCAAGCTCAAAGTATAAATCCTAAACGAGATAATTAATCTCTCGGGTAATTGAGCAAGTTATTTTTTAGGAGCCTGAATTTATTCGGGCACCTCTAGTTTATATTTTTAGGTGAGGCTTCTAGAGTGGTCTAGCAACTACTCGAGGCTTCTTAGTTCTTCCTCCCGGGGAGGTTTTGGTTGGTGGGGTTCGTGTGGATACTGATAGAGGCTATCTTAGATTGGAGGCTTGTGCAAGAAGGTTCTGCAACAGCACGCTTCAACTGATCAGTTCTTTTTCTTTCTCTTTTAATTATTAAGTCTTTTTCTTTAAGTGTTTTTAGACTTAATAATTATGCTTAGGTTATTTTGCATGCTTAGTTTATTTTTATGCTTAGGTTATAGCTTAGAGTTATAACATGCTTAGTGTAAAATAAATGTGCGAGGATATAATTTGGAATTATGGTATGCCTAGTCCTTTAACATGCTAACCTAGGTAGAGAATTATTTAGTTAAGGCTTTATTTAATTTATATGCAACTAATAGGAGTTCCTGGGAACAGGGACAAAATTTTGAATTTCTGTCATGCCTCTTATGCATGTTCAATCTGATTGTCAATTCCCAATAGTGGTATCAGAGCCTACCTATTTAGTACATAATTAAGTTAGAAGCAAACTAAATATGAAATAACCTATACCTTATACTAAATCACTAAAATCGTAATCATAACATATAATTTTTTTACTTATACTTCATTTATATATATAATCACTTATAACATTACATCTTTTTACAAAACAATCATATACAAAGCAAAATCAAAACCAGACCACCTTCTATTCTATATGCTTATTTTGTGAGGAGAGGGAGTGAGATAGAACACAGCCAGTCAATCTTTTGTCCATGATATCTACAGGTAATGAGATTCTAGTACAAACTTTATCAGGTCTGAAAAATCTAGCACTTTATATAAGGCGCAACTCAGTGAATATAAACAATCTATGAATTTACCAAATCACAGATATACACACATTACAAATTCAATAGGAAATCATATATATACATTAACAAATTCAATATACAGTCACACTTATATAAGAATGAATGAACCGGTTATTTAATTGTTGTGACAATACTAGCCAAACTATTGCCCCGGGATACATGTAACATTTGTAACAATTGTCAATTTATTTGCTGGCCAGCTATGTAATAATTGGTTGACCTTTTGGTCTAGATAAATAATTGGTTGACCTTTCGGTCCATTTGTCAGATATTGCAATTTGTTGACCATATAGGTCCAGTTGAAGAGAACATGTATTGCAATGTTTGATCGGCTATGTCGCAACGTCTCTTATACTTTTCATATATTCAAGTGCAAAAGTTTATTTTACGAACCATTGAACTTACAATTAGCATATATTAGCACAATTGAACATACATTCTACATACATATATCATATAATTCCAGGTTATCAAATACAATTCTCATTATAAACGTATCCAATAATTCATATATACACCAATTCACTTAACTTAAGAATTCAATCCATCATAATATTCAAGTGACACATATCAACATATTTCTCATACAATTCAGATCACATTCACATATTCATACAATTAATATATCAACACATTTTACTCATATATTCATATCATGTCTATACACAAATTTATTCGAGCTAATTCTCTCGGAACGATTTGGACCTTTCTCCGGAATCCCTTCACTGTTTTGAGCTCCTATAACATACATATTCATATATCAAACATACATATATACATCTTATTTCCTTTTGTATATATATATAAAGATTAACATAAACTAGAATTTCTATCTATATGACCTTACTAATTTTAATCAATCATATCTCTCAAAATACTCAACCAAATGATCTGATTCTAGTTTCATTTTACTCTTAACTCATAACTTTATAACATACCAAAAGTTTATAATTTTCTGATCACTTTTCCATTTGTTATGAATTTTATATTTTAAACTCTAAATTTATGTGTTCTACACTTAGAACTAGTGTTCTTACGACCCCACTTCACTTCAAAATTCGTAACTTTCAACTCACTTACTCAAATGTGATGATTCTTCTTTTGTTCAATTCCTATTACACAATTCCATAACATACTAAATCCTCAAAATTTTAAAGCCTTATACGATTTATAGGGAATTTCCCATCAAAACCTATTTTAGTCCCGCTTAACCTGGACAGCATCATAATAAAATGAGTATAACTCTCTCTACACATCATGAATCGACCTGATTCTTTTTCCTACTTAAACTATACACATAAGGAAATAACATATCAAAAAATTAGAATTTTCTAAGTAGTATAACAATCCAACTCACCCTATCTCTTTGATCATTCAATTCTGTATACTTCATCTTATAAAAATCATAGCTATTGATCTACTCATCTAAAAATCCCCAAATTTTGCAGGATGAACCTTGACATAAAGAGTAACAATTCACCTTCTTATGACAACTTCCAATTCTATCTATAACATAACAAAATTTGCATCACAAAGTTATCAAAGTACCTGATTCTTCTACCTTTCCTTCCTCTATATTTCTCTTCTTCTTTGTCTATTGAGTTTCAATCTCTGAACTAATTTAGAGGTTACTAGTAACTGAATCTTATCCTAATCCCACCTCCTTGTATGTATCTATTAATTTGGGGCAAAAGACTAACTTTACCCTTATAAATTCTCTTAATACCAAAATAATAATAATAATAATTTTTAATGATAAAACATATAATCTCTTTACCATATATATAATAAACATAATAATATTATTAATATATTAATTATCATATCTTAATCTTAATTGTACAAATACTAAAGCAATACTAAAATATTAGAATTTCAAGGTTTTGCAACTAAGTACCTATATACTTAGATGACTATCCTTTACCCAATCAAATATCATATAGCTATAACATGTATAATTTAAAATATATTTTATCTAATACATTTTTATATACATACATTATATATACACTAACTATACCTTTATATTCTTTCTTAATACTAAGACAATAATACTAATAACAACACTAACATTAAACAATACAAATATCTTATCCAATAAACCACTTTATATTTATAATATAACTATACTCTACTTATTTCTTAAAATTCTATTCTTCTAAGGATTGGTGCCTAGACAAAAAAAATATCGTATTTCGTATCACCAAATAATTATTAACTTAATTAATCAATTTCTTATAATTTAATATGTAAAATATTAAATGGTCTAATTTTACGATATGCAATAAATATTAGCAAATGCAATTATAATGTATGTACTGGGATGTCACAAAATATTATTTTCTAAATGAAATGATTTGTTTATTTAATTGTTTGGAACAATATATATAAACTTGTGCCTTTTATTTCAAGGTTAGAAAATGGTTATGGATAATTTTGAATAAGTCTGCTCAACTTACTCAAATTATACAAGTATCAATAATTTATTTAAATTACATGGGTTATAGATGCTCCCAATTTACATGAATTGGAAGAACGAAATTTATTAGTTCAAGAGAATCCATTGGTCTTCAAGTTTGTGCCCGTATTTGTTCTGGCTAAGGATTGGACTTTGTGTCTATTCCTTATAGGGCACCTCTCCTACCTAGGAACCTATATCGGTGCAATTTGAATTGATCAATTGGGGATTAATATGAACTAATTTATTTCAAGTATATAAGATGGTGCTTATATATGTTTCTATAACAAAGTAAAAATTTAAATTTATTGAATAAAAGCTTAAAGGAAATGCAATATGAATATAACAAATAAAAGTGTTAATTATTTTGCATATAATCTAGGTTGATGGAATAATTATAATAAAGAGCTGAACCCACCTAAGATTAGACCTTATAAATTATTTCTAAAATTCCTTAAATTAATACAAGTTATTATGATTTTATCCATCTGATAAAATCCTAGATTTGGGTGAGACGTTTAACACCAATAAAATTCCAAAGTAAATATATTAAGGCAAGTTGTAGTCTTTCTTACTCAAATTTATAATACGGTCTCTTTGAGCTATCAAAGTGCTACGCAAAGCGTTCCTTCTAGTCCACATTGATTGGTTGTAAAGTTTGAGATAGGGTCTGCCTTAATAGAGCTGGGGTAGTCCACCATAAAGTTGGGGGCTAGGCCTAGATCTGAGACATATTCAAGGAGATGCTAATATAAGAGCACACGTCCCTTGGGATTATGGAACTTGAATGAATTAGCAATTGCATGAAATGCAAATGAAATGGGATTCCAACTATGACTTACTATTGTGACTTGACTCATAAAATTGGGAGTTATAATAGACTAGTTATAGATGCTACCTACTAGGAAATTTAGCTGGGCTAAAATTCACGAATTCAATAGAATGGGCTATTGTAAATTTCGAAGAAAATAGTAGGAAAATGTATTTAATTAAGTGTCCTCATATTAAATACATGTACTTAAACTAATATCTAAACACTTTTCTTTTCTTATATCTTAGTTTGAAAATGGCTTCCAATTTTAATCTCCATATATTACTTGACACCAAATTGAATGGCTCAAACTTTTTTGATTAGTTCTGAGCTATAAGAATAGTTCTCGAGGGAATTGCCTATGTCCTAAGTGAAATTTTTCCTGTAGAACTGATGTTGAGGATCATATGGAACATGATGCCTGGTTGATGCATAGGAAAGATCATGAGACTGCCATGTGTATTATATTAGGGTCCATAAATCCTGAGCTTCAGAAACAATATGAGAACATGCCCTTGGAGGACATGGTTCTCCATCTTGAAGAACTCTTTTCGGAGAGGGAGAGGATTGAGAGGTATGAGACCTCCAAGCTCCTTTTGGGGACCAAGATGCAGGCTGGCACTTCTGCCTCTCAGTATGTACTGAAACTCTTGGGATACCTTGAGAAACTGAATCGATTGGGATTTGAGATAAATTATGACTTGAGCATTGACCTTGTGTTGATATCCTTGATAGATAGTTACTCAGGCTTCGTGACTAACTATTACATGAATAGGATTAATTTAACTATCCCTAAATTAATCAACATGCTAAAAATAGTAGAACCTCAGATAAAAAAGGATCAGAAACCTCTACTATTGGTTGAAAAAGGCAAGGCTTCTAAGAAGAAGAAGCAGGCACTGGGTGCTAAGAAAAGAATCAGTCAGAAGAAGAATGAAAATAAGGCATCTAAGTATGTCTGCTTCTAATGTGGGAAATCGGGACTTTAGAAGAGGGATTGCAAAGCTCCTGCTTCTAAGCACTTAAAGAAGAATCATACAGAGGCATCTACTTCAGGTATTGTTGTAATTGAAAACTTTGCTACTTTTTCGCGAGAATCCACTTGGGTATTAGATATTTATTGTGGTTCTTATATATATACTTCTGTGTAGGGACTAAGGAACTGTAGAAAACTTGCAAAAGGGGAGATGGACCTACACGTGGGAAATGGAGCCAGAGTTGTTGCATTAGCCGTAGAGAGCTTTAGTCTAGTTTTGCCAAGTGGACTTGTTTTAGTTTTGAATAATTTTTACTACATTCCAAGAGTTACTAAGAATATTATATCTGTTGCGTGTTTAGCAGTAGAGGGATTTGAAATTTTATTTTCAAATAATAATTGTCAGATTCATTTGAATAATATTCTTTATGGTAATGGAATGTTGAAAAGTGGCATTTATATTCTTGATAATAAAACAGAAGTTGTCAATATAAACAATGTGAAGAAAATTAAATTAGATACTAAGAATTCCTTCTACTAATGGCATTGCCGTTTAGGCCACATAAACAAAGATAGTTTAACCAAGTTGCATAAGCGTGGAGACTTGGGCCCAATACACTTAGTGTCTTATGGTGATTGCGAACCTAGTTTAAAAGGAAAAATGACAAAGTTATCCTTTCAAGGAAAGGGTGAGCGAGTCACAAGTACATTGGAACTTATACATACTGATGTGTGTGGTCCAATGAGTGTTTAAGCACTAGGAGGATACTCCTACTTCATAATCTTTATTAATGATTACTCACAATACGGTTATTTGTACTTGATGAAGCACAAGTCTGAAAGTTTTGAAAAATTCAAACTATTTAGAGCTAAAGTAGAGAAACAGCTTCAGAAAAGTATAAAAACACTTTGATCGGATTGAGGTGGAGAATACTTAAGTCAAGAGTTTCAGGATTATCTAAAGGAAAATGGGATAGTTCCCCAGTGGACCCCTCCTTATACACCCTAACACGATTGAGTGTCAGAAAGGAGGAATCGAACTATATTAGATATGGTCAGGTCCATGAAGAGCCATGCAGTTCTTAGTAAATCCTTTTGGGGATATGCACAGGAGAGCGCAGTTTACATCTTAAATAGAGTGCCCTCTAAATCAGTTGATTTTACACCTTATGAAATATGGTGTAACAAAAAGCCATCTCTTAAGAGTATGGGGCTGTCCTGCTATGGTAAAGAGGATAGCGTCAGATAAGCTAAATGCCAATGCTGACAAATATCTGTTGAATATCCAAAGGAAACAATTGGATATTTGTTTTACCAACCCGAAGCATAAAGGTATTCATGTCTCGGAATGCTCAATTTTTGGAAAAGGAATGCTTACTTGCAAAGGTCAGTGGGAGCAATAGAGAACTGGAAGTTCAAGAGGAAGAAACAGACAATCAATTGATTGACCCCATTCTAGATACACAAGTGAGTGTGATCCATAAATAACCTGTCGAAACACAATCATTACGAAGATCAGGTCATGTTCATAATGGTCCTGATAGATATGGGTTTATCATCACTAATGATAAGAAACTATGTCTTATGGAGGATGATGAACTAAGGACATATGATGAGGCAATGAAAAGCTCAGATTCTGATAAATGGCAAAAGGCCATAAAATCAGAAATGGATTCTATGTACAAGAATCAAGTTTGGAATTTGGTTGATGCACCATAAGAGGTTAGACCAATTGGGTGTAAATGGATCTTCAAGAAGAAGATAGACATGGACGGTAATGTAATTACCTATAAAGCAAGGTTGGTTGCGAAAGGTTATAGTCAATGGGAAGGTATTGACTATGATGAAACCTTCTCACCGGTAGCCATGCTTAAATCTATAAGGATACTCCTCGCCATTGCTGCTTATTACGGTTATGAGATCTAGTAGATTGATGTAAAAATAGCATTCCTGAATGGGGATTTAGACTAGGATATGTATATGATAATACTTGAGGGTTTTACATCTTAGAATGGCTCAAAGGTATGCATGCTACAAAGATCCATTTATGGACTTAACCAGGCATTAAGGAGTTGGAATATAAGGTTTGATCAGACAATCCGGGAACTGGATTTCTGCCCAAATGCAAATGAGCCTTATGTTTACAAGAAGGTTAGTGGGAGTTCAGTAGTTTTTCTAGTATTATATGTTGATGACATTCTGCTAATAGGAAATGACATTTCTCTTCTTCAAAGCATTAAAGTATGGTTGTCAAGAAAGTTCTCCATGACAGACCTCGGTGAAGCAACATTTATACTAGGTAAAAAGATCTACAGGGATAGATCCAAGAGGCTGTTAGGTCTTTCTCAAAGTACATATATAGACAACATATTGAATAGGTTCAACCTTGAGCATTCTAAGAAAGGCTATATCTCCTGATGACAAAGGGGATTAACATATCCAAGGCTGAGTGTCTGAAGATAGCTCATGAGAGAATGCGCATGAAGGATATACCATATGCATCCGCGATAGGATCCATCATGTATGCTATGATATGTACTAGGCCAGATGTCTCTCAGGCTTTGAGCATTATAAGCAGATATCAATCAGATCTAGGTGAAAAGCACTAGATGGCCATCAAGGCAATCCTTAAGTACTTGAGAAGGACTAAGGATGAGTTCTTGATTTATGGAGAAGGTGACCTCACTATCAAAGATTAAACTGAGGTGAGTTTTCAATCTAACAAGGATGACTTTAAGTCTCAGTTAGGTTTTGTGTATGTGTTAAATGGAGGGGTAGTATGCTGGAATAGTTCCAAGCAAGAAACTACTGCTAATTCAACCATGAAATCTGAATACATTGCTGCATGCGAAGCAGCAAAAGAAGTTGTCTAGTTAAAGGGGTTTATTGGTGATCTCGGTGTGGTGCCTAAGGTTGTTGATCCAATTACTTTATATTGTGATAACAATGGTGCCAAAGCTCAGGCAAAGGAACCACGGTCTCATCAGAAAAATAGAAATTTATCCAGAAAGTATCATATAATCAGGAAGATTGTTAATCCTAAGATAATAAGATTAGAATATGTACCCACTGATTAGAACCTCGCGGATGGTCTGACAAAGCCATTGACTCAAGTCAAACATGACCAGCATGTTAAAGTATATGGATTAAGACATATGGCTAATTGGCCTTAGTGCAAGTGGGAGTTTGTTGTATATGATGTATCCCCTTAAGACAATTAGGGCGATATATCCTAATTATGTAATAAGTACGAATAATTTATTTAATCAATAAAGGCATTTACTCTTTTGCTTATATCAATGTGCTTGATATATATATATTAAAGCTGGTTAAATATATATTCATTGATGTATGTATGCAAAAAGTCCTTGACATATCATAGCATGAAGTAAGAGAAATTATAGTTGGACTATATTTGGTGGAACCTACTTCATATGCAATTATGATTATATCTAAACTATCTCTAGTCATAGTTTCATCAAGAAAGGATATTGATGAAATGGAAAGACTAGCATGTGGTCAACTTTCTTAGAAAGGGTCCAACCAGTCAATCTCCTAAGGACTGAAGGTGGTGCCTTAAGTTTGACACATGGATATATCTGGGAGATATAATGGAGACCACAGCAAGATAAACACTTGGTATATATATCAACGTATTAGTGTTTATCTTCATGCAATAAGTTTTGCAAATGTCCTCATAGTTGAGATGCTAGCTACCTTGTGTGGTACTATTACTATAATTTGGGTCATTACTATACACTCATTAATTTAGGGTACTACAGGTGATTACAGGTATAGTGATGACAGCACGTTGGTAGGCTGAGTAGTCGGAAAGAATCCATCGCTTCGGATATATTAAGGAGTTGTACCTAGCCACTTGTTGAAGTGATGATTGCCATAAACCTCTGATCAGAGTATGTGTTTGATATAAATGGTTTCTAGTCAAAGACACTATAGTAAAAGGCAATATACTTTGGTAATAAGTAAACTGCTGGGATAGCTTATAGCAACCTCGCTATTAGTGGGTTAACACTTTAGCCAAACCCTATAAACCAGATGGTATTAATATTAAAGAATGGAAGGAATTTATCGCACTGGATAACTATTGCATTAACCGGGGATTAAGTCATAAGCATAATTGACATTCCGAGTAATGAGGGATGGTAGACCCTTGCTAGAGGCGTACTACAGTCGTTTAAGGTAATCGAGTTCTATTCACGGTCTATAGCATCAAGCCAATGGTTCCATTAGAACAAGGGTTGGTTAAGCCTTAACAGCTCAATACTTCGGGATCCTATAAGGTCACACAGATTGGACCTTCATCGGACTAAGTAAAGAACTAATAGATTTATTCTATTATAAAAATATAACTTAAATAATAATTGAATTATTATTTGATTGGTTAAAATTGATTAGATCAATTTTGGATAAACCAAAGTATTTATTTTGACCGGTAGCTAATTAATTAGAGTCATAAATAAATTATAATTGATTAGATCAATTTTGGTTGGACCAAGAAATTTATTTTGACTGGTGACTAATTTATTAGGGTCAGAAAATAAATATTTGAAAAATGATTAAAAGGAGAATTTTGCATTAGCGAGTTTAATTGGACCGAGAGTACAAAAGTATTTTGTACAGGCTCGAGTGCGCGGGAGTACACCAAAAGGTGTGCAAGAAATGTTGGGCATTGCTCGAGACAGCCCATGAAAATGGGCTGCACATGCACAGTCCATGTTGGGCACACCGCGGGCTGGGCTCGCGGCATAGGCCGCAAGGCCCAGCCCGAGTGCAAGGTAAGCCCACAGCGTGCTATGCACGCTGCATGTATATATGGGATGGGAGTAATTACTCCCATCCCACATCGCCCACAGGGGGAGCATTTTTTCTCCCCTAAGCCTATATTTAGGATGTCTAATTTCCTTTTGAATGGTACCAAGCTCAAAGTATAAATCCTAACTGAGATAATTAATCTCTCGGGTAATTGAGCAAGTTATTTTTTAAGTGCCTAAATTTTTTCGGGCACCTCTAGTTTATATTTTTGGGTGAGGCTTCTAAAGTGGTCTAGAAACTACTCGAGGCTTCTTAGTTCTTCCTCCCGGGGAAGTTTTGGTTGGTGGGGTTCGTGTGGATACCGATAGAGGCTATCCTTTGATTGGAGGCTTGTGCAAGAAGGTTCTGCAAAAGCACGCTTCAACTGTAAGTTCTTTTTCTTTCTCTTTTAATTATTAAGTCTTTTTCTTTGAGTGTTTTTAGACTTAATAATTATGCTTAAGTTATTTTGCAAGCTTATATTTTTATGCTTAGGTTATAGCTTAAAGTTATAACATGCTTAGTATAAAATATATGTGCTAGGATACAATTTGGAATTATGGTATGCCTAGTCATCTAGCATCCTAACGTAGGTAGAGAATTATTTACTTAAGGCTTTATATAATTTATATGCAACTAATAGGAGTTCTTGGGGACAGGGACAAAATTTTTAATTTTTGCCATGCCTTTTATGCATGTTCAATCTGACTATCAGTTCCCAACAGTGAATTTTTTTTATGCTTAAAATAAGGTATGGGGTGTTTCAGTTAGTATCAGAGTGGGTATATGGTCATACGGACACATACAAATGCATACATAACATAAGATTGGTATATATTATCTTATAACATGTTATAATATTCGTATAGGGCTGATGAGAACCAAAATGTTAACCCGAGGAGGGATGGACCAACCATAAATCAACCTGTAGAAACCCAACCTATTACATCTGCATCACCCATGCATTCTCACGCATCAAATTTACAGCATCATCGGGAAATACCTGTGGTACAAGCACCTACAACATTTGTCCAAAGACAAAGAAGGTTCGATAAATTGAAAAAACAACTGCAGAAGAATTCAAGGGAACTACAGATCCTACAATAGTGGAATGATGGTTAAAAAGGCTGCAAAGAGTTTTCAATATGATGCATTGTACTTCTGATGAGAAGTTTGATTATGCGGTATTTTTACTTCAAGATGATGCTTATAATTGGTGGGAGACTATCCCAGGGAGTACTATTCAACCTTCTATCTTGACTTGGGATTATTTTGTTCGGGAATTCAAAAGTAATTATATGCCAGATGTGTACGTTGATGATAAAAGAAGAAAATTTTTGAACTTGAGACAAGGGAGGATGACAGTAGTCGAGTATGAAGTTAAGTTCAATCAGTTATCCAGTTATGTACTAACATTAGTGGCGACTGAAAAAGATAGATGCAGGAAGTTTGAGGATGGGCTTAGATATGAAATTTGAACCAATATATCATCATTTGAACTTGAAAGTTGACTAAAGTTGAATAATGTTGCAGTTAGAGCTGAAAGACTAGAAAAAGAGAAAGCAGATTTTAAAGTTAGAAGAGGTTACAGTGATTTTAGTAGTGACCAAAGTAAAAAGTCGCTAAACATCAAACAAACTCTTCTCTATTATAGTTTATAGTAGAGGAGGATGTTCTGGGAATAGAGGAGGAAGAATGAATACACAAACTGATTCAAGACAAAGTCAGGGACAAAGCTCAGGATAAAAACCTCAATGTATACTATGTGGTAGATTGCATGAAGGTGAATGCAGGAAACTAACTGGAGCCTATTACTTATGTGGCTCTTTTGAACATTTAATACGTGATTGTCCAAAATGAATAGAAGCAATTGAAAGAGCTTAATCAGAGGCTACAATTCAGAATACCAGAGGTAGGGGAGCTGGTGTAGTAGCAGGTAGAGGTAGGGGTATAGGAATAATAACAAGCAATATTGGTAGATCTAAGGCTTAGAGTTCTAGGCCTCCAATACAAACTCGCATTTTTGCCATGACTCGACAAGAATCTATTGACGCACCAGAAGTTGTTACCTGTAAGATTTCTATTTGTAACATGGATGTTAGTGCATTAATTAATCCTGGATCCACTCATTCATTTATATCATCAAACTTGGCATCATAATTGCATATGGCTTGTGAACCTTTAGGGTTTGATCTATATGTGGGAACTCCTTTGGGTGAATTGGTGATTGCAAATCATGTGTACCGAAATTGTTTGATTCTAATTGACAAAGTTATATTAAGGGCGGATTTGATTAGATTGACTATTAGAGAGTTTGATGTGATTTTGGGTATGGATTGGTTGGAAAAACATCATGCAGTAGTAAATTATTTCACCAAGGAAGTTATTTTAGAGACATCAGATAAGCCAAAAGTCATTTTTAAGGTGAACATCAGATAGTGCCGACTTGTTTAATTTCTGTAATTAGTACTATTCGGTTAATTAAGGGTGGATGTGAGGCATATTTAGCACATATTATTGACACTAAACTATCAGATGTATCACTTGATGATATTCCTATTGTTAAAGAATTTCTAGATGTATTTCCTGCTGACTTACGGGGATTGCCACCTGATAGAGAAGCAGAATTTACTATTGATTTGATTCAAGGAACTCCATCAATTTCTGTTTCTCCATATAGAATGGCTCCAGTGGAATTAAAAGAGTTGAAAAAGCAATTGCAAGAGTTACTTGATGATTTATTCGATCAATTGCAAGGAGCTCATGTATTTTCTAAAATTGATTTGAGGTCAGGGTATTATCAACTCGGAATTTCAGCACAAGATGTTCCAAAAACAGCTTTCAGAACTCGATATGGATATTATGAATTTTTGTGATGCCATTTGGTTTGATGAATGCACCTGCTGCTTTTATGGCTTTGATGAACAAGGTATTTCAACAGTATCTTTATAAGTTTGTTATTGTTTTCATTGATGACATACTTTTATACTAAAAAACAAATGAAGAACATAAGTAACATTTGAGAATTGTGCTTCAGATTTTGAGAGAAAAACAATTGTATCCAAAGTTTAGCAAATGTGAATTCTGGTTGGATCGTGTTTTATTTTTGGGACATGTGGTTTCTGGTCAAGGCATTCAAGTTGATCCTAAAAAGATCGAAGTAGTGGTTCAATGGGAAGCTCCAAAAAATATAGCAGAAGTAAGAAGTTTTCTAGGATTAGCAGGATTTTATCGATGATTTGTTGATGGATTTTCTATTATTACTACTCTAGTGATAAAATTACTATGAAAGAATGTACAGTTCCAGTGGACAGATGATTGCCAGAAAAGTTTTGATGAATTAAAGAAACGATTGACTACAACTCCAATTTTGACAATTCTAAATGGCACTGGTGGATTAATTATTTACAGTGATGCTTCTCACCAAGGTTTGGGTTGTGTTTTAATGCAACATGGGAAGGTAATTGCGTATGCATCTAGATAATCAAAACCATATGAATTATCTTATCCAGTGCATGATTTAGAACTTGCTGCTATTGTGTTTGCTTTGAAAATTTGGAGGCATTATTGGTTTGGAGAAACTTTTTAGATTTTCACTGATCATAAGAGTTTGAAATATTTGTTGAGTCAGAAAGAATTGAATATAAGGCAGAGTAGATTGCTAGAATTATTGAAAGATTATGATTTCACGATAGAATATCATCCGAGAAAGCGAATGTTGTAGCCGATGCCTTAAGTAGAAAATCCAGGAGTGTAATGGCTAATGTTTAAGTTTCTAAACTCCCATACTTAGTTCAATTCTGAGCAATGAATGTTGACTTAAAATTGGGCAAAAATAGTGCATGATTAGCTAACTTCAAGATAAGACCAGTGTTATATGACAGAATTAAGGAAGCCTAAATCTAAAGATTCTCAGTTAAAAAAGATTATGGAAAATGTCAAGCAAGGAAAGAGCACTAATTTCACAGTAGAAAATGATACTTTGATGTTGGGACAAAGAATTTGTGTGCCTGATGTTGATAATTTAAAGAAGGAAATTTTAGAAGAAGCTCATACTGCTCAATATGTTATGCATTCGGGAATGACAAAAATGTATCATACCTTATGCTCTCATTTTTTGTGGTCTAGAAAGAAGAAGGATATTGCTGAATACATTTTAAAGTGTTTGATATGTTAGTAAGTAAAGATTGAACATCAAGCTCCAATAGGGAAATTACAATCATTGTGTATACCAATTTAGAAATGGGGGATGGTTACTATAGATTTTGTGTACGGGTTTCCAAAAACTCTAAGAAAGAATGATGCTATTTGGGTTATTATTGATAGATTGACGAAATTAGCCCACTTTTTGCCCATACATTGGGGTTGTTCATTTGAGAATTTGACGAAGAAGTATGTGAATGAAATTGTCAGGTTACATGGAATACCTGTGTCTATTATATCAGATAGAGATCCTCAATTTACATCTCAATTTTGGAGAAGTTTACAGCAGGCATTGGGCACGAAATTGAACTTTAGTACTACTTTTCATCCTCAAATAGATGGACAGTCAGAAAGAACAATTTAGACTTTGGAAGAAATGCTTCAAGCTTGTACTATAGAATTCAAAGGTGCGTGGGACGAATATGTTGCTCTAATGGAATTCGCTTATAGTAATCACTATTATAGTAGTATTGGAATGGCACCGTATGAGGCTCTGTATGGAAGAAATTGCAGGAGTCCTATTTTTTGTGGTAAAGAAGGGATGAGAGTTTTAGAGGGTCCAGAAATAGTACAAGACATAGTTGAAAAGGTGAAGATAGTAACAGAAAGACTCAAGGCAGCACAGGATAGACAAAAAAGTTATGCTGATCAATATAGAAGGGAAATGGAATATGAAGTAGGGGATAAAGTTTTTCTTCATGTATCACCTTGGAAAGGCGTGTTAAGGTTTAAGAAGAAAGGGAAGCTTAGTCCGCGGTACATAGGGCCTTATAAAATTCTTGAAAGAATTGGTCCGCTTGCTTATAAATTGACATTACCACCAGAGTTAGATCAAATTCACAAAGTCTTTCATGTGAGCATGCTAAGGAAGTATCGGTAAGACCCTACTCATGTATTGAAGGACCAAGATATAGAGATTGCTGATAATTTGAGTTATCTAGAAGAACCAGTAGCAATTATCGGGTATAAGGCCATATAATTATGAAACACAGAAATACCATTGGTAAAAGTACTTTGGAAAAGTCATTTAGTAGAAGAAGCCACTTGGGAAATAGAAGATCGAATGAGAAAGGACTATCCTTATTTGTTTTCTGATTCAGGTATTTAATTTTGAGGACGAAATTCTTTAAGAGGGGGAGAATTATAACATC
This sequence comes from Euphorbia pulcherrima, assembly GCA_947683365.1. Lineage (NCBI taxonomy): Eukaryota > Viridiplantae > Streptophyta > Magnoliopsida > Malpighiales > Euphorbiaceae > Euphorbia > Euphorbia pulcherrima. Next base: position 10,122,143 of record CANTUS010000001.1, on the reverse strand, counting down.
CCATTTCACACATTATATTTGCATTTTTCCACATCTGTTACATGTCATCAAATTATTATATTTAATATTTTACATGTTATATTTATTAAAATTGGTTAGTTAAAATAATAGTTATTTTAACCATACAAAATACGATATTTAATATCTAGGTACCGAATTATATAGCTATAGAATTTTAAGGAACAAGTGGAGCACAGTTATGTTATAGATATAAAATGATTATTTGAACATATGAAGTTAAATAAAATTGTGATATATCATAAGGATTTAAGTATAAGCATTAGTATTAGAACTAGTATTAATATGGTATAGATATATGTATATGTATTTAGTATAGTTAGTATTTGTGTTAAATAAAGAATTTGAGGGCAAATTGGTCTTTTGCCCCTTATATTTTTGTATGGCCTGATAAGAATAGATTTAGATCAGGTCTTCATCTCCCAAAAAATAAAGCATAGGACGAAGCATAAGGAAGAAGAGAAGAAGATAACTAGAAGGAAGGAATCAGGTATTTTAGTAACTTTGTAGTGCAATTTTTGTTAGGTTAACATTAGAATTAGAATTTTTAGTAAGAAGATGAATTTTTCCTCTTTAAGTCAGGTTTCATCCTGCAAAATTTGGCAATTTTAAAATTTGTAGGTTTTCTCTATGATTTTCAGAATCCAAACCATTCAGAGTTGTTAGGTTACTGCAATAGAGTGAGATTCAAATTAAGTCTGTGATTTTTATACTGATTGTATAATTCTTAAAGTTTGATATGTGGTACCCTCATATGTCTATTTTAAGTGGAAAAAGAAATCAGGTCGATTCATATTGTGTAGAGAGAGTTATGGTCGGTTTACTAAGATGTTGTCCAGATAACACGAAATTGAAACAGGGTATGAATGTAAAATTGACTGTAAATAGTAGTATGATCATAAAATTTTAATATTGGAATATATGATGCCCATGTGTGTCAGGAGCAAAATAAAACAGAAATCACTTCGTTTGATTTATTAATTTGAGAGTTATGAATTTGTAAGTGAAATAAGGTCAGAAATACACATGCTAAAAATAGGATTTTGGTTAATGATGATTTTTATTAGCAATGAAACAAATGGTATGTACATTTGCTATATGTTTATATCTATAGGAGTCCAAGAGTGTGAAGGGATGCAAGAGGAAGATCCTCGTCATTTTCGAGAGGGTTAGCTCAGATAATCTGTGAGTATAAACATGATATGAATTTATAAGTGAAATATTTTGTTACGTGATATTTCAATGTCTGATGAATTGTTGTGAATTGAATGATTATATGTTATTTGATGAATTTGAATTATATGCACATATGTTTATTTGGTGAAACATGAGTTAATTGAATTATATATGATATACGCATTTGCATAGGAACAAATGAAATAAAGAGAGACGTTGTGACATAGCCAATCAAACATTGCAATACATGTTCTGTTATCTGGACCTATATAGTCAACCAATTACAATATCTGACAAATGGACCGAATGGTCAATAAATTGTTTATTTAGACCGACAGGTCAACCAATTGTTATATAGCTGGCCAGCAAATCAATTGTTATTTGTTATAAATGTTAGATGTATCGCAGGGTAATAGTTTGGCGGGAAATGTCATAACAATTAAATAAATGAATCATCCAATAGCATATATGAATGACTGTATATTTATTTTGAAGGTGTGACTGTATGTGATTGTTAAATTCATTGATTGTTTATATTCACTAAGTGGTGACTCATATAATTCGCTATATTTTTCAGTTGTTGAAGGTGTAGATAAAGTTTTGTACTAGAAGATCCTTACCTGTAGCTGTCATGGAAGAAAGGTCCGTCGGCTGTGTCCATCTCGCTCTCTCTCCTCATATGATAGGCATATAGAATAGAAAGTGATCGGGTTTTGGTTTTTGTTTTGTACATATTTATTGTAATAGGATATGATGCTATAAGTATAAGTTAAACCAAATGTTAAGTTTTGTTAGTATATTATATATATAAATAAAGTAAAAGTTAAAAAAATTTATATATGTTGTGGATATTATTTTATGCTTCAAATGAGGTATGGAGTTTTTCATCTTTGAGACAAATAACACAGATTCTTTGTGAATGTTTTCAATAAAGACTAGAGAGATTTCCATTTTTAAGTTTTGTTCCGGATGTTGACCTGGTTGCACATATTTTCAAATTGAGTTTGAAAATGATATTTTGATGAAAGGCAAGATAACTTCGAAAAGAAAGTTTTGGTGAAAATTTTACAAGTGTTTGATTGAAGATGATCTTTTATTGTTTGCAAACTATTTCATCTTTTAAATCAAAGGTTTTGAATGAAGCTTCTTATTGTTTGAGTTTGTTTCTATTCTTTGGAATATAGAACTTGTGTTTTAGTTTATGATTCTTCTATATTTTTGCTATAGCTTCTTTTTACAATTGAGTTCACCACATGGGTGTTAAAATTCCCTTTCAAAATAAAGTTTTTATATGGTGCAACTTGAGGGTTATGTAGAGTCTAGACATGGATGGAAAGGTGATTAAGTTCTTGTGTGCCTTATTGACAAGCACCTAAATAACAAATTGATAAGTTTGATCTTTTAAGGTGGATAAATGTGTATATACTAAAGAGATTAATGATATATGTGTGATTCTATGTGGATGATATGGCTATCTTTATTCCAAGTATTGATGTTGTCAATAGAATAAAGATAATTTTATTATCAATATTTATCATGAAAGACGTAAAAGAAGCCAATGTGATATTGGGTATGTGAATCATAAGGATGAATGAGAGTATCTTGTTAACAATATAACACTATGTTGAGAAACTTCTTAAGAAGTTTGAATTTTATGATGTAAATCATGTGAGTATCTTTTATGATTCCAATACTCAAGGGAAGATAATCTTGATCTAGTGCTAAATCCAAGTATGCATTTGTACTTCATGAGTTTCACACATTGAGACATAGCATATGCTATATGAGCAAGTATACACATAATCTAATCGTTGATTATAGAGAAGCCATATTGAGGTTTAAGAAATATTTGAGAGAAACCACTAAATATGGTATTCTATATAATGAATTTTCCATTGTTCTTGAGAGGAACAATGACGTTGAGTGAATTTTTTTAATTCATATGGGAATAATTTCATTAGTGGTTATGTTCTCACATTTGGTGGTAGAACAATAACATGAAAACCAACTATAAGCGAGTTATGTTAAGAGTTAGTTGCTTGAGAGTTGGAATATTCACTGAGACTAAGTGGTCGGAAAAACTTTCTTAGTAAGTGTCATAACACATGTAATGTATTGAGATTGCAAAATATATTGAGAATGCCAAGATGCAATATATATATATATTGAGAAATAAGGCCCTATTCTTTTCAACTTATTTTCTGTTCAGTTCAGTTCAGTTCAGTACCAATCAGTTCAGTATCATTCAGTTCAGTTCAATTCAATTTCAGTATTTAGTATTCAGTTTCAGTATTCAGTATTCAGTTTCAGTATTCAATATTCAGTATTCAGCATTCAGTATTCAGTATTAAGTTACTGTTTATGCATTATATCAATATTATTAATGTTTATTATTATTCATAAATATTAAAAAGCAATGAATATTAATGATAATATCGTTTCAATTTCAATTTCAGTTCATTTCTATTTATACATTATATGAATATTATTAATTGATATCAGTAATCACAAATAACAACAAAGAAAAAGAAACCAACAATTATATTTTTAAAATTATTAATTATTATTTCTACGATAAATAATTTTGTAGGAAAAATAAATAAATAAATAAAAGTAATAATATTTTATAAATATTGATAACAAATAAAATAATAAGGTACATAACAATAATTACAATAAAATATAATATATAACAATAATAATAATAATAATTTATAATGGTATATTTAATTATTATTATATGTAATAATTAATAAATTTTATTAGAACATATAGTATTATTTAAAGTGTTACTAATTATTATTTTAAAAATATTATTTATATTATTAATTATAATTCAGTTTGAGTATTGTTCAGTTTTAATATATTCAATTTTGGAATCATTCAGTTCAGTTTCAATACAGTTCAGTTCAGTTCAGTACCATTCAACTCAGTACATCTACTTATCAGTTGAAAAAAGTAGGGCCTAAGACCTATAATGGCAAAAGTATATGTATACGTTTGAGACATATTATTGAGATGGAATTTTTCCATTTAAGTCTAGAGTGATTCTGATCAAATCATATGACAAATATTTGAGAAATAAATTTTTAAAAAAGAAATTTATTTTTGATATATCAGAGAGGATGGGACTTAAGCCAATTTAAATTTAATGAAGGGTGGAAACCCAACCTACATGAGTGGAGATCCCACGGAATAGGTTCATATGGGTACTAACAAGCCTTCCGTTAGTTCTGCTAACACTATAAAAAAATATTGTCTCAAATCCTAGATGTGTGAAAAGTGCTATGTTACATATCTTGAGAGGTTGAGTCAAAAGGACTCTTAATGAGATTTCATAGCTCTTATGAGTGGTGTATAAAGTGCAATATACACTTGATGATATCACCTATGTGAGTGTGAAGTGGAGCCGCTTGTATGAGATATAATATTGGCAATATCTCTAGAGCACTCATCGAAGACTAGGCGCGCGCACGGCCTATTTGCTCAAAACCGCGATGAACAGGAATGTACTTGGTATAATGCGATATGGTAAAATCCATATCTTACGATAACGCTTATTTGGTTCATAGAAACTATATATTTCACCAAATATTTCATAAGTTAAATTTTATCTATCAAGTTCTGGTTCATAGTCCACAAGACACCAGTTCCATGCATTATATGTCAAACTCGAGATATCCAGAAAATTCTTTTTATTTAAACTTCTTTTGAAAGTTGTGGGGGATTGTTGGAAAAATTAAGATTTTATATTACTTTCAAAAGAGTATTTTGTGATATTTCTTGTGAGAAAAATATCTTGTGGTCAAAATAGTTTGTGGTGGAAGTTATAAACTTTATTTCCTTCATAAAATTGAGTTTTAAGTGAGTTTAATTCTCCAACGGTTATATTTGATTAAATTCTTGTAACTCCCGTCGGTTATGGTTTTTAAGACACCATACTTATTATTTTGTAACAACTATTTTATTACCTATAAAAAGGTTGGTGGGTTTTTCCATAAGTGAAGATAACCGAATTTTATACTTGCTCTCTCTCTCTCTCTCTCTCTCTCTCTCTCTCTCTCTCTCTTCTGTATATGATAAGCATTTCTGATTCCTGTATCCAAACTCAAATCGAGTTTGAAGGAGTTGTTTAATCCTGGAAGGAACTACGAAGTATCCTTTAAGGATAGAGTCTCCTACTCGACTCAACTCATCCTAACACTTAAAAGTTTGTTCTTGTTCTTTCAGTAATGTTCCAAGTGGTTAAGATCATTAATTACAACTTTTGAAGGTCATTTTCAATTTGAGCCGAAAGTGTTGCCTAACTAGAGTAAACAGTTGCATAAGTTGTGCATCCAGATGTGCTGCAACAGATTCTGAACAATAAAGCGTTGCATTTGGTCCAGTTTCAAACCTACGGCAACAGTTTCTAAAAAGAGTTGTCTTTCATCAGTTTGCCTTCGGATTAATCCGGATCAGTTTGCCTCTGGATCAGTTTTCATCCGGAAGTGTTGCCTCTGGATCTATTGCAACAGATTTTGAACAATGAAGTATTGCGTCTAATCCAGTTTTGAGCTGCGGCAACAGTTATTGAAGAAAAGCGTTGCCTCTGTCCGGAAGCAACTCCGGAACTTAGTTTAAAGAGCAAATTTTCCAATAAACTTTAGATAAAAGTTGGGTAATGAATGGCTAATTCAACCTCCAGTTTTTTGGCTCCAAAATTGACTTTAATGCACAATAAAATGATCTGTTAATTGTCCAAAACCCTCTCCTCTTGTACTTGAAGCCTCTTTTCTTGCTTCTGTCCTCCACGTCTCATAGTCATCCATCCAAATTTAATTCAGTTTCACATTCCTATGACATAATTTTAATATTCTTACATACATTATAAATCATCAAGACCAAAAAACGTATTTACCTATATTGTAAATGTAATAATATTGATTTATTTATAAATTACTATTATTTTATAAAATTAATAATTTCCAAAAATACCACTGAACTTGATGAGTTATTTTTAAGTTAATCTCCTTTTGTCGGCGGGATTGTGCTATTAGTAAACAGACCGCCTCGAGGTGGTACCTGAATTTGGAAGAACAAGAAATCCTTTTGAAACCAGAATTTGGAAGAAAATTTCCTATTGGTACCTGATAATCCTAATTCAATTAGGATTAAAATTGCAATTATTCATATATAATTCCCGTGGCCATTCTTGTTAATTTTGTAAGCGCTCTGCGAAACCCTAATCAATCTAATGCCGCAAAACGTGTACTCATACCTTTCAATGGAACCAATTCCGGAGTCGGCCATCCAGTACATTCTGCCTCTTCCATCATCATCATCACCATCACCATCATCATCATCATCATCATCATCTCAGCAGGTTTACTTGAACATCTCAGGTGAAGTTATTCACAAAAATACTACCGTTTCTGTGGATGATGTTGAACCAATGGTGATCCCTATTGATTTGATCGATAATGAACAACAATTGTTGGAGAGATTTTCACCGGAGTTGAGTTGGCTACTAGGAATCGATTCAGATTCACATCAGGAAGTGGTTTCGGATCTAATCCAAAAACTTAAAAGCTACACAAGCCCCAGATCCAGCAAGGACCACAAGGTTATGGCGTTCCGTGTGCGTATAGTCTCGGTACAGATTAATCATTTTGAGGAAGAACTTGAAGACAATGAAGATGAAGATGAAGATGAAGACGAAGACGAAGACCTGTTAGATAGCGTTGAGAGGCAATTGAGCGCTGAATATGAAGAGAGAAACTATGGAATGGTACCATCATCAATTGAATCTATACGAATGTTGGTGCCTATGAATTTAGAACAAGAAAAAGAGGGTAAAACTTGTACAGTGTGCTACGACGACCTTGTGGATGTTGCTTCAGCTCTGCCTTGTGGCCATTTTTTCCATGGTAAATGCATTACACAGTGGATGATGGTTAGTCACTTTTGTCCGGTCTGTCGCTATGAGATGCCAGCTCAGCCCTAAACTCCTGCAGGTCTTGACAAATTTATTGGCTTCTTGCCTTTCTGGTTACTTAGAGGACAAAGAACTTATTTTTACTGTTTTTAGGACTTGCATTTTAAAATTTGTTGTATACAACTATACGTATCAAATAAAATAATTCATTTGCATCCTAGGAATCGATTTTTGCTTGAAACGTTTTATATTGATTTTAGCTTGTCTAGGAATCGATTCTAAGTCGCATTAAAGTTGGCTTGTATGTAATCAGTGAAGTGAGAGGACACACAAGCAGTGCACCCGTGGCAGAGAATCATGCCATTTTGAATACTTGTAGAAAAGATTCACTATATAGTCTTTGATGAAACAAATGAGATAGATTGTGTTGAGTTTCAAGTCTTCAATGTGAAAACCAAACCTATGAATTAGATCAGCCGAATAGAGAATTTAGACTGTGTTCGTTTTCAAGTTCATCATATTGTTATTGTTCTATAAACATATTAAGTTTGCATCTCTAGTTCGAAATCATGAGCAGTTTCAAGTATTCAGGTGTTTTTATTTTCATTCTAGACAAATTTTTGGCACGCAAAATTTTTTCTGTAGTTATAATGAGGTTTTTGTATGATCTTAGTTTTACATTTGTGCCTTTTTTTTCTTTAATATGTTCTCTTGTCATGCTTTGTTGGTAATGAATTTGCAATCCTTCAAAATTTCTAGTTTGTTAGCTAGAGGCAGACTAGTATACTCTGTTTATTAAGGCCTTGTTCTCTTGGACTGCAATTCAGTTCAGTTCAGTTCAGTAATGCTTAGTTATAAATTTACACTAAAATAAGTTCAGTTCAGCTCACTTCAATTCAGTTTAGTTCAGCTTTCAAAAGTTAAAAAAAAACAAGGCCTAAATCTATCATCTCATAAAGGCCGATGAAGGAAATGCTGTTTGTTTCGGTACAAACATGCTGTTTGTTTCTCTTGTTCTAATTTTATGTATTTTTTCTTATTTGGAAAAATTTTAAATAGCACGTAACAAAAATTTCCTTGTTTGAAAACTATAACAAAATAATGTCCATAGTACATCAATTTTTATTACCACACATAGCAAGCCATATAAAATAGCAATACTCAGTTGACCATACCTATCGTGATCCGATACACCATCTTATTACAACGTTTAATAATATTATTGGCTCAGTCATGTCACCATGTGGCCAAACTAGTAAAGTTTATACCATAACCGATTTAAAACCCAGTCCTTGTTTGTTGCAACTAGAAGAATTACAAGATATCATACGATAGAATTGAAAAATGGTGTAAAAGAAAGTACTTACAGAAGAAACATATTTTCCTTATATTATGAATATAGTGATTTTAGTGTATTTATACATCAATTTTTATTGTAAAATTTACAATATACTAGAATATTGTTTCGTATCTACAAAATTGATCGGTGTTTTGAAGTACGACAAAGTTGTTGTTGTTGTGGACATCAACGAATCCAAACTATTTTGTTATGGGGTTCAAGTATTAATATAAAAAAAATTTAGTTTAATGGGAGTTTCTGAATGATTTGTTGAATAGCCTTTTGTTCCCTTCCACCTTTATCAAGTGGATTATGGCCTGTTGAAAAAGTGCTCACTACTCTTTGCTGATTAATGGTAGATTTCAAGGAGGGTTTAGGGGGAAAAAAGGCCTTAGGCAAGGGATCCCTATGTCTCCCCTCCTGTTTGTTTTTGTTATAGATTATTTGTCCCGTGTTCTACTCCATTATGCTAACTTTAGGGGCCTTAACTTCCACCCTGGATGAAAGCCTGTGAAGCTCAATGCCTTATGTTTTACTGATGACCTCATCCTACTTTGTAAGGGTAATACTCAATCCTTTAGCTGTATGTTAGAAGGGCTATCTCCATTCTTAAAAGCCTTTGTTTGCATTAACTTTGATAAGTCTAGTCTCTAGACTTGTGGCATTCCGATGATATCAAACAGGTCCGTTTGACCTTCCCAGGGGTGAAGGAGGGATCTTTCCCCCTTACCTATTTGGGTGTTCCCTTGAAACCTAATAAATGGTCCAAGCATGATTGTGCTAAGGTTGTGGATAAAATCAGAGGCTTAATTAGCAATTGGGGGTCTAGGCATCAGTCCTATGCTGGCAAAATGCAACTTATTTCTACTATTATTTTTGGAATCAGATCTTAATGGATGAGTATCTTTTGTCTCCCTAGTACTGTTGTTAAGGACATTGGCAGGTTATGCAGAGACTTTCTTTGGGGTGACACTAATGTTAAAAGGAAAATTCACAGAGTGTCCCAGGATAAAATCTACACTGCTAGAAGCAAGGGTGGACTGGGGTTCAAAGAAGGGGGCATATGGAGAAAAGGTATCTATGGGGAAGTTTCTATAGGTCATTGCTTTTCATCAGTAATCACTATGGATCAAATGGAAGTGTGTGCCTGAGAAACCGTGATTTTGGACTGTAAGGGTGAAGTGTGATGCTAGTTGGTACTGGAGGAAGCTGCTCATGTCGATGGATTTATCATCTCTTCATTCTAAAAGAAGCTACTGTGTCTGGTAGATTTTGCTCTTCTAAATGCTATAAAAGCTTAACTAACAATGGGAATTGTTTTCCTGGATACAAAATGGTTTGATGCACTCTTGCTGCTCCAAAGCATAGATTCCTATTTGGTTAGCTATTCAGCATAACTTACTTACCAGGGGTAGACTTGTTGTCTATATTCAAGGGATTGATTTGTTGTGCCCTGTTTGTGGTGGGACTGAGGAAAGCCACTTGCATCTATTCTTTCAATGTCCCTTTTCGAAGTTAATTGTTGATTGTGTGGAAGATTGGTTATTTGAGGGGGACTCTAAATTCCAGTTTGGCTACAGTGGTATAGCAATCTCAAGCCAGGCAGCTTCCAGGACTGTGTTCTAATGGCCACACTCCAATCTACTGTTTATATGGTTTGGATCAATCGTAACTCTAGCCTTTTCTCTTCTTTGTGTATGTCTGTAAAGAACTGTCTTACTCAAATTCAATTTACTGTAAGAAATAGGCTCAATCTGTATAGGAAGAAAAATAGGAAGCTAGGTGAGGATATTCTTTGTACTCGCATTCTGAATTATGTTCTTTCTGATGCCTACTGTGCTAGGCTTGCTTTGTATACACACCTTGTAAATGTGTTTTTCGAGCCTATATATAAATATCAGAAATTCACATAAAAAAAGTATAAGCAAAAATTAATATTGAGACATTTCAATAACATAGCATGAAAACTCACATATAAATACGTATTAATTTTGAGAATTGGAAAAAATGTGAGAAATTTGAAAAAAAAAGATGATAAATCATCCAAATTATGGTAGTAAAAAAACAATCACTTCCACTTTGCATGTTACAACTTTCAATGGGAGTCTTTACTGTTAGAAGTTATGTATCACTAATTTTTGTTGTGTCAAAATATTAATTTATGTATAGTATAATAATAATTATTAAAAAAATTCCATGGACAACATTTCTCATTCGCCACTGAATGAAGATTCTCGTAAGGTGGAAGTTAAGAAAATTTTGTAAGCAATTTAAGAATCCCGTAATAATTTCAATAATGAAATATATGTCAACTGTGAGCCATAGAATTTAACTGGGATAATACCCAGGAATCAACTTGTCTAGAATTGATTGATAAATATAAACAATTAGTTTAACGGAAGCATACCTTAGTATGTAATAAACTGTAACGAATAGATCAAACGTTCTATCTCCTCTACTATTCGCAATCGGCCTCTTATTGTATTGACGTTGTCTTTGAGAGAAGTGATTTGATTTCCTACTATCTTTGATGACAATAGCTTGGATGGAGCAAATGGTGATCTAAAATCTTTTCATGTGATGTTCTTTTATAGAGAAAAGAAAGAAAAAGAAGCAGTTCTTATTCCCTTCACTTAACGTTAATTAATAAGAAAACTAAACCTGCTTTAATTAACTCCATAAATATATTATAATGTAAATTAATACTAAAATTATAGTTTTGATTACCTATAAATAACATATACATTAATGTTATTAAAAATTAAAACTGCAATTTAGTTTTTACTAATAACATACAATTTAATGTTAAGTAAGACTTCATCAAAAAAAATGTTAAGACAAAAAAAATCTTCTACTTTTATTTCTCTTGGCGAAAAGATAAAAACCAACATTTTATATTGTCTTATTTGATAGTAGAAAAAAGTTTACTAACCCTTACCGATTTAAACAACCTTCGATTAGCAATCCATCATGCGACACTATCATATATGTTTAATCGGGGTTATTTATTTATGCATGTTGACCACATAGATTATAAAAAATAATCTTACATTCTCCCACTTGGTCCTTATGCATAAATATTCTCATGTGGAAGCAAAATATGTATATACGAGTCATCCTTAATTTGCAAAAAGTAACACACGTATATAATCTTTACAAGATTTAAAACAACTGTGTCATGGCGGTTACAGGTCATTTATGTCGTCTCGTTCCATCCATGTACTACAAATCATTGTAACTGCCAATTATACTATTATGCAGTAAATATTACATTATTGCTCACTTTAATGTAACAAATATTTTATTGTTACTAAATATATAACTATAATTTTATCGCACCAAATAAACTTTAATGCGCATCTCTAATGTAGCTAACAATTAAATATGCAAAAGCAACTTTTATTGAATTCTCAAAGTGTCATTACAATCAAAATGAGCTAAAACTTTTATTGTATATACAACTCATTATGCTAACAATAACTTTTCTATAATGTTCATATTCCGTACATGGCCAATAATCTTTTTAGCCAATAACCTTTCGTTAGGGATTCTCTAAAGTCGATTCTATTTCAATATGCTTAATAGACACTTACATTTTTGCACCCGTTTATGTCAAGTACTCTACATTCATGTGTTTCACACCCTTACAATACTTTTCATTCTGTCAAAAGAAGACCATTGTGGAATTATTGCAATACAATCTCAATAGTTTGCTATAATATCGACTATTCATGTACTTGAGATTAAGCTCCACAACCACAATCATAGTATCATGGTCTCAAAGCACGCCACAATTTCAACATTCATAGTGGAAGTAGCAATGACAACTTGCTCCCACTTTTCTATAATACTACTGAAATTTCTTCATTGGAGAGTAAAGTTTTTCCATCACATAACATAAGTGATAAGAAGTATGTCGTCAAAATATAGGACTAACTCTCACTGACCTTCATGTATATCTATAATAGTAACACACAATGTTATTGTTAAACCAAAGATACAATTGATAGGCATTTCATTTCAGTCTATATATATTGACCTCCGTAATTCACATCACTTTCCTTAATACTTTGACTTTCATTTTATGTATTTTTTTTGGTAATTAAAGGAAAGGAAACAAAAACTAAAAGAAAGAGAACAACCCAGCAAGGCAAAAAAAAAACAAAATGTTGCCCACTTAATCAATTAGGCAGGCCAGAGACATTACGAAAGGCAACAGCTTCTTTGCAGTCAAATTCTAGGAAATGTAAGAGACTAGAAGGGGGCTCGTTCAATAGATTCACTCCTAAGGGCATCTTGCAAGCTTCACTCGCCAAAAGTCAGCGCAAGAGTTTGCTTCTCTGAAACAATGAGCAACTTGGACATTAGAGATTTTACTCATAAGCTGGGAAATACACATAAGAAGATTGATCAAGGGGTGTTCTGGAGGGATGGTAGAAAGGTTCATCAACAGGTTTACAAGGTTAAGTGAATCGGATTCCAGTATAACATTAGAGAAACCCTTAGAAGAAACCAGATGGAGACCTGTAAGTGCTGCCCATGTCTCTGCCAAAAGAGGATTACCTTTCCCGATGTTACGCATAAATCCAGTCCTCCATGAACCAAAGTGATCTCGTACTAAGCCACCCGCACTTATAAATCCTGATACTACATCACAAGCTCTATCAATATTTAACTTGAGCCAAGAAACAGGAGGTTTCATCCATGAAATCGGAACCATATCAGAACTTGAAACAAAATTCATGCTAAGAGGGGACCAATTATAATGGCAAGATTCCACAAGCTCCTGATAGCACCACACCTATTAGAGGGAATGCATGTACCATTATTGAAAATATGAGTGTTGCTCCATTTCCATAACCACCAATAAGTAACACAAAAAGTAATGTTCCAAGGGCTATTCCAGATATCATGTTGAATCCGACTGAAGTTCGAGGTCCACAAGTCCATTGCGGACAAGCTGAAAAAATTAGGAAGAAACGATGCAACTCCCAGCTGATGCCAAACCTCCTTACTAAATTCACAATCTCTCAAGACATGAAGGATTATCTCGGCACCATCAGAACATGATGTACATGAATCATAATCGATGAGATGTCGATATTTCCTTTCCTCATTAGTCAAAAGTTTCCCTGGGATAGCTAACCAAATACAGAATTGTATTCGATGAGGCACTTTAAGTATCCAAACCGAGAGCGATAGAGGATCCACATTAGTTTGGTCAGATGAAGATAACATTTTGAAGGCAGATTTAGAAGAGAAAATTCCCGAAGAAGATTTGTTCCAGTTGAGCATATCTTCTTCATTACTATCCGACAAAGGTTGGATAGCTGCCAAACAGAGTAACAAGTCAGTAGGAAGCAACTTCTCTAGTGATGACCAATCCCATTTGCCAGAGGACACCACATATTCATTAACTTTCCTATTTATATGCTCGTTAGGGATTCCACCCAAAAATTCAGCAATAGGCTTATCCACAAGCCATGCATCCGTCCAGAAATTAATGTTTGCCCTATTTCTAAGTGAACACCTGATCCCCTCTTTGAATTCAGGTAAAAGCTTTAGAAAGTTCCTCCATAGGTAAGATTTCGGACCAGACTTACTAGAAAAAAGGAAAAGATCACCTTGCTTTATATATTTTCCTCTTAAGAGTTGTACCCATAAGGCATTTGGTTCCTTTAAAAATCTCCACATAAACTTCATGAAAAGCGCAGAATTATGAGTCTTACTCCGTCAAATACCCATGCCACCTTCCATTTTATCTTTACACACTTGATCCTAAGAAATTAAGTGAATTTTCTTATTACCTTGAGACCCTCCCCATAGGAAAGTTCTATTAGCTCTGTCTAGTTCCTCCAAAGTTGAAGCAGGAAGGATTTTTATTTGCATTACATGATTCAGGATTCCGCTCGTAACTGCCTTAATTAGAGTAACCCGACCTGCAAGTGATAGGTTGGAGGCTTTCCAACCAGCGAGCCTCGAATGAACACTCTCCACCACTTGAGAGAAAGTGTTTTTGAAAACCCGATCATGAAGCAGTGGAACCCCTAGGTACTTTCCTAAGCAAGATGTCAAACGAATACCACATTGGTGGCTAAATGCCATGGCTAGCACTGGTTTTACATTTTTAGAGACACAAATGCGTGACTTGGAGAGGCTAACTTGTTATCCAGACATAGCACAAAACTCTGAAAGGCAATCTTTCATGATCTTAACCTAGTTCATAGACGCTTCACCAAATAGTAGAAGATCGTCAGCGAAAAAAAGATGGGTGATATCAGGACTTCCTCTAGCATAAACAATCCCCTTTTATAGACCTGCTTCCACCTTAGATTGGATGATATGACTTAGTCATTCTATACAAAGCACAAAAAGGTAGGGAGAAAGAGGATCGCCTTGTCTGATACCCCTAGATGGTTTGAAGCTCTCAATCATATTACCATTGAATAAGATCATCATAGTTGAAGTTAATATACATTTATGCATTATATCAATCCATTGAGTTGGCATGCCTATGCTAACCAAAGTATCGACAACAAATTCCCACCGCAAGCGATCATATGCCTTCACTAAGTCAACCTTGATTGTAACAAATCCTTTTTTCCCGTTCTTGGTGCGCATGGTGTGAATAATTTCTTGTACAATTATGATGTTATCAGAAATTTGTCTCCCTGGTATGAAGCTGCATTGGTTTGGTCCCACCAGAGTTGGTAGAAGTGGTTTAATATGCTCAGCAATGATCTTCGTAATAGTCTTATACACCACAGAGCAAAGACTAATCGGCCGAAATTGGCTAACACTCGTAGGACTATGAACTTTAGGAATGAGCACGAGAAGAGTATCATTAACACAAGACAAATTGGTGATCCCAGAGAACGATGCTAAGATGAAATCTATGACTCCTAACTTGACCACATTCCAATGTTTCTGAAAGAAACTTGCTGGTAGGCCATCTATTCTAGAAGCTTTGAGAGCTCCCATTCTAAAAATCACATCCTTTATTTCTATACCAGTTACTTTCCCAAATGCATTCAAAATAAGGTTTGGTTCCAAGTATGGGAAATGGGCTGTAGCATGTAATCTCATTGAAGAATCATTTTCAGCAGTAAAAATGGACTTAAAGTGCTGAACAATTAAGCTTTTAAGGCTATCTTGTTCTTCCACCCATTCTCCTTCAGCATTCTGTAGACGATCAATTTATTCCTCTTTCTATGATTCATGGTAGAAATATGGAAAAAATGAGTATTCCTGTCACCATCAGTAAGCCACTTTTTCCGAGATTTCTGATGCCAAAAAATTTCTTCTTGCTTCAGAATATCTGATAATTCAGCTCTCAGTTTCTCTTCGTAGGTAGCTAAAGTTTGAGGCCAATTCCTATCCATTTCTTTATTAATTCCAGCAATTCTGGAAAGGGTACGCATTGTTCGCTTCCTGATATGCCCAAAAACCTCTCGGTTCCAAGCCACCACCTCTTTTTTGAAGTTGGCTGTAGCTATGAAGAAATTAGACTTAGGATTCCCAGTTTGTTTGACAAAATCCCCAAAACCAATATGAGATTCCCAAGCCGCCTCGTACCTGAACTGTCTGTCAGTAAGCACATAATTTGGCCCATCTAACCTAAGTAGAACTGGGCAGTGATCGAAGTGACGGAAAGGTAAGTTTGTGACTGTAGCATTCGGAAATCTACACTTTCCATATGGGTTAGTATAGGCTCTATCCAGTCTGACCTGTAACCTATTCCTTCTCCAAGTGAACCTGTGTCCCAAAGCTCCCAAATCCATAAAATTGAGAGCATTGATATGCCTTTTAAGGTTGAGGCTCTGATTGACATATTGACTCGAACCCCCTGATTGATCCGAAATATTATCAATGTCGTTAAAGTCCCCTGCCACGAACCAAGCAATATCAATATCCACTTGTAACTTGGATATATCATCCCACATGGCATTCCTAATAGTGGTCAAGGTGCTAGCATATATCAAGGTAAAGAGAAAAGTGGCTTCCCATGTAAGGTAATTATAACATGAAGAAAATAACGGTTCTCATTCAAAATATCTACTTGAACTGAATCAAACTTCCAAAAAAGCCAAATTCCCCCGGACAAACCAATAGGATCGATACAATGTTAACTCCATCCTCTTAGTTTCGACGAAAGCTCTCTGGCCCTAGACCCACCAACCTTCATTTCTAGTAAGCCAAACAAATTTAACTGAAGAGACTTAACTAAGTCTTTAACATGCAGAAAACTTCGATTATTAGCACAACCCCTAATGTTCCAGACAATACAATTCATAAAAAGAGTATGTTGAAAAAACACAAATCCCCAAAGCCTAACGCTTACTCAGTTGACGACCGACATGTCTGCTTTCCTGTAGCATGAGCTCTAGCTTTTCCTTTGGATCTATCTTTTTTGGTAGTCCGACCCATGACAATGTCCGGTGGAATTGGTGGTGGGACTTTCTCGAGGCCTTTAGCTGCTGCACTAACATGAAGGTCAGTAGAAATAGGATGCTTAGTTTCCATACTCCTCTAATTATCCATTTCTCCAACCGCTAGATCACAGTTGGACGATAAGTCTTTGGGTTGCAGGATATTAATTTGGAGAACTTGTGGATTTTTAAAATTACCAACATCACATAAATTGTCTACGTCCATTAACAGAGCAGTGGGCTTTTCACTTGGACCACTAGGCCCAATAGAGCATGATGATTGGAGGCCATCAACATGTAATTTTTCCGCTTTCTTGTACGCGAAGTAGGTGAGCAAATGTCAATTTGGTCAAAAAAAATTGAACGAATTAATAAAAATATAAGAATTAAAATCGAACCAAATATATTCGGTTCGGTGTAAATCGAATTGAATATAATTCAGTTCGGATTTGATTCGATTCGATTATAATCGAATTGTTCAAACTCTATAATTTATAAATAATTTGTAATTTATTTTTTTTAATGTTATATGAGAGAGACTTAAAGTAATTTCATCTTGATATGTGTTAAATTTGATAGTATTTAGACTTTAAAATTTATATTTACAATAATAAATGTAAATAATGATACATAAAAATATTAATTCAAGTGGTATCGCAGGTATATAATGAATTATTGAATGAGTTATATTCCTAAAGTTGTAAAGTAAAATAATTTTTTCCAAATTAGAATTACCTAAGTTAAAATCTCATATTTATTATTATTGTTTACTAATTAATCTATTATATATCGTCAATATTATTTGAATATTAGATATACTATAAATATATATTAAAATATAATATTTATTAGTTTATTCGGTTTGGTTTGATTTTATTTCGATTTTTATGATAAAAATTAAAATCGAATCGAAACCTAAATTTTAAAAATTTTAAAAACTAAAATTAAACTAAAATAAATTTAATTCAATTTAATTCGATTATTTTTATTCGATTTGGATTTAGATTTCGGTTCATAGAATTGTAGGATGCGCCTTATTTGATTGAACAAATTGAAGGGTGGGTTCCAGCTTTGAATTCTCCATAGGCCCATTTTTACTTATAAATTGAGTTTTTTTAGAAAAAGGTTTAGTGGATTTAGTGGGATTATCAGTAGCTGGCATTACGTGATCTTTCACTAGGACCTCCCTATCATCTGCTGAAATGTCAACCGCCGAGCTAAGCACATCAAATCTGTTCCCTATCTTAGGCACAGCTGTCTTCATTTTGACAGGTTGCACAGTAGGAACATTAGACTCCGCCAAAGCTTTGCTGCCATTAACGGTTATCTTCGAAGTCGCCGGTACCGGCGCCTTTGGTTTCGCCGGACCTGATATTTTCCTTCGTCTAGTATTTTTCTGAGCAAGCATCCAAGGTCCAAATTCTTCCAACACCTCCGGCATTGTTTAATCCTGATAAATTATCTTGCTTCCCTTCGTCCCCTTCTTCCATTAAACCTTTTGAAGCTCTCTTAGGGCACAACTCCTTGTTATGACCAAATACTCCACATTCAAAGCAAATGTTGTGGAGGCCTTCATATTTAATTCTATAGACTCTGTTCTTCAAACGATATTTTGCTAGAAAACATACCCGCAAATCAACTTCAACACACTCTTGCGTATTTGCCTCGACTTGCATTGATGTTAGTTTTATCTACATATAAGGCTTTACCAACTAGTGATTAGTTATTTGTTTCTCTATTTGATATAAATAGAGAAACAAATAACTAACATTCATGTGTTTCACCTTTCTTATTCTTTACTATTATTTTTTTTATTTGTTTCTCTACCAATAAATAATTTGTTTCCTTTAATATGACTAGTATCATAGATCCTTAATTAGTAGAACAACCGGAACAAAACATTGAATTTGATAAAATAAAAGAATCTCTAATGAAACACTATTTCCTTTCTTTTCAATTCTCAATTTATTTTCCTGCTTTGTCCATTCTCTTATTGTTCTACTACAATTGTTTTTCTATATTTCCATTCCATAAAACTTATCTATGATTGATGTAATTTTTTCCATCATATATTTAAATTCATTTCTATCATCATAAATTAATTATCATTCATTTTTTTTTAATTTAACACATATATATTATTATTAAATAATAAACAACCGTTATTACTAAATTACTAAAAATAACAGTTACAAATCTTTGAATGATAACAACACTTCAATTATTGCAAATATAGAAACCATGAAAATCTAATTGACATTTAATATGAATAATTAACTTAATGATCATTCCTTGATCCTTAATCTTTAATTCATTTAAGGATATATAATTTCATTATGTAATTTATTCTATTATACATGTAAGTTCCTTTACATCATGTAATATATTACATCATTATTCATGTTAAACTAATTATAACCGAAAACAAAGAAAACTATTCTCTTTGGTTAAGGAAACAGAAACCCATTTACTTTTATGTTTTCTTTCACTACCATATATTCAATTTATGCACTTAATTGAATAAAAAAACAATGTCTTTTAATTAAAGGAATATAAATTATATATAATTCCTTTAATTTTCTGTTTTCGTTTCTTTTCACTTTTATTATATCAAATTGTATATATCCATTTTTTAATTTATAATAGTTAATTAGCAATACACATTTATTGCTAATTGACTAAATAGGAAACTATCGTAACCCTTTTATATCCATATGTTTTCAATTCCCTTTATGTATTATACTCTAACCGTTAATTTCCTTTCATTAACTGACAAAATTGATATTGTCAATTACAACTAATGGAAATTAATCATTAGCCACATATATACATAATTACAAAATTGATATTTGCCATATATATATAAATTAATTAATTCAAGGACAATTTACCTATTATGTCTATTTTTAATTCTAATTAAACACATATATAAATAACTAATATATAAAAAGACATTTCATAAGAGGGGGTAAATTATTGTTCAATTAAATATTATTAACTACCCTTTACATTAGAAACTTTTATATAATTTAATTTTATATATATAAAATATATGACAGTTATTAGAATTAATTAATTAAAAGAAACTCATAAAATGTCAATTAAACTATACCCATAATTAATTGACAACTTTTCAATTAACCGCACCATTAATTATCATTTAATTGTAGAAATAGAAAAATAAATTAATTTAGTTTACTAAAGAAACAAAATAATGCCTTATATTATATTTCTCACTTTCACCTTAATCGTACTTAATGAGAAAAATAAGAAATCTATTTCATTTATTTCTTTTCCCATTTCTATTATGTACAAACTTTTACTATTAATAGTTGTTTTTCTTTTCCCCTTTATGCATTGATTCGTTTCATTCTTTTAAATGTCATTTATATTTACTTACATAAATGACAATTAATTAACAAAGAAAACTCTTCTTGTTAATTAAGAAAAAAACATTCAATACATTATTATTTGAAACAAATAACCATTTCAATATTTATATATTTATGTATTGTCTTATTAATCTTTTATTGGTAACCATAATATCAAATATAACAAATATAATAATCTAAACTGTGATTTATACACAAATAAAATATACAATACAATTAGAGTTAATCTTTTACATCAAATGTATATAAGTACACTATATTATCAAATAAAAAATACAATCCTTTCTTTTTTTATTTGAACTGAACCATAATCATATTAAATATACATTTGACCATCATAACCCTAAAATTTGAAATTTATACTTGTGCATGTCTTTATTTTCACGAGAAAAAACCTAAATGGATTCTTTACTTACATATTTTCTTTTCATAACTTTCATTTATATTTCTTTATTTTCTTTTATTTTGATATCTATTCTATTCGGTTCTTTTCTTTTCTTATTCTTTTATTTTATCCAATTAACTTTCCATTGAATTAAAATAACGTTAATTAAAGAAACAGATTTATACTTTCATATTTATTTATAAAGAAATATATATATATTCCTTTTATAATTCTTAATTATAATGAAAGAAATATAATTAATATATAAAATAATTTAATTAATCCTTAATTAGGAAAACTCAAAATTTCTCGTGAAATCATTTGATCCAAAAATCGTAATTCAATCATATGGTTAAAACAACTTTAATTTCATGAGTATCTATACAACTTTAAAATTTCTAAAATTTTCTCATGAACCATAATTAAATCAAACTTTCATACAAACAATCCGAGGACAAGATGGCTCTGATACCAATTGTAAGCAATTTTAGAATCCCGCAAAAATTTCAATAATGAAATATATATCAGCTGTAAGCCATAGAATTTAATTGGGATAAAACTCAGAGATCAACTTGTCTAGAATTGATTGATAAACATAAACAATTAGTTTAACAGAAGCATACCTTAACATATAATAAACTGTAATGAATAGATCGAATGTTCTAGCTCCTCTACTATTCGCAATCGGCCTCTTATTCCATTGACGTTGTCTTTAAGAGAAGTGATTTGATTCCCTACTATCTTTGATAACAATAGCTTGGATGGAGCAAGTGGTGATCTAACATCTTTTCATCTGATGTTCTTTTATAGAGAAAAGAAAGAAGAAGAAGCAGTTCGTATTCCCTTCACTTAAGGTATGTCTTTAATGTTAATTAATAGAAAAACTGAACCTGCTTTTTAATTAGCTCCATAAATATATTATAATGTAAATTAATACTAAAATTGCAGTTTTGATTACCTATAAATAACATATACATTAATGTTATTTAAAACTAAAACTGCAATTTAGTTTATGCTAATAACATATACTTTAATGTTAATTAAGACATAAAATCTTCTACTTTAATTTCTCATAGCCAAAAGATAAAAACCAACATTTTATAGTGTCTTATATGATAGTGGGAAAAAGGGTTACTAACCCTTACCGATTTAAACAACCTTCAGTTAGCAATCCATCATGTGATACCATCATATATGTTTAATTGGGTTATTAATTTATGCATGTGGACCACGTAGATTATAAAAAAAAAAAAATAAGCTTACAAATTTAGGTTAAAAAAGTGTTATTGTTTTTCTAATTTTCTTTATGTTTTTATCTTGCTCTTATGACAAGTTTTTTTCTATCTACTATAGTTCTATATTGTGATGAACGAAAATTCTACAATACCCGACGACTATCCAAGTGTACGATAAATTTAGGGTAATGTTATTTACTGCCTAGAATTTCTAGTTATTGCCCCCTGAAATTACTTGAATACCCTTCTAATAATAAAAAAAAATACTTAAATGCTCTTTTAATGATAAAAAGGAACCAATAGTCTTGGCAAAATGGTTTTTTATCCAACCATTGGCTAGGCAAAAAACGATTTTGCCCAACTAGTGGTTGAGCAAAAAAGTATATTGCCCAACCATGAGCTAAGCAAAAACCGATTTTGCTCAACCAATGGCCAGGTAAAACGACATTTTTCCAAACTAGTGGCTAGAAAAATGAATTTTGCCCAACCAATTGGTTGGACAAAATATGATTTTATCCAACTGATTGGTTAAACAATATTTATATTTTGCATATGTATAATACTTTTTTGTTATTTATAAATATAAAAATAAATATTATATTAAATTTTAAGTAGTAAAAAATAATTATAATTTTAAGGAGTGTTTCACTTGCTATTATCATTTTTTGGTTAACAATGTTTCACTAGATTCTTTACGCATTGGAACACTAAAGATTTCTCCATGCCTATACGATACAAAGTTTGGGAATTAAATTACTCTTATTACAATTTGATCTTCTATATAACCATTTTATTAGTTGAAAACTTGTTTGATATTCATATATTTCTATCATATCATGGAATCTACTTGCATGCTTGCTTGTTAAGTTTTCGTCTTTCTATACCATATCTAGGGCACTATTGATCCTCATGGAGTTTCAAATCATCACAGACATAAATTTGAACCTTTCAATGTATGGAAACTGGTCATCTATTTCATGAAGAACTGAACAGTGAAATTATTTTCGCATTAATGTGTAATTAGTTCGATGAGAATGATTTGTAATGTGGTCTTTGTCACAAATCCTTTTATTACTTATAAAGCACATGTAAGAATATACAATGATTAAGAAATTTGACTAAGATAAGGTAGTTAGCAGATAATGCAAGAAAAATAATAATGCTTACATGTGTCTTACAGGTATATAATAAATGACAAGTATAAACAAATAATTGTATTATTTCAAGTTATATTACATCCCATTCAATAAAGCTTGTCACGCTCTTCTCCTGCTATCATACATCTGTTACCATCCAATAACACTTGAATGTCGCTCTTGAAACCATAATGTTGGTATAGGGGGAATTGGAAAATTTGTTTCTAAATTTAAACATACAAAGTGATTGTACGAACCTAAATGACAGATAGCAATTTCTCAACGAGGTCGTGTTTCAGTTGAGGGCGCATGCAAAGGCAATATTGTATAACAACTAGCGACACTTTTGTTGGTTGCGCCACACCCAAAAAACATTATTGCTACATTAAATATGTTGTCAATCGGATACAAGCCATCAAGCGCTAACAGTGGTCTGGTAACATCCATCGCCATCCTATTTAATGCAATTATAAGCATCAACAATTCCATTTATGAAGAATGGACTGTAAAAATTTGCATGACTGATAATTTCGTTTGCAGTTACATTTCTTATTGATCTCCATTCTTCTTCGGTATGAAATAAATATGACGCGATAACACGAAATCTACAATTTCCATCATTGCGCACATTAACTACTCCTTCAACAAACAACAATATGATCTGTGGGATTTTGTCGTTATGGTAAAATTCTTTCAATGGAATGCTCCATGTACTTGAAACTCAATTTATGTTTCAAAATTATTATATTTATTCAGCACTTAAATTGGCAAACCTTGAAAATAGAAATTGCAATAAATGAACAATACTAAATTGGTTCATACCTAATGTAGAATCATTGTTTACATATGGGAATGTCTTGTCATGAGAAGAAAAATTTCCATGAGATGAAGGTTGGGAACGACCACGACCTCGACTTCTTTGATCGTACTCCCAAGCACATAAATTCCACTTCGTTAATTTGTTAACTTTTGGTCTACCTCTTGCATTTTCATTCACTTCTAGCTCAATATAGCTTTTCTGCTCCGGGTGAAGGTTGTCATGGACTAAGAAAGATAAACAGCCTGAAGAGACAATTTTGAGATTTAGAGAATTGTTTAAAAATAATATACCAAATAAATCAACAACTAAAAAATTAATCGACAAAGAAACAGAGGGTACCCGGATTGAAATCAAACTCTTGATCTCAAGATTACTATTTAAGAAAACCAATCGGATTAAAATCAAACTCTTGATCTCAAAATTACTATTATGTACAATTTTAATTTTTTTTTCCAATTTAATTTTTTTTGGTGGGCGAAATGTTGCCCCACCAAAATGCTAGGCATAAATAATTTGTGTCGTACCAAATGGTCGGGCAAAACTATTTTTGCCCAGCCAAAGGGTTTGGCACAATTAAGTTTTGCCTAGCCAAAAGTACTTATCGTCTAGCCAAAAAGGTTGGGTGAATAATATTTTCACCTAGCCACAAGGCTAAGCAACAATAAATTTTGTCCGGCCTTATAGATGGTCATTTTTTAAAAAATTAATTATGTAAGTTATTTTTATTTTATTTTAATGTGAAAAGGGTATTTTCGACATTTACGGGGGCAGTAAGTGGAGATTTAAGATGGTAAATAACAATCCAGTAAATTTATCCACAAAATTAATTATCTTTTAAATCTATTAATTATTTATCCATAATTATAAAAAAATATTTATCTTCCTATATTGTTTCACAGAATTAATTCTCTCTTATTTTTCCTAATTATCTCCCCAATAATTATTTATTTTCTTAATTAAGGAATTATGTCCCTTTTAATTATTTATTTTTTTAATTAAGGAATTATATCCCTTGTAATTATTTATTTTCATAATGAAATTTAATAGGAACATAGGTCTCATTTATTTACAGTAAAATATTTTAAAGGGAAATAATTTTTAAATTTTCTGGTGTTTGTTTAATTATAAAATAAATCAAGTAAAATAGTCAAACATAAAATACTATACTGTTTAGGAAAACATTTTCCCTGTTGAAATCAGGGAAATTTATTCATTCTTCATTTTATTTTACTGTTGCTCAAACTCAAACGAATCCACCATTGATCATTTTCATTTGATCTGTCTATTGCCTTCAATTTTTTACTTCCATTTTTTCAATTGCCACTATATTTTCTTCCAGTTTAATATTAATCTTGAACTTTTGAGTATTATTTTGACTTCAAATTATTTTTCAAGTGTTTGTCATTTGTAATAAAACTATTATATTTAAAAAGAATGCATGTACTTTTTTCACAACTTTTACAAATATTAGCATATATTTTAATTTTTTTATTGAAAATATCATAGTCCTAACATGTATTTCAACTAGTAGTTGCTGAATCTTTTTCATCATTTAAACAAACATCAGACAATATTTTCCATTTTTCTACTAAACACGGAAAACTATTTTATTTTTCGGCAAACTATTTTATTTTCTACAAAATTTTTCATTGCACATTATTTTCTTGCAAATAAACGGGTCTGTAATGTAACAGCTTTAAAAAAATCCTTTATGGCTGTTTTTTTAATTAAATTAACTATGTGTTTAGCGAAATTGTATTGAATTATGGAATTGAGGTATTTAAAATTCATCATAATTTATAAATTGTAGCCTCATTGTGCTCACTTGTGAAAAGTCTCACTAAATACTTTAAGCGTTCAACTATCGATCAATTTAATCTAAAAATTAAACTAAATCACGTTATTAGCAGTCAATAATTTAATCATATTTTTGTCTCAAATTCTAAGTAGTATCAAATTAGAAATTGGAATTGAATAGAAATTAGTCTATTAGACTAAAAATCATATATTCCAACTTAATAATTAAAAAAATAATTAGGCGAGAAATCATAATATGTTGCTTATAATCTAAAGTTTATTTATATATGTGCATATAGGTATGGAAATTCATTCAACAAGGTTTTCAAGTTTTATAGTAGCATATTAAAAGGATTTAGTATTTCATTTGAATTCCAAAGCCCCCCATTCAATAAGAGGTATCTTTTAACTAAGATACACAATTCAAAACCTCAATTTTATAATTCAAATACAAATTCGCTAACAAAATATACCTAACTAATTTAATTAAAAAATCAACGGCTCTAAATGATTTTTGTAAAGCTAATACACTACGTTTATAACAAAGTTAATTAAAAAAACAAATAATAACAAAGGAGATCATTCCTTAATTAAGAAAATAATTAATTAAGGAAACAAATAATTTGCAGGGGATAATTAGGAAAAATAAGAGATAATTAATTGTGTGAAATAAAATAAGGAGTTATTTAATTAATAGCATTAGATAATTAATTGTGTGAAACAAATAAGTAGATATTCAATTAATAGCATTAAAAGATAATTAATTTTGTGGATAAATTTATCATATACTTCGGTATCCGTCGGGTATTGTAGACTCATTGTGTGATGGAATTATGTTTTTCCAACTTTGGTAAATACTTTTTGTGATGTGTTTTGGTAACTATTGTTGATGTATCAGTCAAGAAGTACTCCAAATTTTAAAAAAATATTATAAAATATAGACTACCAAATAAATAATAAAGGCATAATGCATCAATAGCATCCCCAACTTGGTACAAAAAACATGTTGCCTCCCTAAACTTTGGAAGTGTCCCCGCAGCTACCTCATCTTTCAAAAAGTGCACATTTTCCTCCCTAAATGTCACGTGTCAGCTCTTAATTGGAGAGAGAAAATCTTAAAAAATGATAGCTTTGAAAAGTCAAACCAACCGGAAGCTGACACGTGGCATTCGTGGAGCAAAGTGGTGCACTTTTTGAAAGTTAAGGTAGTTGGGGAGACACTTTTAAAATTCAGGGAGGCATCGAGTTTTTTGGGATAATTTAAGAATATTGCTAATGCATTAAGCCAGTAATAAATTATAATGAATTAATTAGCTATTCTTTAGTTAACCTCTTCAGTCATTAGCGAATTAGAAAGGATGGAAATAGCGTGTGCAACAAGTCCGCCTATGAGTTGGAAACCGAATATTGAATCCTAAACAAGAAATCCTTTTGAAATCAGGATTGTGAAGAACAACTCCTATTACTACTCGATAATCATTTTCCTAATTCAGTTACAATTATAATTCTTTATATAGAATTCTGATGGCCATTCTTGTAAGCCTTGTAAATCCGCAAATTGTTCCAGATTTACATACGAAAGTGGTTCCAGATTGAATCCAAAAAGTGATCCAGTGAGGAGCACAAGGTTATGTCAATCAATGGCCGATTAGTCTCAGCACCGATTGATTATTCTGATGAATATGAAGTTATCATCAGCCAAACTGAAGAAATATTAGACAGCATTGAGAGTCAGTTGAGCGCTGAATATGAAGAGAGAAGCTATGGAATGGTACCAGCAGCTATTGATTCAGTGAGATTAATGTTGGTGCCTATGAAATTGGAACATGAAAAAGAGGCTAAAACTTGCACAGTGTGCTATGAGGAGATTGTGGATATTGCTTCAGCTCTGCCTTGTGGCCATGCTTTTCATGGTAAATGTATTACGCAGTGGATGATGATTAGTCACTTTTGCCTGATCTGTTGCTATGAGATGCCAGCTCAGCCCTAAACTTTTCGAACTCGCAGACTGTAGATGTTTATGTATGTGTAGGTCTTGACAACTTTTATCGGCTTCCTGCCTTCCTGGATTAGTTATTAGAGGATAAATATCTTAGTTTTACCCGGTTGCTAGGACTAGCATTTTAAT
Organism: Euphorbia pulcherrima; assembly: GCA_947683365.1. Lineage (NCBI taxonomy): Eukaryota > Viridiplantae > Streptophyta > Magnoliopsida > Malpighiales > Euphorbiaceae > Euphorbia > Euphorbia pulcherrima. Next base: position 10,094,371 of record CANTUS010000001.1, on the reverse strand, counting down.
AGTTGCTGTATATGTTCTTACTTGGTCTTACATTTGTGCCTTTTTTTTCGTTATTTTCTTTTTTTATAATGAATTTTGAGGCCTTGAAGGTTTGCGTTTTGTTAGCTAAATGCAGAGTATACTCTGTTTACTAACACAATTTCCAGGATATATAAATTTTTCATTACCACACATAACAAGTCATACAAAACAGGTATACTTTAAATATGACATTCGTGAACTGAACAACGAAATAGTAACATCTTATAAAAAAAGTTCAATAAAATTTGGACTCAACCACGTCACCATTAGTCTGAGCCGACAAGTTTCTTTAGTCCTTATTTGTTGCAACTAGAAAAGTACATGATATAGTCTTAGCAAGAAAACCGGTCTACAATTAGTTAGAGCCAGCGTACAAAGCTTGTATACCATCAATATCATCCTGAGTGAGCTCTCTTTTGATAGTACCAGGCGCAATACTAGAGTACATAATCGCCTGGGGATCGCGGCTATGTCCAAGCCCTAGAATATGGCCTAATTCATGAACAGCGACAGATTGCAAGTCCATTTGGGTATTATCAGGATTAGTGCTCCACCTCTCATCACCATCGTAATGAGATCTACCGTCTTCAGGAAAGAACGAATGAGCCAAAACCATCCCGGGCCCATCGAACGGCTCCCCATCTCCATGTTCACCTTTAAAGAACCCAATTACAATATCTGCTGATGAACCATCAGAAACTTCCTGGAATTTGAATTGTGAGGCACCTTCCCAACTCTTAAATGCTTGGGAGAAAGCCGACTTTATTTCTTGCTCGCTCAGGATTTCTTCTTCAGGAATTCCAGATTCATAGGTGTATTTCAGGTTATACTTAGATGGTGACCATCTTTTCACTGCTCCGGGAAAGGCATAGTTGGAAACAGTAAAAAATAAATCTTTTTTACCCTTGAGTGGTTTTGTGTAAGTGAAATTGGTGATGTCGGGGACCCCACATCGTGGAGTTGTCAGTCTTGTCCTGGTTTCTGAGTCGAGCTTTCCTGTAATGTTGAGACCGTGATAGTTTTGGTATGTTTTTATTGCGGATTCTAGGATATCATCAAAATCATCGTTCAGAGTGCTATCGCTTGGATAGTACCCGAATTTAAGGAGGTATTTTTTTACCCCGTTTAGACCGGTAACGGTTTGGCCCTTTTGAACCTGCTCCATGTTTTGGAGGAAATTAGTGAAAGCATGGTTTTGGGAATTCAAAATTCTGGATTGGGAAATGAAGGGTTGGGTTGAAAACAAGAAGAAGGCTAAGAAAAGATGGGAAATTAAGATAGGAGCCATTGCTTTAGTAGAAGAAAGAATTGCTTGTTTGTGATTATTATGTTGCTGTATAGCTAACTATTTATAGGGAAACTTATAGCGATAAAAATCACAAAAACTCAGCACACAATATACTGATATTTCCTCCTTTTGTTCACGTATCTTTTTCGGGCCTCAGTCATTGTTAAAGTTCTCCGCCCCTCTCTACAAATGTATTAAGTAAGAGTCGAACATGAATTGAAATTTCCTCTCATATATTCAGCTACGCTTAATTTACATTTCTTCTAACTTTTAAATTATATTATAAACCATCTGCATCCACCCTGATTGAAGGAGTTAAATTGAGAATATCTGAGTCACTAAATAGCTTTTAATTCTTATTTAACATACAATAATATTTATGCATGTAAATTAATTTGGATTCAAAATCGGCTACTTAGAAATACACAATAAAAGTTTTATAACAATACTTTTGGTCATATTTAATTAAAAAAATCATATAATTGTTTTACTCTAGGGTTAAGACTCAATTTGAAATATTTAAAAATCTGGGGTTGAAATCACATATGAGATGAATTAGGAATATTTTTTTTATTTAATGTAAAGCACAGTTCTGTAAGATTTTAACAAAATTAAACATATAAAAGTTTAACATCGTATAAAAATAAATTCCATCTTAAGACTCTCGAGTGTTCACTGTTTTTTAACCACTAAATTTCTTATACAAATTAGTTTTAGTATGTTATAAATAAACTTTTATTTCGTTTTTTCTTTTGTGAACAAAAATTTATAGGTATGTGCTGAGAGGTATATATGTCCAGCGAAAGGGCAAAGAAAAGGTTCAATGCAGCAAAATAAAAACTTTTAAGAGGATTTGATTTATATATCATTACACCACAACGTAAAATGCAATTTGATTTGGTATATGGATTTGCAAAGTGGGATTTAAATTTGGTATCTTTTTTGTTCCCTTGAATATCTCTCACTCAATATTTAATGCATAAATCATGTATAAGTGCAAAAAAAAAAAAAAATAAATACATATATAAAAAAAATAAATATTAAATATTGGGCGAAAAAAAACCAAAGGGACACAAAAGAGTTTTTTTCCTGCAAGGTGTTGCCAGAAGAATGAAGGTGGGACCAACTATAAAGTACTATTATTTTTTCAAAAAAGAGTGATAAATGGCCTAAAACCGAATTCTGCTGCAATTTTTATTGAAGGACTCGCTCTGAAGTCAAGGGTTTGCACCATTATTAACATATTGTGGAAAGTAGTTGCAAGGCATTCATACATTGCGGTCAATTCAGAGCAGACAGGTCATATTTTTTTTTAACTATAATTCACTTTAATTTAATATTATATAATTATAAATTTATACTAAAATTATTTTAAGTTTAAAAAATTGGAGTATAAAAAGAACATGGCCCAAATTGTACCATATACATTCTGTTCTTTTTTTTTTTTGTTTAAAGCTTTAATTATACATATGGAATTTCTTTATATTTAAAAAAAATGATAATGAATTTGCATTAACTGAATGTTTATGTATATTAGTTTTATCTTATTAGCGATAAAAAATATAAAAGGAAAAACCTTGTTTTTTGGTTTAACAATTGTTATTTGCGATTTTTGATAGCTTTTTATGTTGCTGATAACTTTTGTTTTTGAAATAGTTAACAACCAATTGTACGGTAATCTTGATAAAGTACTTAGAACAACTACTTAAATTCAAACAGCTAATGTTACAGTTGACACAACAGAAATCCTTATTGAGTATGATGTTAGAGTTGTTTTATTAAAGGAAACAAATCCAGTTTGATCTAGCAAGAAAGAAAGAAAATCTGTTGAGTGGTGTTTGTTTAGGTGAGACTTACTGAATTAAAAAAAATTAAAAAAAAAAAAAGAAAAAAAGCATATCGATCGAAGGATTTTTTTTAAAAGTACACAGCACAAATCTTGAATCTCCTGTAGAGGAGGTTTTGCTATTTTAAGAGGAGATGAAGCAGAAAGCATAATAGAGCAAGAGAGAAGAAACATCGATAAAAATGTAATCTGTATAGAGAGCCTTAGGAAAAAGGGTTCCTAATAGCTGGGGTAAGAGAGAAAAATAATGAGGTTTTGGAAAACATTTGAGTGCCACTATTTTGTAATCTCTTGGTGTACCTACTATTATTTTCATAGTGGAAGAATTATTCGGAGTTGGTCACGTGATTTTTCCCTAATTCATTTGGGGTTTCCACGTAAAAATCTGCATGTCTTTTATTCTGCTGCTATTATTTTTCTCGCAATCTATTATTGGGCCTAACAAGTGGTACCAGAGCCGAAGGTTGTTTTATCAATAAAATCCGTGGATATATTTTTCAAAAATAAATATACCACGACGACGAGAAAATTATGATAAATCCGGTGGCGCAATCCGTTCGAAAAACCGTCGCAGATACGCAATTTGAGTAAATAGTAAAATAGTAACTTCAATAATAGTATTCATATATAATACTACTCATATTCGACCATCTTATAAATAGTATTATTTAAATATACAAGAGGCATACTATTACTATTCCAATATACAAGTATTATTTGGGTATACGGTACTATTCACATATACTATCACTATTTATGTGAATAGTAAAATTCATGAATAGTAAAATTTTGCCATTCTTAAATTTTCGACATGGCGAATGACGGTGTAATGATGAAATTGACGGATATAAATTATTCAATGTGAAAATCTAGAATGGAGGACTACCTCAATTGCAAAGATTTGTATGATCCAATTGAGGGTGACGACGCAAAGCCGAAGGATATAAAAGATCAACAATGGATAAAGTTGAAGAAGCAGACATTGGGTACAATACGCCAATGGATAGATGATAGCCTGTACAACCACGTGAGGAACGAAACAGATCCCAAAGTTCTCTGAAAGAAGCTAGAGGATATGTACAAGGCTAAAAATGCTCAAGGAAAAGTGTTCATGATTCGCAAAGTTATAAACTTGAAACTGACGGAGGGACGATCAATCACATAACACCTGAACGAATTTGAAGGATTCGTAAGTGAGTTAGCATTCACAAGTATGTCCTTGGATGATGAGATGCAAGCATGTCTTTTGATGGGAACTCTACCAGATAGCTGGGATACTCTTGTCATATCATTGAGTAACTCAGCTCCAAATGGTGTGGTAACAATGTCTATGATAAAGAATTGTCTACTTAATGAAGAGCTTCATAGAAGGGACGTTGCCAGTACTAGTTCATAAGCCCTTGTCACAGAGAATAGGGGCCAAAGCAAGGGTAGAGGTCATGGGAATGGAAAATCAAAAGATAGATCCAAGTCCCGGGAGAAGAGGTCATGCTACCACTGTGGAAAGCAGGGTCATCTCAAAAGGAACTGCCATTTCCTTAAATAAGAGAATGCAAACCGAAGTCATGATAATGACAAAAACACATCTGTTACAGTCATAATAAAAGATGGAGAGGTGGCTTTAGAATCTCATAATGCAGATTGTTGTCATGTTGAAGATGCAGATACCGAGTGGATTGTAGTTGATGGTGCCTTATACCACTGTATTCCAAAAAGGGAATACTTCTCAACCTATAAAGTGGGCGATTATGGTACTATTAAAATAGGAAATAATAGTGTCACGCAAATGGTGGGAATCGGCGATATCTGCGTGAAGACAAGTGTCGGATGCACATTAACACTTAAAAATGTGCGACAAGTTCCAGATCTTCAGTTGAACCTATTATCTGTTAGTGTATTGGACAAGGAAGGTTATCACAATCATACAAGCGATGGAAATTGAAAACTCACCAAAGGATCATTGGTGGTGGCAAAAGGAAGATTGTGTTGCTCGATATACAAAACGCACGCAACAATATGTGTGGGTCAACTGAATACAGTTGGAGACGATACTTCACCAAATTTGTGGCATAGGCGACTGGCGCATGTTAGTGAAAAAGGGTTGAATATACTGGCTAAGAAGTCCGTCATCCCATTAGCCAAAGGAAAAATTAACCCATGTGATCACTGTTTATTTAGGAAGCAACGTCGAGTTTCATTTCAGAAAAGCTCTAGAAGGAGAAATAATAAGTTAGAGTTGGTACACTCTGAGGTTTGTGGTCCCATGGATACAGAATCCATTGGAGGAAGAAGATACTTTCTTGTATTTCATGAGAATGATATCATCGGTGAAAGATCTACAAGTGATAGTGTTATCGATATTACACCAGAGAGCATTCTATCAGATGATGCCACAGAAAGAAGAATGCATCAATCAGAACAAGATGGAGAAGAAGAGCCAGTTGTGAGGGATCAAGATACGATTGTAGATGAAGATATGAATGAAGAGGGTATTGAGCAGGGGGAGCCAGAGAACAACATTTTACCAGAAGAAGAACCTCAATTAAGGAGGTTAGTCAGAGAACGCCAACCATCTACAAAATACTCTTGTTCTGATTATACTTTAATCACTGATGAGGGGGAGCCTAAAAGCTTCCAAGATGTGCAATCTTGTAAAGATAAAGATTGTTGGATGAAGGCCATGCAAGAGGAGATAAATTCTTTGAAGAAGAGTGATACGTACGAGCTGGTGAAACTTCCTAAAGGGAAGAGAACACTCAAGAACAAATGGGTGTACAAGCTGAAGAAAGATGATGGAGACCTAGTGAGATACAAAGCTCGATTGGTTGTCAAAGGTTTACTCAAAAGAAAGGTATCGACTTTGATGAGATTTTTTCACCAGTTGTGAAAATGAGCTCCATTTGAGTTGTGCTAGGTGTTATAGCTAGCTTGAACCTTGAGTTAGAACAGCTTGATGTAAAGACCGTGTTCTTGTATGGGGATTTAGAAGAAGAAATTTATATGGAACAACCAGAAGGCTTTAAGGTCAAGGGAAAGGAGGACATGGTTTGTCGCTTGAAGAAAAGTTTGTGGGTTAAAACAAGCTCCGCGACAATGGTATAAAAAGTTTGATTCCTTCATGGTGAATCAAGGATACAGGAGGACAGAAGCTGATCCATGTGTATATGTCCAGAAATTCCCTGATGAAAAATTTATCATTCTTCTCTTATATATTGATGATATGCTAATCGTTGGACCAGATGCCAAAATGATTAGTAAGTTGAAGTGTGATTTGTCTAAGGCGTTTGACATGAAGGATTTGGGACTGGCAAGGCGAATTCTCGGAATGGAGATTACCCGAGATCGAAGGTCCAGCAGGCTGTGGTTATCGCAAGAAAAATGTATTGAACGGGGTACTAGAAAGGTTCAATATGAAGAATGCTAAACCAGTTAGCACTCCACTTGCCGCTCATTTCAAGTTGAGTAAGAAATCCTACCCTTCAACAGAGAAAAATAAAGAAGATATATTAAATGTTCCATATTCTTCAGCGGTCGGTAGTTTGATGTATGCAATGGTGTGTACGAGACCAGACATTGCTCATGCAGTTGGAGTTGTGAGTAGATTCCTGTTAAATCCCTAGAAGACACATTGGGAAGCAGTAAAATGGATCTTCAGATGCCTGAGAAGAACTTCAAAGTTATGTTTAACTTTTGGAGTTGAAAAATCTGCACTTGTTGGTTACACAGATGCAGATATGGTTGGTGACCTTGATGAAAGAAAATCTACATCGGGTTACTTATTTACATTCTCAAGGGGAGCTATTTCATGGCAGTCACGATTATAGAAATATGTTTCATTATCAACAACCGAAGCAGAGTACGTTGCAGCAGCGGAAGCAGGAAAGGAAATGCTTTGGTTAAAGCGATTCTTTCAAGAATTAGGTGTGCAATAAGAAGACTACATAGTTTATTGTGATAGTCAAAGTGCACTAGACTGAGCAAGAATACTATGTACCATGCACGGACAAAACATATTGATGTAAGGTATCATTGGCACAGACTACCATTGAAGAAAAGGAGTTCAAGTTGTAGAAGATTCATACAAATAAAAATGTTGCTGATATGCTGACGAATGTCGTACCAAAAGAAAAGTTTAACCAGTGCGTTGAAGCAACCGGGATGGAGAGTCCCACAATGTAGTCAGGAGGAGGAGATTTGTTGAGTGGTGTCCCTCCTTATGGTGGGACCCACTGAATTAAAAATATAAAAAAAAAGAAAAAGAGGCATGTCAACAGGAGGGTTTTTTTAAATTTACTTTACACAATTCGGCCATACGCTTTTTGAATCTCCTATAAATAGAGGAGGTTTTGCTCATTTTAAGAGCAGACCAAGTAGAGAGCATAATAGAGCAAGAGAGAAGAAACACAAATAAAAATGTAATCTGTGTAGAGAGCATTAGGAAAAAGGATTCCTAAGAGCTGGGTAAGAGAGAAAAATAGTGAGGTTTTGAGAAACACTTGAGTGCCACTATTTTATAATCTCTTGATGTACCCACTATTATTTTTATAATAAAAAACTATTTAAAATTAATCCCATAATTTTTCTAATTCATTTAAAAATTTTACATAAAAATTTACATTCCTTTTATTTTATTATTTTATTATTTTATTATTTTTTACATAATTTATTATTTGTCTGACAAAATCCAGTTTGAACATGAAAATAAGGTTGTTAAAAACAATGAAACAAGAGAATATAGTGGAGTCAAATGCTTATCTCATGGGTCAAGGCGTCAAGTCAATCCTATTAGAACACGCAGCTCTAATTCTCTTCTTGTCAGACTATTTATCATGAATGTCACACCTGGCGTGTCCCCTCCAACTTGAAAACGTAAAGGTCTAAAGGGTGGGTTCAATTAGAATTTAGCTAGTTTATACCAATATTATCATTATTGTAACGAGTCTCATATCGATAAAATTAATGGTATGTAGTATAATTAATATTATCAATATTATTGATGGTTACTGATTTTTTATTTTTTAAAGAATATATATTATTTATGATTTTTAGTGAATATTACAACACTTTTTAGATCTTTTCTTTTCCGTATTGTCGGAAGGATTTTAGAAAAAAAAATATTATTATTTAGAATTTTCAATGGCTATTGCAACTCATTTATGGGTCTTCAGCAACGCTTTTGTATCTTTAGCAACGTTTTTGTGTTTTAAGCAACATTTTTCTAATTATTTAGCAACACTTAAAATTTTTGAAAAAATCGGATTTGAACCGGTATACCAGTTTACCGGTTTTTTCTAGTTCAACGCGATTTTCTCCGATTTTTTACTAAAACCGAGTTTTAATTATATTATACCGTAACCATGGCCAGTTTACAGTAAAATCGATTGAACCGACTGGTACAATACGGTATTAATAACATTCGTTTATACTAACAAACTCTAGTCAATGAATCGAGTTCTTTTGGTCGGACCAGCTGACACCCACCACGGGTTAAGTCTAGAACAGTTATTGCTATCACACTTGTACATTATGGATTCACTAACACCAGAATTTGAGGGAAATATATATAAAAGGTGGAGTAGCATATACATGTATATATCTTCCTTTAGCTTAACGGCCAGTTTGGTTGTGCTTAGTTCATCTATTTTTCTGAAAAGCTCTATTTTAAAGCTTTTTCTTGGAGCAATAAATTTAATTTTAGAAAAAATAAAATAGACAGTTACTAATCAATTAATATGAAAGATCAAAATATGTTATTCAAAGCTAAAATATGTAATTATATTAAAAATTTATGAAAATAAAACTTATTAAAATAGCAGCTTAAAAATTAATAACAAACAGCCATCCTAAAAGCCGAAACTTTCACACACAATAATGATTTGATTGATTCCTCCATTCCCATGATATGTTAGCCTCCTACAAATATCTACCAAAATACCAATCAAGTTATCAGGTTTCATACCTCTTTCATTTCAACTATACATTTTACCATTTATTTTAGAATACTGACGACGATTGTAACAATTTTCAATTGGAATCACAAAGTCAAAAGCTACCCTGTAATGGTAATTAGTTTATAATAGTGCTACAAAAAATTATTCAATCTTCGCATAATATTTTCGGTAAAAAAAAGAGAGAAATGTTAAATTATATTCCAAACTCTAACATCAGAAAAAAAAAATATTCATACAAAATAAAGAGTGGGAATGGGAAGAAATTTATGAACCAAGAAAGTGATAAGAAGGCAAATACCTTTCCAGCAATTAATTGAATAATTCGTGATTTGATCGCCAATTTCGGCATCTTCCAATAATACAAACCTTTCTTTTTCAGAAAACGAGGCAACGTAAGATATGGGTTAATAATTATAAAAATGTTGATTTTAGGCTTAATGCATCAACGGTATCCTTAATTTATTTTAAAAATTTTACTATTTTTTTAAATTTTGAAAGTGTCTCCGCAGCTACCTCAACTTTCAAAAAATGCACCACTTTGCTCCTTAAATGCCACATGTCAGCTTTTGATTGGAGAGGAAAAATCTTAGAAAATGATATCTTTGAAAAGTCAAATTAACCAAAAACTGACACGTGTCATTCGGGAAGTAAAGTGATGCACTTTTTAAAAGTTAAGGTAGCTACGACGACACTTTCAAAATTAAGGGAGGTAGCAGGATTTTTGAGACAGGGTGAGGATATTGTTGATGCATTAAACCTTAATTTATTATCATCTCAAACCAATCAATTTCAACATTACCTTTTGTTGAATGTCCCATGATTTGAGAAATGTTGTTCCTTATATGTGTGAAATAACTTTTACCATTTGAGGTACATTTTAGGTTGAGTTAGGTCATTATTCTATATGGTATCAGAGCTCGATTATGATGTTGGATCACCCCGTTAATAGCTTCACGTACTAAATAGATTTGGACGTGAGAGTGTGTTGAATATCTTACATTAATTATGACTTAAGTAATATTATTCTTTATATGTACGAGAAACCCTTATCTTTTAAAATACCTTTTTCAGTAACAGCTGCCGGCTCTGTTATAGGCTAATTGGAAAGCTACATAACTCTATTTCATTATTTAATTATCATATTAATCAAGTGTAAACCTTAAACCCTTTCATAACTTGGATGAATGAATTTTCAACGTTAATCAACCCTTATCCACTTACCAATCAACGCATTTATACTAAATGATATTCTACCCATTCGATTCGATTTGTTCCGTTGATAGAGCCAGTGTACAACAAAAAAAAAATCTATTTAGAAAGTTTTAATTTCGAATTTCGAGTGTCAAATTCAGTGAAAAAGCTACAAAAATTAGTATAGACCAAAACGTTTAAATATTCCGGATCAAGAAACAATACATCATATTCTTTTAAGTATTTTTCTTAGTGACTAAGAACTCATTATCTCAATTTTAATTGTTATGACTTATGTATAATGATTGCGGTTGATAAAGTTAACTTTATTGAACATTGAAGCTCATTTCAGCCCTTCACTTCGATTTAAATGATTAAAATGTAACTATAATTTTTCTCTCTCCTCAGCTCATCATTTCTCTCTAACATTATTCTCAAGAATCTTAAACCGTCTATATACTTTCAACTCATTTATATTACGTTCATATTAAAAGCAACAACAAAATGAATTTGGAATTTAATGATTGGACATCATTTTTTTATTTAACAATAAAGTAGTTCTATAACTTTAAAGATACTATTATATAAAGATGAGGAGGAGTGCAACTTCCACGATTTTGAAGGAGTAACAGAATGCATTGATTTTAAGGAACTTTTCACAGTAGTTTAATATTAAACTATTTATACGTTTATCGTGTCATATAATTATTTTTCCCTTAAAATATCTTTACTTAATTATTTATATTATTACCTTACATCTCATTCTCTGTATCTTTAGGAATTGCAGAGTAGCAGCCACACGTCCCACACCAATCCTTTCAACCATGGATTGATCATTTTGCCGCTCCCTTTCCTCTCTTTTCTCTTCTACTTTCGTTTCCTTCATTCAGGTGATTTTCTCTTAAATGCTTGTTTTCTTAAGTTTTTGGTGTCCCATTTTAGATCCGGTTGTTATTTTCCCTCGATGAACAACTTCATTTTGTACGTTTTCTTCCATTTTTGCTGAGTAGCAGCGACACCTCCCACACCAATCCTTTCAGCCATGGATTGATCCTTTTGCCGCTCCTTTCCTCTCTTTTCTCTTCTACTTTCGCTTCCTTCAGGTAATTTTCTCTAAAATGCTTGTTTTCTTAGGTTTTTCGTGTTCCATTGTAGATCTGGTTGTTATTTGTCATTGGTGAACAACTTCATTTTGTAGGTTTTTTTTTCTTTTTGCTTGTGTCTTTGATTTAGCTACTGGACCCATTTAACTCATTTTTTTAATTTCTACATGTTCTTCGATTTCTTTCATTTTTGCTCGTGTGTTCGATTTGTTAATTGAAGCTGTTTTGGTACTTTCTTATTTTGTTTTCTGAAAATTTATTCTAATTGATTCATCTCCTTTTTTATTTCTGAGATTGTTGATTGTTATGTTTGCTATTTGTGACTCTACTGTTTTTGTTCTTTGAATCCTAAATTCAAGTTGTTTTCGTGATTTTTTATGTTTTCATTTTAGCTGATTTGTTTGATTTTGAGATTTGTAGTTCATTCTATTATCTCTATTGGAGGATTTGTAGTTCATTCTGTATTTTTTAACATTCTATTTATTGATATTAAAGTGCACACCATGTGTTTGATAAAATGCTAAGCTGGTTGTTTTATTATTCGACATCTATAGAATATCTATTGGACATTTATTGGGCATATATTGGACATCTATTGGATATTATTGGACTTTAGAATCCTTTAATTAGTGCTTGTTAATGGAAGAATGCTATAATCAAATGGACTGGACTTCAGACGTCTACTCAAATTAGCATATTTTTAGATAAGTTCATTGATGCATTATGAGTCTGAATTGTAACAAGGAATTACTCTAATTATTTCTAATATGAGAAAAAAAATTTAAGGTTGTGTTTATGTATAACAAAGAAACGGAACCATCAATTGACAGTCTTTACAAATTGTAAATTGATGCTTTAGTTCATATTTTTATGAAATCTGCTTGTTTGTGTTATTGGACAAAATGCTAAGCTAGTTGTTTTGTTATTGGACATCTATTGAGTATCTATTGGACATTTATTGGGCAAATATTGGACATCTATTGGATATTATTGGACTTTAGTCTTGTTTTGATTTTAAGTGAAGAATCCCGAAATTAGTGCTTGTTAATGGTATGTTTCTGACTAAAATGGAAGAAAGCTACAATTCTATTTGAGTCTCAGCAGGATATGACATTCAATTAGATCACAATAGTTTTAGTGATTGATTGCAAAGATTGGTTATCTATTTTAGTGTTTATTCCCTTAGTGAATAAGTTGCTACTTTTTCAATTAGGCTTGAATCTTAGAAACCAACAACGTGGTCTGTAATTCATTCTGTTTTGCTGATATATGGTTTGGTTCAATTTTGTTTGCAGCAATGTTTGCATCACTAGCAACAACACCAATTGATGGTGTTCTAAGATGGGCTTTTCAGGCAGTGGCTAACAACATCAGCTTAGCTCAAAAGAAATTTTTGGAGTGTCTGTTGGACATCTACTGAATATCTATTGGACATCTACAAGATTTCTTTTAGAAAATCTATTTTGAAATTGATAATAGACATCTATACAAATATATTTTAATTTTCAATTATCACATATTATGAAGTTGATATTAGACATTTGTATAAGTATGTGTAATTGACTTAAATGTTTTCAATTGGCGTTTCAACAGATTTTCAAATAGATTGTTATTTGATATTTTGTATATTGAATGTTGATCCTTTTTAGCTACTGTTTCTTTTTTTGTTGGAATGAGTGATATGCACTGGTTGTATATTGGATATCTATTGTCAAACACAATATCATAACTATTAAAATCCAATTATATTCAAATAAATATCTGTTCCAACAACTTAAATCCCTAATTACACAAGATTTCCAGAATTCAAACATAATTGATCATTAAATCTGTCTCTATTGACTGTCTATTGTATCAATTTATTGCTCGTGGCTCTCAAGTTTGTTTTTTACATATTTCCTTTCATGCTTGTATAAGCTCAAAGCTAGCCAATCGTGTTCTGTGGATTTAGCCATCAAACTGATCTAGGATTTGGTTTCTCCTCAATCATGTACTCCAAAAAGCTCAGCATAAAGATATCGGAATCGCTGCAATTTATTTTGAAACAGAATATCAGTATTATAAAAAGATATTTTTTATGAAGAAGATGTAATAGATCTATCCAAATACTGCTTTAATTATAATTATGAAAGACTTAAGAACAAGTTACACTATGCTTCCAAACAATTACTCATTAATCAAACAAATTGAAAAAAAATTATCCCACACAATACAATTTATATGTTCTCACATTTCTATTTAATAAAAAGAACAATACATTTCGCACTTCCCTCAACTACAGAACCTGACAAGGAATTAATAATATGTAAGAACCAAAAAAAATTGTAACGAACCAAAATTTCTAAAAATTTGCTTATAATAAATTACTATGGTATTAAAATATCATGGAAATTATTTTTATTGTTATTATTGCTATTGGATATAAGGCATGAGGAAATAAGAGCTAATTAAGTAAGAGGGATGAATTGGGCATTTAATTATTTGTCCAAGGGCAATATTGGAAATTGAAAAAAAAAATCAAAGCCTATACGTGTACCTCATCCCCTTCAACCCATTCAATTTCATTTCCTTCTCCTTCTCCATTCTTCCTCTCTTCCTTTAACCAAAATTTTCCCTAATCCAAAAACTTCCGATTTCTTCGATTCAACTTCGAATTCTTGTTAGAAATCGATCCTTAAGCCCTCTATCATCATCAATTTCAGTCAATCAAGACTAGAAGAGGAGGATTTCAGATTTTAAGGTTCGGATGAATAGTAACCCGAGTTTGAGGTGAGTGGTTTTTGGTGAAATTAAAGCTTAATTAGTAGAATTCATGGTAGATTAAGCATATTTATGGTATTAGGAAGTTTGTTTATACAATATCTTGATAGAATTATATATGACTTTTGTAGAGGAAGCTAGTGCAAGCAAATCAAAGGCAAAGGGGTATAAGAGAGCTAGAAAGAGCATAGAAAAAGGTTTGTGTCTCGAATTTCGATTTCTCGGTTTTTCGAAAAAAATTTCAGATTGTATACCTGTTTTGTTTTAATGTTTTCTCTCATTATATAAATCCGATTTGAACGATTCTTTATTCTATTGATATCTACAGAAAGTAAGGAATATATGTTCAGAAGAAACCTTATTGAATTTCATTCGTTTTCAATGTGAAATTTTCGTTTGAAGTTGAGTCATGAAATCTGTTTTCGGAAAATCTCAGCTTTGTACACTGTTTAGTATTTGGATTGTAACTTTGGCTATACAATTTGGATTTATGTGATTCTAGTGGTTTTGGAAAGCTAAGACATGTGGCTAATTATGTTTAAAAGAAAGTTCTTCGATTGGATGATGTTTTAATAGTGAGAAAAGCAGGGGAAGTCAGGTTATGAAACCTGGAAAAATTCTGGAAAGTATGAATATTGATTTTATTGAGTTTTAATTAAAGTTTGATGCTTAAAAATTTGGGATTTGGATTTCTTAATTACTGAAGTTATGTTGAATTATGATTGGTGGTTTATACTGGAATTTTTAAGAGGTTACTTTGATTTATTGCCCTTATTAAATGAGTAGAATACGAGTCGGGGTAGATTGGCGCCAATAAAGGGGGGTACAGTACTGTACAAATAATTGAAGCTTTGGCTTCGGGCTTTGGCCGATATTATGATATATATATATATATATTGATTTTAAAGCTTCGGCTTCGGGCTTGTCCGCTCCCGTATCCATTATACCGTTAGTCAGGACTTGTTTACTTTGGGCAATATGTGGCTAAAGTGTTTGGAAAAATTAGATACAAATTTGATTGTACTTTGAAAGGATTACTATATAAGTTTTGTGATTTGGTTCCATAAAATTGGTTAATTTGTTTTTGACTAATGAACAAATCTTGGTTTCTATTTTAAAGTGTTAAAAATGTTCAAAGTTGTTATATTTCTTTTATAGACACCACTAAGCAAAATGCTTAGCGTGTAGTTTTTTTTCTACACGTAGTTGGGGAACTTGTAGATAGCTTGGACCAAAGTGGACTAAGTGGATCAGCTTGAAGAGCAAATAAGGAAAGACTCGAGGTGGATTTGTAATTTAATTTAATATTATGGTTTGTAGAATAATGGCATGTACTAGATAGTGTGAGAAATATAAAGTGGTATTGAGAAATATTTGAAGAATAATTAACATTGAGAAATAATTTGGAGTCTCAAATATTATATTGGTATTTGTACATATTGTAATCTATAAGTATTAAACTTTATATTGTGGAGTAGAGTTGTTCATTGGGTGAGTATAGTTACTGTGGCGCTCCCAATAAGGGGGGGGGGGTGTTACATTTATTGGTATTAGAGCGAGGTTTAGGCGATTCTAGGACTAAGATGTACATATCATTTAGGATATACATATATTATGTTAGTTGTTTGATCCACTTTGGTCCAATTTTCAGGAATAAGTTATGGCTAGTAGTAGTCACAACCAGAGTGAGGAAGAGGATACTGAGAGTACGGTCCGTATTAGACAAGGGGATGAACAAAGACGTGAACCTCCACCAGTTCATGGCTTTCTTGAACAACCTACTCCAGCACAAGCTGCTTTACTTCAGCATATGACTATTGAAGTAATCACACAAGTACTACAAAACATACAAATCCCTCAAGTCCCTATAGTACCTCATGTTGAAAGAAGAGAGGAGAGAACTCCTCTTGAAAGAATCAAGAAGCTTCCGGCTGATGACTTCAAAGGGGATGCAGTGAATCCTGCATTTGTAGAAGATTGGCTTGATCATACTAAATGGTGTATGACTAGGCTTCATTTCACAGATGAAGAGAGATTAGACTGTATGCAAGGTCTACTCAAAGAATAAGCTAGGAGGTGGTGGGATAATATTGTGAGAGAAAGATGACCCAGAGAAATCACTTGGGGCCTTTTCTTGGAACAATTTGACAAGAAGTACGTTAGTGAAAGATTCAAAGATGAGCACATGAAATTGTTCTTATCTTTGAGATATGGACAAATGACTGTATCAGAATATGAAGTTCAATTCCTCAAACTCAAGAGGTATGCTCGTGATATCATTGACAGTGAAGTAAAGCGATGTAAGAGATTCGAGGATGGGCTGAATGATGAAATTAGAGTGCATTTACTCGCACAAAGGTTTAGGGTGTTCAATGACTTGGTTGATGCTGCTATAGGCATTGAGAAGATCAATTTAGATAGACAACAAAGAATGGCTAAAAGATCTGGATTTCAAAAGGGGTCACAGGGTCCAGTTAGTTCAGAATCTCCAAGTAAGAAACAGAAGGGAACATCAGAACAAACACAATCTCATTTCAGAGGGTTTTCACTGAGACAAACTATAAGTACGGGGTCAGCGGCTAGTGTACCTTCAGGTTAAGGTAGAGGAAATATTCCACAATATTCTAATTGTGGAAGGATGCATACAGGGGAATGTTGGGGAAAAGGTAGAGTCTACTTTAAATGTTGCTCGAGGGAACATTTGATTGCAAATTGTCCTCAAAGACAGATAAGTACATCTGCACCTGCAGTAGTTCCTACTCCTATAATGCAAGGTGGAAGAGGAAGGGGAAGAGGAAATGCTAGTGAGGCAAGTAGACATAATGTGGCTCAACAAGCACCATAGAGTGGTAGACCGGGAGGAATGGCACGGAGTTATGCAATCCGAGGGCCTGAGACTAGAGAATCTACCAAAGTTATTATCGGTAAATTTTCATTCTTTAATCATGCTTTGATAGATCCTGGTTCATCTCATTCATATATATGTACTGCATTAGCACAAGAGAAAGGGTTGCATGTAGAAGAATTAGGAGAAAATATTGAAGTGACTAATCCTTTAGGACACAGTGTGATAGTAAACAAAGTGTACATGAATTGCCCTATTATGATTCAACATCAACTTTTCAATACAAATTTAATTAAGTTACCTTTCCGAGATTACGATGTTATCTTGGGAATGGATTGGTTATCGGAACATCGAGCTGTGGTGGATTGCAAAAATAAAAGAATGTCACTTCAAGTTTCTGATGGAGAAGAAATAGTTATCGTAGGGGAAAGATCAGATTATCACTGTAACATAATTTCTTTTATGAAGACTAAAAGGCTGGTTAGAAAGGGATGTCAGGCCTACCTAATCTTCGCTCTAGAATTGAAGGAAGGTGAGTTAGAATTACAGAATATTCCTATGGCATGTGATTTTCTTGATATATTTCTAGAAGAACTACCGGGGTTGCCACCAAAAAGAGAGGCAGAATTCGCAATTGATGTATTGCCGGGTACCGCACCAGTATTCAAAGCACCATATAGAATGGCCCCTACTGAACTGAAAGAGTTGAAGATTCAATTGCAAGAATTGTTAGACAAAGGATTCATACGCCCGAGTATATCCCCGTGGGGTGCACCAGTGTTGTCTGTTAAGAAGAAAGATGGTTCGCTTCGATTATGTATTGATTATCGAGAGTTGAATAAATTGACAGTGAAGAACAAGTATCCATTGCCAAGGATTGAAGACTTATTTGATCAACTCAAGGGTGCCAAATACTTCTCCAAGATTGATTTGAGATCAGGTTACTATCATATGGGAGTGAAAGATGATGATATTGCAAAGACGGCTTTCCGAACTAGATATGAGTACTATGAATTTTTGGTGATGCCATTTGGTCTAACTAATGCACCAGCAGCATTTATGGACCTTATGAACCATGTCTTTTACTTATATTTAGACAGGTTTGTAGTGGTTTTCATTGATGATATTCTGGTGTATTCTAAGTCACGGGAAGAGCATGATCAACATTTGCGGATAGTCTTCCAAACTTTGAGGGAAAATAAATTGTATGCCAAACTTAGCAAATGTGAGTTTTGGCTTGAAGAAGTTTCTTTCTTAGGCCATGTTGTTTCTACAAAAGGAATTAAAGTGGATCCTAAAAAGATAGAAGCAGTTGTCGAATGGAAACCACCAAAGAACCCTACGGAAGTCAGAAGTTTCCTTGGCCTAGTAGGGTATTATAGAAGATTTGGGAAGGGATTTTCAGTCATTACTGCCCCACTGACGAAACTACTTCAAAAGAATGCAAAATTCGAGTGGAATGACAAGTTCCAAGAAAGTTTTGAGAAGTTGAAGGCGATGTTGACAAAAGCACCCATCCTTACCCAACCAGAACCTAGAAAAGACTTTGTAATCTATAGTGATGCTTCATATAGTGGTCTTGGGTGTGTTTTGATGCAAGAAGGGAAAGCGATTGCCTATGCTTCCAGGCAATTGAAGAATTATGAAAGGAATTATCCTACTCATGATTTGGAAATGGCTGCAATAGTCTTTGCCTTGAAAATTTGGCGACACTATCTTTATGGAAAAAATGTTATATTTATACAGATCACAAAAGCTTGAAATATTTGCCAACACAGAAGGAGTTGAATGTAAGGCAGAGAAGGTGGATGGAATTCATTAAAGATTACGATTGTCTTATTAACTACCATCCAGAAAAGGCTAATGTAGTGGCGGATGCTCTCAACAGAAAGACAATGATGGCACTAAGGGCTATAAATACAGGGTTAGCTCTTACCAGTAGTGGAGCCTTAATTGCAGAACTGAAGATTCAACCTATACTACTACAACATGTTAAGCAAGCACAAAATGAAGATGGTGACTTCAAGGTCATTCGAGCAAGGACACAAGTTGGTATCGTAGACAACTATATGGTTCGAGAAGATGGGTGTCTATATTTTAAAGATAGACTGTGTGCCAAACAATGAAGAATTAAAGAAGAATATTTTACATGAGGCGTATAGTAGTCCTTATGCGATGCATCCAGAGCAAACAAGATGTACCAAAATTTGAAGAGCCATTATTGGTGGAATGGAATGAAAAAAAAGACATTACTAACTATGTTGCTCAATGTCTAACTTGTCAACATGTGAAAGCAGAACATCAAGTTCCTTCTGGATTGTTGCAAGCAATAACAATTCCAGAATGGAAATGGGAAAGAATCACAATGAACTTCGTGACGTCTTTACCACTTACACAGAAGAAACATGATGCAGTGTGGGTTGTTGTAGATAGATTGACAAAGTCTGCCCACTTTCTTCCAGTTAAGATGGATTATTCACTTGATAGGTTGGCTCAGTTATATGTAGATGAGATAGTAAGGCTACACGGAGTGCCTATTTCAATCATTTCTGACCGAGATCCAAGATTTACTTCGAGATTTTGGAAGAAGTTGCAAGAAGCCTTAGGTAGTAAACTTCATTTCAGTACTTCATTTCATCCTCAAACAGATGGTCAATCTGAAAGAGTAATTCAGGTGTTGGAAGACATGATGAGAAGTTGTATCATTGAATTTGAGGGAAGTTGGGATAAGTATTTGTCCCTCATGGAGTTTGCCTATAATAACAGCTATCAGTCAAGCATACAAATGGCTCGATATGAAGCATTATATGGAAGAAAATGTCGAACTCTATTATATTGGACCGAACTTAGTGAAAACAAGACTGTGGGAGTGGATTTAATTTAGGAGACAAAGGAGAAGGTAAAACATATTCAAGAGAGATTGAAGGCTGCATCGGATAGACAAAAGTCTTATGCTGATCTAAAAAGAAAAGACATTATTTATGAAATTGGGGATAAAGTATTTCTCAAACTATCTCCTTGGAAGAAAGTCCTGCGATTTGGCAAAAAAGGCAAGCTCAGTCCGAGATTCATTGGCCTATATGAGGTTCTAGAGAAGGTTGGACCGGTAGCTTATCGGTTAGCACTACCCCCGACACTCGACAAAATTCATAGTGTGTTCCATGTGTCGATGTTAAGGAGATATAGATCAGATCCATCACATATCTTATCTCCTGATGTAGTAGAAATCGAACTCGACCTGACGTGTGAAGAGGAACCGGTACAAATCTTAGCGAGGGAAGTTAAACAATTGAGAAACAAGTCTATTCCACTGGTAAAAGTACTTTGGAAGAATCATAAGGTTGAAGAAGCAACTTGAGAACCGGAGGATATTATGAAAACTCAATATCCGCAACTGTTTTCAGGGAATTTTCGGGATGAAAATTCATAAGAGGGGGAGAATTGTAACGAACCGAAATTTCTAAAAATTTGCTTATAATAAATTACTATGGTTTTAAAATATCATGGAAATTATTTTTATTGTTATTATTGCTATTGGATATAAGGCAAGAGGAAATAAGAGCTAATTAAGTAAGAGAGATGAATTGGGCATTTAATTATTTGTCCAAGGGCAATATTGGAAATTGAAAAAAAAAATCAAATCCTATACTTATACCTCATCCCTTTCAACCCATTCAATTTCATTTCCTTCTCCTTCTCCATTCTTCCTCTCTTCCTTCAACCAAAATTTTCCCTAATCCAAAAACTTCCGATTTCTTCGATTCAACTTCGAATTCTTGTTAGAAATCGATCCTTAAGCCCTCTATTATCATCAATTTCAATCAATGAAGACTAGAAGAGGAGTATTTCAGATTTTAAGGTTCGGATAAATAGTAATCCGAGTTTGAGGTGGGTGATTTTTGGTGAAATTAAAGCTTAATTAGTAGAATTCATGGTAGATTAAACATATTTATGGTATTAGGAAGTTTGTTTATGCAATATCTTGATAGAATTATATATGGCTATTGTAGAGGAAGCTAGTGCAAGCAAATCAAAGGTAAAAGGGGTAGAAGAGAGCTAGAAAGAGCATAGAAAAAGGTTTGTGTCTCGAATTTCGATTTCTCGGTTTTTTAGAAAATTTTCCAGATTGTATACCTATTTTGTTTTAATGTTTTCTCTCGTTATATAAATCTAATTTGAAAGATTCTTGATTCTATTGATATCTACAGAAAGTGAGGAATATATGTTCAGAAGAAACCTTATTGAATTTCATTCATTTTCAATGTGAAATTTTCGTTTGAAGTTGAGTCATGAAATCTGTTTACCTATTTTGTTTTAATGTTTTCTCTCGTTATGTAAATCTAATTTGAATGATTCTTGATTCTATTGATATCTACAGAAAGTGAGGAATATATGTTCAGAAGAAACCTTATTGAATTTCATTCATTTTCAATGTGAAATTTTCGTTTGAAGTTGAGTCATGAAATCTGTTTTCGGAAAATCTCAGCTTTGTACACTGTTTAGTATTTTAATCATAACTTTGGTTATACAATTTGGATTTCTGTGATTCTAGTGGTTTTGGAAAGCTAAGACATGTGGCTAATTATGTTTAGAATAAAGTTCTTCGATTGAATGATGTTTTAATAGTGAAAAATGCAGAGGAAGTCAGCTTATAAAACCTGGAAAAATTCTGGAAAGTATGAATATTGATTTTATTGAGTTTTAATTAAAGTTTGATGCTTAAAAATTTGGGATTTGGATTTCTTAATTACTGAAGTTATGTTGAATTATGATTGATGGTTTATACTGGAATTTTTAAGATGTTACTTTGATTTATTGCCCTTATTAAACGAGTAGAATACGGGTCAGGGTAGATTGGCACCAATAAAGGGGGGTACAGTACTGTACAAATAATTGAAGCTTTGGCTTCGGGCTTTGGCCGATATATATATATATATATATATATATATATATATATATATATATATATATTGATATTGAAGGTTCGGCTTCGGGCTTAACCGATATATTGATTTTGAAGCTTCGGCTTCGGGCTTGACCGATATATTGATTTTGAAGCTTTGGCTTCGGGCTTGTCCGCTCCCGTATCCATTTTACCGTTATTCAGGACTTGTTTACTTTGGGCAATATGTGGTTAAAGTGTTTGGAAAATTTGGATACAAATTTGATTGTACTTTGAAAGGATTACTATATAAGTTTTGTGATTTGGTTCCATAAAATTGGTTAATTTGTTTTTGACTAATGAACAAATCTTGGTTTCTATTTTAAAGTGTTAAAAATGTTCAAAGTTGTTATATTTCTTTTATAGACACCACTAAGCAAAATGCTTAGCGTGTAGTTTTTTTTCTACACGTAGGTGGGGAACTTGTAGATAGCTTGGATCAAAGTGGACTACGTGGATTAGCTTGAAGAGCAAATAAGGAAAGACTCGAGGTGGATTTGTAATTTAATATAATATTATGGTTTGTAGAATAATGGCATGTACTAGATAGTATGAGAAATATAAAGTGGTATTGAGAAATATTTGGAGAATAATTAACATTGAGTGGACTAAGTGGATCAGCTTGAAGAGCAAATAAGGAAAGACTCGAGGTGGATTTGTAATTTAATGTAATATTATGGTTTGTAGAATAATGGCATGTACTAGATAGTGTGATAAATATAAAGTGGTATTGAGAAATATTTGGAGAATAATTAACATTGAGAAATAATTTGGAGTCTCAAATATTATATTGGTATTTGTACATATTGTAATCTATAAGTATTGAACTTTATATTGTGGAGTAGAGTTGTTCATTCCGTGAGTATAGTTACTGTGGCGCTCCCAATAAGGGGGGTGTTACAGAAATCCAACAGACATCTAATATAAATCCTATAGACATCCAATATAAATCAAATATTCATGAATCAAACTTCAATTTTACATAAAGGAGCTTAATAGTCAGTATCATTTAAGATTGAACAGATGAAATATTGACATTTGATGATAGTATAACATAGTTGTTACAAGCGTGCGTGCCTCGGGCGCGCCTCAGGCGCAAGGCACTCGAGGCTCAACTGTCAGCGCCTCGTGGAGGGTCAGGCAAGATGAGGTTCATCAACGTGAGCCTCGGGCGTGCCTTTGTGCGCCCTGTGCGCCTCAATACAAAAATGAAGGTTTGTTTGAGGTAGAAAATAATATGTATTGTACTTTTTTTTGTAACGCCCACCCCCCTATAGGGAGCGCCACGGTAACAATAATCACCCAATAAATAACTCTACTCCACTATATAGAGTTCAATACTTATAGATTTCAATATGTACAAATGACAATATAATGTTTTAAACTCCAAATTATTCTCCAAATATTTCTCAATGACACTTTACATTTCTCACTCTATCTAGTACATGCCATTATTCTACAAACCATAATATTACATTAAATTATAAATCCACCTCGAGTCTCTTCAAGCTGATCCACTTATTCCACTTTGGTCCAAGCTATCTACAAGTTCTCCACCTACGTGTAGAAAAAAAACTACACGCTAAGCAATTTGCTTAGTGGTGTCCATAAAAAAAATATAACAACTTTGAATATTTTTTTTAATAGAAACCAAGTTTGTCCATAAGTCAAAAACAAATTTAAACAGCTTTATAAAACCAAATCACAAAACTTATATAGAAATCCTTTCAAAGTACAATCAAATTTGTTCCCAATTTTTTTTAAACACTTTAACCAAATATTGCCCAAAGTAAACAAGTCCTGAATAACGGTAAAATGGATACGGGAGCGGACAAGCCCGAAGCCAAAGCTTCAAAATCAATATATCGGTCAAGCCCGAAGCCGAAGCTTCAAAAATCAATATATCGGTCAAGCCCGAAGCCGAAGCTTCAATATATATATATATATATATCATAATATCGGCCAAAGCCCGAAGCCAAAGCTTCAATTGTTTGTAAGTACTGTACCCCCCTTTATTGGCGCCAATCTACCCTGACCCGTATTCTACTCGTTTAATAAGGGCAATAAATCAAAGTAACATCTTAAAAATTTCAGTATAAACCATCAATCATAATTTAACATAACTTCAGTAATTAAAAAATCCAAATCCCAAATTTTTAAGCATTAAACTTCAATTAAAACTCAATAAAATCAATATCATACTTTCTAGAATTTTTTCCAGGTTTCGTAACCTGACTTCCCCTGCATTTTTCACTATCAAAACATCATCCAATCGAAGAACTTTCTTCTAAACATAATTACACACATGTCTCAGCTTTCCAAATCCACCAGAATCACAGAAATCGAAATTTTATAACCAAATTTACGATCAAAATACTAAACAGTGTACAAAGCTGAGATTTTCCGAAAACAGATTTCGTGACTCAACTTCAAACGAAAATTTGGCATTGAAAACGGATGAAATTCAACAAGGTTCCTTCTGAACATATATTCCTTACTTTCTGTAGATATCAATAAAATCAAGAATCGTTCAAATCGGACTTATATAACGAGAGAAAACATTAAAACAAAACAGGTATACTATCTGGAAAATTTTCCCGAAAAACCGAGAAATCGAAATTCGGGACACAAACCTTTTTCTATGCTC
Organism: Euphorbia pulcherrima; assembly: GCA_947683365.1. Taxonomy (NCBI): domain Eukaryota; kingdom Viridiplantae; phylum Streptophyta; class Magnoliopsida; order Malpighiales; family Euphorbiaceae; genus Euphorbia; species Euphorbia pulcherrima. The sequence goes on along the minus strand of CANTUS010000001.1, from coordinate 10,069,777 downwards.
TTTCTAGCTCTCTTCTACCCCTTTTGCCTTTGATTTACTTGCAATAGCTTCCTCTACAACAGCCATATATAATTCTATCAAGATATTGCATAAATAAACTTCCTAATACCGTAAATATGCTTAATCTACCATGAATTCTACTAATTAAGCTTTAATTTCACCAAAAATCACTCACCTCAAACTCGGGTTACTGTTCATCCGAATCTTAATATCTAAAATCCTCCTCTTCTAGTCTTGATTGACTGAAATTGATGATGATAGAGGGCTTAAGGATCGATTTCTAACAAGAATTCGAAGTTATATTGAAGAAATCGAAAGTTTTTGGATTATGGAAAATTTTTTGTAAGGGATAAAGGTAATGTGTAGCACAAGAAGAAGAAGAATGAAAGTGAAGAAGAGAAGATGTTGGATGGTGTATGTATTGATTTTCTTTTTTTTTTTCAATTTCCAATAATGCCCCTGATCAAATAATTAAATGTCCATTTCATCCCTCTTACTTAATTAGCTCTTATTTCCTCATGCCTTATATCCAATAACAATAATAACAATAAAAATAATTTTTATGATATTTTAATACCATAGTAATTTATTATAAGCAATTTTTTTAGGAATTTCGGTTCGTTACATTTTTCTATATGCGCCTCAAGTTCCCCGGGCGCACGCCTCTCCTTGTGCCTCGCGCCTCGGTGCACCTGACCCTCTAGCGCCTCAGTGCGCCTTGCACCTACAAAACAATGAGGTATAATGATGAATTGAACAAATATAAGCTTCAAGATGGTAAGATTGTGGCTTGTAGTGTCATGCTACTATATAACCTTATTATGATTTATTGTAGTCTACTTCCTGCACTAAAATTCCTCCAATTACTAATTGTATTAACCCCAAGCACTAGACAGAAAATGCATATGCATGAGATAGATAAGATGCCAGTTTATTTTGATTTTTGGAGTGGACTTCTAGGTCTCCATTGCATGATAGGGACCAAAGAAGGAGAAAAGACTCTTCCACATATTCAACAAAAAGAACAATATAATTCACACTTCCCTCAACTACAGAACCTGGCAAGGAATTAATAATATGTAAGAACTAATAGAAATTCAATAGACATCCAATATAAATCTTATAGGCATCCAATATAAATCAAATACTCATTAATCAAACTTCATAGGCATTTCTACAAACACTTCATCTGTACAATTGTAAGAGATAATTCAGAACAGACATAATACATAAAATGGACAAAAAATACATGTAACTCTAAATCACACCCTCACATATATAAAATGAAAAATGAAATTATATTGCAAATGACAAATGGAATGGAAAATAAACATAATAACATCCAAAATAGTTGAAACTTGAGATTTGAGAAACCTTATTTAAGATCATATACCTAATTTCTGAGCAGCATCATATAGTCCAATCAATTCAACATCGTATTATTGTATAGTTTCAGGAAACTATACAATAAAATACAAACAAAAATCCAAATTAGAAAAAATAGAGAACTTAAATACATTTCAGGATCATGATCGAGCCCAGGCCCTAAAGTGCCATACAAAACTTAAATACATTCCAAGAAATTGTATGAACATAGAACAATGTTAGGGTTTTGTTTTCTTACCTCTTGTTTTGATTTTGAACTAATGAATCGAAGAATGTGGAGTTTTTGGATCACCTATCGATGAGAACGATTTTAGAATCAGAAGTCGATTCAGCTCTATTTGTAGATTATTTGAACGATTTTGAAGATTGTAGAAGGATTTTGAGATATTTTTCAAGCTTTTTGAATCTGATTCTTGTTGAAACACGCTAGAGAGAATTGGAAGAGATACTGAAGAATATTTGTTTAGACAACGTGTAATTGTAAATATTTTGCCATGTTTATTCTATATTTGTTATATGTCAAACTTTTGGGCCAAATATTTTTATGTTTTTTGCCCGTTTATATAAAAGTCCGTTGATTCCAATTGAGCAACGCTAACCATGTAGAGAATCCATGGGCTCATTGTAATTGTTTGTTTCCCATATGGGATATTTTCAACACTCCCCCTCAAGTGTAATTGGACTTGGATCAGTTTTCACTTGCCAAACATTCCTTAGCCTATTTCACGGAGGCCCAAGGTCACCAACGGGTATAGTATTCTCTACTAGTCCAAATTCCACTAAGACTTTATGAACCTAGAATCTTTCTGGCTGTCAGATCTTCTTCTGCTTTGATATCATATAGAGAATCTGTGGGCCTAAAAGTGTTGGGCTTTATAGTTTGCGTGAACATATAAGTGAGTTTGAATTCATCTAACACCAAACCAATTGATTTATGTTAAGGCCCAATCACTCCACTTATATATCACTCTTTGTCATTATCTATTTCCCACCTGATATATCTCCAACATTCTTCATTTCTTGTTTACTACATGAGATATCTCCGATATTCTTCATTTCTTGGGTTGGAATTGTGTTAAACAGTCAAAAAAAAAAATGGCTAAGCTACATTTTTGTACTTCCAGTTTTAATTATTGTACAGCTTTGGCCCCTACAATACATTTTTGCAACAGAAAATGCTAAATTGATATTGCTAAATAATAAAACTAACTACTACTTTTTGGTTCTCCTTGAGAACCTTTATCACAAACTTAAATTATATAATCAATCAGTTTATAGTTAATTGTACTTATGAAAAAGTTATAATTTATTGTTGAATTGGGATTCCACTCATCAATAGGTTTCTATTTTGTGAATTAAGAATTGGGAATCAAAATCAAAAGATTAGTTCAAAATTATAAATTTATAAAAATAAAATATATATCATAGGTTGAGAATATTTTCATATAAAGGAAATAGGCATATACTATGGTTACTTTATTTTATCATTACTTTGTCTTCTTCATCATTAGATTAGAATAACCACCACTCATCTAATGGTAAAAAAGTGCAAAGTAATAAATACTTTATAAAAAATAAAGTACCCATAGAAAGCACAAAGGAAATAAACCCATAATTTAATATGAAAGTTTACCAGCCCGCCCCTGTTGAGTACGAAAGCTACTTTTTGAAGAAAGAGTAACTGTGCAGGTATTCGGCCCCAACCCATAATCGATTAGGCCTAACACTAAAGTAATGCAGGCCCATTCAAAATACCTCAACCCATAATGGATTAGGCCTAACACTCAGCAGTCTTTTTATATCATGTATTTGTATGGCTTGGATGGCTTACCTCTTTATGTATTTCCAACGCTTCTAGTCTGACAAATATTTTAATATTATATATAAAAAATAGAAGGGTAATGTTTATATACGGTATACGTTGAAAATAATTATTAAATAATATATATATATATATATATATATAGGTATATTTTATTTAATTATTATTTTATCTTTTTTATTATTAGATTAAAATAACCATCATTCATTCTATAATAAAAAAGTGTAAAGTAATAAATACTTTGTAAAAATTAAAGTAACCATAAAATACACTATATATATATATATATGTATAATAAATGAAGTTCTTATTTCTGACTCGACTTAGATAATTATACAAAAATTAAGCTTGACTTACAAAACTTATGCTAATGATTTCAATCTCAAATCAAGTTAAATAATAAATATAAGTCTACATCAGATCCGATAGATAATTCGACCCGTGAACAATTCTAAACTACGAGTGCCTGTGAGCAATTCATAATCATGTATGATTATGGACCTTGCTACACAGGATGTAAACTCCCCTTTGTCCTGTCCAAATTCCAAAATGGGCAAAGTATCTTCAATTCTTCCTATCCAAATGCCCATAACGAAAGCTGCCATCTGTACAGCTACTAATCAATATTATTATTTTATTTTTCATTTCTAAATTGAATTTCTTTACGCATATGTACTGGTCTGATCGGGTTTTGACTTCATCGTCTTTCTTACATCAATTCAGACAAAAGATGGGCATCAACTGTGTTTACGCTGTTTGTATGATCTTGTCGTTTCTGGGATTTCACAGCTGTGTTGAAGGAAGATTATTGTTGCCCAAGAACAAACCCGACAAAAATAATGCTGCTGCTACTGCTCGTTGGCTGGTTTCCCAGAATACCTGGGGTGTCTTGAAGTAGGTTTCTATTTTGGGTCTATATGATTACCTGGGTCAATTGATTTGAATTTGTGTATGATTACTTGGGTTAATTGATTTGAATTTGTGTATTATGAATAATTAATTGTAAAGGGTATGATTATGGGTCTGCTGAACTTATAAATTAATGATCAGTTGGGTTGATTGAGATTATAGGATATGATAGGATGTAATGAATCTTGATTGTTTAGGGTTGTCTTTGGGTTGTTTCTGCTATCTGGGAAAATTCAAATAGATTTTGTTTTTAACTGATGTTTGTCTCTTTGTTCTAATTTTGCAGTACCATATCGTCGGACTTGAAAGGGGCACCTTTTGGGTAATTTTCTTCTTTCTTTTGTGTTTCTTTCTGTTCTAAAGTTGCACCGCTGCTGTCTTTCTATTTTAAGAATACTTTGACTTTTGCTACTGGATAAAAGTGATAATCTTATTTTTGTTGCACATCGGGTACCGGAGCTTTGCTTCGAATACGTCCAGATCCGACACCTGACTAAAGTGGGTGAGTCTCCAAATAAGGATTTTTTGCATTCCCTAAGACTGAGACTGGAACTCGAGACCTTGCTTGAGCAATACCAAGTCACTTATCACTTGGACCAACCTTATTGGTATAAAAGTGATACATCACAGATGAATTTAGAATTATCATTGTATAACTTAGTCTTAAGACCAAGAAGCCGAATATCTAAAGTTGCTTGTATAACTTAAGGACTCAAAACTTAACAAGATGTTTAACTGCAAATGTATGACTTGGCTGTTACCAATTGGTTGCTGATCTCGATTTCATGCTCTAACTAGGACTTGAATTCATTCTCTATTTTGTATTTTTTTTGCATTTTAGGATCCATTCTCATACCTTAAAACAAAAAAAACTAGAGGTTCATTTTCGTTTAGAATCAAAGATGCATAATAAAACAGATTTTGTCACTAACTCGATTTATAGGACCGAATTATAGCTCTCTGAAATCAAACATGAACCTTGAAGAATCATAGGCACGACAATGAGCTCGACTGCTCATCAATTCATTCTTGTACACTCAGTTACTTCTCTGGCTACTTTCTATGCAGTTATATTACTAGAATTGCTTGTTTGCTTACGATTTTGCTTGTTTATTTGCTAGTTCTTGTTTTCCACTGCAGAAATGTTGTTTCATTTAGCGACGGGCTACCAGATGGAGGAAGTGGTGTCCCGTACTTTTATTTGACAACTCTAGATCCAACCGCAAGATATGCATTAAAAGACCAGAGATCTTCGCTCACTATCAGCGAATACCCTATTGGAACTTGTGGAAAGGCAGACCCTGAGAACCCCACTTGTGCTAAACTCACATTGACCGGAAAGGTAAATGATCTTCTGTTCAATGCCATTCATATTCTTCATAATAGATTTTCGCTGGAAATTACATTATTCGATATCAAATCATGGAAAGATTTACACTTTAGTGTTACCTCATTTGACATTTAGCTAAGGGTAGTCGAGGAAAATTCGAAGGAAGCAGAATTTGCAGAGAAGTCCCTCTTTACCAAGCATCCTGAAATGGCAGGCAAGTAATTTAATTACAATATTGCTATATATCTATTCGCCCGTCTTTGAGAAATTGTGCATATTTTTTTTATATCAATATTAATGGCTTAACAGGATGGCCTGAGGATCACAACTTCCAGTTCTTTAGTTTAGATATACAAGACATATTTCTGATCAATTGGTTTGGTGGCCCAAAACCTCTCACAATAGATCAGTACTTCCATCCTAAACTGTGAGTAATCAATGTAGAATATTTATAACCAATATTAGTAAATTTAGCTTGATTGATGCGTTTCCTTTTGCCTAAACTTGGATAAATGTGAATTACAGGAACAAGGTCGGTACCATTTCCGAATGAGCTTATGATCTTCGTCGTATGTGAATAAAGAATGTGCATAATGATTCCGCTGTAGAAAAGATGATACACGTAAAGCATTTGATGTTGAAGCAATTGTGCATTATGCCCTTTATGATATTTATATTGTCTGCTGAAATAAGCAAACATTTGTTTGACATTGTGATGTGTTCCCTTATCAAATTAATATTGACTGGAAGTTTTATTTTATACTATTTAATAAGGGCAACCATCTGCAGTTTGTGAAGGACACTGTTTCTGTGATTATATTACTTGGATATATGATTAAATTGTTTCTGAAAATTTTTCATGATTTGATTATTCGGTGTGTTTATGTTATTCATCTGGTTTCTATGTTATTTCATAATACAAGGACCAAATAGTTACATCACATAGGACAAATTAGCAATTACCTACATCATATAATTGATTGGGCCAAAAACATAATTTTCCTTAAAGAAAATACGATATCAAAATATGCCAGCAACATTTTGCTCTTTTGAATGTAATGGAAAATGTAACATTCTATGATTAATTATCTTTTCCAGCAACGTACATCAAATTTTGTTTTCTGCTAAGATTATTATGCATTTTTTACAATGGGAATTTCTCGTACTTTGTTCACCAAATTTGCAAAAAAATTATGAACATCGTTAACACAAAATAAAAACTAATCAGTCTAAAAGATGTTGGCTAAAGTCGAAGAAAATAAAAATTTACAAATTATAAACAATTAAAAGGTTGATACTTGTTATCGCTTAAATAAGGTATCGAATTAGCGGACGGAAAAAAAAGAAAAAGAGGTAACTTTAAAAAATCCCCATCACGCACTAGTCACGTGAGTTAAGATAGTTTATCTGAGCCTGTTGATCCGACTTCCACTTCTTCAGCCTTCACTATCTTCTTCTTCTTCCTTCGGCCTATGATATCAAATGCTGCCTTCTCTTCACCACCTTCACCCTTCTCCCCCGCCAAAAACCCTTCCAAATTCTTCTCCTCCCTTATTCCCAATTGCCAAATCCCTAATTTTTCAATACCCATCAAACCCTTTCCGTCAATACATCCGCTGTTCCGCCTCTTCCCCCAACTCCCAAACCCTCCCTCACTCTGCCATCCAACGGATTGCCGATAAGCTCCGCTCTCTCGGCATCACCGACCAATCCCCTAAACCAAAACCCATCGATACAGTCACTGAATCAAATAGCGTCGGAGAAATCTTCATTCCTCTTCCGAATCAATTGTCTAAGTACCGGGTCGGACATACCCTAGACCCCAGCTGGAGCACGCCGGAAAACCCGGTTCCGAGACCCGGGTCAGGGAACGCGATTGTGAGGTATCATGAGTTGAGGGAGGAGGTGAAGAAAGAGAGAGAGGCCAAGAAGAGAGAGCCAAAGGTTCCAACTCTAGCGCAATTGAATTTATCTAGGGAGGAACTCAGGAGGCTGAGGAGAATTGGGATTGAGGAGAAGAGGAAATTGAAGGTTGGGAAAGCCGGAATTACTGAAGGAATTGTTAATGGAATTCATGAGAGGTGGAGGAGAGAAGAAGTTGTTAAGATTGTTTGTGAGGATATTTGCCGAATGAACATGAGGAGGACTCATGATTTATTGGAGGTTTGAATCATTTCCCTCATTTCCATTTTCTTTATGGCCCGGTTTGGTATGGTTCTAGTTAAAAATGTCTTGTTTCTTTTTTTTTAAGTATGGTTATCAATGGTTATTTTATGGTTCAAATAATCATAAAAATAGCACTATCAATTTGGTGGTTCACCGTGGTCATGCTTTAAATTAAACTAAAAACTTTAGAAAAGCATACAATACCATACCATCTATCGAAACAAGAACTTTTGAGAAACTATACCATTCTATACCGTACCATATTATACCATATTATACTTTAATGAACCATGAGCCAAACAAAGCCTAAAAAAAAAAAGAAAGAGAGTTTGAATTATAATAATTGATTGGGAGACAATATATCTGGAAAAGACCTAATGCTCATGCTCAATCTATATTTTGCACTGGCTGATTAACTGAATTATTAGTTTGAGAAAGCTATTTTGATCACCATAGTTGTTTTAGGGTATTGTCTATCAATGAAACGATTTTTGTGACTAAAACCTGCCTTTTACTCTAATTTATAAGTTAATTGGTTAACCAATATGTTGCCTTGGTGTATATGCATGTTAAGCACAGCAATTCGTTCTATACTTACCAGAACACCAAATAAATCTTCAAACAGCTAACTGCTAAAGCAAACATCCACTGTTGAGACTACCAGGCCTTAGAATTAGGTTAATAGGCATTTTGAAATAACTTGTTTACCTAATGTCTTTGAGATTCACCTAGTACAGTAAAACCTCTATAAATTAATAATATTGGGACCGAGATATTTTATTAATTTAGCGAGATATTATTATATCGATAAATTAATAATTTATTAATTTAAAGAGGTTTTACGTATGACCTATAAATTTCCAAGTCCAATGTACATTCACAAATTAATTGAATTTGCCAAGTTCATTGTTTTTGAACAAGTCAAAAGTTAGTTCGTGGTACTAAAAAATAAATTACAAAAACAAGTTTCAAGGCAAATTTCTTCTCCATGTACATCAAACATGGTTAGAAATTGATCACTATTAAATGTCCATTGAAAATTTTTAAAATCACATCAACTATGGCTCCTAAACTAAAAGGTGTTCAGGAGGCTATAGCAAATTGCTTTCGGCACTGTAAATACGAGAACTCTTCACAACTTTTTATTGCAATACGAGAAGACAATGCCCCAACTCTTAAGTGCAATGAGGAGATCTAAAGATGAACTCAATATAGATTTGAAGTTCAACAAAAAACAAGTGACTATAGATTCATTTTTTACTAGACAACCTTAGAGTTTGGAATCTTTTAGTAATTATTAATTTATAGTTTCGTTGGGACCGATATATATACACTGGGATTTCAAAAAAGTTATCTTATTATTTTATCGATTGGGGTCCAATTTTGTAGTGGTCCCAAGTTGTGACTGGGCAAATTATTAATTTTATCGAGGATATTAATTTATAGAGGTTTTACTGTATACGCCAGTACTCATCTTATGTGCACTCTTTGGAGCATCAAGTTTGGCTAATATTTGCTCTAGCTTATCCAAATACACTGATATTCTAGTGTTCTGATAATTGCAGAGAAAAACTGGGGGATTGGTGGTTTGGAGGTCCGGGAGTAAAATAGTGCTTTATAGGGGTGCTAATTATAAGTATCCATACTTCTTAGATAAAACAACAAGCGACATTTCTACCGATACAGTAGAAGAAAGCAATGTGGATATTGGGGGTGACTATGTGGGAAGGAGCTTATCTGAAGCAGTTGATTTAGATTCTTCTAGATCAAGCACCCCAAGTAAATCTGTAGGACCAGCCCTGATTAAAGGTGTTGGTACTCCAAGTAGGGTTCGGTTCCAACTTCCTGGTGAAGCACAACTTGCAGAAGAAGTTGATAATTTGCTAGATGGACTCGGCCCTCGTTTCACTGACTGGTGGGGATATGAGCCGCTTCCTGTCGATGCTGATCTTCTCCCTGCTATTGTTCCTGGCTATAGAAAACCCTTTCGACTTCTTCCTTATGGCATCAAATCAAAATTGACTAATGATGAAATGACCATACTGAAAAGGCTAGGACGACCCTTGCCTTGCCATTTTGCATTGGGTGAGACTAGGTACTTATTTGTTCTTATACTTTTGTGAATTAATACTTGATAACCTGATTTCTTTTCGTTTCAGGTAGAAATAGAAAACTTCAAGGGCTGGCTGCTGCAATTGTCAAGCTTTGGGAAAAATGTGAGATTGCTAAAATTGCTGTTAAAAGAGGAGTACAGAATACTAATAGTGAGATGATGGCTGAAGAGTTGAAGGTAAGTCTAGGTCTTTGAGTATGCTATTATCTTCCTTTTTTTTCTTTTCCTTTGTTTCTCTGCTCATTTCTCCACAAATATTGTTGGTCATTCTGTCATTGTGATCATTGATGTTGTATTTCAGTTGATGCCATAGCTTTTAAAGGCACGCCTCAGGCTCCAGCCTCGCCTTGGCGCCTGACAGGCTCATCTCATTGGCGCCTGAAGATGCCCAAACTCTAGGCTCCATAATAAGTTTATTTTAGAAATATAATGATTTAGGTAATTGGGAAATAGAAATTAAGTTCAGATGATTGATATTGCATAATTAGCTTCTTAACTATTAATAAGACTTTAAAATAACCTTTTAGGTCTATACTATTTTTTAACCACATCAAGTATGTATGTAGCAAATTTATAATACTTTGTGTATATTATTTATTGAAATTCATTTTATCTATATTTTTTTATGTTGTGCCTAGCAACAACTACGACATGCGTAAACAACAAAAGTCGGACAAAGAAAAAATCATTTCAATCTCGTAAAAGATCTACTATTTTCATTAATGATAGGAAAACGAAGCTCGACAAGATGATATAGAGGAGGGGCTAATGGATGAAGAATTTGATAGTGGTTCTATTGAAGATGAAGAGTATGTTGATCTTGATGATTGATGATTATGTCCTAGTTTTAGATTACTAGGAATTGTTATTATAATCTATAAATTAACGGATTTTCAATTTATATGATGAGCTTTTTATTTTGTTTTCATGGTTTAGAGACTTAGCTCAATCTATGAAAAAATATTTAGTGCGCCCAACATTCGCATAGAGTGCGCCTAATGCCTGCGCCTTGCGCCTAGGCTCCAGGACCCCCTTGCGCTTGGGCTGTGCCTACCGCCTTGACAACTATGGTTGATGCTTATAAATTGACGAGTGCTTCTTTTAGGTGTATCGTAGTTTGGAATTTTGAGGTATTAAGCTTTAAATAATTGTTGCAGTGGCTGACTGGAGGGATTCTACTTTCACGGGACAGAGAATTTATTGTACTGTATAGGGGAAAGGATTTCCTACCATCTGCCGTTTCTTCTGCAATAGGAGAGAGAAGAAAGCATGTAATTAATGTGGATAAAATGAGGAGAGAACAAAGTATATCAAATGAGGCTGAGAGCACAAAAGACATTAGCATAGACGATGGCTCTAGAGTTGATGTCAGTCTTACCATTGATCTTACTTCTGATCTCTCGAAACAGAGGAAGCTGAGGCAAAATGAGGCAGCTATAAAAAGGACAAGCACTAGATTGGCTGTGGTACAGTTTTTTGAATATCAAATACCCTACTGTGACACTTAGTCAACTCCTACCACTCTTTATATATTGTATGTTATGGCAGGCGCTAGAAAAGAAAGCAAAAGCAGAGAAACTTCTTGCCGAGTTGGAGAATTCAATGGTGTCTCAACAACCTGAAATAGATAAGGAGGGTATAACCAATGAAGAGAGATACATGCTTAGAAAAATCGGGCTGAAGATGAAGCCCTTCTTATTGTTGGGTGAGTAATCCCTTGATGCGGCATGAAATATATATATATATATATATATATATATATATATATATATATATATATATATATGTATATATATATATAAGTTTATGTTTGTTTCAAGAGTTATTTGATGGATATTTTCTGTCTGACAGGTAGAAGGGGAGTTTTTGATGGCACAGTTGAAAATATGCACCTTCATTGGAAATATAGGGAGCTTGTTAAGGTTATATGTAAAGAAAAAAGCTTAGAAGGTGTTAATGAAGTGGCACAAGTCTTAGAAGCGGAAAGTGGGGGGATATTAGTTGCAGTGGAAAGAGTGAGAAAGGGTTATGCTATTGTTGTATACCGTGGAAAGAATTATCAGCGGCCTTCTCGTTTAAGACCTTCAACTCTCCTCAATAAGAGGGAAGCAATGAAGCGCTCGTTAGAGGCACAGCGTCATGAGGTGATACTTTAGTGTATTACCAATGAGATAATAGCTATTTTCTTTTTAAAATTTTGATTGTTTGCAATTAATTTACTAATTGGATGAATGGCTGATTTTTTTTTTCTGGATGCAGTCTTTGAAACTCAACGTTTTGAAGCTTACCAAAAACATTAATGATCTAAAACATAAGTTGGTGAGATATCCCTCTAAATAACTATTGGTAACTTTTTGTTTTTTTTTCAATAACAGAGTCACTTTGCTTTAATTGGTTATTATTTTTTGAACCAGACTCGAGAGGAAGATGCCAAGAACGTGCAGCACCTGGATGAAGTAAGAATTTGAAAGCTTATTCTCTTGAATATTTAATTTCTATAATTTCTTGCTCTTGGTGGTTTTTATTTAAGAGCTACTTCTATTTGAAGAGAAACTGAATACAGTGCATGTGCTCATGTCGAACCATGTGTTGAGTAAAAGGCATTTCGGTTCTCTTTGTTCTTGTATGTGCATATAAATTTCTTATCTAGCTTTTGGTTTGATTTCTTGCAGACTACAGACAGACATGAAACTGATTTGAATTCAACTGATGAAAATGAGATTGCTGACATGGAATCTCAGTTTTCACCTGAAACAGTGAGCAAGGAAATCCTCACTGTACAGAGTACTCAAACCGATTCTCCTTTGCTATTTGATTGTAAAACTGAACCTGAGATTTCATCTGAATTGATGAGCAAGGAAACCAATGCCATACAGACCGCTCAAACAAATTTTCCTTTGCTATTCGGTGGCAATGGGATTGCTAAAACTGAATTTGAGTCTACTCAAGCTGATACCTCTTTGCTATTTGATAGGTATGAAACTGATAAAGTTGAACCTCCATTTTCATCTGTATCTATGAGCAAGGAAATACATACGAATTCATATGCCGACGTTAATGGAGTTACTGGCTCAACATCCAATAACTTCATGGTGATTTTCGTATATCCTGTATTTTAGTTTCATATTACATCTTTATCCCTTCTGCCCTAGTAATTATGTGGTGATTTCATTTCAGACAAAGCGAAGGAGATTCTCTCCCCTCGATAATCCTGTGCTCGAAGATGATACAATTAGATCAACTGTAGAATCAATTGAGGATTCCATGAGAAATGAGAATGAGGTGCCGCCTGCCAAGGTGGTTCGTCTTTCTAATAAAGACAGACTTTTGCTACGGAAGCAAGCCCTGAAGATTAAGAAGCGTCCAGTGCTCGCAGTAGGTATTTCAACTTTCTTTAGTTCTGGTCTTTTTCTTCTTTCGTTTGTTTATATAGTAGACACTGAACTCCTAGTTGTTTTCAGGGAGGAGCAACATTGTGAGTGGTGTTGCAAAACAGATTAAAGCTCACTTCCAAAGACATCCTCTTGCTATAGTGAATATCAAGGGCAGAGCTAAAGGGACTTCCATCCAGGAAGTGGTTTTCCAGTTGGAGGTCTGAACAGTTTCACTCTCATATATTTGGGCAAAAATAACTTTTTAGGCCCTGTGGTATATACTGTATATCCATATGTTCCGTGTGGTATACGCCCTATCCATTTTTGTGCTCGTGTTACCCTGTGGCATAGTTATCAGAATCTTACGATTCTCTATACGAATCTTATGATTCGATTCGACCCCAAATCGATTTGAATCTATGGGGTGAATCTAAACTCACCTTGAATCTACGATTCAATACCGATTCAGTGGTGAATTGGTCGAATCTTGCGAGTTTACCAATTCGATCGATTCATGAACCATAATAATTCAAGGCATAGTAGAAGCATCAAGCATATTATTTTGAAAATGATAAAATTATAGATTTGACTCAAGCCAGCGAAAGTCGATTGCTCCACCAATTAGTCGTCGGTTGGAGGGACCCATCACCATGCAAAAATGGACTTCCCGCGATGACTAAGCGGTGGAGCAGATGTGCACTGAAGCAAATTGCGTCTGTACTTTTCTTTAAAATTAGCCTCTAATTTAGGAAAAGTAGAAAACAAGTCTCCTTGAATTCTGAACTTGCATACCTAGACTAAAATTTAATAGTGTCTTTAAGTCAAACATTTTAAATGTTATATTTTATTAGTATATGAACTTGAACCTGAATCTTACGATTCGATTCACGATTCTCGATTTACAAAATTTGGATTTCGATTCTCGATTCGAATCCCGATTTGACAACTGTGCCCAGTGGTATGCAATTTGTTTACCTTTTGGACCCTATATGGTAGAAACTGTTTTAGCAAAATTGCACGTAATATGTTCTAAATGGACCAAAAAGGGTATATTAATAGCACCACGAAGACCACATGGATAACTTGTATACCACAAGGACCAAATGGGGAAACAGATCATACCACATGGCCCAAAACGGACTTTTTGCCTACATAATAGGCTTCAAATGACTTTAAATGAAGAGTTTGTTTCTCTGTCTTTAAAACGTTGCAGCAAGCAACGGGTGCTTTATTAGTCTCCCAGGAGCCTAGCAAGGTCATATTATACCGAGGCTGGGGGGCATTTGAGGAGCCTGAACGCAAAGTTAAGAAAGGCGTCCAAGATAGTGAGAATGCATCGGTGGGTGGAGAAGGTGGGTACACCCGTGCTGTGTCTCCTGAGCTCATGGCTGCTATTAGAGCTGAATGTGGACTGCCCCAGAGAAACCACTCACTAAACTTTACTCCAAGAAATTTGGAGGTATTACTATCTCCTAAATCCATAATAACGTATAGTTGTATTATAGATGAACCTAGAGGTTCGAGGCTGGGCTGGTCTTTATTTTATGTCTTTATCATTCCATTTTTACAGGAGACGGACTTCATCTCAGATTCATGAGATTCTCACGTGCTGGATTCTGTGGTACTTACTAAAAAAGATTGTGAGTCTTAACTTTTAGAGATCAGTGCCTTGCCTTGAGCTACTTCAATTTGTTATAGTTTTCCAACATTCTTGGACCATTTCCGGGCGCTCCGAAGACAAGTTGGGTTTATATGTATAAATTTTGGTTGCTGAAATAAAAACAAAGACACCCTGTTTAATTGATGATTCACGTTTAACGTTTTTGCTGTTGTTGGTTTTTTCATGGTCTGGTGGTAAATTAAAATGACTTATTTGATCCCATGGTACCATATTTTATGGTTTTAAGAAGGCCTAATGCATCTAAATCCCCTATAGTTGTCCATAAAATTCATGAACACCTGAACTTACAAAGGTCCTCATATATCCCTCAACTTGTATAAAATGTATCTCATAACCTCTTATACTGACATGGTGGAAGATGTGGCAAGAGTTGAAAAGTCAAGTAAATGATTAATTTTTTAAATTTTTTTTTGGATAAACTTAAACTAAATGATGACAATTGAGCTCAATCCAACTTAAACAACAAGTTCTCAGATACCAAAATCCATATTGGATATAGAAGTACAGAGCACCAATTCACCGGTGATTCTTCTGGAACCTGGCATGAGCACCACAACCATCGAATTTCTTGGGCTCAGCGCCTAAGATCAATAGCGAGCAAAGTCCAAATATAAAAAGATAAAAAGAAAATTGTTCCTGGCATGAGCACCACATCAGTAACTCCCCGGCGGCAAATGCAACAAGAGCACAAGCCCGTTTTGGTTCCGAATCCGATCACTGTGTCCAGTGGTGTTGAGAGCAAGAGCACAAATAAGGGAGTAGAGATTTGGGTTCTGATTACTTGTATATATTAATGGTAATTGTGAGATTTTTTAGGCACAATTGGCCGGAAAATTTGATCTAGAAATCTGTAAAAAAAGGAGGGCATTGTTTGTGGGTGGATTGGTAGTGACGATGGCCACGTTAAGGGTTTTTTTATTCTTTTTACTTTATGTATCACATGTATCCTAATTTGATTTGTTTGACTTTTAAAAAATTTATATTATTAATAGGGTATTAGGTGCACTTTATACTAATTGAGGAGGTTAAGAGGATTGTTTGTAAGTTCGGGGCCTAATAATTTTTATGTATAACTATAAAGAATTCAGATGCATTAAATTTTAAGAACAATAGAATCGTAGTTTTTTTATAACTATGGACTTGTGGTTCTATGTGATTTTCAAAAAGAACAAAAATTAAAAGAAAATTATGTCATCCCACTACAGGAAAAATTGCATTTTGCAATGGAATGCTTGTAACTGAATTTTTTTCAGTTGGATCTAATGGTTGATTTTTGCTTACTTTTATGAAATGGTAAGCTTCTAAAGTGTTCTACATTTAGTTTAAAATAATGTATTAATGCTCCTTCCTTTCAACCATTTTGTTCTTGAGTGATCCGCTTCTTGAACAACTTCCATTTATTCTATGTAATATAAGCTTGATTTTCTTAAGCATGTAGTTAACATGATTGCGTTCTTTTACTTTAATATTGGTTGGCTTGTATATCAATGAGAACGCTAATAAATATTGGAAAAGCAGAGTTAGTCAAAATCGCACTACCAAAATTCTAGAATACTAATGAATAAATATTTGTTTTTTTTATCTATGAACTATAGTTGAGGAAATATAGATTATAAGTACCTTAATTTTTTTTAATTATTGTTGAAGATTAAGTACTTAATCGATTCATTTAATAATTTTTCTTAATTATAGAATATGTATTCTTTGATTTCTTTTTCATTAAATTTAGCTTCTAATGTTTTAATTCTTATTTACTCCAAGTGTAATATAATTTGTTGTATCACCTCTCTTCAATCCAAATGAAAACTAATTGATTTTTAAAATATTTGTATTTCCAAAATTGCAAGGGTGTTATGTACTCACAAATCTGCAACGAAAAATTGCAAGGGATTTTATACTTGAAGATCTGCAAGTAAGCATTTTGCAACGGATGTCGTGCTTGCAAATTTGCAAGGAATTGCAATGATTATTTACTTGCAAGTATGCAACGGAATCTGCAACGAAAATATATTACATTTAGATTTACAACGGACTAAGTAGCCCTTGCAATTTAATCTGCAAGCGCATATATTACAATGGAATCATTTCTGTTGCAAATCGCTGCAAAACAACATCTGCAAGAAATTTCCTTTGCAGATTTCACTATAGATCATTGATTTTCTTGTAGTAGATCTATACAATATCTACGCATTGAACTATGGAAATATAATTTCAACTATGATGAGTAATGATAAAGCCTTTGTATTTATAAGGTAGAAAATTAAACCCTATAAGTTTGGTGGCCTAATACATAGAAATCCTCTGGGCTCAAATGTTCTACTGCCCCTTAATTTTTTTAAGGTTCTTTAAGCCCCTTTAAATTGACAATTATGCACCCACAACATAACCACTTTTAAATTATAATGTAAATTACACACGTTCTTTTAGAAAAACAACATACTATCCCCTTTCTTTTATATCCCTATATTTAATATCTAACACTTTACATCTTTTTTATACGTATTTTTATTTTTCTTCTTTTTCTTTTTCTCTATAAACATGGACAATATGCAAGAAAGAGTTGTACAAATAGATTACACGTCACTAAATGTAATTAAATAATTAAAACAAAAGACATTCATCTTCTACAATCATCTCCTCTTCCACCCACTATTCCTTGAACTCATTTTTACTGCCATTAATCTCTAACAAAAATCCAAATATTTGTTGTTTGCCAAAAATTAAACATCGTCATCTCGTTCTTCAACTATCTAAAAACACGCAGATTTTTACATGGAAACTCCAAATAAATTAGGAAAAAATCACTGGACCAACTCCGAATAATACTTCCACTATAAAAATAATAGTAGGTACACCAAGAGATTATAAAATAGTGTGAGTATTTCCCAAAACCTCACTATTTTTCTCCCTTACCCAGCTCTTAGGAACCCTTTTCCTAAGGCTCTCTACACAGATTACATTTTTATCTGTGTTTCTTCTCTCTTGCTCTATTCTGCTTTCTTCTTTGCTCTGCTCTTAAAATGAGCAAAACCTCCTCTATTTATAGGAGATTCAAAACGCGTATGGCCGAATTGTGCACAGTAATTTTACTGTGCATTTTTAAAAAAAAATTCAGCCGACCTACCTTTTTTCCTTTTTCTTTTTTTTCATTTTTTTAATTAATCAGTGGGTCCCATAATAAGAGAGACACCACTCAACAAATCTCCCCCTCCTGACTACATTGTGGGACTCTCCATCCCGGTTGCTTCAATGCACTGGTCGAGCTTTTCTTTTGGTACGACCTTCGTTAGCATATCAGCAGCATTGTTGTTGGTATGAATCTTCTGCAACTTGAACTCTTTTTCTTCAATGACAAGTCTGAGCCAATGATACCTTACATCAATATGTTTTGTCCGTGTATGGTACATAGTATTCTTGCTCAAGTCTAATGCACTTTGACTATCACAATAAACTACGTATTCTTCTTGTTGCACACCCAATTCAGTAAAGAATTGCTTTAACCAAAGCATTTCCTTTCCTGCTTCCGCTGCTGTAACGTACTCTGCTCCGGTTGTTGATAAAGAAACACATTTTTATAACCGTGACTGCCATGAAATAGCTCCCCCTGAGAATGTAAATAAATAGCCCAATAGAGATTTTCTTTCATTAAGGTCACCAGCCATATCTGCATCTGTGTAACCAACCAGTGCAGATTTTCAACTCCAAAAGTCAAATATAACTTTGAAGTTCCACTCAAGTATCTGAAGATCCATTTTACTGCTTCCCAATGTGTCTTCTGGGGATTTGACAGGAATCTACTCACAACTCCAACTGTATGAGCGATGTCTGGTCTCATACACACCATTGCATACATCAAACTACCGACCGCTGAAGAATATGGAACATTTGACTATCTTCTTTATTTTTCTCTGTTGAAGGGTAGGATTTCTTACTCAACTTGAAATAAGCGGCAAGTGGAGTGCTAACTGGTTTAGCATTCTTCATATTGAACATTTCTAGTACTCGTTCAATATATTTTTCTTGTGACAACCACAGCCTGTTGGACCTTCGATCTCGGGTAATCTCCATTCCGAGAATTTGCCTTGCCGGTCCTAAATCCTTAATGTCAAACGCCTTAGACAAATCACACTTCAACTTACTAATCATTTTAGCATCTGGTCCAACGATTAGCATATCATCAACATATAAGAGAAGAATGATAAATTTTCCATCGGGGAATTTTCGGACATATACACATGGATCAGCTTCTGTCCTCTTGTATCCTTGATTCACAATGAAGGAATCAAACTTTTTATACCATTGTCGCGGAGCTTGTTTTAACCCATACAAACTTTTCTTCAAGCGACAAACCATGTCCTCATTTCCCTTGATCTTGAAACCTTCTGGTTGTTCCATATAAATTTCTTCTTCTAAATCCCCATGCAAGAACGCAATCTTTACATCAAGCTGTTCTAACTCAAGGTTCAAGCTAGCTACAAGACCTAACACAACTCGAATTAAACTCATTTTCACAACTGGTGAAAAAACCTCATCATAGTCGATACCTTTCTTTTGAGTAAAGCTTTTGACAACCAATCGAGCTTTGTATCTCACTAGGTCTCCATCATCTTTCTTCAGCTTGTACACCCATTTGTTCTTGAGTGTTCTCTTCCCTATAGGAAGTTTCACCAGCTCGTACGTGTCATTCTTCTTCAAAGAATTCATCTCCTCATGCATGGCCTTAATCCAACAATCTTTATCTTTACAAGATTATACATCTTGGAAGCTTTCAGGCTCCCTCTCATCATTGATTAAAATATAATCAGAACTGGAGTATTTTGTAGATGGTTGGCATTCTCTGATTGACCTCCTTAATTGAGGTTCTTCTTCTGGTAGAATGGGGTTCTCTAGCTCCCCCTGCTCAATACCTTCTTCATTCATATCTTCATCTACAATTGTATCTTGATCCCTCACAACTGGCTCTTCATCTCCATCTTGTTCTGATTGATGCATTCTTCTTTCTGTGGCATCATCTGATAGAATGCTCTCTGGTGTAATATCGATAACACCATCACCTGTAGATCTTTCACTGATGATATCATTCTCATTAAATACAAGAAAGTATCTTTTTCTTTCAATGAATTCTGTATCCATGGGACCACAAACGTCAGAGTGTACCAACTCTAACTTATTATTTCTCCTTCTAGAGCTTTATTGAAATGAAACTTGATGTTGCTTCCCAAATAAACAGTGATCACACGGGTTAATTTTTCCTTTGGCTAATGGGATGAGGGACTTCTTAGCCAGTATATTCAACCGTTTGTCACAAACATGCGCCAGTCGCCTATGCCACAAATTTGGTTAAGCATCATTTCCAACAGTATTCAGTTGACCCGCACATATCGTCGCGTGCGTTTTATATAGCGAGCAACACAATCTTCCTTTCGCTACCACCAACGATCCTTTGGTTAGTTTCCAATTTCCATCGCCTGTATGATTGTGATAACCTTCCTTGTCCAATACACTAACAGACAATAGGTTCAATCGAAGATCTGGAACATGTCGCACATTTTTAAGTGTAAATGTGCATCTGACACTTGTCTTCACGCAGATATCGCCGATTTCCACCATTTGCGAGACACTATTATTTCCCATTTTAATAGTACCATAATCACCCGCTTTATAGGTTGAGAAGTATTCCCTTTTTGGAACACAATGGTATGAGGCACCATAATCTACAATCCACTCGGTATCTGCATCTCCAACATGACAACAATCTGCATCATGAGATACTAAAGCCACCTTTCCATCTTCTATTGTGACTGTAGTAGATGTGTTTTTGTCATTATCGTGACTTTGGTTTGCATTCTCTTGTTTAAGGAAACGGCAGTTCCTTTTGAGATGACCCTGCTTTCTACAGTGGTAGCATGACCTCTTCTCTCGGGACTTAGATCTATCTTTCAATTTTCCATTCCCACGACCTCTACCCTTGCTTCGGCCCCTATTCTCTATGACAAAGGCTTGTGAACTGGTACTAGCAACGTCCCTTCTACAAAGCTCTTTATTAAGTAGACTATGCTTTACCATAGACATTGTTACCACACCATTTGGAGTTGAGTTACTCAATGATACGACAAGAGTATCTCGGCTATCTGGTAGAGTTCCTATCAAAAGACATGCTTGCATCTCATCATCCAAGGGCATACATGTGACTACTAACTCACTTACGAATCCTTCAAAGTCGTTCAGGTGTTGTGTGATTGATCGTCCCTCTGTCAGTTTCAAGTTCATGACTTTGCGAATCATGAACACTTTTCCTTGAGCAGTTTTAGCCTTGTACATATCCTCTAGCTTCTTCCAGAGAACTTTGGGATCTGTTTCATTCCTCACGTGGTTGTACAGGCTAGCATCTATCCATTGACGTATTGTACCCAATGTCTGCTTCTTCAACTTTATCCACTGCTTTTCTTTCACATCCTTCGGCTTTGCGTCGTCACCCTCAATTGGATCATACAAATCTTTGCAATTGAGGTAGTCCTCCATTCTGGATTTCTACATTGAATAATTTGTATCCGTCAATTTCATCTTTACACTGTCAATGGCCATGTCGAAACTTTAAAAATGGCAAAATTTTACTATTCACAAAATTTACTATTCATGTAAATAGTGACTGTATATGTGAATAGTATAGTATACGCAAATAATACATGTATATTGGAATAGTAATAGTATGCCTCCCCGTATACTTAAATAATACTATTCATAAGATGGTCAAATATGAATAGTATTATTTAAGTTACTTTACTAAGTTACTATTTTACTATTCATTCAAATTGCGTATCTGCGACGGTTTTTCGAACGGATTGCGCTACCAGATTCCCCGTAATTTTCTCGTCGTCGTGGTATATTTATTTTTGAAAAATATATCCACGGATTCTACTGATAAAACAACCTTCAGCTCTGATACCACTTGTTATGCCCAATAATAGATTACAAGAAAAAATAATAGCAGTTGAATAAAAAGACACGCAGATTTTTACGTGGAAACCTCAAATGAATTAAGGAAAAACCACGGGACCAACTCCGAATAATTCTTCCACTATGAAAATAATAGTAGGTACACCAAGAGATTACAAAATAGTGACACTCAAGTATTTCCCAAAACCTCACTATTTTTCTCTCTTACCCAGCTCTTAGGAACCCTTTTCCTAAGGCTCTGTTCACAGATTACATTTTTATCTGTGTTTCTTCTCTCTTGCTCTATTATGCTCTCTTCTTTGCTCTGCTTTTAAAAGGAGCAAAACCTCCTCCATTTATAGGAGATTCAAAACGCGTATTTCTGAATTGTGTACAGTAATATTCAGCAGACCTGCCTTCTTTCCTTTTTCTTTTTTTTCTTTTTTTGATTAATCAGTAGATCCCACGATAAGAGGAACACCGCTCAACCGCAAATAAGACTTTGTTGTTCTCTTGTTTAATAGAAGCTTAACTATGTTCTTGTTTGTTTTGAAGCTTGGAGTGTGTATCTCTTTTATGAACGAATTTTTAGGTTATTTTGAAATCTCTAATTGCTTTTTAGGGTTTTAAAATCAATTATGTCATTTTGATACTGATTGTTGTGCTTATTTGAACTTCAATTTAACTTAACTTATGCTCAAATTTAAATATTTGGATTTTGATTTACGTTTGTGCACCTTGTTTATGAAGAAGCAGATGAGAGAGACAAATAAGTGAGAGAAAGAGCGGTGATGATGAAGACGAGTTGTGATCGAGAGAGATAAATTTCAGATTTGCCTCTTACAAATTATCCAATTCCAAATAAATCTTTCGTTTTATTAATGCACAACAAAAATCACGAGCCTCATTTTTTTCATTGGTTGGATTTAGGCGGGTATTTGAGACATAAATGCCAACTCTGGGGCTTAGAAAATCTTGGAAAAGTTAAGGGGTGCAGTAAAACATATGAGCCAAGTTGAGGGGGTTTCATGCAATAGGTCTTTGTTTGGTTAAGTACATATTTTTATTCGTAATTCACATATTTAATTAATAATTAATTTTTGCATTACTCATTTGTCATAATATGACATTCCATGCTCTTATTATTATTATTATTATTATTATTATTATTATTATTATTATTATTTGTGATGTAGTATATATTTATCATGGTTTAAAAAATTGGACCGGTCGGTCGGATCGGGTTCGACCGGAACCGGTGCATAGTCCGGTCCGATCTGGTTTGACTGGATTCTTAGCATAGTCAAGAATCGGTCAACGACCGGTTAAACCGGCCGGTTTGATCGGGAACCAGCCGATTCAACCAGTGACCGGTTTCCGGTTCTCTTAAATTATAATTTTTTAAAAATTGTTGGTCGTGGGAATTGATCATAAAACCTCTAACACATGTTTCAATATATGTTCTACCAACTGAGCTACCACACACAAGTGGTAACATTTTCTCCTTATATACCTTTTATATTATATATTGTTAATTTTTAAATTATTTTAATAATATTTTATTATAAAAAACCATAATAAATATTTTTTTTATTTTATAGACTACACATTTTATTAAATTTAAAATATTTCTTTCAATAACAGCTTTAAATATTTTTCATAACGAAATAATATATAATTTTTTTAAATAAAGTTACTTCAAGTTTTTTGATTAAATTTATATTAAATAGATATATAACTTTTTTATTTTACATATTGTGTATAAATTTTAATTCTTTTAATGCGTAATTTTATATATCATAAATCAAATTTATTAACTTTTTTTATCCAATCTATACGATATGGAATTCGGTTTGCATTCTTTCATTAGATTATATTAGTTATTATCTTGTGTTTTATTTTTATTTGAAATATAATTTTAAATTATAGAATACTTTATTTAATAGTATTAATTTTTATATGAGTATAACTTATATTACATGTTTAATATCAAATTATATAAAATATTTAGTATTTCTACATGTTTCAAAAAATCTGGTTCAACCATCGATTTAATTTGGTTGAACCTTAAATTTATAAACCACTGCTTTCACCAGTTCGATGACCGATCTGATTCTGGAAACCATGATATTTATAAATTAAATTAATTTTTATGGAGTAAATCTTTGACGTTATTTTAGATTTCGCTTGGAGATAACTTTTCAAATGTTGTTTCTTGTATCACTATCACAATTTAAAGGGTAGAAAAGCTGTCTTAAAATAAATGAAAAAAAAAAAGTAATTTTGTAACAGAAGAACTTATAAAATCAACCTCATAATGCTAGTTATGCTCGGATATGTTAAGTCAGTAATTTTGGTGAAAAAAGATAATAATATAATGGTGTATTGTATGGAATTCACCGAACAACCACTTTTAACTTTTTCGATATCGAACGATAGTTTAATTTTTTGTTGTCCATTTAATTCACCGGAGCTTCACTCTGACTGCATATAGATTCGATTCGGGTCGCGCATCTGATTGTGGTGGGTGAGTCTCCTAATAAAGATTTTATGCATTCACTAAGACTCAAACTCGGGACCTTACTTAAGCGATGCCAAGTCGCTTACCACATATCGAACAACAGTTTTAACTATTTAGTTACGACAACTTCTAAATTTTACAAAGACAAAATTATAAGTAACAATTAAGATTATACCAATCTGGCCTTTTATAATTTTATTTTAGCAAAGAAAATATTTTTTTTGCTGGATTAATAGCATGAAATTTGATCAATGATGATAGTAGGTACAATATTTGTTATTTTGTGAAAAACAAAGTAATATTAGATATTAATGTTTTAGGATTAGAAGTAATTTGACTCGTTTATTCTTGTTCAACCTAAAAAGAGACCAAATGTTTTTTTTTAATTGAACGAATTAAATTGACTTATAATTATGTTAAATCGAAACCGAAGTCAAATGAATGTGGGAGAAATAACATGAACTAATTATACTGCAAGTCAATATATTTACAACAATGTCAAGGATATTGACATTTCTTTCCATATTCACTTGATTTGAACAGCAATATTGGGTCATTTCATAGAAAACAATATTGACTCAAATATTGAGATATAAGTCATATTCTTCTAGATTGAAATCCATTCCGTTTTAAAATTACATATTTTTTAAAATAAAATAATATTTAAATAGTAATAATAATTAAATACCAAATATTGTTTAAAATAAAAATTAATAACTAATCTAAGAATTAATGATAATAATAAGGTGTAGGGTATGGTGAATTTATTTTTTGCAAACTTAACGTTACTTTGTTCTTCATCACCATTGGATTAGTGGGACGATATTCAATCCGATGGTGATAGTGACAAAGTAAGAAAAAACAAAGTCATCATAGAATAACATTAATAATAATAATAACAACAACACAATCTATTATAATAATTATATTATTGTTATAATACTATTTATTATTAATATGATTAATTTTTTGTTATGTTGTTATAATTAAATACTAATATTATTCATTAATATCATAGTTAATTATTGTTATTATTAATTTATCAATTACTGACAAGTATTTTAGTGTTAATTTTTATTATTTTTATTTTGTGATAATAAGTTAGTTTTTAAAGAAAAAAACTCGTCTATCCCATGTGATTGGAGCCTGAAATCTCTATAAGTCACAACTTTATTCTTAACCCTTATGGTAAGACATAGGCCACTAAGACATAGGCCACTGATTAAGTTAGTTTAATCAATATTGTTTTTATTAATTTTCAATTTAGGTTTATACATGTCAAATTTCATTCAGGTTTAAAAAGTTTATGTACGTATGTTCAAAAGTGTAGAGAAAAACAACTCATTCCTAAGTTTTTTCTACGGTGTCTTTGTTTAATTTTATCTCATTAATTCAATGGTGATATGAAGGGTAAACTAACTTTACTTTATAGAGAAACAAAGTAACAATAACATTGGCCTCCGTTCACCATTCAAAACATTCTAACATTCTTTTTACTATATGAACTTAATTTTATAGTTACTCTTTTACTTCATGATTATACTCTTCATTTGTACTTCAGAAAAAAAAAATACTCTTTATTCATACTTACCGGTGGCATATCACATTATTACGGTCCTTACGGCATAGAATTTTGGCCTTGAAATTATCCTTTATATGTATTAGTCATTACTTATTGTTTAGTGTTCAGAACAGAAATGTAACATAAGCTGGTAAAAAAAGACAAATTTTCACACAAAAATATATTCTCTGCTTACTCGTAGTCATTGAATTTTTTTTACATGACTCCTGATAATTGAGGTTATATTAGTATTCATCTATCTATTCATGATACTTGTAATTCTTCCTCAGTTAAATTCTTACGAAAATTTATAATCGTTAGTAAATTATAAGTGTCAATTAGTGGATGGATGAATATTTATTGACGGGAATCATATAAAAAAACCCCTTAGCCATTTAACAAATTTATTTTTATTGTTATCCATCTGGTTCACAGGAGCTTTGCTACGACGACATACTGATCTGACACGTGTCGCGCACCTGGCTGTGGTGGGTGAGTCTCCCAATAAGGATTTTCTACAGTCACTAGAACTCAAACTCAAAAGCTTACTTAAGCAATATCAAGTCACTCATCACTTTGACGAACCCTTATTGGTTTTGACAAATTTATTTTATTACAAATAAAATAATCGTAATTCAGTCTTAGAGCAAGTCCAACCATATTCCCTATTTTTCATTCTTTAAACTCTATTTTAGGGAATTTATAATATTTTTGCTCCAACTGTCTTCCTTATTTTTCAGTCCCTACATTACATCCCTAAAATAATAATATTCTATTATTATTATATTAATTCTTTTACCTCATTTTTATTTTAATCAACTAACAAAATAATAAAAAAAATAAAAAGTAAAGAGAAATAATAATTTAATATCCATTCCCTAAAATAAAAAATCTCCTATATATAAGGAACCCTATTATAAGAATATATTATGTAGGGAATGGTTGGAAAATAGAAATTATCCTTGATTGAAAAACAGGGATTAAGCTAGAACATGAAATGATTGGATTTATTATTAGAAAACACTTCAATTGCCAATAATAATGCAACACCCTAAAAGAAGGAGTGTACAAAAGAGATGCATCTAGCCCTAATGAAATACTAATATAAAAGTAGAAAGTGGGGTTTGATGGATGAAATGATGAGTATAGTGGAAAAATGCAGAAAAAGAAAACCACCTTGAAAAATGGCCACACTGCCTTTCTTTCAGCACCAACAGCAATAATCATGTCCTCTTCTTCTTACCTTCTCCGTCGCCATCATTGTACCCACCCCTCCTCCCCCTTTCATCATTACCATCTCTGCCCAAAAAAGAAAAAGAAAAAGAAAAAAAAACTTCTTTAACTACTCCATATATGAATCTTAATTGGCCCTAAAGTTTCCTTTTGGATACCAAAAAAGGGGAATCAAGCTTCTTGGTCCGACTCTATTACTACTTCAGCATCAAGCAGATCATATATTTATTTTGCTTTTTTTCAGCATAGCTAGCTAGGGTTTTGTGTTTTGTTCCAATCGAGATCCATCTTGATCTTCTGTGTAAGTTTACTGTTAATTTCTTTCTGTCTCTGATTTGCTTGTGTAAGATCTAGATCTCTTATCCATTAATCTTGTGAAATGAAATCCATATGATTTATCTTGTTTACGTATTGTTGTCGTTCTTCGTCTTCTTTTTCTTCATTATGATGTTTCTGAGTACGCTTTTACGTTTTAATCTAGCAGATCTATTTGGATGGATATTCGTCTTCAGCTCAGGCTAGGGTTTTAATGTATTCATTTGTGTTTCCTGTTTATCTTTAAACAATATTTCATGATTCTTTTTTTCGCACATATAATAATTAGAGGATAGTTTGATGCAATACTTATTAATCATGTTCTAAATAATTTGATCTATTAATTGATTAATAAACATTAATTTTAATTACATATGTGTTGATAAGTAATTTCGTAACTATTAATAGATGGTTGATTATCATCTCGTTTGTTTGTTAGTATTCTACTGTGTATTGTTTTGTCTTTGTTGTCATACACAGCTTGAATTCTGGTATTGAATCTTGAAATTCATTCATTAGATTTTGACTGGACATGTAAGTATTGGAATTGATTATCATCTCGATTTTTGTTTTATGTTTTATTTGTTGAAAATTGATTTAGAAGCAGGATATGTACTGTGTTTGCCCTTGACTTTATCCCGAACAATTGTAAATCTATATGCATTTGGTTGATAAAAAAAACAACTATTTTCAGAACAGAATATAATGCACTTTACATTACATATGGGTTCATTGATTAAGTAGAACACGTGCTGTCTCTACAGACAGTATGATTATGTCTCACATTATTTTTTTTCACAGTTAAATGTTCCGGATGAGTCCAACTATGGGCAGTACTTTTAAGTTATGTCTACATCTAGAGTATATCTTCGATGATCAATTTACAGGTGCCTTAAAGGACAGGATAGCTGGCCCCAAAATTTAAGATTGCTCCATATATATCCTAAAGTTTGGTCCCTATAAATGCTTAAAAATGGACTGGGCTAGTTATGTTTGGCATTATCACTTACATATCATTCATTATCTTAAACTTTCTACCTCAACTAGCGAGTTTCCAATTTACTATTTATTTTCTATTGTAAAAAAAATGAACCAGACACAGTTTTCTCATCTAAAATTTCAAAATATGAAAAAAGAACTTGAGTCATTTCATAACTCTTTAAGCATCAATTTGGGTTGGAACAGTGATTTATTATATTGTTCCTTTTTTTTTATATATTTTGTAAAAAATTCGTATCAATCTGTGTCTACATTAAATATAAAGAAAAATCTCATATTATTCCACCTCATGTGTTTTAAACCTGAAATATCTTAAACCACATATTAAATTTCAACCATTAAATTAATACACCCGCCACAAATATATCTATTTAACTATTTAGAGAAATACAGAAAAAACAAAGAAAAAATACCTCATTTAAGAAGTTAATTCACGACATTGTTGACTCTAATTTATTTGGTCACCCCGAATGCATCAAGAAGAAGTACACAAAATCGTTCCATCCACAGCAAAAAATTCAGCATAAAAGTAAAAATTTTGCTGTCCCAGGACTCAATTTTATTAGTATTTTTATGAAAGAAATTTCAGAATTTGTGATTCCATACGAGTTATGATATTCACGTCCAAGTGAATTATCTATATATATATGAATCGTGTTGTTCTGTCGTTTTACGGTCCTTACATGTAATTGGTCAAAAGAAAAAAAATAAAAACACAATTATTTTTTTAAAATAGAGAATTTCATATGTTTTATGAAGTATAACATAACATGCTTGATTTATTAACAACATAATTCAATAAAGTCAACTAAAATTTTTTACCCAAATCTGGATCACATGATAACATAACTATATTAGGGGATGAGAAAAATTGATTACAAGAACCAAAATAAAATATAAAGAACAATAAAAGACCAACAACTCTGTATCCTATAATTTAATAAGTTTGTTCATAATTATAAGAATTCTAGCTTATAGCATAATACAATAATTTTGTAGTTCTGAAGCAATATTGCTCAAAAGCAATGTATATGAGCACCTAAGACGTAAAGATCAATATGCATCTTTAACTGAAAATTATCGATAACGACCACCCAATAGAAAACTATTAAAGTAGTGCAGTGTAGAAACAATTTGTAGCTAAAACTTAATAATTATTTCAGGGAAAGAACTAAAATGTGGAACTAGATCCGCTCAAATTTCAGAAACGGGCAAGAGGAAGAAGAAGAAAGCCCATTCAAAAGAGAGAATACCATGTCAACTTGTTCAACACGTGTTTTTCTTCTGACGTTAAACAATAATTCAAAATGTTTAATTCCAATTATTAAATAATTAATTTTAATTACTTTGAAGACCAAAAATGCTAATAAAATAAAAAAAAACTATCAACAACGCAACCACGATATATACCATTAATAGTATAACCATATTGGTCTCTGTAATTTTTTTTTTTTCATTTGGTTCATCAGAGCTTTATTCTGATTACATTAAGATTCGACCCGGATCACGTATATGGCTATAATGGGTGAGTCTACTAATAAAGATTTTCTACTTTTATAAAATTCGAATTTAAAACCTTCCTTAAGTGATACCAAATTATTTATAACTTGGACCATATGTAAGAACCCAATCCAAATTAAATTGGCCACAATGAAGAAAAACCACAATCCAAAATGATCAAACTGAGAATGTAGGCCGACATATTGGATATGTAGGCCCAATAAGAACCCAATACAGAAAGGGAAATGCGATGTGTGATATTTGTCGGCCGATATTTACAACGAGTGGCGGGCAGTTCCTCAAACGGTAATCAGTAATCACTTAAATCATCAGTCTTGATTTGAGGACCTGAGCCTCTACCGATTCAGGTGTTGTTCCTATCTCTGCAATTATGACTCTTCAAGCTTCTTCTACTACTCTCGGTTTTTCCATTTCTTCCTTCATTGCTCCGCCCAAAACTCCCCGTCTCCGCCGTGCTTTGTCCCCCGGAATTCGAGCTCAAGGTGATACATCTTATCCTTTTCTTCACTAATGCTTCCATTTTTAGCGCTTATTTCGAATTAATGGTGCCTTTTCTTCCTATACTCGTTTCAAATTCTAGGTTTTAGCTTATAATCTTGTTTCTTATGTCCTGTAATTCTTTTTCCGTGTTTCAGCCGAACCATCGGACAAGTCTGTAGAGATAATGAGGAAGTTCTCTGAGCAGTATGCTCGTAAATCCGGAACTTATTTCTGCGTTGATAAGGGAGTCACTTCTGTCGTTATTAAGGTCAAATTCTATCTCTCCCTCTTTATATTTTCATGTTGTAAATTTTGGATCAGTAGTTCAGTTAGTATTCCTATTTCTTTGTAATTATCGACCATGGCCATGGGGATTAGCTTATATTATATCAGTTCTTTTGTACCTAATCTCCACCTTATGTGCACATCTGGGGCAACATTGTTTGTTAATTGGATTTTCTGTTTTAAAATGCTTAAATTATCCTTAAAATTGATATGTCTTCAACATTTTTATTTCCTTTTCTTCTGAGGTTTACTCTATGTTGAGCTTATTTTCTTACATGGATTCATTTACACTTGCTTTTTCTATCAAGCAAGTATCTACTTCTTGTTGCTAGTTCAATGAGCATAAGCTTAATATATGCAACCCCTTTGGAATTTAAACAGGGATTGGCAGAACACAAAGATACACTAGGTGCACCTCTTTGCCCTTGTAGGTAAATACACATTAGCTGATGCAACTTCCGGAACAATTTAATTTTAATTTTATGCTTCTGCTGGGATCGCTAAACCTGGTGTGCCTGGATTTCATTGGTATCATAATTTGCAACTTTGCTTGGTCTATAGGCATTACGATGACAAAGCAGCTGAAGCAGCACAAGGCTTTTGGAATTGCCCATGTGTCCCCATGAGAGAAAGGTACATTAATTTTTCTCTTTACATACAACTACTTTGGACATTGGCATGGATGCTTTCTGATGATACAAGAATAGTCTGGCTTTTTTTATGTGTTCGAGTTCATTTCCTTTTTTATTTGTTCGTTGGCCTCAAGAATTGTGTTATTTTCTAGTGTTGAAGTTTTGAACTTACTGAAATTCGGATTCCATTTTGTACCATTGCATGTATAGTGCTTCTAGCTATTGTCTCCCCTTTTTGTAGATACTACTAACGTTCACAATCTTCATCTATTCTAAGATTCTCTTCAATTCCCCAAAAGCCTGATCTAAAGTGCCTAGATTCTCCTTTTGGCTCTCTAACCTGTTCCCCATTGATGTTGAGATTACATTACAGTGACTGAAATTGTAGTTGCCTATCATGCAGAAAACCTGTGACTGTATAATAGGTAATCTACGTAGATGCATAAATCTTTTGGCTTCAGGTGCAATAAGTTGCCAATAATCATATTTTTTTTGGTGATTTAAATGATTGAATATGGGAACCTGATGGTGAGGAAAGCTGTATAAAAAATCCTTCTTATAGCCTGGAAATTGAGTCTAGAAGATATTATGATATTTAGTTAAGAGAAAGGCATCAATACCATGCCTGTGGTTTGCTAAATGGATGCCATTGTCTGGGTTATTTTTGTTCAGTAAGGAAAATAATAATGTTTAAGTGTGTTATGAGGGTTCGAATACCTCATAACAGGAGGCATGATAGGTGATGAGTGATGACTATGGGAATCATTCAGAAGGCAAGTTGACGACAAAGTTCAGTAGTGATTTTTATTGATTTCTTCTTTTAAGCCGATTCTTTGAATTAAGAGAAGGTAGTTAAGGCACAAACTAAACCTATTTAAATTACCTTCATCTAAAGTGATGAAGATGTTGAAGAAATATCCCAGAATTGCATTCTTCTGAGTGTAGCTAAGTTCATTTTTTTGGGAGGGGTTTGAACAGAATAGTGCAAACTATCAATATAAAGGTTTATTTATAGTATACTCCATAGACCAGGAACTGCATCTCTACAAAAGGATTAGCTCCATGAAGTAGGGCCAGTTTGGCATAGCTTTTTTCCAATGTTTTAAAAAGCGTTAGGGGCTAGTCTGGCGGTCGAGGCTTCAAAACGCCTAGGCGGGATCTAGGCGGATTCGTATTATTTATTTTTTAAATATTTTTTAATATATAAAAATATAAATTTAGCTAAAAATAAATTATAATAATGTAAAATAAAAAAAACTTAATTTAAACCATGTTTTAAAAATAATGCTCTGAAAAATCCCCCCTAGGCCGATTTTTAAAACACAAAACCCTGCTTAGACCCGCCTAGGACCGCCTAAATCGGTCAACCGTCTAGGACCGCCCGACTACCTAAAATCGCGGCGGTGTTATGAAAAATCCCTCGTAGGCGGCCGCCTAGCCCAATTTTTAAAACACTTCTCAGCCGCTCTTTTTAAAAGCTCCATTTTCAAGCTTTTTCTAGAAGCAGCAGATTTTATTTTGGAAAAAACAAATAAGACAATTCCTAATTAATTAGTATGAAGGATCAAAATGTGTTGTTCAAAGCCAAAATATGTAGTTTTATTCAACGTTTGTGAGAGCAACTTATTTTAACAGCAGCTTAAAAAGCAATACCAAACTGGCCCGTGGCAGGACTAGGATATAAAGTAACGAGGGACTGACATAAGATGATTTGGAAGCAAGTAATGGAAAGAATATAGTGTCTTAAATTTTTCTAAAAATTCACAAAATGCATCTATTGCCGTTTGCAGTTAACCAAAAAGATTTGGTTGAGTTTTTGAATACATGATTATTAGATTTGTCCATTTTCTCATAAAGAATGCTAAACAGTTGTTGTCAAACAAACAATTAGCAAGAAGTGATCTTTGCTATTGATACGGTAAATGCAGTTAGATGTTCTACTGTGTTCTCAATGACGAAGATTTTCATGACTAACTTTTTTGAGATAATGTTGGCTGCTACAGTAATAGTTGTTTGGTACCTTCCGAGATATACACAGGCAAGGGTGATCTTATTTCCATCCAACCCAGCTTGTATTAAGCAAGTATCATTGGGATTGGGAATACATTTCTGTTAAGTTCAGCCAATTTTCGTTGAATGTGAAACTACCTTAAAAATATAGTTAGTTTTATTTTTGGGCTGAGCTTCAGTGAAATAATCTGTGGAAGAACTGTAACTGCAAGATAGATCAGAGAGTTAAATAGTACAATAACTAGGAAAAGTTGTTCGATTTCTGCCGAGTACTAGCTGCGGCTTCCATGTTTCTGTAATATGCAAGAGACAAGTTTTCCAAGATTTTGTATTTTTGAACTTCATATTGTGAAATGTCTGATTTCATTTCTGCAGATTTTATAATTAAATTTTACTAGTTAAAGATCGAGTTTTCTGTACTAAAGCTGTAAGATTGCCTTGGCAGGAAGGAATGCCACTGCATGCTCTTTCTTACTCCAGAGAATGATTTTGCTGGAAAAGAACAGGTAATTTCTAAATTTCTTATTTCGCCTTTCTGGAAAAACATGAAATGTAAATCAATGTACTTAATCTAGGAGTTAAATCTCAATGTGGTTGGTGTTCTTGTGATGCAGAAAATTACACTGGAAGAAATCAAGGAAACAACAGCAAATGTATAATAGGTCTTGTAATTTGATTTGATCAATAAGAAATCACCATGTATTTGGCCCAAAAATTCACCAAATTTGTGCTTGTATATTATGCCATTAGAAAACTTGTTCTCTCTTACATTCACTATTAACAGCAATTTTTTACGCCACGAGGAATATATCATCAATGAGTATCATCTGATTA
Organism: Euphorbia pulcherrima; assembly: GCA_947683365.1. Taxonomy (NCBI): domain Eukaryota; kingdom Viridiplantae; phylum Streptophyta; class Magnoliopsida; order Malpighiales; family Euphorbiaceae; genus Euphorbia; species Euphorbia pulcherrima. Next base: position 10,035,669 of record CANTUS010000001.1, on the reverse strand, counting down.
AACGATTATCAATTATGACTTCGGGAGTTTGCTCAAGTATAAATATCTAATTTATACCTCGCTTGGAGTCTATTACACTTAGGTGATGTTTGGTTCGCGGAAATCATATTCCGTCAAATAGAAATAGAAATGAATGGAAAGACCTCAAATATGGTAGAGTATATGTCTAGAATCTGTCAACTGATGGAAAAACTTTTCCTAATTTATATACATCTCACGGAAAAGCTATTCCATTGTTTCAAAAAGGAATAGCTTTTCCACGAGATGCATATAAACTAGGAAAAGTTTTTCCGTGCATGGACGGATTCTAAATGAATAATGTGTCATACTTGACATCTTTTCATATATTTCTATTTCTATTTCACGGAATAAAATTTTCACGAACCAAACGAATCCTTAGGGTTGAAAGTATGGCGGATTGGGGCTGAAAATGTATTACCCGTCCCCAATTCCCTGCCCCATTAAGGTTTTGGGCAAAGAGATTTTTTTTCTCATAATCTATTAAGTATTTTCTAATTCCCCACTAAACTAAAATTATGCAAATCTTTTTTGTTAAAGTAATTGAATACGTAAAAAAAAATTAATATAAGATATTTGTGCTATGAAATAATTAAATAAACTAAAATCAACACAATATAATTAATATCAGTTTATTATAAACGTTATTTTTCAAGTATAGTGTTACTTTTTATTACTACTATATAAAAATTAATGATAATAATTATTGTCTTATTACATTTACAAAAAAATTGTTTATACATATTTAAGAATTTTTATAAAGTTAAATGTTAACGCTTATTATAAATTAATAGTTAATTTTTCTTGTCGAATTCAATATTCTTTTAGGTTGGAGAATGATGTCCGTGCCCATTGAGGATCCGGAGATAAAAAAAATGCACATCCTCACTCCGAAGGGATTCTTATCGGGAATTCTCGTCCCCATCAAAGCGAATCCCCATCATATTCAGGGATTCCCCGTCTCACTTTCAACCTTAATTACATTATAAACTTGTATACTGTATTTATGTTATAAAAAAATTTGATTCGTTTCTCATGACCTGGCATGTTCAAGATTCTAATTGCCGTCTAAAAAGACTAATTTAATGTTGCTTTTCGTATTGTATTACACTTACTAGATGTAATGCTTCATAACAATAATATGAGACGTGGGAACCATGCTACTTCAGGATGATAAAATTTGTTAAGACTATATATTGACCTCATGTTGATGATTTTGATACGTGGAAGGTAAATTGGGCTAAAGATTTACCATTCTTTGACTTTAGATTATGATGGGGTTAAAGATAATGACTCGTTAAATTGTATAAGCTTCTTTTATTGAGAAGTCACAGATAGTTGTTCTAACTCCACTTCAGGGTCAATTGGAAATAACTTCTCTGTAATTATAGGTGTAACACCCCGGGTTTGACGGACTGCCACCACAAACCAACACAAGTCTTTTCAGTGAGCTTTGTCCTCACTCGCTCACTTCATGGAAATTTCCAGGAGGTCACCCATCCCGAGATTGCTCCAAGTCAAGCACGCTCAACTTTAGAGTTCTCCCGAGTAGGCTCCTGAAAAGAAGGTGCACCTTGTTGGTATAGGTAGTACCAATCAAATCTCTTAAGTCTCTCTCAATTGTAACGTCTCATACCATCACAATCTCAAAATCCTTAACTGTCCTCAATTGTACCATCCCATACCAGCACAATCTCGAAACCCTCTCTTTCGGGTGTAGATTCAGTTCATTCATGTCTCCATCGACATCCTTCATGGCCGCTCTTTGCTCAGGTCTTCTACCCCGGCGCCACCCCTCTTAGGACCGGGTCGTTACAACAGGGGTAAGGCTGCGTACACCCGACTCCCTTACTCCGTTTGTGCGGGAGCCTTGTTAGACATTGGGGCAATGTTGTTGTTGTTGTTGTTGCTGTGAAGGCAAATTGGAAGGATATCTAACCACCTTTGGTCACCTCAAACTTTCAAGTGTGACACTTTATCCCCTAAAATTGGTAAGCTTGCCTCCTTAATGTCACATGTTATCTTCTGATTGGAGAGAAAAAAAATTAAAAATTAGCATTAAGGGATAAACTGTATCAAATTTACTAATTTTAAAGGATGAAGTATCACATTTAAAAGTTTCGAGTGTTGAGTATGTTTTCATCTTTTTTATGTAAAGGTATAACAGTGTTAAAACTAGAGTTATAACTCTACACTTCCAAATAATTGTCTAATAAAGGTACAACTCGTGTATACTAAGAATACTAAAGGTATACAACATGTATAATTAAAGTATAATAAGAGTATCAAAGGTATAACAAATGCATAACTAAGGTTTACATGTGGTATATTAATGGCTTAATACATACTTAGTCCCTTTAACTTAACAACTTTTATCACTTAGCGCCTCGAACCTACAAATATTTTTATCAGCCCCCTGAACTTGGCAAAAGTGTTAGCTCCAACCCCCTCAATATCACATGTCACCTTCTGATTGGAGAGATGAAAATAAAAAATCTAACATCTTTGAAAAGTCAAACCAATCACAATGTGACACGTGGCTCAAGGGGGATGCAATGAACATTTTAGCCATGTTCAGGGGGTTGGTAAAAACATTTGTAAGTTGGAGGCGTCAAGTAATAAAAGTTGCCAAGTTGAGGAGGCTACGTATGCGTTAAGCATATATCAAAGGTATACCTTTTGTACAAGGGTTAAAGCAAGGTACTCCATCCGGTTTCAAAAACTAGTCAGGGGGTGGTAAAAACATTTTAGTCATGTTCAAGGGGTTGGTAAAAATATTTATAAGTTGGAGGCGTCAAGTAATAAAAGTTGTCAAGTTGAGGAAGCTACGTATGCGTTAAGCATATATTAAAGGTATACCTTTTGTACAAAGGTAAAAGCAAGGTACTCCATCCGGTTTAAAAAACTAGTCGTTTTTAGATTTTTCGTCAAAATCAATAAAAATTTAATACACTATTAAAATGACTAATATGTATCATTGATAAATTTCTCTTTCTTCTTAATTACCATTTTATAATTTCATCAATACCTAATATATTTCCTAATTAATACAAGGGTAACTTAGAGAAAAAATGGTGAAAATTGGATTGATATTCTTGAATGACAAGTAAAAAGAATCAAGATAAAAAGCCTAAAATGACTAGTTTTTGGAACCATGGGAGTATAATAAAAGTGTTAAAGGTACTTTAATGGTACAGTATCGAATGTCTTAGCTTAATAGTGAATCTGAGTCCCTATAGGTTACAAATCCAAATCACACTTTCGGATGGAATAAGATGAAGATTTTCTTCATAATTTGTAGGCTTAATACATTATTTATGCCCCGAACTTTGCAAAATAGTTTATCCCTTGAACTTGGCAAAAGCAAAAGTGTATCAGTTTGCCCCCCATCAATGTCATGTGTTAATTTTTGATTGATTTGACTTTTTAAATACGTCATTTTCTGATTTTTTTTCTTCAATCGGAAACTGACATATGGCAATTATGAGGGCAAACTGATGCGCTTTTGCCAAGTTTAAGGGACAAACTGGTTCATTTTTTGCCAAATTTAGAGGGCAATTAAGAACTTTTAAAAGTTTAGGGTGTCATTTGATTTTTTATATCAATTTCAAGAGACAAAAAATGTACTTGACCTATTTTATATAAACATCACCTTACATTTTGTCTAAGAAAAGTGTTAAAGGCGCAAATAAAGTATATGGAAGTATAATTATGGTATAAGTAAGGCGTCCCTTTGTTATACCATAGCATAAATTAGATGGAAGACAAATGTGGGAAAAATATAGATTGATCTTATTTTTATGAGAAAGAGAGAATGAAATATAAATGCAATGAAAGAGAAATTTGGTATTGGGAGAAAAAATATATTTTATGATTACTTTATTATAATGTTGGAAAAGTATACTGAATAATTACTTTATTCAATTATTATTTTATTTTTCTATTATTAAATTAAAATAATTATTATTCATCTTGTATTTTATAAAAAAAATTAAAGTAATTATATAATAAAGAAAAGAGTTACGGAAAAACAATGTGGATTTCTTTGGTACAATTTCACAGGAAAGAAGGAGTAATTAATAGTGGTGGTTAAAATGACAAAGCCCATATGCAGGCCCTATAAATTTTGACTATACAAGTTGACCAAAGCCAATGTAAAAGCTAGCCATTGTCCTCTTTTTGCCTTCTCCGCCATCTATCCCCTCTTCTGGTTTGCTACATATATCCATATCTACATAAATTATTCTTTTCTTGTAACTCTCAATTGCTGCTTTTTAATTTTCTCTGTTCTTTGAAGTCGTTTCTTTACCTGCATCATCAGAATGTCCGGACCCGAGGTCAGAATCACTTTAGGTCGTTCTGGCCAGGTACTCTTTTCCTCTCCCCCTCGCTGTATTCTTTTCCCTTCCGCTATATGCATATGTATAGATGTTTACTTTAGGCTGCTTGGCAGTCCGGAAATTTTACGAAATTGGGGCCAAGACTGGGGAATTGAGAGGGTTCTTTCAGTTGCCAATCGATTCATTTGGTTAACATACTGCGTTTTCTGGTTAATTGTTTCTCTTACATTACTGAATTTTGTTGATGATTTCACCTATTTGGATTGTTCTAATTCTGAGCCCGATTGGAGTACTCGTGTTTGAAAATTTATAACTGAATTTTGCTGATGATTTCACCTGTTCAGATTGTTCTAATTCTGCACCGGATTGGAGTACTCGTATTTGCAAATTTATAACTGAAAATTTCTCTTATTACTGTGAACCGGATTGGAGTACTCTAAGGTTTTTGGCTTGCAGGTGGTGTATAAGGGTAGAAAAAGGTCAAGAGGAGAGGGGCATGGGAGTAATGGTGATGACCTCTTGTTTTCTTCCAATAAAAGGTATGCTTAGAATGCTTTATCAACTGTATATGCTCTGACTTCTGATTTTGTTCTGTTCCTTGCCAAAGGTATGTTCAGAGTGTTTTACCAACTGCATCTATTCTGTTTTAAACATTTTATATTACTTGAGGGATTTAGATTCCCAAATAAAAAAAAAAGGGATGAAAAGGAAAAGATGCTTTTGTTTCTATCCTTGCTATAATCTATAGATTTTGTCATAATTGTTAGGCTGTGGTATTCTGAATTGACAATTCAATGCTATTATGCTTGTCTCTCATGTAGTTTTTTTTTCTAAACATTTTGTGGAATTTGCAACTGTCAGGAACCGAGGAGATGGTGTGAAGTGGAGTCCTTCTTTAAATAGAGTTAATGGTAATGGAACATCTCCTGCACATTCCTTGTAGTGTTTGTTTATCCTTTTGTTTGCTGACACTGCTACATTATAAGGAAGGATCCCAAATTGACAAAAATGATCTCCGGTTAAAATTGATGCGCAAAAGATCATCTAATAAAACTCAAAATGTTGATGAGAGGGAGACGAAGGACCCGAGCAAGAAGCCATTGAAAAGTAGTCAGCCTCCAATGAGCTCCAGAACTTACATGATGTCAAATGGGCCTGGAGCCTACGCAAGTAACTTTTCGAGGCATATAATACCTAAAGAAACTGCTGATGAGTTTCAAAAGGTTGACTCATTGGACAAATTTCACTCGTATCAGGTATTGGCAGGATCAAGTACTAGACCCCCTAATCAATATTTAGAAGGTTATAGCAGAGTTTCACCACTGAGAAATTTTGATGAGATTCAGAGAGTTCAGCCCATGAGATCTGCTGGTGTGTATAGAGGTAGATATCTTTTGGGTGATGAAACAATGGATGGTTCTAGAATGACAAGCTCACCTCATGTGATAATGAAAGCAACATCTCAAACTGGCAACCCAGTAACAAGAGTAGCACCAAGAAGTAGCATCGTGCAACCGGTATTACATAGGGTAGTTCCAAGTTCCAACTTGAGGGCTTGGCTGTCATTTTCCATTGTCTTATAACTTGTGTATTTAGCTCATCTTGAAGCACTGACCTGGAAAACTGCATTTTTTAATTTCTTATTTCTTTACAGGGAGTGGAACCTCAAACTGTTGGTGGCTTCTTGCATTCTCTTGGATTGGGTAAATACGTTGTCAGTTTTCAGGCAGAAGAAGTAAGTTATCTAGTTTGTTTGTGGTCGGATCTTAAGATTGATTAAGTAATCTAGCGCCATAAGGGCATTAGTTATTCTTATGATATTGTGGAAGAACTAAAAGGATATGAACTCTTAAACCTACTTGAGGTCCTTTGAATTTAGAATTGTGCTGGTAGTGTAGAGAGGATTTTCATTGACCCCTAGTACCTAAAGAGGGGATTTTCATTGACATTTACTAATGTCAAAGTTACTAAAATAGAGTTTCTTGTTTTCTGTTGGCTAAGACCTAAGTTGTAAGTTTTCAATGCGATCCCTATAGTAATAACTTGTCCCTGTTTGATAGTTGAGTTCATTTTGAAGCAGCTATAGGCAGTAGACTATAGTGATAGTAATTTGGGTTCATCTGATATTTATCTAGGAATTATTATTTTACTGACAGCTTGTGTTGAATATATCACTTAATGGTAACTTTTTTCTGTTTTTGCATTTGGTCTCAAGCTTCTTGGTGGAATTTTAGCCTGTAACTTTTGTTTGTTTTAAAGGTTGACATGACTGTATTGAAGCAGATGGGGGAAAAAGACCTCAAAGAAATGGGGATACCTATGGTAACTTTTGTTTAACTTCTTTCATCTAGTCCCATTTTCATTATGAAACAAATCGTATACCAATCTTCCCTTACCTCTTTGTTCCCATTCTCTTGAACTTTAGAGAGCAGAGGGCTGAACTGGACTGACCTTATTTCAGTGTAAATTTATAACTGTGTTGCACTGAACTGAGCTGAATTGATTTGAAATCCAAAAAAACAAGGCCTTTGCCATATTGCACTTTAAACTGTGCTACGTCAAAACTGTTACAAAGTGTCATTAATTTCTTCCCTTCCCAAACAAAAAATGGACGATTCAATTCAGTCTTTTAAATACCTAAACATTGTTCCACTTGTCAGTTGTCACATCACTTGGTATCTTACACGACACTGTTTCTAAACAGTTTTTTAGCTATCGAAACTAATATTTACTGCTTATACCAAATGGTGTTGTACATGATATTATCACAATTGAGTGTAATAGTATGTAATGCGAGAAAAGAATCTTCAACCCTCAAAGGAGGGTCTTTGTTCTGATTGCCTATATGCAATGGCATCTGTAACATTATGTAGGAAGATTACGTTTATGCAAATTATAGTGTTCTGTTTCATTTACCAAGGTTACTCGTTTGACAGGGTCCCAGGAAAAAAATTCTCCTTGCACTTGTCGCTTGCATGAAACGTCAAGCATTATGATTCCAGAAATTACAGAGCTCTTGTATGTACATGTTGAGATATACTATTTATTATAGTGGTTATATGTTGCTTCCGTAGAAGTGGATATAAAACTGTAACTCTGTTTTGTGGGAAAAATATATACGGTTTCATGAGTACATTCTGATAAGATTGGTTGGCGTGAAAATGGGATGATCGAGTGAAATATGTAAATATTTTTGTTGAATCGTCTGAATTATGTTAGTTGCATCTCAAAATGTTTGGTTGAATAACATTATTGTTAAAACATAATAGTGGAAAATTCGTTTGATTTTGGAAAACTGTTTTGAACTACTGGCAGCAAAAGCACGCAGAATGTTCGTCATAATCAGTAAGAAATCGATGATTCACAGAGACTTCGATATGGCAAGTTTTGGAGTGTCAAAATCTGCACTTGGCTCTCTTCTTCCTTTTGGGGTTGCAGTCTGAAGGCTACAAATGAATTTCCCATTATAAACTTCCCTTCATCCTCATTACACCCTGTGGTTTCAATTTAAATGGAACATACTTCACATATATCATTTCTTATCTGCTCACGTAGTCAGATTTTGGACAATTATGTGAACCGGAAACACCTTCATTGAAGTTTATATACATATGCATGGATAAAGATTACCCTTTGACGAGCATGGCATTTGAAAGGCATGAAAATGAGCTGATTCATTCTGAATTTTGGCAATGTTCACCCAAATCAGGAAATCCTTGTGTTCCTCCTGCTGCTGTTTTTCTTTGTTTCTTTTTTAATTTGATTCATTGAATAAGATGGATCCGTTCATTATACGGTTAGTCTTACAAAACTGGATTGTCTTCATCTCGGATTCTTCTTGAATTCATGTTGACTGTTTTCTAAGCTGTCTTTCATTGATTTCGGTTCGGTACCTATGCATCCTACCAAAACTTGAAAAAGCTGTTATGTTCTTGCTTGCTCACAGTGCAGTTTCTTGATATGCATATGATTCGGATATTGTCAGCTACCAAAATTTTCTTAAAAAATTCTACTCATTTACTAATGAAGCGTCACGGCGGAAGCTTGTGGACACCACATATCTCACACATGGTTTGATATTGTTCACTTGGGGCCTAAACCCTTATGGTTTTGCTCTTCCCAAAAGGCTTCATACTATTGGAGATATTGTCCATGTATAGAAACCATTTGATCTCTTTGTTAATCAATGTGGGACATTGTTCACACCCAACCCTGGAACAAAGTACCATCGAGCCTTCCCTCGACCAGTCAACTATCCAAAAATTCTCTACAAACCGATATTCTCCCACTCTAATGCAATGGAGGACATGCCTTACATAGAAGGCTAGCGGTTTCACGGATATTCAGTGACCAATTTGGGCGTCCCCACTTTTTGTTCGACTTTGGAGAATTCATCCACATTACGGCTAACACGTTGGAGTATGGCTCTGATACCAACTGTAGAGCGGCTAGCGAAAACACGTGGACACCACATATCTCCACACAAGATATGATATTGTCCACTTTGGGCCTAAGCCCTCGTGGTTTTGCTCTTGGGCTTTATCCCCAAAAGGTCTCATATCATTGGAGATATTGTCCACACTTACAAACTCAAGCATCTCCATCTTTGTTAGCAATGTGGGATATTTGTTTGCCCAAAATTCCTCCCCTCGAACAAATATCCATCGGGCCTCCCCTCGACTGATCAACCATCCATCTACAAACATACATCTTATACTCTAATGCGTTGGAGGACACGCCTTATATAGAGTACTAGCGGTTTCACGGATATCCGATGATCAAATTGGGTGTATCACTGTTTGTTCGACTTTCCGAGGATTAATCCAGATTACGGCTAACGTCAGAGCATGGCTCTGATACTAATTTGTTGTGACTCGCTGAAGCTCGTGGATTGATAACTCGTAAATCTGACTTGTTTCCTGCCTATTTCATTTAATTATTTGAATGATTTTATCCTGATTTCATGATGATTTTGTGCCTTTTGGGTTATGAATGATATTTGAGCTGATTTGGCAAGTTGGTAGATTATAGAAGTATTTTTTGAGATATTGAAGCAAATTGGAATTAAAGAGCTTTTATTTCCTAATTGAAAACAAAGACTTCCAGATTTAATTTAGACTTTATTCCCTTTTATCTTTTTCCTATTGTATCTTTACCTTTTTAGTTATTTAGGAAAACTCTATTTCTTATTTTAGTCTTTATATTTAATAAGATATCTCTTTTCTATTTATCTTAGGATTTATTTTTCGCATAAATAGGGGATAAATCTCATTTTTTAAAACATCTTTTGTTTGGTCCTTGTGACCAACGTCTACTTCTTTAATAAATTATTTTGTTTTCTTTTAATTTATGTTTAGCTAATTTTCTTATCTTTCGGTGAAGTCGATTTCAAGGCTATAATTGGATCGTGAGACTTGTTCTAACTGGTTTTATCTTCAATTCTCAAATTCTCAATCTATTTTATTTTCATTATTATTCGAGTTTTAGTTTCGAGTTGGGCCCCTTGAATTCTATTTCTTGATTAATATATTGTTATTCTCTTATAAATTCGTTGGTGTTTTTATAATTGATTTGTGGTAATAAGCGGATTGTTGGATTCGTGGTTGTAGTTGAGTCTAACGAATTATTTCATGCGGGGTAATTATAATTTGGTAGGAATTGGATCTTCAAATCATAATGCTAATTTTGTGGTTAAATGTTATATGTTGGGTTTAGGGTTGTCACCCAGTTAAGGGATTAGTTGCATGTTGGGTATTTTTAATCTAGCTTAACAAAAAGATACTTAATTATAATTGATGAATCAATTCAGTTAAACCAGTTGGTTGAAAGGTAAGATTATATTTTTTTTTGTCCATGATCAATTCGACATAAGCCGAAGATATGATTTTATTGGAAGACCTTTTTATTGGATTTATTTTATTTTCAATTTAGCAATCAAACTCTCAAAACCCTCATTCTTTTATTTTTATTGCAATTTTATTGGTCATTAAATTAAGTAAAATTGATTGTTTTGATCTCTGTGGATTCGATAAATCAATAGAATAATAGGAATTATTTTTTGTGGATTCGACATCCATCATGGACATCTCATATCCCCACACATGGTATGATATTGTGCACTTTGGGTCTAAGCTCTCATGATTTTGTTTTTGGATTTTACCCTAAAACCCCTCATACCATTGAGGATAGTGTTAATCTATATAAACCATTTGATCTCCTCCTTGTTAATCAATGTGTGACATTGTTCGCACCCAATAACTAACAAAGATAAGATCTTACACGCATATATCTATAAAATTTAAGGTAAACTTCAATCATTTTCAAAAGAGGGTTTGTGAAATATTTTTTTCTAAAAATAGGGTCTGAGGTTTCCCGACGTTAATAATTGAAGGCAATTTCGTTAACACTGTTAGTTTTGATGACGTGACGAGGGGCAATTTGGTAAAATTCCCTCTCCTCTCCATTTTTTGCTTTGGATTTTGGGTTTCTGCATTTTTTATGATTTTTAGCTCCAATCTGAGTCTCTAAAAACAATTTTCCCGTTTGGATTGGGAGAAACTGAAATTGAAAAGTGAATACAATTTATCCAATGGCGTAGTCAAGATTTCACATCCGGTGGGTCACAATTGTGTATAAAAAAAATTAAATTCGACTTAGAATAAACTACCAACTTCACAATTAATATAAAGGAGTCATTTTCCTCCTTCAAATCAGGATTCTTTAGCTGAAAATCGTAGCCGTCTTGTGACACTCACCAGAAAACTCAGTAAGAGGGAGTTCAGGTCCAGTGGGTCACGTGCCCCTCCGTCACTGAATTTATCATTTTTGGTTGTTTGTAATTTGACTCTCTCATGCCTTGATGCTGAATTTTGTCTTCAGTAATGGAAACATAATGGAGTCAAACCTTGTATTTTTTTAAAAAATGGCATGAATGTTGTTGTTACCCATTGAAATTTCTGTTTTTATCATGTAACAATCTTCTCCTTACAATGTACCCTCCTCTCTCTTTTCATTTCCTTCAGCTCCATTTTCCTTGCATATGTTCTGATTTCATTTTCTGATTATTTGGCCGTATAATGGGCATATTAGAATTCATGGTTTTTTTATTTATAAGATTCAATAATTATTTAGGTCATATGAGCTTTGGAATACCAATATTGTTTTTTTCGTTTCTTTCTTGCTACTTCGCCGTTTCAATCGGAGGTTGAGGAAATCGTTGATTATGATCCCAAGACATTTATTCTTTGCCATTTGGTTAGGGCTTTAGGGAATTAAAAAAGGAATTAAGCATTGTTTGTTATCAGTTTGATGAATTGATTCATCCGTAAACTTTAAAAACATGCTACGTGGTTTAACTATTTTATAAAAAGGTCCTTGTAGAATTTTTTGTTTTAAAAGAGTGCCTCTGGTTTTAAAAGTTAGCAAAAACATGCTTCTCAAAATTTTGAAACCACATTTAGAAGGATAATCTTGTCTATTTTGAAGTGAAATTTTGCAGTTTTATTTATAAAAATACAATACACATTAGTGCTAAATTTTAGGATTTTTTGAGATGTACATATATTATATGTTAATTAAAAATTGACGATAACTTTAAAAAATCATAATAAAATAAAAAGTTTCCGAAATTTACTCAAATTTTGTTAAATAATATAGTTGTAATATAGGAATATTGAATTTATTGAAATAACTGAGATTACCCTTCCAAATATGGTTTCAAAATTTTAAGAAGCATGTTTTTGCTAACCTTTGAAACCACATGCACCCTTTTAAAATAAAAAATTTCTACAAAAACCTTCTTGCAAAACAGCCAAACCGCATAGCATGTTTTTTAAGTTTGCCCTTGATTCATATCCTTCCATATGCAATTTGGTTCAGATGATGCTAAAAAATCATCAAAAAAAAAATGCACAAAACTAGAATTCAAAGCAAAAATGGAGAGTGATTTTATTTGCTAACATTTGGAAATCTCGAACCTGTTTTAAAAAAATATTTTATAGACCCTCTTTTAAAAATGAATAAAATTACATAGTATCTTTTTTAAGTTTACCTGAAATCTATTCTTTAGAGATAGAGATTATCATATTCAAGAAAAATCATATTCCTCAGGACAAATAACCTAATTTATGTAAATTTTCTAAATACTGTTTTCATTCCTAAAGGTTGTTGTAAACTTGATCAAGTCGCGGCAAAATCTAGTTTCAGCAATGGGCTCCTAGGGGTTAAATCAACAAGTGTTTCATATTTTCATTTTCGGTCTCATTTGACACCAACCTAAATTGGTGTATATTTTTTTTTTTACTTCATAATTGACTTAAGTTTAAATAAAAAACGTGCCTAACGGGTGAATATATAAAGCTATGAACTGAATATATCGCTTTTAGAAAAGTGCATAGACAATTAGAAATCCAGCCTACAACACTCTAAAAGTCCGCCCCTACACATATAGTTTTAGCTTAATCTACAGTATATAAACCAATAATTAAGTACTTAGCAATTAAGTATGGGATTATTGGGTATATAACTAGTTGCCTCCATCATTACTATATTTCTTGTTACAAAAGTGAATTTTATAATATAAATTTCATTAAACTTTGTTTCTTCTTTTTTTTTCCTAAAAAAATAGACCCATAATATGTCTTCTTCTTCAAATCTAGAATTTGCAGCGAATTTGCACGAGGGTTTGTCTGCAGTATGCAGCCAATAAGAAGTGATCACTTGGTGAGATCAACGGCTAAGACAGTGCCCCGTCTACATTATGCTTCTTAATTAACTAGGCATATGCCTCTTAATTAATTAAGGATTAATATGCCTTCTGCCCACTACATCTCATTTTTTAATTGTTCCAAATCATAGTGCCCTTTTCAGTTGAGGGGTATAAGTAAAGTCTTAATTAGTTTTCTTAAATAGAGTTTTGAATGCTACATTTTAACACTCTCTGTATAACCATGTAAATTTGAACATTAAAATTGATTGTATAATGTGAGTTAGTGTTGAAAATTAGTGGAACATGTTTAATCAATGCGATAAATCTAGTCTAGACTCAATACTTTGTTTATGGGAACTTAATTCGTTCCAACTTTGAAATTTTTTTTATAGAAAGGAGATTACGAAGGAGTTAAGGTTTGATTTTTAGTATTCTTCATCCATTTTTTAGTGTTCATATATTAGCTCAGTTAATAAAATTATTGTGTATTAATATATTTATCGCAAGGTATGTCTCAAAACTAAACTGTAAATCCTGCAGAAAGCGCTTGAGAACTGCATATAACTGGGCTAAGAAAGTACGGTATGACACTAGTATAATTAATGAGCTAATGTTAGTATTAACATATTTTGTATATATTACATAGTAGCTCAAAACCACACAAACGCATCACCACAGTCTAATTTGACAGCCTATACTATTATTGTTATAGGTGACACGGACCACTAGATACAATGATACCTTTAAGAGATAAAACGTAATAAAATATTAGTAATTTGAATTAATAAATTATGAAATATAAAAATTATTTAACATAAAATAATTAAATACTAAAATAACTTTATAACTGTAAAGGACGTTCTGTTGAGGCCCGAATCGATTTTCTTAAGACAGATTTTGCCTTGTATATGATAAATTATCTCCCAAAATACAATAACAGACATTAAGCTAACTCAACTGAGTGTAAAATATTATCAACGAATGATGAATAACTAAAAACCTAAAGGATAAAAACTTAAAAATTGAATAGAGAATTTAAAAGAGCAAATGAGAAATACTTTCGTCTATTTATTTTCTTTGAAAAAAACAAAAAAGAAAGAATCATTCTTAAATGCTCTGCTGACAATATAAATTTTATGAAAAATTGATATAAAAGATAATTAAAAAAATACTATTCATGGCCTCGACTTACTTATCAGACTTTCGATTCATTATTATTATTATTATTATTATTATTATTATTATTATCTTTTACTTTAATTTTTCAAAAACTATATCTTACAACGAATTTTCCTTCCAAATTATACATAAAGTAATTAATAAGCTACATAACAGTGCAATCATATATTTAAACAATCTTATATTATGGACAGTGATTAAAAAATCCCATTACACTGGTCATATAATTGCATTAAATATGGAAAAGCTTGTCTAAAGTAATACTATTTCTTTCTATCCTTACAGTTACAAATCAATATGATTGATCTAATTTGTCAAAAATTATCAATAAAACAATAAATAATAACAATAGCACAATAAGGGCCAAGCAAAGTTAAACAATAGATAAAAGAGATCAAAGTATATTAACTAAAAAGATATTAAAAAAAATAGGTCAAATACATCCCCTAAATATAGCATAGAATGTGGGATATCACACTGAATTTTTAAAAATTTTAACTAGCTCCTTGAATTTGATAAAAGTGTACTGATTTACCTCAATATTGTCATGTATCAGCTTTTGGTAGGTTTGACTTTTGAAAGAGGTTATTTTTTTTATTTTTCTTTTTCTAATAGGAAGCTACGCGTAACAAGGGGCAAACTGGTACACTTTCTACAAGTTCACGGATTAGTTGGATTTTTAAAAGTTTAGGGTGACATCCAATTTTTTTATGCCAAGTTCGAGGATTAGATGATATATTTGGCAAACAAAATACTATATACTCAACTAAAAAAAATCAGTTGAGAAAGGGCGGTGATTACAGAAGATATTAATCCGAAGCCAAAGGGATCATCATCTCTGAGAATCAAAAAAGGCTTAACAAATTCCATTAATCTCAGACTAAGTCTCAGTTTCCTTATTCTGTTTTTGCAACGCTTTCTTCCTCCATTTTAAATGAATTGCCAGTTCCTGATACTCTCTTTAATTGATCTCCAGCTATGGAGTTTCAAGAAGCTCTGATGAGGCTTGCAATTTACACTAAATCAAAATCAAATCAATCTCGAAAATCCAATTCCAAGCACAAACGAAGCACTGTTTCTTCGAGTCGATCATCTTCCAAAAAGAAACAATCAAAGCCTGATGTACCTAAAGAATTCCTCTGTCCAATCTCTAATTCTCTCATGTATGATCCTGTTATTGTCTCCTCTGGCCATTCTTTCGAGCGCGCTTGTGTTCATGCTTGCAATACTCTCGCCTTCACTCCTAATTTACCTGACGGTGTTAAGCCTGATTTCTCTTCCGTTATCCCTAATCTGGCTCTTAAATCCGCCGTTCGTAACTGGTGTGAAAAGTACTCTATGGCAATGCCTAAACCCCTTGATTTCTTCTGTGCTGAAAAGCTAGTTCGTTTGAAACTGGAGAAACATTTGGCTACTAAACTCGAGGAGGAACCGGTTTTCAATTTGAGTCATCCTGTTGCTGTGTTCACTCGTACTGCGACTAATTTCTCCTGCAACTCGGTTGACTCAGTTGAGACTGTACTTCAAATTCAAACCACACCTTCCCTGAAGCTTGCAACTCGGCCGAATTGCTATTCCTCTGCTTCTTCCTCGTCAGAATTTGAAATTCTCGGCGTCGGATTAGGCAATGCGGAAGAAACCGAGATAATCGCGAAGCTTAAAAGTCCTCAGGTGATTGTAATTGAAGAAGCCCTAATTTCATTAAGGAAGAACACGAAAATTAAGGAAGAAGCTAGGATTCAGCTTTGTACTCCTCGGCTGTTATCAGCTCTTCGATCTTTAATGACGTCGAGGTACAGTAACATTCAAGTGAATTCAGTTGCTTGTTTGGTTAATCTATCGCTGGAGAAATCAAACAAAGTCAAAATTGTTAGATC
Source organism: Euphorbia pulcherrima (assembly GCA_947683365.1). NCBI lineage: Eukaryota > Viridiplantae > Streptophyta > Magnoliopsida > Malpighiales > Euphorbiaceae > Euphorbia > Euphorbia pulcherrima. The sequence goes on along the minus strand of CANTUS010000001.1, from coordinate 10,019,548 downwards.
AGGAATTATTCCGTCGCTAATTGATGTGTTGAAAGGAGGATTTCCTGAAGCACAAGAACATGCTTGTGGCACTATTTTCAGTTTAGCTCTTGAAGATCATAACAAGACTGCGATTGGCGTATTAGGTGCTTTACCGCCATTGATACATTTGCTCCGATCAGAGAAGGAGTGGACTCGGAGTGACTCGGCATTTGCTCTGTACCATCTCTCACTCGTTCAGAGCAACAGGTCTAAACTCGTCCAACTCGGAGCAGTGCCGGTTCTTTTGGGTATGGTCAAATCGGGTCATATAAGGAGTCGGGTTTTGCTTATTTTATATAACTTGGCTTCGTGTTTGAACGGGCGGGATGCACTGTTGGATTCGGGTGGGGTGGATTGTTTGGTGGGTGTGTTGCGAAACGGCGAGTTAGAATCCGAGTCCACTCGAGAACATTGTGTGTCTGTATTATGTGAACTGAGTCACGGTGGTGTTAGGTTCAGAGGTTTGACAAAAGCTGCCGGAGCGGTGGAAGTACTGTTAAAAGTAGAGAAGTCGGGTTCGGAACCGATCAAGGAAAAGGTGAGGAGAATATTAGAAATGATGAAGGAGAAATCAGTTGATGGAGAAGAAGGGAAAGAGATTAATTGGGAGGAGTTGCTTGACTCGGATGAGTCCACCACTGCAACTCGGTGTCAAACAAGTGGGTCGAGTTCTAACTCGTCCGAGTAGTGAATGGAATCATAGGGTTGGAAATTTTGGTTGGTTATATATTTGTTGGTGCTTTGTATTTTTTTTTGTTTTGACACTCAGATTCTTTATATTAATTTGGCTAAACATTATTATCTGCCTAAATTTACAAAAAAAAAATTCCTAGACTTTTTAAAGTTTTGCTCAACCCCAGTTTCTCCTTATTCGAATTTGATAAAAGTATATCATTTTGCATCTTGAACGCCACTTGTCAGCTTGTGCTTGTAAAGTGGAAAAGACATATTGAAAAGTCAAACCAATCAGAATCTATCTGACACGTAGCATTTAGTGAGCAAACTGATATACTTTTATCAAGTTTATGAGGCAAACTGTTACACATCTGCCAAGTCTACGAGGTTGAAAATGTATTTCGCCTATTATTTTCTATAATTTCTACCGGAAGTGATAGGATAGTAGAATGTGTAAACGAAGGGTATTTTCAATAATTTAGACTCATTGAAAAAGAATTGTGTTTTCCTTTACCGAATTTTATTCTCGTTAAATATTATAATCTTGTGATTTCAAACGTACATATGGTTATGGTTATTTTATTTCTACTATAAACTATTTTTCAATGTTAGGAATATAATTCTTAATTGAAAAGTATTAAGAATATAACTGAAGCCCAGGTCCCCTTTCTTCTTCCTTGGTTTCAAGCGTAAAGGAAATTCTATACAATGCATTACAACTCTAATGTATGTATACCACTTGACAGAAGATAGATAGGATTTTTAGTTTAAAGATTGTAAAGATTGAAATACAATCGACAAAATCACAAGGAAAGCAAATCCACATTGTTTTAGATTTCCGTATAAGCTCATATCTTTCCCTTCGGCTCTGGGATTTCCGTTTTGTTCCGAAAAGAACGACCAACGACATTTCAAAATTTAATTACGTAATTATTCAAAATAACACTTCAAAAACAATAAAAAATTTCCCTCATTTACTTCTACACGGCTGTGGATTCACTATCATTTGGTTCTTTTCCTCTTCTTTGTATGTGATGGCCCATTTTTCGACAAACTTCCAGAAGGTTTTGGCTTGTTTCCGATCTGTGCGGAGTGAAAAGATTTAGCTTTGGCACCTTTGTTCTCGGAAAATTTTTTCTTGAATTTCTTCGGTCGAGATTTCTTGCTTGAATTTTCCGCACGTTTCCGCTTATTGTTGTTCAAATCCCGAGGCATTGAATTCCCATTTTCATTGTCATCATCATCACCATCAAGGAATTCATTAGCAGAATCATCATCATCAGAACTAAGAACCAAATCCTCCACAACATCTTCATCCAAAGCCGAGTCTTGTTGCTTTCTACTCTTTTTCATTTTCTTTTTATTCTTCTTTTCTTTCTCCTTCAAATCATCAGCTTTAGGTTCGCCTCCTGGTAACCAGGACGAACTAAATACAGCAGCACCTTTACCGCTCTTATCATCATCGCCGTCCTCGTCATCATCATCGAATTCTGCCACTCTTTTACCGAACATCGAGGATTTTTCCCCAACAACAACACTGAAACTCGAATGCATTTCATTAATTGTCTGATCAAGAAATAAATAAGAGAAGTTATCACAAAGGCACTCAATATAAACCTGGATTCCTCCAATAAATCTTTGCGTTGTTGTGCTTTCTGGCGCAGAGTTTCAACATACTTTGAAAGAGGGCTGGCCCCCGATTTTTTCTCATCCTACAACACAATGCAGATCCATTTGTCAGCATTTCAAATATAACAGCTTGGAGAATTGCATACAATAGAAACATGTGAAAGTACTAAAACCCTGAATACTTTGGATTTTGGAAGAAAATAAAGAACTTCCATTCATTTTTGGAAAGCCGTAACCGGGTACATGGCATCAAAAGATCCCTTTTGAGATGTCATTGCAATTTGACACAAATATACCCAAAATCTATTTAAAAATTGGCGAGTAAAATAAAATGAAAATCTTTGCAAGCTTAAGCAGGGCTACCATGCACAACCAAAAAAAAATATAAAGCAGAATAAGGGCAGAAATGACAGATCTGTCTACCTCAAGAAAAAAAGTTGCAGCTGGATCATTTGGTAGATATTGTATCGACATCCGTTTTTCATTTGTAAACTTGGAATTCGCCTCAACCTGGAACGTGATAGAGCATTTTGATTAGTAATGTGTCCAACAAGCGTAGCAAATAACAAATTTATACAAGTACACAACACAGTCAAATCAAGACAAGCTGGAGAATTCTCCAATCCCTGTATTCTAATACACTTCAAACGTAAGTTTAATTTCATTTGGCCGCCATTAACTCTATTACAATAATTTTACCTGACGAATAAGCTGCCTTATTTCTTTACGAAACCTTTCAACTTTTGTAGCTTTACAGAAACTACGCAACCGCACAGCAGGAATGAAAGACAGTTCAAAGAAAGGAACAGAGTAACTCCATTGAGCTAAATGTTCTGCAAGTTCTTCAATCACAGAATACACACATGCCTCCTGAAATGCTCGTGTCTTCAGGGTAGCCTTGTTAACCTGAAGTAAAATTTCTCAAAATTATCATAGATTATAACAATAACACTAAAATAAAATTATGAGAAAATAATACCTTAAGAACAGTTCGCATGTCAACAGCTTTTCCAATGCCTCCAGTTGGAGGCCGATTCAATTCTTTCATTTCTAGCATGTCCAGAACGAGCATTGAAACAGGTATGAAAGAGGCAGTAGACGCAGCAATTTGATTCAGCATTTTGACACACCTCAGTCGAAGGGGAAAGTATCGAGCAGTGGGAACCAGGCGAGCAACTCCAGAAATTATTTGCGTCAATGGGTAAGCAAGAGGCTTAAGATCAGCTTCTTTACTGTAAGCACAAATAGCTCCAGTCCAAAGCTCAAGGCAACTCATGAACTTCCATTCATAAACTTTGCGAAACGATTCCTTTAAAGCCAGAGAAAAAAAAATTGAGAAATTTGATATAGACAGCCAATCAATTTTTTAAATGAAAAAATAAAAGACAAAATACAATATACCTTAGTTTTCATAGTAATCGCATCCCGCAAAATCATAGCCAACTGCCTGATGTAAACGAAGGCGTGTTGATATGCAGTTGGAAGATCCACACCGAGAAGTTCTATGACACAATTCCTAAGAAATTGGATGTGCTGTAACTTTGCAGCATTTATAAACTGACAATTTAAAACATAAGCCTTGTAGATCCCTTTGAAGCATTCATCTAAACAGTCAGATCCAAGCCGAATACACAAATCTCTCAGAAATAGAAAACAGACAATAGGAAGGGCACCTCCGCCAGTACCCCAAAAGTGAAGGATAACCTGATAAATGAGAAAAATTCACTTAGTTCTGCTGACAAAGTGAAAATTATGTCTTACCAGTCATTAGGATGCTCAACAACCGGCAGTAAATTCAATCTGAACTGGCAGTATGACAGCAAATTTATAAATCTTCATTGAAAAATTTTGGAGATAAAATGATTTATTGATAACAAAATGCATCAAAATTATGGCAGAAATCCTTAAATTTGGAAGTATTTCGTATATTTATATAATTACCAAAATCAGAATCTAATGCTCCCTCTGCTAGAGCAGGAAAAAAATCACGAGCTTCATCAAAAGGACATGAATGCAAGGGACTTCAGACAACTAAGGCTTTGACAAAGCTATTAACATCAGATCTAGATAGAGCAATACATACCTTAGTGTACTTCCGCAATAAAATCGGAAAAGCAGCCAATAATAGACATGAATGTTTGAGACGCCGTATTGTGAAAGCTATCATATCTGTGTCAGTCATTTGGTTTAGGACATGCAAAGCATTTCCTAAATACGACTTGACCAAATGACTGTAATTCTTCCATTTTCTCGTGGTCATCAAAACATTTATATTTTCCTTTTTGCCACCAGAAGCTGGTAGGCCCAACAAATTGCGAAGAATTCCATCCATTTCGCTAAGGACAAACGACATTATCTTATTAAAGACACTGCTGGACATGACAGTAAACTTCATAGAAGAGTCATCACCACCATCATCACCATAATGGCACGCAATTCTGAACGCTTTCATTAGAGAACGGACAGGAGCTATTTTCCCATTTTCCAGAGCTTCTTTACACCATGATTCAACCATTTCAGTAGTTATAGTATTTTTAGAGGCTTTCTCCTCGTCTTTCTCAATATCATGAAAATCAGGTTCTTCGTCCAAATCCGCATGAGCACCCTCGACATCATCTTCCTGAACCAATGGGAAAAGCAAAAGTCAGTGCTAACTCATCCAATAGAATCACATACTTGAACATGTTACAGGAGTACGAAATCACCTCGATGTCCTGATCAGTAAACTGTAGAAGCTCCTCATCATGCTCCCGCAAGAACTCAAAGAATTCAGGGTCCTGAAAAAAAAATCTTTCACTGCCGACTCTAGAAACGAAAGTAAAACTTGATTGGTAAAAAGGCCATTATCTTGAATTCTAGATGATATGATGCATTAGCACTAAATGTTATCATCATTTAAAACATTGCAAATATCTATTCATGCCCCCTAAATACAAAAAACTTTTAGTCATCATAACAAACATGCATTTAGTCTTTGTTCCAACTTAACATTGCAAAATTCGTTCCACCTGGGCTATATCATCAGCCTATTCGATGTTTACACTTCAAAATTACACATCTACAAGGATATAAAACATGCCTTGGAAATAAATATTCTGTTAGAAGCCTAATCTAAACATTCCATTGTGATTCTCACAAAGGTCCACGGTCCACCCCTCATCAACTCATTCTAGACAGCTTGTTTGGAAATGTAGAATTTCTTAATATTTTTTTTAAAAAATTATTAGTTGAATTCAGTTGGGAATTCGAAAGATAACTTACATTCTAAAGTAATGTGTATGAAATATAATCATATAACTGAAGATACAAAATAAAAAACTTTAGCTGAATATGTAAAAATATAAACCACACCTTCACAGAAGATGTTTCTAATAGTTCTCGAAAAGATTTGACGCATTTCCATTCAGAATATAATCGATAGAGAAGGCCTATACATCATCTATATCATTCGAGTGGCTTGACTTCCTAGAATTCAATTCATGAGTTATAATCCACTCAGAATTTTGACCGTTCTGTTTCAATTGCATGAATACTGAATGAAAAATTAAACATTTATAGATGGAGAAATAAAGTACACTATAAGCATATAGCAGAAAATAGATCGATAAGTTCATCGGTCATTACACATTTCAATACCTACAGTGGAAAACAATACAACTACATTGTGAAATGCATATCAGTTTCTGAAACAAAAATGCAAAGCCATCCAACTCGAGTGCATCGCTGATTACTTAACTCACTAGAAGATATCCTCATAGTTTACAAAAAGTAGCTATACATTTCCAGGCCACAAGATAACATCTCATATTTCTAATATTTCCCCACTATTCATGGAACCATCCACAACAAAAGGGCCAAAATGAAAAGGTAATTACAAGAGAAAATTATCTAAGGATAATAACTAAACCAATAACATTGCAAACATGAGCCAAATATAAATAGTAGTATATGCGAACTATCACGCCTAAAGAATTCATGTACTCTACAAGACTAAAACCATGAATCATGCAATGAAATAAAAATCTCGAACCTTTTCTTTGAGTCTTTGCAACTGATCCTTATGCTCAATGGCTAGTTTTTTTCGAGATTTGGAAGCTTTACTGCTTCCTTTTGTATCTTCCTCTTCCTCTTCGTCACTTACCTCATTCTCTAAATCCCTGACTGGCATTATGAACAAAAAGAAGCGAAAAGGATAATCAATAGGATAAAAACTGCAAAAGTTTATAGAATCATTAATCGAGGTTCATGAATTCATTATACATAGAAGAAAAACCTTCGTATTCCACGTCCATGGTGAAATATGGCTCAATGTCGTCCTTCTTCAGATCGAAATATTGTATAATTTAGATACAATCAAAAGAAACCCACAAAAACAAAACGGCAAGGTTATCAAAATTTTCAATTTCTGATATATTTGCTCAGGTTGCTGCTTACTACACCAGCACGAAAAACCCTAATTCCTAACTGCAGAGGTTTTGACCTTGCTCTGACTCAAAAGAACAAAACAAATGTTTCCTGCTTATGGGCTCAATGATTTGGGCACAAATGTTATGTCCATTAAGATAGTTTTGGCCCATCTGTATTACTTTCTCATGTACAGAACAGCCTTTGATAAAGTAATATTTAATAAAATAATAGTCTCGTTAAATAAATACTTTTCTTAAGTCCCAACTTAGATTAGTTATATTAAAATAATAATTTTATTAAATATATTAAATAATAATTAAAAATAAAATATTAAAGTCCCATAAAAATATAAAATAATAATTATTAAGAATAAATCAAGAATTTATATATATTTCTAAATCAATAATATAAGACCAATTATTATTTCTTTTTAAACATCTAGCATTTTTCTTTTATAATTAACATAAAATTTGTTCGTATTCTATATATCTTAATATAATTTATAGAAACATTAAACTTCATTAAATTCTTTTACATTTCCTAAATTTGAATAATAAATAAGCAACAACTACACGTTTTTGTTTTCTATGTATATGTATCAACTCATTAAATTTCGATTAAAACTTATAAAATTCTTAATTCAAATACTCCCTCCATTCCATTTGAAGTAGTGTTTTAGAATATTCATCAATACAAAAAAAAATATTTATTACACTAATGAAATAACTACTCCACCCTTACTAAAAGTCTCTTCCTTCTTAATGACCAACATATAATTTCATCAATGTATAATCTTTCTCCTAATTAATACAAGGGCAAGTTACTCAAAAATGGTGAAAAAATGCATTGATAATATAAAGTGACACATAAAATGGAATAAAATAAAAGGCTAAAAAGTCACTTGAAATGGAACGGAGGGAGTATGTTTTTTCTTTCTTATTGCACATACTATAAAATACTCTCTAAAATAATAAATATTTATATATCGATAAATTAATATTTTATGCATTTATCGATAAATGAATATTTTTTCTGAGTCCCAAGCATATGCATTTATGGAGGTTTTACTGTATTTCATAAAAGTTTAATTAAGATGTTTGTCAGGTCAGTCAAAGTTATCAGAGTATTTACAAATTTATGAAAACCTAAGCACTCTCTTAGTTTTTACTTACAAATTTAAAGTGGTTTGGATCTATGGGGTATTATTGCTTCAAAGCAGGAAACGCTATCGGTTAAATGGGTTCAAAGAAGGTGGATTTATGGAGTTATGCATGTCGGAATGATGGTGCTTGGTATTGGAAGAAATTGTGTAAAGTAGGAGAGTGTTTTGGGGAGGTTCAAATCAAACAATGTGTTGTTGGCATGAAATATAATGTGGGAAGAGCATATGAATTGCAGTTGACTATAAGTGAATGTCATGATGTTGTTTGGCGTGATACAAGTCTGCCTCAACATCCTTTTATTCTCTGGCAAGCCGTAAGCGAATATTGATAGAAGGTTTCACGTTGATAATGTGATGTGATGTGATGTGATGAGACAACAAACCAACTGTTTTTTGACTGTGACAACTAGCAGGCAAACTAAAACATTGGCTAGGATTTGTGGATCGGCCAATCTCTTTTCAAAATTTGCAGTGTTGGTTGAAACTTTTTAAGTTTAGAAGCTTCAAGTACAGAGTTGCAATTGCGACAGCTTGATGCAATTATATTTGGCTATATCACATCTTGGGGAAATTGGTAAGACTCATTCTTTCTTTGTACATATCACAAGCATTAATTATTGAGATTCGTTGCAGGATTATAGACAGTGATAAACATAAAATTGATTATGGGTTGATGCTTTGTTTCTTACTTGCCAATCTTTGGTTGTAATGTTTTTGTATTGGTGGTTGCATAAATAGAAGAACCGTATTTTCGTTAAAAAAAAAATACTCTCCTCCTTCTTTTGATTTTATTATTTATTTTTTATTTATCTCTCAAACCGTTTATTTTTTCGATATGCTGATTTAGAGTTTTTGTTCGTCTTATTTTTAGGGTGATCACCTAAAATCTATAGTTACTGCCTCCTAAAATCACTTAAATACCCTTTTGATAATAAAAAACAATGGTACTCTTTGAGAAAAAACAATTTTGCTCACCTACTGGCGGGGCAAAAAAGCATCTTGCTCAACCATTGGTCAGGAAAAAAAACAATTCTACTCAACCAGTGGATGGGCAAAATGGCATTTGCTTAACCAATGGCTAGACAAAAAGCATTTTTGGCAAAATTCAATTTTGTCAAACCGATTGGTTGGACAATATTTTTATTTTGAATGTGTAAAATATTTTTATTTTTTAATACTTTATAAATATAAAAAAATAAATGATATATTAAATTCTAAATAAAAACTAATTATATTACCGGTATATAGTAGAAAGTTAAGTATTTGGGTGACTCTGACTGTATTTTAATTTTTTATTTTTTAAAATTTAAATATAATGTACCCGATTCATTTTGTAATTCTTTGATTTCTCAATATTGAAGGAAGTTGAAGAGATTTGGAGAAAGTTAGAGAGAATTTTAAGTGAAATTTAATTTGAAAAGGCAAAGAATAGCGGTAGAAATTAAAAAAAAAATTGAATTATATGTGTAGTGAAAGATTTTTGTAAATATAACTATCATTGATTTTTTAATTAATATATAAAATTGGTTTTAATGTTATTTTATGTTAAAAGGGTATTTCTGTCGTTTCGGGGGCGGTAAGTGAAGATCTTAGGGCGGTAAATAGCAATCCAATATTCTTATCTTCGAAATGATATCCACTGTGATATTTTTAAACTTTTCAAAATCTAATAAAAATCTCATATATTTCTATTTTGACAGTTTTTTTATGAAATCTAAAGATATCTAACATATATTTAATAGATATATAATCAGGGCCGTCTGAGAGATTTTTGGGGCCCTGAGCAAAAAAGAAATATGGGCACTTAAAATTTTTAGATTCGATGTTATCATTTAAAAGTTCTTAATATACAAACATTTTTTAAGAATAAATCAGTCATATTTTCACAATAAATTTTATTTAAATTATTGATATTTTTTTTATACAGTACCTTTTAAATTTTGTTTGATAAAGTAAATTAAATTAATATAGGGTATCAAAATATTTAAAACATAATTGAAATTGTTTCCTTTTCGAAATAATCAAACTTTTATATTCAATATGATACCAACTTTTGCATTTATTATTATAAATAAAGGAAATTGAATATCAAAATTATTTGCTTGTGATAAAAAAAAGTGACCTTATATAAGTTTAAACTAGTACGAAATTATTAAAACAAAACTTAGTTAAAAGATAAATATTACATTATTACTTACAAACACTAAAACAGTACATACTTAAAATTCCTGTTAATTATTTTTACTTTGAAAGACTTGAGAGATAACAACTTTATAAATATAATGTTTCTATTAAAAAAATATTGTAATAACATTGATCATGATAACTTACAATTGTTTAGCTTCAATTAGGGGTGAACAAATGTCAGTTTGGTCCAAAAACCAAACCAAACCAACTCAAAGCCCGAATTAGTAAAAATATAAGAACCGAAACCGAATCAAACTATATTCAGTTCGGTTCGGTTATAATCGAATTGCTCAAGCTCTATAATTTATAAAATAATTTGTAATTTATTTTTTATTTTAGGGTTATATGAGAGAGGCTTAAAATAATTTCATCTTAATACTTATTAAATTTGATAGTATTTAGACTTTAAAATTTATATTTACAACAATAAATATAAATATTGATACATAATAAAATATTAATTTAAGTAGTATGACATACATATAATGTATTATTGAATGAGTTGACATGCATATAATCAATTATTGAATGAGTCATATTCCTAAAGTTATAAAGTAAAACAATTCTTTCTAAATTAGGATTACTTAAGTTAAAATCTCATATTTGTTATTATTGTTTACCAATTAGTGTGTTGTATATCGTCAATATTGATTAGCATATTAGAAATAATACGAATATATATTAAAATATAATATTTATTAATTTATTCGGTTTGGTTCGGTTTAATTTTGGTTTTTATCGTAAAAACCAAAACCGAACCGAAGCCCCGAATTTTAAGAATTTTAAAAACTAAAACCGAACCGAAATAAATTTAGTTCAGTTCAGTTCGATTATTTTTGTTTGATTTCAATTTAAATTTCGATTCCAGTTCGTTTCTGCACGCCCCTAACTTCAATGACTATTATTTGATATTAACTTTTTTTAAAAAATTACACTGATAAATAAATTTTCAAATGTTAATCTCATTTGTTAATGTAAATAAATATAATTAAATATAACTTTTTATTATTGAAAATAAATAATCTGTATTTTTAAAGAGAAAAAAAGACATGAATTGAAAAATGCGTACCACAGAAATCAATTCTTGTACCCCTCAAATTTTGTTTTGGGTATAGCAAGTATAAAAGAATGTTAATATTGAGCGGTCGCTCCACTCACTCTCTTTAATATCCGGCCCTATATATAATAGATGTGTAGCTGATAATTTCATAAATTAAAACATCTATAAAATATTTAATAGATGTCTAATAGATCTGAATATTTTTTAGAACAATTCTTTTATATAATGTAACATCTAACATACATGTATCCTTTATTAGTTTAATTACGAGACATTTAACAAAAATCTATGAGACATCTAATAGAAATCTAATATGTATCTCAGCATGCGTATCTTATTATTTTGAACTTTTACAAAACCTAGTAAAATTCTATTAGATATTTGTTATAGATATATGTTGGAAATCTATCTGGAGCTCTGATTTATTAGATATCTATTAGAAAACTATTAGAAAATCTATTTTAAAGTTGATCTATTACAAATAAATTAGACCTTCGTAAAAGTCTATTATGAAATCATGATCTAATTAAAATAACTATCTAGTATTTTGAATCAAATTTCTTTCAATTTTATTAATTTTTATGAAACTTCTATTAGATATCTAATAAATATCTAACTGTTCAAAAAAGTATTTGAAAAAAAATATTAAAATAAATATCATTTCGAAGATAAAAAAAATAAATAAAAAATTATATTATGATATATAAAAAAATAAACGGTGTAAAATTTAAAAAAAAACTAATAAAAATGTAGTTAGAAGCTACGGTTGAGTGGGTCTTGTGGGGGAAGGTTAACTAGAGAGATGTTTGACTATGAATGGTATATTAGTAATTATAAAATTACATTTATGGTATGACTCAACAATTTGTTCCAAATAAGTTTTTATTAGAAATACAAATCTAATTAAGAGGAAAGGAGGAATAGAAATGAAATGTGTATATTTGTCTTTAGTAATTTCTATATACAATTGCACAATGTAAGTACTATTTACAGATAGTTAATAATGTAAGTACTATTTATAGATAGATAATAAAAATTAAAGGACAATTATATAATTGAATATTAGATGTAAGGTATGATGGACATCAAGTAACATAAATTGTTACTTTTCAACACTTTTTTTTTTATGTTTATAATCGGAAATGGAATACTGTTTCGTTAAAAACCTTATCAAAGAAAAATTATGTGGACTAAAAATTTAGATAAGGGAAAAAAAGTACAGTACTTATCCCCATGTTCGCAAGAATATTAGAGAACCTTGAGACGAAGCATTCCAATGTTGTAAACCAACTTCTTGAAAGTTGTAGAGGGTAACTGTTGCAGGAGCGAATTTATTGAATGCTTATTTCACCATTTTTTTCAAGGTCATGAGTAAAGAAGAATTTTGGTGAAATGTGTTTAATTCTGTCTCCTTTAATGTAACCTTCCTTCAGTTGGGCGATACAAGCTGCGTTGTCTTCATATATCGTCCTTGGATCTTCTTTAGCTGTTGATTTTTCACACGCATCTCGAATATGCTTTGTTAATGATCTTAATCATACATATTCACTACTAGCCTCATGGATTGCTATTATTTCTGCATATGATTTGAAGAAGTAGCGGTGATAGTTTGCTTTGTTGATCGCCAAGATATAGTCATACTTTCATATGTGAATAAATAACTCGTCTGAGACCGAGCTTTATGTGAGTCAGATAAATAACTCGCATCTATATATCCAACTAATTCAGGTTTATTCTCATATGAATAAAACAAACCCAAGTCAATGGTTCCTCAAAGATAACTCATTATAGGTTTAATTTCATTCCAATGTCTTCGTGTTGGTGTTGAGCTATATCTTGATAATAAATTAACAACAAGTGTAATATCAGACCTTGTATTGTTAGCAAGATACATTAATGCACCTATTGCACTGAGATATGGTACTTCAGGACCAAGAATATATTTATTATCTTCTCGAGGACTAAACGGATCATTTTTCACATCAAGTGATCGTACAACCATTGGATTGCTCAATGGATGTGCTTTGTCCATAGTAAATCGTTTCAACACCTTTAGTATACAATTCGATTGATGCACCAAAATTCCTTTATCTAGATGCTCAATTTGTAAACCGGGGACAAAACTTTATTTTCCCAAGATCTTTCATCTCAAATTCTCTTTTCAAGAAATCTACGGCTTTTAGAATCTCTTCAGGAGTTCCGATGATATTCAGATCATCAACATAAACTGTATTCTTTACATACAATTGCACAACACAAATACTATTTGTATATAAATAATAAAAATCAAAGGATCATTACATAATTGAAAATTAGATGCAAGGAATAATGGACATCAAGTAAGTAAGATAATTAACAGTTTTGTAATTAAGAACATTTTTGTAAGTTGAACAAAATTTTAAATGCGGTTCTCTTTAAAGCTTCTCTACCGATAAATTTGATCGTCTTTTCCCTAAATTTAATTTTGCACATACATAATCAAATTTTCTATGTTTAAATTTTTTAACTTATCGTCATATTTTGACAAAGCACCTCTTTTTGCGTAGCTAGTAATTTAAGGTTAAGCACCAATTTCACAAAAATTTACCAACTATGATTACTATGTTTTGGTTCCTTGAGATATAAAGAGACATAGTTTTATGTATGTTTATTTTTAATTAGAGCTATTATGGCTTTTAATTTGAATTAGTAACACCATATTTTATCAATAAAAAATGTGTTTAATAAATTAAGAGTCAATATGTATTTATTTTTATTAATGTTTTAAAAAGCGTTAGTTGGACAGATAGGGCTCCAATGGACCTAGGCAGGCCCTGGTGATGGTCTAAGCGGATTTATATTTTTTTAATTTTTTATTATTTATACATAAAAACTAATTTCAACAAAAACCTAAATTATAAAATATTAAAAAAATATAATTTAAAACATGTTTTAAAATAGAAAATGAGACTTTTATTATGAGAACACTTTTATGTACTTTTATTTTACTAATTAAATTATTTTTAGTAGATTAAAAATATCAAACTATAATTATTATAGATATCGATATCTTAAAAGATTAAATTCAAACGTCGTTTAAAAGGAAAAAATTAAAATAAGGAGTACCTAAACGATAATAAATTAATTAAAAAGCTCATTAAAAATATAAAATTAAATGATAAACTTTAAAATAGGACTAAAAAAACTAAATAAAAATTTTTAAAACAGATATTTTTGTAATAAAAATGCATTTAGAAATCTGTCATTCTCCAGCAAAGTTCAAGCTGTCCATACAATATTTGACCTCTATTTATTTTTATTATAAAAATTGCATTTGGATATCTGTCATTCAACAGTAAAGTTCAAGCTAATTATATACAAATATAACGTTATTGTTAAAATTTGATTTATAATTGAATCTGAATTTTTATTTAATTATTATTTAAATAGTTATTTAATTATTAATTAAATAATTATTTAATTATTATTTGAATAGTATTTTAATATGTGATAATTTGTCCTTTAATTTTTACTATAAATATATAACTCTTTCTCTTCTTTCATACACTAACAAAAATAATAAGAAAATTTCTCTTCTTCAATTCTCTTTATTCTTATTACAATTCATATATATTAATAGTTAATTTTCAACACGTTATCAGCACGAGCTTGCTCTATCAATAAAAAAAAAGGTATCAATTTTATTTATTATAAGTTTAGTTATATATTTATTTTAATTAATCTTAATATTATAGATATATAAAAAACTTGCAAATATCGAGTATGTAGCACTTGATGTCACTGGAAAAAATTACCTTTCTTGGGTGCTGGATGCCGAGATTCATTTAACATCAATGGGTCTTAGAAAAACGATAAATGGAAAGAGTGATGCCACAGTGCAGGAAAAGGCTAAAGCCTTGATATTTCTTAGACGACATCTTGATGAAGGTTTGAAATCTGAATATTTAACTGTCAAAGATCCTGCAGATCTTTGGAAGCAACTGAAAGATAGATATGAACATTTAAAATTGATATCGTTACCAAAAGCTCGATCTGATTGGATTCAAATACGGCTACAAGATTTTAAATCTATAACTGAATATAATTCTGTTGTGTTCAAAATTACATCCACTTTAAAATTATGTGGAGTTGAAGTTACTGATGAGGATATTATGGAAAAAATATTGTCAACTTTTCATCCATCTTACATGATCCTGCAGACCCAATATAGAGAAAAAGGCTTTAAGAAATACAGTGAATTAATTTATTGCCTTCTTTTAGCATAGCAGAATAATGAGCTTTTATTGAAAAATCATGAATCACGTCCCACTGGATCTGTGGCATTCCCTGAAGTGAATGCAACATCTTATGATAATAATAATTTTAGTAGACATGGACGTGGATGTGGTCGTGGTCGTGGACGAGGCTATGGAAATGATCGTGGTCGTGGCCGTAAATATGAGCGAGGTAACAACTTCCATCCAAAGTGGAAAACTAACAAAAACCACCAGAAGTAGAAAAATCAAAATGATAATTGTGATAAAAATAAAAATGTTCAAAATGATGAGAACAAATGTCACCGTTGTGGCATGACTTGGCATTGGTCACGTACCTGTCGAACCGCAAAACATTTAGTGACCCTTTATCAAGCATCATTAAAGAAATTCGTTGATGTAGAAATAAATTGCATTATTAGTGATGAGCCTATTGATATTACCCATCTGGATATGACGGATCTCTTTTTCCCCAGCACCAGTGGAAAAGGACAAATATGAATAATGGTTGAATATTTATATATATATATATATATATATATATATATATATATATTACTTTTAATATGTGTGTTTATTTTCTTTAAATGAAGAAAATGAATTCTTTTCCGGTATTAATTGACATCAAGGCTAATGAAGAAAATATATGCATTGTGGATAGTGCTACCACCATACTATTCTTAAAGATTCAAAATATTTTTCCACATTAAAAAAGGGTGAGACAAACGTTACCACAATAACGGGTAACTCGAAAATTGTAAAAGGCTCCGGAAGAGCTCATATTACTTTACCAAGGGGAACAATAGTTATAATAAATAATTCATTATTTTCCCCAAATTCTCAAAGAAATTTATTAAGTTTTAAGGATATTCACAGAAATGGATATCATATTGAAACTGTGAATGAAAACGGTAAAGAATGTCTTTATGTTACAAGCATAACTATTAGAAAGAAGTGTTTACTTGAAAAATGTTATATTCTTCCATCTGGCTTGTACTACACATTTATAAATGAAATTGAAGCCAATTTAACTATAAACCAGAAGTTTATAGATTCAGATACATATAAAATTTGGCACAATAGACTAGGTCATCCTGGTTCAATAATGATGAGAAAAATTATAGACAATGCACATGGGCATCCATTGAAAACCCAGAAGTTTCTTCAACATAATGACTTTTTCTGTGCTGCTTGTTCGCAAGGAAAATTAATCATAAAACCTTCAAAACTTAAGGTTGTAATTGAATCACCAGCATTTTTAAAACGCATACAATGTGATATATGTGGACCGATTCATCCACCATGTGGACCATTTAGATATTTTATGGTTCTAATTGATGCTTCAACTAGATGGTCACATGTATGCTTATTATCATCACGCAATATGGCATTTGCGAGATTACTTGCTCAAATTAGAAGATTACGAGCACAATTTCCCGATTACACAATCAAATCGATTCGTCTTGATAATGCTGGAGAATTTACTTTCCAAACTTTTAATAATTATTGTATGTCAATTGGGATAAAAGTGGAACATCCTGTAGCACATGTTCACACTCAAAATAGTCTGACAGAATCATTTATTAAAAGACTGCACTTAATTGCACAACCATTGATTATGCGACCAAACCTTCCTACATCAGTATGGGGATATGCAATATTACATGTAGCAGCTTTTATATGTTTAAGACCTACAAGCTATCATAATTATTCCCCCTTACAATTAGCTTTTGGTCATGAGCTCAATATTTCTCATCTAAGAGTTTTTAGTTGTGTAGTGTATGTACCAATTGCTCCACCACAACGAACCAAAATGGGTCCTCAAAGAAGATTGGGAATTTATGTTGGCTATGAGTCTCCTTCAATTATAAAATACCTCGAACCATTAACTGGAGATATGTTTACTGCATGTTTTACAGACTGTCACTTTGATGAAAACACTTTTCCAAAATTAGGGGGAGAAGGCAAAAAGGCAATTTTAGAAAAGTCAATCTTGTGGAATGCTTCATTACTTTCTCATATGGATCCCAAAACAAAAGATTCTGAACTAGAAGTTCAGAAGATAATCCATCTTCAAAATTTAGGAAATCAGTTGCCTAATGCACTTGCTGACCCAAAACGAGTAACCAAGTCGCATATACCAACTGAAAATGCACCTATACTTATTGATATTCCAGAAGAACAACCAAATAATAATACGATAACATGCCTGAAGCGTGGACGGCCTATCGGTTCAAAGGATAAAAATCCTAGACAGAGGAGAGTTAATGATAATAAGGACACTCTCGTTGAAAATTCAAATACTAATATAAGTATACTTCTAGAAGAAGTAGAAGCACCTGAAGTGCAATCACCTAAAGTGCAAATACCTGAAGTTATTGAAAATGAAGAAATTCAAATAAATTATATTAGTAATGAAAGAAGATGGAATCGGGATAAAATGGTTACAGATCCTATTTTTGCATATAATGTTGTAGTAAATATTGAAAATGATAATTTGGACTATGAACCAAAATCTCTTGAAGAATGCCAAAATAGAAATGATTGGCCTAACTGGAAAGATGCAATTCAAGTAAAGTTAAATTCTCTTGAAAAACGAAATGTTTTCGGACCTGTAGTTCGAACGCCACAAGGTATAAAACCTGTGGAATACAAATGGGTTTTTGTGAGAAACAGAAATGAGAAAAATGAAGTAGTAAGATATAAAGCCAGACTTGTTGCCCAAGGTTTTTCTCAAAGGCCTGGAATTGATTATGAGGAGACATATTCACCTGTAGTGGATGCAGTAACTTTTAGATATCTTATTAGTTTGGTAGCGCAAGAAAATTTGTAAATGCACTTAATGGATGTTGGTACAGCTTATCTCTATGGTTTGCTAGATAATGATATTTATATGAAAATCCCTGAAGGATTAAACTGCCAGAAAAATATGGTCAGCGAGAACTTTACTTGATAAAATTACAAAAGTCTTTATATGGATTAAAACAATCTGGACGCATGTGGTATAACCGTCTTAGTGAATATTTATTAAAACAAGGTTATAAAAATGATCAAATTTGTCCCTGCGTTTTCATAAGAAAATCGGGACCTAAATTTTTTATCATCTCTATTTATGTTGATGATTTGAATATCGTCGGAACTCCAGAAGAGATTCCAAATGCGGTAGATTCTTTAAAGAAAGAATTCAAGATAAATGATCTTGGAAAGACAAAACTATGTATTGGTTTACAAATTGATCACCTGGAAAAGGGAATATTGATGCATCAATCAAATTATACAGAAAAGATCTTGAAACGATTTAATATGGATAAAGCACATCCATTGAGTAATCCAATGGTTGTACTATCACTTGATGTGAAAAATGATATATTTCGTCCTAGAGAAAATAATGAGGAAATTCTTGGTCCAGAAGTACCATATCTTAGCGCAATAGGTGTATTAATGTATCTTGCCAACGATACAAGGCCGGATATTGCCTTCTCTGTTAATTTATTATCAAGATATAATTCAGCACCAACACGTAGATATTGGAGTGAAATTAAACACATAATGCGCTATCTTCGAGGAACTACTGATTTAGGCTTATTTTATCCATATGAATCTAAGTCTAAATTAGTTTGATATGCGGATGCGGGTTATTTATCCGACCCACACAAAGCTCGATCTCAAACGGGCTGCTTATTCACATATAGGGGGACAACTATTTCTTGGCGATCCACAAAGCAGACTATCACAGCTACTTCCTCAAATTATGCTGAATTAATTGCGATTCATGAAGCCAGTCGCGAATGTGTATGGTTAAGATCATTAACTAAGCATATCCAAGAATCATGTAGTAAAGTAAAGACTAAAGAAGACCCGACGGTAATATATGAAGATAATGCTGCTTGCATTGCTCAATTAAAGGAAGAATACATTAAAGGAGATAGAATAAAGCATATTTTATCAAAATTCTTCTTCACTCATGATCTGGAAAAGAATGGTGAAATCACTATTCAACAAATCCCCTCTTGTAATAATTTAGCAGATTTGTTCACCAAGTCCTTACCTTCCTCAATTTTCAAGAAATTGGTCTACGGCATTAGAATGGGTCGTCTTAAAGATATTCACTCAACTTACGAATAGGGGGAGTAAACATTGTACTCTTTTTTCCTTAACTATGGTTTTTGTCTCACAGAGTTTTTCTATAGTAAGATTTTTAATGAGGCAGTGCCTCATTCGCAATAATTCACATCAAAGGGGAGTGTTAAAATTTGATTTATAATTAATGTGAATTATTATTAAACTTTTACTTAACCACCGTTTAAATAGTTACTAAGCCACCATTTAAATAATATTCTAACATATAATAATTTATTTCTTAATTTTTATTATAAATATATAATACTTTCTCTTCTTCCATACACTAATAAAAATAATAAAAAAATTTCTCTCATTTAATTTTCTTTATTCTTATTACAATTTCTTTACATTAATAATTGATTTTCAAACGGTAATGGCCATTATTCACCATGCAGTGCATGTAGCCTCTTTGAACAGCTCATATCTTTAATACACATGTTTAGACATTACTGGCAATTCATAATTTTCGATCTCAATCATTTTTGTCTTTATGTGCACATCCATATATTTATTATTCCCTTCATTTTTTTTAAATATATATTCTAATTTAAAATTAAATTACTAAAATATTTATTATTTATTTTTTTTAGATATATTTTTTATTATTTTTTTAATTATATTCTTAGCATTAATTATATTTGAATTAAAAAATTAAGACATTAATTAAAAATATTATGATAAATTAATATTTTTATATTATTAATAAATAAATTAATTAAAAAATATAAAACTTGTAGGAAGATAAGTAAAAAAATATCAAGGAAGTAATTAAAAGCATTCAGATTTTTAAAAAAGTATTGCTGAAAAATAGTCCAACAAAACCCGTACTACAATTCAAAACAACGTGTATGAAGTTTGAGTTTAGGTTGTTTTCCGGCCGCTTCTCAAAAAGTACACGAGAAAATAGTTTTAGAGAATCCAAAAGCCACCCAAAAAAAGTAGTAAGAGTCTGATTCAGTTTTTTTAGCTGCTTTTTAAAAAGTTATATTTTAAAGTTTTTTTAAGAAAAATTAATTTTATTTTAAAAAAATAAATTAGACAGCTCAATATGAATGATTAAAGTTAAAATATATAGTTTTATTTAAAATTTATGAGAGTAACTTATTTTGACAGTAGCTTACAAAGCAATACCCATAAATAGAAATGACAATGGATTTTACATTCATCCATATGATTTAATCCAAATCCATTTTATAGAATCCATATCCTTTTATTTTTAAATTCATTGAATTTAAATTGGATTTGGATACAACAAAAATAGGTTTGGATAGGATATCCACTTGAACTTGAATTTGGTTTATCTATACAAAATCTAATTACTTTGAGTTATATATTTTGATCTATCTATACCACATTTATTTTTGGCTTAGTGCTCTCACATGCCCCCCAACTGGAGCGCAAACAGCTTTTATACCCTAACTTTCAAAAAGTTCTCCGAACTACCCAACTTTCAAAAAAGGTGTCTCCGAGCTACCTATTTTCACTCGCCCAGTCGCAGCTTGGAGATTGTATTACACCCGCTGCCAAATTTCAAAAAAACCATTGATAAAACTTCTTTTAAGTCCCTATAATTTTAATTCAATCAAAAAATACTAAAAATTTGAAAATATCCAGAAAATAAAGAATTTCATAGGAAAATAAAAAATCAAAAAATTTAAAAAAATTATGGAAAATCTGAAAAATGAAGAAAATAAATTTGGTGCAAGAATTTTTCAGAAAATGTGTCCGGAAGGGCTCGAAAATTTAAAAACACGTTTCGGGCATATTTCGTAAAAAATTAAAAAATCTCAAAAGATTATGAAATATCCAAAATATATAAAAAATAAATTTGGTACAAGAATTTTTCAAAAAATATTTCCGGAAGGGCACGAAAATGTGAAAATACGTTTTGGGGCCCGGTTTTGTAAAAAATTGGAAAATCCCAAAAAATTATGAAATATCTGAAAAATATAGAAAATAAATTTGATGCAATAATTTTTCAAAAAATGTTTCCGAAATGGCACGAAAATGTAAAAATACGTTTCAGGGCCCGATTTCTTAAAAAATCGAAAAATTCCAAAAAATTATGAAATATCCGAAAAATATAGAAAATAAATTTGGTGCAAGAATTTTTCAAAAAATGTTTCCGGAAGGGCACGAAAATGTAAAAATACGTTTCGGGGCCAGATTTCGTAAAAAATTAAAAAATCCCAAAAAATTATGAAATATCTGAAAAATATAGAAAATAAATTGGGTGCCAAAAATTTTCAAAAAATATTTCCAGAAGGGCACGAAAATGTAAAAATATGTTTCAGGCCCCGATTTCGTAAAAAATCGAAAAATCCCAAAAAATTATGAAATATCCAAAAAATATAGAAAATAAATTTGGTGCAAGAATTTTTCAAAAAATGTTTCCGGAAGGGCACGAAAATGTAAAATACGTTTCGGGGTCCGATTTCGTAAAAAATCAAAAAATCCCAAAAAATTATAAAATATCCGAAAAATATAGAAAATAAATTTGGTGCAAGAATTTTTCAAAAAATGTTTCCGGAAGGGCACGAAAATGTAAAAATACGTTTCGGGGCTCGATTTCGTAAAAAATCGAAAAATCCCAAAAAAATATGAAATGTCTAGAAAATATAGAAAATAAATTTGGCGTAAGAATTTTTCAGAAAATGTTTCCGGAAGGGTACGAAAATTTGAAAATATGTTTCGGGGCCCGTTTTCGTAAAAAATTGAAAAATCCCAAAATGTTATAAAATATCCGACAAATATAGAAAATACATTTTGTGTAAGAATTTTTCAGAAATTTTTTATGGAAGGGCCCAAAAATGTGAAAATACGTTTCGGGGCCCGGTTTTGTACAAAACCGAAAACTCCAAAAATTAATTATGAAATATCCGGAAAAGAAAGAAAATAAATTTCGTGCAAGAAATTTTTAAAAAATGTGAGCTTTTCAAACACACCCTAAAGGAAGAAGATGGTCATTTTGCAAGTTGGGGTAGTTCGGAGGACCTTTTGAAAGTTGGGGGTATAAAAGCTGTTTTTGCTCAAGTTGAGGGGTGTGGAAGAGCATTAAGCCTTTTCTTTATTTTCCATAATTTTTTTGGACTTTCCAATTTTTCACGAAACCGGTCTCTGAAACGTATTTTCACATTTTCGGGTCATTCCAAAAATATTTCTGAAAATTTCTTACACCTTATTTATTTTCTCTATTTTTCAGATTTTCCATAATTTTTTGAGATTTTTTGATTTTTTACGAAATTGGTCCCTGAAATGTATTTTCACATTTCCGAGCCATTCCAAAAAATTTTTTTGAAAATTTCTTGTAACACATTTATTTTCTCTATTTTACGGATTTTCCCTAACTTTTGGGATTTTTCAATTTTTTACGAAACCGGTCATTGAAACGTATTTTCACATTTCCGAGCCATTCCAAAAATATTTTTTAAAAATTTCCTGCAACACCTTTATTTTCTCTATTTAACGGATTTTCCATAATTTTTTGGGATTTTTTGATTTTTTGCAAAACTGATCCCTGAAACGTATTTTCACATTTCCGAGCCATTTCAAAAATATTTTTTTAAAATTTCTTGCACCACATTTATTTTATTTATTTTCCGGAGTTTCAATAATTTTTTGGAATTTTTCAATTTTTTACGAAACCGGTCCTTGAAACATATTTTCACATTTCCGAGCCATTCCAGAAATATTTTCTGTAAATTTCTTGCACCACATTTATTTTCTTTATTTTCTTGATTTTCCATAATTTTTTGAGATTTTTCGATTTTTTTATAAAACTGGGCCCCGGAACGTATTTTCACATTTGGGATAGAACTTGGGTATAGCAGCACTAATTTTGTTTAAATATAAATATTTAAACGTCGGCTAAAATTTATTATTGAATAAAATAGAGATATTTTAAACGTGGGCTATTCAGGAATCATTTGGGCAACACAGCTCAATTACATTATTTGGGCTAAAAATTTAAAATCTATTTGTAATCCATATCTTAAGATATGGATATGGATTTTAAGTTTTAAAATCCATTGGATATGGATATGGATTGGATATGGATAAATCCATTTAAAATGAATTTTGAATTAATTTATCCATATCCAATCCGTTGCCATCCCGACCATAAATCAATTCCATTCTTATTTTTACAAATGAAATGACATATTTACGAGTGTTGTTTTCATATCAAAATTGATACTCCACACTGGAGTTAATAATAAAAACGAAATGATTCTATATATGTGAACTTAAGCTTTTTAGTTTAATTTTTCTATGACAAAGTATCCTAGACTCAAGATTTTCAGGTAGAGAGTTTGAATTATAACAACTCATTTGTTGATTGTGTTTGAAAATATGGTAGAACCAACCTGTATTTCTAATATAATACATGTCTTATAGAAATTTAGAAATTTGTTTGAACGGATAATAAAAATTGACAAACATTATCTAAGAAACAGTAATCAAAATCCATACCTAATTTACCATACCGAAAGGTGGGAATTCCTTAATCTTAATTCTGGATTTCTCTTGCTTATCCTCATCTAAATACTTCTTAAGGTCACCCAAATCAGTTTCTGACTTGTAAATCCCATGGCCGGCTCATTCGGATCCAATCCACGCTGCACTATTGCTTTGGCCAGAGCCTTCCCCATCCCATAGACGAAATTCACCACCACCTTCCATCAGGCTATAAATTGAGTAAATCGGCAATACCACAGGCGCCTGATGGCCCAACAAAAGGTGGTGGTGAATTTCGTCCATGGGATAGGGAATGCTCTAGCGCAGCGTAGACTGGATCCAAATGAGCTGTCCGTGAGAATTTACAAGTCAGAAACTGATTTGGATGAGGATAAGCAAGAGAAATCCAGAATCAAGATTAAAGAACTCTCACTTTTCGGTGAGAGGTATGATTTCCGATTACTGTTTCTTAGACAAGGTATGTTTATCAACTTTCATCGTCCGTTCAAACAATTTTTTAAAATTATTATATTAGAAACGCATGTTGGTTCTACCATATTTTGAAACACAATCAACAAATTGAGTTGTTAGAATTTGAACTCTCTACCCGGAAATCTTGAGTTTATCATACTTTATCATAGAATCATTTAATTTTATTATTAAATCCAGTGGTAGAGTATTAATTTTGAAGTTCAAGATATTGGGTTGGTAGTGCTTATAATCAATGTTATTAAAATCGGATTGTTCAATAAAAAAAAGGGGAAACCGGAGCTAGGTACGGTCCGGTTGATAAATATTTATAGTTTGAAAGAAAATCGGGTCTGGTCGGTTTAAATCAGAAAAAACCGGTCAACCAGTAAACCGGGCAGCACCCAGTTTTCTTCCTCATGTGCTTAACAGTGGCTTGTTTTTGAACATTTGCCATGGTTTGTAATTTTTGTATTGAAAGAATGTAATAAATGAAGAGAAACAACATTCTTTTTTGACAATTTCATTTTTCTTTTTATGCTCCTGATCTGTAGCTTTTCGTTTTAATATCCACAAAAAATCGAAGTAAAATTGTAGAGAAATGAATAAACTAACCTGTGGTATATCAAAATTTTAGAAAAAAACTAGAATCAACTAAGATTTGAAGTGTAAATTGTAGAGTCTGAACAAAAAGATAAAGAGAAAATACAAAAGAAAAATGAAATAAGAAAGTGAACAAGGGGTGAGGCGGGAGAGCACTCTGTGGGAAAAGGGTAAATGCCTAACTGGTACTTAATTGTACTGTCCGTACGATGTACGAATAGGTCACTTGTAATAAGTATATTAATGGTAAATTTATTTTATAATATATATAATAGAAAAGGGCATGAATTATTTTTTTCTTTTTTCTTCATGAGCAGTTTAAAGAGAAATAAATAGATAAGAGGAAGAATAATAAATTCTTTTTGAGTTATAGGCATTTCTCATGCTCATATTTAGAATAAATAATCGCTAGTATGATATCTATACATAAGAATCTAAATTAAATTTGAAATTTTTTTCTTAAATAGGATATTATAATCAACATAATATAATTAAATAAAATCAGTAACAACATTTTAAGAAAATAGTTTTAGGAAATATATTAGTTCATAAATATACTTTTGATAATAATTTTGAAATTTGAATTAACTTATCAAATAAAAAAATATTTCATCATCTTCTTTAAGGAGGAGTTACTATTATAATATTATCCATAAGAAGGAGTATGTACTATAATAAAATTTAAATATGATTATAATTTATACTTTTTTGCTAATATTTGATGAGGAAAAAAGAGTCACACTATTTCTTAAATAAGAAAGAGTAACAACTATTACGATATTCAATTTTTTTAAAATAGAATTGTAACCAACAGAAATAAATAAAATCAAGAATAACAAATTAAATTTTAAATAAATAGATTTAGAAGATATATTAGTTGGTCAAATAATTTAAAATATTATTATTATTTTCATAAGTGTCGTGTATGTGTCCTTACTTTTATTATAGATATTGGATTTAAATCCGTTGTTCTCAATTGTGTGTTCCCTTCTATGTCCCTCATTCAGATTTAGCCATGTGTTATACACGTAAGAGAGAGAAATAAAAAAACATGAAAGAAAAATTAAAAATAAAAAATTAGGTAAGAAAATCTAACACATAATAAATTTTAAATGAGGGATATGAAAGAGGACACACAATTGAGAACAGCAAATTTAAATCTATAGATATTATTATTATTATTATTATTATTATTATTAATATTATTATTATTATAGGATAAATAAGTAATTTTAAGATTTATTTCCTTTTATATATATATATATAGAGAGATATGAAGTAGGCTAACCGATCAGGAACAGAAAAAAAGCCCAATAAAATTATTATTTTGGAAATTTTGAATGGACCTAATATTAAGTTTTTTTTGGATAACTTGGTTTTAGTGTAAGTATAGATATATGGTTGTTCGAGGGAATTTATTTATCTTGAATTAGAGTTATTATTGACTCTAATTTAATATAATAAATTATATTCTTCAGTAAAAAAATATGGATATATGAATTATTTTTACACACATTTTAACATATGTAAATAGTATTATAGAAAATAGTATGATTTAGTTGCGACTGATAAAAAATATTATAACTAGGGCTGTAAATGAATCGAGCCGAGCTCGAACATTGACTGTTCAAGCTCTATTCATTTAAATTTTAACGAACTTGAACCAAGCTCGAACTTGGTCAAACCGAGCTCGAGCTTGGTCAAACTGAGCCCGAGCCGAAATTCGAGCTTTGTTTAAATTGAGAGCTCAGCTTATAAAAAGACAGAATCCGTAAAATGAAGAATCGGGGATGAATGATCTAAACACCATAAATGATTTTTACTGTAATAAGAAGAGGAAAAAGATGAGTGTTGTGTGGGCGGCTGCATTTTTTCAGAGTAAAATGAAATTAGAGTTTTATTGAGCATATAGAGATTGATGAATATATATAGTAGGAATTGGATTGAATCCGAATTACCTTTATTAGGCTTTATATTAATCTTTTCTCTTTTTTATCTATATTTTATATATCACTTTATAAATATTTTTTCTTTATTTCTTATCTTATATTTTATATTTTTCTTTATACATCTTTATATCCATTTTACACCTATACTATTTTATATTTTTTTCATAATCTATCTATTTCATAAATATAATGTATGAAGTTTTCAAATATGTTAACGAGCCTGTTGGCGAACTAGTTCATGAGTCTTTTATCGAGCATGTTCACGAGCTTTCGAGCCAAGTATCCCCTTGTTCTTTTATTCACGAACAAGCTCATTTACTAATAAACCGAATTCGAACGAACTTTAACTGAACTAAACGACGAGTAGTTCACAAATAGTTCGACTCGTTTAGAGCCATAACTACAACACATTTAATCTAATTCTTTTCAAATCATGGTAATATTTTATTATTTCATTGCTTTTTTATACTATTTATAAACTTTTTCATGTTATAACTTTAATCTTAAACAAATTGTATTTTTTTTGGATGATTATATTTATTTACAACTTATACCAATATTTGATTAGTATATATAGTATTCATTTAAAAATTAAATAACCAGTTGAATCCGGTTGAACCATTAAAACTGTGAACCGTTAACTTCATCAATTTGAAGTCCGGTCCGATTTCGATAACACTGCTTATAATATAACTATATAAGCTTTACTTAAAGGCCAAACACATATGGAGCCTCTTAAAGTTGACTCAATTCGTCATTGGCTATCCCCAACTTTTATGTGTGACACCACTTACCCCTAAAATTGGTAAAACTGAACAGTTTAGTCCCTCAATGCCACATGTTAGCTTCTAATTAGAGAAAAAAAAATCAGAAAAATGACATCTTTGAAAAGTCAATGACACATGATATTAAGAGGGTAAGTTGTATCAGTTTTGCCAATTTTAAAGAGTAAAGTATCACACTTAAAAGTTTGGAGTTGTTATCCGCAATTTGAGCCAAGTTTAAATGGCTCTACATGGGTTAGGCCTTACTTAAAAAGGTGTTTTTAAGCCTCAAGAAATTGCTATGCTTGGATCAATCATTTGGTCAAATCCTATCAAAACAATCAAAATCAAGCTCATGCCCTGTATGTGATCAAAGTGTTTTATGAAGTGAAAATAAAAGCATCAAAAGTGAGCAACAGCAATAATAATACAAACAATTTCAGATACTGAATTGAATGGATTTTTAGCTCTGGCAGACCAATTATTAAATCCATTGGCAAAAAAAAAAACAGCAGAGAAGCTCATAAATCAATTCCACAAGATCAAATGCAGAAAATATACAAAGAAAGATTAAACCCAAAAGAAATCTGTATAATTTAAGTTCAATATGATTCAGCTTTATCCTCACAACAGCACAAAAGAATCAAATCAAGAACAATCCCTTGGACCAAACAAATCAAAAAATACTAATTTAACAAACATTCAATTTTATTAGTTAACAGCATCACACCTGTGCCTAATCTCACCTCTCCTTCCAGTCTTGATCCCATACACACTAAGTTTCTCCATTGCTTTTGCGAAATCCTTGAAGAACTTGTTCTGATCCTTGGCATAAATCTCCACAAAAGGCCTTGTCGATGGATCATTGTACAATCCATGATCTGAATCCAAAACCCCCAATCCTTTCGGCAAATTCTGATAATACACATTATCGAATTTGTTCGGAGTCATTATATCGTTGAACACCGACATAGTTGGATCCTTTTCGTAATTCGCACAGGCCTTCCTCAATCCCTGAGCAAATCTAGGGTTGTAACTCGTATCATTGTACATCACTCTCTTGAACTCCTTGCAATGCGAGAAGCCAATAGTGTGTGCGCCGCTCAACGCCACCATTTCCTGGATGCTGAAACCTTTAGAGGAAAAAATGTTGATAATCTCCTGCATCGTCATCGTCGGTCGGGGAAGATTTCCTTCAACGTGAGCTGATTTCGAGATGCGATAGTCTTTCCGGCCGAGGAGTACATTGTAGAATGGGCCTCCCATCATAGTTACCAGATCGCGAGTGGCGATGGCGAGAATGTCGGCGCAGGAGACGGTGTAAGGGCAGGCGAGCTCTAGCGCGGTTTTGGCGCGAGTGATGAGATCGAAGGCGTCGCCGGGGAGGGAGAGGTTGATTTCGGCGTCGCGCTCGGCGGAGTTGAAAGGAGTGGAGGAGACGAGAATGGAGGCGTCGCAGCCGTTGAGGAGGCAATCGTGGAAGAAGACGCGGAGAGTGC
This sequence comes from Euphorbia pulcherrima, assembly GCA_947683365.1. Taxonomy (NCBI): domain Eukaryota; kingdom Viridiplantae; phylum Streptophyta; class Magnoliopsida; order Malpighiales; family Euphorbiaceae; genus Euphorbia; species Euphorbia pulcherrima. Next base: position 9,990,294 of record CANTUS010000001.1, on the reverse strand, counting down.
CGGCGGCGGTGGTAGGGTTGGAGATTTGCTTGTTGGTGACGGTGTCTTGGATGATTTGGGTGAATCTAGGGCAGGATTTATAGTAGTAGTTGTAGGAGAGTCTGGATTCGGCGAGGAATGCGAGAGATGAAAGGGAGATGAGGATGAGGAGCAATGACGGCGGCCTTTCCATGGTGGTTTGCGGTGGTTGTGTTGATCGCCGGCGAGAGAAAGAGAGAGAAAGGTGGAGTGCTTTTAAGCTGGAGAAAAGAGCTGTAGTGAGTGGAGGAAAGTGAAGGTGAGGACTGGAGTAATGAATTGGACAAATTAAGCACGCTCCACGTTCCACGCGCTTTTACAGCCACCACCAATCACGGGACTTGGCATTTCTGTAATTTCATAAGTAACTATACTTTATAGTATTATATTATACAGTTTGTAACCTTAATTCATGTTTTTAGGTGTCATTTCCAACTATTTTATAAGTCCCTTTGTTGACCAAAATTTTTCCTATAAGGTATTTATATAAATATAAAAAGAAAATTTTATATGTCCTTTCTTTCGAAAAAATTCTGAACTTAAAATCTTCACCCCTCTTTATTTAGAAAAAATAAAAGGCGTTGGCGTAAAAGATATCACTATATAAAATAATTTCATTCATATACCGTAAAATTGGAAATAAATTATGTATATATGGTCCTATTTAATTAATTTTAAGCTTTTCTGTGATTATTATTTTTTTTAATTTTTTTTATAATTTTACATTTATCTCTTAAACTGTTCATTTTTCGACATGTTATTTTAGAATATTTTATCCATCTCTTTTTTATTTTCGAAACGACATCTACTGTAACATTTTAAACTTTTTTAAACAAGTAGACATGTGATAGAAGTCTGGTAGATATCCGGTAAAAGCATGGTAGACATTTGGATTCTATTTTTTTCATTTGGTGATTATTTGATTTTGATTCACATATTGTTTTTTATTTCGAAATTAAAGTTCTTATCGTTGTTCAATAATAGAAGAGATTGATGTATTGCTTCGTTATAATAGAATTCGTGCTGCTGGACATGATTTTATTGCTTTCAGGGTAGCTGGTGGCATGATTCTAAGATTTGCATAAACTAACATACAAACTAACATAACGATTCCATAAAAAACTATAAAAAAACCCACATCTACCATATGCCAATTGGATATCTATCATAAGTCTATTGGAGATCTACCATATGTCTACAAGTTGAAAAAGTTAGAAAAAATCATAGTGGATATCATTTTAAATATAAAAATAAGACGAATAAAAAACTCTAATGTCAAAAAAAAATAATTTAAGAGATAAATGAAAAATAAGAAAGAAAATTAAAAGAAAAAAGGGAAAAATAAGTAGATAACATACTAACAAATACAATAGAAGAGAATGTGTATTTAAGATTAATTTGACATTATAGTCAATTTATAAATACTTAACCAACTATGACTAGTCTTGATAATTTATTAGAATAAAATGCTACTGTATTAGATTTATTTAATATTATTGAAATTAAAGACTTGCTTGTTATCGTTAGTTCTTATAATATCCCATTTCATGCATTATATTTGCATTTGTCCACATCTGTTATATGTCATTATATTTAAATTTTACATGATATATTTATTAAAATTGGTTAGTGAAAATAATAGTTATTTTAACCATACAAAATACGATAGTTAATATCTAGGTATCGAATTATATGGCTATAGAATTTTAAGGAATAAGTGGAGTATAGTTATGTTATAGATATAAAATGATTATTAGAACATATAAAGTTGAATAAAATTGTGATATATCATAAGGATTTAAGTATAAGAATTAGTATTAGAATTAGTATTAGTATGGTATAGATATATGTATATGTATTTAGTATAGTTAGTATTTGTAATAAATAAAGAATTTGAGGGCAAATTGGTCTTTTGCCCCTTAGATCTTTTTATGAACTGATAAGAATTAGATCAGTTCTTCATCTCCTAAAACACAAAGCAAAGAACATAGAAAAAGGAAGAAGAGAAGAAGAGATCTAGAAGGAAGGAATCAGGTATTTTAGTAACTTTATAGTACGATTTTCGTTACGTTAAACTTAGAATTAGCAGTTTTAGTAAGAAGATGAATTGTTCTTCTTTATGTCAAGGTTCATCCTGCAAAATTTGAGAATTTTTAGATGAGTAGATCAATAGTTATGATTTTTATAAGATGAAGTGTGCAGAATTGGATGATCAAAGAGATAGGGTGAGTTTCAAAATTGATCTGGGATTGTTATACTGCTTAGAAAATTCTGATTTTTTGATATGTTATTCCCTTATGTGTATAGTTTAAGTAGGAAAAAGAATCAGGTCGATTCATGTTGTGTAGTGAGAGTTATACCCGTTTTATTAAGTTGCTGTCCAGGTAAAGCGGGACTGAAACAAGTTTTGATGGGAAATTTCCTATAAATCGTATAAGACTCTAAAATTTTTGATGTTTTAGTATGTTATAGCCTTGTGTATTAGGGATAGAATAAAAAAAGAATCAGATCATTTGGAGAAGTGAATTGAAAGTTATAAATTTTTAAGTAGAGCAAGGTCATATGAACAAGTATACAAGTAACAATGGTTTAAGTCATGAAAACTTTATAAATAGAAAACAACACAAGGTGAAATATATTGATGTGAATTTATGCTTATAGGAACACGAGGTCGTGAAAGTGTTCAAGAGGAGGAAACAAGTCGATTTCGTGGAAATTAGCATTCCATCTGTGAGTATAAACATGATATGAATGGGTGAAATGTTTTGATATGTGATATTTGAATGTTTGGTGAATTGTTGTGAATTGAATGATTATATGTTATTTGGAGAATTTGAATTATATGAACATATGTTTATTTGGTAAAACTTGAGATAATTGAATTATTCATGATATACGCAATTATACAGGAACAAATGAAATAAAGAGAGATGTTGTGACATAGCCGATCAAACATTGCAATACATGTACTGTTATCTGGACCTATATGGTCAACCAACTGCAATATTTGACAAATGGACCGAAAGGTCAACCAATTGTTATATAGCTGGCCAGCAAATCAATTGTTATCTGTTACAAATGTTACATATATCCCGGGGCAATAGTTTGGCAGGAAATGTCACAACAATTAAATAAATGAATCATCCAATAGTATATAAGAATGACTGTATGTTTAATTGGAAGGTGTAACTGTATGTGATTGTTAAATTCATTGATTGTTTATATTCACTGAGTGGCGACTCATATAAATCGCTATATTTTTCAGTTGTTGAAGTTGTAGATAAAGTATTGTACTAGAAGGTTCTTACCTGTAGCTGTCATGGAAGAAAGGTCTGTCGGCTGTGTCCATCTCGCTCTCTCTCCTCATATGACAAGCATATAGAATAGAAAGTGGTTGGGTTTTGATTTTTCAAATCAAACATAATTATGGTTTGTAATAAATGAACGATATTAGAGTTGATGTGAAATATTATGGTTGTGTTAATATATGAATATTTTTGAAAAAAAATAAAAATAAAAATTTCTATAGTATTTTTCTATAGTTATTATATGATAGGGGTGTTTCAGTTGGTATCAGAGCGGGGATATGGTCATAGGGACATACAAATGCATACATAATATAAGATTAGTATATGTTATCTTATAACATGTTATCATATTCATATAGGGCTGATGAGAACCAAAATGTTAACCCGAGGAGAGAGGGACCAGCCGTAAATCAACCTGTAGAAATCCAACCTATTATATCTGCATCACCTATGCATTCTCATGCATAAAATTTACAGCATCATCAGGAAATACCTGTGGTGCAAGCACCTGTAACATTTGTCTAAAGAGAAAGAAGGTTCGATAAATTGAAGAAACAAGGTGCAGAAGAATTCAAGGGAACTACAGATCCTACAATAGCGGAAAGATGGTTAAAAAGGTTGGAAAGAGTTTTCAATATGATGCATTGTACTCCTGATGAGAAGTTCAATTATGCGGTATTTTTACTTCAAGATGATGCTTATGACTGGTGGGAGACTATCCCGGGGAGCACTGTTCAGCCTCCTATCTTGACTTGGGATGATTTTGTGCGGGAATTCAAAAGTAATTATATGCCTGATGTGTACATTGATGATAAAAGAAAACAATTTTTGAACTTAAGACAAGGTAGGATGACAGTGGCTGAGTATGAAGTTAAGTTCAATCAGCTATCCAGTTATGTACCAACATTAGTGGCGACTGAAAAGGATAGATGCAGGAAATTTGAGGATGGGCTTAGATATGAAATTCGAACAAAGATATCATCATTTGAACTTGAAAGTTACCTAAAGTTGAAAAATGCTGCAGTTAGGGCTGAAAGACTAGAAAAAGAGAAAGCAGATTATAAAGCTAGAAGAGGTTACGGTGATTTTAGTGGTGACCAAAGTAAAAAGTCTGCTAAGCATCAAACAAATTCTTCTCCATCACAGTTTATAGCTAGAGGAGGATATTCTGGGAATAGAGGAGGAAGAACAAATGTGCAAACTCATTCGAGACAAAGTCAGGGACAAAGCTCGGGACAAAAACCTCAGTGTATGCTATGTGGTAAATTGCATGAAGGCGAATGCAGGAAACTGACTGGAGCATGTTACTTATGTGGCTCTTTTGAACATTTAATACGTGATTGTCCAAAACAAATAGGAGCAACTGAAAGAGCTCAGAGGCTACAGTTCAGAATACCAGAGGCAGGGGAGCTGGTGTAGTAGCAGGTAGAGGTAGGGGTAGAGGAATAACAACAAGCAATATTGGTAGATCTGAGGCTCAGAGTTCTAGGCCTCCAACACAGGCTCGCGTTTTTGCCATGACTCGACAAGAAGCTATTGACGCACCAGAAGTTGTTACCGGTAAGATTTCTATTTGCAACATGGATGTTTGTGCATTAATTGATCCTGGATCAACTCATTCATTTATATCATCAAACTTGGCATCACAATTGCATATGGCTTATGAACCTTTGAGATTTGATCTATATGTGGGAACTCCTTTGGGTGAATTGGTGATTGCAAATCAAGTGTACAGAAATTGTTTGATTCAAATTGACAAGGTTATATTAAGTGCGGACTTGATTAGATTGACTATTAGAGAGTTTGATGTGATTTTGGGTATGGATTGGTTGGAAAAACATCAAGCAGTAGTAAATTGTTTCACCAAGGAAGTTATTTTAGAGACATCAGATAAGCTAAAAGTCATTTTTCAGGGTGAACGTCAGATAGTACCGACTTGTTTAATTTCTGCAATTAATACTTTTCAGTTAATCAAGGGTGGATGTGAGGTATATTTAGCACATGTTATTGACACCAAAGTATCAGATGTATCACTTGATGATATTCCTATTGTTAAAGAATTTCCCGATGTATTTCCTGCGGACCTACCAGGATTGCCACCTGATAGAGAAGCAGAATTTATCATTGATTTAGTTCCAGGAACTGCACCGATTTCTATTTCTCCATATAGAATGGCTCCAGTGGAATTAAAAGAGCTGAAAAAGCAATTACAAGAGTTACTTGATAAGGGATTTATTAGACCTAGTGTGTCTCCTTGGGGTGCTCCGGTATTGCTTGTTAAGAAAAAGGATGGCACTATGCGACTTTGCATTGATTACAGACAGTTGAATCGAGTAACTGTGAAGAATAAATATCCTTTACCTCGTATTGATGATTTATTCGATCAATTGCAAGGAGCATGTGTATTTTCTAAAATTGATTTGAGGTCAGGGTATTATCAACTCGGAATTTCAACGCAAGATGTTCCAAAAACAGCTTTCAGAACTCGACATGGACATTATGAATTTCTGGTGATGCCATTTGGTTTGACGAATGCACCTGCAGCTTTCATGGCTAGAATTGTTAAAAGATTATGATTTCACGATAGAATATCATCCGGGAAAAGCGAATGTTGTAGCTGATGCCTTAAGTAGAAAATCCAGTAGTGTAATGGCTAATGTTCAAGTTTCTAAACTCCCATACTTAGTTCAATTGCGAGCAATGGATGTTGACTTAAAATTGGGCGAAAATGGTGCATTATTAGCTAACTTCAAGGTAAGACCAGTGTTACATGACAGAATTAAGGAAGCTCAGGTTCGAGATCCGCAATTAAAAGAGATTATGGAAAATGTCAAGCAAGGAAAGAGCACTGATTTTACAGTAGAAAATGATACTTTGATGTTGGGACAAAGAATTTGTGTGCCTGATGTTGATAATTTGAAGAAGGAAATTTTAGAAGAAGCTCATACTGCTCCATATGCTATGCATCCGGGAATGACAAAAATGTATCATACCTTACGCTCTCATTTTTTGTGGTCTGGAATGAAGAAGGATATTGCTGAATACATTTCAAAGTGTTTGATATGTCAACAAGTAAAGATTGAACATCAAGCTCCAGCAGGGAAATTACGACCATTACCTATACCAGTTTGGAAATGGGAGATGGTTACTATGGATTTTGTGCACGGGTTTCCGAAAACTCCAAGAAAGAATGATGCTATTTGGGTTATTGTTGATAGATTGACAAAATCAGCCCACTTTTTACCCATACAATGGGGTTGTTCATTGGAGAATTTGGCGAAGAAGTATGTTAATGAAATTGTCAGATTACATGGAATACCTGTGTCTATTGTATCAGATAGAGATCCTCGATTTACATCTCGATTTTGGAGAAGTTTACAGCAGGCATTGGGCACAAAATTAAACTTTAGCACTGCTTTTCATCCTCAAACAGATGGTCAATCCGAAAGAACAATTCAGACTTTAGAAGAAATGCTTCGAGCTTGTGCTATGGAATTCAAAGGTGCGTGGGATGAATATGTTGCTCTAATGGAATTCGCTTATAATAATCACTATCATAGTAGTATTGGAATGGCACCGTATGAGGCTCTTTATGGAAGAAAATGCAGAAGTCCTATTTGTTGGGATGAAGAAGGGATGAGAGTTTTGGAGGGTCCAGAAATAGTACAAGACACATTTGAAAAGGTGAAGATAGTAAGAGAAAGAATCAAGGCAGCACAAGATAGACAGAAAAGTTATGTTGATCAACATAGAAGGGAAAAGGAATATGAAGTAGGGGACAAAGTTTTTCTTCGCGTATCACCTTGGAAAGGCATACTAAGGTTTAAGAAGAAAGGGAAGCTTAGTCCGCGGTACATAGGGCCTTATGACATTCTTGAAAGAATTGGTCCGCTTGCTTATAAATTGGCATTACCACCAGAGTTAGCTCAAATTCACAATGTCTTTCATGTAAGCATGCTAAGGAAGTATCGGTCAGACCCTACTCATGTATTGAAGGACCAAGAGATAGAGATTGCTGATAATTTGAGTTATGTAGAAGAGCCAGTAGCAATTATCGGGTATAAGACCAAACAATTGCGAAACAAAGTAATACCATTGGTAAAAGTACTTTGGAAAAGTCATTCAGTAGAAGAAGCCACTTGGGAAACAGAAGATCTAATGAGAAAGGACTATCCTTATTTGTTTTCTGATTCAGGTATTTAATTTCGAGGACGAAATTCTTTAAGGGGGGGAGAATTATAATATCCCATTTCATGCATTATATTTGCATTTGTCCACATCTGTTATATGTCATTATATTTAAATTTTACATGATATATTTATTAAAATTGGTTAGTGAAAATAATAGTTATTTTAACCATACAAAATACGATAGTTAATATCTAGGTATCGAATTATATGGCTATAGAATTTTAAGGAATAAGTGGAGTATAGTTATGTTATAGATATAAAATGATTATTAGAACATATAAAGTTGAATAAAATTGTGATATATCATAAGGATTTAAGTATAAGAATTAGTATTAGAATTAGTATTAGTATGGTATAGATATATGTATATGTATTTAGTATAGTTAGTATTTGTAATAAATAAAGAATTTGAGGGCAAATTGGTCTTTTGCCCCTTAGATCTTTTTATGAACTGATAAGAATTAGATCAGTTCTTCATCTCCTAAAACACAAAGCAAAGAACAAAGAAAAAGGAAGAAGAGAAGAAGAGATCTAGAAGGAAGGAATCAGGTATTTTAGTAACGTTATAGTACGATTTTCGTTACGTTAAACTTAGAATTAGCAGTTTTAGTAAGAAGATGAATTGTTCTTCTTTATGTCAAGGTTCATCCTGCAAAATTTGAGAATTTTTAGATGAGTAGATCAATAGTTATGATTTTTATAAGATGAAGTGTGCAGAATTGGATGATCAAAGAGATAGGGTGAGTTTCAAAATTGATCTGGGATTGTTATATTGCTTAGAAAATTCTGATTTTTTGATATGTTATTCCCTTATGTGTATAGTTTAAGTAGGAAAAAGAATCAGGTCGATTCATGTTGTGTAGAGAGAGTTATACCCGTTTTGTTACGTTGCTGTCCAGGTAAAGCGGGACTGAAACAAGTTTTGATGGGAAATTTCCTATAAATCGTATAAGACTCTAAAATTTTTGAGGTTTTAGTATGTTATAGCCTTGTGTATTAGGGATAGAATAAAAAAAGAATCAGATCATTTGGAGAAGTGAATTGAAAGTTATAAATTTTTAAGTAGAGCAAGGTCATATGAACAAGTATACAAGTAACAATGGTTTAAGTCATGAAAACTTTATAAATAGAAAACAACACAAGGTGAAATGTATTGATGTGAATTTATGCTTATAGGAACACGAGGTCGTGAAAGTGTTCAAGAGGAGGAAACAAGTCGATTTCGTGGAAATTAGCATTCCATCTGTGAGTATAAACATGATATGAATGGGTGAAATGTTTTGATATGTGATATTTGAATGTTTGGTGAATTGTTGTGAATTGAATGATTATATGTTATTTGGAGAATTTGAATTATATGAACATATGTTTATTTGGTGAAACTTGAGATAATTGAATTATTCATGATATACGCAATTATACAGGAATAAATGAAATAAAGAGAGATGTTGTGACATAGCCGATCAAACATTGCAATACATGTACTGTTATCTAGACCTATATGGTCAACCAATTGCAATATTTGACAAATGGACCGAAAGGTCAACCAATTGTTATCTGGACCGAAAGGTCAACCAATTGTTATATAGCTAGCCAGCAAATCAATTGTTATCTGTTACAAATGTTACATGTATCCCGGGGCAATAGTTTGGCAGGAAATGTCACAATAATTAAATAAATGAATCATCCAATAGTATATAAGAATGACTGTATGATTAATTGGAAGGTGTAACTGTATGTGATTGTTAAATTCATTGATTGTTTATATTCACTGAGTGGCGACTCATATAAATCGCTATATTTTTCAGTTGTTGAAGTTGTAGATAAAGTATTGTACTAGAAGATTCTTACCTGTAGTTGTCATGGAAGAAAGGTCTGTCGGCTCTGTCCATCTCGCTCTCTCTCCTCACATGACAAGCATATAGAATAGAAAGTGGTTGGGTTTTGATTTTTCAAATCAAACATAATTATGGTTTGTAATAAATGAACGATATTAGAGTTGATGTGAAATATTATGGTTGTGTTAATATATGAATATTTTTAAAAAAAAAATAAAAATTTCTGTAGTATTTTTCTATAGTTATTATATGATAGGGGTGTTTCAGTTCTTGTTATCGGTAGTTTTTCTATAGTTATCAGTAATTTTTTCATCTCTGATAGTTATAACTTAAAACAAACCATTTATCAGTCTTAATTACTTTAATTTATGTTCGATGACGAAAAATAAATGTTAAAAAATTTCCCAAAATCAAAAATAATTATCATGAAATATATAGTATTCTGAAAATCATTGTCGGTGGTTAAAAAATTTGATAATTATTAGATGATAGTTATCTTATTAATATTTCCTCTATCTTTTTAAAATAGATATTTTAATAATTTTTTTAAATATCTTTTTATTTATCATTCTCAAATATTTAATACTTTTTAAATTAATTTTTTAATTATACTTTCATTTATTTAATTATCATTAATTATATTAAAATAAAAAATTAAATATTAATTAAAGAATAAAATATTTTTTATTTTAATTAATTAATTTTTAAAAAAATATAAAATGTGTTAAAATATAAATAAAAAAAATGGTCATTTATTGGGTGCACGGAAAACGAAGGTTAAATTATAAATAATTGAGCTAATTACGCAATTTAAAGCTAAAATTGGATTTCATATTGGAATGTATCATTTGTATTTTATGTTTTTCTAAGGCCCAATTCACTTCTGTAATTCATTTTATGCATCTTTTCTACTTACAAGTTTGATATAAGATATATCAGTAAATAAGTAAGTTCTATTTTACGTACATAAAAAGACATCCAAAAAATCCCAGACTTTCACTATTTGGTTCATAAGATTTCTTATAGCTGCTCTTACAACATTGTATCCTGAATATACTGTTAGAATTTTAGTATAATTGGATCGATTAGTTTAATCAATACGATGGTAATATTTCATCGAATAAGTTGAGAGAGTGTAGAGTGAACACTTGTTCGGGTTCTGTTATGATTTTGGAGGTCCGGGGGCAGCACCCCAGGTGCGGGGTCCAAGGGGAGGCAGCCCCTGGCGGAGTTCCTGGCAGTGTCCCGGGCTGTGGTCAAGATGTCAGGTCAGCTCGAAAATTTTTTATTCCTGGCAGAACGCACCCTTTGAAAAATTCATCAGAAAAAATGAATTTTGGACCGAAACAGTGTGTCTGTTGGACACAACTGAAATCCGAAAAATCATGTCTTTCAGACATACCTGCTACCCAAAATAACATGTCTCTTGGACATGTCTGTTGATATTTTTTGGCTATTTATATCACAAAGAACGAATTGGCAACACAAAAAATTTCGGTTGATATTTTCACAGTAAATATAATTCTCGTTCTTGATTTAATTCTGATTGAAAGTTCGGTAAACCGACCAAATAAATTTCAATCTGAAAATATATCGAGACTTCAAAAACATCCAAAAAATCTCCATTCTCCAACATATTTATGATTTTATATAATCGATGATTTATTTATATGTTGGAGCACAAAAACAAGAAATTACATTATACATTAATAGATTGGTTATATTAACTTACAAGAAACAACTTTCAATTTCTATGTTTCATAAAAAAACAATTAAAAAACGTCATATATGGTTGACTCGTATTTGAATGAAGATGTAAAACAATTGTATCAACAAATACTTAATAATATAACCAACATAAGTAAGGATTTACGAACAAATGGTAAAGCTTACGGTCTATAATAAAAATAATTGTGGTGACTACGTTATAGATTGGGTTTTGTCTTATGTTTTACATTCATTTTGAAATATAAAACATTTTTTCCGTTTTGTCATTCTATAGGTTTAAAAAATCTTTATTTTGTGTTGTAACTTGTGAGAGATTGAAGGAGATACACGGAATGAGATATAATTTTGGGTACAAGTATTTCATATAGGATGCTGAGTTAAAAATAACAAACTTGGGGTAAGATTAGGATGGGAGAACGAGGAGAATAGCATTTGAAGGACAATTGGAATAGAAAAGACGATGCATTAAACAACTAAAAGAGGAGACGTGTAAGAAGACATAACAGTATCGCTGTGCTTATTCTGTTGCTCACATGACGGATCATGTTATCTCCTCTGACGCGGGAATTTAATGAGCCCATCTTTCTTATTCTATCATCTTCGTAAACATGAGATTACATATTTATAGAAATTATTAGCAACCATAATCATTCATTTAATGTCTCTTTAAATATGCTGTTTGCAAGAAACTTGTAAAAGAAAGGGGTTGTTATAAAAATTTCACAAAAATTAAAATAATTTATTGCACCATAAGTAATTTATAAATTTATAAAATAAATACGGTGTAATGTTTATCTGATAAATATCTAGTAATCGTTTAATAGTTATCTAGTAAATTAAAACTTCAAATAAATTTCTAAAATATACATAACATATGACATCTAGTATTTATCTAGTAGATCGCTGTTAGATATCTAGTTATTTTCTACCATGTTTTAATTTTAACTGTTTTTATGGATTTAATGACACCTAATACATATATAATAGATATACAATCGATATACATATGACAATTTCATAACAATATTTACGAGATAACTATTAGACAATTGATACACGAATACATGATATTTACCAGATAAATACCATACTGTATTCATGTAATTATTTTCTCTGATTTTTATTAATCTGTAGACTATTTATGGTTGGAGTTCGGATATGTAATTAATTTAAATTAATAATTAATTTTATAAATCTTTTAGTGAGACGTGTATATTTTGATAATTTTCCTAAAAGAAAAACTTGAATTATCCGTAGATTAAACTTTATCTCCCAGGTATTAAAAAAAATACTCTCTTTATTCTTAAAAGTTTGACTCTCAAACAGAATTATCAAAATTAATAAAATATTTATTTAACCATTAAAATAAATAATTTATCTTTTATATTTTATATAAAAACTCTATATTTTCTTAATTATTACTATAATCAATTATTTCTCTCATAATTAATATTAAAATAAATTAAAAAAAATATAATAAAAAAGAAATTAAATTCTAAATCGTAAAAGAAAAGCTAAATTGTCAAACTTAAAAAAAAATTGAATGAAGTAATTATTTGGAAAGACAAAATAATAATAAGAAATGTTAATTGGAATTTAAATATTAATTTAATATTGATAGTAATAAAATATAGTCTGCAAATAATTTGGGGAGTCGGGACAGATGTCGACCAAAGCATCAAAGCAAGGGAAATTGGGAACTAAAAATAGAAAACATGTGCAAAGGTGGTCCCAACGTGCAAGCGTGTGGTAGTTTGTGTTATGTCCCAACGTAGAACAGCTATATCCAACCTCCTTACCGCCCTCATTCTTAATTACTTCTTTCTGTTTTCTGCCTTAATTAATACATAAATATTTATCCACCTTTTTTTTCCTTTTCTTTTCATTCGTTTCTATTGGAATATTTTAAACTCTATTCTAACCATATTTTTTATATCCGGATCGATTATCGAATTGATAAAGATAGTAATTTATAAATTTAAAGTTCAATTAAATTAAGTGGGTGATTGAATCAGATTTTCTCAAAAGATATAAAAATATTAAATATTTTATATAATTTGATATTAAACATGTAATATAAATTATATTCATATAAAAATTAATAATATTAAATAAAATATTCTATAATTTAAAGTTATATTTTAAATAAAAATAAAACATGAGATAATGACTAATATAATCTAATGAAAGAGTACAAACCGGATTCTATATTGTATAGATTGGATAAAAAAAGTTAATAAATTTGATTTATGATACATAAAAATTACGCATTAAAAGAATTAAAATTTATATATAATATGTAAAATAAAAAAATTATATATCCATTCAATATAAATTTAATCAAAAAACTTAGAGTAACGTTATTTAAAAAATTTATATGTTATTTTGTCATAAAAAATATTCAAAGCTGTTATTGAAAAAAATATTTTAAATTTAATAAAATGTGTAGTATATGAAATAAAAAATATTTATTATGATTTTTTTTATTATAAAATATTATTAAAACAATTTAAAAATTAACCATATATAATATAAAAAAAAGTATATAATGAGAAATTGTTGTGTGGTAGCTCAATTAATAGAGCATGTATTGAAAAATATGTTGAGGTCAGTTCAACCGGTTGTTGACTACAGTCAAATCGAATCGGACCAGGCACCGATTTCGGTTGAACCCAATCCAACCGGCCGGTCCGGTTTTTTAAAACCATGATTCTAACAATAACCAAAGTACTCATTTTGACAGTCACCTCAATTCACCATATCAATACACATGATTTGGTTTATCAACTTGGTAATTTAATTTCGTCTTCCTTTTTTTTTGCATATACATATTATCATTTTAACACTGTATCATATTCACACCCACTCATGGGCCAGTACAAGCCTAACATGACTACCCTAGGCTTGCTAAAACACCTTTTGCAGTGCAGCCTAACGCAGCTAAGCCCATTTTAAAAAATTGTACTTTTTTTTACTAAAGAAAAATTGTTATATAATCATTCGGAGGCAATTATAGCTCTAATTAAAGATGAACTTATCAAATCTCCCTACTAGTTAAAGAATCAGCCGCTTTAGCAAGCAAATGTACAATCCGATTCGCATCACGACAAACGTAAACTACGCGAAGTTGTCTAAAATGCTTAATGAGTTAAAAACTCGTACTTAAAAGTATGATATCTGTAAAAAAATTTCAGTCCCAAACAAACCAGGAAATCCTTGGTAGAAACCTCAAACTCTCCACCCACTTTGTAAATGTATCATTTGGACCGTCTAATTTGTAACTTGGAAAGTCCTTGGTAGTTCTAATATATATAGTTTACAGGAATATACAGTCTTTAATTCACCATATATATATATATATTCTTACAAATGTAGAAGTACTGAAGTAGAAGTAAATAATGTCAAAATCTAAAATTTTACTAAAATTGGCAAAGCCCATAAGAATTGAGGAGTTGGGAACTTTCAATAATACTTATCTAGGCGAGCACCATAACATGATAATTGCAAAATTTGGACTGATAGAGTTGATTATACAAACACAATAATCAGGGAAATCAATGCCAAAATACCAGCGTCGTGAGCTACCTCTTAGTACTTTTCCACACAACAGAAAACACGAAAAATTGACTTGTGATTATATTTCTGATAGCTTACACTGATTTCCTCGACGGTGAACCATCTGATCCAATTCGGATGTCTTTGGTGTATACATTAGTAAGAGCAAAAAGTAACAGCACAAATACAACTTGAGCACTCACAATCCCAAAATGACTAATGCTGTTGCCTATTTCCATCCAGCTTCCTGTATTTCGAACCTGTTTGCCACCCGAAAATACGAGAAAATGAGCTTCCAATAAAGAAACTAAAATCACTGGTGTCGTTTCCTAACACCTTATTGTCCATACAAGTGAAGTTGAGTTCCTCATAGACTGATAAGTTATTCCTTTCTGATTATGCATAATTTGTGCAGGATGAAATAAGCTTAAACTATATATGCTTATATAGTTTTTTTTTTAAAAAAATTGGTTGCCTCATTTGGTCTTACATTAAATGGAAAGAAAAACCCCAGCCCGCCCCGGATGTGACTCGAACCTGGGACCTCTAGAGGTCACAACTTCTGTGTTAACCACTTACATAGTTCATAAAACCTCTTAATTCTCAAATACATGTAGATTAAGAATTGCCAGCATAATTCTCTTTTATCATCTCCAAAATTTAAATCCATTAGAATTCAACTACATTCGATTAATAACATCATCCGAGCAGTTAAATAATCATACCAGGAAGAAGAAATGGATAGTCATCACGTCCGAAAATAATATCACGAGAAAATAGCATCCCAACCGAGAAACACGGAGTAGTTTAGTTATTGCACTGAAGGTACATCTGCATTGAAGAGTGAAATCGGAAATAATTTTTTTTTATCTCTACCAAAACATCAGCGCGTACTTGTGTGTGTGCAACAGAGAGAACTATAGAGAATTTCGTTGTAACATAACTATATAGAAACAGAAAGCAAAAAAATTGAGTGTTTGGAAACATTCTTTTTGAAAGAACTCAATTCATTTTATATATAATTTTTTTGAATCTTGTATGTAATATGATTTCCAATGAATTGAGTTCATTGGAAAAGAATGTTTCCAAACATAGGGTAAGATTGGCTCTGCCTCAGAGTGTCATACTACATTAATTAGCTAAGTTTAAACGGAGATTAAGACTGCAAAAGGACGAAACGAAAAGTTGCACAAACACATGTCGAGTTTCCCTTTAAGGAAATAAGTCAACAAAAGCATGGCAATCTGACACCAACTTAAATCCCAATTTTGAGTAACAAAATCTAAAATTGGAAATAATATTACAGCCAGGTGGTTAAAATTTCAAGGAAGCAAAGAGATGCTAGTGAATAGTAGCTTCAGTACATGGTATAACGACTTTTTCAGTAAGACCATGTTATTTATTGTGAACTAGAATTGTAAGATCTATATACTCACATGACAAGCATGAATGGTATGAACAGCTTGAAAATAAGAAGAGCTGCCATCAGAAAAGGCTGCCAATGAAAGCGAAAAAATATCAGTTGGCTAACATAGCTCAAGCCTCAAGGCTTCACCCATTATGTGCCTGTAGTTTCAGCTTAACTTACACTGAAGATAGTGATAAAACGATATACAGATGAAATTTCAAAGCTTGCAATACTTGCAAAATTCCCCGTTCCAAAGAAAGCAACATTGAATAAAACCAACTGAAACAAAAAGCCCACCAAAGCCATATAAATAAACATTAATGATTAATAACACCAGATAATGCTGAACTACTCCAAAATATAAGTTCAAATTTCCAAAAAAAAAGGTCTAGCTTCATGCATGTTGCTTGGATTGGAGAAGACTATAATAGTCAATTAACAAAGATATCAATGGTAAATTACCTCATCAAGCCTATCTTAGTTGGCAAAATGATAAGTGAAATTCGATTAAGCAAATGGAAAAAAGGTATGACTTACAAAAGCTAACGGTATCCTCACATCAGAAAGCTGCAAGCATCTATCATCTCCAAGTGTATCAAGTTCCTCCATGTTTCTAGAGGAGGCTGACAATTTCTTCCCCTTGTTTAAGTGGAGGAGTGTGTTTTCAAATAGTATCCATGCAAAAAGGACAAGAGCAAGAGCACCATAGAATACGGCTTCATATCTGCATAGATTCCATGAGAAGCCACCAAAAGAGAGGAAAAATAAAGCATAAGTACCTTACAATTGTGCATGCTCAATTGTCAATGGAAGTGTTAATATAGCAATTGTAATAAAAAAAAATCCTACATACCCAATAGATAGAAGAAGGAACGGGGGTGCAAAGCCAAGAAATATTGAAGTAAGTCGGGAAAGTAGGCCCTTTTCAGAGAAAAGTGGGAGAAGTGTAGAGACGGCTGTATCCACACAGTTACACGAAGCATCAATAAACAAATGAGTCATCAATGCTAAAGCAACTACCTTGATATTAATTTCGGCCACCTTCACATCGGCACAAGATATATCATTCATGTTTCTTATACTTTGGCAATACTTTTTTTATATTAATGTAGAAGTATCACATTAATTCTTTTCTTTCAAAACAACATGTTTTATAAATAAAATCAAGACAGAAAACAAAGAATAAAATGTTAATATATTCGTGAACACAAAGTCGTTAAAAATTGTTTCTCCAAATCATAGCCAAACAAGGTTTAGATGTAGAATTTTGACCTCCTATTGAAGATTGGGAAACAATATTACCAGGGGCAAAGGTGTGCCAAACTTAAGGTCAGTTAAAAGAACAATAGACTCAAACATATAGTTTAACTTGCCATTGGTCCAATAATGTTATTCATTGATCAACAATAAGTCAAGTTTCTGCAGTGTAACATAAATGAGCAACTAATCTTTTCCTGGTGAGAACAAAGTGGAGATACTAAGCTAGATATATGCAACAGGGCAGTGTAAAATATGCAAGTTTTATATTATTGGCATCTTTCAATTCTTTGGTCTGAAAGTTTGTACCTTAGCTTTAATGCCACTGCAAACTACCACATAAAGACTGTTGTTGTCTATTTGATAAGGTTCATCCGTATATTAAAAAATCATTGTTTAAATGAAAACTATATTCCTCCACATCACAGAGAAAAAGGAGCCATGTTAATCAATAAAGAAGTAAAGCATCATAACACATATTTATTTTAAAGTTAACTTTTGCACAATATCATTCTTCTACTGCAACACAAGTTAATTAGAGGTTGTACATGAGTTTGTTAGCTTCAAAGTTCACACAAAGAATAACATTTGTGAAGAGGAAAAAAAATGTATTTAAAAGCATTACCTGCAACAGACCAATTTATTAACTGATGTACTGCAAGAAGTTCTTGTTTCTCTGTTCTGTGAGATGTAGATAACATCACCATGACTGATGATAATCCAACCAAAAGTGCCTACTTTTCATGCAAAAGTTTATGTGGATTTATACTTTCTAAGGAAACCATATATAATTGAACCAGCAAGTAACAGAAGTTAAAGATTGGCTCACCTGTATGTAAAACAGAATTGAGACCCTAGGTTTCTCCATTTGATTGTAACAGATACTAAACCAAAACTTATTCCCTTCAGAATGTTGATCTATCCATCTTGCAACTGCTCCTATTGTGATAATGATAACTCCACTTGTAATTCTAGAAACAAAGAAATTACTATCAATTAGTCAACTCAATCCAAATAGGGTTCAACCAAAAGTTAATTATAATTTTAGCAATCTTCATAGAGAATTCCTCTTTAGCATCTTCTTAATTTCAATCAAATATTTTGCCATGAGTCAATAGAACCTTATGATCAATGCCGATATATACCAACCTTCGTTTTCCATGACACTATAGTCTATTAAGAGGAAAAGACCAAGAAAAGAATGACTTTCGGTTCATGATTCAACACTGTATCCGTATACTGAGGTAAATGGAGAACATCTTATCAGTATAGTAAGATTCCCACAAATTTCCGATTCATGACTTCATAACCATTAAGTCAGTGAATGAGCATATTTAAAAGCAGCTTACACTAGATCATTATTATCCGGAATTTCTGCAGGCATCAAAGTAAAAACAGAAAGACTCCAACAAGTGGTGCAAACAAAAACTGGAATCCCGGATCTCCAAGGAATAGACTTGAAAAGATAAATAGAAGCTACAGTTCCCACAGTAATGAAACAATAAGTGTAGAGCTTCCTTTCTGTGAAGCTATGTACCTGCACAAAGTAAATTGCCATCACATAAAGATAAACTACCTCAGACTTGTTAAAAGCCTAACAAGCAATAAAATGTTTAATGTCTATACCAGCAATTCAAGAATTATTATTGATATAACAAAGGCCAAGAGAAGTTTAGTGGCATAATTGAATTTTTTCCGACTTATATGTCTCCAC
Organism: Euphorbia pulcherrima; assembly: GCA_947683365.1. Lineage (NCBI taxonomy): Eukaryota > Viridiplantae > Streptophyta > Magnoliopsida > Malpighiales > Euphorbiaceae > Euphorbia > Euphorbia pulcherrima. Next base: position 9,971,277 of record CANTUS010000001.1, on the reverse strand, counting down.
AATGCTCCAAAAAAACGATATTCACTGAGTATCTGGGTCCAAAGAAACACAGTCACTCCGATGTATGCATGGTACAGAGGAGGAGAATGTTCCACATATAGTAGGAAAGACATCACTGCCATAAATAGGCATCCGAACAGATATACCTGCAAAGATAATAAATATGTTAAATAGATACGGATATAATACATAAATTCAAAAAAACAAAGAAATACGACATTTAAGTATCTCTTCATTTAAGATAAAGTACAAAAAAATTTTATCACAGAGCTTGACAAAGATGGACAGACCGTAATGATAATAGAAGAACATAATTACAAGGCAAGAGAAACATGGAGCATATATCTCAGGAGTATCTAATTTCAAAATTAAAGAGGTTTCCATGGGAAGATTTTCGAGCCATATGACAACTTAGCCATACTACTTATTCCAATCAAAGAGCACAAAAGTATCTCCTAATTTAGAAAACTAACAGTTAAGCAAATAGTTGAAGCATCATTAATAATTAATCATTATTCACAAAATGATGCCTTTTTCCGCATTCCTGTTAAAATGGATATAATTACACTGTCTAGTCTCTTCCAATAAATTAGTCACCAAAAGCTTGTTTACTTACTTCGCTGATTCTTACAGCTACTAAAGCACCTTTCAGCGTGCACAATCTAGAAGCAACCAAATAAAACGGCAGAAGAAGCTTGAGTCTGGGAAAGCTTTTCATTTTCATTACATTATGTATGTCACATAGCTTTTCTTAGCTAGCCAATTTTCAGCCATTGTTTAAGATATTAGTATTAACTAATACTCATGCAGCAGAATCACAGCTTATACTCAGCATGAATATAATAACTTGACAAAATTTATCTTTTTTCTTTTCATTCTTTTCCTTTAAAATATAGGTCACAAGAGGTTAAGCTTACATGGAAATTACTTTTGTAGTTTTATATTCCTTCAATGCAACTTTCTCATATATGTTTCCTGCCACTGAAGTATAAGATTGTAGTACATGGAGAATGAGATAGACCATCCACCCAATGTATCCAAGAGTGATTACTGTCATCAGCATCAGCCAGTCATATGTTTGAAAGTAGTGCAGTCCTTGCAGTGCCAAGCTTCTTAGCTTCTCAGTCACACTCATTGCAGCTTGATAATCTCTAACAGATAGAAGGTGCTCAATGTGCTCCAACTCAGAGGAATGCTTAGCCAGTGGTTTAAAAGGCTTGAAAAATAATGAGTTTGATTGCTTTATTTCTAAATTTGTCAAGAATTCAATAGAAGTACAGAATTCATCAATAACCTGTATAAATGACATGCATCAAAGGCGATACAATTCGAAAATATCATCAATCAAATGAACAGTAAAATAATGACCTCTGATACTGAACAAGATAAGTACTACCAAATACTTAAAAGTCGGGATAATAGAGTACCAGAACGGCGGAACATAAAGCAGGCAAGCACTTTAACAGCATCATCAAAAGCACATAAAACATTTACTAAGAGGAAATGCATGTGAGATAGGAAAGTGACTGTCATATAAAACAGAAGGATACGTGATTTGCGAAGAAACTGGTTAAGGATTTGCTTTGTATTCGTGAGAACAGCTTCAACTTCTTCGGCCTGCATGGCACAAAGTGTGAGGAGAATCCAGTTAACTAGAAAATGATGGGTGGTTGGGGTATTCCACTATTTTACATCTAGAAGTTTCAATTGTTGCTTCTGTAAATTAAAGATTTATGCCTCTTAACATGCAGCTCATCCAGAATTCCATTTTTATAAGATTTGTACCATGTTAAAATTTAAGTAATACTACTTGGTGAACAATGTCAAATTCATCTCTGCAATTCTGTTTTGTAACATGTCAAAAGTTAAACCTATAAGTTGCCATGCAAATTTTTGAGGTATAATTATTTTAATGTACTATTGTTATAATGTCTTCAGTAATGTAATATTGTTATAGTTATATTAATCAAACTAACCTCAATCATATCAACAAATCCAAGAGGTAAATTACCAACTGAGTTGACAGGACATGGTAAACCAAGTAGTGTGGACTGCAAGAAAAGGAAACATGAAGATCAGTCTATCACTAAAAATCAAGGAAACTTGACAAAAAGCATACAACAGCAATTTTCTGGGAGAAAGATGCCAACCATTAGTGGTGCGATATCAGCTTGATTCACATCTACCCTTTCAATGCCATTCAGGCCCCAATTTATTGGAGTTGGCATGTCATGAGCATGTTCATCAACAAAACGAAAGCCATCATCAGAATGGTTACCACTGGAGATTGGCTTGGGTTTCTTGACACCTGCTCCCCACACAACAAGGGGAGTATCAGTGTTTGAAGGATGCCCATCTCCATGACTGCCTGGAAAAAGAACCATATATGTCAGCATCCATAGATGATAGATCAGACTGCAAAACAAGATTCTTACAGAAAACACGCACTTAGGGGAGCATGTAAATTAGCCTTCTAATCAAATTTAGAAAGATGAAAATTAAGGTTGTGGTGTCCGTATCTGTATCACCGATCACACGCATTATAATTCTCAAAATATCATGCCACCTTAACATGAGAAATAGATGAATTAAAGTTAAGATGATTTTTCAAAACGAAGAACAAAATTTCTTTCTAACAAACCTTTATCACTCATTCCATGATCAGCAGTAAATACATAGGCTGTTCTATTGTCCTTGTAATAATCTTCAAGAAGGGAATAAACACGTTCAGCTATGCGGTCTACAACCTTGACATTATTGAGGTAGATGGACGAATAGGGCCGATGAGCATGACCATTAGAATCACAACCAAGTAGATGCAGAAAGAAAACAAGATTATCCTGTAGAAGTAACTTCTTCAAGTTTGGGTCTTCTTTTGACCTATTCAGAAGGCTTTCAAATTGATCAAACGACCACTCATCCAAAAAGGAAGCATCTGCATTAACACTATTGATTTGATACAGTATTCAACGAGAGAGATATATATTAGAAGCTGGAGTACTACAGAAACAATTTTGGGTTCGTTTGATATTACTTTCCTAATTAAGACCTATTTATTATTAACATTGTTTTCGAATCTTTTAATGATAAAAGACCAAATTTCCAAACAAATTTGGGAAACAAATTGTGGCAAACCAGTTGCGAAGTCTTCAAACTCATGAGGGTAGGTCTTCCATGTGCTGTGTGGCAAGGCACCACAGAATATTGGGACAATATCTGGGCTACCATAAGAAAATGTATGCCTGCTTTGGTTAAAAACAGAATCAAATTCCACTGGATTAGCTTTCCATCCTGCAAATACAATGCAGTAGTATTTCAGTTATAGCAATGTGGCTATGTTAAGAAAGACGACAGCCCAAAAAGATTTATAATAACCCATTCATTTGCATGTTACAGGAAGATAAAAGAAACAACCTTTCGTGACGGCACTAGGATCCTCATAGAATCCAGCAATTATAGAAACATGTCCTGGCCTTGATTCTGTAGGGGGCCTAGCATGAGAAACTCCCCATCGACCTTGGTTTTTAATTATATTTCTCAAAAATGGGGCCCTGTAATCTCCCCCGGAATCAGGCTCATAAAATTTATCAGCACGAAGACCATCCGCTGCAGTCAAGTGAACAACAATTAATTTACAGGACGATTAGTTCTTTGTAACAAGTCTTTGGTAAAGTTTCAATCTCAAAACAAAACAAGCCACTTTTCATGAACATAAAATCACAAGAAAGAGTGAGACGTGAGCTAGAGAAATAGATAAAAACTAGAATAAGTTATAGCTTAATGAACAACAGACTGATCTAAATCGTTCTCACCAAAATGTAGTTCAACTTCAGAGCCAATGCAAAATAGAGCATTTCAGTTTTTACAAAACTGAAATTTTTTCTCGGCTCAAGAATTTACAAGATATGATTTCAACATCCATAACTTCAATTCTCTTAAATATTGCCAAACAATATCTTTCTCGCTGAACTTCTATTTCGGAGTAAGAATTTATCAGCAATCAATCAAAAACGTCTGACAATGAAGTAAAATAAATAAGGAAATCCCATTTCTTACAGTAGTCAAGTCTCAAGCTCAAGTCCAGTAAGCACCGAAAGAAACTGTATGTAATCAATTTTATTGTTACAATTAATTTAACATTTTCTGTTAGATTTCAAGCTCCACTTCCTACAATAAGCACACTTCCAACTGATACTCCATCTATCATATACAATGTAGAAACAAAAGCGAAGAGAGGGAAGGAGAAGAGATGATACCGACGAGGAGCACAAGACGCTTGGCAGGGGCATTGAAACGAGGTTTGACAGGATCCATGCCATGAACAATTGGGGTCTTGAAATAGATATCGAAAATGCTTAGCATGTAGACAGCGTGAAGCATGACACCAAGTATTACTAGCCATGTCTCTCTTCTTTTCAGCCATTTGTTTCTTCTCTGTGTTCCTTCTTTGATCCCCAAGATCCCGTCACCGTTGGCCATTCGGTTTTCAGTTTTCCGGCAATTCGTTGGCTGCAAGGAAAGGAAGAGAGTTCAAATCTGGAATTGGTTCTTGATTAATAGATCTCGGGTCGCCTCCGACTGAAACTTTAAAAGCCCAATGGGCTTAACTGCCTTTGACGTTTGAGAAAATTGTATTAAGTCCACATTTTAGAACAATTTACAATTCAGTCCATTTCGAACTTATCACTGCATTTGCAACAATAAATGCACTCTCTTTCAAACCCATATTTAGTCGCTCGTCTTTTCAACTTATAATTCATTCAATTCAGTTTAATATTATTTAGTATTTATCAGTGCTGCATACATATAAATTTATATTAAAATAGGTACTTATCAATTCAGTTCTGTTCAATACTACTACTTGTAAGTTGAAAGAACTGGCCTTAGTTTTCTATTCTTGAAGCGAATATTTTCAGTATAATTGCCTTTGGAAACATCTCTGCCTATTACCTATGGATCTAATTCTGTCATTTTGGTTAAACCGAATTGACTTTGTTTCTTGAGGATGTGAAATTCATAGAAGATGCCTGGTATAGTTAGGCATTTCATCAGGGGACCAAACCGAGCTCCAGCCGGACATAGCCGGGTTTCTATAAATTGATTCTTTAATAACATTTTTTTTTTGTTGCCATCTGATTCACCGGAGCTTTATTCCGATTATATTCAGATCTGAATTGGACTGCGCACCTGATTGTAGTGGGTGAGTCTCCCAATAAGGATTTTCTACATTCACTAGGACTCGAACTCCAAATTTTATTTAAACGACACCAAATCGTTTATTACTTGAACCAACCTTATTGATGTTTAATAACATATTCCAATTACATACAGTGGTATAAATCAATTTGTTGGTAGTTTAGTGTTGACTCAACTTATGACCATGAGGAGTTTTAAGTTCTACCCACATTAGTGGGGAACATAGATTAATCTTTTTATTTAGGCCTTATTTATTTACAGTAAAATACAGAAAAATATTTTTTTAATTTTTTTATATTTATTTCCCTCATAAAATAAGTTAAAGGAAAATATTTTATAAATAAACTAAATTTTTCTTTACAAAGGAAAATATTTTCCTCTGGAAGAAGACGCCATCGTTTACGTACGCTGGAAATAAAGATGCTGTTCATTTTTCCTCCTAAATGTCAGAAGCTTCCACGCAGCTTCCACTTTTTCATTACGCCAATGGATTAGATTTGAATAGAATATGGATAAATCCATTTCAAATCCATTTTAAATGGATTTATCCGTATCCAATGATTTTAAATCTTAAAATTCATATCTATATCTCAAGATATGGATTTGGATATGGACTATAAATAGATTTTAAATTTTTAGCCCAAACGATGTAATTGAACTGTGTTGCTTAAAGTATTCCTGATTAGCCCACGTTTAAAATATCTCTATTATATTAAATAATAAATTTTAGCCGACGTTTAAATATCTATATTTAAACAAAATCAGTGCTGCTATATCCAAGTTCTATCCCAAATGTGAAAATACGTTTCGGGCCCGGTTTTGTAAAAAATCGAAAAATTCCAAAAAATTATGGAAAATCAAGAAAATAAATGTGCTGCAAGAAATTTTCAGAAGATTTTTTTGGAAGGGACCGGAAATGTGAAAATACGTTCCGGAGCCCGGTTTCGTAAAAAATTGAAAACTCCCATAAAATTATGAAAAATCCAAAAAATAATAAAAATAAATGTGGTGCAAGAAATTTACAGAAAATGTTTCTCGAATGGCTCGAAAATGTGAAAATACGTTTCAAGGACCAGTTTAGTAAAAAATTGAAAAATTCCAAAAAATTATTGAAAATCCGAAAAATAAATAAAATAAATGTGGTACAAGAAATTTTAAAAAAATATTTTTGGAATGGCTCGGAAATGTGAAAATACATTTCAGGGACCCGTTTCGTAAAAAATCGAAAAATTCCAAAAAATTAGGGAAAATCCGTAAAATAGAGAAAATAAATGTGTTGCAAGAATTTTCCAGAAAATGTTTTTGGAAGCCCTAAAAAATGTGAAAATACTTTTCAGGGTTTCAGGGACCGATTTCGTAAAAAATCAAAAAGTTCCAAAAAATTATGGAAAATCCGTAAAATAGAGAAAATAAATGTGTTGTAAGAAATTTTTAAAAAATATTTTTGGAATGGCTCGGAAATGTGAAAATACGTTTCAGAGACCAGTTTCGTAAAAAATTGAAAAATCCCAAAAAATTATGAAAAATCCGTAAAATAAAGAAAATAAATGTGTTACAAGAAATTTTTAAAAAATATTTTTGGAAAGGCTTGGAAATGTGAAAATACGTTTCAGGGAACAGTTTCGTAAAAAATCGAAAAATCTCAAAAAACTATGAAAAATCCGGAAAATAGAGAAAATAAATATGGTGCAAGAAATTTTCAGAAAATGTTTTTGGAATGGCCCGGAAATGTGAAAATACGTTTCAGGGACCGGTTTCATGAAAAATTGAAAAGTCCAAAAAAATTATGGAAAATTCTTGGAAAACTCACATTTTCTAAAAAATTCTCGCACCAAATTTATTTTCTTTCTTTTCCGGATATTTCATAATTAATTTTTGAAGTTTTTAGTTTTTTACAAAACCGGGCCCCGAAACGTATTTTCACATTTCTAAGCCCTTCCATAAAAATTTTCTGAAAAATTCTTGCACCAAATGTATTTTCTATATTTTTCGGATATTTCATAATATTTTGAGATTTTTCAATATTTTACGAAACCGGGCCCCGAAACATATTTTCAAATTTTCGTACCCTTCCGGAAACATTTTCTGAAAAACTCTTGCGCCGAATTTATTTTCTATATTTTCCGGATATTTCATAATTTTTTGGGATTGTTCGATTTTTTACGAAATCGGGCCCCGAAACGTATTTTTACATTTTCGTGCCCTTCCGGAAACTTTTTTTTTAAAAATTCTTGCACCAAATTTATTTTCTATATTTTTCGGATATCTCATAATTTTTTGGAATTTTTTAATTTTTTACGAAACCGGGCCCCGAAACGTAATTTCATATTTTCGTGCCCTTCCGGAAACATTTTTTGAAAAATATTTGTGCCAAATTTATTTTTTATATTTTCCGGATATTTCATAATTTTTTGGGATTTTTCAATTTTTTACGAAACCAGGGCCCGAAACGTATTTTTACATTTTCGTGCCCTTCCGGAGACATTTTTTGAAAAATTCTTGCACCAAATTTATTTTTTATATTTTTCGGATATTTCATAATTTTTTGGGATTTTTCGATTTTTTACGAAATCGGGCCCCGGAACGTATTTTTACATTTTTGTGCCCTTCCGGAAATATTTTTTGAAAAATTCTTGCACCAAATTTATTTTCTATATTTTCCGGATATTTTCTCAGAGTAATTAGATTTTATATAGATAAATCAAATTCAAGTTCAAATGAATATTCTATCCAAATCCAAATCCATTTTTTTTACATCCAGATCCAATCCAAATTCAATGGATTTAAAAATAAAAGGATATGAATTTTACAAAATAGATTTGGATTAAAGGATATGGATGGATGCAAAATCCATTGCCATCGGTACGAAACCATTTTCCCCATACCTGTACAACAATTGGCTCCATTTTAATTTTGATGCATATTTTCTGAATCTTGATCGTGACATTATCTTTTGAAATTGAAGGAAATTGATTGAGAATGGCGGGAATGAATCTAGTAGGTTTTATCTATGTTTGATGGATTAATAGGCTTTGATTTAAAACTTGACCATCAACATCTCTTTGGTCTAGATGGTTGTTCTGTTTTGTCATATGGACATAGAATGAAGATCAAATAAGCCATATACATACTACACAGGTTCTTTGGTTTGAACTAGGCCCGAAATTGTAGGATTATGGTTCTGCAAAATGATAATGCTCTTGTTTGGGATGATATTCAGATTTTTTTCTCCATATTGTTGCCATAGATAGAGGTGGAGGTAAGGTGTTTGTTGTTTTGCCTAGGTGAAAAATGCACTCTACTTGTTTGACAAAATGCTAAAGTAAAAATATTGCTACAAGTTGGCACTGGGAATTAGAGTTCACAATTAAAATGGTTTGAATATGAAATTGAATGGATACTTTGCTGACTTTGGTTTTGGAGAACATTCTATGCCTTGAAATTGAAGTGGAAATTCAGGGGACATGGTATTATATTGGTTGATGGGCTATCAGTTGGATTTTGTTATGCTCATAACTTGTAATTTGTCAGTATTACAAGGTGCCAAAAGGGCTTAAAGAAATGGCATATGAGGAGGATACTATGGAGGCACAATGGGCAAGTTGCAGCTACATTGAAAGCTATTAATTAGTATCAAGCTTATCAAAGATGGAGTTGTTTCTACACTTAAAATTACTGCAGCAGCAAAGGCATCAGAATTTTTTTGTATGGTTGAGGAAGGAATTACACATTGTTCGAAAGATGACATGAATGAGAAGGTAGATTTGGATGGTATTGTTACCATTTTTTTTTATGGATATCTCAATTAAAAGATTTAAGTATAAATATATATATATATATATATATATATATATATATATTATAATATATGTAAATTTTTTCTCGGAAAATATTTTACAGCATTACAACCAAACATCAAAAAATATTTTTTTGTGTTGTAACCAAACACAAAAAAATATTTTATTTTCCTGTAAAATATTTTCTTCTGTAGAATATTTTCCCTCGCACAATATTTTACTGCAAACAAACGAGGCCTTGGTGTAAGTGTAATTGTGCGATTTTTTTATAATAAATCTTGTTGTTTAAAATTTATTGATGCATTAAAAAAACAAATAAATAGCAATTTTGTTCCTTTTCTTTTCTTCGTTATGAACAATAACTGTTCCTAATTTGATATTGATATCACCATTAATTCCTCAAAGGAAAATTTTACAAAATGAAATGAAATCGTTAAACTTTCTGTATATATTTTGATAAACGTATTAATTAGACTAAATTTGTAAATTTAAAATTTTATCACCACACATCTAAATGTATATTTAATATTTCTTATGCTGAAAGGTAAAGTACTTTATATAATTTCCACTTTAAATATGGTTACATAATTTTTTTTTATCAGATACCAAAGTTGACCTCAATTCAGATATGGACAATTTCATTAACTTGTGATGAAAATATCGACGTACAATATTTTCCTAAAAATATGTGAAAGAACAATGATTTTACTGTGCTTGAAAATGTATTGAAGATGGAGTGAAATGCATTGAAATTTTATCCATTATATTTTATTGTAGATAAATTAAAAATTTGGTAATGCTATATTGACGACTTAAATATTAATAACTTTTAATATCTTTAATCTCCAACCTCCATCTTATTATCATCTAACTGTGGGTATCACTTTAATAAAAATAAAAAAGTACTGTTTTCCCTTTCTTTTCCAACTCTAAAACTCGCAAGGCATTTTTATCTTATTTCCTAATCAATTATCTTCTTCATCTCTCTCTATTTTCTACCTACCCTTACCAATTTGAAATTCCTATTTTCTAGCTGCATGATAATACTAAAACCTTAGGGTGGGCAAAATAAAGCCTTTTGGTAACGGTGTACAGTATAGGTGCATGCTCCTAAAAGATACTGTGCACGCATGAACATAGGGGCATGTGTGCATTGTATCTTTTAGGGGCATGCACCTATACTATACACCGTTACCAAAAGAGTTCATTTTGCCTATCCTAGGGTTTTAGTATTGTCATGCAGCTATAAAATAAGGATTTCAAATTAGTAAGGGTAGTTAGAAAATAGGGATTTTAAATTGATAAGAGTAGCTAAAAAATAAGGATTTTAAATTGGTAAGGGTAGCTAGAAAATAGGGAGAGAGGAAGAAGATAATTGATCAGGAAATAAGATAAAAATGCCTTGCGAGTTTTAGAGTTGAAAAAGGAAGGGAAAACAGTATTTTTGTTTTTATTAAAGTGATACCCATCGTTAGATGATAATAAGATGGAGGGTGGAGATTAAAGATATTAAAAGTTATCGATATTTAAGTTATCAATATAGTATTTAGGGCTGTAAATGAATCGAGCCGAGCTCGAACACTGACTGTTCAAGCTCTGTTCATTTAAATTTTAACGAACATTAACCGAGCTCGAGCTGAGCTCGAGTTTGGTCAAACCTAGCTCGAGCCGAGCTTCGAGCCTATATCGAGCTTTGTTTAAATCAAGAGCTCGGCTTATAAGAAAGATAGAATCCGTAAGATGAAGAATCAGAGATGAAGAACCTAAACACCATAAATGATTTTCATTGTACTAAGAAGAGGAAGAGGAGGAGTGTCGTATTGGCGGCTGCATTTTTTCAGAGGAAAATGAGATTAGGGTTTTACTAAGCATATAATGATTGATGAATATATATAGTAGGGATTGAATTGGATCTGAATTGCCTTTGTTAGGCTTTATGTCCATCTTTTCTCTTTTTTTATCTATATTTTATATATCACTTTTATACATGTTTTTTCTTTACTATTTATTTTATATTTTTATATTTTCCATTTTTATATTCATTTTATACTTATACTATTTTATACTTATTCATAATCTATCTATTTCATAAATATAATGTATAAAGTTTTCAAATATGTTAACGAGCCTGTTCACGAGCCTAATAACAAGCCTGTTGGCGAACTAGTTCGCGAGCCTCTTATCGAGTATGTTCACGAGCTTTCGAGCCGAGTATCCCCTTGTTCAAGCTTGGTTCGTTTACGATAACGAGCCTGAAATTTTATTCACGAACAAGCTCATTTACTAACGAACCGAGCTCGAACGAGCTTTGGCCAAACCGAACGTCCAGTAGTTCACGAGTAGTTCAGCTCGTTTACGGCCCTAATAGTATTACCATTAAATATCATATATGTGTTTTTTTAGGATGATTCCACCGTACGTGCATATTAACTACTACGTATTTTGACATTATTTTTATATTATATTTAAAATTAAATTAATGAGAGCATCATTTCCAAAAGCGTGTAATAGCACTCCAAATAGCTTCAACTCTACAATTTCTCAGTTTTCAAATCCTAGTTTGATATCTACAATTCTCAATTTTCAAATCCCAATTTAATATCTGCAACTCATCAATATTCAACCGAATCCTCTTCAATCATGGCTTTGGTAACTTCTCTTATTCCATAGAACGAATTCTCATAAATGCAATTACTTGTTACTATTTGAATAGGTAAATCTTCAAAACTGTAACAATGGCAGATTATTTTTGAAATTTGATTTCATCAATTGCTGGGGTTTTATTACTTACATTTATGAACAAATAGCTCCAATTGAACCTTCTGTCGCCATTAATATCAACGATTGAGTAATAGAACCCACTATAATCAACCCGTGAATACATTTTTGTTGAATATGACTCGAAGCAATAAAGAAGCTAATTGCTATCTTAATTTCACAGATTAAATAGATGAAAAACTCAAGAATTGAAAACAGTTTTTATCGGTTACTGAAATTTGCAATGGAAGCTCTCTGACACATGGTTTTCAAATGTAATTGTGTTAGGTAGTGAAAATTGACTTGTTTGCATTCAACTGTGAGAGACAAATATCTTTTTGCAGTGATTGTAATTGTTCGGTGATGGTGTAGTAGAGGAAGAAGCTAGAGAGATGGTAATGAGATTTATCGATGGTGTTTGCGGATGCCTTGTGTGGCCATTAAGGGCTATAGTGTGGTGGATGATTCTGGGAGAGATGAGAAAATGAGAATGGAAAAGTGGTTCATGAAAAGAAAAAAAAAACCACCAAAAGAGAATGTGGACTCGAATTCTTTCAAAGTTGGTGTTCAATTATTATTATTATTATTAATAATAATAAATAACCACAAATATGCATTTTGATTGGTTAATATATTGTATAAATATTTAGTAGATAGAATTACAATGCACTACAATGCATTGTCAGTAGAATTTTTTATAAAAGAAACCAAAAATAACATAAACTTCCGTAACTAGCATTTAAAATAACCGTCTAAGAAGTAGGAGCCGGGAACACTCACTGATCGCCCAATCAACAATACCAATAATAATGAAGATATATCTGCAGTAATAATACTAATTTCATCCTCATCCAAATCTCAACAACTCATAAATACTACTAGAAATAAATATATAAACTTGGAAGAACAATAAATAAAAGATAGCTACCAAACAGTAAAAAAGAGAGAAATCAAGGGCATTTGGGCTTCTTGTTGCGACTGGTCATACTAGTGTAGCATATGCCGCATCTCTCCCTGTTGCCGTAGGTTCCAGGGGGCACGCACTTGCATCTATCGCAGCAACTCACGCATGCTCGGCCGCACAAGTTCTTTCTCGAGTGCAATTTGCACCTCTCTGCGCATAACGGTATGCAATCTGCCCACCCAATTAATTCACTCCATAACTTCAGTATTTTTTGGCCAAAGTATATATAGATAAAAATATGTTTACCTGCTCTGGACCTGACTGGGGGCAACGGAGCACTGGCAGGGGGTGAAGGAGTGGGTGGTTTAGTGACTACTGGAGGAGTTGGAGCATGTAACCGGTTGTTTAACGGAGGGGGGGAACAGGAGCAGGGTTTGGGACTGGTACTGGCTTGGCCACAGGGGTGGAGGCCTTCACTGGAGATGGCGCTGGAGCTCTAATCTTGGAATTAATCGCCTGTATTAAATCAACAAGCTTAATTATAATAACACATTCGAAAGATCTTGGGGTGATTTCATGTGAAGCTGAATCTGAATAGATCTAGTCTGACATTTGAATTTGACTCGTAGAAAGGCAATTGAACATAGAAAATTTACCTTCTCCTTGAACTCTTCATTGGCGAGGGAGGCCTCCAAGAAACAAGATACAGGAGTATTTTAAGTTAGTTAATAATTTGAATGTGAAAGAGGATATAAAATTGTAGCTATAGCTAGAAGCTTACAGTAGAAATTGATAGAAGAACGGCAAAAACTATGAGTACAGCTTTGAAAGCCATTGCTGATAGAAGAAGGGAGAAGAAGAGTTGTCGGTGTTGGAAAACTAGTGTTTAAAGTTACTTTTAAAAGAATCAATATCGTACGTGGGTTTTTGATAAGTGAATTTTTGATTTTATATTGAAATGTTTCATATGGGCTTGCTAAGTTGCGAGAGAAATAGATGGGCTCTTGCGCTCATGAGAGAAATGGGCCAAAGTCATTTCTAGTGTAAATTGGTGGATTTCCCGTGCAGGTGATGGAAACTATGCTCATAACTGTTGTTTTAATAGAGTTGAGGGGACTATGCCTGTAACTGTCGTTTTTAATAGAGTTGAATTGCCAACAGCTATGTGAATAAATTTTTACCACGATTTAATTAAATGCTAATAGCTAGTTTTCTTTAAATATTTTATAACTCCTTGACCTCTATTTCTTAACAATTGAAAGGCTTTCAATATTTCATTTTTATATATTGAAATCCATTCTGTTGTATACTTTTTAAATATATATATATATATATATATATATATATATATATATATATTTTTATTCCTTCAAATTAACTTTGATGAAATTATTTAATTTTAAAAGAAACTGCAAATTATTTTTTAAGGATAACGCCTCGCTTTCAGATCATCTTTTAAATCAGTTCCAAACCTTCCGGTAGATTACTTCCATCTTTCGAATCAATTCTTGACATTTCGAATCCAGCCGTAATTTTGTTATTTAATGTTTTATTTAAGGATTTTAAAAAAAATTTACCACAAAAGGACAAAGATGTTTCTTTCATAGCAAAAGGGAACTATGTTAAAATAATAAAACATCAAAGTTAAAAATTATTTTTAGAAACATTGATTTATGAATTTTTTTATATTTATAAGTATTTTTATTAAGATAAATTTATTTAAAATTTAATAATAATTAAAATTTTTCATTTTTTTTAATAAATATATTTATTTCTTTCTGTTTTAATATTTAAAAAATTAATTAAGAAAGACTGTAGTTTAAAAAAATTAAATAATAAAAATATAAGCCATATAATATTTTGAAACTAAAAAAAACAGAATGTGGGTTCAACAATCAAGGCTGACGTTCTACCAATATGTTTAGGTTGGGTTTGAATTCTCTAAAGTTTAAACTCTTTAAAGTTGTACATTTTAGTTAATCTCAATCATCCATTAAATTTTAATGGTCCAGATTTTATTGCACCGTGGACTCTATAAACCACTAAAACGGAATCTTGACCAATAAAACTCAATGAATGATTGAAATGTACAACTTTAGATAGATTGAATTCTAAAGAATCCAAATCCGTTCAGATTTTGTGATAAATTTTTCTTCTTTAAATTTTTTTATGATCAGTTTAATATATGTGGTACTTTATATTCAAACATAAAATGAAACCAAAACATTATGCACAACAAATTTAAGTAATTAAAATTTTGGGTTGTATAAAAGTAAATAAGGTTGGCGGTGGGTCCAGGTGTGATGATTTGATACTTGGAAACAAAGCTACAGTTTCTTGAATTTCGGGTTCTACCCTATTCAGTTTGTAGTCAGGTTAACTAGTTTAATTAAAAATTGTGGTTAGGTAACTGAGTGGGATCGCATACATCTCCAAATGCCCAATATTTGTAGACCATCTCAAAGTGGATCTACATGCTTGCCAACTTGGCATATCAATATAGCCATGTAGCTCTGCTATTTAATATTAAAGAAACCAAAGCATCTCCAAGTTTATCAATTGTTGTGATTTTATGTTTTTAAAAAATACCTAATTCCTAGCGCTTCTTCATAATTTTATTTATTAAGGATATAAAACTGTTAATTTATCCTTGTATCTTAAATTAATGTCTTAATTTTTTAACCTAAATGCAATTATACTAATGATATAGTTGAAAGAATAACGAAAAAAAGTGCCTAAAAAAATACAAATGACAAGTAATTTAGTAATCAAATTTTAGGTTAGAATGCCTATTTTCAAAAGATGGAGGGAATATATATTAAGAATTTTTGATGCCTGGTGAGTTGATTTATTGAGAGAAAGAATGTCTCTAAACATTAGTCTATGTTATATCTCTTAATGTTCTATAACTTGTTATTGTGAAATCAAACAATACATCACTCATTCGGCCGAAGAAGAAATTACTTCCTAAAAATCAAAGTCACTATAAAAAGTTCCAAAAGTATCAATATTGTCACAAGTGGAGAATCCAATAACAAATGTTGGCATAAAATGTTATTGAATAAACAGTGTTAAGGTATCACAATTTATTTTGATATTCTTGTTACATATATTACATGCATGTATAATAAATAAAAAGGGATTACATTTTACATTTATATAAAAAAAAAGTCACAACTTCCAAAAATAAGGCTTTAACAGCCCCAAAAAGGAAATTCATATGGAAGAGCAAAGTGGGCACAGCAGAAGTGCAGGGCCATTCAAGATCCCGTGCGAAAAGCAGGGATTACAATTAAAAAGAAGAAAATCCAATTCTCTAAAGTTAAAATGTTATTTTTTTTTGTAATTGTGTTAAAAATGTTATTTAAATTCTATCAATTTTAACCAATTATTAAATTCAAATGTCTCAATTTTTATAAATCGACCGTAACCTCTCCTATCCAATTTGAGAAATACACTATTAAATCATAACCAAACACTTAATCTTAGACTTATAATGTTTGGTTCGTTAAAATTTTATTACATATAATATGAAAAAAATGAAAGAAAAAAATTAAAGATTGTTGAATTTTAAAAATAATTATTTTATCTGGTGACGGATTTTAAATAAATACTTTAATATTTTTAATTATTTTTTATTTATTTTTCTTCTATTATAAAAAATAGTGAAACGACTGAAACGACGGCTAAAATTCTAACTCCACCCAACATAAGAGGAAATGAGGAGAAATTTCAAATAACGTGCAGACTGCAGCAGAGTAAAAGATGGAAGCGGTGTTCCAACTTTCCAGGTTACATGTGAGACCACATGTTTATGTCACACACATTAGTCAGACCCTTTGTCGGATTCCCAACCCTGGATTTGCATAATTTATATCTTTATTGTATAATGTCCAACTAATTTCTGCCCATATTAAAAATTTTCGTTTAATCCTTTTAGGCTTTGCTTATATTCTATTTTAGAATTTACTGTCCGACTTTTTATTTTCATGAAGTTGTTAGACCTCTAATCGATTTATTATTACCTACAAACAGTATAGTCCGATTTTTTCCATAGACGACATCTGAATTCAAAATTTTAAGATATCGATATCTATAATAATTATAATATGATATTTTTAACCTACTAAAAATAGCTTAGTTGATAAAATGAAAGTACATAAAAGTGTTATCACAATAAAAGTCTCATTTTCAATTTTAAAACATGCTCTAAATTATATTTTTTTAATATTTTATAATTTATTTTTTAATTAAAATTATATTTTTATATATAAAATAATAAAAAATTAAAAAAATACATATCCGCCTAGACCACCACTAAGCCTCGCTTAGTCCCCGCTCAGGTCCCACCTAGACCCTTTAGAGCCTTGGCCGTCCGACTGGCGCCTAACGCTTTTAAAACAGTGTAATTTCTATTCAACAATATATAGGTTCTACGATAACATTTATTCCACTCATTACCCTATGAGTGAGTTCAATAAGCAATACATATTATTAAATTAATGTGTCATAAAATCGCCCTAACATATGTTAAAATTCATTTAACAGAGCTATCAGAATTCGAACCCTAGTCCAAGACATTCTACCATGTGTTCGACTCTCAGAGCATTAACATTATATTATACATTTATAATAATCATATGGATCACAAAACACATTTACTCGAATTGCCACCACTGAATGGGATGGATCCAAAGCAATTTTATGAATAAGGCAGTTTGGCGATGAAGCAGCAGAAATTATGAGTCTAAAACTAAACTACAAGCTGCAGAAATCAATCAAGTCATTTGCTCAAAAGTTCCAGAGACAGTTGATTATGTTACATGAATGCAGAAATTTCAAACCTTTTTTCCTTTTCGTTCCTAATTTACTTACAGAAATCGCAACATTTAGACGATGGCAAAGTCCTCCTCATCAGCAAAACTCAAATTCAAAGTCTGTAACTTGAAACCCGCATCTTGTATTACTTCAACCAAACTAGAAGCCACCCCTGTAGCTTGCACAGTTGTTTGTTTTGTCAACTGAAAACAGAAAGAACAGCAGACCAAACATTAACCACCTTAAAGTTCTAAACAAAAAACTTAACTAATGCTTACCCAACTATTACATGTGCAACACATTCTAAAAGAGAAATGTCTACACACAATGACAAACCAATTGCTTATACAAATATAGTTGAGATGTTGACTAACCTCGACAAACTTAATACAAACATACAAGAAAGATACATTGAGATGTTGACTAACCTCGACACTTGCAATACCCTCCACCACTTTAACCTTCAAATCTGCAATTCCTTCCGTCCCCTACATCAACACATGCAACTAAAATCAGTTGGAAAGTCAATACTTCAAATAAGAAATTAGAAATACTGTTTTCAAGCTAACAGAAAACCAAGAATGAGTGAAGACTGAAGACAAATCATTAATAAGGCCAGACCTCATAAGATTCACAATTCAATCTGCAAAAAGTGAAAGCCTCTAAAGAGTATTGATTTTGCCATTTACATTCTCATTTTCGTTGTCCTTCCAACTTCTGAAATTCGCAACTTTTTTGAGCTTTAAACCAGTCCTAGGTCATATATTACGATGTAGCTCAAGCCTCAAGCAATGTGAGATATCTAATAGTAATGATAATGGTAATTATCTTTCAAAAGAAAATTTTCTACAAGAGACAACAAAAATTAGCAACAGAATTACAGAAATGATTTGAATGATCAAATCTGCTTAAACACAATGATAGGGTTATATTCTTTTTTTTTTTTAATCTGTTGATAGGGTTCTATTCTAATTACAGAACAAATAGTCAAAATATTTTGCAGCAAAAGAAAGTTTAGTACCTCCAAGGCCGCAGTCACTGCAGGAATAGATGCTTCATTCATCATTCCATCGGCCTACACATATGCGCAAGAGAATTAATCAAATACATACAAGCTAAAACCCCATTTAAACTACAACTTAAAACCTCAAAACCGAAAATGCAAGGAATAATTTAGCACCAGTAAGAATCACCCAACAACAATTCATTTTCAGACCAACTTTGCAATTATAAGAAAAATTAAATCAAGTTTACAAATACATTTGGTAAGGCATAAATTCATGACGATAAGCATAAACCCATCAAGAAATTCTCAGAAACAATAACGCAAACAGTTAATAGACAAGAAAACAAGTACCTGAAAAAACATGGTGAGAGTGTCAGAAGGAGAGACAGGGACGGAGACCGTTTGTTGTTCCTGTTCTTCAACTGGTGGCTGTTCTTCTTGTGCGATTTGGGTTTCCTCTTCCACTGCTCTTAGTTTTCTAATTCCATAGGATAAGGGATTCCTGTTATTTGGGGCACTCTTTAAATTTAAGCCGTTGAAAGAATTGGCAAAGCCATTGAATTGAAAATTGGGGGTTTTAGGGGAAGAGGAAACGGAATAAGAGGGGATTCTGTGAGAATTGGGAGGAGAAACGGAGTACAGAGATGAGAAAGGAGATACAGTAGCCATTGTTAGTATGAGTAAGAAACTAGCACTAGAAGATATGGACGTTGAATTTTTTTTGTAAATTTTGATACCCCTATCCACAATTCAGACTATTGGTTTGGTTTTCTTATGTATACTCGCTCATATCGTATTAAGTTCCGATATCAATCAACCACAGCCATTGGATTCTTTTTATTCTTCTTATGTTTAACTTCATTTCAAAATACAGTTATTTTCATTAAAATATATTAATAATGCTTTGCTCTTACTTTATGGCTAAATGCATGCGTTGCCTCCTGGTTCTAGCTATCTTTAATTATTTTGAATTTTCAAGTGTGACTTCACCTTTAAAATTAAAAAAACTGATATAGTTTGCCTCCTTAATGTCACATGTCAGCTTCTTATTAGAGAGAAAAAATCGGAAAAATTGTATCTTTGAAAAGTTAAAGCAACTAGAAGCTGACACGTAGCATTAAAGGGGAAACTGAATCAGTTTTACAAATTTCAGGAGGTGAAGTGTCACACTTAAAAATTCGGAGTGACCAAGGGTGATTAGAGTCAAGTTAGAGCGGGAATGTATGTATTTGGCCTTACTTTATTTACTATGTTATGAAAAAGAAAGAATTTGTGTGAATGGTCTGATGTGAATTGGGTATTCCAGCTTTACTGATGTTCCTTTCTTGTGTTATTTACTTCATTGGAACAAAAACTGATGGTGTAGTTAAACCTCAAGGCAGTCCTTTAACCTGTCTAGCTAAAAGGAAATAACACTTGACTTCCCTCAAAATATATTTCTTTTCAATTTGTTCCCCTTAAGTTGATCAACCCCAAGCTCTATCTTACAGATAAGTTCGGGTGAGTCATAATATAAGTATGATAAATAGTAATATGATATCACTTTGAAAAGAAAGAAAACCTTCAGAGTATCCGCTGATGTGACATGTTGACTTGATGATGAAATTAGTCGTTTTGTTACACTTATAAATAGGTTTCTTGACAAAGTAGCTATTATAACAAACAAAGATGAAACAAACTTGGATGGCTCAACTACTAATAAATGGAGACTTTGTAGTTGGTTAAGAATAATGCCCTTGTGGTAATATTCAACCTTTCTTTGTACAACAACAAACGTATGTGATTCTGCATGCTCTTCTGCTTGCCAAAATATTTAGGCAGCAATAGTTTTTCAAGTGCCAACAACATTTACTATATTTACTATGCCAAGCTTAACCATCTAGATCCCACGTATGATAGAGCGGTTGTTCCTCGTCTTGGAAGGCTTATAGGCAAACAAGGTGGAATCACATTGCTACAAAGACTCAGAATTGGATTCATATTTACAATTCTTTGCATGTTAATTTCGGGATTAGTCGAAGAAAGTGAAGAAATGTAGCATAAACCAGGCCAATCAATTTGGGTTTCTTGACAAAGCAGCAACCATATGAAATTAACGTAGGGCGAGTTTGAGATTGTTATACACGATTCCAAAAAATATGTGAAAACATGTTTTAGGAAAGGGGGCGGAAAACATTTTTGGAATTGCCGACGACATAGATTGTTTAGCGACTAAATCCATGGAAACTTACATTGTATCGTTCAACAATGCAAAGCAGAATGATGCCATTGTGATCATCAACTATACTATTTCAATACTCTTACTCCTATGATTCAACAAGCTCTACGGCTTCAGAGGAATTTATGCGGCGAAAAAATTTCCAAGTACTGAAATAAATATATTTTTTTTATTTATTCCATTACAAAACTGAGCATAGAATTATGAGGGCCACTAAAGATTTTCATTCCTTGTATTCTATTAAATCCAGAACCATCATTTTTGGTGCGAACTTCATCCTCAATATGATTGAAATTTTCCAGTGAACAGAGTTTGCAAATTGCCTAAACTAGGTTCCCAAGAGTCTAACTACAGAGAGATTACGGGTGAGTAGTACTCACATACAAGTGCCCAAGAGCATTCTGAAACAGCCGGTCCAAGATTATTTCAAAGGATCTTTTGGTTACACATCTATTTTCAAAGCTGTAGAACACCTAACTCCATCAAAAATCTCTGTTAGCCGGCACAACCTTCAATAACTTTGCAATGTCGTAGGTGTTGAAGTTTTTGCCGTAACATAAGCAAAGATCCATGGCTGTCATTCCATCCTGAATATGATAAAAGGTTTAGCAAAAACTTCATGGCGACTTACAACTATCAGAAATTATATGTCATGTACCTTATTTCTTCTGCTCTTATCAGCGTCATTCAATAACAAAACTTTAACTATATGCCTATTTCTAGTTTGCAGGGCAACATGCAGTGGAGTCCAGCCTTCCTGCATAAATATAAGAAAACGTTATCGGGATTAAGGTATCAGCCAAACGTAGACATTGGACAGTTCTTAGAATCTATGCTTACATTATCTGTAGCGTTAACATCAGCCTTGTATTTGATCAATATCTTCACAGTTTGCAAAGCACCAACTTGAACTGCATGATGCAAAGGGCTAGCACCATCCTGTTTTTTCCATTATTCAATTTATTAGATAAAATGGATTTGTTAATAACAATAACCATAAGAACACGACGACAAATAAGAAAAGATAAGAGACAGTTTGTGGCATTGCAGATTTAGGCTCACCCGATCTGCAATGTGAGGGCTTGCACCTTTCCTTAGAAGATGAGTCACCACAGACTCCTTTTTTCCTATAATTGCCTTATGAAGAGCAGTGAAACCATCCTATTCAACCATTTCAACTTCTAAATTTTTCTTAAAGTAAAAGCCAGAATTAAAAGAAATAGAATGAAAATGAAACCACATCGGATAAGGTTTACCTTATCAACACTGTCGATATCAAGTCCTCCTTCCAGAAGTGTGTCCATAAAGTGTATCTGACCGGATAATGCTAGGGTCTGGAGCGGTTTCCATTTATCCTAATGAAGGTGAAAGAACATGAACATAAAACAGAAGAGAAAAAAAGAAATCCTTCAGTAATGGGAAAATTGCATGCTATATATTTCTTAAGAGTGAGTAAGCTCAAGCAAATGGCAACTCAAACTGTAGTATAAAATATATGAGCATATATTACTCCTAGTGATGGAGAAGAAGAGATTTCCTATTACAGATAAACAAGATTCACAAAGTTGTCAAACTCACAGTTGATATTTTGCCCATGTTATAAGTTGCATTTTGTTGTAAAATTGCTCTTTCTTCAGGTCCTAAAATTTTTTCAATCTCTGCATCGAATAAAAGGGAGAAAAAGAAAAAATTAGAAAAAAATCTGATGTAAGTGAAAAAAGCTAACAGTAAAAACTGTGAGGTGTGTTATTCCAATTCAATGTCAAAAGCCAAGAAAAACTAGATCATTCTAGTACATCGGAATCTCACCAAGTGAACTAGGTAAAAGGTTCTGGAATTTTTTTTGGTAAAAAAAGGTTCTGGATTAATAGACTGCAAAACAAGGTTAGTTTGGTTATACCAAATGCTGGAGTTCAGCGTATCTCTCTAATAACATCTTGATCTCCTAAACCTAAAGTATGGCCATCATAACCCATCTAGCAATTCGTGCTGATGAATTGATATGTGCTCCACTGGTCATTTTTTTCCCTTGAAGTAACTGTGTTTGATCTAGTCAGAAACCCAAATTCATATCCAAGCATTGAAACTCAAATTGATGGAAATGTAAAAATAAAAAAGGCTTTCTTATACCTGTGAGTCAAAATCAAAACTAGACTTTCCATTCCCATGATGAAATACTTCACTTCTTCATAAAAGCAAAAACGTCTTATATGGAATGACATTCAAATAACAATAGATATTGAGTCAATAAAAGCTCTTTAACTTGGCTTAACAATGCTTCAAAAAGTTGGCTGATATTTTCTCCTAGATTGAAGCATTCATCAAAATCCTTTATGCTATTTGTAAGTCATAACTGCAATAATGTTCCTAGTTGCTTTCAACATATTTTAAACATTCTTTTCAATCGATGAATCCAAGGAACAGATCCATGCAACAAGCAAAATTACAAAGAGGAATAAAGAACAAAACGGATACCTTTTGCAAGGTCCTCATCATTATTTTCTGATGAGGAATTATCAACTTTCCTAGTAACATAAGCAGTATTTGTTTCTTTCTCCCAATCGCTCTCAAAATCCAAGTCGTTTTCTTCCAAATCTTCATCTTCTTCATAACAATCACTGCCACTTCCATCATCAGGTTCTTCCCATACTCCTTGGACTATTTCTGAGGTTGAATCCCATTTTGACTCAACCGCACCAGCACTCAAATTTGAGAATTTCTTAGCAAGAATCAAATTGCATCTTCCTTCTGTAGACCAGTTTGATGCTTTAAACAAATTGGTAGTAGCCGAACTAGCCAATGTATAGGGCTTCGGAAGCATACAATTGAAAGGAGAAGTTGCAACTCCTGTTGCCAACATTTTGTGTTCCTCAATGGAAATTGACGCCAAATTTCAACTAATGAATCTGCATTTTCAGAGAAGAAACTCATAATTTTACCACTGTTGTAGTCAATAGAAAGCTTAAAAGGATAGAATTAAGCCTCATGCTTGAACATTCAGATAAAAAAATTACAAGCGGAAAACAAAAACAACCTATCGAACAAACCAACCTAATCAATTTCAGTAACACGAAGCAACAAGGCCGAACGAAAAGAAAAATACATTACATCCGCACCTCAAACCAGTCGTGCTTCGTTGCTTCACAGTTGGTTTCGTGTGTTCAAGATTAGGGTTTCTAAGCAATCCGAAGAATGAGTTAACGTATAAGAGGAGAGGGATTTTTACTTATTAGTTCAAATTTGAGATGTGAACCAGAGAGATAAATTGACGGAAAACAGCCTTATCATGAGCGGGTAACAGTATATATTTCATTCATCTTCAAACAAAATAGTAGGCTTAAATAACTCCTTAAACCCCTAGAACTCTTACTTTTTGACAACTAAGTCCCTAGATTTTTTTATCGCGTGGCTGATTTATCTTTATATTTAGCTCAACAAAAGATAAAATGAAGAAGAAATACTTTCTATTTTGAGCTTTAAAAAAAAAAAAAAAAGTTAAAATTTTTTTATAAGTATTTTTAAGTAATAAGTTATAAGTTTAGAGAAATAGCCTTATATTTTCGGTGAGTATCTTAAACAGTATTCAAGCGCTTATCACAATTTAATTTAAAATGAATTTATTATTTTATATTATAATCGAGAACAATATTTGAATAAAATATCTTATTTTATACTCCTTCTGTTTTTTTAACTGACGCTTTTGGTAAGTTTGTCATCTTTAATTATTACATTAAAAATTAAAGATGACACTTATTAAAAAAAAATTATTTAATTAAAAAACGACACTTAAAAAAAAGAGAGAGTATTAAACTTTTGCTTCCCTTTTTTCTTATAAATTTCTCAACAAGCTAATTAGTGTATTACTTTTTACTTAAGTTCAAGTTTGATATTTTTTTTAAGTTGTTATAATAAATTATTATCACAAATTTTTAATAGAATTAGATATTTTAGCTTTAAATAATATATTTTATCTCTTCATATTAATTAAGTAGGATTTTTTTAATTTAATTTTTTTAAAAATTAAATCTGTTATTTTTAAAAAATATTAAAAAATGAAGTTTTTACAGTAAGCAGGGATGCACAGTCAACTAGCCCTAAATATATTATATATGAGTATGATTATAGTTAATCATTTATGGTCATGATTCATTTATAAAAGTTCTTCACTCATTCTAGCTATCTACAAATAATTCATTATTATTTTAAAAAAATTATACTAAGTTGTTCAATATAGTTAGCTTTACTTGTTTGTACTGTCAATTATTAAAATTACTTTTAAAAGAATCACAGAGTATAAATATAGGTTATCCTCTAATAATTACTTATATTGTTCTCTTTTTATGTACGTATTTCATTTTAAACTTGAATTCATCATTTCTGCTAACTGTTCTTAATAATTAATTATGTATAGTTTATGCAAATTATTTTTTTTATATATTATGAAACTATTTCTGAACTAAGTGTATTACACATGCAAAACATCAAGAACTAAGCAGTTGATCAAGAGCTAATTGTAATTTTAACAAAATATAGAGGATTGAAGATGTATTTTAATCACAAGTTATGTGGTGTATAGTTTAATAATACATGCTACTTAAGATTGAACCTAAAGAGTTGATACTATAAACAGAAATTAGCCACCAACGCAAGCTGAGCAAGTTTGAGGAGAACAGGGTTTGAATCCCACTAAATACACTTGTTGGGAGGAATGAGGAGCCTTAACTGTGACTAAGTCCCGAACAAGATTACACTTGTAAATATTACCAAAATTTACAAAAAAAAATAAATAAAGAGAAATTAGGCCTATCCTAGGGATTTCAATTTAGTTTTATCTGAAAGGAAAAGTTCTTACTCTATATCTTGCATTTAAACTGTCAAAAAAAAAGTGTGCAGGACCAGAAAGCACCAAACAAAAAAAATGTGATAATGTATTCCAAAGAGAAAATGAAACATTATCTGTTTTATGGGTACCTCCTCATTAACTCATACCATCAATAGCATACACCAATATTGTACAAAATCAACTTCCCTATTCTACTTAATTCAATTTTGCATTATACCAACCTTTTCTCTATCTGTGATGTAAAGTTGTTATCCTGGGAACTGGATTTTTGTCCCCTTTCAGATTCTCCTTTACAAACACCAAAAAAAAAAAAAAGAAGAAATTTAAGACCTTTTTGAATCCAATGTTCTTCAACTCACTTGCTCACCAATCAAATCCAGCCCAACAACAAGAAACGACAATCCTTGAAACAGCAAGTAGTAGAAATGAACTCCATGGGCTGACAACAGAGTTCTTGCTGCTGCAGTTAGCAGAAGAAATGCAAGTGCTAGTTCTTTCCTATAAAGCATGTTTTTCTTCTTTTTAACGCCTGTTGTTTCCACTTCTTTCAGCTTACTCAACAATTCCAACCCAGATTCCAAGTGCCTCCTCGAGATTCTCTCTTCATTGGGACATTTAGATTCCCTCTCGGCAAGAGCTAACAAATCCGATTCCGATGATCTCCCTGTTTTCTTTGTCACAACCCACTCGTAGGCGCTTCCCAGCTGAAACAACCCCGATATCATCGCATTGAATTTTGTAACCGACATTGTGTTCTCAAACAGCAAGTAGGGTACCAAAAAGGGGAAAGATTTTGGGGCAGGAAGAATGTTCAAAAAAGACATGAAAACCGGCACATAACAAATAACCCAAAGAGGTAATTCGGCTTCCGGTAGGAACATAGTCAATGGAAGTATGATACAGAACAGAGTAAATGAGTAAAATGGAAGTATAAGTTTCCTCAAGAGGAAGAACAAAAATATCAAGTTGGCTTTTTTCCATATTGAAATCTGCAAAAAACATAAATTATTTAGCTACTGCGTTAATTAACCAAAACATGCATAAAATTTCTATGATTAAGCTAACCTTGGAAGTGATTATAGCTGGAAGACATAAGCGAATGAGCTGCATTGGACCAGAGTGCCATCGGTGCTGTTGTTTCTTATAAGCTTCATAGGATTCAGGCAATTCGCACAGCACTTTGACGTCGTTAAGGAAAATAAATTTCCAGCCATTTAAGTGGGCCCGAACCGCAATGTCCATATCTTCAACGGTTGTTCTCTCGAGCCAACCGCCTGAATCCTCTAAAGCCTTAATTCTCCACACGCCAGCTGTCCCATTGAACCCGAAGAAATTTAGAAACAGACCATTCACTTGTTGTTCAACCTCGAAATGGAAACACAGGTTTACGTTTTGAAGCCTCGTAAGTAAGTTTTCGTCCTTGTTTACAAAGGACCACCGAGCCTGAACTAGACCAAGCTCAGGATTTCCCTGTCACAAGAAATCATAACATGTTATTCACTACAAATGTCGAATTTTGATTGGATAAAAAGAAATCGAATGTTTACCCTAAAGTGAGGAACTGTTTGCTTAAGAAAATCGGGGTTAGGCTGGAAATCAGCATCAAATATAGCAACAAACTCGTAGTTTCGAACATCGTCACAACCCATTGCTGATTTAAGATTACCGGCTTTATATCCTGTTCTGACCAATCTATGTCTGTAAATAATGTTAACCCCTTTCTGTTTCCAAGAGGAAACTTCATCTTGAATTAACAGCTGCACATTTGCATCACTCGAATCATCAAGGACTTGGATTAACAATCTATCCCTGGGCCAATCAAGCTGGCAAGCAGCACCGATCGATTGTGCATAAACCTAAATCGAAACAAAAAATATCCGAATTTTCAATCAAATCAGATCCAAAAACCTAATAACAGATATTCAAATATTCAATCATGAAAATAAGCAGACTATAGTACTATAGTATAGTTTGATTACCTCTCTTTCATTGCACATTGGAATCTGAACAAGAACCATAGGGAAAGTTAAGGGTTCTTCAATGTCATAAGCTTCACCTTTAATCTCAGGTTTCAGTTTCTTAAACTTAATCCAAAAGCATCCAAGGCAAAGAACCAATCGATCGAGCGATTGAATCAAGAACAACACAGTACAGAATTTAGAGAGCATAACCAACAATGGGGCAACATAATCAACCCTAAAAGACCATAAAGCCATGTACAACCAATGCACATAACCCTGAATCTCCAATGGCGATATAACATTCAGATTCCATTGCTTGAAATGAGCAATAACTTCAACTATCAAAGCAACTACAGAGATAAAAAGAAACAGTTTAATAAATCTATACAACTTCCCTTTGCTCCGGGGCTCTTCTTCCTCTTCGCTGCTCATTTCGCGCTTTTTAATCGAAACGAGCATAGATTTGAAAGCCGTGGCTAGCCATGAAATGCAGGTGAAAGCCTTGTAGATTTTCAGAAGAACTACCCAAGTGAACTGCTTAGGGCTAGCGGCTTTGTGTTTATCAGGAAACAATGGATCTGAAGCATTGATTTCTACAATAGCGAAGTGATTCGGCTTCTCCATTGTTACCACTACTGAATTGGGAGCCATTTCACTTATAGCCCCTCAAATCCAGACCAAGATTTAATAACAGAAGCAACAATTAGAAGTAAAAATCCAATTGGAGATATGCTGAGCCAGAAAGAACGAAAGTAGCCAAGAAAAATTGAATCTTTATCACCCAAAACAGGCAAATGAAGGAGATTCTTAGACTGACAAGAGAGATATCAAATTAAAGAGAGGGAAAGAAGAATGAATTTGTTCATATGGGGGGTGTGAAGTGAAGTAAAGTAGAAATAAAGGAGTAGAAGAGTGTATAACGTTGTAGAGTGAATGGGGTCAGAGTTGAAAAATCCAGCTCATGTTGTATGAGAAATTCCTTAATCAAGAGATTAGGTATAATTAGTATGAAGAAGATACAGTGAGAGTAGGATGGATTAGTATATAATTAAAGTCAAATAGGAAGATTATTTAAAAGAAAGGAAACCCACCGGAAAAGACAACTGGGTACAGCCAAATTCAAGTACAGACCCACAAAATATTCTCCAGGTCTGATATTCGTATATTTTAGACTATAACTATCCATAGTTATAAATTTATATTGAAATAAGTTTAATTCAGTCAACTTTAATTTATTTCAGTTCAGCTTTTAAAAGTTGAAAACAATATAAATTAAACTTGTATGTTGGTTGTTTTTTTTATTGTTAAATGCAGTTAAGTAATTGTTGGATAATAGTAATAAAATTACTATAATCTAATGTGATGCCTAGAGATAAAATGAATTATGGCTTAAATAATTAAAAGGGGTGGCGGTTGAATTTTTCCTTCCTTTTTATGGTCATGGTTTGTTATTTCCTTATTTGCTTTTGCTTACAACTATTTCTAATTCATTATTACCATAAAACTACCAATTAGTGATATTTTAATATTCCTTTCCAAAATTAATCTTGCAAATTGAATAATATTACTATATTAGGCATATAGATAAATGGAAAGGACCAATTTCATACATAATTGTTATATGGTGAGTAGTCCAACGGAGCAGACCATAGTAGAATTTTAACTTTGTTTATTTAGCGTTATATATATATATATATATATATATATATATATATATATTATTATTATTATTATTATTATTATTATGATGATGAATATTTTGGCTTGATTTTGAGTACACTGAGCCCTTTATTGCTCTAGTGCAATATCCACTAGAAGTGCCTGGACTCGTGCAAATAATTCATTTTTATGGCTGTCAATCTTGATTGATAATTTATTGCCACATAACTCAGGTTAATACTTGTATGGCATCTGGCACATGCACTATTATTATTATTATTATTATTATTATTATTATTATTATTATTATTATTATTATTATTATTATTATTATTATTATTATTATTATTATTATTATTATTATTATTACCTGATCAATTTTTTATAAATCAAACAATTCAATCCGTTCCAAGTTTTGTATCCAATCATGATTATTTTTTTAAGAATTTGAGTCTTAGAAACTTAAATGATGTCGCGGGACTCAGTGCACAGGATTAGCTTGGTCTGTCTTGGGTTAGAGACCTGGACAAGCAACATCTCGTTAGAGGGCCAGGTCAGGGGTCCGAGGTGGCCTCTCCGACGCTTAAGTTAGTGTGGCGTGGGGGGGGATGATGTAGATATTACTAAAAGAGGTAGGTCGTGTGTGATGTATTACCTGGGGACGTGTGCCCTTATTCCTTTTATATGAGGGTAGCGTTCCTTAGATGATTGTCACATGTCCGGTCTTGGGGTTTAAGGAATGTCTAGATGATTGGCATGTGTCCCAATCCTCTTGATTTGGTGGTCAAGTTCTTGAAGTGGGCTTCATGGGCCTTTTTGGTGTTACAGCTTTATTTGCCCTGCTATCAGATGTCCCCCCCTTGGTCGAGGTAGACTCTTTAGGGTCAAACATCGGCATTATACGCCATAGGCGGATCGGATCTATTTTGAGGTTTCGGACATGGAGAGACAAAATGTGTCGTCGCATTTTGCCTCTGTTTCCAGAGATGTCCCCCCTCAGGTCAGTTCGAACTCTTTGGGGTTCGAGAAGCTTTAAGTTTTGCATGGAGGTGTGGTGTTATAGTGGCTCGTCGGAAGGTATGATGATCGATCCTCGAATTTACGTTGGTGGGGTTGCCCTTATCAACTGAAGCTTTTTGGGAGGGAAGAAATGTTCAAATTTTTCTTGGTGGAATTTTGACCGTCAACTGCGAACTGTGTTTGTGTGTTCCCAATGCTTTGGAATTTGCTGTCATTAATTGCAGACATCTACTCTCTCTAACCCTATAAATAGGGGTGGGGTAAACTGTTGTTTCTCATTATTCACTCATTAGTGATTCTATTAGTTCTTCCTTTCTGATAGACCAATCATGGGCCGCACTGCTTGGGTGATTGGGGGTCGACCTCCAGATGGTTTAATCATCGGACTATAGGGTCGTCTTGAAGACTTTTCTTTGCCCAAGGGCGAACGTAGTGCGGTGGGCTTTGCTTAGGGGAGGACGTAATGTCCGAAGGTCGGCGGCGGTGTCGTTGCAACTTCCCTTGTTGCACACCTTGGCAAAAGGTACTCTCTACCGCCATTCTATGCGTCCGGGAGTCCCACCACTGGCGATGGTTTGTAATGTCGTCCTCCTCCCATTTTCCCTTTTTTACCACTCGGAATCTTATCCTGGGGTTCCCGTGGTATTTTATTTTCTTTTTATTGGCCATGAGCTCGGTCGTTGGGAGCTCGGTTTTACCTTCTGTGAATGTAGTCATCGGTCTTACCAAGGCTACGAATTCGGCCATTGTGAGCTCGATTTTATGTTCTATGAATAAAGTTATTTTTTTTGTGTTATGTCGGCTATCTTTTATTGCTTGCTTTAATATTGTGGGTCGGCTCTTTCCCTTACGGATGATATCTATAGCTTCTTTTACTTATGCTCTGATTGGCTTACTTGCTTGTGCGTGGGGTCCACACGCGCCTTTTCGACTTTGGCGTGATGAGCATCCAATCGCTTGGGTTTCTCTAGTTCATAATTACTTGTTGATTCAGTTTTCGAGGTAACATTTCAAATTTTGCCGCCCATTTTCCTTATAAATAGTGGAGTCAACCTCTCCTGCTGTATCTTGCTCTCCTTATTCTTCTCTGCCCATCTTACATCAACTTCTCGCAGCATCGGTAAGTCTATGTTTTTTATTTCAATGGATATGTCTCATGTGTCTTCATCTGGTTCAAGATCCTCGTCCTCTTCGTCGACCTCTGCCTCGGTCTTTACCTCGGCATCGGTTGCTTCGACATCACACCCTACTACAACGGATGCAATTTTTGTACCTCTAATTCAGGTCATCTATGATCGACATCTTCCCTACTCGATTAGTGGCCGAACGTCCGCAGATTTTAATAGATCATACAGCTTTCAATTGAAAGAGCGGAATGCAGAAGCGTACACTGAGGAGGCCGTTTTCTCTCCATCGTATGTTAGCTTGAAAATAATAAATCCTGAACCAAGTACCAACGTTCCAAAATCCACAGCTATATCCTCTAAAGTTGTGGTGTGTACACCTCCATTGATCAGGATTTGGTTGACCGCTATACCGAGGTTATGTTAGATGTCCGTCTTAAAGTGTACGGGACCGTTTCATCCTCAGAAAATAGGATGGATATGCCACCTCGTGATACCTTTGTCATACTTGTGCAGCACATCAAATGGGGATTCAGGCTTCCCTTATGTAGGCTGATCTGTTCTATTTTAAGGGAATGTATTGTTTGCCCCTCGCAGGTGTCTCCTAATGCTCTCATGGAGCTAATGTTGATTGTGAAGTTGTGTCATGAACTGAATTTATGGTTGATGGTGCTGTCTTCTGATGATTTTATCACCCGGCATAGAAGAGGGCGGGCAATTATCTATATTAGTGCCGCGATCGGATTAAGATGAACAAGCTCGTTCATTGGAAGGACTCAGTGAAAGGCTTTAAGGACAAGTGGTTTTGCTTCCACTTGGACACCGATGCTAGGATAATATATTCGAGGAACACCCTCTATAGGCGCGATTACTGGCCCTTTCCTCTAACATGGAATACTCAACATAGGAATCCTTCTAAGTGGAGACCTGACAGCCGACTAACGTAGTAGCAAGTTTCTACTGTGAGTTACTTATCACGGATCAAGGTCCCGAAGCTGTCGTGGATCGAGGCTGCTCATTTATTGACCACTAATCACAGCCAGTATATCGAGGTAGAGGACAGGGTGGTCGAACTTGTCCCGAGGGTCAAGGACGACGAAGATGTCCAGCCCGCCGTTCTACAAGGTAATGATTGTTGTCCTTCTTTACTTTTTAAAATTGATTTGTTATTTTTGCCGATGTAGGTGTGTCTAACTAAGGCAATTACTTTGACATTATCGCAGCCCCGGTGAGGCCTAAGGAAAGGAAGGCAAAGAAGGCCAAAGTTACGGACACTGGGGTTTTCGAAGAGGGCAACTTGATGGGGACGGCTCAATCCACTCCCCGTCGGTCCGCTTCTCACGGGGGTTTAAGGTGTGCCGCGGTGCCAACTAGATCAGAATTGATTCCACCACCTGGTCCGGATGGGGTCGTTGATATGACCAATCATGGTAGAGCTGTTAACAAGAGTCCGGTCAGTGCTATCTACCTTCATTTCAACCAGGAGGCAACTGGCGAGATCTCAATATCGAAGAAGGCGAGGCTGAGTGCTGGCAATAAGGGGAAAATCGTGACTGGCGTCGGAGAGATCGCTTCTCAGCCTGATTGAAGCTTATACATGTCACCGCCCAATGTAAGACGATCATTTGCTTTTACATTTTCTTTTTCTTTTACTTATGCCTGTGTTTCCATGTTCTTCAGCTGTGGACGTTATCATATGGTCCGGATGTGAAGCTGGAGAATGACCTGGTTGTTCGATATTTTGTTAGTTTCATACGCCTTCTATCGGAGGTGGAGAGGCAGTAGAAGGTGAAGGTCGGACAACAGGCCTTATGCCACCAAGCCAATCTTATATCCATAAGTGTTGGTTTTGTTAGCAATTATTTCTTATTTAGCTTTCCCCGTCCTGAAGTTAAGTTATCCTGGTGTAGGCGCTGTTCGATTGTGAGCACGAGCTTTTTAGTGACCCGCAGAACGATGATGACTTTTTGCTGTAACCTTTATAGATCAATCGTTCTACCCTTTAGAGTCGAATCACATTTGGAAAGCCCCTTTTGACGAATTTGTACCTTTGACCGTGGTTAAAAATATTTAAAATGCATTTAGAATTAACCGTGTTCTTTCACCCAAGTGTGGAAATTTGTTTTGCAATTTTCTATAAGGTCCAAACATTTTCAATGAGTCTTGTTTATATCATTGGATTCTAGACTCTCTGAGGTTTCCGTAATGCTAAGAATCACCTTAATCGGAAAACCGTAGTGAATGTTATGAGCTTTTGAAGTCTAATATGAGGCCTTGCCCTAGCGTTCTCTCCCTGGTGCCCCTACTCCAGTGCCGTCGCCGGACAAGCCAGCCGTGTGAGCCGTACGGCCTAGCGTGGTCCCCCATGCCTGGGGGACCACGCCCCTGGCGCTTCATGTGATGCGGCTTGGCGCTGGCAGACCTATCCTCCTGTGTTTTTTCGGATTTTCTTGCTCTCCAAGTCGGGTTTTTGTGTTTTTTCCGTCAAATTCAAACATTTGGAGGGTTGATGATGAAATTTGGTGCTTGATAGGGTCTATAAAAACCCAAAAATCTCTTGATTTAGGACTTTTGGCTGATTTTGAAAAGAAATTCAGATTTTACAAATTCTTAGGTTTTTTAGAAGGAGAGAGCTTTATAAAGCTATGAAAATTCAAATATTTTAGGTTTATAGGCTTTATTAGGCTTAATCTTTTAGCTTTAAATATTAAAATCAAGTAGAAATCTTATGTAAAACTCATTTAAATAAGATTTATGGACTTTTCCTTACAAATCACTTTTTCCCTCGTTAAATCGGTCACTATTAGTCGGTATTTCCGTAAAAAATTCTTCAAAAGCTCACCAAAGGTTGATTCGAGTCTTGAGAGTGGATTCATAGCCTTTAGGTAATTTTCTGAGTTCCAATCTATTTCCTTAAGTTATCTATTGTTGTTTGCTGTGTTTCTGGTTGGTTTTCCAGGCGTTTAGCCCTTGTTTTCGACTTTTTTGTGACTTTCCGGTGAAACTCCAGCCGACCGCTCCAGCGACCGGCAGGCCGACTGAGCGACATGGCTGGCCGACTCAGTGAGTTGGCCTACCACGTCGCTCAGTCAGCCTACGTGACGCCCAAGTGGCCAGTCACTTTTTTCGCCGGATTTTCTAGGGTTTTTCCCCCCAAGCTGAAAAATCAAAGTTATTTCGCATTTTAAACCCAAATCTACTGGAATAATGTCGAAAATGACTTGAAATGTCAATAATCTTGGGTTTTTGGGCAAAAAAATGTCGATTTTGGCCTATTTAGACACTTTTTTCGGTTGGCCACTTCAGTGGGCAGTAGGCCGACTGAGTGACACCTAGGCCGACTCACTAAGTCGGTCTACCGTGTCATTCAAGCCGCCTACCAACTCACTGAGTCGGCCTACTGGCAAAAAATGCCCAAAAGGTCCCTGTTTGTTTTATTTTGTGTTTTTAGCCTTATTTTATAGTTTTCTTGCGTTTTTTACCCTGGTTTTCACCCAAAAAATTCCTGAAAAATCACATTTAACTTATAATACCATAATATAATTTTTTAATCTATTTTTCATTATATTTTACTTATTTAATTGGTTAAATCACCTTTTAATGGCCTAAAAATGAGGTTTTTAGCTAAATAAAATCTAAACAAATCTTTTATAATAATTAAAAATCCAAAAATAGTTTCTGTAATTTTAGTCTATTATTTTAGTTTGTTTAGTTCATTTTATTGATTATTAAGTTGTTTAGATGTGCATTTAAATACCTGAAATTTGTGTTTTAGCCCCGAAAAATCCAAAAAATATGTTTTCTCCATATTATATGTTTATTTCCTGCCTTTTATTTATTTATGCTTTATTTATGATTATTCGTATATATTTTGCCTCGTTTGGAGTCTGGTCCGAGTTGGTAAGTTCGGTTAAGACCCGATTTTGCCATTTTATTTATTTATCCACTTCATTTACGTTTACTTTTCCGCATTAGAAAAATGTATAGGTATGTGTAAAGCCATATAATAATTTATTTTCCTGCTTTATTTACTGCTTTTGTGTGATGTATGGCTATATAAACCGAAAACTCCAATCATTAACCGGATTTAAATCGCATAAGAATTGAAGTCGCGTTTATTAAAATGTAAACGTTTTTTTTATCTAAAAATTGAAAAGTAAGCAACATCATCCGAACTTGGAATCTCTGTTTTAAGGTACGGTCCAACCACCTGGAGGGAATATCGTACCCAAATTTCTGGTGGAGCTAAACCGGGTGGCGACTCTATCTTAAAATACGGGATTTCAAGTCTCGTATCCTTAACATGCAAACTGGACTTAAATTCAACATCAACATCAATTTCATCAATCTATCTTTTTATCACGCTAAAATAAGGATCAATCCTCGGTTTGCTTCACAACGCTCGTTGTTTCCCCCCGTGCTATGCATCTCACGCCGTCCTTGCGGGAAAAAGGTTGTCCGCCCACAGTGGCGACTCCACTAGGGATTTCCTTTTAACTTAAAACTTGAAAATTGCTTTCATTTTCGAAATTTGGTTAAAAGATTTTGATGATGTGCCTAAATCATTTTTTTAAATCAACGCTTTATCTCTTATGCCTTTTGAATCCACAGCTTAGTTAGATTCTAAGTTTTAAGGTGCTATTATTTCACCCCCATGAAGCTCAGTTGTATACCTCATGCCCCCCAGGAATTAGGGATATTTGTGGGCGGATCACTCATTTTAACTAACGTGTAATTCCTGCGATCGCACTTATTTGAAGAGTGCTGAGCTATATGGAATCAAGGAAAATGAGACCCTTGTACAGTGTCATTCCATGACACCATTAGTTTTAGGCTATGAACCGCGATAAATCTAGCCATAACAACTTTCCATTAGGCTCACCGAAATAATTTAGAACTTGGTCGCATACTCTCTTGCCGTTCTCTAGCGCTAGAGTTAACCCCAAATTCTAAATTGGCATTGTGCGGTGGAAGGGATTTATTCACTTTCGTGTACTACTTGTGTTGTGCTCATGCATACGCACTTCATAAATAGGCCGCCTATGGCCGACTCTTAATTTCAGTTTTTGCTTACCTCTACTCTCCCCTCCTTTGCAGGGGGAATTTAACAAAATGCCCGAGATCGTTTGAGTCCTGACAACCCGTATCTAGTTCACTAGGCATGGTGAGGAATTCGCATGTCTCACGTATTTTGGGGTTAAGCCTCGCATCATAAGCTTTTCTGCTATCTACCTCTCTCAGCCACCCTGGTATATATGCTACTCATCACTCGAATTATTATATAATCATCCATTTCATTCATGGTTTAATTCGGGCTGACCGTCTTTTGATTTATCTAGCTAGGTCAAGACGTCCTCCTCGCCGCAGTCGTCTTTGGCTTTGACTTGATCGTCATTTGGTTTGCCAGCCAGTGAGTTTAGTGTCAGAGTCTGCTCTTTCCACCATGTCTGATCCATGTTTGAGTGATGCACCTTATGAGGGTACTCCTTCCCCTTCTCCTTCTCTGCCTCATCAGAGTCATGGTCAGCGTTAGTCTCAAATAGGTGCAAAGTTAGCCAATGCTATGCTAGGTTTCTCCAATCTGATCTCTTCAAAAATGCCATCCAAGATTAGGTTCGATCAGCTTTTAGAGAAGAAAGGAATGTTCAGGGGCTATCATGGTCATTTTTTCAAGCTCGGGGATGGTTTAAGATTATTCAGAATGGGGAAGCTCGGAGTGGTTCGGGTCAGAATAGTTTGGTTCAGGCTTCTTCAGTCCAAGCTCCACCCATATTTCACCCGATTCCACCTATCCAACCTATCCAACAAAGCGAGTTTCAATTTGGTCAGAGTTCCTCTCAGCCACCCTCGTCCTTTATTCTGCCGACCTTTGGCTTCCCTCCTCCAAGCTCGAGGCCTTCCCCTTAGGCTTATATATTCCCCACTTTCTCAGGGGGATTTAGTCCACAAATGAGTATACCTTCAAGTGGTTTTACCCTTCCTCCGATACCCCCGATGAAGTTAACGCCCTCTTTAACTAGTTTTACGATCTCCCTAAGGGGGACTATTTATCCTCCAATCGCTCCTAACTTATAAATTCATCTCCAAGTTGAGATTCCAACTCCTCCTCTGCCATTTCAATTCAGGGCCTCCTTAATGCACAATGACCAGGTCACACAACCTCCGGGTGTGACACCAATTGACCAGGTCACGCAACCTCTGGGCGTGACACTCGAAATGGCGACATTCTTTAAGCAGCTTCTGAGTAAGAATGAGGAAAAGGAAGAAAGGGATGAAGATTGGGTACCCACGAATTTCTCCATGCCTCAAAAGGAAGCCTACTCTGGTGAGGGACCTCTCAAATCCCACATCGTGATGTATGAGTGAATTATGTATGTTCAGAATATTGGGGATTAAGTTCTTGCTAAGTTATTTCCATGTACTCTATCAGGGCCAACACTTGAATGGTATAATACTCTCTTAGAATCAATAATCCTAGATTGAAAGCTCCTTTCTGAGGCCCTGATTGGTCATTATGGATTCAATTCCACCATGGAAATAACTATCCAGCATCTTAAGGCTGTGAAGAAAAAGCAAGGTGAGCCTTTTAAGTCATATTTCAATAGGTGGATGGCCACTCAGGTTCTATTGAAATAAAACCTCAGTTTAAAGGAAATCATCCCAAAGCTGCTCGACGGGGCTCTCCCAGCTCTCCGTAAGGAAAAGGAAACCGACTCATTCGAATCTTATCAAAAGGTTTTTGAGAAATCCAATGGCAAGCCCTGGTTTAGCAAGACCAATAATTCTCAATCTTTTGAAGTTACTCTAGTTCCAGCTAAGGAGAAGATAACTACAGTTTAAGTCGTCGCTCAGGAGAATGTTTCTGCAGTTCAAGCCACACCTGCTCGGGGCACCTAGCCCAAAAGCGTTTATATCTCTATAGAAACTCCCTCTTAGTTTCATGTTTGCCAAGTTGCTCTGGAATGGCATACTTAACTCTCTTCGTGAATATCGTGATCCTTCACCCGGAGAAAGAGAAAATTTTTATTGCTATCATTTTCAGAAGGGGCACACAACAAATCAATGCAGACCTCTAGGAATGGCCATTTGGCGCTTAGTGATAGAGAAAAAAATGGCTCAACTAGCTAGAAAGACCGATACTAAGGAGAAATAATCCCTGAACTCGATCGACGAGGTAGGTACAATCAATTCTGGTCTCCTAAAGGAAATTGTCTTGGCCATGGTCTTCTTCAGTTCAGCCGATATCCCTATGCAAGCCAATTCTTCAAGTGAGAGTTCTAGATCTCGTCCTGGGCGACATGCCAATGAAAGCTACCGAGAATGCTTAATCTACCAGCTATACCAATCAAGACCCTCCGCCTGTGGAGGATGACTATCTACGATGTAATTTTCTTTTTTCTAGTATTTAGAGGCATTTTTTATTCAATCAAAGACTCTCATTTTGCTTATTTACTTGATGTTTTGCCCAATGGATCCATGCATTCATTTTATCATAAGCATAACGTATTCAGTATTCATGACATTTCTTTAACTGAAATAAATTTGAGTACAGATGATAACCTCAAATGGAAACCATTTTCTAATGCCTAACCTCTGAAAGAAAAAGAGAGATATAAGTCCTAAAAGATCACGATCATGCTTCTACCTGGTCACACCTAGGCATACCCAGGGTTCATCGTCAGATTGCCGAGCATCTCATCTTCACGCCTAAAACAGAGAAAGAAGCTAAGTTCTTCCTTAGATAGTTTCAACATGCTAATCAATTCATTACATGCTGCTATGTGCAAACCTATTTTCAAACCACTGAAGAAGCGTCAGCCGATTATAGAGAAAGAACATCGCCAAATCACCTTCGATAAAATCAAGTCTTACCTTCTCTTCGCCCACCCATTCTCAAATCTCCCACCCCGATACACCATTGTTTCTTACTCATATCCTATACCTTCTAATTCCCAAACCTTCCCTATTTCTCTCCTCCTTGGGCATTCTCAGAGAGGAGGACACATATGATTGATGAGATTTGACCCTTATCAATAAATGAACACTGCTTCATCATTGTAGGGGCAGGTTACTCCTCAAAATAGGGGGAAGCTGAGTCTTTTACCACCATTAACATCGAGACGATGGCCAAGTTCATTGAGAATTGCGTCTTTGCTCGTTACAACCCACTTTATCACTTGGCCTTAGAAAATCAGTTTTAAGGCACAACCACTGATTT
Source organism: Euphorbia pulcherrima (assembly GCA_947683365.1). Taxonomy (NCBI): domain Eukaryota; kingdom Viridiplantae; phylum Streptophyta; class Magnoliopsida; order Malpighiales; family Euphorbiaceae; genus Euphorbia; species Euphorbia pulcherrima. Next base: position 9,931,756 of record CANTUS010000001.1, on the reverse strand, counting down.
AATCAAGAAATATGGAACAGAGCCCAACAGATCTTCACCCAGCTGACCATGAGCTAGTGGGGTAATCAAAGCCGCAAACTGGCTTATTAAGGAGTTCGTTTCTAAGACTATCGCAAGGATCAGAGATTGAGCCAATGAGCTATCATTCACCCTCCGAAGATGTCAAACGAGTGTCAGAATTCTCGAGATCCGAACACCTTTCTCCTTTCCCTATGAAAAGGGAATTATGCTACCAACCAAAATCGAGATGGAGTCCTTAAGAGTCGCAGTCAAAGGGACCCCATAGACTAAAGCGCAGTTCAAACAGCTTAAACAGTCTCCAAATGTATCAAAAGTACATAGCGGGGCCAAAAGACAATCGTGTCAAAGCGTTAAAAGTATTCGTTAAAGACCAATAATCCAGTTCTAAAGAGATGGAGCCTTCTACTATCGATCCAAGGGGGAAAGTTCCGACTGAATTGGGAAAGACCTTACGTAAAGGTACTCGGTTCCAGAGGCATGAAGATTATGTAGGGTAACGAGGTCATAAATCCTATCAATCGAAATAGGTTGAAGCATTATCTATCTAACCAAAAAGAATCAAACCCAAAAAAGCGGCATATAAAAAATAAATAACAATCAATCACCTGGCGAGTGATCCTCTACTACTCGGGCAAAAATTAGGGTGTATCCCGCTGATCGATATTCTACAAATTGTTCAGGAAAAAGTTAGAGTGCAAAATAGCCCGCTAGACTAAAAACCTGAAAAGGACGGTCTAGGCAAAAGTTAGGGTAAAGCGAGCAACGAGAGATGTGTTAGCTAGAAATCCCGTATAGGCTAGTTAGCGCCAGAGTTTGGGTCAATAGAAATGGTTATCATCATTATGTACTCAAACTTAATTTATTTAATAGAAATGTCATTTTTTACTAAACTCTTATGATTATGCTTGAATGAATATATTGGTCCCTAAAGGTGAAATGTTGCAAGTAAGTCGAACGAAGGGTTCCGTGCAGTCAATCCAATTCCTCATAAGAAAAGAAAAGAAAGATAATAAAAGGTAAAAGTCCTGATAGGCTGAAAACATCTAGATCTATGCAAAAGCCAGGAAAGTCCGCTGGATTGAAAGCACAAAAAGGGCGGTCCAGGCAAAAATTAGGACATGAAAGCAAAATGAGCAAGTCTGATGGACCCAACACAATGTTCGGGTCTATGCATAAATTAAGATAATCAAAATAAAGATGAATGACTACCATCAATCATATCAAAATACCCGCATCATCGTCATAATCGTTATAGTGCCTGAATATATTCTGCAATTTGATGGACTCAAAGGGCTCAAATCCATTCTCTGCACGTGTTCCCTCTAATCTCAACTGCGACCGAGAGTCTCGAGCCTGTAACATCCTAATCTTCCAAAGTCATCATTGTTAGAATTCATTGGTAGTGATAGCGTCCAACCATTCGTCATCCAAAATCTTGAACTTCATTTCATGCTCTCACTTGTCTTTGATACACTCAATTCAAACAATTATTTATGCAAGCGAGAGGGTGTGTTGGAAATGACAATCATCAGCCTCAATATCCGACCACACGAGCCTAGTGTGTGCATCGCCGTGACTTTTATAGTTCTCCACCAGGGGTATTCCCACCTAATCTGTGCCACATCCCTAATCCTCCGGTAGGGGCATTCTTATCTTATCCTTGCCGCAAAGCAATCCTATATTTTCTCTCTCTTAGCAAGCAACCGAATTGAGAAAAATTAAACAAGCAATCAACTCATCAATCAGTCATCTTAAAGATGATCAGCCCGAGCAGCTCAAGCATTCATACATTCATACATAATATTCAAATGTCCTTTCTATTATTCTATACTGAATTCTACAAGAAGCAAAGCACAACAAGATATCATCAGGTTATACGCTTGACCTCCAAGCAAGAGCCCTTATCAAGGGGCATCTCAGAATTATTTTCCATCCTATATTTTAGGTCGTGCCTAAGAGGGATGTCAACTAATTGCTTTGAGCACTACATTCAACCTCGACAGTTTCTCCAGACTCCCAGAAATCCTAACTTTATTTATATTCTTCAGTTTTTATTGCTTAATTGAAGTGGCAAAAATATTTTTATACCACAAAGTCAATTGAGCAATAAAAATGCAATTCAAATCGTTTACAAATGCTTCAAAACTACCTTGACAGGTACACCATGTGGCGATCCAGATGGATAACCAACCTGATGGATCCTAAAAATAGAACTCAAAGCCTTTCCCAAGGGCACCTTGATATAATCATCGAGGATATCCCGACACATTTCCTAAACCGATGTCAAAGATAGAGACTCCAGGGGGCATACCAGCTAGACCCAATAGACACCTCGGTAGTTTCTCCGGGCTCTCGAAAATCCTGCTCAACTTTTATTTCATTCTTCCATTTTAATTGCTTAATTGAAGGGAAAAAATATTTTTATTCCACAAAATCAATTAAGCAATTGAAATGCAACTCCTTCTAATTACTAATATCTCAAAACTTCCTCGACAGGAACGCCGTACGACAATTCCAATGGATGATCAATCCGAAGATCCGAAATCCAGAATTTAGAAAATCATTTAGGGGCATCCCCATGCAACTTTCAACCCTTCAGGGGCACCGTGACGTAGCTTTCGGTCCCCCAAGGGCACCTCGATGCGACTGTCGCAAAATCTACCTAACGATGGCTTTCCTGAACTGCCCGGATATTTCCTATCTCCTTTTTCTCAATATTCCATTTTTATTGCTTAATTGAAGGGGAAAATTTTTTTGCCTTGATAAAATCAATTAAGCAATTAAAATTGCAAATTGCAATAACTACTGATTTCTCAAATTTTATTCTTGAAAGGTCTGTTGATGGCAACCCCAGAAGACAATCGAATCAAAGAAGCTTTCTATATCGGAGTTTCTGTAATGGAGTGGCGCAATGCCATTCGATCGAGCATTCAATCCTCGGTTATGTTATAGTGATGTAAGGCAACCAACAGTCTATATCGGAGTTTTTGTAATAGGGCAGTACAATGCCATTCGACCGGGCATTTAATCCTTGGTTATGTTATGGTGATATAAGGCAACCGGAAGTCTATATTAGGGTTTTTGTAATAGGGCGGCTCAATGCCATTCGACCGGGCATTCAATACTCGGTTATGTTATGGTGACGTAAGGCAGCCAGCAGTCTATGTTAGAGTTTCTATAATGGGGCGGCGCAATACCATTCGATCGGGCGTTCAATCCTTGGTTATATTATGGTGATGTAAGGTAACCAACAGTCTATACCAATATTTTATGTCAGGGTGTCCGTAAGGCATCCAACAATCTACCTCAAATCTGTTAAGGGCAACAAAGGTAATACCGAATCAAAATTTCTAAGTCAACCTGGTTCTTGATAGGTCTAATTATGGCAATCCTAGAAGACAACCAGTTCGAGAATCCTCGTGTCAGGTATAACCTCCTTTCCCTTGCTCTATCGTGAGATCACAATTGACCCGTCGAGTGATAATCTCCCGAGGGGCCGCCTGTGAGCACGGGCTTTTCGGTGACCCATAGAACGATGGTGACTTTTTGCTCTAACCTTTGTGGATCAGTCGTTCTACCCTTTGGAGTCAAATCAAAATTTTGAAAGCCTCTTTTGACGAATTTGTACCTTTGACTGCGATTAAAAATAATTAAAATGCATTTAGAATTAATCGTGTTCTTTCACTCATGTGTAGTAATTTGTTTTGAAATTTTCTATAAGATCCAAACCTTTTTAGTAAGTCTCATTTACATTGATGGATTCTAGACTCTCCAAGGTTTCCGTAATGCCAAGAATCACTTTAATTGGATAACCGTAGAGAAAGTTATGAGCGTTTAAAGTCCGGTATGGGCCCTTGCCCTAGCCTTCTCTCCCTGGTGCCCCTACTCTGGTGGCGCGGCCAGCACCGTCGCTGGATAAGCAGGCGACATAGTCCATGCTGCTGGCCGCGTGAGCCATACATCCTAGGCGTCATATGCTGGCAGACCTATTCTCCTGTAGGACCACTCCTAGGCCGCATCATGCAACGTGGCCTAGATCTGGCCACATCGCATGACCCGTCCTAGGCCCTGCCGCGCCAGCGATTCAGCCTTGGCCCGGGCAGACCTATTCTCCTATGTTTTTTTAGGTTTTCTTGCTCTCCAAGTTAGGTTGTTGTGTTTTTTCAGTCAATTTCAAACATTTGGAGGGTTGATGATGAAATTTGGTGCTTGATAGGGTCTATAAAAACCCCAAAAATCCCTTGATTTAGGACTTTTGGCTGATTTTGAGAAGAAGTTCAGATTTTAGCAATTCTTAGATTTTTTAGAAGGAGAGAGCTTTATAAAGCTATGGAAATTCAAATATTCTAGTTTCCTAGGCTTTATTAGGCTTAATCTTTTAGCTTAAAATATTAAAATCAAGTAGAAATCTTATGTAAAATTGATTTAAATAGGATTTAAGGACTTTTCCTTAGAAATCACTAAATCCCTCGCTAAATCGGTCACTGTTCATCGGTTTTTCCGTCATAAATTAGTCAAAAGCTCACCAAACGTTGATTCGAGTCTCGAGAGTAGATTCACGGCCTTTAGGTAATTTTCTGAGTTCTAATCTATTCCCTTAAGTTGATTATTGCCGTTTGCTGTATTTCTGGTTGGTTTTCCAGGTGTTTAGCCCTTGTTTTCTGCTTTTTATGACTTTCATCGGCATGCCACCTGAGCAAAATGGCTGGCCGACTCAGTGAGTCGGCCTTCCACGTCGCTCAGTCGGCCTACGTGTCTCCCAAGCGACCAGGCACTTTTTCGTCGGATTTTTTGGGTTTTACCCCTAAGTTGAAAAATCAAAGTTATTTAGCATTTCACGTCCAAATCAACTAGAATAATGTAGGAAACGACTTGAAATGTCAATAATCTTGGGTTTTCGGGCTCAAAAATGTCGATTCTGGCCTGTTAAGACATTTTTTCCAACTGACCACTTTAGTGGGCAGTAGGCTGACTGAGTGACACCTAGGCCAAATCACTGAGTCGGCTTATTGGCAAAAAATGCCCAAAAGGTCCATGTTTGTTTTATTTTGTGTTTTTAGCTCTGTTTTATCATTTTCTTGCTTTTTTTACCCCGATTTTCACCCAAAAAATGCCTAAAAAATCACATTTAACCTATAATACCATAATATAATTTTTTTAATATGTTTTTCATTCATGATATATTATTTATTTAACTGGTTAAATCACCTTTTAATGGCATAAAATTGAGGTTCTTAGCTAAATAAAATTTAAACAAATCTTTTATAATAATTAAAAATGCTAAAATAGTTTCTATAATTTTAGTCTATTATTTTAGTTTGTTTAGTTCATTTTATTGATTATTAAGTTGTTTAGATGTTCATTTAAATACTCAAAATTTGTGTTTTAGCTCTGAAAAATCCAAAAAATATATTTTCTCCATATTATGTGTTTATTTCATGCCTTTTATTTATTTATGCTCTATTTATGATTATTCGTATATGTTTTGCCTTGTTTGGAGTCGGGCCCGAGTTGGTTAGTTTGGTTAAGACCAAGTTTCGCCCTTTTATTTATTTATCTGCTTTATTTACTTTTTCGCATTAGAAACATGTATAGGTATTTGTAACGCCATGTAATAATTTATTTTTCTGCTTTATTTACTGCTTTTGTGTGATGTATGGCTATATAAATCGAAAAATCCAAATATTAACCAGATTTAAATCACATAAGAACTAAAGTCACGTTTATTAAAATGTAAACATTTTTTTTATTTAAAAATTGAAAAGTAACCAACATCATCCGAACTTGGAATCTTTGTTTTAAGGTACCGTCCAACCACCCAGTGGGAATATCGTACCCAAATTCCTGGTGGAGCTAAACCGGATGGCGACTCTATCTTAAAATATAGGATTTCAAGTCTCGTATCCTTTAACATGCAAACTAGACTTAAATTCAACATCAACATCGATTTTATCAATCTATCTTTTTATTATGCTAAAATGAGGATCAATCCTACGGCTCGCTTCACAGAGCTCGTTATTTCCCCCATGCTACGCATCTTACATAGTCCTAACGGGAAAAAGGTCATCCACTCACACCAATGCCATCTTTTTGATTGGGGCCTTGTCGGAGAAGGATAGGGAAATCGATGCTCTCTGAGGGTTGAGGAAGCATCTTGATGTCAAGGGCACTTCGCTTTCGAGGGAGCTCGATGATTGTAAGCTGAAGGTCCTAAAGAAGGAGCAGGAGTTGAAGGCTCTCTTAGAGTCGATGGCCAACAAAGCCAAGGAGATTGAGTAAAAGTACGCGGGCGAGCTGGAGGCCCTGAAAAAATATAAGGGTGCCTTGGAGGCCGATGTGCAAAAGCTGAAGGATAAGGCTAGTGCGGTCGTGAAGGACATGGATGATATGAGGAAGAGCCGTAATTTTTACCGAAAGCATAATAAGGCCTTAAAATACCACTTTTAGAAGAAGGATTTGGTGGTGCAAGATCGGTCGCGGCATTACAAGGTCAACTACCACTCTAACTTCCTCCACAAAGAGCAAGAGAAATTTAAGTGCCCAGCTTCGGAGTTGGACGACCTGGATCTCCTTCCCGAGTTAGAGGCCGATGCTAAAATGGTTCTCTAGTCTGAGGATCTTCACTTATTCAGCCTCAGGGGCGGTGAAGAGGAAGTTGATGAAGAAGACGGAGGAGGGCAGGGCGAGGGCAAGGGCTAGGATGAGGATGAGGAAGATCAAGAAGATGTTGTGATTTCTTATCACTTGTATGCTACCTCGGACCTTAGCAAGATGCGTGAGACTGAGGATGATGCTTTGTCTCGGGCCCCCAAGAATATGTAAATTTTATTTACTTTAATTTTATGAATAATCTTTTCAATCTTTGATTTGCTGCTTGCTTATTGTTTGTAAGGGGTTACCCTGCTCGGGGTCTCCTCGCTCATTACGTGTTATCTTTGTGCATGTATTCTCTTACTGTAAGGGGGAACCCTGCCTGGGGTTGCCTCACTCATTACATGTCGGATTTGTGCAACGTTTGAAGATAAGTTGAATAAACTCTAAATCTTTCATTAAAATACGCCGAGGAGTACATCCAAAAATAAAGACATGTTAACACTTAGACCTACGCTAAAAACTATGAACTACCAACCCTAAGACTGACACTCATATAGGATAGACTTAAATAAAGTAAAGACAAATGAGACCGACCCACACAAGACCGACGCTAACACTTATTGAAAATAAAACTACCACGATTACTGGATGGTCTACTCCCTGGAGAAAAATTTCCTTAAATCCGCGACATTCCATGTCCGAGGCATAATCTTCCCTTCCATATCTTGAACTTTATAGGTATTGAGCCTAATCTTTTGGTTGATCTCAAACGGACCCTCCCAATTGATACTGAGCTTGCCTTTATCGACCCTTATTCTAGATGCTTTGGTTGATTGATGTACGAGCTATCCTAGTTAGAAGCTTCAGGGCTTTACCTTTCTGTTAAAGGCCGAGGTGACCTTCTACTTATAAGCAGCCATTTTGGCGTATGCTCGATCTCTGCATCCTTCTAGTTTTTCTAAATTTGACCTTAGCTTTTCACTATTGTTAGTGGGGCTGATATAGTGCGACATTCTCTCATTAGGAGTGCCTATATCATGTGGAACTACAGGCTCGGTTCCATATACTAGGGCGAAGGGCGTTTCCTTCCTCTCTGTCCTTGGCATGGTTCGATAAGACTCGAGGACATTTGGCATCTCATCGACCCAACTTGATCCGCTCTTGAGTACCCTTGTTTTGATTCCTTCCATGATAGTTCTATTCATAACTTTGGTCATACCGTTACATTGGGAGTATGATACGGACGAGAATTGGAGCTTGATTCTAAGCCTATTGTAGTACGCTATGGACGCTTCATAGTTAAACTGCGTACCATTATTGATTATCAGGGTCTATGGTATGTTAAACCTAGTGATGATTCTTTTATTGAAGAACTGTATAACCTGATTAGGGGAGATCGTGGATACAGCTTGGGCCTCAACCCATTTAGAGAAGTGGTCGACTGCGACGATGGTCCATTTCTTATAATACAGTGCCATAGGTAGAAATCTGACTATATCCATTCCCTATATGGAGAAAGGCCAGGCTAATCGGATAGTGATCATTTTCATGGGCGGTGCTCTAATGTTCTTAGCATATGCTTGGCACAGTTCGCATTTTTCTATTAGTTCCTTGGCATCTAGGTCCATCATCGGCCAATAGAAGCCTTATAGTTTAGCCTTTCTGACCACAGTGTCTTTCTTTTCGTGGCCTCCACAGATCCCTTCATGAATTTCTTATAGGATATAATCGGCGTCTCTCTTTCCAAAGCATTTTTTCTAAGGGTGACTAAACGACCACTGATACAAGTAGTCATCCAGGATCGAATACCGGAATGACTTTATTATAATTTTTTATGCCACGACTTCATCTTTGGGGAGGGTGTAATCATTCAGATATTTCTATATTAGGGAGTACCATTCCTCCGTCAGCTCGACTTCACCCAAAATGACCAGGACCTCACTCCCTCTAATACTAGGTCAGTCGATGCTTCTAATGGTATAATGGACGAGGTTATTCCTACTTAGATCCGATAATGCTTTTGCGAGCTTCTCGGCATCAGAGTTTTGAGTTCGCAATATGTGCTGAATTTCTATTTTGGTTCCTACTTGCTTTATCCTGCCAATTAGTACTCATACCAGGACTGGATCGTTGCATCTTTTATCGTATATCCTCCCCTCAACTGATTGACAACGAGCTTTGAGTCACTATAAATATGAGCTTGGTCTAGCTGTATTGCTTCGATCAATTATACGGCGAAGATAAATGCTTCGTATTCGGCCGCATTGTTTATCACGGCGAAGGAGAGTCGGGCCGCTTGGTTAATGATCATTCCATTCGGGCTACACATATGCATGCCTATGCCCCCCTGTCCTTGGGTCAAACTTCCATCAATAGAAACTTTCCATGTTTCCTTTATCAACGTGGTTGGTTCGGGTCATAGGGCCTCTTGTATAAAATCTGCTAACATTTGAGCTTTCATTGCTTTCTTGGGCTCGAATATGACATTAAACTCTGACAATTTCACTGCCCATTTTACTAGCATGCCCGATGTTTCTGGTCTTTAGAGAACTTTTGTATAAGATTGGAAGTAATGTCTCAGCCTTTGAGATGCAATAATAACAGCGTAGGCAGCTTTCTCAAGATGGGGGTACCTCAGCTTGGTATCTCTAAGGACTTTGCTACAATAATACACGGGGTATTATTCTACCTTCTCGTCCCTAACCAAGGCCATTGCCAGTACCTCTTAAGAGGTGCTGATGTAGAGGAACAAATACTCTCCGGGGGCGGGTCGGCTCAATAATGGTTGCGAGAAGAGAAACTGCTTTAATCATATAACGCCTATGCGCACTAATCGATCCATGTGAAGTTCTTTATACCCTTCAGAGTTTTGTAAAAAGGCACGCATCGCTTGGCCGAGCATGACATGAATCAGCCTAAGGCATTGATCTTGCCGTTTAATCTCTTTACATCGTTCACAATCTTAGAAGGCTGTAATTCTATTATTGCTTTGATTTTGTCTGGGTTAGCCTCTATTCCCTTATGGGAGATTAAGAACCCCAGAAATTTCCCTGCGGTAATTTTGAAAGCACACTTCTCTAGGTTTAGCTTTAGCTGGTATTGATTTAAGATGCGTAACACCACTTTAAGGTCGTTCGAGTGTGCATCGATCATTTTACTTTTGATGATCATGTCATCAATATATAATTCCATCGTATCGCTGATCTTACCCTTAAAAACTTTGTTAACTAAGCGCTGGTAGGTTGCTCTTACATTTTTTTGTCCGAATGGTGTGACCTTATTACAATATGTTCCTTTATAGGTTATGAATGAAGTCTTTTCCACGTAGTCCTTGGCCATGGGTATCTGATTGTACCCCACCTTTATATCCATAGTGGAGTCGGACTCATAACCCACGGTTGCATCCATAAGGGAGTCAATGTTAGGCAACGGGTAACTGTCTTTTGGGCAAGCTTTATTGAGGTCGGTGAAGTTTACGCACATTCGGTATACCCTGTTGTAAGGTGTCGATGACGTATGGGTCTCCCTTGGCGCCTATGTGAGAGATGGGGCCTACTAGGGCTTTGGTTGGATTTAGGCATGATAAAACATTTTTAGTTCAAGTTTGCACAATAAGCCAATTTTACTAAATAAAAGAATCGAGACCCAAATCTTGATACAATTGATAGAGTCGCCACCCAAGTTATCTACTTGGGAAAGAGTTTTGGTATGGTTTCCTTTGGATGGGAGACTCATACCTATTGGATCAGAGATTCGGGTATTGGATGAGTCACTTATTTCTCATGTAGTTGATTCAAAATTACATTCACCGCATAAAATCGTTTTAGTTTTCATCATTTGGAAAATTATCACAGAAATCCTATGTCTACACTCTTTCACACTTGTTACATGCATTTACATATTACAATAAAGCACAAGCAATAAATGGGGGGATAAAAATTATAATCGGGGGAAAAATGATGGAATTGCAAAGAGAACCTATACATTTATTTTAAGTTATAAAACAAAAATAAAAATAAATTCCCCTGCATCTGCAGACGTTAGCACAGTTTATGGCACGTCATAAATCAGCACTTCAGCGTATTTCATTATTAAAATACATTTTAACTTTTTATGGGTTAATTTACCGGACTATTAGTGAAAATGAGCGCATGAAAAATGGTGAGTTGAATTGATTTTAACCGATGAAAATGAATTCTGGAATCTGCCCGGGGCTGGTACCCGTATGGGTGGGTAGGACCCGTATAGGTTCTAGGGAGGACCGATATAGATATGGTGTACCCGTACGAGTCCTATCTAGTCCTGGTAAAAACTTTGTTTAATTTAGTTTACAGATTAACAGATTAACAAAATAATGGATTGATGGCAGAAAAATAAAATAAAAAGGGATTTCCTGCCATATGAGTATGGCGCACTGATTAGATATCTTTGGGGATATATGGTGCCAACAAGGCTCATACAGGTTAGCACCAGACCCGAAAGAAGAAAATAAAGGAACAAATAAAATAGGAGAAACGGAGAATAATAACAATGAAATAATTGAGATGTGAGTCTCTTTGACACTCAGGAGCATTACCTTTGCAGCGTAAATCCACTTTGAAATGATCCCTTTACTATTGAGGGAGTCCGGCCAAAGTAGACGGTGAAATAGGACTATTTAAGTGAGTATTTGTGTGGACAAAACCTCCCCTAAATCCTAATGAATGAAGTTAGGAATGAATAAAATATAAACAAAACCTTAAAGAATGGTTTTCTCCCTATTTTATACCTCCTATACCCCTACTATACCTTTTCCATACCTATAGAAACTGCTAGAATTTTAGTATAATTTTTGTATGAAATGTGTCTTGAAAATGTGAAGAGAAGGGCCCTATTTATAGGGGATAGGAGGTCCGAACGCAATAAATTGCGTTCATGACCTGCCTTTCCCGAAATAGGAAAGGATTCCCTTCCAAAAGAGCCTGTTTGGGCAATAAGAGTACCTGTATGGGTACTAAAGGACCCCGTACGGGTCCCCCCTAGACATATGGAAGGGATGACCCGTACGGGTCTGCCAGTAGCACCCGTACGAGTCCTTAAGGGCAGATTAGGTCTCCTAACTTTGGCCAAACTCAACTCTGCAGTATTAGGAACACCTCTGA